>CM029459.1:55347073-56612813 GCA_017140185.1 Eucalyptus polyanthemos subsp. polyanthemos
TATTTGACGCGTGAGAGTTCTTTTTTCTTTATAAATAACATGAGTATCCAACTTTGTATCTTTACTTAAGGCAGTATGGTAATCAATCCCTTATACCCTTATATCCTTATACCATGAATTGCGTGAAATCAGTCCAACTTTGTATCTACTTCATCCCCTCCTGACATAGGTTTCCGAGGAGACTTTTCATAGTAACACGTTTTTACTTCCTTTGCCGCAATTCCACGATAATAAGTGGTGTTCTAATATGAGATTTTACCAAATGAGCACTCCCACATTGTTTTCTAGAAACCTGATGGGAACAATGCCAGATTTGACCAAAGTGCAACTGAATGGAATTTGATTTCTGAACCAAATAGAGATTTTCAACTTGATCGGGCTGTCTCGATTCGGTTCAACATTTGAACAAAACTTTTCTTACTTGATCTATATTTCGCCGTAGTCCTAGTTGCTTCTTCCCACTCCTCCACGTACTTTCCTTGAATTGGTAATCGCAATATTATGGGAGTTCACAAATCAGCCATGTCCATTTTTAAGGCATCAACTGCTTCCGAGCAAAGTGACACTTTACTAGTATTTCTAGCTCATATGAGAATTTTTATTGTCTCGAGACCTTCACTATTTGTGCTCATCCCGGATCTCATCACATATTTACGTGTGAATTTTCATTCAATATATCCTAAGTGCTGGAGATGAAAGAACAGCTTGCATTCAAATTTCAGCTCACTAAAACAGGCTGGATGCAAGCACATGACATCGACGGTGAAAACTAGTGCCTCAAGCAATAGCTTAAGCATGTAGAGATATAGGGATATGTCATTGAGCTCATCTAGTTTCTACTTGAGAATGCAGTGTTCTCGGAGAAGATGGAGAAAATGGTAACTTAACTTTCTAAAATAGTTGAAAAAATGAAATGCAATTAAATTGTGAAAGCTACATAATCTTTTCAATTAAGTTAAATTAAAGTTAGTAACAATTTCTACTCTTTTTTCTCATGAGTTAACTGAACCATCCATGTTACTGGCTACTTTTTACTATTCTTGCTCCTCTTTGATTTCCCCAAACCAAAGACAATTCACATTTGAATTATTTGAGCACTCTGCCGTGGACCGGACTGGAACTGAAAACGTTTGACATGTGGAAGACGAATCATCCATGTTCTCGGCACACGACATCACGAGACCTTTTTCTTGTTGCATTCCAGGTGTTTCCGTCCCGATTGGGTTCAGACTTCCAACCCTGTTTCTGATATATTTATGTTTAGGCCCGGATTTTTCTATCAGATCCATTTCTTGTTTATTGCGGTGGTTTTGATCACATTTTAGCGGTGTATAATGCATACTCTTTTATATCCATCTTCTGAAATCTTTTTTTTTTTTCTGTTATGTCTGTATGATTTGCGGAGTCTGTCCTGGAGTAGATCATCTACGGAGGGCAATAATGTTGTCGTGGAAAGCAGCAACACAAAAAGTCGGAATAAAAAATGCGTATCCCAAATACTTTTCTTTGTCTAAAAGACTTTGTTATGTTAATTGACCAAACAAAACACTGAAATTAAAAATGAGAGTGTAAGCACAGGAATCAAAATCGCAAAAAAGGAAAAAAAAAACTTTACCAAAATTGAAATATCCTCAAAACTACAGGCACACTGATGCTCTGGAATAAAAGCTACATTGGCATTCGCAATGCGCATATAACAAACTTTAAAACTAAAACTACAATGAAAAGACATTGGCTCACAAAAAAAATGCTTCGAAATGAAAATTTAGCGGATGTTTGGCACAACTTGACCATCTACTCTTTCTTTGCGTTCTTTCTATTTATACTCTTGGGATTTCTTTTCACGCTGGTTGGAATTCACGCAGGATTCCCACTCTAGTCGCTCCACATTTCCTTAATTCCACGACGTTTAGAAACTCCTAAAGCAATCGGGCGTCCTGCAATAACTTCCCCTTCTTACTCTAAATCTAACAGAAAAGGTCACCCATGCAGCTCATATTGAAGTCAGGTCACACAACCCTCCGGTGAAGTTAAATTGGATAAGCTCCAAATCGTAGATGGTCTTAAGGTGTATTTATTTGAGTGAAAGAATTTTCCATGACTTAATTCTCTAGACTTTCACACATATGATTTGCTACAAAATGATCGGTTGATGGAAAAACCATTTATAGCAAAAAGAAACATGTTTAAAATTAAGTAAATAAATTCCCTGTCTTGAAAAGTCGACAACATTTTCCTGGGAAATGATTTCTTGCAAAGTAATTTCTTTTATCACGAAGTTTTCCTTGAAACAAACACACTTTTAGTGCAACTGGACTCCTTATACCTTCTCCTCGATATCTGAGCCATAAATGTTCACCACCAACAAGAGCTAAAGAATAATTAAGAGTGTTGACGAGTAATATGATACAAACTATCGTTTTCATCTCTCAATTTACCAGTACTCTATCTTACTAGTTTTCCTGTCACATTTTTGCCAACGAAATTGTTTCATCATCTTCATCCTATGCATCAAGCGATCAATAAAGTTGCTTTGATCTTGAAGTGAGCTGACCAACAAAAGATCAAGTTAGTCTTGGTTGTCTTCACTTTTTCTGCTAGTGAGGGGGGGCACATTTACTTGGCTAGTTCATATTAAAACCTCAGCTCTGTTCTTATATAAAGCTATACGCAGCAATCTTTTTCTTTAGAGAGAGAGAGAGAGAGAGTAGTTATGTTGCACGAGCATTTTGAAGAAGCCAAATAACGTCTGTGGCAAATCCTAGAGCACTGCCAGACAATCAGACAACGGACTTCACTTGCCAATTCCCAATGGCACTAGTCCAGAATGTATATAGAAGTTGCGTTGAAGAAACAAACTTGCAGCAACTTCAATGGCATTAAATATTTCATCGTTGACATGTACGGTGCCGTTTGGATTCGCATATTTATTTTGTTGATAATCAATGAAATCAATCGTCTTGTCTATTAATTTATATATTTATTTCACCTTGATAGGTGAAGACACTGGGATAATTATTCATATATGGCTTGCTTGGGGTATGTATCAGAGCTACTTGCTATTTTTTCTTGAATTGAAGAGACCCAAAAGCAATTTATAGAAGTCCATCCCTGGCAATTTGTCTCTACTGACTCTTAAGAAGTGAACTTCGTGCATGTACATGCGTGTATATGAATATGTGAATATTACAGGCTAAGGGATGTTGACATCATTAATCATTATCGATAGATCTTAGACTAATTTGATTTCTGGAAATGTTTCCTGATCATCAGTTCCTCAATTGGTGAACTATTGATTGAGCTAGCTAGGTGTAGCCACTAATTTGCTCGTGAAACATTTCCTCTTTTTATAATTCGCCTCAGTTCTTGTTTTGGCATTGGTGCAATGTAATTAATTTATGCTCTTAATATGAACCGTGGACCATATCACCTAATTAGCAATTACACCATAGTGGCTATACATATATAAGAAATGATTGATTGGCATTCTGTAATTTATTGTGAGAATAATAATTTGTTCTTTGTTAATTTTTATGACACCGCCATCAACTATTCTAAAAACTTAAGCTCTTAAATAAAGGAGTGGTTTAATATTTTAATTACGCTAAATACTCCCTCTCACGCTTAGTCTTATTTTTTGGACATATTTAATTAGGGAGGTAATTGAGGCTTGGAAAGATTTGAACTCAAGACCTCTAGCTCTGATATCATATAAGAATTATACAGCCAACAATTCTAAAAGTTTAAGTTGTTAGATAAATGAATGATTTAATATTTTAATTACATTAACATACATCTCATGCGGTTAAATTACCAAAAAAGTCTTAAACCTATTGCAATCATGCCAATTCAGTCATAAACTTTTTTTTAGCCAATTTAGTCCTAAACCTATTACAATTGTGCTAGTTTAGTCCATCCGGCCAAAATTGGTCGGCCGGCGCCGACGTAGATGCTTTGGCCGTCCGGCGAAAGCCGACATGACAATTTTATTTTTATTTTTATTTTTATTTTTATTTTTCGAATGTTTAGATTTTTTTCTTTTTTTTTCCACCTTCTCCTTTTGGCTGGCCGACGTCGGCCAAAGGCGAGGGTTGGTGAGGTCAGCCTCGCCGGTTAGTGGTGAGGCTCGTCCCTGTCGGCCACTAACAAAGGCGAGCCTTGCCCAGCGACGGTGAAGCCGCCATCGTCAGATCTGGCGAGGCTCGACCTCACCCAACCATGGTGAGGTCGAGCCTCACCGGCCACCAGGGAAGCCACTATCGCCAGATCTGGTGAGGAGCCTCGTTGGCCACTGGCAAGGTTGACCACCTTAGATTTGGCGAGGGTCAACCTCACTAATGCAGGTGAGCTCAGCCCTCACCATGGTTGGGCAAGGCCAAGCCTTGCCAGATCTAGCAGGGCCTTACCCAACGATGGCAAGGCCAGCCTTGCTGGCCCTCCCTCGCCTCTGGCCGACGGCCAAAGGAAGGAGAAAGTGGAAGAAAAAAAAAGAAAAAAAGAAAAAATTTTCAAAAAAAAATTAAAGATTTTGAAAAAAAATTAAAAAAATTACCATGTTTGCTTTCGCCGGACAGTTGGCATCCACATCAGCGGTAGCTGACCAATTTTGGCTAGATGGACTAAACTGGCACTAATTGTACTTTGTGACAAGTTTTAGGACTTAATTGTAATTTTTGAAAGTTTTAGGACTTAATTGCATTTTCATGACAAATTTTAGGACTTCCAATGTACTTATCCTTAGTTTTTTTTTTTTTTATGCTTCTATTTTATTAGTGGGATTGGCACATATCAAGGAGAGAAGGAGGAGACAACCCCAAACCTATTTATGACTCAAATTGGTGAATTTGTTTTAATTTAGCATTATGTTCTTTTTAATTTTCTATGTTAGTTGAGTTTTAATTATGTTCTAAATTTCTTCCATTAGAGCTATAATGGATCTAAACCATGATTGATTGAATTTCAAGACTTGTTTATGCAATATAATTGTTCTTATTGTAGCATTCTCTATCATGATCTTAATGCTTTTAGAAGTTTGGCCAACTTTTAAATGATTTTTGATGTATGCATCATACCAGGTGAAGATTGTATGCATGAGCACTAGTGATATTGAACCATAAATTAAATTTAGGTCGAGGTATACTAGATTGTTTGTGTGGTTACGGTAGTAGATCTAGGTTGGGACTACTTAGATTAAATTTGGGAATTTCTGCAAGAACTTAATGCTTTTAGGTAGTTTAAATTCACCTAAGGTTAGTATGGGTTAACATACTTAATTATGGATTATTAGACCAAGATTAGCTTGTAATCTAACTTAGGGAAATTTCACCAACACAATTGGGAATTAATTTGTTGCATGACATGTTAAGAGAATTGATTATGAGCGGTTAAGTGAAGTTGGATTCTCTAACGCTTAGTGATCTTGGTTAAAATCTTGAAATTTGCCTTGTTAATTTTCGGTTTACTTTAGATTAGGTTTATTGCAATTTTAATTAGCTTTTGAATCCTTTCAATTTTGGCTCTTTTATATTTCAGTCTTTTAATTTCACATTTTACTCGTCTTTTCGACTTGGTTAGCTAAATTTTTGGATTGATCACCTTTGGTAAGTAATTGGATAGTTAGAGACAATCTTGGTGGGAACAATACTCACTCATCACTTTATTACTTGTCGATATTGTGCACTTGCAATTCACCTATTAAGTTTTTGGCGCCATTGCTGGGGATTGATTTAATAATTTTCTAAGTACGATTGATATCGAGCGATTCTTGATTTAGACTAGCATTTATTTTATTTTTTAAAATTATTTCTTTTGTAGGTCAAACGCACCTCTCTATAAATGGTGGGAGAAGCATCACATCACCCGAAGCCAACAAGGAGACCTTGAAGAGTTTGTTCCTGAGATTGAAAGAACCTTTTCAAGGAGAAGAAGAGAGCGAGCACAAGTAATCCCCATTGCAATGGCTAACAATCAAGAAGATGCACCTCCAAGGAGAACTTTGAAAGATTATGCTACACCAACAATTCAAGAAGTATAATCAAGTATAAGGAGGTCGACGGTTGTCACGACCTCTTTTTTTCATCCGGGGAAAAGAAAGAAAGGTTTAGGGGTATTTGCCTAAAGAGACGGACCAACGGCCCTAAATTAGGCGTGGGCTCTCCCAAGCCCATACCTCACGCAACATTGGATTTTGAATTTTAATTCTTAACAACCTATGTACTTTTAGGAGTCGCCACTAGCCTATTAGGGTCGGCTAGAAACCAACCGAGACAAGGGAGTGTTGCCTCGATTACTACGCAACCAGAGATTTCTAGGAACGGGGACTTGTTTACGCTAATGTTTCTATTAGCACCCTTGCGGTACCACTAACTTGGAAAGTTGTTTATCTAAATGGTCACACAATCTTGATTACCAATTATAACCTTTATGAAACCACTAAGTGTCCATGCAAATGCTTTTGTAGGTTTTTTTTTTTTTTTTAGGTCTAGACTAATCTAACCTAATTTAGAAGAGAAATTTACACTCAAATTAATGAAAAAACGATGCGGTAAGTATACATCCACGAAATTAAAATGACTTGAAAATAAATACGGAAAAGGAAAACCCGATACAAGTCGGGCAAATAATATTACATGGCCTTGTTATCACGCCCCGGGACAGGACCCCCGTGAGCGAAATGGGAACTTAAATACGCATGATATTACTCTAAATGCATGAAATTACTCTAGATAATTTTAATCTATGCAAAATGGATTATTTACAAAAATTGTTATAAAATACCAAAATAGCATTAAATTAGGAAAATTCCATATATGTCATTTCTATCCTAATTTGATGTTATCCAACATTTTTGATATTTTTGAAATTTTTAGATTTTTTTTTTTTTTTATTATTATTATTTTTTAAAAAATATTAATAATGATTCCTTAAACCGATCTATGCTAACATGGAGTAACACATCACATGAATATCACAACGATTAAGCTCAAATCGACCGCTTCGAGATTGAAGCTTGGTTTCAACATTTTATCGAATACTTGGCTTGCATCAAATCACCCAAAAACGGCTTCTTCGGGTCATGTTCGTGGCCTTCAATCTCGACCCATAAGCAATCTCATGTGAATGTAAAGTATCAAGGATATACTACTACATACAAAGAACGTGTTTGACTAGAAATTACAGCCTAGAACATGCAAAAACCGAACTGAAAACGGCCTCCAAGATGCGGGTTGGAGCTGTTTTGCAAAACTGGTGATGAACCCAAGTCAAACAACCATGCCAAATGCTCAGATTGAAGCTCCAACAACCATCACATGCCATATCTATATGAAATATTACTCCATCTAGATGAAAATAGGTAACACTTACTTTCAAATGCAACAAACATCACCGAAAACGATCAACCGAACACATCAAAATGAACTCTCCAAGAAGCATTCATGCATGATCTATGCTGGCCAACCATGTCTCAATGTGGTTTTTGGCTCATGTTATAGATGGTTTCATGGTTCACAAGGAGATTTAAAGACTAAACCGGGTTGTCCTATGATCATTTGTACTCCCATGTAACATTCATCAAAGTCACAACGAAAAAAAAGCATGCAAAGGGGAGTAACAAGTCGAGCATGTAGGGGCATTGAAGAGATTTTAAACACTTGGAAAAATTTTAGCTTCAGAAATCAGCTCTTCAGACTAGTTTCCTTCTCGATTTTCGTGATCAAAACATGTTCAAACTTGAACAAAAATACATCTAGAATGCTTTACCTTGCTTCCTAGTTTCTTTTTCAAGTGACTCTTGGCCAAGAAAACCACGAAATTGTCTTTTGGAAGCACGTGAAAGTTGGTTCCTTCAAGCTGAAAGTGAGATCTGCAGAAGAAAAAGTGACAACGAAGCTTTTCGTTGACTTCCAAAACTAAACTTCCAAACCTTCCTTGTTGGCCAAGTTAAAATCAACGCAAACTATATGTATTATAGTTTGGTGTGTAAGTCATGGCTTTCCTCATTTGTCTCTCAAGTTTCTCAACAGCACTCGCTTTTCCTCACTCGTGACCAATCAGGCTCAACACTTAGAAAAATTTTCGGACTTTCTGGGCCCGCCAGGAGGGCACTGTTTCGGGGGGCTTTAGGAGGCCTTCCCGATCTCCATTTCGGACGTGTGACCTATGGTTGGAAAGATCTTTGAATGAATTTTCACTCTCTACTTGAAGGTTTTGGCTAATTTTGGCCGTAGGTGTGTGAAAATCTCACTTTTCTCTCTCTAGGTCGGTCTGGAATTTCTGGGTTTATCTCTTCTGGAGTTGCTTCTGAAGGTGTGTTTGGGGTACGATTCCGAGCTCCCTCCCCTCTCCCTCGTCTCTTTCTTTTCATCTCTTGAAAGACCTTGCTTCAGTGATCTTATCCCATAAATTGAGGGATTTTTGGTCAGCTTTTTGGCCCCCTACCAAGCCTGCCAACTGAGCTAGTCCACCCACTCTCCTGACTTAGCCAAATTTTTTAATTCTGCAGCTGTTGAGTGTGCAGGTTTTGCTGCGATTTTCCGGTGCTGTCAGGAGCTTATCCTTGGCCAATTTCCGTCCACTTGCACTGCTATATATGGTCTTCCATCACGTGCAAATATCAAGCTATATGGGCGGCTGAGTGAGATATGGTGGGGCCACCAATATGCCTACTTATCAGCTCCGAATTAATACCTAACCGTGGGCTGGGTTTTGGTAGCTAGTTTGTATGCTTTAATCCATCAATTTGGCCGCGGTTTCTGATCAATTAGCAACCTCATGTATAGTAGTTTAAGATCTTGACCATTTTTCGTAATTGTCTCCACCCAATTTTGCAAGAAAGTCCCTCAAAGTTGGCCATTTTCTTGCCCGAAAATGTCAAATTCAATGCAATTAGGTCCTTTTTGCCCGATTCGATTAATTAGACCTGACCCAAGTTCAATTTCAACTTAATTGGGGGCTAAGATGATGATTTAAGGGCTCGGGTGAAATTTTGCAAAAATTGCGAATTGGTCCCTCAACTTTTGGAAATTGCATTTTTGCCCCCAATTTGCCATTTTAATTCCAATCTGACCTCCTGGGCTTGGCTAGTCACATTTAGATCATTGGCCACAACTTTTTTCTTTTTTTAACTTTTTCTTTTTTTAATCTTTTTTTTTAAATTAATTAATCTATATGTAATAATTTGGGCAAAAAATTAGGTGTCGGCATTGCCCCTCTTTGGAAAGGAGCTCAAAGAGGTTTCTTTCAAAGATAAGGTGACGCCTAATTTTTTTTTTTTTTTTTTTTTTACGATAGTAAAATGAAAATGCAAATGAGCTTAATGTAAAGAGCATGGTTTAGGGCTATCTATGAATAATTTGAGAAGTGTGGTTTAAGGATATACCCACGAACCTTGTGGTTTAAAGCAGTCCCACTAACCGTGTGGTTTAAGGCAGACCCACTAACCTTGTGGTTTAAGGCAGTCCCACTAACCGTGTGGTTTAAGGCAGACCCACTAACCGTGTGGTTTAAGGTAGTCCCACTAACCATGTGGTTTTAAGGAAATCCCACTAACCTTTTGGTTTAAGGCAGTCCACTAACCGTGTGATTTAAGCAAATTCACTAACCTTATGGTTTAAGGTAGTCCCACTAACCATGTGGTTTTAAGGCAATCCCACCAACCTTGTGGTTTAAGGCAGTCCACTAACCGTGTGATTTAAGGCAAATTCACTAACCTTGTGGTTTAAGGTAGTCCCACTAACCATGTGGTTTTAAGGCAATCTCACTAACCTTGTGGTTTAAGGCAGTCCACTAACCGTGTGATTTAAGGCAAATTCACTAACCTTGTGGTTTAAGGCAGTCCCATTAACCATGTGGTTTTAAGGCAATCCCACTAACCTTGTGATTTAAGGCAGTCCACTAACCGTGTGAATTGTATGGTTTGCGGATGACTAAGAATCTCTTGAAAATGCATGGTTTAAGGCTGACTCATGAACCCTTTGAAATTGCATGGTTTAAAGGTAACCAAGAACTCTTGAAAGTGCATGGTTTGAGGCTATCTCATGAACCCTTTGAAATTGCGTGGTTTCACTGGAGAAACCTGTCATTCGAGAATATTTTGAAATGGACACTGCACATCAACTAGAATTCATTATAACAAGTATTCTAGTAGCAAAAGCATACTAGATAAGATCAATTTCAGCACATGTCATCAAAAACAATATCAAAAGTGTGTCAGTAATGTGAAAGCAATGATTGCATAAACAAATCAAGCTAATTCCAACTACTTGACAAACTCGCAAAATTGTCATCATGCTCGGATGATATCATTAATCGTCAAATTCTCTTGGGAGAAAAGTCCTTGTTGAAATGACCTTGACTTATGAGAAAGGTTTGTTAAGTATGCCAAGCAAGGACCCCTAGTCAGAAAGGGCTTCTCACATATTCTCAAGAAAATGGCTATTTGATCCCATTTATTCATATGGGAAATAAGCTTGATCACTCAATCTCACCCTTCCAGTGTGCAAGGCTTTGAATCATTCGCAATAAGTACACATTGACCAATCTAAAAGGTCTTTTACGAGGATTGTAGTGCAGGTTTGGTCATGGTTTTAGCAATGGATAAACATCATTGGCTATGAAATGAATTAATCATTGATCAACATCTTCGCCGGGTTTACAAGTCAAGAAACCTTAAGATGAGAAAAGACAACCTTGCTCTCACTTCTTCGAGCGGCATCTTCTTTAGAAATCCCAATTTCAACTCGAATTATCCCAATCTGAAGAGACTTCGGGAATAGGTTGTAATGTTGGTTCGGTGAAAGGCTCAAAAGGCTCAACAATTTTTCGAAGGGGAATTTGAGAGTTGGTGATTATCATGGCATCATTACCATATCATCCATCCATTTTTCTTTCAAGCGCTAGGCTTTTAAAATTCAAATTGTCTCGAAAGTCCTTTGACTAATCATCTTAACATAATGACTTTTGCATTTGCAATGATTTTCTTTTCAATGCAAGCATTTCTTTTCCCTGGGCATTGGCCTTGCTTTTACCAGGCACACTACTTTTTCATGCCCTTCAATTTTCATTTGACTTTTGCTCTTTTGGACTTTTTGAGTTCTTAAGACTTTCGAGATGCTTTTCATATTCTCATGTAAACACCAATTGCATTGGTAAATAATATGCCCTGCCCCCAATGTGGGGAGATAATCACCACTCGGGTTTTAGAAATGAACGATTAGGCTCAACTTGGTTTAAGCAAAGGGTATCGGTGTTTGGGTAGAGAAAAGAATGCTCTTCTTCACCTTGGGATGCTTCGAGCTTCCATAAGAACTCACCTGAAGCTACCACAAAATGATTCATGCAAGTGAGCATAAGGAAGCCTTTCTCATCTTTCCTCTTCAAATAATGTCAACCCAGACCTCCATAATTGCCCCATCATGGGGTGGTTCTTGACAGGGATATTTTGTAGAAAATTCCTCACATTAAAAGGCTCAAATGGGCTAACTATTGTCACCTGTAGTGTGTATGATAGAAGAAAGAAATGCCTCTTATCATCTTGATCTATGTACCACTTGCGAATGAGTTCATTGACCTTAAACGACACGGGTTTTCTTTCTCGCTTGAATCCCATAGTGCTTAAAGGACATGTTTGGAAAGGGGTTGCCTTTCTTCATCCTAAGTGTTTCTCACTTGGCATAGGTAATATCACCTTTCATTTTGTTGAGATCATCTGGGTGGATTAATCTCCATAGAGAATTTTGATTCGAAATGACTGCTCCGCCAAGTGGATGGACAAATTAAAGGTAAAGAAGATTTTCGCGAATTTTGTGGAAAACTTGTTTCCTCAATTTCCATTTTTTGTGCTTGGCTCTAGAAAAACATTAAGTGTTCTCTCTCTTTTTTCTTTTTTTAAATGGAAATTCTCCATTTGTTTTCCATTTGATTTTGAGAAGAAGAGTACTTACCTGTGCCTTAGTAGTCAGGTGACCCCTTGATCAGTTTCACCATTTGGTAGCAAACAGCGGCATGAACCTATTGTTTTAAGGCTTGAAGAGATTCTCAGGTCTTTGGTCTCATTAGTTCGAGCGCTTTCCTCCTTTTGCAAAAGTAAAAGATGAAAAAAAAAAATTATTTATTATTTTTTTACATTTTACGGCAAACTCATTGCCGCTTCTAGGGATCGAACCCTGGCCGTTCCCGGACCACTTCATTCCCCATACCACCAGGCCGAAGAGCTGGTAGTGTCCATGAGGCGCTTCTTTTTTATTTAATTAAACCGTCTCTAGAATAACACATCTTTTAAACCAAGTTAGGTGAATTGGACATGTGTTACCTCCACATACTTGCTTGGTCGATATGTATTCCGCTTAAATCAATTTCTTGACTTTATTCTTTGGATCCGACGTTCCTGCCAAATAGGGAAACTACGTCAAAAAAGAGGTTAGAGAGGGTATATCGGAAACGATACCAAATTACCCTTCTCCTGAGTTTGTATTCGACAGCTTCTGGGAATGTCTCGAATGTGGACCATTGCCTTTTGTTTTGTCATTTTAATTTTCTTCATTTTACAATCTTTCCACCAAAGCAACTAGATACACATAACACGAATACATATGCATGTATAGAATGTATGCATGAAATGCATGATGCAAGTGCTAAGTGACTCGGGTTGTACAAGAAATGGCTATACAGCCTTGATTTCATTCATGGAAAGTATTTCTTGACCGCATCAGCGTTTACAGGCTTTGGCAGCTCGCGGCCGTCCATTTCCACCAGAATTAAAGCCCCACCGGGTAGTATCTTCTTAATGACATAAGGGCCTTCATAATTTGGAGTGAATTTTCCGCGTGGGTTTGGTATGATAGGCAATACTTTCCTCAACACAAGTTCATCCATTTGGAAATGTCTCGGTCGAACTTTGTGATTAAAGGACTTTGCAACTCACTTCTGGTAGCATTGACCATGGCATAGTGCACTAAGTCTCTTCTCATCAATCATATTCAGCTGTTCGTATCTCTGCTGCATCCACTCAGCCTCCGAGAGTTTAATCTGTGAGAGAATCCTCAACGAGGGAATTTCCACCTCTACCGGTAAGACTGCCTCCATACCATATACAAGTGAGTAAGGCGTTGCCCCGTCGAAGTACGTATTGAAGTTCGATATGCCAACAACGCATATGGCAATCGTTCATGCCAATCACGATAATTGTCCGCCGTCTTAGATAGGATCTTCTTTATGTTTTTGTTAGCTGCCTCCTTTGCTCCATTCATTTGCGGGCGATAAGGTGACGAGTTCAAATGGCGAATTTGGAATTCATGAAGCAACTCGTCCACAATCTTGTTATTCAGATTCGAGCCGTTATCAGTAACAATGGCTTCTGGTACACCATAACGGGCAATGATGTCACGCCGAATGAATTTGGCTACATTTTTCGCGGTGACGTTGACATATGAACTCGCTTCAATCCATTTTGTGAAATAATCAATAGCTAGCAAAATGAAGCGATGTCCATTAGAAGCTAATTGGCCCGATTATATCTATTCCCCACATGGAAAATGGCCACGGTTGAGACATCAAGTGCAGTTCGTTAGGTGGGGCATTGATGTTGTCTCCGTAAATCTGACACCGATGACAATAGCGAACATGTTTGATACAATCGGTTTCCATGCTTAACCAGAAATATCCGAGCCTCATGATCTTCTTTGCTAAAAGGTGGCCATTCATGTGTGGTCCGCACTCTCCCTCATGTATTTCTTTCATTAGCTGGTTGGCTTCTCTAGCATCGACGCATTTCAACAGGACTGAATCAAATGATCTTTTGTAGAGCACACCGCCAGAAACAAAGAATTTTGACGCTAGCTTCTTGATATACTTCTTGTCAGCTACCTCACATCCTTGAGGAAATTCTCCCAATTGGAGGTAATTCAAGATGTCGTGGTACCATGGCTCTCCGTCTAGCTCGCCTTCAACTGACATACGATAAAATTTGGGTGCTTGAGAACCTCGATCTTTAATGGCTCAATATCCAATCCCTCCATCACATGCAACATTGATGACAATGTGGCCAATGCGTCAGCAAATTGATTTCGGGACCTTGGCAAATATTCAAAGGATATTTCCTCGAATTCCTTCGTTAATTCTTCAAGGAATTCATGATATGGGATGAGCTTATGATCGCGTGTCCGACAACGACCCTCTGTTTGCAGAATAATAAGTGCAGAATCGCCATATACCTGTAAATTCTTGACATTCATGTCAATGGCTAATTGCAAGCCGATGATGCACGCTTCGTATTCTGAGATATTATTAGTGCAAGGGAATGTCAATTTTGCAGCTACGGGATAATGTTGGCCAGTTGGAGAGATCAAAAGCGCCGGTCCTAGAGCCGAGATAAATTTACGGCCCGTCGAAGTACATGGTCCATTTATCATTTGCTCTTTTGCCAAAATACGTTCGTCTAGGAAGTCATTTGTGTCGAAAAATTCTGCTTCTCTAGGATTTTCAGCCAACATATCGGCTATGGCTCTCCCTTTGATGATTTCGTGCTACGCTTTGTATATCAAATTCGGAAATTAGGACTTGCCATTTAGCCATCTTCCCAACTAAAGCAGGCTTCTCTAGCAAATACTTGATTGGGTCATTTCATCACGAGCAAAATCCGATGGTGAGGAGTGTATTGGCGTAGCCGGTGCAATACCCAAATCAATGCTACACATGTTTTTTCCACTTCGAGTAATTCATCTCGAGAAACAGTGAATTTCTTGCGAGATAATATATCGCGCATTCTTTTTGATCACTTGGCCTCTTCTCGGGCAAGCATGGCCCCTAGTGACTCCTTATGGATGGTTAAGTAGAGGACCGGTGGTATTGTTGGAACGGTGGTACCAAAGACCTTTGGTGGCTGAAGAAGGTATTGCTTTATCTCTTCAAAAGCTTTTTGGCATTCGGCATCCCATTCAATCTTAGTATTCTTCCTCAGGAGTTTGAAGAATGGTTTGGCTGTCTCCGACAATTGAGAAATGAATCTTGCGATATAGTTCAATCTACCCGGGAGACTTGAACTTCCTTTGTAGAGGGAGCTTTGAGGTCACAAATGGCTTTAACTTTCGACGGATCGATTTCAATGCCTCGCTCATCGACCATAAAACCTAATAGCTTCCCGAGACTTTGCTCCAAATATGCATTTGGCGGGATTAAGTTTCAGCTTAAATTTCTGAGCCGGTCAAATAACTTCTTTAGAACCCTAATATGGTCTTCTCCATGCTTTGATTTGGCAATCATATCATCGACATATACCTCTATTTCCTCATGCATCATGTCATGGAATAAGGTGACCATTGCTCTTTGATATGTGGCTCCCGCATTATTTAGGCCAAACGGCATCACCACTGTAACAAAAGGTCCCCCATGGTGTAATGAAGGATGTTTTACTCTTATCCTCCTCTTTCATCTTAATCGGTTGTATCCAGAGAACCCATCCATGAAGGAAAATAGTTCAAATCCCGCGGTGCTATCAACCAAAACATCAATGTGCGGTAGCGGGAAATCATCCTTTGGGCTTGCTCGGTTTAAATCCCGATAGTCTATGCAAACTCTCACCCGTCCATCCTTCTTCATGACTGGAATGATATTAGCAATCCAATCAGCATAATGGGATACTTCGATGAATTCCACTTTTAATAGCTTCATAACTTCTTCCTCAATCTTCTTAGAAAGCTCGGGTTTCGTTCTTGAAGTTTTTGCTTTTTGGTGGCATATTTGGGTCAGTTGGTAGAGTGTGCTCCACGATTTCGGGTCTAGTCTGGCATATCCGCGTAGGACCATGCGAATATATCTTGATATTCCTTTAAGAATTCAACCATTCTTTTTGCCTCGATCTACGAAAGGCCCGCCCCAATCTTGGTTTCCTTAACATTTTCGTGTCACCAAGATTTACAATAACTGTTTGTTCGGCTGTCAAGGGTTTAGATTCTTCATGACGAATCCAATCTCTTTCGATGTCTTTTCTGGATATCATTATCCTCGTCGAGATTCGAAGAGACTTTCATCGAGCAATTCCGAGTCACATATATATGCATCATGATTATGCCGAATGACATGCACGAAATGCAAATGAGGGGATCGGTAAAATCACTTAACGAATGCCATGCATGATGCACATTCAAAAATTCTTTTTGAATAACAATTTGAAAAAGTATGAATTAGGAGATTGTCCTCATATCTTGAGACATCTTTTCCCAAAACTTTGAAAACTAGGAGTCATGAGGAAGTCCAAGCCTCAAAGCATCATCATAGACCGGTGGAATTCTTCCTCACGCCCTTAATAAAACATGGATGCATTTGTATTAACATGATAAGGCCGTTTTACAAGGTTCGGATCTTGGACCACGGCTCACAGTCCAATACCTTGATTACAAACGAAACTAACAAAAGTAGCTAAACAACTCTTCCCATGTAAGGGAATACATAAAGGAAATGACATAAAACATACATAAAGGAAATGACATAAAACTAAACAGGATAGGTAAGTAGCATCCCTACTCCGAAAGCTAGAAGAAGCCCACAGAAGGCTCTGCCTTGTCATCATCAAAGGTGACAAACACATAGTCGGTACCAAATAGGTCTACTATGTCTAAGATTGCTCCCTCCTCTTTTTGTAGTAGCTCAGGTGACTTGGTAAAGGTCTTCTCCAATGGTGGATAAAGATCCTTTAGTGATGGAAGGAGTAAGCCTTGCTGATTTTGTATTGCATTAGTGCAACTTCCATATTCAATTCGTCCCATATAACCTCCACACACATCTCGGCCCCAACGGTTACTTTGGCCCATGTGTCCCCCATGCATACTTCGGCCTCCACGATTGCCTCGACCCATACAGCCTCCATGGTAACCTTGGCCTCTACCTCTGCCATATACGCCTTGACCATCAAGCTCTTCATATTTCACCTGACTCTCCAGATATTTTTGGTAGCCTAAACCTACTATTTTATGATTCTTGGGGGCTTCAATGGGCTTAGTAATACCTTGGGCATACACTCCCAATCCCAATCCGGGAGTGTGACCGTACTTCAATAGCACTATACTTGACATGATAGACGGGCCAGACATTTCAGGATTCTTAAGAGCGGTCCCAATGGGTACATGGACCATTGAGACTAGCTCGAAGGTATGGTAGCTAGATTCCTCCTTCTCCTCAGGCTCCACATACGGGATAGCTGTGTCTTGAAAGATCTTAAAATCAGTTTCTGCACGAACGGTTATAATTTTCCCCTCCGAAATGAACTTAACCATCTGATGTAGAGAGGAAGGTATAGCTTCAGCGACATGGATCCAGGGTCGACCCAATAAGAAATTAAAAGCGCTGGGGATATCCAACACTTGGAATTTTGTCAAGAATGAGGTAGGGCCGATCAAAAGGTTGAGCTTAACTTCCCCGATTGTCTCTTTCTTTACACCATCAAAAGCTCGGACGGTATACTTAGATGGTTTAATTTGCTCTTTACCAACCCCGAGATGACGAAAGGTGGCTAATGGACAAATATTCAGAGCGGACCCATTATCAATTAAGACTCGAGCTACTATCATATCACAACACTTGGCCGATATGAGTAAGGCCTTGTTATGATTGTGTCCCTCCTCCGGAAGATCTTCGTCTGAGAACGAGATTTGGTCCTTCAAGAGAATGGACCCAATGAACTCCTCCAGTTGCTTATCCCCAATGGTCTCCGGTACATGTATCTCATTTAGAACCTTCAATAGTGCATTTTTGTGTTTCTCGGAGGTCTTGAACAACTCCAAGAGTGAAATCTGGGCGGGCATCTTCCTTAGCTGCTCTACTACATCAAACTCACTAGATTTGATCATCGCCAAAAATTGCTTCGCTTCCTCATCAGTGACAGCTTTCTTTTCCATAGCTTCTGCGGGTGCATAACAGCGACCTGATCGGGTAACAGCATCGACTTCATTTGTCCCATAATCCCATGGGACTGCCTTAGGATCGAAACTAGTGACAGGGCTTTTTGGGATCTCATCTAGATCGCATGGTGGCAACTCAATTACCATCCGTTTGGATTCAGCCTCTCCTAGCTCTAAGTTCGCGAACTCCTCGGCCGCCAAATCAATAACCACGTGTTTAAACTCGCCCTCATTAGAGTCCCATTGCTCTTCTTCAATAGATAAATTGATGATTACTGGTGTCATCATGGCGACGGTTTCTTCCTTGAGCTCGGTTAAGTCGTCCATGCCTCCCCACCCATCAGGGACGGTTTCTTTAGGATCAATGAAAAAGCTTGGAGGAGGTGAGTATTTGACGAGATAGTCATACTTTCCACTTGGTTGGCCTAGTGTATCTACCACTTCGCCCTTTTCTAATGCCATCTTTAAAAATGCACGATCTCCGCGAACTCTTTTAGCTTTGAGCTCGGATTCAGCATCTAAGGCCTCTCCTTCATTTATGATTAACGGTTCGGTTTCCTTGGCTACGTCGACATCATTCGGTATTTTGACAGTGCTTACCTCCTCGACCGACATCTCCACAACCATCCCAAATTCACAACAAGAATTCTTGGGAGAGAAGTCAATTACAGCTGTCATCGTCTCATTTGCTTGGCCTCCTCCTCCATTGCGGATTATGCCCATGTTGATCATCCTGGTGACACGCTCTAGTTTCTTCTCAGTTGGGACAACTTCATTGCTCTTTTTGTAATAGCCAGTTAAAATCAAATCTTCATACAGTTTGTGGACGTCAACCCTGGCCATTTGCACGTTCCTTTCCTCTCCTTCAGCAATCATATTGACATCCCCGACATGAACGGGTAAAGGGTTTTGCTTGACGTTGGGCTGCGTCTCCTTAAATGATAAGATATCTTTGTCCAATAAGCTCTGGACCTTGTTCTGGAGTATTCGGCAATTATCCACATCATGGCCTTTCTCACCCATATGGTACTCGCAAGACTTTGAAAGGTCAAACCCTAGGAATTTAGGAGGGTTGTCACGAGGAATCTCTTTAGCTACCAACCCTTTTTGCAGCAACATGGGTAACAGTTTGGACAAGGGCCTAGGCAAAGGTGTGAATTGCCTCGGCGTCCACTTCCTAGGCTCGTAATTCACTGGTACCTCCTCGTGATGCGAAGGATTTTGAGGATTCGAAAATTGTTTTGATTCATTTGGGCCTTGCACATAAGCTACTTCTACTTCTTTCTCCTTCTTACTGGTAAATTTCCTGCTTGTGCCTTCGGTTATCCGACCTTCATGCATGGCTTCTTCAATTCTCTCTCCAATGGCAACCAAGACGGGTAAAGTTTCCACGATCGAGCTAATCATTTTGTTGTAAAAGTCTGGAGGAAGGGTATTAAGGAAAAGCTCCACCATTTCAGCGTCGTGCAGTGGTGGTCTAACCTGAGTAGCTAAGGCGCGCCACCTTTGCTCGAATGACCTGAATGACTCATTTCTCCTTTTCTCCGTGCGCATTAACACTTTGCGTGTCGGGGCAATCTCGGTATTGTATTTATATTGTAGCACAAATGCCTCCGCCAATTCTTCCCATTTTTCCATCTTTTCTGGTTCCAACAGGATGTACCATTGCAAGGCCAGGCCGGATAGACTCTCCTGAAAAGTTTGAATCAATAATGGGGTGTTCTGCGCATAGCGCCCCATCCTATTCAAATAGTACTTCAGATGGACTTTTGGATCGCCGGTACCATCATACTTAGCGAAATCGGGAACTTTAAACTTCTCGGGAAAGTCCATTTTGGCGTATCGAGACAGATCCTCGATCATGTTAGTTTCATATCCCTGTATGGCTTTAAGCTTCTCCTCAAGCTTAGCAAATCTTTTGTTGTTCTCCTCCTCCATTCGAGCTGAGATGGCTTCCGAGATGGGATCCTGTTCCACCACTACGGGTGTTTGATGGGGAATCTCTTCAGCAACATTCTCCCTAACGTTGGCATTGCTAGCCTCGGGAGTAGGCACGAGTGTGTCTCTATTGGGGGCTACAGCCACTAGACTAGCTCGAATCTCATTCGCAAATTGGGCAAATTGGGTTGCCAAGTCGGTGATTCTATTATCAAGGCGTTAAAGCGGCGTTTTGTTCTTACGTATTCATCCTTGCGGCTACGAACGGGTCCCGATGGGCGATCGTCTTAAAGCCGTGTTGTTGGTACCTTGTTAAATAAAACAAAAGAACAAACAAATCAGCATACAGAAGATGAGAAAGAGAATAAAATACAATAAAAACTTAAAACCCTTCAATTTTATATTTTCTTATAACAAAATAGAAATAAGAAACCCCTTGCATAAGCCGAATCTCACATAAGTGGCTTCTTATCAATATTTTGTCATAGGAAGTTATACAATTAAAGGGGTAACACATGATGATTGATCAAAATGCCCATCTCATATTCCATTAGAATCAAAGTAATTATAAGGGAGGGAAAAACATCACTAATTACACCAAAAATTGTGAAGGAAGATCCCTATACACCCACTAAAGTAGAGGAACTCCTAAACATTGCTACTAATATTTCATATAAGGAAAACCTTATACAACTTTTCTAAAAACACAACTCTAATGGAATATGACTAATCCTTTAGTTTTCCCCTCAAAGCAACTTGTGGATGCGTTTGTTTATTTCGGTCAAATGCTCCACCTTAGCTAAGGCTTCATCCCTTTCCCTTATAATCCGCCCCATTTGGATTTCCTTTGGAGTTGGCTTCATAGGAAACTTTGGAATGACGACGGCAACTTCGGGTTCAATACGGCGATCAATATATCCTCTTGATGCGTGGTGCTCCCTCATTTCTCCTTCCAACTCGGTGACCCACTCAATATCCCTCGGTGGGCAATGATGAAGGATGTTAATGATGTTTTCCACTTCTTTTTTCATGTCTTCGATTTGGTTCCCCTTGACAACCTTATCGCGAAAGTCAAAACGAAACAACCCCGACTTTAAAGGAGGAGGGATTTCTTGAAGTACTCGATATTGACGAACTACTCTTAAAGGGTAATAAGATGTAGATCCTGTCAAACCTAAGAGTGGAATCGGGTCATCGTGACTACTCATAAGTCGTGCTTTAGGGAAGCGAATCCAAGGGGCTTGCCACAAGATTTGGTTTGGGGTGATAGTTTCAAAAAGTTCTACCCATTTACGAAATGTCCAAGCATGGAGGAATTTTTCTATATCCTTAAGTTTAGTGAGAGGGTTTGTATCTTTATCGATGTTGATAATAGCCAAATTCCCTCCAAATACTTTTAAGTGAGAGAGAATCCAAACTTGAAGGATGCCTATAGGCGCTCTAAGGATTGAACCCTTGTCCTCTTTGAAACGATTGAGAGAGAGGAACATTTCAGCAAGAAGCATGTGTGTAAATCCCCTAAGGTGAAGGACTTCATAGACAACATGAGCAAGGCTAGGATCCATTGTCTTTTGGGTGAACGGGAAAAGAACGAATCCGAAGAATGCTAGAAGGAAAATTTTAGCATTTTGAGGACTGGGCTTGGGAGAAGACTACGGAATCTTTGTTCGATGAAAGACAAAAGGAGGCCTTTTGAATTCCTATTAAGAAGTTCTTTAATTTCAAGAGGAGGAACTCCTAGGAATTGACTCAACAGTGGGATAGGATCTACTCCTAAAGGAGGGTCAACAAGACCGAATGCGGGGACATTGCCAACAATGATTTCTAACTCCTCTAAAGTTGGGGTTAATTCATGATGACCAAACACGAATGTTGAAGTCTTGGGGTTCCAAAAATGAGCCATGGCCTTCACTAATGGCATGTGGGACTCTCGATATAAGAGAAAAATAAGATAGCCGAGTTTCTTCTCTACAAAAGTCTTCTTGTCCACATCAAGTGCATCCCACATGTCTAACAATGCCTTCTTTGGGATAGGGATGATACGAAGCTCAGGGAAACCCATGGTATCTAAACCTAAATAGGCATTTTGATCAATCACCATATGTCACAAAATAAGCTAAACTTAATGTTAAAACATTATATGCACAAAATACATTATTTACATCGGGGAATAAAATACTAGTACCTTTGATAGAGAGAAAAAAAATGCGGCAACCACAAAGACACATCGCATGTCGACTCGTGAGGCTCACTAAAAGGTATGCTTCTAAAGGCTAAAGGTTCCCATTTCAATTAGATCAAAAGAGTTTTCCCCACTCCGCACTTACGTCGGACAGTTCTCTTTATCATTAATCAAAATGAGCGGGACCAAAAGTGGATAACCATGGGTCATTCCCCGCACGGGTTCCATCTTTTGGCACCTCCTATGGGCTTCCTAGTGCGATCGGGGTTTTAGATCGCGGGTGGTATGTGTAAATGTGTAGTGCTAAGGTAAGTATAAAGGCACACACAACAATTGATATCCAAACAACACTTCAATTTCATCCATATAAACATAAATTCCTACACCTCCCTACAAAAGAAATGGGTTAACATACACTCCACCCCTTATTACTCCAAACCTACAAAAACAATTAACACGTTGTTAGTGGACTAACCTTGTCTTCCATGTGGCTTTGACATGCGCTATCAAATGAAGACCATGTTAGTGAACAACCAACTAAAATATTACGGCCTAAGTCCTCTAAGGTTTGTAACCAAGTCCCCAGCGGAGTCGCCAAGCTGTCACGACCTCTTTTTTTCATCCGGGGAAAAGAAAGAAAGGTTTAGGGGTATTTGCCTAAAGAGACGGACCAACTGCCCTAAATTAGGCGTGGGCTCTCCCAAGCCCATACCTCACGCAACATTGGATTTTGAATTTTAATTCTTAACAACCTATGTACTTCTAGGAGTCGCCACTAGCCTATTAGGGTCGGCTAGAAACCAACCGAGACACGGGAGTGTTGCCTCGATTACTACGCAACCAGAGATTTCTAGGAACGGGGACTTGTTTACGCTAATGTTTCTATTAGCGCCCTTGCGGTACCACTAACTTGGAAGGTTGTTTATCTAAATGGTCACACAATCTTGATTACCAATTATAACCTTTATGAAACCACTAAGTGTCCATGCAAATGCTTTTGTAGGTTTTTTTTTTTTTTTTAGGTCTAGACTAATCTAACCTAATTTAGAAGAGAAATTTACACTCAAATTAATGAAAAAACGATGCGGTAAGTATACATCCACGAAATTAAAATGACTTGAAAATAAATACGGAAAAGGAAAACCCGATACAAGTTGGGCAAATAATATTACATGGCCTTGTTATCACGCCCCGGGACAGGACCCCCGTGAGCGAAATGGGAACTTAAATACGCATGATATTACTCTAAATGCATGAAATTACTCTAGATAATTTTAATCTATGCAAAATGGATTATTTACAAAAATTGTTATAAAATACCAAAATAGCATTAAATTAGGAAAATTCCATATATGTCATTTCTATCCTAATTTGATGTTATCCAACATTTTTGATATTTTTGAAATTTTTAGATTTTTTTTCTTTTTTTATTATTATTATTTTTTAAAAAATATTAATAATGATTCCTTAAACCGATCTATGCTAACATGGAGTAACACATCACATGAATATCACAACGATTAAGCTCAAATCGACCGCTTCGAGATTGAAGCTTGGTTTCAACATTTTATCGAATACTTGGCTTGCATCAAATCACCCAAAAACGGCTTCTTCGGGTCATGTTCGTGGCCTTCAATCTCGACCCATAAGCAATCTCATGTGAATGTAAAGTATCAAGGATATACTACTACATACAAAGAACGTGTTTGACTAGAAATTACAGCCTAGAACATGCAAAAACCGAACTGAAAACGGCCTCCAAGATGCGGGTTGGAGCTGTTTTGCAAAACTGGTGATGAACCCAAGTCAAACAACCATGCCAAATGCTCAGATTGAAGCTCCAACAACCATCACATGCCATATCTATATGAAATATTACTCCATCTAGATGAAAATAGGTAACACTTACTTTCAAATGCAACAAACATCACCGAAAACGATCAACCGAACACATCAAAATGAACTCTCCAAGAAGCATTCATGCATGATCTATGCTGGCCAACCATGTCTCAATGTGGTTTTTGGCTCATGTTATAGATGGTTTCATGGTTCACAAGGAGATTTAAAGACTAAACCGGGTTGTCCTATGATCATTTGTACTCCCATGTAACATTCATCAAAGTCACAACGAAAAAAAAGCATGCAAAGGGGAGTAACAAGTCGAGCATGTAGGGGCATTGAAGAGATTTTAAACACTTGGAAAAATTTTAGCTTCAGAAATCAGCTCTTCAGACTAGTTTCCTTCTCGATTTTCGTGATCAAAACATGTTCAAACTTGAACAAAAATACATCTAGAATGCTTACCTTGCTTCCTAGTTTCTTTTTCAAGTGACTCTTGGCCAAGAAAACCACGAAATTGTCTTTTGGAAGCACGTGAAAGTTGGTTCCTTCAAGCTGAAAGTGAGATCTGCAGAAGAAAAAGTGACAACGAAGCTTTTCGTTGACTTCCAAAACTAGACTTCCAAACCTTCCTTGTTGGCCAAGTTAAAATCAACGCAAACTATATGTATTATAGTTTGGTGTGTAAGTCATGGCTTTCCTCATTTGTCTCTCAAGTTTCTCAACAGCATTCGCTTTTCCTCACTCGTGACCAATCAAGCTCAACACTTAGAAAAATTTTCGGACTTTCTGGGCCCGCCAGGAGGGCACTGTTTCGGGTGGCTTTAGGAGGCCTTCCCGATCTCCATTTGGGACGTGCGACCTATGGTTGGAAAGATCTTTGAATGAATTTTCACTCTCTACTTGAAGGTTTTGGCTAATTTTGGCCGTAGGTGTGTGAAAATCTCACTTTTCTCTCTCTAGGTCGGTCTGGAATTTCTGGGTTTCTCTCTTCTGGAGTTGCTTCTGAAGGTGTGTTTGGGGTACGATTCCGAGCTCCCTCCCCTCTCCCTCGTCTCTTTCTTTTCATCCCTTGAAAGACCTTGCTTCAGTGATCTTATCCCATAAATTGAGGGATTTTTGGTCAGCTTTTTGGCCCCCTACCAAGCCTGCCAACTGAGCTAGTCCACCCACTCTCCTGACTTAGCCAAATTTTTTAATTCTGCAGCTGTTGAGTGTGCAAGTTTTGCTGCGATTTTCCGGTGCTGTCAGGAGCTTATCCTTGGCCAATTTCCGTCCACTTGCACTGCTATATATGGTCTTCCATCACGTGCAAATATCAAGCTATATGGGCGGCTGAGTGAGATATGGTGGGGCCACCAATATGCCTACTTATCAGCTCCGAATTAATACCTAACCGTGGGCTGGGTTTTGGTAGCTAGTTTGTATGCTTTAATCCATCAATTTGGCCGCGGTTTCTGATCAATTAGCAACCTCATGTATAGTAGTTTAAGATCTTGACCATTTTTCGTAATTGTCTCCACCCAATTTTGCAAGAAAGTCTCTCAAAGTTGGCCATTTTCTTGCCCGAAAATTTCAAATTCAATGCAATTAGGTCCTTTTGCCCGATTCGATTAATTAGACCTGACCCAAGTTCAATTTCAACTTAATTGGGGGCTAAGATGATGATTTAAGGGCTCGGGTGAAATTTTGCAAAAATTACGAATTGGTCCCTCAACTTTTGGAAATTGCATTTTTGCCCCCAATTTGCCATTTTAATTCCAATCTGACCTCCTGGGCTTGGCTAGTCACATTTAGATCATTGGCCACAACTTTTTTTTTTTTTTAAATTTTTCTTTTTTTAATCTTTTTTTTTAAATTAATTAATCTATATGTAATAATTTGGGCAAAAAATTAGGTGTCAACAACGGTGTAAGCCAATAATTTTGAGATTAAGCCATCCTTAATTCAAATGCTTCAAAATGCAGGGCAATTCAGTGGATCACCTAATGATGATCCAAATCTACACTTAGAAGCATTCCTTGAAATTTGTGACACTATTAAATTCAATAGTGTTATTGATGATGACTTTAAGTTAAGATTGTTCCCATTTTCTCTCCATGATAAAGCTAAGACTTGGTTGACTTCTCTTCCTACAAGCTCTATTACCACTTGGCAGGACTTGACTAAAAAATTCCTAAGTAATTATTTTCCTCATGCAAAATCTACCAAAATGCATAACGATATTACTACATTTATGCAAATGGATGGTGACCCCTTTATGAAGCATGGGAGAGGTTTAAGGAGCTACTAAGAAAATGCCCGCACCATGGACTACCAGTTTGGATGCAAGTGCACACGTTCTATAATGGAGCGCATCCCACCGTTCGAGCTAGTCTAGATGTAGCAGCTAAAGGCACTTTGCAAAACAAGTCACCCAAAGAAGCTTTTGATCTACTTGAGGAGATGGCAAGCAATAGCTACCAATGGCCATCTGAAAGATACCAAGCTCGAAAGTCAAGTGGAGTTCATGAAGTTGACACCAATAAGGCTTTTAATGCAAAACTTGATGCATCAAGCAGGATGATTGCCTCTTTGAAAACTCATGGAGTATCTTGTGAATTTTGTGGTGGAAATCATATTAGCATTGATTGTCAAGTGGGTAACCCTAATGCTAGTTCTTCTGAACATGCTAACTTTGTTTCAAATTTTAACAAGGGTTCTCAAAACAATCCTTATTCTAACACTTAAAATCCGGGATGGAGGTATCATCCTTATCTATCTTGGGGAGGTCAAAATCAACAAGGACTGAGAGCACCACCACCACTTATGGAGAAGCCGAATTCCAACTTGGAGGATTTGGTTGCCAAGCTAGCCCAAACTGTGGAAAGGCAAGCCCAAGCCATGGAAAAACAAGCAAGATTTCATGAGAAGCACCAATGTAAGACTCCACAATCAAGAAGCATCAATTCAAAACATAGAGAAGCAAGTGGGGCAACGACCTCAAAGAATCAATGGGGGACAAAGTGGTGCCTTACCAAGCAATACCGAGAGGAACCCCATAGAGAATGCAAAGGCCATAACATTGATGAGTGGAAAAAAGTTGGAAAGGAAGATCAAGATAATGATGTAGTAGAAGAGAAAAAGGAAAAAACTTTTGCCAAGACTAAAGACAAGGATGAGCCAGTAAGGAGCAAGCCATCTCCAATGCCACATGTTCCAACTATTGCTTTTCTGGAGAGGCTAGCTAAACACAAGCAAGATAAGCAATTTTCAAAAATTTTAGATTATCTTAAACAATTGCACATTAACATTCCTTTTGTAGATTAACATTTTTTTTTTTTTGTAGATGCTCTAACTCAAATGCCAAGTTATGCCAAGTTGTTGAAAGAGATCCTAGCTAATAAGAGGAAGTTAGAGAAGTATGAGACCATGAAGTTGAATGAAGAATGTTCGGCCATCCTTCAAAATAAGTTACCATCAAAATTAAAAGATCCAGGGAGTTTTCCTATTTCATGCAATATTGGTGGTGCTTACTTTAATAAAGCTTTATGTGATCTTGGTGCTAGTATAAACCTAATGCCTTATTCAACATTTATAAAACTAGGTGTGGTGGTAGTAAATGCGATCACCATGTCTCTACAATTGGCGGATAGATTTATCAAATACCCAAGAGGCGTGGTGGAGGATCTTTTAATGAAGGTGGATAAATTTATCATCCCGGTGGATTTCGTTGTACTAGAAATGGAGGAGGATTATGAAGTTCCCATCATTTTAGGCCGACCATTCCAAGTCACAGGAAAAGCTCTCATTGATGTACAACAAAGAAAATTGATCATTAGAGTAGGGGAAGATAGAGTCACCTTCAATGTCTTCAAGGGCATAAAAAACCCCGAGAGATCAAGTGATTGCTTGAGGACAGACACCATAGAGAAGGAAGTGGAGACCATGTTTAAATTGGCCACAATTCAAGACCCTGTAGAGGCATGTTTGGTTCGACCAAAGGAGGAAGAGGCTGAGAATGAAGAAATTGGGGAGGCCACGGAGTTTTTAGAAGCAATTCCACCATGCCCAAGATGGAAAGCACCAAAATTTGAAGAGTTGAAGTCAAGTGCAAAGAAGCCAAAACCCTCAATTACAAAACCACCAGCTCTTGAGTTTAAACCTTTGCCTTCTCATTTAAAATATGCTTTCCTTGATGGTGTTTATTATCTAGTGATCATTTCTTTTTCTTTGACAAGGGTGATGGAGGAAAAGTTACTTAGAGTGCTTAGAGAGCGCAAGAGTGCGATTAGGTGGACCATTGCGGACATAAAAGGAATAAACCCTTCGATTTCCATGTACAAAATTTTGATGAAGGAGTAATACAAACTGGTCATCCAACCACAAAGGAGGCTCAATCCGAAAATGTAAGAAATTGTGAAAGCCGAAGTGATTAAGCTACTCGATTCAAGTATTATCTATCCAATTTCCGATAGTGACTGGGTAAGTCCCTTGCAAGTAATGTTGAAAAAGGGAGGTATGATTGTTATAACCAATGAAAATAATGAATTAATTCCAATAAGAACGGTTATAGGTTAGCGAGTTTGCATGGATTATAGAAAATTGAATGATGCCACTCGTAAGGATCACTTTCCTTTACCTTTCATTGATCAAATGTTAGAGAAACTTGTAAGGCGTGAGTATTGCACTCGATGATCAAGAAAAGACTACATTCATTTGTCCTTACAGTACATTTGCATAGAGAATGATGCCTTTTGGTCTTTGTAATGCACATGCTACTTTTCAAAGATGCATGATGGCTATTTTTTTTTTGTCATGATAGAGAAATTCATTGAGATTTTCACGGATGATTTCTCTGGATGATTTCTCTGTTTTTGGCACATCTTTTGATTCGTGTTTGCATAATTTAGCTTTGGTGTTACAAAGATGCAAAGAGACTAACCTTGTGCTAAATTGGGAGAAATGTCATTTTATGGTGCAAGAAAGGACAGTGTTAGGCCATAAAATCTCTACTAGAGGTATAGAGGTGGATCAAGCCAAAATTAAAGTTATCTCCAAATTGCCACCCCCTACTTCTGTGAAATTACTTTGAGGATTTTTAGGATGTGTAGGGTTTTATAGGTGATTCTAAAGGGACTTTTCCAAAATTGCAAGACCACTCACAAAATTGCTTGAAAAAGATGCTAAGTTTGATTTTAACTTTAAATGTTTGTAGGCATTTGAGACCTTGAAGGAGAAGCTAATTTCGGCTCCTATAATGACGCCACCAGATTGGAGCTTGCCTTTTGAATTAATGTGTGATGCTAGCGATTATGCTGTTAGAGTTGTGCTTGGTCAAAGAAAGGATGAAATTTTTCAAGTCATACATTCTACTAGCCGAACCTTTAATGGAGCCCGATTGGATTATGTCACCACTGAGAAGGAGCTTTTAGCAGTCGTTTTTGCTTTCGATAAATTATGTTCTTATTTGATCGGCTGTAAAGTGATTGTGTATACTAATCATGCAACTTTAAAGTATTTGATGGCAAAGAATGATGCAAAACCAAGGTTGATTAGTTGGATCTTGTTGCTGTAAGAGTTTGATTTAGAGATTTAGGACAAGAAAGGGACTGAGAACCTTGTGGCTAATCACCTATCTAGGTTGTCGAATGCCCATAGTGAAGAGGTACCAAGCTTGCATGACTTTCCTGATGAGGCACTCTTTTCCATGAAAATTGAAATTCCATGGTATGCAAATATTACAAACTATTTGGTAAGTGACATCCTTCCCTTGACTTGAATTATCAATAAAGGAAGAAGTTTCATTCCAATGTTAAACACTACTTTTGGGAGGATCCTTACTTGTTTAAGGTATGTACTGATTGAGTTATTAAACGTTGTGTTGCTAATGAAGAAATCCCTAACATTCTTTTTCATTGTCATAATGGAGAGGCAGGTGGTCACTATGGTGCCACCAAGACTGCTACTAAGATCTTACAATGTGGATTTTATTGGCCTATTCTTTTTAAGAGTGCATATGCTTATGTTTCTCATTATGATAGGTGTCAAGGGATGGGGGATCATATCTAGAAGGTATGAAATGCCCTTAAACAATATTATGATGTGTGAATTATTTGATGTTTGAGGCATTGACTTCATGGGTCCGTTTCCACCTTCTTTCGATAACACTTGCATATTGGTTGCTTGTGAGTATGTGTCTAAATGGGTAGAGGCCGTGGTTTTACAATCTAATGATGCTAGGGTTGTTTGTAATTTCTTGAAAAAAACACATCTTTATTCGATTTGGTACACCTAAGGCGATTATAAGTGAGCAAGGCACACACTTCATGAATAAACAATTTGAGTTACTTTTGCATAAATATGGAGTCACTCATAAGGTAGCTACTACTTAGCATCCCCAAACTAGTGGTTGAATTGAGATATCTAATAGGGAGATAAAGAGAATTTTGGAAAAGACTACGAACACTAATAGAAAGAATTGAGCAAGAAAACTTGATGATGCTTTGTGGGCTTATAGAATCGCTTTCAAAACTCCTATTGGTATGTCACCTTTTTGGCTTTTGTATGGTAAAGCATGTTATCTACCTGTTGAGTTGGAACACAAGGCATATTGGGCTTTGCAGAAACTTAACTTTAATATGCAGGCAGTAGGTGAGAAAAGATTGCTTCAGTTAGATGAGCTGAAAGAGATGTGCAATGATGCATATGAAAGTACAAGAATTTATAAGGAGAAAACAAAGAGGTGGCATGATCAACACATCTTAAGGAAGGAGTTTCATGTGGATGACAAAGTTTTATTATATAACTCTCGCCTTTATTTGTTTCCAGGTAAGTTGAAGTCTAGATGGACCGGTCCTTACACCATCACCAAAGCATTCCCTTTTGGAGCTGTCGAGATTACCAATGAAAATGAGGGGACTTTCAAGGTGAATGGTTATAGGCTCAAGCACTACTATGGAGGAGGATTCGATGCACAAACATCTTTCATTACCTTGGTTCCACCTACTTAGAAACAGGGGAAGAGTTCGGCTGCAAGCCATAAAGTAAGCGCTTCTTGGGAGGCAACTCAAGTTTCTAATCTTCTATTTCTTGTGTTTGTTTGGTTTGTGTATTGTCTTAAAAGAATTTTTAAAAAATAATAATAGAAAAAAGAAATTTTCTAGTGACAAATTTTCTTCTTTCTAGGGATTGCCATGTGCAATAGAGGCAAAAGAGGGGTCAAATATGCAAGGCTGTGCGACTGTGCAACCAAGAGATTTTTTTCGAGCATCCTCTAATCACAGACCTAAGTCAATCATCACCCTACTTGGCCTAATTCAACATGGACAATTGGCATTTTCACATATCCGGGGGAATATTTCGAACCTTACTCTACTCTAATTTGGTTGCCTCATTGTTCGTGTTTGGTTCTTTATTCTTAAGCATTGAGGACAATACTTCCTTTTAAGTTGGGCATTGGGGATCGAAAATTTTTCAAAAATTTGTGTGCTAAGATTTTTGCTAGTTTTGAAAATTTCTAGGCTTGTTTGAAAATTTTGATTTTGGAAACAAACTTTGTAGGAGATTATGACTTTCAAACCTTAATTTACAAGATTGATATCTTTTTCATGATTATGAGTTGTTGCGACTTCTAGGGGGATATAAATCTTGTTTAACTTGAGATTGATATATGAGTTAATCTTAATTTTAATTGTGCAATCCATATTTTGAGCAGTTATCCTTACTTTTTGAGTTATGTGTGCTTAGAAAAGATCAATGGGAGGTATGTGATTTTCTAGAACTCGCCTAAGTCTTAGAATTTGTCTGATGTTCTCTTGAAATTAATATGCTATGCTCAATCAAGAAGGTGATATAGACATTATTTGGATCATAAAGCCTTTCAAGCCTACCTTGTCAATTGATCCCTAGTAACCTCTTGAGCTTTTATGGCCTATTTTTTCTTTGATAATCTTATAATGTTGATCCAAGTTAAGTGTATTACCTTACCCTATACCCCATAAGCATGTTATTCCTTAAAGTTACTTGAATAGTTATGGATTATTGATGTGTCTGAAGTTGCTAAAGCTTGAAGTAGTCAGGAAAAGTAAATATATATATCAACAATGAAAGAGAGAAAAAAAAAAGAAGATAAAGCGGAAGTTGTTTACTCCAGTATGGCATATACAGATCCCCATCACTGACTTTCAACTTGAGTGAGCCTTTTGAATACTCAATGGGTTAGCATTGCATTATGAGAGGGACTAAGGGAGGAACTTTGTCGTAAAGTGTGGAAAGAGAAGTAATGGAAGCTTTAAAGCGTTAAGTGTTTGTGAATTGCATGGCTATGATAGTGTAAGTAGATGGAGGATATGTCTTGAATCCTATTTAACTCAAATGCTTTGAGAATTGATATGTTTATGAGGTGTGTTAAGCTCAAATCCTTTATATCCTATCATTAGCCAAGGCATATTATAAGCCTTAAAGACGTATTGATTTTTTATCGGTTATTGGTTTTCATTAATAGAGAGAACTGAAAAAGCAAACCTATGAGACTTGGTTAGTGGATTTTGAGTTTAGGGTGTTGCATATCAACTTGATTTATTTGAGTATACATGATTTGAAAAGTCAAGGATCACACACACGGATTGCATGGTTAAGCTAGATATAGCTTATGTATTGGTTTTAGGTTTGATGGGATTTATGTTTTCTTTTAAGTTGTGATTCCAAATAATTGTGAATGAATGGTAATAATTAAAGATGACGATTGTCTGTTTCTACTATTTGCTCGAGGACTAGCAAATCTTTAAGTTGGGGGTAATTGATAACTTTATTTTAGATAGAGTTTTTTTTACTAATTTAAGCTTGATATTTCCTAAGTTTTGCTGAATTTTGCATGAATTTATTTGCTACTCATGTAATTTTATTGGGTTTTTTAGGAAATATGACTTTCAGATTCATAAGGATACCTAAATATCTTAGGAATATCTCAGCATCTTCCAAGATATCCCAATATCTTCAATATCTATATCTTTAAGAATATTTCGGTGTCTTCTAGAATATCTTATCTTGAAGAAAAAGCCAGCCAAGATAAAAAAATTTGGTGGATTTGACCATAATTGAGGCCAGGTTCAAAGAAAATCAAGGATATAAATCTTAAGAAGATAAACTCCTAATTTTCCAAGGAGGCCTATTCAAGATCTAATGGGAGGCAAACCTAGGGTAGATTTTTAGAAGCTATATAAACCCCTCTTGCGCTGCATATTTCAATTATTATTCTAGAGGAGCTTTGGAGCCACCACCAGTTTTAGGTTTTCTTAGTTAGTTTTTTTTTTTTTTTTAATGCTTCTATTTTATTACTGGGATTGGCAAGTGTCAAGAAGAGAAGAAGGAGGCAACCCCGAACCTATTTGTGACTCCAATTGGTGAATTTGTTTTAATTTAGCATTATGTTCTTTTTAATTTTCTTTATTAGTTGAGTTTTAATTATGTTTTAAATTTCTTTTGTTAGAGCTATAATGGATCTAAACCATGATTGATTGACTTTCAAGACTTGTTTATGCAATATAATTGTTCTAATTGTGGTGTTCTCTATCATGATCTTAATGCTTTTAGAAGTTTGGCCAACTTTAAAATGATTTTTGATGTATGCATGATATCGGGTGGAGATTATATGCATGAGCACTAGTGATATTGAACCATAAATTAAATCTAGGTTAAGGTACACTAGATTGTTTGTGTGGTTACGATAATAGATCTAGGTTGGGACTACTTAGATTAAATCCGGGAATTTCCACAAGAACTTTATGCTTTTAGGTAGTTTAAATTCACTTAAGGTTAGTGTTGGTTAACATACCTAATAAGGGATTATTAGACCAAGGTTAGCTTGTAATCTAACTTAGGCAAATTTCACCTAACACACTTGGTTCGATAAAGCCTTTGTCTAACAGTTTCTATAACTGCACTTTCAATTCCTTAAGTTCTGCTAGGGTTATTCTATACAGAGCCTTTGAAATTGGTTGTGTCCCTGGAATTAAGTCAATCACAAATTCAATTTCACGTTCTAGGGGTAGTCCTGGCCTAAGTAGTACTGACACGCAACATGGACACGCAACACGATACGACATGACACGTCGACACGTCATTTCTAAAAAAAATAGAGAATTCCGACACGTTGCGACACGTTGTATATTAAATGAATATTTTTATTTTTAATTAATTTGATTTAAATTAATAATTAATTAATTAATTAATCACAAAATAGCCTATAATAAATTTACACTAATAATATTAATAAATCAATTCATTTGAAATTCAAAAGATATATTCATAGTTAATGTGAAACATGTTTTTAACTTTAACAAAAGTTATTGATGAAACTAATAATTAATAAGAAATTAGAATCAATTTATTTAAATAAATCCATGATTTTTTACAATGACCAAAATTTATTATTATTCAAAATTCAATACTGTTATTTTTCAAAATTATTTTTAATTTCATTTATTTAATTTTCTGATTAAAAAAATCCCCAAAATCCACCCCTTCTTTCCTTCATCCATTTCCTTCCACCCAAAATTTATTTTACTTTTTCCCTCCCACACCACTATCGACAGACGGGCTGTCGGCTGTCACTTCCCCTCCCCTTAAGCTCAAAAGTCATGCCATCGTCCTCCTTTTTTTTATTTATTATTTTTTAATTCCCTTATCAAAAACCCTAGCTACCCTCTTTTTCCTCCTCCTTCCACCGCTCGCCGCACGACCCCTTCGGCCCTTCCTCTCCTCTTCCGCTTGATCTTTCTCCTCCTCCTCGCCGCACGACCACCTTCCTCTCCTCTTCCTCTTGATCATTCTCCTCCTCCTCCTCCTCGCCGATCCATCGCAACAATGGCGGCCCTCGCCACTCTCTGGCCGACTCTCGCCGTTGCAGTGGTCCGTTCGTGGCTTCATCTTGCCGGTGGGAGTTTGCTTTATCTCTCTTCTTTCTCTCTATTCGGCTCTTTCTCTAGCCGTCTCTCGCCGTCTCTCGCCGTCACAGTGGTCCGTTCGTGGCTTCATCTCGCTGGTGAGAGTTTGCTTTCTCTCTCTTCTTTCTCTCTGTTCGGCTCTTTTTCTAGCCGTCTCTCGCCGTCGCAGTGGTCCATTTGTGGCTTCGTCTCGCTGGTGGGAGTTTGCTTTCTCTCTCTTCTTTCTCTCTGTTCAGCTCTTTCTCTAGCCGTCCCTCGCCGTCGCAGTGGTCCGTTTGTGGCTTCGTCTCGCCGGCGGGAGTTTGCTTTCTCTCTCTTATTTCTCTCTATTCGACTCTTTCTCTAGCCATCTCTCGCCGTCACTCATAGCCTCTGCTCCCTCAACCTCCCTCGCTTCCACCCTCCATCAATCTTCTGAACATGCATCGACACGCGTGTCGAGAAAAGTTGACCGAGTGTCGAAAAATCCGACATGCGTTAATCGCGTGTCCGACCGTGTCCAAGCGTGTCAACATGTCCGACATGCTCCGACACGTGTCGGACACAATACGGAAGCACGGGCAACGTGTCCGTGCTTCATAGGTCCTAGTTATGACATTCTGAATTTCTAATTCTGTTTTCAATTGAATAAATCAGGCTTTTCATCAACACGCCTATAGTTTTGTTTTCTGAGCTAATCACTCACGAGATAACTAGTCTATCTGGTGAAGCCGTTAAAGGATTATAACGCAATAGATTTGAGAATTCAACCAGAAATCAACTGCTCGACCGTGCTAGTCTGCAAGGGTCATTATGACACAGTTAAAAATCGACAAAAAATCAGAGATAGGTCGATCCAACTAAGATGTGTGATCAAAGTGTGAGTGATTCCACCTAATTACAAAATTCTCGTCGATCAGCACCAGACCGATTTTTCTATCGTTTTGGTACCCTGTGTCCACATTTGAAACATCAAAATTTTCACGACACCCGAGAGTCGCCAATGTGTTAAAGATGTACAATGTGGCTCGAAAATAATCAACCACGGGTTAATTGCATCAAAAATTCCTAAAATCTACCTCGTAGGCTAGGTCACGCTAAAATAACGCCAGATTGAAATTAATTACGAATTTGAATCCGATTTCAGAAATAAGTTCTGTCATGTCACGATTTATTTTAGGACCGTTGATTTATCATCCGAAGATTTTTCTGCAAATCGAGATTTTCGACAAAAATTCAAAGTATGGCCATTTTGTACGAAAAATTCAAGGGATCATTTTTTATTGCGTCTTTGGGATGCAAGTTGGTTCTATTGGTGAGGAAAAATATTAATTTCGAGAACACCTTTATGGAATTTATGGAGACCGAATTAAATCCAATTGGAGAGAAATTGAACTCAAATTGGGGGAAAATATTACAAATTCGTAGACCAAGGGTCCATGAACCTTTAAGATCACTTGGGGAGTGTTCTAAGGAGATTTTTGTGCACAAAATTAGCTATGTATAGAGCTGAAACAAGTGTGGGCCAAAGCAATGATCAAGAGGGAGATATTTTGGCCAAGGGGTCCCTCCATTTATGCAGCTGGCTTCTTTTTCTTCTTCAGAGGTTGCTTTCTCCATTTTCAGTGTTTTGAAGCTTCCAAAATTGTAGAGAAAACCAGCCAAGTCCCCCCTAGCCTGTCGTAAGTCGCCGCTGAGCTCCCTGCTGCCACCGCTCGCCATTTGCACGCCGTCACACCCCCGCACGAGCCCGCTTGTCCCGCTCAAGTCGCAACCCCTGCTCACTGTCTCGCGAGCCTAGCTCATGTTTGAGCCTCCTCTACCGTCGCCCTGGTTGCCGTCGTCCCCGTCCAGCTGTTGGAAACCCCCACCTACCCACCTAGCTGCCCGCCTGGCCTGTTTTGGCCTCAACCATCGCCCGTAGCAGCTTTGTCTAGCAGCAAGCAGAACTAAGTAGCCCAGCCCAACTGTGAGCTTCAAGGCCCGTTTCGAACCTCTCCCGAGCCACGCTTGGCTTTGTCGCCAAGAGGTTTATCACCCATCTCCGCATTGCCATCGCCGTGGACTCACCGAATTGCAAAACCGATGAGTTTACTTACTAAACTCTACTTATGGAGTTAATGATGCTTAAGGGTTGATTAATTTAGGCTAAGTATGATTTAGGTGGTTAGTTAGAACGGATTAACGATTTAATTATTCGTTTATGCATGTTAGGTGGTTAGAACGGCTTAATTAGGGACTAGATAGATTGTATTATTTATCTAGATATGTTCGGAAATTTTCCGGACTCGTTTCGGTGTTTAATTAGGCATTTTTTGGTAAAATATTTAATTAGGCATTTATAGCCTAAGTTTCTATTTTTGGCATTTAATTGTATTTATTTAATTATTTTTTATATTTATTTATTTCCGGAAATTATACCGAGATAGTCGATGATCGGAATTTCATGCCGATTGTAATGGTGTACATAGTTTATTTAATTGAATGCTATTTTGTGCAAATTGAGTGGTGATTGTAATTTTTGGTATTTATCCCAAAATTGTGTAATTTCGGTATTTAATCAAAAAATACCGAGCGTCGATTTACAATGCTAAAAATGTCTTTATGGACTATATTAAATAGTGAGATTTTTTAAAAGAATGATATTATATTTTTCGCTCAGGTTGACTGTGTACCCATATACAATTATTTTTATTACGTATTTTCAACACAGTCATATATCAACTTTGGTGAGCTATAATATATATCAGCTTTGGTGAGCAATATTAATCAATCTTAGCTTTGGTGAGCAATATTAATCAATCTCAACTTGGATGAGCAGTAATCAAATTGAGTCAATTGATTGATAAGATCAATGGATTGATGTTTTGAATTGAAGTAATTGGTTGAGTACATGAATTGTACTGACTTACAAGAAGGAACTAAGGCAAGGTAAGTCCTCTATATTGTGTGTACATAGATTGCCTTTAGGCGTAATTCCTTCCTAGTCGGAGTTTAGGGGGTGTATTTGCTGAGACGTTGTCTCACCCTGTCATGGGCTCAACCTTTTCAAGTCCTTAAATGGCAGCTCCTCCAGAGCGTTTTGGCCAGCCCAAGAGGATCACCGAACAGGTCACCTAGATTCCTCCCTAGGGGCCAAGGAGCCTGGGTCTATAAACTCGTGAGAACCATTGTCTGGGTTGATGCGGGCCTACCTTGGAGGGTACCCCATCAATCCAAAGCAAGGTATCGTAGCGGGCGAGATGGACCCAGAGAAGGTCCCCTACAGGAGTCTGAGGTCCCAATGTTAGTGTTAGAGATTGCTTTTGGCGAGTGTACAGCTGACCCTGGACCCAAGTCCCAAGGAGACCTCGGAGTTTTCAGCTGGGGATTCGAACGCCTAAAGGACTTGTAGACTTTTATGCTTTTATAGACTTTTGTCTATAGACTAGTATTATATATAAGTTAGTCGACTGTGTATAAAGGTTTGTTTTGGTTGTGAAATTGTGATCCTACTTTTTTTAACACATCTTTGTGCTGTCTGGGAATTTATTTATACGCTTTCGCATGCACATTAAAATGAATGGGTCAGTAACGCGTCCTGGGACGTCGCAATTTTATCGACCACCGAGGGATGGGCACGCGCTCGAGGATCGGGGCGTGACATTGGCAATTTTTCAGGAAATACATTCAGAAATTCTCTTATAACCGAAATGTCTTCTAATTTCCTTTCATCTCGCATTTGATCCTTAATTATTGCCAAATAACCTTGACATCCTTCATCAAGCAGTTTTTGCGCTTCTATCGCCGTGATTAGGGCTACTGGTAGACTAGACTTTGCCCCATGAAACTCAAAACTACACTCATTAGGTGGATTAAACCGAATCACTTTCTCATGACAGTCCACCTGAGCTCGTTGTTTACTAAGCCAATCCACTCCTACGATGGCATCAAAGTCGTACATATCCATCACCACTAAGTCTATTCTTAGATCTTGTTCTCCTATAGAGATCTTATACTCCTTGTAGGCCAACGAAGAAAATACCACACTCACTAGTGGCGTAGAGATACTAAGAACAGTTTCAAGTGGTCTAACTTCTAATTCACATAGCCTTTTATACTAATCAGATACAAAAGAATGTGTTGCACCCATGTCAAACAAAATGTAAGTCTTCTTGTCATTCAGAGAAATTGTACATGAGATGACAGTTTTGGAGGCCTACACCTCCTCTTGGGTAATAATACACACCCTTCCTTGAGCTGGGGGGCCTTTGATTTGCTTGGCTAGCTGGACCATTCCAAGGTTGTTGTACTTGCTGCTCATTACCCACATTTAATTGCTGCCTCTCTTTTGGACAATTCCTTTGGATGACCAAGTTATCCACACCCAAAACACTTCTAAGGTTTTGTGCATAGTACAAGTCCACAAGTTTTTCCATACCTCCCACAAGGAACGTTCTAATAAGGCATCCCCTCTCATAAGACATCCCCCCCATAGGTTGATCCCTTCCATTATTCCTAAAGTTTCTTTTCTTCTTCGCCTCCCATGGTGCTCCACGAGAGTGATAAGGAATTTTCCATGACAGATCTCATTGGTCCGTTGGTCTATCCATCCATCACTCTCAGCCTTTTCCTTGATCAATTCTTATTCCACAAGCTGGGCTCGCTTGTATATCTTAGTATAATCCTTAATATTGAAAGGTACTAATTGCTTTTCAATATAAGTCCTTAAACCTTTCAAGAATCACTTAGCCTTTTCTTGAAGGTCCTCAACCAGTCTAGGAGCCTACTTGGAAAACTCAAAGAATTTAGCCACATGATAGTCCATAGTGAGTTCTTTCCGATTCAGTTCAACAAACTCAATCGTCTTTTGGTCATTGGCACAATTCGAAAAATGCTTCTTGTAAAAAGCTTTCATGAAGTCGTCCCACATTCCTACTGAATCAAGTAGAAAGATGGTGTTCTGAGATGCTCTCCACCAATACTTCGCATCCCCCTCCAACTGGTACTCTACCAAGACCATCTTCTCTGCATTGTTACAATCAACTAGTTTGAAGATTCATTCCATATAGTCAATCCATTTCTCTACCTCTTTAGAGTCTCCTATTCCAGAGAAAATTGGAGGTTTCAGTTTCAAAAACTATTCTACTAGCCCTTGGGTACGTCTTTCTCCCCCGAGTTGCAATAGAGGTTGGACCTGAGGTTGAGGTTGAGGTTGGGATTGGGGTTATTGTTGTGTTTGCCTTTCCATTATAGTTGTCAGTATCATATAAATGTCTTCCATTCGTGGTTCAGCCTTTGAAGTAGAAACATCGGCTCTTAGTCTATCGGTACAGGCCATTTTCCTTGTTTTGCCTAAATAAAATCAATGACAGTAGGTTGCTATACAATCAACAAACAGCACAAAACTTGTGCTCATATAGAGTCAAGAGTGACTTTTGTCGCTCGTTGATCCATAAACTTTCTATGACATCTTCTAGTCCTTATTCTATTCAAGTGCCTTATCACTCCATCTAATCCTTAACCTTGATACCACACAAACGCTTGTTGATCCATAAAGTTTCTATGACATCTTCTAGTCCTTATTCTATTCAAATGCCTTATCACTCCATCTAACCTTTAAGCTCTGATACCACACAAATGGGCATCACATCATGTCCGCCATTCCTAGCGCGCGCAACAACTCCTTTCATTCCAACTCGCTCTTTTAGAAAAACAAGCAGCAAATATCTGTTGGAGAAATCTTTCCAGAATATTTTGAAGCTGACAAAACATTTCTATCAGTCTAGTCTGGATAATTGCATACCTTCTGTTTAGAGTCTCAAGACTTTTAGATCACCAGACTCAGTGCTCAAGACTCAAGACTCAAGACTTTTCTCATTGACAGTTTTTTCTAATCTAGTGACGAAGGCAATCCAGAGCCGAAGTATTTGGTTGAGGACTTAGTCCTATCCTCTAGAGAAGATCTCTTGGCTAGACAAATATAACGGATTCTTTTATTCGTAATCAAGATCGTTTGAAGATCCTTTGGTCGACGAAATATTCTTGGAAGGTTCTATTCTTGGAAACCAAGATCCTGATTGTATGAGCGAACAGGATTGATGGGCTATCGTCAGGTTCCTTTAATAGCTCGAATGATCTTCTTGATTGATTCCGTCCAACGGGTAGATTGGAGGAATTCCTTTGGTAAGTGCCAACGGGTATGATGGCATAAAGGATTATAAAAGGAAGACGTTCTAGTTACTTTAGTGCATGATCGATAGAGAAATTCCAGAGTCTGAAGCACCTTGATTATTAGTCGATACATTTTGAGCGAAATTGTATACACAAAGAGTGTCTATACTTAGTGATACCTTGAGCAAGTGTGGTAGATCACCTACACCGAGAAATCAAGGAAGAACGACACTGTAACATCTCTTTGTTCATAGTGGAATCCAGCCAATAGGCTGTCAGTGCAGAAGAGTGGACGTAGGCTTGAAATAAGCCGAACCACTATAAACCGCGTGTTCAATTCTCTCCTTTCTTCTCTCAATTTTACTTTGATTATTATTTGTCTCAAATCTATTAACTGTCTAGTATTGTGCAATCATCGAGAAAAATCTTTTATACACCTATTCACCCCCCCTCTAGGTACTTATACTAGCTATATCAATTGGTATCAGAGCTCGTGTACTTACTTTATTTGAAGTGTTTTACTTCAGAGTAAAAGATCCATGGCTAGTATGCTAGCACCAGGGCTGGTGGAAGGGCAAAGCAATACCAGACCACCCTACTTTGATGGAAAGGATTACAACATCTGGAAGAACAAGATGAAAGCTTTTCTACGATCAAAGGATCCTCTGGAATGGGACGTTGTAGAAAGAGGAATTACTCCTACAGCTGCATCAGTCTCTGAGAGAGGGAAAGAAACTATTGAGACCAGCGGAATGACTCAGGAAGAGATAATCAAGAGACAAGCACTCGATGCAAAAGCAATTTACTCTTTATATTGTGCTTTGTCACCAACTGAATATAATATAATATCTTCTTGTGTAACAGCAAAAGAAGTCTGGGACAGATTACATATCACCTATGAAGGAACAGATCGAGTGAAGGAGACTAGAATTAACATTCTCCTCGGTCAATATGAAGCCTTCAAAATGAAACCAGGAGAATCTATAACTGACATGTTTAGTCGTTTTACGATATTGTCAATGGTCTTGAGAATCAAGGACAAAAAATTTCTGATCCCATGAAGGTAAACAAGCTATGCGTGGACTCTCCAAGGATTGGAATCACATAAAGACTTCAATAAGAGAGACGCAAAGGATTATGCCACTATCCGTCGATTTAGCCGATTGAACTCTTCGCCTTATGAAGTGGAACGAGTTAATGAAGACAAAGATCCTAAAGGTAAGAAATCTATTGCATTAAAATCAAATGATGATTCTGATGATGTAGATTCTGAAGATGATCTGGACGATGAGGAGTTTGCTCTTATGATAAGAAGATTCAGAAAGCTGAATAGAAAAGGAAGAAGGTTCAACTCAAAGAAACAAAGTTTTCAAAGACAGCAGACCAAGTCTGTTGATGATGAGGAACCAAACAAAGATGTAGTTTGCTTCAAATGTAAGAAAAGGGGACACATCAGACCCAACTGTCCTCTTCTGAAGAAGAAGAAAGGAAAAGCTGAAAAGTCTCGAAAGGCTCTCAAAGCCGAAACCTGGAGTGATACAGAATGTGAAGAAAGTGATGATGAATATGCCAACTTGTGTCTGATGGCACAATCAGACTCAGACTCAGATTCTGGATCAGACTCAGACAGTGAATTTGAGGCAAGTAATTTTAAAATTCCTGTCAAAGTTTCTAAATACATTGATGAACTGTGTTTTAGTCTTAAGACTTCTCTCAAAAGAATTTCCGAACTTAAAAAGGAAAACTCAGCTCTAAAACAAAAGGAAAACGTTTTAGAAGAAAGAGTTAAAAGTTTAGACTTGGATGTTTTCACTCTTAAAGAAAATGAAAATAGTCTTTTGGAAGAAAATGCTCTTTTAAAAACTGACTTATCAAATATTTCAAAGAAATTTTCGATAGTGTCCGAGAAACTTGAAAAAATTCTTTCAGCTCAAAGACCTTACTTCAATAAGTCTGGTCTAGGTATGATAGCAGAAACTATTTCCTTGATTGATTTTCCTAAAGTAAAAGAAAGAATCAAGCAAAGACCCTCGAGAGAGGCTTACAAAAATCATTTCAAGAAAGTTTTTGTAAAGTCTGTTGGTCGAAATGCCCTCAGATGTTCAAAGTGCAACAATCCAAATCACTTTGAAAAAGAGTGTCCTATGGTTTGGAAACCTGTTAAGAAAGTATGGGCCAATAATGTTTATCTTACTAACACCAAAGGACCCAAGAAAATTTGGGTACCAAAGAAAGCTTGAGATTTTCTTTTAAATGCAGGTCTCCGTCAAGAAAAAGGTAAAGTGGTATCTTGACAGCGGATGCTCAAGACACATGACAGGAGACTCAAATTGCTTCATAAAGCTTGTTCAAGTAAATGGTGGAAAAGTTTCATTTGGAGGAAACAGCAAAGGAAGTATTGTGGGATTTGGAACTGTGAAAATTGGAAATCTCACAATAAGCAATGTTTCTCTAGTGGAAGGACTCAATTACAATCTTCTCAGCATTAGCCAATTGTGTGATACTGGTTTCAAGATCTTCTTTCAAGAAGGAACATGTTCTGGAATCAAGTAAAGACTCTACTCAGTCTTTCATGGGTCGAAGACATGGAAATATCTACCTCTTAGACATAAAACCAAATGAATCGCAATGCCTAATCTCAATTCAAGATGAAGCAAGCCTATGGCACAGAAAGCTTGGTCATGTCAACATGAAGCAATTAGCCAAAATCTCATCAAAGCAGCTTGTTCGAGGTCTACCAAAATTACCATACCAAAAGTCCGATCCATGCACTCCTTGTATTCTGGGAAAACAGGTAAGAAATTCATTTAAGCCAATAAATCATGTCTCTACTAATCATGTTCTACAATTGCTGCATATGGATCTTTTCGGACCAACCAGAACCCAGAGCATTGGAGGTAAGAAATATTATCTAGTAATTGTAGACGATTACTCTCGTTTTACTTGGGTATATTTCCTTGCAAGTAAGTCCGAAACCTTCTCGTATTTTGAAAAATTTGCTAAAAAGGTTAAGGTTCAAAATGAAAAAGGGTGTGTTATCTCAAGTATAAGAACAGATCATGGAGGTGAATTTGAAAATCAAGATTTTACGAAATTTTGTGATGAATCTAGTTTTAAGCATATGTTCTCTTCACCATATACTCCAAAGCAAAATGGAGTTGTGGAAAGAAAGAATAGATCTCTTCAAGAAATGGCTAGAACTCTTTTAATTGAAAGTAAGATTTCTTCACGATTTTGGGCTGAAGCTGTTTCAACAGCGTGCTATATCATTAATAGAGTCTTCTTAAGACCTATTCTAGAGAAAACCCCTTATGAGTTATTCAAAGGTAAGAAGCCTATTGTTTCATACTTTCATGTGTTCGGTTGCAAATGCTTTATATTGAAAAATGCTAAAGATCGAGTTGGTAAGTTTGAAGAAAGATCAGATGAAGGCATCTTCCTTCGATATTCTACATCAAGCAAAGCCTACAGAGTCTACAATAAGAAGAGCCAGTTTGTGGAGGAGTCAATGAATGTTAAATTTCAAGATTCTACGCAAGATGAATCCTGTCTGACTCATCATGAAGAGTCTGAACCTGCTCCACACCCTCCAAAGCTTACAACTCAAGAAGCATCTCAAACTCTGGAAGACCAGCATCAAGCTGTTCGTGAAGATTCAAATAAAGAAAGAGATCATCAACCAGACAAATCAATCACCAACTGGAAGCATAAATCCAGTCATCCCAAAGATCTCATTATCGGCGAAATCAATGAAGGAATTCGCACCAAATCTAAAAGGCGTGAAGAGTCTAGTGCTGTGGCTCTCATTTTTGAAATTAAACCAAAGAGCATAGAAGAATCTTTATCTGATGAAAGCTGGATTGAGGCTATGCAAGAAGAGCTCAGACAGTTCAACATTAATGATGTCTGGGAATTGACATCTAAACCAAAAGGCAAAACTGTTATTGGAGCTAAATAGGTGTTCAGGAACAAGATGAATGAGAAAGGAAAAGTCGTACGAAACAAAGCAAGACTCGTGGCCAAGGGTTATACACAAGAAGAAGGAATAGACTATGATGAGACTTACGCACCAGTAGCAAGGTTAGAAGCTATTCGATTATTACTTGCGTTTGCTTGTTATAAAAATTTCAGGTTATTCCAAATGGACGTCAAAAGTGCCTTCCTAAATGGATTTATCCATGAGGAAGTTTACGTGGAACAACCTCCAGGGTTTGAAGACCCAAAGAAGCCAGACTTAGTCTTCAGACTGAAAAAGGCCTTGTATGGTTTAAAGCAAGCACCTCGAGCTTGGTACGACAAACTAAGTAAGTTCCTAATACATAATGGTTTTGTCAAAGGTAAAGTAGATACTACTTTATTTATCAAAAAGGAAAACAAAAGCTTTTTACTTGTTCAAATATATGTGGATGATATTATTTTTGGATCTCCTAATGAAAGTTTGTGCAAGAAATTTTCAAAGTCTATGCAGGATGAGTTTGAAATGAGTATGATGGGAGAGTTAACATTTTTTCTCGGGCTCCAAGTGAAACAAATGGAGGAAGGAACTTTCATTCATCAAGAAAAGTATGCAAAAGATCTTGTCAAAAGGTTTGGATTGGAAAAGTGCAAAAAGACCGACATACCGATGTCATGTTCTTTGAAGATAGACAAAGATGAAGAAGGGAAGAAATTTGATCAAAAACTGTACAGGAGCATCATTGGTTCACTTTTTTATCTTACTGCTTCTAGACCTGACATTTTGTTGAGTGTTTGCATCTGTGCTAGGTTTCAATTAGATCCTAGAGAATCCCATCTCAGTGCTGCGAAACGTATTATCAAATACGTTGCTTCATCTTCAAGCATCGGTCTTTGGTATCCTAAGAAGGGAGACTTTAATCTTATGGGATATTCAGACGCAGATTTGGCTGGTTGCAGAGTCGATAGAAAGAGCACTTCGGGAACTTGCCAATTGCTTGGAAGCAGGACAGTGTCTTGGTTTTCAAGGAAACAAAGCACTGTGTCTCTCTCAACAACAGAAGCTATGTAGCTCTTGGAAGTTACTGTTCGCAAATTCTATGGATAAAACAACAGCTACAAGACTTTGGAATTGAAGACTCATGCACAGAGATTAGATGTGACAATACCAGCGCAATCAATCTCACTAAAAATACAATCCTTCATTCAAGAGCAAAGCATATAGAGATTCGACATCATTTCATCAGAGATCATGTTCAAAATGGAGAAATCTCGATTCAATTTGTTGATTCAAAAAATCAACTAGCGGATATATTCACAAAACCTTTGGAGAAGAATCAATTCGATCATTTCCGTTCCAGACTCAACATTTTGAAGCTTGAGGAAGTTAAAGTCTAGAGACTCTCCAACCCTCAAACTCAGACATTCATGGCTATAGACTGTAAGTTGTTATTATATTCAATCTCGAAAAGGTACGATCTTTAGTTCAGTTAATTTATAATTTCCGTAAAAAACGGAATTTTGTTTTTTCAAAAAGGATTAACCTCTATTTGGCAGTTATTGATTTTAAAACGAGGTGTCCGTTCACTTTCCTTTGTGCCGATTGATCTTTCCTTTTTAAACTGAGTTATATATATACTATTTTCTTTTTCGCTTAAACTTCAAAACCCTAAAAGGCATTCTCCTCCCAATCTTGTTTCTACTTCGTGTTCATCCTCGAGAAAGTTGTCATCTTTTCTTGGGAAAGCGAGTAAAGAAATCTTTCAACGACAAGGATGTCTTCTTTGAGGAAGTCTTCAAGAATCGCAAACAGGGGACCACAGAGAATGAGGGAGGGGCCTACCCATTTCGATCTCACCGAGGAGGAAGATTTATCGAGTCAGCAACAGAGCCCTATTCACTCTCCACCACGTCACTCTTCACCATCTACCCCACAAGGTGCGGGTCAACAACTGGAGGAAGAAATAATCGAGGACGCAGACCCTGTAAAAGTCCAAAAACCATCTTTTATTTACAAGCTCTATCGTGCGTTGAAAAGCACTGGTACTCCGCTGAACTATATAGATGATTTCCTTAAAGATAAGAATTATGGGAATGAGTATATCTTTTTGCGAAAAATGGAGGATTTGGGAATTGCTCCCAAAGGAAAGGTTGAGGAAGCACTTGCGAACATTCCAAGTGACCCTCGTGTAGGAGGATTGAATCCCACTGACGGGAATGATGATGATAAAATGTTCAGTGAATTTCAACCTAGAATGGGTGTTGTTGCAAAGGTGAAGGGAAAAAGGATGGATTTGTTTAAATCGAAGGAACAGGAGAACCTATTCTTCAGACTGTTGAAACGAGGGGTGATAAACCCTAGAAGTGTTGATTTTGATTTCTTGGATGCCATTAATGTGAACTTAAGGGAGAAGTTCAATCTGCTTCAACTTGAGCAATTTTGCTCCGATACCACAGACGATTATGCACAATTGACAGCATACTTCTATTCGAATCTTAGCTTTTTAGATCCGAATAGAATATCATTCAGTGTTCGAGACCAAGACCATGTGGTTGATGTGGACATGTTGGCTGACATAATTGGAGTTGAACGAGGACGCTATCAACCGATCAAAGTTTCGATTGCTCGTGCCACACTGGAGCTTGTCAAAGACAGGAATACAGAGGGAAGAATTATCTACCCAAGAATGCGTGCCATCAACATCTTGCTTCACAAAATTGTGATCAACTGTATCAAGCCAAAGTCTACATCCAAGACTGACGTGTCTAACTCCGAGGCAAAATTAATGTACGCGATCAACTCAGGGAAGAAGTTCTCTCTCCCTCACACCATTCTCTTTCACATGTACAGAGCAATGGCGAAGGACAAGGGCCAATTGCCTTACCCAGGTCTTGTGACCAAGATCTTCAGACACTTGAACATTGAACCTTCACATACTCTTTGTGTTCGACCATGCGACAAAATGGTGGTAGGTCTGAAAATGCTAACAAAAATGCGTCTGAAAGAGCTTGATAAGGCAATGGAGAAGTTCAAAGTGAAGACTCCAGCATCTTCTGCATCTAAGAGAAAAGGGAAGGAGCTCATGAGTGCTCCATCAAAAAGAAAAGAACTCTCATCTTGGAGGATGAAGATGAAGAGGAAGATCCCACTATCTTTGCATTGATAAGAACTAGACGTTCTGTACCTGAATCGACGGAACATCAGATGAAAGAGAAAGAAGCAGAAGAAAGAGAGCTGAGAGAAGCAGAGGAGCAGCAAGAGAAAGAGAAAGAGAAAGAAGTTGAAGAAGAAGGAGAAGCAGAGAAAGAAAAGTCTGCAGATGCTGAAGAGCATGACCATCACTCTTCCCCATTTGAGGTCCTAGAGACAGGGGGAGATGGCGAGCAAGGAAGGACTACACCACATACTGTCAACAGTGAAGATGTAAGTCGCTCACCAGCAAATCTAGAAGATTTTCAGGCTTCTCAAATGCCTGAGGAAGGACATGATACGTCAACACCAAATCTGCAAGATTATACAGAAGTTCCATCGTCTGCCTTTACTCCATCCGAGAGAGCAAATGCGAGCACACAGACAGACAATACAGCAGATTTTCGTCATATTCTTGATGTTCTTCTGGAAATGAAGGGTCAAATCTATGCTCTAGACTGTGAACTTCAAGTCATGAAGAATGCTGGACAAGCATCTTCTATTACCCTGGCGGATCAAATGAAAGACCTTGCTCTTCAAATTCAAGCCAATGCCAAAGGAGAAGAGGTGGCTCATCTTCGGGAAGACTTGAAGAGGCTGGAAGGGATCGTACAGTCGATGGGAGATTTTCAGATTGTGCGCATTCCCAAGAAGACTTGACTCTTTTCTCACCTTTTTAATGATGACAAAAAGGGGGAGAATTGCTATTTGAACTTTAAACTTTGACCTTAAATTTCTTTTGTGTGTTTGTTTTTTAGTATGACTTGAGTGAAATTGGGTGTGAACTTGAATTAGACTAACTTAAGTGTGGATTTTGATTGATGCTTGATCGTTTGCATTTATATCAAGTGTTGTTGTATGGTATTACTCATGAAAGACTAACCGATTTTCTGTGGATGCAGAGTCTGGTTATTTTATTAATCTTTATGAGATAGTCATATTGCTTAAGAATTGTTTTGCAGGTCAAAGTTGTTCAAATCTACAGGAAAGTTTTGTCACCATAAAAAATGGGGAGATTGTTGGAGAAATCTTTCCAGAATATTTTGAAGCTGATAAAATGTTTCTATCAGTCTAGTCTGGATAATTGCAGACCTTCTGTTTAGAGTCTCAAGACTTTCAGATCACCGGACTCGTGCTCAAGACTCAAGACTCAAGACTTTTCTCATTGACAGCTTTTTCTAATCCAGGTGACGAAGGCAATCCGTGAGCCGAAGTATTTGGTTGAGGACTTAGTCCTATCCTCTGGAGAAGATCTCTTGGCTGGATAAATATAACGGATTCTTTTATTCGTAATCAAGATCGTTTGAAGATCCGTTGGTCGACGAAATATTCTTGGAAGCTTCTATTCTTAGAAACCAAGATCCTGATTGTATGAGCGAACAGGATTGATGGGCTATCGTCAGGTTCCTTTAATAGCTCGAATGATCTTCTTGATTGATTCCGTCCAACTGGTAGATTGGAGGAATTCCTTTGGTAAGTGCCAACGGGTATGATGGCATAAAGGAGTATAAAAGGAAGACGTTCTAGTTACTTTAGTGCATGATCGATAGAGAAATTCCAGAGTCTAAAGCACCTTGATTATTAGTCGATACATTTTGAGCGAAATTGTATACACAAAGAGTGTCTATACTTAGTGATACCTTGAGCGAGTGTGGTAGATCACCTACACCGAGAAATCAAGGAAGAACGACGCTATAACATCTCTTTGTTCATAGTGGAATCCAGCCAATAGGCTTTCAGTGCAGAAGAGTGAACGTAGGCTTGAAATAAGCCAAACCACTATAAACCGCGTGTTCAATTCTCTCCTTTCTTCTCTCAATTTTACTTTGATTATTGTTTGTCTCAAATCTATTAACTGTCTAGTATTGTACAATCATCGAGAAAAATCTTTTATATACCTATTCACCCCCCCTCTAGGTACTTATACTAGCTATATCAATATCGACTGCAAACTCGCGATACTTTCAAAACCTAGAAATGAATAAGCAGAAGCAAAAAAAGCAATAAAAGAAATAGAACAACTGTAAAACTGGGGGACAACCATCAAGCTTCGTTTCTGTCCTGCGGCAGGCTTATTTATATATAGAGAGTTCAAGCAAGTTTCTCAAAAAACAAAAGACATGGGGCTTAAAAAAAAAAAAAAACAAACAAACAAACAAACAAAGAAAAGAATAGCAACCTAGCATCTACATGATTGCCCTTCCCTAGCCTCGTCCTATAGAACTCTCTCTCTTTAGCTATTCGCCTATCATGCCATCTATCCACCTCCATCTTAGATTTTGGCTGCCCCCTCAATGGCCTACCTATCGTGCAGGACCGCCTCTATCGTGGCCACCACTTTGTAGTGGGAGAGGTCCCACCAAGCGTCCACCAACACGGCCATACATGGCCACAAATCGAAGAGCGATGGAGCCTATAGGCACTTCTATGTGTTAGGGAAATCCCTTTTAATGTTTTGAAGATGACAAAATAAATCAAAGACTACTAACGTGTTTAATGGTTAAGTAATAGACCATGTAGATGATAGAACATGTAAATGATATTGTCAAAGTCTAAAGACGGCCAGAAGACTGAACATAACACATGTCCAAAGTATATTTTGAAGATTTCCAGACTTCTGTGTCAAAGTCTAAAGACTGCCAGACTTTAGTGTTAAAGTTTGTTCTATATCAGAAGTCTGCTCACTTTGACAAATTCCAGACTTAACGTGAATGAAGAACCAGAAGACAGACTTTATGCTGAAGTTGAACTTATTCAGACTGTATTCAGACCTTAAAGCTAAATCTGTTCAGAAGCAGAATATGTTCAAACCCAGATTGTAAAGTCTATTACACTCAGACTTTACATCCAGATTTGACAGAATATAACAGAAGCCCCAATCATATAACGGTTAGTGATCTGGTTTGGATTCTACATCAAGATAGATTTATTTGACTTAATCTAATTGATTGACGATTGGCTATTGAAGACAAGAACTTTCTATATGAAGAAACTCTACTTATTAAAACCAAGATTCTGTTTGTATGGACGATTAGAATCAATTTGGAATTCTACTTCTATCACTCAACGGTTACCAAATCTTCTAGATACAGATCTGTCCAACTGGTAGATTGGAAGATGATCCTCGAGATGCTGTCCAACGACTAGTTTGGAAGTGGAAGAGTATTTAAGGAAATGAAGAACCGATGAGCAAGTAAGAGACGGAGCATAGAATTTATAATTTCAAAGTCTAAGCGACCTTCGATCATCCACTTGTCTCTTGTGAGCTTAAACGTTTGTGATCGTGAGAGAAATACCAAAAGAGTGACTTAGTGAGATAGTGTGATCTACTACTAAGTGTTTGCACTCAAAGTTGTAATCTCTTGTTCATTGCATAGTAGAATCCAGCCAAGAAGGCTGTTAGCGTGGGAAAGTGGATGTAGGCTTGAATTAAGCCAAACCACTATAAACATTGTATTCTTATTCTCTTTCCTGAACTCATTTATTTTGTTCGTAGTTCTATTTAACTGCTAAAGTCTGATCTCGCTCAAAGTCTGCTGCTCTTCAGACTCAGTTTCAAAAATCTGTTGTTATTTGGACTCGGGTTAAAAGTAAAGGTTTTCACTGTATTTTGCAAAATCTATTTTTACACCTATTCACCCCCCTTTAGGTGTTCGTACTAGTACTTTCACTATGCCCACTATCATCAAGCAAGCGACTTGAAGGAAAGTGGCTCCGGGCAAGTGAGGGTCTTCCACCTCGTCACAATACCAGGAGAAATTCACGGGCGTGCCATACAGAACTTGATAGGAAGCAAGCGGGATCAACTTGACTCAACCCGGAAAAATTGTAAAATCAACTGAGGTGAGTAAAACTCAGCAAGTGGAGCAACTTGACTCAACCCAGAAAAATTGTAAAATCAACTGAGGTGAGTAAAACTCAGCAAGTGGAGGATCCGCTAACTAGGTATAAGCATAAAACCACTAACAAATAGGGTGACACAACTTGCTTGAGAACCTTTTTATAAGCATCATCAGCAAGGGACCTTCAACCATGGACCCTTCTTGAGATCAAAAACACAATAATCACAACTTGCTTAAGAACCTTACTATTCACGTGGGTGGCCTCTACCAAGCTCTCACAAATGATGATGTATACCAATAATATCATTTCTCATTAACAAAGAGTACAACACGCACAGGCAACATTAAAAGCATCAATACAAACTATTATATGCACATATGTCATCAGGTATGCCACCACACATCATAGTATAACAATGCATGCACATGATAATGCATAGACAGCCATTGTCCTCACAACAAACATACGTGGCTCCTCGAGGAGTCTAGCTGCCAACATCTTTTGCAAAGTTAGGGCATAACCCATCCAGGCATCTCGCACCCTATCTCGCATCTCAAGGCATCCCTCGAGGAACTTACACCTTGTTCCCTAGCTTCTGGAGAGTGCCTAGTTCCTCCCTCACTTACTAGCCTCTCCAAGCATCCTGCACCCAAGGCATTTGGTGAGAATCGAATCCTTCACCAGGCAACCGAAGGGCACCATGTTAACCCCTTCAGGCATCTCGCACCCAACCTAGCATCACCAGGAATCCCTGAGAGTCCTACAGTACCCACCCTCAAGCTTCCGAAGGGCACCGCATTACCCCTTCCAGGTATCTCACACCCGAGGCATCATCGTCACGAGGACCAACGGTAGTCAATTGTACCATTATCATAGTGCAGCAATTCAATAATCCAATATCACATAAGGCCATGCAATACCATTTGCAAGTAAAAGGAACAAGCCAATCTGTCCATACATTATTTATCTAACTAACCATCAGCACTTTCCAACTTGATGTCTATAGTCTTACTGGGAAGTTGTACCTGTGGTCAACAGAAAAGAATATGTAAATTTAAGATGCAATCCAAATGTCCATAAATTCTAGCATGCACAATAAAATGTCCAAATCTTTCTATAGGCCCTATACAATCTGGGACTCTTGCGGGTTAAAATCCAACTCATTCTTATTGCGATGGAAGGAGCTAATGAATTACTACGATATTACCCATTCTGACAATCGTCGTTTTCCTATAAGTCAGGTATGGGTCCTAGATTCCAATAGGCTCGGTAAGGAGGCACTATGGCCAATAGCTTCCCACATCTTCATTTTCCTTAATTTTGTCAATCTACTTCCTAGACTAACTAATTCAAATTTACGTATAAAGCTGGAATTAAGACAGCGAGGCCTAGAACTCATCCGAGTGACATAGACCAAGCTGTTCCGTCACCTCCTCAACCGGATTTGACTCAACGTACTACAAAACAGAGTAATTCGAAGTCGAGAAGTTTTCAAACTAACTTAGGGCCACTTGGTTCGAGCATGCTAGCTGTCCTAAGGATAAAGAAGGTTCGAGATAATCCAAACATGACTTTGGCATACCCACAGCCTCCATCCGTGTGGATTCCGAGGTCCTGTCACTACCGGAGCTCCCTCGGTGGCACTAAGCAGTCCCTAGTTAAACTCTAGTCGCACACAAACTACCCCGAATTATGAAGTTGGTCCGGGGAAATCCAGATAGGGTTCCGAAGTTTCCCGAGCCTCTTGATCTCCCCAACTAGTATAATCCCAAGCTGAAATTGAGTCTAACGAAGCTTGATAACAAAACGGGGTCTATTGGCTGTCAACTGAGCAAATCTCGACACCTACAACTCACCAACACTGGCCGACAGCATCAGAGGTCTACTCGGTTCAAGAGCGGCATTCTGACACCCAACTTCGGACTCAACAGCTACAGCAATCCATAGATCACACATGCAAAGCTATAAGAAGCTTATCCGTGCACCCTAGACCATAAGGACAGCTCCTCTTGTTCCCAACCCAGCTCTGGACAGAGCTTCGACACCCAAATTCCGCACCTAAACAGTGAAAACAAGCGCCGATTTCCACATGCATAGCTAGGCGGAGCTAGTCCGTATAATCAAGACCTTAATAGCAGCTCTAGACTTGTACCAAGTCAATTGAAGCTCTACTTGCCTGGCTCGCGCTTACGGGGGAGAGAGAAGAGATGCCGGACGAGCTGAGGGCTTCGCGGTCAGCTGTGGTGGCTCCGAAGCAAGGCAGAACAGAGTTGGTCGCTGCTGGGCAAAGGATCCGAAGCTGTAAGGGTGCTCATGACCGGGTCTGGTTCGAGTGAAGGAAAGAAAATGGAGGAGGGAAATGTTGGGGTGTTGACGAAGAAGGAAATGAAGTGATGATGGAGTGGGCGAGTGGGTCTATGAATCTGCTGGTTATATTCTAGTGACAAGGTTGGATTGAGCAATACCAGAGGCGAAGATGGCAGCCCATGACAATTTACTTAGCTAGGAAAGGGCGAGTGTGGCTTGGCTAATTGGAAATTTGCTGTTTTAGCCGAAGATATGTTGACTAAAGAAAAAAAAATCCGTCGATTTGGTTAAACGATCGGCGGTGGTGAATAGTGACATTGGTGGCCTTGCGATGGAGCGAATGGAAACAAAGTCGAGGCCCAAAAAGAAAGTAGGAGTCTCGCGCGGAGAGAAATGTTGCGTCACAACGCGCACACGTTGGCTAAGTGCCAAAACAACGAGGTCGTTACGTAGACCGACCAAAATTTTTAAATTATGATTCAAAATATAAGATTCCCAAATTAAACACAAAGGAAAAAAATTAAGGTAATCTAATTAAAAGAACCATCAAGGCATAAATAGATAAATTATAATAAAGTAAAATAGTTGCAATTATTTTTTTAATTAACGAAAATAATACTTTTGCTAATTGAACAACATACCTAAATTCCCATCAAATCCAAAGTTAAAATATTTCAATAATATACCACCCAAGTTAGTTGAAAATCATGATGTCACATTTATATTCGATTTATGGCTTGGTTTCTGAATCCACATCGGTTGTGTGTACTTATAAGCATGAGAATTAGTTGTATAAGGTTTTGGAGTAAATAAATTGAAGTTATTTCGTCTACTGTCGTGCTTTGTCCGTGGCAAATAGACATGTCCATGCTCGCTGAGGATCAGGCTTTCACATGAATTTTGGAACTATCAAGGCCAGGTCCATTTAATAGACAATATCAATTGGGGTTGGCCCAGAGAAACCACTCTATTTGGACTCTATCCACTAGCCTTGAGTCATCTTCCACATGTCACTAAATTCAGGTCCTTATTTTGATTTCAGTATTCATTGGCTGAACAGGAACTAGTAGCCACCATCAAGCCACATCTTGGTCGAATCGAATATGCTCGGTCAAATGACAATATCCAGTACTTATACAATATATTTTCACTTTCTCCAATATAAGAAAAAAATATTGTTTTTTCCCTAGGAAAAGAAAAATAATTCCAAGAAGGGGGGACCTCGGTTCGTTAATAGGAAACGCGACCCCCAATGACGGGGGTTGCTCGTCCCTTTATCTAGCTTTTTTTTTTGAAAAGTCCAGAAAGTTACATGTTTTTTTTTTTTTTTTTTTAACAACAGAAAGTTACATGTTCAAATATGGTCAAAAGTGGCAGCGCAAGTGCTAAGATTCGCGGCCAGCACTGTTCACGAGGAGGAAGAAGACAAATTGAGAATAGAATATAATATGTACGACGAGAGCGCATGGGGTGGCTAAAAAGTTGCTAAAATTTGCCAATTTAAAATTGGAATCATCGCGTCCACCGTAAATTTAATTTTTTTTAACATCTTCATCTTTTCTTTTTTGGTCGATACATTTTCATCTTCACGTAGGGGATAAAAAATAAATTCTATTACACAATTATCTCTAAATAAATATGTATCATATCCAGATGTGGATATATAAAAGAAATCCTTTACATTGTCATTGAAAATGATATAGAAGAAGAATACGAGCAAAATCCCCAAAGCATACATCTTAAATTTTTTCATTTTTTTGTCTGATTTATGGACATGTATTGTATATTTAGAAGCTAGCACGTTCTTTAAAAAAGTTTCACGTGACTGTCCAATATTTATTTGCGCATTTGCCTTTATCCAAGAAGTTTAAAAAATTGAACTTGTTGAAAAGTGTCAGGCACTTCATTCAAAGTAATCCTCGATCCTAATTAAGTAGACCTATATGTTTTGAACGATAACAGCCTTCACCGGTTGCTTCTTTGCTAAGAAAGAGCATTAGCTACAAAAAAAAAAAAAAATAGAATTTTTATCTTAAAGTGAGCCAACCATGTTCATGGGTATTGGTTGGCTAGTTCATACTGAAAACATCAGCTCCGTTCTTAGCTAAACCCACACCACATCCACCTTTTTCTTTAGTGGAGAGAGAGAGAGAGAGAGAGAGAGAGGAATATACAAGTATATACTTCGCTTCTTAAAAAAGTGAAACATAACCAATTTAGATCAAGTAAATCAATTCCTGCAATAATTGCAATTAATTATTCAAAAAAAGAAATGCGGTCACTTGGTTGTGAAAAGATATGGAAATATTATGAAAACTTCCATTGACAATCAAATAAAGAAAACCATGACATACTTTGAATTCATTTTAGGTAAGAGGTTTAAAAGTGGTATCTTCAGGATTCCCAAATTACCGTTTATATCCTGAGATAAGAATTGGCAACATCTAATGGCAACTCTTTATATCCTGAATCCATCATTATTTTCGTTTGTCAGTGTAACAATTGGCAACACTTTTGTTGAGTTGAAGACATTCCTAGATAAGAGAAATAGAGATAAAGTCATAGAACATGTGACAGACCTCGGAGTAATGACAATGTGATTTGAAAGGGATAATAAGTTCTCTAGACCATAAAATCCTTTCTTTGGGCAGTGGGACGCCAACCCACCGTCGAAGTCATGATGATCACCATCACCACCATTCAATGGGTTGGATCAACCACTCATCCCTCCCTTCCTCCGTCCCTCGCATGGTTGGGGCTTATAAATCCATTTCAATCCTCTTTAATATTGAAATTGCTTTCTCTTTTTATAAAGTATATGATATTTTTCCATGTTGAACTAAATCTTAATTGCTATTTTTCTTTTTCAAATAACGCTAGCCTGTAAGTGTCATAGTGGAAAACACATGAAAATCATAAGGAAACATAAGTATCCTTCCAATAATTTTAACGATGTTAAGCTTAAAACTTGGCTGCATAGAAATACATTTCTGAAGCACAAGAAGTAATTTCCTTATAAAGTCAAGGCGTGGAACATTTTCTTTCCCACGGAGGTGCGATGAAGGGACGGAACCTGAATGACCCTAGGTAAAGCTCGACGATTCTACCTAGCCATTCGTGAAATCACTGGTGTTTCCCCCACATGAAAAGAGAAACATCCTGTAGAGAGATAATAATAACAAATACGTTAAACACAAATATCAACAAAATGAAATAAAAATTTAAGCTAAAAAATCTTAAGCATTGAGTAATCAATTAATGGTTGGAAGATTTGTAGAACAGTAATATGAGGTATTTTATTGGTCATTCATTTATTTAATAGTTGGGTTCATGTGTGAAGAAACGATATATTGGCAAAAAAATCATGTGTATTGCCAGTGTAAAAAGAATTTAAGCTTTATTGGATAGTTAAAATATTGATCGTTATCATTACATAGCTACCTCGAAGCGGACGTCATGTACATAATGGTAAATGTCTTAAAAAAGTTTATGTTGGTATTGACCATAATTATCTTTACTGAATTAGGCAGATGTATAAGACATAAACTAGCGATTTCAATCACACATTGAATAACAAAATTCAAACATTGATTAGAACCATATGCGAAAAACATAATCGAAAATAAAACTGACCTCTAGCCATTGTTCAAATTTTTGTTCATTAGAAATTCACGAAGATTCGATGGAATTACGAGCAAACTTTACTAATCCAATTCCCTTGTGTACTGATAGTGTATTTCTGAATGAAATGGTTTGCATTAGACCTTGTGATTTCCCATACATAAAATGAACGCTCATCTTTTACAAACAATTTTCCATCAAGGCGGCGACCAAAAGGATGGTTGTCATGAAAGGGTACGAACGTGGAAACCATACAGTGGATAACCGTCACCCAAAATAGAAAAGTAGATCAATGCCTAAGGATAAGTTTTTTATTTTAAAAACCATATTCTTAAAAAATGTGGGGATCATATTATAGATAACATTCTCCCACTCGATCTCAACATTTTCATCATATGGATTACCTAATCAAATCCATGAAAACTTTATGCTTAACGAAAAGAAACAAAACACATGAATCATGGTGACATGTCCTTTAAGAGCGAGTAACATCTCTCATGTGTTACAATGCATCTTATTTCTTTAATGTCAACTTATATGTGACAACACATCTCAATGAATAAACCTTATATTTATTTTAGATCCAAAGATAGCCATTATTTTCATAAACAATAGAATGTGCACACCAAAAATTGAGAATAATATTACAATTGAATAAGAGTTGCATATAACAAAAATCATCCTTAGGACGACAAATCACATGATGGGACATATTCCCATACTAGCCACGTGATCATTATACTCCAGTAGTGGCATGCCTTTAGTTAAAGGATCAACTATTATCAATTCAATGCTAACATATTCTATGACCACTTTATTCTCTTTAACACGTTTTCTTATAGCCAAATATTTTATGATGCTTACTTCAACTGCTACTTTTGGCATTTTTAGCCATAGAAATCACAGCTAAATTGTCACAATATATTTTTAATGGCCTAAAAATAAAATTAACAATTCTAAGCCCATAAATAAAACTCTTCAGCCATACACCTTGTGAGGTAGCATCAAAATAGAAAACGAACTCAATCTCCATTGTGAAAGTAATAGTCAAAGTCTACTTTGCACTCATCCATGACACAACTCTACTAACTAACAAAAAAATGTTTCCATATATTGATTTTCGAGAATCAACGCAACTAGTGAAGTCCGCATCTGAATAACCAACTACTTTCAGGTTGTTAGTCCCTCTATAGATAAGCATATGACCATTGGTACCTTGAAGGTATCTTATCACTTTCTTTATAGCTTTTCAGTGGTCCATACCTAGATCACTCCAATATCTTCCCAACATTCCCACAGTAAAAATGATGTTGGGTTGAGTGCAAACCTAAGCACACATCAAGCTTTCGACAACAAAAGCATATGGAATGTTCTTCATTTGTTCCATTTCCAAATCGCTCTTCGTGCGTTGGTTCAAATGGAACCTATCATCTTTCACAGTAGGTGTTATACCTAGTAAACAATCTTTCATTCGAAATTTCTCTAAAACCTTATTGATATATGTTTTTTGAGATAGTCATAAAATTCCTTAAGGTCTATCTCTATGGATCTTAATGTTAATAATATAAGATGCCTCATCCATATCTTTCATGTCAAATTTCTTAGAGATAAATTGTTTCATCTCATATAGCAACCCCATATCATTGGTTTCAAGTAGAATATCATCCACATATAGCATAAGGAAACAAATTTTGCTCCAATTGACTTTTTAGTATGTACATTAATCAATGACATTCTCTACAAATTGAATGAAGAGATGACATCATGAAACATTAAGTACCATTGGTGGGATGCTTGTTTCAAGTCATATATAGATTTGTTAAGCATACACACTAAATGCTCACCTTTACTATAGGAAAATCCTTTATGTTGTTTCATGTTAACCTCCTCCTCTTGTTCCCTAATGAGGAACATTGTTTTCACATCCATTTGATGTAACTCCATGTAAAAATGAGCAAGCAATGCTAAAACAATATCAACGTAGTCTTTCTTAAATACATAAGAAAATGTTTCCATGTAATTGATTCCTTCGTTTTGAATGAATCATTTGGCAATGAGCCTAGCTTTATATCTCTCAATGTTACTCAATGAGTTCTCAGTTTTGAAGACCTGTTTATAACTAATGGCCTTCACATTACTAGGCAACTCAACTAAATCTCATACTTCGTTGGATGCTATAAAACTCATCTCTTCTTTTATGGCATTGTACTTCAAATTGGATTCATCACTATTCATGGTTTGCAAAAACATTTTAGAATCATTTTCAGCTCCAATATTATAGTCAAATTCTTGTAAATACACAATATAATTACTAGGAATTGCTGATTTCTTCATTCTAATAGATCTTTTTAATGTTGCATCAACATTCTCTTAAGGAGCATGTTGTTCAATTGGTTGTTCAAAAGCTTTTCATAATTACTGAACAACTGGATCTACTAGATCAATATTAACAAGTTGTTAAACTTCAATGATTGATTGTTAAATAGCCGGTTGAACTGAAGATGCGTTATGAACAACAACCAACCTAATACTTGAGATGAGAGGTTGAGTGTCTAAATGATCTTTCTCAAGAACAAGGTCTTTTGATTGATCGCTCCCACTAATCAAGTCATTTTTAAGAAACTTAACGTTTCTTGATTCCACAATCTTAATGATGTGAGATGGACAATAAAACATGTATCCCTTGGAATTTTTAGCATATCTAATGAAAGACTCATTTATAAAGAGAAGCATTCCTTAATGTGTATATGTCGCAAACTCGGTTTCCAACCTTTGAACAACTCAAAACATGTCTTTGGGATAGCCTCTGTTGGAACTTGGTTCAATATGTACACTGTCATCTTAAGAGCTTTTGTCCATAAAGACCGAGGAAGTTTGGAGTTGTTAAGCATACTCCGTACCATGTCTAATAAAGTTTGGTTTCTTCTTTCTTTAATTACACCATTTTGGTTCGGAGAACCAAACATAGTATATTGGGTAACTATTCCATGCTCTGGAAGAAATTTTGTAAATGGATTAGGTGATTGTTCAATTTCAATATATCTACCATAGAATTCTCCACCTCTATCTAATCTCACAATTTTCATTTGCTTACCGCATTGTTTCTCTACTTTCATCTTCAATAAATTAAAGGCATCTAACACTTCATGCTTATTATGAAGCAAGTAAAGATATATGTAACGCGAGTAATCATCTATTAAAGATGAAGTATTTCTGATCATATGAGTCCATATCTAGATTACAAATATCTGTATGTATGATTTCTAATATGTCTGTAATCTTCTTGGCACATTTCTTTATCTTGTTGATCCGTTTTCCCTTGATGCAGTTTACGCAAGTATCATAATCGGTAAAATGCAGAGTATTAAGTAAGAAAGACATTTTTGGACTATGATCCAAGAAGTTCTCTGGAAATTTCTTCGGATTTTGAAAAGGAAAAAAAAAAAACCCACCATTTTATTTAAACTCTTGAACCATGATATGAAATGAGTCAATAAATCCTAAGTATAGCATAAATAAGATTTAAAAAATAAAAAACAAGTGGTAAAGTAAGTGCGCAATATGTGACTTGCCAAGGTAAGATCTTATTATGCGTAGTCTATCCTTGGACAACCACTATGTATATGTTGTTTCCCATAGAAGGTACGTATCCACTTAATATAATAACCGAACGTTTTTCTCTTAATAAAAAGGGAAAGAAAAAAAATAAAAATCAAATAAATAAAAAGTAAAAAGGCTTTGCAAAACGATCTATAAAACAATCGATACAGTTTGATTCCTCGCCTCAATTAGTAGTACCTCTAGAGTCCACTTCTTCCCCATACTACGAGTGAAAGAGAAAATGTAAAGACTACCATTAAAGCAGCCCAAGCAAGACTTACTATATCCATGTAAATTATGTCCTCGGCAAAAACTCTTATTGAACCATCGTAGCCACTTCTTTCATCGGTATAACCCATAGAGAGATCTATGCATAGCGAAGTTACAGTCCTTCTGAGCTCAAAGACATAGCCTATGCGAGCCTTACCAAAGCTCTTTTACATTTTGAAGTTTGACCTATTAGAGATCCGGTCTAAAAGGAAGGCATGTTGGCAAGAAAGCATTCACCGAAGGTAACGTAGTTCAGAGAAGAGAGTGAGTACTTGATTATTCTAAGGCAAGAGAAATAGAACAAGCGATTAACCGTCGATTAAAAGACTCATTGAATGAAGCCAATTACCTGAAAGGATCATCTGCGGGTTAGAACCTCCAATTCAACCTCTAAACTCTTTTTTCTCGGCTGACAAGCGAATCGGACCTTTCATCAGGGAGAGTAGGGGATTACTGCTCATAAAGGACTAGCGTGAATGACCGTCGCACGTTTAGGGACCCCTCCTACCCTTCGGAGTGAGGAATTGTGTTAAAAAATTAAAGGATTAAGCCTGAGTCTTTTTTTCTAGGTATTTCCATCTTTTCTTTCCTTCCATCTTTTCTTTCCTTTCATCTCTCCTCTCGGGTATGTTAGAGAGTGTTTCAAGTTCTTTTTCAAGTATGAAGTAAGCCTTTCGTTCCTAAATTTCCTTAAAATAAGCAATAGAGAATAAAGTAATGTAGCTAGGACAAGTTAGTTTGAAAGAAGTGAAGTGCTTAATCTATTAAGTAATCTTTATGCGAGAAGAAGTTCTATCCCAGTGAGGTCTTTCCCTAGGAAGTCAAAGTTTCCTAGGTAGGTCTAACTATGGCCATAAAGTACTTAATTATGCCCGAGGGCTATCTTTCTGTTCTAGAGATTGTGAGTGGAGGCCCTATCCTCTTGTGTGCTAAATTTCTTCTAAGCTTAAGGAATCTGTGCCCTTTTAGTCTCTGTGCCCTTTACTAGGGGTTTAGTTGTCTAGTGCCAGTGCCCTTAGATCAAGTTACATTCCAGCGATTGGACCCTCTCTTATATCTTATATCCCGTGGGAATTGGTGTCTTTCAGCGAGCAGCTAGTACAATCTTGGGATCAAGCCTTTTTATTTGAAGTAAGCTCCTTGGCCAGCTTTCGTAGCAAAGTAGGGTAATTCCCTCCTCCACGCAGCTCTTCCCACCCCTATTCTCCATGGGAGTTTTTTACAGGTCCCGGCTATAGTTGGCACTCAAGGTTGAGTTCGAAAAATGCCGATTAAGGACGGGGCAATGAACTATGAGACTCTAGCCAGAGGATTCAAATATGAAGGAATATACATCTTCGAGGGAAAGTGTATGGAGGCTCAGGCAAATCAAATAGGTACGGAGCCTAATTATGGTATTACAGATTTGTTTGGGACATCTTAACTTCAACAGCTTAGTGAAGTTAAGTAAGAAGACTTGGTTAGGGGTCTACCTCATTTATCACCACACTCCTCAACCCAGTTCTATCTGGCATGCGGGAGCTTGCTAGTGTATGGAACGGCTATCCATCTTGGCCTTCCGGCCTACTTACTATTCATTACAGCTCATCTTTATACGACCATCTTGTCTGACCGCATCTGTGGTGGTATCCTATAGATGATCACGGCTACATTTAGGAATGATCTGTTCATCTAACTAACAATTTTTATTGCTTTCTCGATGTGGTACACATATCTATACAGTATAGTAGAGACGAGCTGACTAGACTCTTTTTGAAATTGCATATGGAAAGAGAAAGAGATTTTTCTTGCTTATTTGCTTGGCGGCTGGCTAAGATTATGGTGTGGTGCAACTGACTAAGGTCTTGCCCTACTTTTTTCAGGAAAGACCTGAGCCTGCCGGTTTATTTCTATATAAAAAAAGCTTTCCAACCAAGCCAATAAAATCTGCCTCTTGTGCTCTTATATAATCTTGGGCCTCTCTCTGCTTCTCGACTTTACCGATCCTTCTTCCATTCCATATAAATAAGGACCTTCATGTAGAACTCTTGTTGTTTTCACATTCCCCTCGCACGAGCATACGACAATGCCGCCCCTTTTCATTTCGTGGAAGCCCCCGGCAGAGGAAAAGGCTGTAGGTGATGGTGCGTTCTACTTCTTATCTAGAGAGGGGCAGGGGCGCTGAAATCGTTCCTATTGGGTCGTGCATGGCAGCTGGTATAGATGAATAAAGGTGGGCCGCTTGAACTGAACGGGACCTATTCTCAACATAGGCGGCAAGGCTGAATAGGAAAGGGGCCGAGCTAACTGATGAGAGCCTTTTTCTTTTTCTAAAGGCTAAAAAAAGGCTCCCATGTTTTTTCTAACATGGCTGGCTACATACAAGTATAGCCAAATCAAGATGAGACGGGGCGGACGGTCAGAGGCCGCAGCGGGACTACCATTGGAAAGCCCGCCCCCGATAGCTAACATAGAAAGAGATTCCCGAATAGCAGTAGTCTCTATGCGAATCTCTTCCCGACCGGGCTAGGCCGAATCGGGCCACCACTTGGGATGGGAATGGCTCAGCCCACATGCATCATTTGATGAAAGCACTCCAGTCCAGTCGCCTCCTCAAAGTGGCTTGTCAACCACGCTTTCCCTCCCTCAAAAGAATGCTCCTCACCAAATGCCCTTCCTTGGGTTGGGGCAAGACAGCAATGAGTAGTTCGCTTCAGGACTCCACCCCCTCGCGAGCAGGATGCCGGCCGAGATAGAGCTGGGAGCCAACCTATACTTTCCTGGGGCAAGGAAAGGGGCCACAGCGCAACGACTAGGACTCATGTCGGAGGAGTTTTGAGCGTGAGCTACCACTCATGCAGCGACAAGGACCCGCAACTCTCGAAGGGGCCACCCACCGCCCGAATCACTGTAGCAAACCCTCCCTTTACTCAATGGATAGCGCTTATCCTCTTTCAATCAACAAAATGAGAAATGGGGGAGAAAGAAAAGAAAGAGAGAAAGAGGTCTTTATTGAAGAGGCTTTGCACCTGAAGGACTAATGAAGATCCAGGTTTGGGCTTTCAAAAAGATGAAGATGCAAAGGGTAAAGAGAAAGTCTTTTGAACAACCAACCTGACATAAGGATTCTAGCTCGCCCACTTAGAGTAGATGGAGATTCTCGGACAGGGAAAAGCGGCACTCGACATCTATTAAACAACACCAAGAACAAAGCCATACCATGCCCTCGGGAGAAAGTAGTGATGATTGCCATGAATGCTGCCCTCGAGGACGTGTACAAGAAGGTCTTTGCCGATTCCTATCAACATGGTGCGCCTCTCAGTAGAGGGGCGTGAAAAGGCCGTGGAGACTTTGACCGAATGAATAGGGATAGGGATCAATTGATAGACATTTTTTTTGAGGAAGAGAATCCAATCTAGGTAAAGCATTCACACCTAATCTCAAGATTATCAAGGAGAATACAAAGTCTTTCTATAGAGATATGTCACAATCTCTTGTGCCACAACCTAGAGAAATCTTTATTCACAGCACATTGTATTATATCAACGTTATCATGAACATATATCACATTATAATAGGTATTGTCTTATAAATTAATATAAAAAAGACTATTAAAAAAAGTACCACTTTCAACACTTTCAGATTTAAATGATAAACTAAAGTTTGAATATGAAATGTTGAAAGAGTAACCCAAAAATACAAATCTTGTTTCCTAAATAGATACTTTGTTCACTTTCCATTAGCTTCTTGAGGTTTTAAAAATCTTGCACGGAGTTCAAAATGTGGATTGCAAATCTAGAATTAATGCACAAAGTATTGTGACTTACATCAGCAATTTTAGATTCATAATAAATACAAGAGGTTGCATGACTTTTCTTCTTGAGCCAAGCTTTAATCCTTCATTATATGCCATTTCTTTTTATAGAAGAAACATTTGGATTCTTTTTTAAAGTCAGCTTTGGGAGATATTTTACCATTTTCTTTCTACTTGCCATGACCCTTATTCTTTCTTTGTGTTGCCAAAAAAAACACTTTCTACTTATTCTATTATCAATTTTTTTTCCTCTTGAACACACATGATCATAAGTTCATTAATTAACTATTTATTCTTATGTATGTTTTAAGAGATATTGAAAGGTGCATACTGTTGTGGGAGAGTAGTAAGAATATAATACACAAGAAAAATTTTGGATATCTTAATCGCAAGATTCTTAAGCAAAGCTACAATGTCTCTTATCTTCATGATGCGCTCATGCACACCTCTAACGCTAGTGAGCTTTAATGATGAAAATTTTATAATTAGGGTCATGGCATGTGCTTTTTCTAAAGTCTCAAACTGTGCAACAATGGCCTCCAATAAAGCCTTGGCATTGCTATATTGAGTAACCGAACCTTAGATACTAGGAAATATTTTAGTCCTCATGAACATTACACTAAGATGGTTAGATTGCCCTCGTTATTCAAAAAGGGCTTTTTCAACTGCAATGCCTGTATCAGTAGGAGTAAGTGATTCATCTTTTCTTATAACATAGTCAATGTCCATGCACCCTAATTGAAGAAGAATTAACTCATTCCAAACTTTATAATTTTCACTATTCAGCATGGAAACATCACTCTTAAATTCAAAGAAATTTATAGGTTGCGAAATTTCATATTAAACAATCATGCTTATGTCATAAAATTTGAGACAAATTTAAATAAATCATGTTATGCCAATGTAAAATGGTCACAAATATGAATCACATAAGATAAAAACTACATGTGAGCTAATTTTTTAATTTAAATATATCTATAATTACTTTATGAAGAAACTATCATATTATATTTTCTTTTCTTAATCTCCATGGATAAATTAAGGAAAATAATATGATATTTCATCCTAAATCATATTAATATAATGAAAATTCCCATGCAACAAAATTCATCATATTAATGTGATTAATTACAATTAATGGCAATTTCTAAATGTCATCCGGAGGCTCTTAATATATAATTTAACTAATTAAAGATGTTATGGCTACTCTAATTAATTAAAATATATGGGTCACTGGACATTTAATTTCATGTATAAAATATTCACAAAAATGCATGAAAAGGAAAAACAGTAAATTAATGCCACCAAGGCAAAATAGTAAATTAATTCGGCTTAGGGCAGAATCGTAAATTCAACAACCACGGGGCAAAACCGTAAAATAAATGGCTAAGGAGCGGAATCGTAATAACAACCAAGAAAGAGAGCAACATCGTAAAAAAATTGCAAGGGGAAGATGGTCAGGCGCGTTGTGTGCACGCGCCTCATCAACCGTGCAGGCGTGTGCCGGCCACGCTCCAAGCAGTTGCGCGCATGGCGCGCGCACTCCTAGCAGTTCCGAGTGGGTGGGAGCGTGTGGCGCGTGGTTTCCACGGCCCTGCAACTGTAGTGCGCGTGTGGACTCCACGCTCTCTCTTCCTCGCGCAAATAGACGCGTTTTGCCATTTTTTTCGCCATTTCTACCGCGATTCCGTCCTCCGTTTCTCCATCGCCAACCCATCTCATACCAAAATAAATGGTGGGTTTCAGAGACCACGCCGACTTAACCACATAGGTCTAAGTTTCAAAGAAAACTGCCAAGAAATTTGGCCTCAATTTAAACAAAATTATCCTTATGCAAACCCTTAACTAACTTATGTCACCCGATTATCCTCTAGCGATCACCAATATGTTGGATTAACTTAAGGCTATTCTTCCCCATGGTGGTGCGACCCTAAGGGTCCGAAGTTGAGCAATGGGTTGCAAGAATTTGATCGGAATCGGTGACTTTCCTCTTGGCCCTAAAATGCCCGATTTACTGTTCATCTTGAAACCCCATGAAAATACACCTAAAACTTGACATAAACAAACCAGAGATACTAATATGTTATGATACCAAATGTTAGACATAAATTAACAATTGTAATCACACAATGAAGAATAAAATTCCAGCATTGATTAGAATCATATGCAGAAAACAGGATTGATAATAAACTGACCTCTAGCCATTTTTTGAGTTTGTGTTTGTCTAAAATCCATAGAGATTCGATGAAATTACAAGCACACTCTACTAACCCAATCCCCTCACGTACTAATAGTGTATTTCCGAATGAGATGATTTATGTTAGACTTTGTGATTGCCCTTACGTAAAATGAACGTTTGTATTTTATAAACTGTTTCGCATCAAGGTGGTTACCAATATGGCAGTTGTTACGAAATGTTGTAAACATGGAAACCGTACGACGGATAACCATTACTTAAAAGAGAAAAGTGGGTCAATATCTGAGAATAAGTTTTTTATTTTAAAAATCCATATCCCTAAAAAATGTGGGGATCACGTTATAGATAATAAGATGCCTATTCGACATTGAAATAGGGAAAAACAAAGTTGAAATGAAGAATGTTCTAAGTACAAAGGTTTGAGATATAAGCTTCATCTTTAGCAAGAAGAGTAACTTTTGTGTAAGAGAGATTATTTTATTCAAACATATTGTCCCGAAAAAAGGTTTTCAGATTTAAATAATTTTAAAAGATACTATCTAAACTACTTCAAGAAATGTGAAGAGAAGTGCCTGTTCAAATGTATTGTTTCTGAGAGAGGTGTCTATTCTTGCATATATTAAGCAAATATTATTTTAAGGACATATCATCTAAACAATTTCGAAGAATCAGTGCTATTTGTCTTAGACTGAAGGAACTAGAAATTTGGGAGCAGCATAACAAATTTATTCTTTCGAAAACAAATATTATCTAAAATACCATTTAATTCGAAGGGATATGTGTGTTTACCGCTCAAACACATAATTTTGAAAAGAGGTGTTAGCAGAACGAATCAACTATCTAAAACAAGCGTATTGTTTCAATGAAATAACTAACCTCTAGCTGTTATGATTCAACTTTCAACCCAAAATTAAGGGTTAGGATTTTGATGTCTATGAGTGAATGCTAGAAATCATGACAAAGAGACCACTTAAAAGAATGTAATATGACATATACAAAAAAGAGAAGAGAACTGTGTTTTTTTTATTTTTTAATGTAACGTCTTAAACAGAAGCATATATTCGTGCAAGTACGCAATTATGTTAAAATAAGTAATTTCCAGCTTGAAGGAATGAACTTCATTAAAATGTATGAAAGATACTGATGGTTTTATGTGATGGTCTTAAGGCCCGTCCGCCCATGTTGGGCCTGAAAGCCCGGCCCACAATATTAGGGCCCATGGATGAAGGAGTACGTTTCTATTTTTGAGGGAACGTATATAAAGGATGAAAGAGAGAGACGAAGACACCTTTTGGCATTTGGTACGTACGTTCCTCTCCTTCTCTCCCTCCAAAGGAAAAGACAAACACTAAAGGCTACGCCGTTTTCCCTTCAAGGTCAATCGACGTCATCGGATCGAACAGGATCGTTTTTTCTCTTCCTCTTATCGGCGTTGGTGTTTAATCTGTGGCTAACAAGGTACGCTCGATTCCGTGGTGTGCTTTACGATCGGTAATAAATGTATTTCCCGGGCTTATCTTCCGCATTCGTTTTAAGGGTTCGATTTAGTGTCGAATCCGATTTTTGGGAATCTGATAATCCCCACATTGGTATCAGAGCCCGAGTTCATGTTTTCCCGACCCCTTTCATGTTTTTTGATTGATTTTTCCCGAAAATATTCGGCCGACACGGATCAGGGCGCAAAATCCCGACACCCAAGCATTGTTTGTCCATTTTTTCGAGTTTCTGTAAGTCAAAATCGATTTCTGAAGGCATGTGGTGAAATGACTCGTCGAGATGAGTCTGTCGACATGTCGACCGCCGCTGGGCGACGCCGCACGCGACCAGAAGCCCTTACACGTGGGCGCCACACGCCTGAAGCGCTGGCTCAGCCAGCCCATGCGCCACACGCACCGGTGACGAACTGGCATGTGCGCGACGCTGCTGGCCGGCGAACCGGCACGCACCGGTTGGCGAACCGACGTGTGTTGACATCACTGTGACGTCACCCAACAGTCGGTAACCGCTGGGATGACGTCATCGATGACATCATCGCCAACAACCGTTGGCCGGCTGGTCACCAACCGGCGACTCGACCGGCGACCCGACCCGACTCGACATGCGCGGATGCCTAGCGCGTGCCACGCATGCGCCGGCTGACGTCTGCGTGACGTTAGCCCGTGCACGCACGAGGCACATGCCGGTCGGTTCATCCGACCCGGTCCGACCCGCCCGACTGGTCCGACCGGCCTGATCGGTCCGACCCGACGCCCGTTGACCCGCTGACCATTGACCGTTTGACCATTGATTGACGACCGTTTGACCGTTGACCGTTGACCGTTGACCGACGACCGTTGACTGTTGACCGACGTCAGTGACTGTTGACCGTTAACCAAAAAAAAAAATCTGTTTCTTTTTTCAATTATATCTATGTGGGTTATAAGTAATCCATTGTTTAAATTCTGCATTTGTTGCATGAATCATGGAAAATTATGTATTTTTCCTTATGTATATTATGGATTATAAGTAATCCATTTTTAGTTCTACATTTGTTGCAGGAACTATGATGCGTTATGCACAGATACCTACAATCCCAAGAACGAACGAAGGAAGAGCTAGACTTAAAAGGCTTATGAAAGAGTTAGCTGATTATCAATGGCATTATGGTGATTTAGTATCACACGTGGTCAGGGTCAATAAGATGATACAGGAAATTATCTGGAATGGTTATCTTATGCCGGATTTTGAGAATGTGCCGGCTTTGATGAACACTCTTCCACCTGAATGGCAAGCAGTGTTAGATCGGCTATGGGAGGTCAACGTGGTCCCGGGTTATAGGAGGCTAGTGGTAGCTTTTGTAAGAGAGTACTATAGGATTAAGTTAACCAAAACTTCAACCCTTAGATTGAGCGCCACATGGCGCAGAATCAATGCGCCTTGGAGGCGACATGAAAGCTCTCCAAAAGTTTTTTCATGGTTGGTAAATGTGCCTTCAAATTTCTCAAATATTTTGACTGATAGATTAGAAGGAACATTCCCTATTTATTTCTTAAATTAGTTTGAGATGTTTTTTAGTGTGAATATCTCTTTCTATGTTGATATTTTTTTCTTGGTATATATTACTTAGTGTAATGGATAGTTGTATTATGTGAAAGCATTATTATTCTATTGAATGTCAAATATTATTTGTTTTATGTTATTGTTGATTTTTGTGAGTAGTTCATAGAAGTTTTTTGTAACTTCATAGAATTTATTTTGCATAAGACAATTATATTAATAATAGTTTTAAGTTAGGATTTTTGAATGATGATTGGAAACATAGTGACCTTTTGATTCTGAAACCTTACTTGAAATTGCTTGTTGATATGATGGGTCTATGCAAAGTGGATGCATAAAAGATAGGCATTAATTATTCATGCATATATGTCTGATGTGTTCAGATCGATGGTTTCAACAACTAAGAACGTAATTGCTAATATAAATGGCAACAATTGTGAAATATTGAATATGAAGATTCAATATGTGCTGGAAAAGCAAGAAGCACTAGAAGCTCTTGACCATGTTATGGAAGATCTTGAGGATGCTGTGCGCCACCTTGAGCTAATAAAGGACCGCATAATGGCATTTGAGCCGAAAATAGATATTTGCAATATAGGTTCTAGCTTAGAAAGGGTTTTGAGCTCTAAGCGCAAGCGTATTGATTCGTTCAATATGTGGAAATGCAAAGGATCAAGTCCCAATTGCAAAAAATCAAGAGCTAACCAACACAAGAGAGGAAAATGTCCTCAAGTGAAGAAAATGTCAACGGTGATGTGTTACAATTGTGACAAGAAAGGTCACTATGCTCGCAACTATTGTGAGCCGAAAAGGGTAAACACCTCTTGTACATTTGAGAACTTTGCTTATGTGTCAAGTTCTGCATTATTGGCTGAATCCAATCCTTTGTGGACTGTAGATTCAAGAGCAACAAACCATGTAGCGAAGGATAGAGGATCTTTCGTAAAATTCCGACGAGTACATACTGGAACTAAGTGGATCTATGTGGGATATAACTCCAGAGATGAAGTTAAAGGGATTGGCACCTGCCAATCAAACGTGATGGACGCACCTTGTTCCTACATGATGTTCTATATGCTCCGGAGATTCGTCGAAATTAAGTGTCTGTTTTGGTGTTGGTTAAGCTTGGTTTTAATATGAACTTCCATAATATAGGTGTAGATTTGTATTCGGATACAAACTACTATCCTTGTGGTTATTTTCTGGATTGTTTCATTGTATTAGATATTGACTATGTTAATGCAAATGTTTGTTATTCCCTTCTCACATCTCCTAAATCATTTGATGGTGATGTGAATGTGTAGCATGCTAGATTTGGTCATATTGGCCAACAACATATGAATAGACTAGCCAATGAGGGCTTGTTGGGCAACATTGAAAAAGTTGATTTGCCCATATGTGAGCATTGCCTAGTAGGGAAAACGACAAGGAAACCATTTGGAAAAGGTAAAAAAAGCTAAATCTCCTCTACATTTAATCCATTTTGACATCTGTGGTGGAATGAATGTGAAAGGAAGGCATTGGGCTGTTTATTTCATCACTTTTATAGATGATTATACTCGATTCGGATATGTCTATTTGATTTATCATAAATCTGAAGCATTAAGTTGTTTCAAAAGATTTATGAACCTGGTAGAAAATCAATTAGATAAGAAAATAAAAATATTAAGATCCAATCGAGGTCGAGATTATTTATCTGATAAGTTCAGAAAATTATGTGGTGAAAAAGGAATAGAAAGACAGTTGTCTATTCTATATACTCCTCAACAAAAGGGTGTTGCGGAAAGAAGAAACAGAACCCTACTGGAAATGGTTAGGTCCATGATGGCATATGCTAACTTATATATCACTTTTTGAAGTGATGCGTTGTTAACTGCTGCCTATATACTTAACCGGGTGCCTTTCAAATCAGTTACTTCCACTCCATATGAGTTATGGACAAGTAGAAAACCAGACTTAAGTTTACTTAAGCCATGGAGTTATGCTGCCTATACTCGTAAGTCCTCTCACAAGTTTGGGAAATTGGGTCCCAAAGGAAATAAGAGTATTTTAATGAGATACTCTTAACACTCAAAAGGGTATGTGTTCATAGGTGAGTAGGAAAGTGGGAGTATGACTGAATTTGAATCACGGGATGTCACATTCTTAGAGGATGAATTTTCTAAGAATGACGAAATAGGGGAAGATTACTCCCTATTTGAAACATTGGATCAAGATAATGATATTAGTGGAGTTCGTCCAAGTGGGAGTAACATGAGAAGTGATAAATTTAATTCAACTCACTCTCAATTACAACCACATGATGAGATGACATCGTCATTATCTAATCCGAGTGGGAGCTTGATGGGAAATGATGTGCAAAATGTACTAGCTCCCATACGATGAACAAGTCGCCACTTTTATAATTGCTCCACAAGATGAGGATGAACCAAGAAATATTAATGAGGCTCTGAATTGCCCTAGTAAGGAAAAATGGATTCATGCAATGAAAGAGGAAATTGAGTCAATGAAATCAAACCAAGTTTGGAAACTAGTTGATATTCCAAAAGGACGCAAAGCTATTGGGAACAAGTGGGTTCTCAAAATAAAGCGAAAGGCTGATAGCTCAATAGAAAGGCATAAGGCTCGCCTTGTGGCGAAGGGGTATAATCAACAGGAAGGAATTGATTATAAATATACATTTTCTCCTGTAGTGAGATTTACCTCGATTTGCATTATTCTGGCAATAGTGGCTAGTATGGATTTTGAGTTACATCAAATGGATGTAAAGACTGCTTTCCTTAATGGAGAATTAGAGGAAGAAATATATATGGAACAACCTGTTGATTTCATAGTGAAAGGCCAAGAAGAAAAGTTATGTCGACTTTTGAGGTCGATATATAGCCTTAAACAGTCGTCAAGATAATGGTATATACGTTTTCATAATGCCATAATGGCATATAACTTTACAATGATAGATGAGGATCATTGTGTATATATCAAAAGATCCAAAGATCAATTTGTGATCGTATCATTATATGTTGATGATATACTAATTGCCGAAAGCAATATGGAGTTTGTTAATACTGTCAAGAATTGGTTATCTTCCAACTTTTGAGATGAAGGATATAGATGAGGCTGCATACATTCTTGGAGTTAAGATTTCAAGAGATTATTCGAAGAGATCGTTATCTCTTTCGCAAGAGACATATATAAATATGGTTCTTGAACGATTTAGTATGCAAGACAGTAAACCCATAGATACTCCTATTGCAAAAGGTGAAGGATTGAGCCATAGACTGTGTCCAAGGACTCCACAAGAGAAAGAACAAACGAAATATGTTCCTTATGCTAGTGCTGTTGGGAGCTTGATGTACACTATAATGTGTACAAGACCTGACATATGTTATGAAGTTGGAATGGTGAGTAGATACCAATCCAATCCAGGTCAAACACATTGGAAAGCCGTTAAAAAAATACTAAGGTATCTAATGGGGACTGTTGATTGTACGCTGAATTATTAAGGAAATAATCTGCAACTCAAAGGCTATTCTGATGCTGATTGGAGAGGAGATTTAGATGAAAGAAAATGAAAATCTATCTCTGGGTTTGTTTTCTTACCGAATAATGGCACCATATGTTATAGCAGTAAAAAAACAAACATATATAGTCTTGTCCACGCTGGAAGTTGAGTTCGTGGCATTATCAGCAGCAATATAAGAAGGTGTTTGGCTTAAGAGATTTTTTTAGGATCATTTAGGTGTTATTGAGAAAGCTGCAAGTCCATTATTGGTTAACTGTGATAGCCAAGCAACACTATAGTATAACTTTGTCAAGGATTTGGCTGCACGAAAAGATGTGAACTTACAGTACATATTACGCATAGAATGGTAACAGATCCTATGACAAAGCCAATACCTAGAGATGTGTTTTGTGGCCATATGAAAACTCTAGAATTGCGTAGAGTCTAATGTACTGGATTGTAATTTCCCTGAAGTGTTCACATTTGATGAATTTGTGTTTTTCATCATTAATGTCTATGAATCTTTGTTTGATCTTTATGCATCTTAATGCTCAATGCATTACTTTAAGTTAAGAAAGTATGTCGGATAGATATGAGATTAGCCTACTCACACGGGTAATCGCCTCTATTTACTGTGTGATAAATAGAGATGAGACTGTTTTTAAGCTTATTATCTAGATAATAATCGAGAGCTCAAGCTTAAAATATGTATGTCGCCTTAACTAGGTGTTAAGATGAGGACATAATATTTACTGTGTCCGAAAGTAAAATACCCCACATATTTTACTTTATCTGTCTATGATGCCAGATGTGAGTTCTGATGAATTTTGTGAATGAGTAGATATGTGAACTCAAGTTAGACATTGGGTATGTCTATCATCTGTACGGTATTGACGGTGTAAACATACGCTCCATGGGAAAGGAGTTAATACCGTAATACATATTTCATACTATGTATGCATGAGACGACTAATATGAGTTGATTCGATCTAATGGGACATTTCTAGAAAAGTAAGCTGAACTGAAATTGAGAGTTTGAAGGGAAGAGGAAGATCGAATTTGGAGAATCACATTATAGTTTTGTATTCACTGGTTAACCAATTATGATTGTTTTGGGGATAATCATAATTGTGAATATAATATATATCATTGTTTGAAAGAGATCAAGAGATATATAAATGCAATCGATCGATCTAGGGAACTGCATACTAAATCTACTCAGGATGTGGTGCCCATTATGAGCTACTATATATTCCTAATAGATGTATAGCAACGAGCTCTCAAAGTATGATGGTCGCACGGATTATTCACCGATATAAATGTTGAAGAGAGGTAAAGAGAATCATGTTCGGCCCACCATGTGCGAGTGGGAGATGATGGTTTTATGTGATGGTCTTAAGGCCCGTCCTCCCATGTTGGGCCTGAAAGCTCGGCCCACAATATTAGGGCCCATGGATGAAGAGATACGTTTCTATTTTTGAGGGAACGTATATAAGGGATGAAAGAGAGAGACGAAGACACCTTTTGGCATTTGGTACGTATATTCCTCTCCCTCTCTAAAGGTTACGCCGTCTTCCCTTCAAGGCCAATCGATGTCATCGGATCGAACGGGATCGTTTTTTCTCTTCCTCTTATCGACGTTGGTGTTTAATCTGTGGCTAACAAGGTACGCTCGATTCTGTGGTGTGCTTTACGATCGGTGATACATGTATTTCCCGGGCTTATCTTCCGCATTTGTTTTAGGGGTTCGATTCAGTGTCGAATCCGGTTTTTGGGAATCCGATAATCCCCACAGATACAAAAGGATTCATTATTATGGACATTGTCTTGCTCTCTAATTTTCCTTTGCATGGTCCTTTTTTTTTTTTTCACATGTACCTTTGCTTTGTCCTTGGTAAGGACAGATCATCCGCCAAAACAAATCAGAAAAGCTCGATGAAGATTGCCGATTTTCAAGTTCAAGCCACTAGAGAGTACGAAATTTTGCAAAAGCTCGCTGGCATTTTGTCACAAAAGAGGCAAATTGTTTAATTAATAGGTAAAATCCGGCTATGTTTTTTCTTCATCCCAGGTGCACTTCACTCCACGTCAAAAACAGAAAAAAGGGAAATTACTTTTAGGGCTTATTTGGTAACTGGCAAAATAGTAATTGATTATATTTTTTTTGTTGGGTAACTTTTTTGTTCCCATGCATAGATTTGGAACAAAATCAAAAAGTAGAAAAAAAATATTTCTCTAGAATAATTCCATAATCAAATCTATTTTCTTTTTTTTTTCCTTTTTTCTTTTCTTCTTTTCTTTTTGCTTTTCTTCTTCTCCTTCTTCCTCTGGCCGATTGTCGGCCTCAACTAGGTTGGTGACCTTGTCAGAGCATCACCTGCCCCCGACAAGGCCGAGCCTCATTGGCCAAGCCTCCTCGGGGGCTGGGCAAGGCTTGGCCTTGCCTTGGCTAGGCAAGCTCGGCCTTGCCCAAATCTATTAAGGCAGAGCTCACCTAGCTGCTGGCAAGGCTCGACCTCGCTGAGCCACCACGAGGTCAGCCTCGCCAAAGTCTAGTGACGTCACCAAGATGAAGGCTGACTAGGGCAATTGGACAAGGCTCAGCCTTGCCTTGGCTAGGCGAGCCTCACCTAGATCTAAAAAGGTCGAGTTCACCCAGTTGCCGACGAGACTTGACCAGGCTAGGCCACCACAAGGGCAGCATTGCTCGTCCTTGGCGAGGCCAACCTCATGGTGGCCTAGCGAGGCTCAACCTCACCAATGGCTGAGCGAGCTTGGCCTCACCATCTAGGTGAAGCCAAGCTCGCCCAGTCAAGGTGAGACCAAGCCTTGCCTAACCGACAACAAGGCTCTGTCAATAAGGCTTGGCCTTGTCGAGGGCCAGCAACGCTCTAACACGAGATCACCAATTAAAAGAAGAAGGAGAAGAAGAAAAGGAAAAAGAAAAAAAAAATTATAATAAAATTATTACAAAATTAAAAAAAAAATCTAAATCACAAAAGAATTTGAGGTCTTATCAAACACATTTTTATCTCGGGAATAGAAATTTTGGATAATTACCAAACACCTTCAAATGTTCATAAACTCATCTAAGGAATAGAATAAAAAAGAAAAAAAAAATCATTTCTAAGCAAAATTTGTTCCTGAAAGTAGAATGATTACCAAATAGTAACACAAAAGTCTCACGTGATGGTCCATTATTTATTTGCTCATTTGCCTTTATAGCGGTGTTTAAAAATCTTGAACTTTGTTCAAAAGGGCCAGACACTTCATTCAAAGTCAACCTCGATATTAGTTAATAGACCTATATGGTTTGGAGAAAAGAAATACCTTCACTAATACAGAGCATTAGCTGGGGGAGAAAACAGTGAACTTTGATTTTAAAGTGAGCCAGCCAAGATAATGGGTATTGGTTGGCTAGTTCATACCGAAAACTTCAACTTAGTTCTTAGCTAAAGCCACGCACTTCCACCTCTTTCTTTAGGATGGAGAGAGAATAAACAAATATACAAGTTTTGCTTCTCAAAAAAGAGAAACAGAACCACTTTACCACCGATAAAATGAGAGAAAGTCAATTAAATCTTATAATAATTGTAATTGCTTAATTGAAAAAATAAAAAAATAATTAAAAAAAAAGAAAGAAAGAAGAAAAAGAAGCAATGCAGTCACTGTACTGCGAAAAGATATGGAAATATGATGAAAGCATCTAATGACAATCAAACAAACAAAGCCATGACATACTTTGAATTCATTTGAAGGAGACGTATCAAATTGGTTTCAACAAGATTCCCAAATTAGTCTGTATATCCTGAGAGTGTCATCTTTACTTTTGCATGTCAGTGTAACAATTAGCTACACTTCTATTGAGTTGAAGACATCCATGGATAAGAGAAATAGAGATAGTCATACATAGAGCGTGTGACACAGAGTGGCAACGCCCTCCTAGTAACGACGATGTGATTTGATAAAGATAATAAGTTCTTTGAACCTTAAAAATCAATTTTGTCACACACCTGTTAAACACTAATCACAAAACTCTCCTCCTCAGCCGCATAGCATCTTGTTGCTTCCCTCGCCAATCCACAGTCGAAGCCATGATGATCACCACCCCAACCCGTCGCCAGGTTGGATCGACCACTCATCCGTCCCTTTCTCTCTCACTCACATGGTTGTGGCTGATAAATCGATTTTAATCCTCTGTAATATTGGAATTTTTTTCTCTTTCGGTAAACTATATGATTTTTTTTTTTCATGTTGAACAAAATCTTAATTTCCATTTTTTAAAATTTTGTTTGTGAATAATTCCATCCTGTACGTGTTATGGTGGAAAATATGTGAAAATAGGAAGGGAACAAAAGTATCATTCCAATAAATTTGATGATGTTAAGCATGAGAGTTGGCTGTACAGGGAAACATTTCTGAAGCAAGACAAGCAAATTTCACTATAAAGTAAAGTTCGACAATTAGTAATCTATCGAGTCATTCGCGAAATCATTGGCATTTCTCAACATGAAAAGAGAAACACTTAGTAGAGAGAGATAATAATAATAACAAATGTGTTGAACACAAAATATCAACAGAATGAAATAAAACGGTAAGCGCAAAAATCTTAATCATCGACTGATTAATCAATGTTTAAATGATTTGTAGAACAAAACGTGTGTTATTGTGTTGGTCACTCATTGATTTAAATGTTGATTTCATGTGTAAAGAAACGATATGTTAAAAGAATTTTTTTTCAAGTCTATTGCCAATGTCAAAAAGAATTTAAGCTTTATTGGATAATTAACATGTTGATGGTTTCTATTGCATAGCTATCTTGAAGCCCATAGGAAAAATTACCAAAAAAGTAATAAACATATTGTAATTATGTCAATTCAGTCCTAAACCTCCCTTTTTTGCCAATTGAGTCCTAAAATTTTTGTAATTATGTCAATTTAGTCTATATGTCCAATTTTGGCTAGCCAACACTAGCATAAAATTTTTTTAATAATAATTTATTTTTTTGATTTTTGATTTTTGAGTTTTGAGTTTTCCTTTTCGTTCTTCTCTTCTTTCTTATTTTGCATTTTTTTTCCCCACAATGGCTAGTGAGGTGAGGGTTGTGAAGCCCTTGCCAATTGCCAGCAAACATCATGGTCCTCGCCTGGCCTCACCCAGATGTAGGTGAGGCTAGGGGGCCACGAGCGAGATGGCTTCGCCTAAATCTAAGCGAGGATAGCCTAACCATGGCCTTGCTTGCCACGGGCAAAGGCGGCCTCTCTCGTCAAATGTAGCAAGGCTCAACCTTGCCGTCGATAGGCGAGGGTGATCTCACCCAAATCCAACTGTGGGGCAAGCTCACCCTCACCCAGTAATGGTGAAGCAAGCCTCACCACTAGCCGATGAGGTCACCTCAACTCACTGACCGGCCTTCACCTTTGGCTAATTGGCTCAGTTTGATGACCAGCAAAAGGGAGGAGGAAGAGGAAAAAAAATAAAGACAAAGAAAAGGGAAAAAAAAAGGAAAAAGAAAAAAATAAATAAAAATTTCGATAAAATATTAAAATATTATTGAAAATTGTCAATGTCAATGTTGGCTAGCTAAATTTGGCCAAATTGATTGAATTGGTATAATTACAAAAGGTTTAGAACTCAATTGGCGAAAAAATTAGTTTAGGACTAATTTGGCAGTTTTGCAATAGGTTTAGGAATTTTATGGTAATTTTCCCAAAGCCCGTGTGTCATATATTCGATGGTAAATGTCTGAAAAAAGAGTTTATGCTGATATTGGCTATAACAATCCTTAATGAATTAAGCAGATGCTCATTTGACATTGAAATAGGGAAAATATAGTTGACATGAAGAATGTTCTAAATTCAAAGGTTTGAGATATGAGCTTCATCTTCAGCAAGAAAAGAAACTTTCGTATATGAGAGATTATTCTATACTTGAAGTAAATCGTAGTAAAATTTAATGTAGTTATGCGAAATGTTAAAAAAGAAGAGGAAATGCAAATCATGTAGCAAGCATTCTTCCCGATAACAGACATCATGTTAATCACTTCCGAAAATACAAAGAAATGTGCCTATTCAAACATATTACTTCAAAAAACGTGTCTAGATCTAAATAATTTAAAAAAATGTTTGCCTAAACTACTTCTAGAAATGTGAAGGATGTTTCTGTACAAAAGTATCGTTTCTAAGAGAGGTGTCCACTCTTGCAACTAATAAGAACATATTATTTAAAAGAAACATATCATCTAAAAAATTTCAAAGAAACATGTTTTGTCATGTTATAATAATACGAAAGACACCATGATTGTCGGAGCTATTTGTCTTAGACCGGAGGAACAAGAAATTTGAGAGTGGCATAATAAATTTACTGTTTTAGGAAACATACATAAGCTAAACTACTATTTCATTCGAAGAGATACGCCTATTTACAGCTTAAACATATTATTTTGAAATGAGATGTTAGTCCGATGAATAAACGATTCAAAACATGCGTATAATTTCAAAGAAATAAACTCCAATCAATTATGTTATTTCTCCGTAGGAGTTTTCAAAGTTTAGTGTTATTTTTTTTTTTCACTTTAATTGAAAATACAAATTCAGATGCCAGAATTTTGCATTTTGTTAATAATCAATTTCTATTCCGTATATAGGGAAAAACGCTTTTGAGCCTCCTTTTGAAAAAAAAAAAAAAAAAAAAAAAAAAGAACAGGAAAAAACATGATAGACCGTTAACATAGAATAATATAATAAGCTAGGATTTTGTCCTCGAAGATTGATTTGGGTCAAATCTGTCATAAAAAAACATAGGGACCATTATTGAATAGCACTATAGTACAGATACAGGACCATTTTGTAATTTGGCCAAATTGTCCATTAGCGTTGAAGGCCCATTTTCTAAACTCCCAGATTACATTAGCAAAACCACGTTCAAAGAATAACGTAATCCTCTACTATGGGCAAGTGGAAAGATACAAAATTTCATGAGAAAGAGACTCCATAAAAAAAATTACCATAATATATACAAAAAAGAGGAGATTTGCGTTTTTTTAATGTACCGTCTCGAAGAGAAGCATACGTTCGTGGAAATATTCATTGTGTTAGAATAAGTAACACTATATGTTGCAAAGAAGAATTTCAAACAAATGAATGAAAGACGTAAAAAAGATTCATTGTTAAGGACATTTGCTTGCACTCCAAATTTCCTTTGCACGTGCTTTAACCTTCTTCTTTTTTAATTCTTCTGCACATGCTCACGTTGACCTTTGCTCTGCCCCATGATAAGGAAGAATCATCCAGCAAAGCGAGTCAGAAAAGCTCGATGAAGATCTTCAATTTTAAACTCACTCGAGAGTACGAAAGTCTGCAAAAACTGGCTGGCATTTTGTCACGTTAGAGGCAGATTAATTAATGAACAGGTAAAATCCAGCTATGCTTTCTCTTCATCCCAGGTGCGCTTCACCCGAAGTCCAAAACAGAATAAAGAAATCCGCTATACTGCACCCTGTTTTGATTATTCAATCTTCTCAGAATTGGGTTCCTCTTTCCCACCATGTTAATGTCACGGGCCGATCGATTGGGATCGTGACCGCGCGGCGACTCGGGCGAATTTGGACTACCCGAGCCAAGCCTTGCTCGATCGAACGCTTACCCGCTCGCTTACCCGGATCGTTGAGAGAGAAAGCTAGAGAGAGGAGCTCTGAAAAGGAAGCGGAAGCTTTTGTATTGCTGAAATGTTGGGTGCTTACAAATGAAGGAGGACACCCCCTTTTATAGTGGAGGGCCTCGGATTACAACCATCGATCTAGAATTCTACCGGCGGACGAGATCGCACCGCCTCAACTACCGACATCAATATTGAGCTACCATCTACCGACATAAATGAAAGGAACGGAATACCGTAATCTAGCTAAATGACAGGTTCGTCCGTTCTTGCAATGTGGCGAGAAGGTTTGGAGGGAATCCAAGTGAGAGTAGGAGGTCCACGGGCGAGTCGGGGTCGACCTTGGGGAACCTCTCGGTCGTTCATCTTTCGGCCCGTGACATTAAGCTACAAGAACCATATAAGAAAGACAGATCCATCTTACTGAAACGATCAGAAAAGAGACAAACAATTACCGACCTCTTGTTAGGCGTTGCCCAAAACTACATGTCAAATATGAAAAGGAAACTTTAAGAGCGAGTTGAAGTGCTAGGAATATATATTTTAAAGATGGGTTCTTTTTGGCGAGCTTAAATTGCTACGTGTGAGGGCCCAATATGATTAGGGTTGCTGTCGTAAAATGACTAGGAGTATTAGGACCATGCACATGCATATTGGCCTTCTTTTTTCCCTTTTTGTTTTCCCTGTTTCCCCTTGCTCTGTTCTAGAAAAATTGAAGACTAATCGTTACTCATTATTTGTGGCACATTCTTTTCTTTTCTTTTCTTTTCTTTTCTTTTCTTGTCTATTCTTTTCTTTTTCCTCCTACGAAGCGTGGAGGAAGAAGAGACAGATGGAGTGACCCCATGTGATTGCAAAAAGTTATAATGAGGCAGGCTTATCCAGTTTGGTTCTTTGCATATGTACAACTCTTGATAAAATATTTAGTGTTTACAATATATTTGTTGTAAAGTGTCTTATAATGAGGCAGGCTTATCCAGTTTGGTTCTTTGCATATGTACAACTCTTGATAGAATATTTAGTGTTTACAACATATTTGTTGTAAAGTGTCTTACTTACAACAATTAATGGTGTTAAAGTAGTCATTAAAGCTTCAAAGCTTTAGAAAATATCATTCTTAAAAATAATTCTTGATAATACCGTGCAACTGGCCGTGTGGAAGTTGATCAAGGAGCCTCATCATATATGCACACAAAAAAGACAGAAAGGTAAAGTTACGAGGAATCTCAATTGCTCAATGTTTAATTAGGCTCATCAACTATTGTTGGTATCACAATCATCGATCGATCAAACAAGGAGCCGTGCTGACAAAGATGGCGACGCAGACTGGTGATGCAGGGGGATGATCTTGATTGGGCAAGAGTGAAGCATGGAGAAGGACCTTTAGGGAGTGAGGGGAGAGCCTATGGAGGCATACTTTTGGCGAGATAAACTTGCCAAATCATGATAAGATTGAGAATCAAGATGCAATATGCAATAACTATATTTACCATAAAAACCATAGGCTATGTTTAGCAACTATGATGCACTCTTCTTTGTTTAAGAAGAACGAATCTCCCCCAGGAAGCTAAGAAAATATGAGAATTTCTGCCGTGGATGAAGGCTTCAAAGAAATTTTCTCTTGGTCGACTAAACCACGTAAAACCTTGTTCATCTTTCATTCTCTTTGTCTCTTTCATCTTTGTATTAATGCACTGTATGGTATCAGGGCACACAAGATCGATATCAAGCTCCTGCCCTCTCTGCTGCTTCATTGGTTGTTGCTCATTGTCTGTATAATCAGTTAAGTTCTCTTGTTCTTGTTTATTTTGCACAATGACGAGCACTTTTGTCACAACCAAATTGGATCGTTCTAGTTTGAATGAAATGAGCACTCGACTCACATCTATCCTTTTCAATGGTCGCAATTATCTCCCTTGGCCTCTGGAGGTTACAATCACTCTTGAAGGCAAATCAAAGTTGGGGCATATTAATGGCTTGATCACCAGTGATCCTAAATATGCTGAATGGCAAGCTGTTGACAATCTTCTCATGTCATGGATTTTTAAATCCATGGATCCTCAGATCTACGAGATTTTTGCATATTCTAAGACTGCGAAGATCCTATGGGACTCTCTTCGTGATATGTATGGACATCAAGACAATGCTTCCCGAATTTTTGAATTGCAACAAGAGATTGCTCATATTGAGCAAGCCTCCAGTCAATCTTTTACTTAACATCTTGGCAATCTCAAGCGGAAATGGGACGAACTCCAACAGTTATCATCCTCTAGTTCAATCAATTGATATGTATACTCAACGAGAAGAACAAGGTCGCATATTTCAGTTGCTCGCTAGTATTCGACCTGAATATGTCACTCAAAAAGTGTTCAATATAATTTTAGAATTTAATTGCATTTTTCAATAAAGGTAGAGGAATTAATTTAATCAGTTGAAAAGTAAAGTACTTAAATTGCATTGTTTACTAAAGGTTTAGGACTTGATCGAAACAATTTAAAAGTTTAGGATTGAATTACATCCACATAAGATTTAGGACATTTAAGACCTGTAATGCATTTTTTTTTTCCCCAAGGGAAACATCTCGGAGATATTAAGAAGTAACAGATGGAATAAAGTTATGCGTACGGTACAAGAGAATTTTCCCTTTTTCCACTTCAACAAGAATATAAAGGGACTCCGCCCATGCCAGCTTTCTCCATTAATTTTTGGTCCATGCACTTAACGAAAGTTGAAAATCATGTCGACCTCAGTGTTTCAAATTCTTCTGCTTCTGGTTTCCCTCAAGTTGCAAGCATCAGGTGCTGCACCTGGACTTGCGAAGCCTAACTGTAATGAAACATGCGGGAACGTCACCATTCCCTTCCCCTTCGGAATAGGAGCCGGGTGTTTCTTCGAGGAATGGTACCAAATCGTCTGTCAACAAAACAACACGGTTCCCATTCTGAAGAAGATTGGATTGCGAGTTCTCAACATTTCACTCCCTGATGAAGACGTGGATGGCATGATTAACATTAATCTTCCTGTAATTTACTCAAATGCAAGCTGCGGGGGTGACGGACGTGGTGCGGATGTACGCTTGGAAGGAAGTCAATTTGTCTTCTCCCAGACAAGGAATGTCTTTACATTGATCGGTTGCAACACCCTGGCCACAGTGAATACCACACAATCAGCTTTTGTCGGTTGCAGGTCGAGATGTGCTGGAACCAACACCAGCTTTAGCTGGAATAGTGCTTGTTCCGGGAGGGATGGCTGCTGCCGAACTATGCTCCCCCTTAACCTTCAGGGCTTTAGTGTGGATTTCAAAGAAGAAGGTGGACATCAGGGGTGCAAGTACGCTTTCTTAACGTCTGACTTTACAGGTTTAGTTGATTTTAAAGTGACGGTTCCAGTGGTGCTGGAATGGGGGATTGCGAACAATACTGACTATGGACGCAAGCTTATCCAGCAGTCGAAGACCGCTTATCCTTCTATATGTCGCACACAAAGCGTTAACAACAGTGAAATGCTATTTACACAGTGCTATTGTATCGGGAAGCATCCTCGTAACCCATATCTTATGGAAGGATGCAAAGGTAACACACTCCATGCTATCACGTTCCCTTTTTTTTCATTTTGATAGATAATACGGAATGTGCTGTCACATTCCGTATTTAGGGGGGATCATGCAGTGAAGTGGTTTGTTCATTTCCAGATTTTTCTCTGAGAAGAACGCATTCACACTGTATAATGATTGTATGCATGCTTCTCTACCTTCTTTTTGTTAGTTTTTCTGCCCAAGATTACACAAAGTGAATGCACTTTCAAACAAAATTGATCAAATTATATTGATAATAATTTACTGGAATTTCGGGGGAACAGGACAGTCCTTTAGTTACGAGTACAATATTTTAGCCATGTAATTAACAATTTTTGAGGAAATGTGACCTAGTTTTGGTAATTTTACTCAAGGAGATTGGTTTCGCTCTTAATATATCTGCTTCTGGTTTCAGAACCATCACGAGCTGCACCTCGACCTCGAAGCCGTGACTGTGCTGAAGCATGCGGGAGTGTCACCATTCCCTTCCCCTTCGGAATAGGAGCCGGGTGTTTCTTGGATGACTGGTACCAGATCGTCTGCCAACAGAACAACACGGTTCCCATTCTGAATAAGATTGGATTGCGAGTTCTCAACATTTCACTCCCTGAAAAAGACGTGTATGGCATGATTAAGGATGGCATGATTAACGTTCGTCTTCCTGTAATTTACTCAAATGCAAGCTGTGGGGGTGACGGACGTGGTGCAATGGTAAGCTTAAAAGGAAGTCCATTTGTCTTCTCTCAGACAAGGAACATCTTTACAGTAGTCGGTTGCAACGCTCAAGTGACAGTAAAAATTTCAGAATCAGCTGTTTTTGGATGCCAGTCGAAATGTGCCGGAGCCAACTTCACCAGTAACAAGTATAGGGCTTGTTCTGGGGGAAACGGATGCTGCCAGAGTTCGCTCCCCTTTAACCTGCAGTGCTTTGGTGTGGATTTCGAAGAAGAAAGTGGACATGAGGGGTGCAAGTACGCTTTCTTGAGGTCTGATTCAGGTGTTTATGATTTGAGATTGAATGATTCGGTTCCAGGGGTGTTGGAGTGGGGGATTGCAAACAATAACAACTATGCAGATGACCTTATCCAGCAAGGATACTATGACTCTAATGAATCTTTCTCCTGTACGAGATTTGAAAGTTTGAGCAGTGAAGGAGAAGGAAGTATACGTAGATATGGAAGCTGCAGCGTCGACAGTGGTGAAATCCTATTTGTGCAGTGCCATTGCCGTATGGGGTATCATGGTAATGCCTATCTTATTGGAGGATGCAAAGGTAACTTATTTCATGCTATCGCATTGGGAATTTAAGTGCACCATACAGCGAAGTGACTTGTTCATTCCCAGATATTCCTTTGAAAAGAAGTCATGCACGCTGTTTAATGATCACACACACACACACACACAGATATATATATATATATATATATATATATAGGCCCAAGAATGTACAAAGTGATGCACATTTAAACAAAATTGAACTTATTATATTGATAAAAATTTACTGGAAATAAAGGGGAACAGGACAGTCCTTTTGTTACAAGCACGATATTTTAGCCCTGGAATTAGCAATCTTATGAGGAAATGCGACCTATTAGCCTCCTTAATTTTACTCAGGAAGATGGTTTTTGCTGCTAATATATTTATGATATCATTTGTCATCAGCTATTGACGAATGTGATCCAAAGTGGTGCCCCGGGACTTGTGTGTACGAACGGGGCTCCTTTCGCTGCGTCGGTGGTGGAAAGACCAAGTTCATTCTTATTGGTAAGCAAATCTTTTAACCTAGAATTTTAGACCGCTTCATGCCGGAGAATTGCTAGAAGAAGAACAGCATAGCATAAATTATGTTCAGAAAAGGTACATAAATAAGATTTACATTACCCTTCGTTCTAACATGATTGCTTGGTAATGATTATAGATAAGTTTCCATCAATAGTATCTATCAAGACAACCTCAAAACTTTCTTCGTGCACGAATACTTATATTTGATAGCTAAGACAGCACTTAGAACTTTTCTAATGTTGCCGATTCAGATCTATCAAAAGATGACCAAGGTTCCTACTTACTCTTGTCGTATTTGAATTGGAATTATTACAATCATAATCAAGATGAATGCTGGTAGGAATTTTTTCACTTTCATCAATGGTTTTCTCATTTCCTAGTAAGGGAGATTAGTTGTACAATCCAGATGTATGTATAAAAATATCACCTGATGGAACTTAGCAGGAGACAAATTAATTATTTAAGATTGTTAAGAAAAATCCACATGAAAGGAGCTCAGGTTAATCACTCTTGTATGATTTCCTCTCAATCAGATTCACTAAAATATTTTATGATAAGACCTTATAGATAAAAGAAGGGTGCATTTTTTGGACTTTTGCCCCCTAATTTTTTGTAATGCAGGGGTTGGGGCAGGCCTTGGGGCACTACTTTTGTGTCTTGTCTTATGGGGGCTGTACAAATACATCAAGAAGAGAAAAGAAATCAAGCTTAAAGAGAAGAACTTCAAATGTAATGGCGGTCTTTTGTTGGAAAGTGAGCTATCTTCTGAAGGCCATATCGAGAAAAACAAATTGTTCAACTCCAAGGATCTAGAAAAGGCTACTAACAATTTCAATGAGGATAGGATACTTGGGCGAGGTGGACAGGGTACTGTTTACAAAGGAATGTTAACAGATGGAAAAATAGTTGCTATTAAGAAATCAAAAGCAATAGACGAGGGTAAAGTTGAACAATTTATAAATGAAGTCTTCATTCTCTCACAGATCAACCATAGGAATATCGTTAAGTTATTGGGGTGTTGCTTGGAGACAGAAGTCCCACTTTTAGTATACGAGTTTATACCAAACGGGACTCTATACCAATATTTGCATGACCCAAAGGAAGAGTATCATGTATCATGGGACACACGCCTACGAATTGCAACTGAAATTGCAGGAGCCTTATTCTACTTGCATTCAGCAGCCTCGATTCCAATTTATCATCGAGATATCAAGTCCACCAATATCCTTTTGGATGAGAAATATCGGGCAAAAGTGGCAGATTTCGGTACTTCCAAGTCTATATCCCTCGATCAAACTCATGTAACCACGTTGGTGCAAGGGACTTTTGGCTATCTAGATCCCGAGTATTTCCAATCATGTCAATTTACAGACAAAAGCGATGTGTATAGCTTTGGAGTTGTTCTTGTTGAACTCTTAACAGGACAAAAGCCAATCTCGTCGGTGAGGGAACCAGAAGGCAGAAGCCTTGCAACCTATTTCATAATTTCAATGGAAGAAAATCAGTTGTTCAACATTGTGGATGCTCAAGTTTTGAAAGAAGGTGAGAAGGAAGAGATTGCATCAGTTGCTAACCTTGCGAAAAGATGCTTGAACTTGAATGGGAGGAACCGGCCTACAATGAAAGAAGTGGCAATGGAGTTAGAGGGGATGAGGAAGCTCCCAAATCCTTTGGGTATTCAGCAAAATCAAGAGGACCAGGAGGCAACTAAATCTTATGCTGCTCCATGTAAATCCAACAAGTCAAACATAGACAAGGATGTCATTACATTTTCGGATGTGCAGCCATTCTTACCTAGTGAGACGTGGTGAATATATGTTTTGCCTCCTACACTTATGAGTTATATTGCTGCGTTTGTTATGGAAATCGATCTTCAGAGCAAAAGAAAGAGAAAAGAGAGAAGGGAGGAAAGCTTGTTAGTTTACTCATAGGAGGATTTTGCTTAGTTATTTATTGATAATAAACTTATTCGTGGTGTTTGGGATCAATGAACTGTTAAGTCATGCCAATACCAAGTCTATTCTAGTTCCTGTAATTAGCATGATGCCGTGATTTCAGTTCATCTTGAGATCTTTGAATACTTGCTGTCAATTCGATTGTTACAAAACTTACATCAATCATGCGGTGCACCACGCTTTGCAGTTCAATTAGATATGTACTTCCTGGGAAAGAGAAGGAAAAAAAAGAAAGACGTTTCCCTCCTGAAAAAGAAGGCGAACTTGCATCTGCCTTCCCCGTCCACAACTTCCCTAAAGATCACACTGAATTGCTGATGGCATAGAGGGATCGTTGCTGGCTGCCGATGCTCCGGCTACTTAGATCCTCACTACGTGATGTATCAAACTCACCACCCGAACTACATATATCAACATCAAAAAACCCCACTAGTTGCAAAATTATCTCTCCCGATCTTAGCCAACCTTACTTGTCAATTTTCAATGGCAAAAAGGAAACAGCAAAAAATCAATCACGCATGGACCAACTCGTATATAAGAGATATTTACTCCTCATTTTAAGCATAGAAGATGTTGGGTGCTCTTTTTTCATATTTCCATTTATTTTGTTGCAATAGTAGTGTTTGATTAAATACCCTTAAGGAACGTAAGTCATGTTGTTTGTAGAATAAAATTCATGGGGATCATAAATTGGTTTTATGTCTTGGTCCGAATTTTTGTAGACGTCTTAAATATCCATTTATTTTGCAAAAATATAAAAATCTATAAAAGGATAAAAAGCAAAAAAATATAAATCATAAAAATACGATGATGATGCTAATAATAATAATAAAGAAGTAATAGTAATAAAATAAATGCATGAGAGTGCCAAAAAAAAAAAGATGAAAAAATGAATGGGAAAAGTCGAGTGGGCTCGTGTAGCACGGTCCATTCTTTTATTTCTTTTTGAGCCCACTCTTCTATTTTCTTCCAGCCCATTCTTTTGGCCCATCCGAAATTAAATAAAAGAGAGGCCCAGCCCATCATCCCTTTTCTCTCCTTTGCGCACGCGCGCCCGCACACGAGGGAGTGGGGGTGAACCCAGCGGCAATGGCGCCAGTCCAGTGACGCCAGCAGCGATGACGCCAGGAGAAGGAGTATTCCAGCCGTCGTCACTCATCAGGATTGGAGTAAGCAGCGAGAGGGGGCGTGAGCGGGGGGTGTCGCGCAAGGCAGAAAAAGAGGAGAGAAGGGCGGGGGGCTAGCCAGAGAAAAAATGGGATAAATATATTAGAAGTGTCAAAAGTTGTATACAGCATTTATTTTAATGCCAAACATTCATTTTAGTGCCAAAAATTTTTGCTAACTCAATTAAATGCTAAATTGGAGGAAAAACAATTACTTTAATGCCAACGACAATGAATTCTGGCCAAATTGATTAAATGTTATTTATAATTAAAATTATAATATAATTTGACAAAAATTTTAAAAGATCCAATCCATGTGACATTTATACGTAACATGCTTGGTACCGAAGTGATCATTTTTTAACAATGTTTAATACTGAAGTAATCACTTTAAATAAAATTCGTCACTAATCACTTTAAATAAAATTTATTACTCAAATGATCACTTTTAATAAAATTTGATACTTAAATTATCACTAGTTTCAATTTTTGGATAATGCCGTTTAGGGGTTATATATTGACTAGGCACATTGGCGAGCCACATAGGATTGAAAAATTAATAATATATAGTCATATTGGATTTCTGGCAATCCAAACTAGAGTTGACACTTAGATAATCGCTTTTTCAAAGAAGTAGCATTTAAAGTAATTTGAAAAAAAAAATGGTATCAAAATGAGCGCCATACATAACTTTTGGCGCTTTTAATATACTTACTATAAGAAAAATAAACGCAAGGGAGCCATTCTTTGGGGGGAAAAGAAGAAAACAAGAGAGAGGAAAGGTTGAGGAGAGGACATTTTTGGTTTTACTCTAGAGTGACAAAAGCGAGGCTGTTGGAGCTCATTTCAAAGCCGATCAAAGGTCCATGTGGTGTTGTCCTTCATCATTTCAATTTTTTGTTTGGAAATTTTCAAAAAAGGACCCAAAATGCCCTCATTTTCTCAAATAAGAATCTGGAGCAGACTGTGTTTCAAATAAGAGCTTGAAATGCTATTACTTTTCTCAAATAAGGACCTGGAGTGAATCTTTTTTTTTTAAATAAAGGCTTAAAGCGGTTATGTTTATTTTAAATAATGGCCTGATCTTTCGATAGTCAACAATATTTTCCTCATTTACCATTTTCCTTTTTTTCTTCCTTTTCTTCCTTTCTTTTTTTGTTGGTTCTTCTTCCTCTCTGCCATTGGCTAACCACCAACGGATGCCACAGAGGGCTGGGCAAGGGTCATCCTTGCCCAATTCGACAAGGGGCCACCCACGCCAACCACTAGTAAGGGACGACCTCGCCTGGGTGAGGCAACCCTTGCCCTAAGGGAGGCTGCCCCCACAGCCATCTACAAGGTCGACCCTTGCCGGCCACAGGCGAGGGCTCGACGACCCTTGCCTCCACAACCCTTACTAGCGGTCGGCAAGGGTCGTCGAGCCCTCACTAACCCCAAGAAAGGCTAATACTCATTAGATTTGGCGAGGGTGGTCGATGTGGGCTTGTAGGCCCTCACTCACTGTCAATGAGTGCTTGTAGGCCCTTACTAATCCTTCCTAGCAGTTGGCGAAGGTGGCTGAGCTCTCACTGGCCCTTCCTAGCGACTAGCGAGGCTGATGTCAAAAAAGAAAAGAAAAATAAGAGGAAAAAGAAAAAAAAAAATTGGCCGAAAACACTCTTGACCAATTGAAAAATTTAACTGGCTAGCAATTGGCGATATCAAGCCCTTATTTAAAACAACTATGGCTACTTTAGACTCTTATTTGAAACAACTAAAGACACTTCAAGCACATATTTAAAGTAAGGTCAACTTCGAATCCTTATTTGAAAAAATGATGGCATTTTGGATCTTTTTTGGAATTTTCCCTTTTTCTTCTACCATTGTGGAGTGGCTTTAGCCTGAACTCTCTCAATGCCATCGCCGATCGAGATCTTGACTAGTCTAATATACCAATACCAAGTAAGATTCCCCTTTCTCGAACCCTAAAAAGAACTGCCTGGGTTGATTCATGCTCTCGGCGAAATCTTGTTAAACCGAAGTAATTTCATGTCGAGTTATAATGCTTTGAACCCGGAATGCGAGTTCATTAATGAACACCAAATACTCGATATATTTCTCAAATGAAACACAAAATGTTTGAGAACCCCGAACTCGAATGGAGAATTTCAAGTGACTCGTGATACACTGAGATGGGTTTAACATGAAAATGTGTTGATTCCAGCCTTTATTCATCATGTTTAGTCCGTAGGTTGCAATAAATTTCGCTCTGTAATGCATGCTTAAAATCATCAACCGTTTGATAAAATGGCTGAGAGAATGCCAAGTATTGATTCATCATTGAATCCCGAGATAGATCCGTTCATGTTTGTTTCTGGGTTGGTTGAATCTGCTCTAATATTCTTTTTTCTCTTTGTCTGGCTATGTGATTCTATGGGAACGATCGATCGCCGGCGAGCGAGCGGAGAGTCCCCCTCTGGCCGAAGCTCTCACTCCACATCAGCGAATCCCGCTGTCCAAGGCTATTCTAGTTAGGCCATTCTCTCCATATTCGTGTATTTATGTTCACTTGTTTTCCTGGCTTGCTGATTTTAGAAGCCATGGTTCGCTTAGTTTTTGTTTCGGAGAATTTGTTTTGGGTCGCCGGAGTAGACGGCCGGTGATGGGCCGCCGGCGGTTAGGGGTAGACGATAGGCCGGCGAGTCGTGGCCTGAGTGGACGACCATGGAGGGTAAGGGCTCGGGTGCGGCCGGAGGTTTGGTCGACGTCCCCTGGTTCGATGAAGATGAATTTGCAGGCGGTGAAGGAGATGTTCTCGGTCCACGAAGAAGAATGAAGGTGCAGGAGAAGAAGACAAAAGAAATAAAAAATTAAAAAAAAGGAAAATCAATAAAAATTCCAAAAATCTAAAAATACATTAAAAAATCCTTTTGTAATCCGACGCACGTCGGATCCAGATAGATGGGTCGGGAGAATGGGTCGGATAAAGTAAACCTGGTCTGAACCCGTTGCCTAAATATAATGATAATAAAAAATATTAAAATTTCTAAAAAATTGTAAAAATCATTAGGGTTAATACTCTGAAAAATCTCAAACTGATAAACATGTGACAAATTTACTCCAAACTATTTTTTTTATTACTAAAAACCTCAAACTAGTATACTTTTGACAAATTTATCATAAATTGGTACACTTGTGACAAATTTATCCTATGTTAGTTTTCGTTAAATTTTACCGTCAAATTATTAAATTAAATAACACGTGATAATTGACTGGTCTATTAATTTGAGATTTTACGCTCTGTTTGTCACAGTTTATAATTTTTGTGATTTTTTTGTGGTATTAATCCAATTTAGCAGAGAGTATATTTGTCACAAATTTATCAGTTTAAGATTTTTTGCGGTCGAATAAATTAGTTTTGGGTAAATTTGTCATAAATGGACAAGTTTATGATTTTTTTATGATCAGTGGAGGTAAATTTGTCATAAGTGTATTCAGTTTGGGATTTTTCAAGGTATTAACTCAAATCATTATAAATTTCGAAAAAAATGAAAATATTAAAAAATTAGGAAATTTAAAAAAAATTAAAAACTAAGAAAATCCCTAAAAAATAATAAAATATTTTTTAAATTCGTAAAAAATATATAAATCAGAAAAATCATAAGAAAATCAGAAAAATAATAAAAATCATTATATAAATTTACTTAATTAGAAAATTAAAATTGATAAAATTTAGAAAATTCAGATAAATCATAAAAAAATTTAAAAATTCTAAAATGCTAGAAAATTCATAAAATTTAGAAAATTCAGAAAATCATAAAAATTTCGGAAATTTCAAAAAAAAATCATTAAAAATATTTAAAATATTTAAAAATTCACAAAATTCACAAAATTTAGGACTAACATTAAGTTTTCAACATTTCCAATACTAACTTTCACTTGAAAGCTCCTTAAAAATAATTGCCAAATGATTCAATATTTCTCCAAGGGGTTGGCCGCCAAGAATGCTGAACCAAACGCATTTTCTAAAAAAAGAATATTCCAAAGAGGCGTCAATGGGTCTTTGTGATCTCCTGAGGAATAGAATTTTCCGACCTTTCAACCCAGTTTGAATTAGCGAACTTAAGATTAGCAAGCAACACCTTGCAATCATCCACAACAAGATATAGGGCCCACGGGCTTTCTACTTTTCCGGCTTAGGAGCTTCGCCAGAAATGTATCGTCGATCTCTATCTCCACAAAAAGATGATTTGCTTTCTCCTTCTTTAAGTAGAGGTGTACACTAGGGGTGTGCAAAATACTCGGGAACCGCCCAGACTACCCATAATCAGCGGTTCTTGAAGAAACCGGTCTGGTTCCCGGTTCCAATTTATGGAAACCGATGGGTACCGGTTCAGCTCCCAGTTCCATGGGTGGATCCGCCCGCCCGCCCACCTGGACTAGACCAAAACCTTTTTAATATTAAAAAAAAATTATTAAAAGAAATCCTAGATCTCATCTCACTCCCTTTGTCTCCTGCTCCTAATCTTATCACCATTTCACTGCGTTTACTTCTCCCGCCATCCGCATCTCCACGTACTTAAATTTGGTTTTTCTTTCTTTGGCTTGCTTTGATGTCACGTAGTCATTCTATGTTGAAAACCAAAATTATTTCGCGTCAAGATCAATTTGATGGATCCACCCAGGAACCAGACTGGACCGACGGTTCGGTTCTCAGGTGGATCCATGCAACAAACGGATGGATCCCGGTTCCAATTTTTCAAAACCAGTCCTTAGCGGGCAGTTCCCAGTTCTAGGTCGGGAACCGTCGGCTCGGACCATGCACACCCCTAGTGTACACCAGAAACCGCCTAGACAGATTGGACCGGCCGGTTTTGGGCGGTTCGGATTGGCTGGTTTTGGGCGGTTTCCATGGTCAACGATCTGGTTCTTAATTCCTATTCATGAAATCGGTGGCCAGTTGGTCCGATTCCCAGTTCCAAGGTCGGAAGAATGGACAAGACCGGACCAATTTTTTATATATATTATATATTAAACTTATTGCAATCGAAAATAAAAAATTTATTGCAATCGAAATTGCAATTGAGGTAGAACCTTCTCATGTGTCAAAAGACCAACAAAATTCTTCTTGTGACTCTTTTTTTATAGAGAAAACTTACTTGTTAGTTTATTCTTCTACCCAGTGTAGGACTAGGGCTCCAAGAGACCTTCATTTCTCATGCTCTCTCTCTCTCTCTCTCTCTCTCTCTCTCTTGCTCCCCTCACTTGCAAAAGACAAGGCATCCAAGCCTCCAAGAGTCCCACATCAACTAAGTACTCAAAGAGTTAAAAGAGAGATTATCTATAAAATCCAAGCCACGCACAACGTCTAGTCATACTGCTCATGACTTTTATGGTTATGAGTGAAACACATGAAATGTGATTAATATTCTTGCAAGTGAAGTTTGAATTTTTGACGCGAACCGACGGTCTAGTCCGTTCCCAGTTCCAACCGATCACCCCTATCTTTAAGTGAAGAGCTCGGAAGGCAGCTAGGGTTTCGTTGGTCGACGCTGAAGCGAGTTGAAACGTCCAGGAAGATGGACGGAGATGACGGACGCGATGCAATTAGCAATCTGCCGGACTCGGTGCTCCTCCATGTTCTGTCCTTCCCGCCCACGAGAGACGTCGTCAGGACAGTGATGGTCTTGGGGTTCCGCCACCCCTAGACTTCTACCCACCACTTGTCTTTCGATCACTGTCCTTACCACGACTGCAAAAAGTTGAAGACTGCTTTTGAAGTGGACGACAGATTCGTGAATTTTACCGACCACGTGCCAACTCTGCACGAGAGCCCCTCGATCGATTTCCATCTTAATTTAAACTGTGCATCTAAAGTGCACCCCTATGATCCTGAATATGAGGACTCCGTAACTCCAGAGAGGAGAAGAACGTGGAACAAACTGGATACGTGGATTCGTTTTGCAGCAAGGAGAAAAGTTAAGTTCCTCGATTTGGACTTCTTACGGTGTGCTTGGGACTTCTGACATTGTCTTTACTTTCCACTTAATCTTTACGTGCTGCCCAGCATTGTCCTTAGGTGTAGCAGCTTAGTAGAGCTGAAGCTGGCTTCCTTTGTGGTCTGACCGGTGGCGGGACGGGTCCAACTAAAGTCGCTTACAAAATTGTTTATGAAGGATATTCACTTAACTGAAAGAAGGTTGGCTGACATACTATCTGGTAGCCCGTTGCTGAAAAAATTGTATATTGAAGATTGTCATGGCCTCCACGAGCCTAAATTCTGTCGTGGCCCATCCATTGAAGTTTTAAATTTAAAGGAATGCGGCAGTCTTGAAAAGCTTGATCTTACACGATCGGATATCAAACATTTAACCATTGATCAGTATGGGGATCTGGAGCTAGTTTGTCCTAATGTGAGGATTCTGGATAATGCTATGTGTCTAAATCATGTCAAGGCAACTGACATGTCATCACTGGTTGATATGTCCCTCGGCTTCAGTGATTATTTTAGATATACTTACAGATAATATTGTGAGTTCAGACTGCTTCTGGAAAAGCTCAGCCGCAATCCTTATTTTATGCTATGCAATTTGTGCATACTGGAATGGTTTCTCTGCTTTTGCTTTGACCTATTTTGTCTTGCTTTGAGGTACTTTTAAATGATTTGGGTCCTGATCCTTCAGGTGAGGAGTATTACTATTTGTTTGATTGGATATTCTCTGATTGGATATTCTCACATTTCAACTGTCCTAAAATTTGTGGAATAGAAGATGGGTGAACTGATTTTGGATGGGTCCTACTTGAAATGGACAGTGGCTGTGCCGTTTCTCTACTTTGGCTTCTGTGTTCTGTTGTTTTTTTATGCTTCAATTCATCAGGTAATGTCCTAGATGAAGTATAAAAGAAAATATTATTTACTTAGGCTGAGTTCTTTTATTTATGCCCACCTAAACTTTTATAAAGTGGCCTTCCTTGCATCTGCTGGCCTATGAACTTTGAGCAATTGTAAACTATGATCCATAACCTATTCATGTAACTGAAAACTACAGCTTGTTAGGTGTCTGTCTTCCTTGTGTCCTTGTTTGCTTTGTGGCATTTTGTGGACGATATTGCTTTTACTTTTTACGTGACATGTGTTACCATTTTAAATGTGCATGTACATGCTCTTGTGATTTGCCTTTCTAAATATTCTACAATAGCTAATTATAAATTTCCTGACATAACTCTGAATTGAATGATATCATATAATTTCATTTCAGTCAGTCCATACATACACATGCTCTCGAGTGCCCACAATGTATGTCCGATGGTAATTTTCATTTAAAGTTGGTCCAAGTAATCTTTTTAAACCAGGTATTAACTAAATGGGAACTGACAAATCAGCGATGCCCATCTTTCGGAAGTATGTGACACTTCAACTGCATCTGAATAAGTGGTACCTCCCTGGCATCTCTAGCTTGTTGAGGAACTCTCATTTTCTTGAGAGACTCGCTATCTATGTTTATCCTGGAAGAGGTGAAGATGAATCCGAGGTATAAATGCTTGAACTGTAACATTTTGTTGCCATATTAGAACTTGGAATTAATGGAGATTGAAAAGTCACTTTAATTTTCTAGCTTGCCAAAGCAGGGTGGAAGCTTGCATTTGAGTTCAATGGCTTTAGTTACTGGAGTTCAGTGGACAGCACATTTCCTTGTCTGGAGGACCAGCTTAAGCATGTTTAGATATATGGTTATGTACTGGAGCCTGATGTCATTGAGCTCATTGAGTTTCTGCTCAAGAATGCACGGGTCTTGGAGAAAATGGAGATTTCTACCAAGAAGACTCTGTAGCAAACTGGTAGCAAGTTCATGTTCTCCAGCGACATTGGTCGTCCATCAAAGGATTATTGTACATCGGATGTGCCGCTAGAGTTTTCACAGAAGTTGTTAAGTTTCCCAAGGGCCTCAACAAATGCAGTAATTCACCTGGGTTAGATACTGGTATTGGAATTGTGTTCACCCTTTCTTTTGGACAACCCTTGATGTTTCTATGCCAGGCGTGTCTCACATTTGGTAGACTTTACAAAAGTAGTTGGGCTTCATGATGAATTCGCCCCTTTGCCTCAGGTCTATGATTTGCAACATCCACGACTCTGTGCAGGCAGCTTTATGAATATTTTGATGGTGGATGTGCCATTTTTTTTAAGTATGTTTCTCTTAACAGCTTTTCTTTTCATATTCCCAGCTCTTGCAAATAGTTCGGCTAAAATTTTTGCAGTACAGATTTACTTGAACAATCTATTGACACCAGTTACAATCTGTTCATGAGTTGGCCTTTGCTCTTTACAAAAGTAGTTGGCCTTCGCTCTTGCGGCTGCTGTTTCTCTCTTGGTTTTTCATTTCAGAGGCTGCCATCTTTGTTCTTTCGCTTTTCAGGTTTAGCTACCCTTTTCTTTATCTTGAAAGGAAGTCAATGCAGTTCAACATTCTTAATGATTACTATCAACATCAATATCAGTACAATCCGAAGCTACTTTGTACCATAAAATATTGAGTTGTGAAGTCCTCCAAGTTCGTGTCTTTTCTTGATTTCTACCCTAAAATCGTTATTATATGTGCTCTTCTTGCAAATTAACAAGATCATTTTGTCCCTTATTTGACGTGCGAGTTCTTTTTCCTTTATAGATAACATGAGTATCCAACTTTGTATCTTTACTTAAGGTAATTTGTTAGTCAACCCCTTATACCCTTATACTATGAATTGCATCAAATCAGTCCAACCATGTATTTACTTCATCCCCTCCAGACATAGGTTTCCAAGGAGACTTTTCATAGTAACATGTCCATCGAGCATTGACCGGTATACCACGCACTTCCTCCGCTGCAATTTCACGATAATAAGTGGTGCTCTAATATGAGATTTTACAAAATAAGCACTTCCACATTGTTTTCTGGAAACCGAACAGGAACAACGTCAGATTCGATCAAAGTCAAACCAAATGGGATTTGATAATTTGAACAGAACTTTTCTTGCTCAATTTTATTAAGTCGTAGTCCGAGTTGCTTCTTTCACACTCCTCCACGTACTTTCCTTGAACTGGTATTCTTTGTATTCTGGGAGCTCCATCTTTAAGGCTTCAACTGCTTCTAAGCAGAGCAACTCCTCCCTGGTATTGGTATTTCCACCTCACACAGGAATTCTTATTGTCACGAGATCCTCACTAGTTGTGCTCATCCTGGACCTCATCGCATATTTACATACGAATTTCCATTCAATCTAGCGCAAGTGCTGGAGATGAAAGAACGGCTTGCATTCAAATTTCAGCATGCTGCAGCTGGCTGGATGCAAGCACATGACTTCGATGGCGAAAACTAGTGCCTCGAGCAGTAAGCTTAAGCAATGTAAAGATACGGGAATATGTCATTGAGCTCATCTAGTTTCTACTTGAGAGTGCGCTGATCTTGGAGAAGATGTCAAAAACGGCAATTTACGTCTCTGCGTTTTTTTCCCATGATTTACTGGGTCATCCAGGTTACCGGGTGCTTTTTAACCTTTCTCGCTTCTCTTCGATTTCCCACACTTTTTTCCTCACGGAAAAGGAGGAGGTTGAATTCTGATTTTGGTTGGTTCCTGGCAGGCTTTGTCACTTGGCTTGTTTCTTGTCGCTCTCCAAGCGTGTGTAGAATGTACTGCCTGGGTTCAATCGTCCAACCCCGTTTCCAACATATTTCTGTTTAGCCCCTGATTTCTCTATCAGATCCGTTTCTTGTTTGCTGCAGTGTTTCTGATCACATCATAGTGTCCTGGAGTAGATCAACTTTGGAGGTCAATAGTGTTGTCGGGCAAAGAAGCAATGCGGAAAGTTTGAAAGCGCCATCAAGATGGTAGAAATGGTGTAATCAGTAATTTCCTGGACTTGGTCCTAGTCTACATGATGATCGTTTCGTTCTGTCTTCATTTAAACTGTGCATCTAAGGCGCACCCCTATGATCCTAAATATGAGGACTCTGCAACTCGAGAGAGGAGAAGAACGTGGAACAAACTGGATACGTGGATTCGTTTTGCAGCAAGGAGAAAAGTTAAGTTCCTCGATTTGGACTTCTTACAGTGTGCTTGGGAGTTCCGACATTGTCTTTACTTCCCACTTAATCTTTACGTGCTGCCCAGCGTTGTCCTTAGGTGTAGCAAACTTAGTAGAGCTGAAGCTGGCTTCCTGTGTGGTCAGACCGGTGGCGGGATGGGTCCAACTAAGGTCACTTAGAAAATTGTCTATGAAGGATATTCACTTAACTGACAGGAAGTTGGTTGACATACTATCCAGTAGCCCGTTGTTGAAAGAATTGTCTATTGAAGTTTGTCATGGCCTCCATGAGCCTAAATTCTGTCATGGCCCATCCATTCAAGTTTTAAATTTAAAGGAATGTGGTAGTCTTGAAAAGCTTGATCTTACACGATCAGATATCAAACATTTAACCATTTGATCAGTATGGGGATCTGGAGCTAGTTTGTCCTAATGTGAGGATTCTGGATATTGCTATGTGTCTAAATTATGTCAAGGCGACTAATATGTCATCAGTGGTTGATACGTCCCTCAGCTTCAGTGATTATTTTATATATCCTTACGGAAAATATTGTGAGTTCAGACTGCTTCTGGAAAAGCTCAGCCGCAGTCCTTATTTTATGCTACGCAATTTGTGCGTACTGGCATGGTTTCTGTGCTTTTGCTCTGACCTATTTTGTCTTGCTTTGAGGTACTTTTGAATGATTTAGGTTCCGATGCTTTAAGATTAGTGTAATCAAGTTCTCGAATCTATAATCTCTAGTTGCATAAATAGTAAGATATCCTCCCCTATCTTATTAGATTTCTAGCCAACCACAAAAGATTAGAGGATTAATTGATCAAAAAAAGAACATCCAATGTCACATGAGATATGGATTTGGGAGAATCCATGTTTATGATCAATGAATCATTTGCAGTGTTAACAGTTGAATGGTCCATTCGTGATCATCATTTGTATGGACCATTCGATTCATCTCATGAGCAAGTATCTTAAACCTAATTTCACCCTCATTGGAAGAGGTTAGTTGCGACAGCTTGAATTACAAATTGAGCACAAAATCGTGAAATTTACACTATGAATTTTTTTTGTAGTTTAAACAATTCGGGACAATACTTTTCAACAACATAAGATCGCCTTAGATATGCTCCTTGGATTGTCTAATTCTTGTATTTTTGTCTCGAACTTCACAGTTACCAAATTCTTTGAGTAAGAACTTTTCTATTAAGATGAACGTATTAGAATACCAATTTGGAAGAGATGATAGAAGCAGGAGTTCATTTTGGTAATTTTATTTTCACATGTGCATTAGATCTGTTCCATGAAAAACATCAAAAACTGTGGTTTTTCAAAATTTTATCTACTTTTCTAGTCAATTGATTATAGATTCTATGTTTATTTGATAATCACCTTCAAAACTACAAGTAAGAAAGAGGGATCATGACCGATAGTGGCTTCTCTTTTTCCGATGTTTTTCTTTTTTAACTCTAGCATATGGTTTTTCTCTATGAATACTTTATTTTTTCAAAAGTTTGGTCTATAATGGAAAGTTTCATAAATGGGCTCTCAGCTCGCGGTATACTTCTCTGAAACCCATATCTTCTTCCCAAAAAAGTTCAATATCCAATTGATGGGCCTCTCTTGCAGCCAGGCCCCCCTTAAGCCCAGATCCATTCGCCAAGCATAGAAACGACAATGAAAAGGAATTGGCAAAGCGTGGCCGACCAACAGGCATAATTAGGAATCGAAATCAAAAATTGGATATATCTCTTTCTCTCTCTCCCTCCCTTTTCTTTAATGATCCTACTCAAGTGCGTATGGTTAGTATTTTGAAAAGCCCTTTAGGAAAATACAAAGCAATTCAACCTAAAGGACTTTGGGTAAATGCAAAGACCGTTTGATAAATTACGCTTCAAGAAACAATTTTGAGAGAAATGTTATTTGATAGAAAACATATTTGAAGAGCCTTTGGGTGATTCATATTAGTTTTTTTTTTTTTAACTTTTTTTTGTACTCAACTTTTTAAACATAAAATTTGATAATAATGCTAAAAAAATCAAATATGTATAATTAAAAAAAAATTACCAAAGCTTTTGTCGAATGATCGTCAGTGAGCTGGATTTGGCGACAGTGGCTGCCGAAGGTCCCTTGACCTCAAGCGACCCTCGGCAAGGGTCATGCGACCAGGCCACACGTAACTTAGGTGACCACTGCTTAGGTCTTGCGAGGGTCACTCAACTGACGGCCTGAGTCGCGTGCCACTTGAGGTCATGCAACCTCCATGCGACCCTCGCCAAGGTCATGCAATGGGTGACCTCGACCAACGGCAACCGTGGCTAGATCTAGCTCGTTGACGGCCATAGTCCTCCATTGATTCAGCAAAAGGTTTGGTCCTTTTTAAATATAAAAAAATAACGTGGGACAAAATCAAAATTTTCAAGAATTCTTGAGAGTAATTTTGAAAGAACAAATGAGTTTCAATATTTAGTCAAATACTAAAAGCCCTATGCCAATGGGTTTTCAACATTTTCAATATTGGCTTTCACTTAAAAGCTCCTTAAAAATAATAGCCAAATGATCCAATATAAAAGCTCCTTAAGAATGCTAAACCAAACACACTTTCTGAAGAAAGGATATTCCAAAGAGGCCTCAGTGGGTCTTTGTGATCTCCCGAGGAAGAGAATTTTCCGGCCTTTCAACCTAGTTTGAATTAGCAGACTTTGGATTGGCCAGTAGCATCTTGCAATCATCCACAACATGATATAGGGCCCACGGGCTTTCTACTTTTTTAGCTTGGCAACTCTGCCACAAACCTACTTTCAATCTTTATGGGCGTGTTTGGCAACCGGCCAAATAGTGTTTGATTTTGTTCTTTTGTTTCCAAGAGTAGATTTGTAATAGAAAATTGTTTGGTCAACTTTTTGTTTTCAAGAATAAATTTGTTCTCAGGAATATATTTGGAGTGGAATTGAGAAATAAAAAATATATATATATATTCTTTATTTCCGTGAACAATTCTAGAATCGGTCAACCAAGATTTTTCTTTTCTTTTCTCTTTTTATTTCCTTCTTGTTTTTCTTCCTTTTCTCTTCTTCTTTCACTGCCACAACCATCGGCCGCCGCCGCCACCGCTATCCACCACTGTCGGCTATTGAAGCTCACCCAGCCATCGATGAGGCTTGGCCTCGCTCAAGCCTCCCTCAACCATCGGCGAGCCTTGCTTGGCCAGGCGAGACTCGACCGAGCCCTAGCTAGGCTAGGCTGGGCCAGGCTCGACCTCGCCCAAATATGGCAAGGCCAAGCTCACCCAGCCACCGGCGGGGTTCGACCTCGCCGACCACCACAAGGTCTAGACTTCTCTTCTTTCTTCTTCAAAGTCACGATCAATCTTAGGTTGAAATCGGAAAATGTCCTTTTTCGCATCCGAAAGCCTTGGTTCAAATCCAGCTCGTGACAAAGGGAGAAATCAAAGTCTAAAACGAGAGCCTAGCCCCGAAGCAAGGGATTAAGGAAATCGAGTAGGAGTAGGCAAACTACGAGCTGCTAGGGAAAGCTTTGGAATGTGGCTGAGAAATGAGAATAAGTTCCACAGCTCAAGCTAATAATAGACTCAGGAGGTGTTGGGCTATCGAAGAGAGTAGACCAAGATTTGACACTCGCTCGGCCCCTTATGGTTGTAAGAGCATGCATTTCTCCCTCAATGGATTGGGGCTTTCTAAGTTGGCACTGCGCTCATCGGTTGCTTGTTTTGCTTGCTTTACCTAAACAACGAGGTGAAAGACTGCCTTTTCTCTATTCTATTTCACAAGCTCGATGAGATCAGTAATACTCTTTTTTAATAAGTAAATAAGATGAGCAGATAGATTATGTAATTGGGGATATCTGCAAGTATATCTGCAAGTCAAATCCAATCCTTGGAATGTAGATTCAAAGGGTCGGGTCCGCATTAGTTTAAGGTGCTTGTGCTCCTTGGCCTTTGAGTTGGACTTGACTTTAACACTTTCATGAAGGAGGTTTGTGGAGAAGTTGTTTTTTTGTAGCTGCAGCCTCGCCAAGGTCAACGAGGCCGACCTTGCGGTGGCCCGACAAGGTTGAGCCCTGTCAGCAGCTAGGTGAAATCGAGGCTTAGCCGACAAGGTGGGGCCTCACCAAGGGCTGGCAACCCTTCGACGAGGTTGCCGACCCTCGCCTAGTCAGTTGCTGGTCATCCCAAGGCCAGTGATTGGCTGAAGAAGAAGATAAAAGAAAATAAAATAAAATAAAATAAAATAAGAAAAAAATAAATTATTTAAAAAATAGAAGAAAATAGTTTGGATTACAAATTTTGAGGATGATGTCAAACGCAATTATATTTTGGAAATAAAAGTTTTGAGTAGTTACCAAACATTTTTATACGCTTAGAATTTATTTTTTGGAAAGAAAATAAAAAATTTATTTTCAATAAGAAATTATTCTTTAAGAAACAGAATAGTTATTTATCTCTACAAACCACCGCCTGCGGTGGCCCAGTTGGATAAGGCTCCCATGACCCTTTGCGTAGAGGGGAGGAGTTCGAATCCCGCTGGCCGCACGGGATCTTAAGCGTGACGTCGGGGTGGTGGGTCCTCCGCTAGCGTCACCCCGGGTTTGCCCCGCCGGCTGCCGGCTGTACGGGGGTTCCCGGGTCACCAAAAAAAAAAAAACAGTTGATCCACTTTCTCCTTCTTCAAATACAGAAGAGCTCGGAAGACAGCTAGGGTTTCGGTGGTCAACGCCGAAGCGAGTTGAAACGTTCAGGAAGATGGACAGAGATGACGGACGCGATGCGATTAGCAATCTGCCGGACTCGGTGCTCTTCCATATTCTGTCCTTCCTGCCCACGAGAGACGCCGTCAGGACTCAGGACAGTGATGGTGCCGGGGTTCCGCCATCTCTGGACTTCTACCCGCCACTTGTCTTTCTATCACTATCCTTACCACGACTGCAAAAAGTTGGAGACTGCTTTTGAAGCGGACGACAAATTCCCGAATTTTAGCAATCACGTGTTGACTCTGCACGAGAGCCCCACCATCGATTCGATCCGTCTTAATTTAAAATGTGCATCTAAGGCGCACCCCTATGATCCTAAATATGAGGACTCTGCAACTCGAGAGAGGAGAAGAACGTGGAACAAACTGGATACGTGGATTCGTTTTGCAGCAAGGAGAAAAGTTAAGTTCCTCGATTTGGACTTCTTACGGTGTGCTTGGGAGTTCCGACATTGTCTTTACTTCCCACTTAATCTTTACGTGCTGCCCAGCGTTGTCCTTAGGTGTAGCAAACTTAGTAGAGCTGAAGCTGGCTTCCTGTGTGGTCAGACCGGTGGCGGGACGGGTCCAACTGAGGTCGCTTAGAAAATTTTCTATGAAGGATATTCACTTAACTGACAGGAAGTTGGTTGACATACTATCCAGTAGCCCGTTGCTGAAAGAATTGTCTATTGAAGTTTGTCATGGCCTCCATGAGCCTAAATTATGTCGTGGCCCGTCCATTCAAGTTTTAAATTTAAAGGAATGCGGCAGTTTTGAAAAGCTTGATCTTACACGATCAGATATCAAACATTTAACCATTTGATCAGTATGGGGATCTGGAGCTAGTTTGTCCTAATGTGAGGATTTTGGATATTGCTATGTGTCTAAATTATGTCAAGGCGACTAATATGTCATCAGTGGTTGATACGTCCCTCAGCTTCAGTGATTATTTTATATATCCTTACGGAAAATATTGTGAGTTTAGACCGCTTCTGGAAAAGCTCAGCCGCAGTCCTTATTTTATGCTACGCAATTTGTGCATACTGGCATGGTTTATGTGCTTTTGCTCTGACCTATTTTGTCTTGCTTTGAGGTACTTTTGAATGATTTAGGTTCCGATCCTTCAGGTGAGGAGTATAACTATTTTTTGATTGGATATTCTCACATTTCAACTGTTTTAAAATTTGTAGAATAGAAGTTGGGTGAACTGATTTTGGATGGGTCTTACTTGAAATGGACAATGGCTGCGCCGTTTCTCTGCTTTGGCTTCTTTGTTCTGTTGTTTTTTTATGCTTCAGTTCATCAGGTAATGTCCTAGATGAAGAGTAAAAGAAAATATTATTTACTTAGGCTGGGTTCTTTTATTTATGCGCACCTAAACTTTTATAAGGTGGCCTTCCTTGCATCTGTTGGCCTTTGAACTTTGAGCAATTGTAAACTATCATCCATAACCTATTCATGTAACGGAAAACTACAGTTTGTTAGGAGTCTGTCTTCCTTGTGTCCTTGTTTGCCTTGTGGCATTTTGTGGACGATATTGTTTTTACTTTTTACGTGACATGTGTTAACATTTTAAATGTGCATGTACATGCTCTTGTGATTTGCCTTTCTAAATATTCTACAATAGCTAATTATAAATTTCCTGACATAACTCTGAATTGAATGATATCATATAATTTCATTTCAGTCAGTCCATACATACACATGCTCTCGAGTGCCCACAATGTATGTCCGATGGTAATTTTCATTTAAAGTTGGTCCAAGTAATTCTTTTTAAACCAGGTATTAACTAAATGGGAACTGACAAATCAGCGATGCCCATCTTTCGGAAGTATGTGATACTTCAACTGCATCTGAATAAGTGGTACCTCCCTGGCATCTCTAGCTTGTTGAGGAACTCTCATTTTCTTGAGAGACTCGCTATCTATGTTTATCCTAGAAGAGGTGAAGATGAATCCGAGATATAAATGCTTGAACTGTAACATTTTGTTGCCATATTAGAACTTGGAATTAATGGAGATTGAAAAGTCACTTTAATTTTCTAGCTTGCCAAAGCAGGGTGGAAGCTTGCATTTGAGTTCAATGGCTTTAGTTACTGGAGTTCAGTGGACAGCACATTTCCTTGTCTGGAGGACCGGCTTAAGCATGTTTGATGCAAGCCTAGGGGAGGCTTTCTCAAACAGTAGGATCGGGAGAGTAACTTGCACACGGAAACAGGACAAACAGGAATTTCAGCACTGCGCGAGCTCAAGAGAACAGTCGTATCTTTGTCAATACAATTCGGATTGACCTGATTCCAAAGCCAAATGAACAAAGACTTCTGGATCTACAATTTCTCTGTTTTTGGTTTTCTGAAATAATCACTGTAAGATAGTCGAAATTGGGTTGGAAGTAACGAACAGAACAGGAAAAGACAGAGACTCCGTTGGTTGCTCTTCTAGGCCTCCAAGGAAGTTGAGGGGCACCGATTCTTCTAGATCGATGACTGCAACTCTTCAAGGATGCAGATTTCGAAAGCTCCGACTCTTCAAGGACGGAGTGAAAACTCTTCTAGGTTTTCAAGGGTTGAACTCTTCAAGGTTCATGATACTTGCTTCAAGCAAAGCTTTTCATTAATCAAAAGTTGTCTTTTTTTCTACAAGAGATTGGATGGCTTATATCATCAAGAAAATAAAAACAGAGCGTTGAAACTAGGAGAAATAAAGACAAAGCGTTGAAAATAGGAGAAATAGTAAAGAGCATGGAAACTATAAATTAGTAAAAGCGTTATGCAAGCTTCCAAGGTGTTTTATGTCGATATAGCTTCTCGGTTTCGTCGAGCTTGAATGCGGCCTGATCTTCTTGGTCGGGAAAGCTGGTCTTCAATGCGAGCTGCATCAATGTTTAGATATATGGTTATGTACTGGAGCCTGATGTCATTGAGCTCATTGAATTTCTGCTCAAGAATGCACGGGTCTTGGAGAAAATGGAGATTTCTACCAAGAAGACTCTGCAGCAAACTGGTAGCAAGTTCATGTTCTCCAGCGACATTGGTCGTCCATCAAAGGATTATTGTACATCGGATGCGCTGCTAGAGTTTTCACAGAAGTTGTTAAGTTTCCCAAGGGCCTCAACAAATGCAGTAATTCACCTGGGTTAGATACTGGTATTGGAATTGTGTTCACCCTTTCTTTTGGACAACCCTTGATGTTTCTATGCCAGGCATGTCTCACATTTGGTAGACTTTACAAAAGTAGTTGGCCTTTATGATGAATTCGCGCCTTTGCCTCAGGTCTATGAATTCGCAACATCCACAACTCTGTACAGGCAGCTTTATGAATATTTTGATGGTGGATGTGCTGTTTTTTTTCAAAGTAAGTTTCTCTTAACAGCTTTTCTTTTCATATTCTCAGCTCTTGTAGAAAGTTCGGCTAAAATTTTTGCAGTATAGATTTACTTGAACAATCTATTGACACCAGTTACAATCTGTACATGAGTAGCCTTTGCTCTTGCGGGTGCTGTTTCTCTCTTGGTTTTTAATTTCAGAGGCTGCCATCTTTGTTCTTTCACTTTTCTGCTTTAGCTACCCATTTCTTTATCTTGAAAGGAAGTCAATACAGTTCAACATTCTTAATGATTAGTATCAACATCAATATCAGTACAATCCGAAGCTACTTTGTACCATAAAATATTGAGTTGTGCAGTCCGCCAAGTTCGTATCTTCTCTTAATGTCTACCCTAAAATTGTTATCATATGTGCTCTTCTTGCAAATTAACAAGATCATTTTGTCCCTCATTTGACGTGTGAGTTCTTTTTCCTTTATAAATAACATGAGTATCCAACTTTGTATCTTTACTTAAGGTAATTTGGTAGTTGACCCCTTACACCCTTATACTATGAATTGCATCAAATCAGTCCAACTATGTATTTGCCTCATCCCCTGCAGACACAGGTTTCCAAGAAGACTTTTCATAGTAACATGTCCGTCGAGCATTGATCAGTATACCACGCACTTCCTGTTGGTTTTTTGATGTATCAGTACTGCTGTTTTTAGACTAAAGTTTCTCTGTTCTCTCTGTTTCCTCTGTTTTTTCATCTTTCTTCCTCGATATCTATAGTTCTGGTTTTTCTGCTTCTTTGCTGCTTTAATCAGAATCAACAGTGGTATCAGAGCATCGAATGATCTTGAGGGACTGTGAAGTGAAGCAAGTATTGTAGTGCAAAGAGGTTAGAGGGTGATGGAGACAGTTCAAGTGGTTTTTCTGCGATGGCTTCTCCAAAGATTTACCGGAGAGAATTATCAAGCATGGGCTGTTAAAATGAAAGCATTTACGGAGGGTCATGATCGTGGGGAAGCTGTGGAGGATGATTATGAAGTTGCTCCACTTCCAAATAATCCGACCATGAATCAAATCAAGTTTCATAAAGAGAGAACCACAAGGAAAGCCAAGGCAAAATCTTGCTCGTATCCGCTGTCTCGCCTACCATCTTCACCAGAATTATGAAGTATGACTCTGCGAAGGTCATATGGGATTTCTTGAAGGAAGAATATGAAGGAGATGAGAAGATAAGAGGTATGAAGGTGCTGAATCTCTTGAGAGAATTTGAGAGACAGCAAATGAAGGAATCGAGTCGGTGAAGGAATACTCGAGATAGGCTAGTGGGAATAGCCGATAAAATCGAGTTTTGGGAACCGATTTGAGGGATGATAGGCTTGTTCAGAAGATCTTAGTGTCTCTTCCAGAAAAATTTGAAGCTACTATAGCTTCTCTCGGGAAAACACAAGGGATTTGGCTGATATAAAACTTGCGAGTTGCTGAATGCTTTGGCACAGGAGCATAGAAGACTAATGAGGAGAGAAGATCATGTTGAGGGGGCATTGCAAGCCAAAGTAAAGCAAAATGATGGAGGCAAAGGGAAGAAATGGATTCAGTTTAAGGGAAATGTTGCTGATTCGAAATTTTTGCCTAAAGAAGGAAATGCTGGTGGATCTAGCAAATGGAAAAATAATAAAAGGCTATGTCAGTACTGTGGTGGAACCAACCATTAGTCCTTTAGATGCTGGAAAAGGCCAGACGCGAGGTGCAGAAGATGCCACAAGTTGGGTCATATGGAAGCTATTTGCAAAGGGAAAGCCTATCAGCAAACAGGAGAAGCACAAGTGGCAGTGAGTGAAGTTGATGAAGAGCACTTATTTGTTGCTTCAGCTGGTGATTATTCAGTCGAAAATAGTACATGGCTGATAGATAGTGGTTGTACTAATCACATGACTGGCAACTTAGAGCTATTCAAGAGCATAAACAAAATAGTAAAGTCCAAAGTCAGAATTGGCAATGGACAGCATATTGAAGTTCAGGGTAAAGGTGTAGTTGCTGTTAAAGGAAACCAGGGGGTGAAGTTAATCAAGGATGTCCTCTTTGTGCCAAATATTGACCAAAATCTGTTGAGTGTTGGTCAGTTAGTGGAGAAGGGCTATATAGTGAAGTTCGAAGGAAGGGAATGTCTCATTAAAGATATTGACAGCAATGAAGTCTTGAGAGTTCAAATGAGGGATAAAAGTTTTGTGTTCAAGCCAAATGAGATGCAGCAGATGGCTTTGAAGTGTACGAAGAGAACATAGAGCTGTGGCACAAAAGATTGGGGCATGTTCATAAGAGGAGTATGCTGGTTATGCAGAAAAATGGCCTGGTAGATGATTTACCAAGCTTGAAGGAAGAGCTTCCACAATGCGTAACCCGCATTCTTGGCAAACAAGCCAGATTTCCCTTCAAAGGAGGAGTCTCGAAGACATATCAAAAGCTGGAATTAGTTCACACCGATGTGTGTGGACCTATGTCTCGAACCTTCTTTAAGTGGAAGCAGGTATTTTATTACTTTTACCGATGATCGACTAGAATGAGCTGGATCTATTTTCGCAAGCTAAGACGAAGTAGCTGATGTATTTATGAAGTTTAAAGCATTAGTTGAAAATCAAAGTGGGAAGAGAATCAAAGCTCTCAAAGTCAGTCGACAATGGATCGAGTATACAGCTAACAAATTCAAACGATTTGTGAGCTAGCTGGAATTGTACAGCAATTTACAGCCCCTTACTCACCTCAACGGAATGGGGTTAGTGAGAGGAAAAATAGAAGCATTATGGAGATGGCCAGATGTTTGATGCGGGGAAAAGAATTTGCCTAAAAGTTTTTGGGCTGAGGCAGCCAACACCGCTGTATTTCTTTTAAATAGATTACCTACAAAAGCTTTAGAGAAACTAACACCTCTCGAGGGTGGCAAGGCACTAAACCTTCGTGAAAAATTTGAAGGTTTTTGGAAGTTTGTGTTATACTCATATTCCTGATGTCAAAAGGGATAAGCTTGATAAAAAGGCTGAGATTGGAATTTTTGTTGGATATAGCTCTCAATCAAAAGCTTACAGAATTTTCTATCCAAAGACAAGGAAGATTACTGTGAGCAGAGATGTTATGTTCTTAGAGGAAGATGAATGGAATTGGTTAAATGGAAGGAACACTGAATTGAAGCACTTTGAAAGACAACCTGAAACTGATGTGGAGACTAATGAAATTACAGGGGAAATGGAAGAAAGTATAGATGATGAACCTGTAAGAGGCACAAGGACACTTGCTGAGATCTATGAAAGGAGTAATGTGGCTGTGCTCGAACCATCAAATTTTGCTGAAGCCAAGGAAGATCAGAAGTGGTTTGCAGCAATGCAGGAGGAGATGAAAATGATTCAAAAAAATCAGACTTGGGAATTGGTAGACAGGCCATTAAATAAGAATGTAATTGGAGTTAAGTGGGTCTTCAGGAAAAAACTCAATCCCGATGGCTGTTAACAAGTATAAAGCAAGGCTGGTTGTTAAAGGCTATGCTCGTGTATGGGGAGTAGACTATTCTGAAACTTTTGCTCAGTTGCAAGGCTGGACACAAGAAGACTCTTGTTAGAGCTGTGCAGCCGAGAAGGGTTGGACTATTTTTCAGCTTGATGTCAAGTCTGCATTTTTAAATGGTGAGCTTGAAGAGGAAATTTTTGTTGAACAACCTGAAGGGTTCGTGTTAAAGGGCAAGAAGAGAGTGTATACAAATTGCATAAAGCTTTATATGGATCGAAGCAAGCTCCAAGAGCCCGGTATGGAAAAATTGATCGATATCTACTGAATTTAGGTTTTAAAAGAGCTTGAGTGAGTTCACTCTTTATATTAAGAAAGTGAATCATAGTGTGGTAGTTCTATCTCTATATGTGGATGATCTTTTGGTAACAGGAAATGATGTTCAGTTTGATAGAAAATGTTAAGCAAGGCCTATTTGCTGGTTTTGAGATGACAGACTTAGGAAAAATGGCTTACTTCTTAGGTCTGGAAATCAAGCAAAGTCCTTACGAAATCTTCATTTGTCGAGAGGAAGTACTTAAAGGAAATTTTGAAGAAATTTCAGATGGAAGAATGTCGAAGTGTCAAGTACACCTATGGCAGAAAAGAGAAATTGCGAAGAATGATGGAACTGAAGCCGTGGATGTTTCGATGTACGAAGTCTAATAGGTTGTCTCATGTACCTCACAAAGCAACTAGACCAGACATTTTATTTGCTGTAAGTGTTCTGTCCGATTTATGAGTGATCCAAGTCAGCTTCATTTGATTGCAGCTAAGAGGATTTTAAGGTATTTGAAAGGAACCATGCTTTTTGGAGTGAAGTTTCAAAGGAGTCTAGAATTCAATCTACAAGGTTATTCGATAGTGATTGGGCTGGCTCGATGGATGATATGAAGAGTACATCCGGGGTACTGTTTCGTTTAGGATCAGCTTGTTTCACTTGGTGTTCTAAAAAACAAGAAATTGTAGCTCAATCTATCTGCTGAAGCGAGTTTATAGCTGCTACGCAGCAAAGCAAATCAAGCCTTATGGCTGAAGAAGATAATGAAAGATCTTTGGCTGAACTTCAATGAATGTATCAAGATCAATGTGGATAACCAAGCTGCAATTGCAATATCTCGAACCCAGTTTTTCATGGCAAAACTAAGCATTTCAAGGTCAAGTTCTTCTTTCTACGTGAGGTGCAACAAAATGGTGAGGTCATGCTGATTTATTGCAGATCTGAAGATCAACTTGCCGATATATTCACTAAACCACTTCAAGGTTTGGAAGATTTGAGGCATTGAGAAAGAAAATTGGAGTATGCAGCAGCCTACCGATCCAAGGAGGAGTTTGTTGGTTTTTTGATGTATCGATCGCTGTTTTTAGACTAAAGTTTCTCTGTTCTCTCTGTTTCCTCTGTTTTTTCATCTTTCTTCCTCGATATCTATAGTTCTGGTTTTTCTGCTTCTTTGCTGCTTTAATCAGAATCAACACTTCCTCTGCCGCAATTCCACGATAGTAAGCGGTGCTCTAATATGAGATTTTACAAAATAAGCACTTCCACATTGGTTTCTGGAAACCTAACAGGAACAATGTCAGATTTGATCAAAGCCAAACCGAATGGGATTTGATTTCTGAACCAAATGGATAGTTTCAACTTGATCGGGCTGTCTCAATTCATTTCAACATTTGAACTGAACTTTTCCCGCCCGATTTTATTACGTCCTACTCCGAGTTGCTTCTTTCACACTCCTCCATGTACTTTCCTTGAAATTGGTATTTTTTTGTATTATCTCCATCTTTAAGGCTTCGGCTGCTTCTAAGCAGAGCAACACCTCCCTGGTATTTCCACCTCATACACGAATTCTTATCGTCTCGTGATCCTCACTAGTTGTGCTCATCCTAGACCTCATCGTATATTTACATACAAATTTCCATTCAATCTATCACAAGTGCTGGAGATGAAAGAATGGCTTACATTCAAATTTCAGCTCGCTGAAGCTGGCTGGATGCAAGCACGTGACTTCGACGGCGAAAACTAGTGCCTCGAGCAGTAAGCTCAAGCAATGTAAAGATAGGGGGATATGTCATTGAGCTCATCTAGTTTCTACTTGAGAATGCGCTGATCTTGGAGAAGATGTCAAAAACAGCAATTTACGTCTCTGCGTTTTTTTCCCATGAGTTACTGGGTCATCCAGGTTACCGGGTGTTTTTTTACCTTTCTCGCTCCTCTTCGATTTCCCACGCTTTTTTCCTCACGGAAAAGGAGGAGGTTGAATTCTGATTTTGGGTGGTTCCCGGCAGGCTTTGTCACTTGGCTTGTTTCTTGTCGCTCTCCAAGCGTGTGTAGAATGTACTGCCTGGGTTCAATCGTCCAACCCCGTTTCCAACATATTTATGTTTAGCCCCTGATTTCTCTATCAGATCCGTTTCTTGTTTGCTGCAGTGTTTCTGATCACATCATAGTGTCCTGGAGTAGATCAACTTTGGAGGTCAATAATGTTGTCGGGCAAAGAAGCAATGCGGAAAGTTTGAAAGGGCCATAAAGATGGTAGAAATGGTGTAATCAGTAATTTCCTGGACTTGGTCCTAGTCTACATACGCAAAATTATCTTTTGATCAAGTGTGCTTACCAAAATTGGGAAGAGCGAGATAGTGCACAATGGTCTCGAGCGTGATGGCAAGTTCTTAAATTTCACCAGCCATGTATTGAGCCCTGCACGAGAGCCCGACGATTGCTTGGAGAGTTGTCTATTGGAAAAATGCTATGGTCTCCAGAAGCTCTAATTCGATTGGCACCCGTCAATTGAAGAATTGAACCTCGACATGTGCAAGGATTGAAGAAACTTGGTCTTGCTTGCTCAGCCACAAACAAATTAACTGTTGTTGTTGATACTAGCAGTCATGTAAAAAAGACAGTCTATGCTTAAATTAGGACTTCGCAGATTTCTGGGTCGATGAAGTGTGTCAAGTTAACCAATTACTCATCTCTGATTGATGCATCACTCTACTTCGGTTATCACCTCAAATGTTCACTCTACTTCGGTTATCACCTCAAATGTTCTCGAAAGGCATACTGCGGAGTCAGAGTGCTTCTCAAGAAGCCGAGAAGTAGTGTGTGTTTTATGTCATACACTTGTTGTATCCTGGTAAGGTTTTTCCACTATTGCTCTAACCTCATTTATCTTGCTTTGGAGCTACTTTTAAATAATTGAGCCAACAGAGTCACATAACCTGGGTATTGAGCCGACATGTCGGTTATGTGACTCTGTGAATAGCATAGGCCAGCCCAGCAGGAGCCATTGTGAGCTCCACCATCTCACCCTAAGCATGGGAAGCTATACTATTCATGCCTACTTGGTAGTAGCCACATCGGAATATATGACGGCGAGTCTGTCTTCTCCCCCAGTGCCCCCTTATTGCTAGGTGAACATTTTTCTTCCCCACCTAGCTGGGAATAACCCCACATTTTACGTCTCAGAGTTTAGATGAAATAATTTAAGGACGTGTTTAGTTCCAAAGTACTTTTAAATGATTCAACTGGGAGTCCTTGAGCAAGAAGTAATACTCTCTGTTTGACTGATTTTTCTCAGATGATTTTGAAACTGAGTTTAATGTCCAATCTATTTTAGTCTCTTCATCCTTATTGTCCTGAGACTGTCGATGAGGTAATACGAAGAGGTAGTAAGGAAAAAAGCTATTCACTCACACCAGCGTCCGTTTTACTCATCCTGCCCTTAAACTTGTCTTTGCATGCTTCCCCTCATGTAACTCAGACATTGTCGAGGTTTTTCGTGTGTCAGTTTTTGCAATGTTATGAACATGTCATCCTTTCACAAGCAATTCATATTTTGTGGTCTCATTCATTGATATATGCTGTCATTTGCAACCATTCAAGTGAGTATGAGACCGGCTCTATATGCTGTCATTTGCAACCATTCAAGTGAGTATGAGATCGGCTCTCTTGAATTATTTTGTAATGCTCCAAATGCATAGTTTAATTAGGTGGCTTGAACGTGTTGAAGATATGGAAGAAACCGTACAATCTTGATCTTCCTTCACTAACACGCTTTGCGACATGTCCATTGTTTTGTTCCAATGGTGTAATATCCGCCATGTCTCTCCCCTCTATATTGACCAAAATCAGACACACAAAAAGTTGAATTCAAGTTGATGCTTTTGATTGATAAAAAAAAAAAATATTAACCTTGTCGAAGTCCGTTTATGTTTTCACAGTCGCAATTAAGTTGAAGTGTCCGACTTCCTTTCTTATCAACCTAAACAATTCTTTTTTTTTTTTTTTTGGTAAAGGTAAGAGATATGTTAGCTATTGCAAATCGCAAGACAATTGTACAGCAAGGGGGGGACCCCAGCACCAAGATGCACTCAGAGAGAAAGTCACAATGAGTGGAGGGGTGCCAGGGGCGGAGGGAGGGGGGAGAGAAAAGCTGCAAAGAAGATACATAGCAAGGGGAACACAAGCAACGAAGAGCACACAGACAACTGCGGCCTCAATTAAATAAGGAAGGGTGAAGGCCCCAACTCAATTGAAGACTCCTATTAGTGGGAGTATCTGGGATCTTGTCGAAAGCATAAGCCTTGTCTTTGATAGCTTTACGGAGCTGCTCTTTTAGCGCCGGGAAAGATAACATTTGATTGCGAAATAGGATGTTATTCCTCTCCTTCCAAATAAGATAACATAAGGCCCCAAAGGCAAAGCGAGCGAGGGAATGGTGAAAGGTAGCATCCGATAGGTGATCAATAACCCATTGGAGATTCTCTTTCACAGATTGATTACGCCAAGATAGATTACAATCGGCCGCCCAAAAGGAGGCAAGGATGCTAGTAATAGGGCAATCAAAGAAAAGGTGGTCCACCGAATCCGGCCTAGCTGAGCAAAATGCACAAGAAGCATTCGGTATTCTGATATAAGCTAGCAACAAAACCTGGGTAGGCAAGTGATTGCGAGCTATCAACCAAAGGTGGGATTGGTATCGAGGAATAAGGGAGGAGTTCCACACAAGTCTTGACCAGGAAACCATATGACCCCTCGGCCTTAGAAGGCTCCAAGCCGAAGCAATAGAGAAAACTCCTTAAGAATGGCCAGTCCAAAGGAGGTGGTCATTAGTCTCATTAAGACTCGGTAGAGGATCATCCCAATTCACAATGGTGGTTACAATAGTAGAGGGTAGCGGCAATGCTGTTAAGGCAACTGCAACAGATGCGAGGCGAGGAATTCCAGAGCGATAAATTTCACGATCAGAGAAAAGTTTATATAGAGGCCCACGAGGATGCCAATAATCGAACCAAAAGGAAACCAAAAGACCATTTCCAATATGCCACTTAAAGTGATTCTGAATAAGATCACGGAGGCCAAATAACTTCTTCCACGCCCTTAAGCATGAGGTAGGTCTTGGGGCAATCCAGAAGTTTTTGCGCTTCAAGAAATTTGAGTGAATCCATTTACACCAGAGTGATTCCTTATCAGTAAAGAGGAGCCAAAGGTGTTTGATCATAACAGCAACATTGCTGATCCAAAGTGAACGTATACCTAGTCCACCTTCCTCCTTGGGTAGGCAAACCTCTTCCCAAGCAACCTTTGCACCGCCAGATCCCAGGTTAGGGCCTTTCCAAAGAAATTGCCGAAAGATCTGTTCAATTTGCTTAGTGACCGAGGAAGGCAGGATAAACACAGTAGACCAATAAACCTGAATAGAGTGGAGGACCGATTTAATTAGCTGAAGTCTACCAGCTAAGGATAGAAACCGATTGGTCCAGGATTGAACTCTTGCAATTATTGCATTGACTAGGGAGATGCAATCTTCCTTGCCTAATCTAGATGAGATAATAGGTACACCAAAGTACCTAAATGGGAGAGACCCTAGATGAAAGCCGGAGGTACTTACCAGGGCACCTCTTAAAGAATCCGGGGCACCTGAAAGGTAGATTTCGCTTTTGTTGAGATTAGGATTTAATCTAGACCAGTCAGCAAAGGAATGAATTCCATCCATAAGAAGATGTAGGGAATTCATATTAGCTTCCGAAAATAGGAGGACATCATCTGCGAAGAACAGGTGAGAAAGCCTTGTATTTTTACATCTCCAAAGGAACTTAAAACTTGGTTTCTCGGATTGAGCATTGAGAATTCCGATGAACACTTCCATCACTAGCGTGAAGATATAGGGGGATATTGGGTCGCCTTGTCGAATACCCCTTCCACTTGAAAAAAATCCATGAATTTCACCGTTAAGGGAGATGGAGAATTTGGGAGAGCGAATGCACGACATAATGCGGTTGACAAAATCCGGAGGAAACCGGAAGGCTAATAGGGTTAATTCAATAAAGTTCCAGTCAACTGAGTCATATGCTTTGCAGAAATCAACCTTAATGATACATTTGGGTCGATAAGGTTCATGATGGAATCCACAAAAGAGCTCCTGGGCTAGCATAATGTTATCACTAATGCGTCTTCCTTTGACAAATGCATTCTGAGGAGGACTAATGATCGAAGGAAGAACAGAGGCTAACCTGTTAGCCATAATTTTGGTGATGCACTTATACAAAGTGTTGCAGCAAGCAATGGGCCGGAAGTCATTGACATTCGACGCATTAGGGGTCTTCGAGATTAAGGTCAGAATAGTGGCATTGATCTCTTTAAGAAGCTGACCAGAATTGAAGAAGTCATGAACTGCCAATAGAACCAAGGGGCCTACAATCTCCCAAGAATGCTTGAAGAAGTCCACATTAAACCCATCCGGGCCAGGTGCTTTGCCACTCACGAGGGAGAAGAGAGTATCTTTAATTTCTTGGTCAGTAATAGGGCAGGATATACCACGAATTTAGGCATCATCAAGGGTACGATTCAACTTAGCTCGGATCTCCTCAATCATGGGAACACACGAAGGGGAGGAAGCCGCCAAAAGGGCTTGAAAATGAGATACAAAGCGCTGTTGTACCTCAAAAGGGTCAGAAATCAGGTTGTCCCCATCTTGGATTGATATAATACGATTCTGGAGGTGTCTACGTTTGACCGAGTGATGAAAATATTTCGTGTTACGATCTCCATCCTTTAGCCAACGCACCCTGGATTTCTGTCTAAAGAATGATTCCTCTTGAAGACGAAGCTCAGAGAACATACGAAGGCAATCCTGCTCCGAGTCTGCCAGTTCCTGATTGAGAGGGTCCATAAGAGAAGCAGATTGGGCAGAAGAAAGTCGTCTTCTAGCCTCAGATGTTTTTGCCGAAATGTCTGCATACGCTTCCTTATTAAGACCTTTTAGTTTGTACTTGAGAGCTCGAAGCTTACAACAAAGACTAAACATCGGCGTACCCAAGAGGGAAGAGTCCCAAACCTAGGAGACCAAGTCAAAAAACTTGGGATGGGACATCCAGAAGTTGAAAAATTTAAAAGGCTTACGAGAGATTAGGATAGGCAAGATCCTGACAACCATTGGGGAGTGATCCGAGACTCCAGGATTCAAGAAAGAGGCTTCAGAGAAGGAAAAAACTGAGTTCCATGAAGCATTAACCAAGACTCTGTCAATTTTTCTTTGACGACGAAGAGGTCCAGAGGATGCTGGCCAGGTAAACCTATTACCCACATATCTAAGATCATCTAGCCCAGCTTGGGTGAGACATTCTCCGAACTCATTAAACGCAGGGATCCAGTAGTTGGATCTATCAGCCCTGTCAGAGGGATACCGAATAGCATTGAAGTCGCCTGCAACGATCCAGGGTGAATCCGAGAGGTGGATACTAGTCCGAATCAAATCAGTCCAGAGAGATCTTCTCAGGACAAACGAGTTTTCCACATACACCACTATAAGATTTAAGGAAATACCACTATTCAGACATACCAAACGACCATGGATAGCCTGGGACGAGCAAGAAGATAGTGTAAAGGAGGCAGCAAAAGGATTCCAACCCACCAACACTCTACCTCTAGGAGAGTGGATATTATTTGAGCACCAACTCCAACCGGGAAGAAGGGTTTCGGAGACCACAGGGAACACCGCAGGGGAAATCTTGGTTTCCAGAATACCAATACAGCTAAGGTGATTGGATTTAACAAAATGCCGGATCTCAGCTTGCTTGAGAGGAGCCCCAAGACCTCTAATATTCCATATTCCAAAAAGCATACTCAAAAAAAAGGGAGGATAGTTACTGCTTCTTGCCCCCACGATTCTTCACTGAAGAGGGCAAAGGTTTGGAGCGTGGGGGTATATCCACATCAGTAGAGGCAGATCGGGTAGTACCTTTCTGGCGGGCCATGCCACCCCCCGAGGGTTCCGGAGGGATCTGAGGAGGGAGAGTCTCCTCTGGGATAGAGGAAGCAACCATTCTAGGGGAGTCTGTGTCACTACTAGCATTGATCTCCCCCAAAACTTCTTCATCCGAGGATGAGGACAACTCCGGCACAATATTTTCAGGCACATTTACTTGGCCCATAAAAGGAGGGACTAGGGACATACCATGGAAAAGGTCAAAGGAAGGAGGGGGAGGAGCTTCTTCCTTGTTTTTCGCTGGTGCTGCCAACTTAGGAGCCACCACTTGCGGTGCAGAAGGGCGAGTTTCTATTCCACGGAGAGGAGGATCAGTCGAGCGAGCAGGAGGGGGAGCTTCATCTGGATCAGGGATTATGACATTCCGCTTTCCACGAACTTCTCGCCACTCACTAGATGGAATAGCCAACGGGGCCTTAGAAAGTTTAGTTCCAACTTTGGGGAGGGCAGGTGCTTGAGGATCAGCACATCTATGACCAAAAGTACAGCATTTGGGACAGAGCATCAGCAGCCATTCATGCTGGACATCCACTGATCTCAGGTCTCCATTTAGCAGAAATTCAATAGCTTCAAGGAAGGAACTTGAAGCTTCGATCTCAACACAAACCCGGGCATAAGCCACCATAGCCATTTGTTCAGTACGGCTGTCAACATAGAGGGGTTTACAGAGTGCACTCGCAAGAGCACTAATACCAGAGGCAGACCACAGATTAACAGGAATATTTCTAAGGCGAACCCAAACTGGAACTGATTTATGGCATTCTTTCTCGAGTTTCATGAAAGGGTGCCATTGCTGAAGGACAAGTGGTATTTTGGCAACCGTAATTGGCCCCCCTTCTAGCACTTTCCTCCTAAACTCCTTGTCAGGAATGTGAAAGTAATAAAACCCCAGATCAGCAACAATGACTTCAACTAGGTGATTACCCCAGGCATGCTTGAGTGCATCCTCAATCATTCTAAACGGGAGTCTCTTCCCAATATAATAGCCAACTAGACAATCATCCCATTTAGGGTGAGCAGCTTGCAGAATCTCATCAGAAATTTGCACTACAACCTTATTATCAATGGTATCAGGCAGAATATAGGAAAGGCCGTAACCTTTTGTAGCCGAACAAGTGACAGCAGCCCACGAGCGGGTGGGAGGTTGATCAGCAACATCAGAGGAGGGGGCTTGATGGATTAGCCCTGCTCTACTCGCACCAACCACCGAAGCTTCGCCTTGCTCACGCTGGGCAAAGGACAATCGAACAGGGGCAACGATCGAATCACTACCAGGAATCCATTTTTCCTTAGCATTCTGGCCCAACGAGGAGGAGGAGCCATCAACATTCGAAGAGGGGGGGGCATATTACCCAGGAGAACTCGAGACTTCCTTGCTCGACTACGTCCTCTACTTCGCGAGCATCCACGAACACCACGAACAACCGAAGAGAACCGAGCATGGGAGGGGCAAGGGGGGAAGGAACAGACCCATCTTTAGGGTTCTCTTGAGGGCCTTTGCCCAATAAACCAGCTGGCGTAGTCGAAGAAGACGCCATTTGAAGCAGGGGCGGATCTGCAAAATCGAAGCCCTAAAAGAGCGTGATGCGATTCTTGACAGGAGGAGACATACCAAGCGAAATCGCTCGGTGAAGGGGAAGAATAGTTCTAGATGGAGCTTGTCTTCAAAAAAAATTGGCTCACCGGATGGCTGGAATGATCGGAATAAACAGCAGCCCCTTCCGGTGAACAGAGCACGCTGGAGCAGCTTGAGAGCACCAAGATGAACAGTAGCAGTCGCATGACCTAAACAATTCTTTCTTCTATCAAGTATTCATTTATGGGAATTGACACAACAGCCATGCCCATTATTTGCGCGAAATCTTTTGAGGCTTGAACTAAGTCAAACAAAGTGGCACCACCCTGGGATCTGAGCATATTCAAGAGTTTCCATATTCTTGAGAAACTCACTACGTACATTTAGACCAAAATATATAAATCCTTTAGAACAAGTTTATTTTCTAGCTTTACTTCTCGCTCAATTGTTTACGTTTGTTTTACACTTCCGCCATCTCACATAACATCAAATTTTAAAGTGGATTTTTTTTCTTTTAGGAAAAACTATATATATGTATATCAATTTAATCAAACGGCACATTATTTTATGCAAACAAAAACTCATAGAAAAATATGACAGTTCTTGCCTTTCATCAATCGCGACGTCACTTTCAGCGGCCGCCCTGATAAGGAAAGCGACGAACCAGTGAAATTTTCTTGACTTTCTTGGATTGAGGAAGGCAATTTATGAAAGTTCCATTGGCTGAGGGAAGGGGCACCATATGCAACCCATGTAAAGACAAAGAAAACTCAATCGATCCCACCTTCCATTTTTTATTATTTTAACCAAAACCCATTCGCTCGAAGCGATCCGGCGCCCACAGTTGCGGAGGAAATCAGCGGTGCCGCCTCGACACTGGGCCTGCACAGGGCGAGCAGCTGAACCTCAAACCCATCAAATCCCAGCCCAAGTTTTCCGCCCGACCGACACATGTCCCCTGCTTCGATCGATACTAACACCTCGCTTAAATCCATTTCTTGAGGGAGAAAATATAACTCTCTCTCTCTCTCTCTCTTTCTAGTTTTCTGGAGTCTGCCTTCTGTCTCACTCTGTGTACTATTGAAAAAGTGAGGTTCCTTTTGTCCCCACGTGAAATCATTCGCTTGTGGGATGAAAGACCATGTTCATCATGGTCCACGGTTTTTGTCTCTTGTAAGAAACCATCTTTTTAAATCAGGTTTGTCCATCAAAGATCTCTCAACGCCCTCTATGTGTGAACCTCGTCCGTTTCCGAAAGTCCTCTTCATGATCCTTCTTTTCCCTTCCGATACCTCGTTCCAATAATTAGAGCAACTCTTCCTCTTATCCACACTACTATTATTTTTGTCCATTACTTGTCATCACTCCCTCCTCAGATCAACCTTTTTTTTTTCTCTCTCCATTATCGTATAAGTTTCTGGTAGATCCCCATCTGCTTAACAAAAGCGATTCTCAATCCGCATAAGTGGAATTGGGATCAGTTCAGTTGTCTGGACTTCAGATTCGTTTGAGTTTGTACAGTTAAAGCAGAACAGAGGAATTATACATCATTTGCGGATTTTTATTTTTTTACGAATTTGCTTCAAGAGATGAGCTTGAGAGCAACAGAGGAAGGTTCAGCTCCAAAGATTCAAATCCCAGCAGATGTGGATTGGCATATGCTTGACAAATCAAGATTCTTCTTCCTTGAGCCAGGTCTCTTCTCAGGTGTGTCGGCTGCTCTCTACCCAGTTGTGGTGCTCAAGACGAGGCAACAAGTCTCACACGCACAGGTCTCTTGCTTTATGATGTCGTTCTCCATCATGAGGCATGAAGGCCTGAGAGGATTTTACAGAGGATTTGGGACGTCCCTACTGGGCACAATCCCAGCAAGAGCCCTCTACATGACTGCCCTTGAGGTCACCAAAAGCAGTGTTGGGTCAGCCACTGTGAAGCTAGGGCTCTCAGAGACCAGTGCCTTGGCCATTGCCAATGCTGCGGCAGGGGTAAGCTCAGCCATGGCTGCTCAGCTCGTGTGGACCCCAGTCGATGTGGTGAGCCAGAGATTAATGGTCCAAGGCCAAAAAAATGGCTTCACTAGTAAAAGGAGCTTAATTGGTCAAGGGGGTATTGGTTCTTGTAGGTACAAAAATAGTCTTGATGCATTAAAGAAAATACTATGTGCTGATGGTCTGAGAGGCCTATGCAGAGGGTTTGGGATTTCAATTTTGACATATGCACCTTCAAATTCAGTTTGGTGGGCTTCTTATTCTGTGGCCAATAGGCTCATTAGAGGTGGTTTTGTGGGCAAAAGTGGTGAAAGAAGCTGAAAAGACGCTCTTCTTATGACCACTAAAATTAGAGCGATGACCACCAAAATTAAAATGAAGTGCAAACACAGAAAAAGAAATCACTAAGAAACTTCACCGAAATTGAAATATCCTCAAAGTTACAAGCACATTGATACTAAATTGCAAACATTGAAATGAAAGCTACAGTCATTTCTCAATGCACATGAAGAATAACAGACTCTAAATCTAAAACTGAAATTGAAAGGAAATGCTCCGGAAGGAAATTTGGCGAAGTTTTGGCATAGCTTGAGGGACCCCTCTTTTTTTGAGTTCTTTTTATTTATACTCCTGGGATTTCGTTTGACAATTATTGGAAATCATGTGTGATCCCCCTCTCTAATTGCTCCATATTTCCACGATTTTAGTAACTTCCAAGATAATAATTGTGTCCTGCAATAGAGATAAAATCATGCATAGAGCGTGTGCCCAAGACAGAACTAACCATCTCATAGTAAAGATAATCCCATAAAATTTGGAAAAGATAATAATTTCTACGGACCATAAAGTCATTGTTGTCACGCACTTTCTAAATACTATTTACATATCTATCCTCTTCAGCTGCATAGTGTCTTGTTGTTACCCTCTAGTGATGCCAATCCCCTGTTAAAGCCATGATGATCACCACCATCATTTATCACCATGTAAAGATGAGCATGATTCCAAAGTCAGATAGAAATCAGAGAATCGAATTTGTGAGAACCGATCCGATTCTAAGTTTTAGAGCGAGAGAGTTCAATATTCAGTTTCACTTTTTTAAGAACCACCAGTTCCCGATCCGGTTTGATTTTATAGAAACCGAACCGAGAACTTGAACCGGGAAGGGAACCGGACCGGAAACCCTGAATCCCTGATTATATAATTATACTCCCGTTCCCCAACTCAATTCCATTTCTCTCCACTTTCACCTCTGTCTCTCCTTGCACGACGTCGAGTCCTTGTGCGACGCTGCATCTCATCTCTGTCACGCTGCTTCTCCGACTCACTTAGTTTCCACTTCTCCATCGTTGCTGTCGCGCTAAGCCCTTCGTTTTGCTGTCACCACGGCCAGCCGCTGCTAAGATCCGAGGAGTTCAGTGAAGTCACAGTGAGTCTCGACTCACACTCCAGCTCACCGAGTCGCAGTGAGCGAGCGACCAAGTGGGACTGGAAATTTAAGCCCTTCTCCATCTTCTTCTTCTCTTCTTCTTTTATTCCCCACGCTTTCTTGTCTCTTTTAAGATCGACCTCGACCTCCATTAATTCCTCTCCCTCCTCAGACCAAAACCACGAAAATTGCGTTACCTGCGCCCCTCTGTCTGTCTGTCTCTCTCTCTCTCACTACAGCAGCCATCATCCAGCAGGTAAGCTTGTTGTTGGATCTGCTCGATTTCGTGCTTAATGCGATTGCTGAATCTGCGTGTGCGTACAATTACGCGCGCGCGTGTGTGTTTTTTTTTTTTTTGGTCGAATCGGCTCGAGGCTGGTTGTGTATGTCGCTGGCGTTTGTTGCTGCTGATTTTGCGTTTCGATTGGTTCTGAGTGCTGGGGATCAAGGCCTGATCTGATAAGCTTGGAGCTCGTTCGATTGTTGCCTTCTTTAGCTCGCTGCTTGGTTACTATTGGTCTAGGGCTTTCGTTAATAGGCTCAATCGGATATGTTGCGTTGTTAAGATGATTGACTGCACGATCGTTGGTACTTTGATATTTTTGAATTCATGATGGATGACCAATGTTGAGCTCGAATGAGTACTTCCTTAAAGGGTGCTATCTGGTGATTTTAAGCAACTGATTTGTAGAACCTTGGGGTATGGTCGATGAGATTATCTGCTCAACATCTAGTGATCTTGAGCAATTGACTATTCGAGTGAAGCTCCCTGATTTGGGCAACAGCTGAGATAAAAGGTGGAAGGATCTCGGTCATTTGCCCGTCTTGCATTACTGAGTAGATTTCCTCAATGAGTTTACATTTTCCCTTTCCATTCTGACTGTTGTTTGGCTGGTTTTGTGGGCTGGATTCACCTCTGTCCCAAGGCACAATTTGTCCTGATTGCACTGGAGTTTGCGGGATGAAATGCTATAGTTGAAATATTAGATGCAAGAAAATGCTACCTTGGCTTGAAATTTGTTTTGCTATTTTGTAAATGTTTGATCTTTATTTTGAAACTTCTAGTGATGTTGTGCATATATGAAGTTGACATATCAAGATAACATTCCTAGTATCCCAAGTATCTTTGTTGTTCATGGCGTCCATACTATTGTCGCTGGATTAGGATTGACTTGATGGATGCTTGTTGAAAGGTGCCCCAAAAGCTTTTTAATTCTCCTGTAGGCACTTCTTGCTGTCATCTTTCTTTCCTTTTTCCTACATCCCATTTTGTTTGTGGTCCTAGATATTGTCTTGATCAACATGCTAGTCCCTTGTGAATTCTATTGCATCAGTTTAATGTATAACATCAAAGCACTTGGTTAAGGAGGACACTAAGTTTTGATGAGATAGGACTTGCCTATTGCTTTGATGATGTTTTGTTTGTTATACGTTATCTTGTTATTTTATCATCATTAGCCAGTACTTTTGTTTTATAATCTTATCGGTGAAAATTAACAATATCTTTCAAGAATGTCATGACTTCTCATTTTTAATTATATTTATTTGAACTGTAATGCCAGGAAAACTAGTCTTTTGTATTCTCTTTGATGAATAACAAGCTTGTTTAGTACTCAATAGACCAAAAACGATCTAGAGGTTCCTTATTTGGTTGACTAAATCAATAAGAAGCTTTCATTTTTATTGTTGCGCTCATTTTCGTTTTGCTTAAATAATAATGAAACCCAAAAAAAGAAGAACTCGTTAGATCCTATAACCTATAATAGGGTAGGTTCCAAGTTTCGACAGGTGGGTTTCAGGTTCTTAAAAAATGAAGAACCATACCCAAGGTGGAACCTATAAGGAACTTGGAACCAACCCCCTCCCCTCTCTCTATCTTGATTGCTTGCACATGGTTGTGGCTGACAAATCCATTGCAGTTCTCCATAACATTGGAATTGTTTTCTATCTTTTGGTAAAATGTATGAATTTTTTTTTCATGTTGAGCTAAATGTTAATTGCTTACTTTTCTAATTTATGCGAATAATGTCAGCTTGTACATGTTATAGTGACAACACATTGAAATCAAAAGGGACCCAAAGTATCCTCCCATTTTTTTTGACAATGTTAAGTTTAAGAGTTGGCTGTATATGGGATGCGTGGTGATTTTGTTGGGATTTTTAGGGGTGGCTGGCTCATTTTTTGTTCTCCACCTGAAGACAATATTTGATTTCTGTAGACTGCGTGGTGATTTTTCTTTCATTTATTTCTTGTGTTTGGGTTTAAAGAACTTTGGAATGCCAAATGAGTCTTTATGGGGCCTGATATTCAATATATTGGAGCCAAAAAAAAAAAAAAAAAAAAAAAAAACTGTGTGAGAGCATCTAGTATTGCTAGAGTTTGTTTGTTGATAAAAATAAGTGTTGATTTATTTATTATTGGTAAAGTTATCACCTAATAGACCCAATTCTATACTTTTTAGCAACTTGGAATTTTACGTTGTGTTTCACATGGCAAAATCAAGAAGCAAACCAAAATTAAGGACTACAATAGCACACCACCCTCACTCTCTCTCTTTTTATTTGCCATTGATAATAGAACCTTTTTTGTCAATCATAATTTAAAAAAAAAAAAAAGAACGCATGACCCTTTATATGCACCGACTCCTCATGCTCACATGCCTCGTCCCTCTCTCCCTTTGCTATCCTCCAAATCTCTCTCTCTCTCTCTCTCTCTCTCTCTCTCTCTCTCTCTCTCTCTCTCTCGTGCTCTCTCTCTCCCTCCTTCACCGGTGTCTACTTGCTAATGCAGAACGTTAGATGGGAAATGTACAAGTTAATTTGATTTTAAACTGAGGCGGCCAAGTTTTAAGGTATCGGTACTCATTTGCCTAACTCATATCCAATATATCAGCTCATTTCTTAGCCAGGCCATGCCACACTAACCTCATTTTCTTTTCAGGAAAGAGAAACCTATGGCAAACTCAAAGGATGGAACCAGTAATGATGCTACACCAGCATCAGGAAGTGAGTACCAAGTGTTCTTGAGTTTCAGAGGGCCTGACACTCGTCATGGATTCACAGACTTCCTCTATAATGACTTGTTAGATGCCGGAGTCCATGTATTTAGGGATGATGATGAACTTCGCATTGGAGAAATAATCAGTGACAACCTGCTAAGGGCTATCGATAACTCCATAGTTTATATACCCATCTTCTCTCAAACTTATGCTTCCAGTAAATGGTGCCTTTGGGAGCTTGCGCATATAGTGGACAACGTGTCTAAATCAGAGGACAAAAAGTGTATCTTTCCCATTTTTTTCGATGTGGGACCAGATGATGTTAAACTTAAAACGCGGATATATAGCAATGCTTTATTGGAACATGAGAGGAAGTTTCCCAACGAAGTTGAGGCATGGAGAGCGGCTCTTGCAGCAGTAGGTAAAATCAAGGGATTGAACGTGACATCAAGGTAAAACTCTTTTAAGATCCCTACAAATTTCTTCTTCTGTTGATTTTTTTTTTTGCTGTTGCTATTTTAGAGTACACAACGTTGGCTGTTAAATGATTCTTTTATTCTTCTTTTTTTTTTTTTGGTTAAAGCGAACGTAGTGAAAACTACCCCCGCACTCATTCAACTCTACATCCTCTGCTTTTAACATCTTCCCTGAAATATTCCACCGTGATGTCAATAGCTTCAATGACATGGACCTCCATATTCCTTTTAACTATATTTTCCACTTCACTGTTTCGTAAGACTAGGAAATATTCAAGAGCACCCTTTTGCATTTATTATTTGGGATGATTACCAAAATCAAGTTCAGATTATGCATTCATAGCAGTTTCCATTTCCCATTAACGGGGAAAAGGCAGAAAAAAAAAAAAAATCAGAAACGGCATCCGGTGCTGACTTTGTTTTACACATTTCCATGTGCTTCTCAAGAAACACCAAATATACGAGAAAATTGAGATTCGATGAAGAAAAATCATGTTTAGATATTAAGTAGAAGCAAGAGCATTTTGAGATAAAGGATGACTGGGCTGTCATCTCAGGGACTCGAGCTCTGCGGAGCTCATGGGAGGTCCAAATCGAGGCTGGGCAACCTTGATCTGGACCAGGCCGGAGGCGACGACTGTTGTCAACATCTGATATGAGGTCGGCGGCCACACGGGCCTTCGAGGGGTGTAGCCGCGCGAACAGAGGGGAGAGAGAGAGAGAGAGAGAGAGAGAAGGGACACGCGGTGTAGGGTGTTTTGGAAGTTCGGAAGAGAGTGCTGAGGATCCTTTTTGATGAGATTTAAGTTAGGGCAACGTATGCAATTTCAAAAGAAAACGTAAAAGGGTATCCAATTTGCATATTGTCAAAATATGGAGATGCTAGTTGAAGTGCGTAGAAAATGGTTTTAGGGATTTATTATTATTTCCCTTTCGACCTTTCTTAAGGGTTGTACCAGGTAAACTAAAAAGCCTTGAAATATTAATCACCCATCTAATCTAATCCAAAGTAATAAAAGGTGGAGATGAATAATGGGCCACATGCCTCGAACAATGAACTATTTGATGAGTTGGGAGCCAACGTCGCAGTGTCGTGGCCCCGCATGTCATTTAAATCTTGTTTTGGGGGGTCATCGCGTGGCCTTTATATTAACAACTTAACATGCTTACTATAATTCATCAATAACAACACATAATTCGGCTGTTCAATTGATAAATTTAGATCTAACACATTTTATATTAACAAACCAACCGTATGCTTTTATAGCATGCGGGCGCCCCATTTGCTTCTCCAAAGTAAGTGAACCGTTTTTGCATAATGTCTTAAGAGTGGGCAAGCTTTTGGGGTTACGTCTGTGATCAACATGCCGCTCTAGAATTCCAGATTTTTAACCAAAAGATGGAATTATTGGATAGCAAACAGACAGGGCCTCTCCATTTTGTTTTGCTATTGACAAAGAAGTACACCTTAGATAAGGTTAATTACGAATCTATGACTTATGCTTAGGTCTATGACTAGGTAAGATGCACACGTTAAGTCAACATAAAAATTTTGGGCTTTTTTTTCGGATTGTATTTTTTCTGTCAACCAAACTACAATTTTCAATAGATGACGTTGCATTTGTTTACATTATCTCGACTTATGATTCTCCCATTGCGATTGCTGAAATTTTTTCCAGGCCTAGCTAAATGCTAAAATTTTGCTTATGCACGATTCGGTAGACACTTGGTAACTGTAGCCATCGTGTGTAAGTCAATACTATTGTCTTTAGAAATTTACATAATCATAGATGAAAAACATATCGAGTGAGTTAAACTAATTTAGCCTATAAGTTATTATTTGTACTTAATTACTGTTTCGATGTACTTCATACCTTTTCAAGTTAAGATTTCGACAATCCCACATATGGTGTGTGGGTATGAAATTAATCTAGTAACTAAAGAATGCGCTTTTATGCCCTGCAGCCAAGCAATGATTGTCAAATTAGTTGTTAAAGAGGTTTTGACTTTTGAAGAAGCTGAAGATAAAACAAAAATCAGTGACTGAATATTTAGTTGGAATTGATGATCGGATAAAAGAGTTTGAAAGAAGACGAAGGCAAGGAAAAGAGAAGAGATCGTAGGGGAAATTTTCTATATTTTCTGTGTATACATCTCAATGTACAGTCAAGGATATATAATACAAATCATGTATAAGAAAAGGAAATCAAATAATCTATGAATCGGATATGATATTAATTGATCCTATTAATTGATCTCAAAAGTATCTAGAAGATATTGCGTATCTTCCAACACTCCCCCTCAAGCTGATGGCTTGTAGACATCCAAGACACCTAGCTTGCTCAATAGATACGCATCTGTCTCGACATAAGGGTTTGGTGAAGATATCTCGCTGGTTGTTCTTCTGTTCCAATTCCCTGTGTTTCAATCACTCCTTGTTGGATTTTCTCTCGAGTGAAATGGCAATCCACTTCTATGTGTTTTGTTCTCTCATGAACAATAGGATTCAACGCAAGTTTGAGAGCTGCGTCATTATCGCAGAATAATTTAGTAGGTCCTCTAACTCGTATCCCAAGGTCTGAAGTAGGCCTCGCAACCGGACTATTTCACGGTGTGGTCTTTGCCATGGCTCGATATTCTCGCTTCGCTGAAGATAATGAGACAGTTGGTTGCTTCTTTGTCTTCCATGAAAGTAAAGAATTCCCCAATTTAATACAGAAGCCGGTGACAGATCTTCTGCTCATTGGAGACGTCGCATAATCGGCATCACAATATGCGGTCATACTCATATCACATTTTCGGAAAGAAGAATCCCAAGACCAGGACATTTCTTCAAATATTTCACTACCTTCAAAGCTGCATTCATATGCACGCTGTGGCTTGTGCATAAATTGATCGAGTGTCGCCTTTGACCGCATAACTTATGTATGTCGTGCGGTCATTGTTAGATATATGAGTTTTCCAACAAGTTTCTGATAACTCAAAGGATCGCTGAGAACTGGATCATCTTCTTGAGATATTCCAGCATCATAATCTGCTGTAGTTAGCTAAACATTTTGCTCAATTGGAATAACAGCTGGTTTGCATCCTGATAGGCATGTTTCTGATATGATTTCCAAGGCAAATTTCCTTTGGCTGAGTGAGATCCCTTGGTCTGATCGTGCAATCTCAATTCCAAGGAAATATTTGGGCTGACCCAAATCTTTTATATGAAAAGCAGAATGCAAATATTCTTTGAAGTTTTTGACAGCTACTTCATCATTGCCCATAATAAGTATATCGTCTACATATATCATTAAATAGATAGACGACGTACCTTTGGTCCATGTAAAAACAGCATAATCATATTTGGATTGATGAAAACCAGCAGTAATCAGGGAGTCTGCAAATTTAGCATACCATTGTTTGGAGGCTTGTTTAAGGCCATACAGGGATTTGTGGAGACGACATACTCTATTCTCCCCCTGTCTCCGTAAGCCTTGTGGCATGTCCATGTAAATTTCTTCATGTAAATCTCCATGCAAAAAAGCATTGTGGACATCCATCTGGTGTAAGGGCCAATCCTGAAATGCCGCCACAGAAAGAAAAGAACGAACAGTAACATCTTTGGCCACAGGTGAGAAGGTTTCGTGGTAGTCAAAACCCTCGCGTTGTGTGAAACCCTTGGCAACCAATCGTGCTTTGTATCTTTCTACTGATCCATCTGCTCGATACTTAATCTTGTATACCCATTTGCAGCCAATTGCTTTTCTATGAGGCGGTAATGGGACAATTTTCCATGTCTGATTGTCCACTAAGGCTTGGAGTTCTGCCTCCATAGCTTTCTGCCATCGCGGATCAGTGCATGCTTCATCATAAGTGGATGGTTCTCGCTCTTCAGATATGCGAGTGATGCAACATCGATGTTCCGGAGATAATTGATCAAAGGATACATAGGAAGAGATTGGAAATCTAGTACCTGGCGGGTTCCATGCACCACATATGTAATCGTGGGTCCAAGTTGGCGGGCGTGTAGCTCGTCCGGAACGTCTCGGTTGATCAGTCTTTGGAGATGATTGGTCTGCTGGAGTCTGTGACTGGGAAAAGTCATTTGTATTCCCCTCATAGGTGTCTTGATCCGTCACGTGCATAGGAGGAGTTACTTCATCAGGGGATGGAAACTCCAGATTGTTGCTTGTATATTCAGAGAAAGGAAAGAAAGCATATTCCGGATGATTGGAGACCTCCTCGATATGAGTAACAGAAGAGTGTATCTTATCAACGGTTGAGTCTTGAGTAGCAAAAGGAAAAACTGATTCCTGGAAAAGGACATCTCTGCTTACAGAAAACTCTTCTATTAACGGATCAAACACCCGATATCCCTTTTGAAGAGTAGGGTATCCCATAAATATGCAACGGCGGGCACGAGGACCCATCTTATCTCTAGGGCCTACTATTGTAGCATAGCATAAACAACCAAAGACCTTCAAATGACTTAACTGAGGCGTCTTGCCAAAAAGTAATTCAAAAGGAGTTCGTCCATTGAGTACCTTAGTTGGCGTGCGGTTGATCAAGTATGCTGCAGTTAATACACAATCACCCCAAAATTTGTCTGGGATTGAAGCTTGAAATTTCAAAGCTCGTGCAACGTCCAATAAATGACGATGCTTCCGTTCTACCATGCCATTCTGCTGTGGTGTATAAGTACATGTACTCTCATGCAAAATCCCTTGAGAAGAGAATAATGCAGCACAATCATGATTAAAGAATTCCGTGCCATTGTCAGTCCGGATTTGTTGCACAGATTTCCCAAATTGAGTCTTTGCCAGAGAAAGAAAAACTTTCAAGTTCGATGAAACTTGACTCTTAGATTGCATGAGGAAGATCCATGTCGCTCTAGAATGATCGTCCACAATTGTGAGAAAAAATCGAGACCCATCATGGTTTGGGGTATGATATGGTCCCCATACATCAATATGAAGTAATGAGAAAATACTGTTTGTACGATTTTCGCTTATGGGAAATGGAACACGTGATTGCTTTGCAAGTGGACAAACATGACATTGAGGATAAGGGAATGAAGAACTATGACCCATTTCGGAATGCAGAAGACAATTTTCATCATTGGTAGTCAAATTACACAATGATTTTTTATTACAAAGGATATCAGAAACACTAAGTTCCTTGGATGAATTTTTCCAAAAAAATAAACCTTCATAGAGGCTACCCCAACCCATCAGTTTGCCAGTCGAACGGTCCTAAAAAATACAGGAATCAGTATTGAAAAGAACATGACATGAATTGTCCTCACATGCTCTAGACACGGAAATCAGGTTAAATTGAAACCCTGGTACATAGAGAACATTTTTTAGGATAAGCTGAGGACTAAGTTTGATTGTTCCTATTATGGTGACATGAGTGGTGTTTCCATTTGGTAATTGGACAGTAATGGGATTATCCAACTTTTCATGAATAATGGAAAATAGACTTTTGTCACATGCAATATGATCGCTGGCTCCAGAATCAACAATCCAAGTACTTCTCGATATCATATTTATCAGACTATGAGAAATACCTGTGAAGCTACCTCCTTTGGTGGGGGTCTCCATTTTTTGGAGGGCTTGTAACAATTGTTGATATTGCCCATAATTGATGGGTTGGGTGAAATCTGCTGATCCATTAATTTGATAAGCAACTGCTGCTGATGATTCTTTTCCCTTCTTTTCTCCAGGCCGACCATGTATTTTCCAGCAATTTTCGATTGTGTGATGGGGCCTTTTGCAAAATTCACAATACAATTTCCCTCTATTTTTTGAATTCTGCCCATAATTCTTCGAAAAATAACCACCGTTAATTCCCTTTGATGCGGAACTATCTCGGCCGTTCGAGTTTAGAAGATTGCGCCCATCTCGGCCGTTCATTATCTGAAAATCGCAGGCGCCTCTAGGACCGTCGGATGATGAGGAGCGATCCTGGCCATCGAACTCAGAAGCCATATATACTTGCGGATCCGTGGGTAACCCTAGCACCGCACGTCTATCTCTTTTCTCCTCTTTGTCTAGGGTTTTCGAAACCCTTTCTCCTCTCGCCGCCAGTGCAATGCTCTCAACACCTTTAGTCTCCGATGAGGTAAGACGTTGGCTTTCCTCCTGCACCGTCAATTGGAAGATCCGGCCAAGGGGCGGTGTAGGCTCCATCGCTAATATCTGCGACCTAAAACCAAGGTAAGAGTCGTTTAAGATCAAGAGAAACCGAGTGGCTTTTTCTCGGTCTTTCATGTTTTTGTACTGTCGAAGCGTTTCCTCAGGGCCGTTTAGTTTCTCCTCGGCCGCTTCCAGCTCGTTCCACAGGGCCGAAAGCTTGTTGAAGCATGCCGTGATGGTCATGTTTCCTTGCTTCAGTTCTATAAGGGCTTGGTGCAGCGAGAAGATCTTCACTTGATCTAGCTTCCCGTACATTTCTTTAATGCTCTCCCAAATAGTCTTCGAGTCTTCTGTTGGAGGTAAGCCAGCAGCAATTTCAGGGCTTATACAATTTCCTACCCAAGTTCTCACTAATTGATTACATTTTCTCCACTGTCGTGCCAATTTCTCATCGGTCGGGATGGGTATGCTGCCATCGATGAAGCCGTCCTTGTCCTTTGTGACGAGGGCTCGGCGAAAATCCCGTGACCAGCTTGAGTAATTTTCTGGTCCCGTGAGAAGGTGGCTGATGAGCCGCAACTCCGGTCCATCGGCGGTGGAGATGTATAGCACGTCGCCGGGTTCGAGACGACCCATGGCGGCTGCGAACGGGAACGGCAGGAAACCGGGTGGTACTCCCGGGTAGGGATTTGAGCTTTGGCCTGAATTTTGACCCGAGTGTGACCCGCCTGACGCCCCTGAGTTTGATTCGCCAACCCCATTGGGGTCTGTATCCGCATAGGATGACCCGAATTCTTCTGTTGTGCCTGCCCCATTTGTGGCTGGTGGGCCGTCATTTATGTGTGCTTGAGTTCCTGGAAAAGAAAAAATTGGGTTGTTCCCGTAATACATCGGCATTGGCACCCACTGGTATGGAAAAACCGAACTAGGTTGTCCCGGATTGGGTTGCCGCTGAATCAATGGCCCTGTAATAGGCTGATTTTGAACTCCACCAGCTGCATTCCGCATGAGATCCTGCTGCCCCGAGGTAGGTATTTGCTGCTGCTCCGAGGTAGGTATTTGCTCATCGGCCATGGCGGTGGTAAGATCTTTTTCTTCCTTCGTTGTTTGAGAAAACCAAATTCAAGTTACTGATTGCCACGCCGGAGTGCTAACGCTATTTTGCAGGTTAGTCTGTTCTTGCGGGTAGCCAATCAGAGAAAAAAGAAAGCGGAAGCGAAACACAGAAGCACGGCTGTGCTCTGATACCATGAAAGAAGACGAAGGCAAGGAAAAGAGAAGAGATCGTAGGGGAAATTTTCTATATTTTCTGTGTATACATCTCAATGTACAGTCAAGGATATATAATACAAATCATGTATAAGAAAAGGAAATCAAATAATCTATGAATCGGATCTGATATTAATTGATCCTATTAATTGATCTCAAAAGTATCTAGAAGATATTGCGTATCTTCCAACAGAGTTGACAAAGTTTTTAGATGTTAGTCATGATGATGTGTAGCTCATTGGAATTTATGGAATGGGTGGCATAGGTAAAACAACTATTGCCAAGGTTGTCTTTAATAAATTATATTCCCACTTTGGGAAGTGTTGTAGCTTTCTTGACGACATTCATGAAAGGTCGAATAAGGAGGGCATAGTCTCATTGCAGAAGCAATTACTAGTTGACATTGGTGGTTTGGAACTCGGCAATAAGAAGGTCCTGGTGGTTTTGGATGACGTTGACAAGAAAGAGCTCATTAATAATCTAATAGGAAATTCCAAATTATATCGAGGATCTAGGATTATTATTACAACAAGAAACACTCCCGTTCTAGAAGTTGAGGGATTTAAAGGTGAAACTCAGCCGTATGAGATGTTAAAGATGGATGCTGGTCCCTTGCACTTCAGCTTTTTGGTAGGCATGCTTTCAGTGGAGACTTTCCTTCGGATGATTATTGTGGGCTTTCAAGTGACATTGTCTCAACTACGGGAGGGCTTCTGTTAGCTATTCAAGTGATAGGTTCATTGCTCAAGGGGAAACACCAAGAAATTTGAGAAAAGACATTGGAAAAGTTAAGGAATGTTCCTACGAAAGAGATTCTAGATAAGTTAAGGATTAGCTATGATGATCTAGAAGAACATCAAAAACAAAATTTTCTTGATATAGCATGCTTCTTTATCAACAAGAATAAGACCTATGCAATGTACATGTGGACCGATTGTCGATTTTATCCCAAGGAAGGAATTCGAGTCCTTACCGATAGGTGCTTGATAAAGATATTGGACGATGATAAGTTATGGATGCACGATCAACTTATAGCACTGGGAAGGCAAATTGTCTGTGAAGAGAATCCAAATGACCTTGAAAAGCATAGTAGGTTGTGGATTGCAAAGGAGGCCCTTCAAATCATAGGAACCAAAAAGGTAAGTTAGAAACATCTCATTTTCAAATAAAAGTCGTATATCCTAGGATTGGGGATTCATTTTTCTTTTCTTTTCTTTTCTTTTGTTTAGGAACTCTTATCAATTTTTTCCTACCCATTTGAGTTGTAAAACATAGCGGTTGGAAGTTGACAACCTTCTTGGCATCATTGCAAAATTTCACTTGCAGACAAAGCGCAAGGTTCAAGCACTTGAGATATCTACGTATGGTTCCCCCATAGAGATTAGAAATGAAGACTTTGAAAGGTTGCTGAACCTAAGATTCCTCGATTTAAAAAGGGGAACTTATGTTGGGGACTTTGCAAAGTGTCATTCAAATTTGAGATGGTTTTCTTGGAGTAATCCTTCTTTTTTGGGAGGATCATGGGATGAACAAACTCGATTTGGATTCTTTACCCAAAAAAACAAACTCAATTTGGATTTTAGGGCAAGCAATTTGTATTTGGATAAGCTTGTTGTTTGTAAACTTCACTGCCTTGACTTCAAGGATGATTCAAAAGCATGGGACTTGATCAAGGTAAATTACATGTTTTAAATTCTAGTATGATAGTTCCCTTGTGTACACTACAATGGTTCTTTAACTCGACATGTCATTCATTTTTACAGAGAGCAGAAAATTTGAAAGTTCTATCTATTACTTGGTGTTCTGGCATAACGACAATCCCAAACATCTCTAGATGCTCGGCTTTAGAGAGATTAACTCTTGTTCGATGCTCTAGTTTAAAGAGAATTGAAAGCTTCATTGGAGATCTACAATCATTGATTGAGTTAAAGATTATAGATTGCTCGAATTTAACTGATTTGCCAAAAGAAGTGGGGGCACTGGTGAAGCTCAAGTGTTTCTCCTTGCAGTATTGTGAAAGGTTGAGAGAACTTCTAGACTCACTTGGGAATTTGACCTCATTGACAGAGTTAGACTTGTCAAGTACTCGCATTGCCATACTTCCAAATTCCATTGGAATGTTAAAATTTAAATATTCGTAGTTTGAAACTTGAGAATTTTTCTTTTGACAGGAACAATAATAATGGAACTTCCCAACTTCATTTTACAGTTAAAATCATTAGAGATCTTGCGCTTTCCATTGTGGCCATTCAATGTCAAGGAGTATTATGCTGGGCAATTAACTTGTGGCATCAGCACTTTGGTAAATCTTGGAGAGCTGGATCTCTCTAGGCGTAATAGAATGAAATGTGAAATTCTCCTTGAAAGTGAAAAACCGTTATATATATAGGAATCCCAAACTTAAAGGATACTCATTTTGGTGGAATTCCAACGACAATCAACACATTTCATGACCTCCACATCCTAGACTTAACCAATTGTCATGAGATTCAAGAGTTACCAGAGCTTCCCACAAGTTTGACCTATCTACATCTTTGATCCACATCATTGTACGACGAGCTTATCCTGTCAAAACTTACTAATTTGGTTAATTTGCTACTACGCGATGGCTCTGATCATGAAGGCAAATCAAAGCTAATCCCAGGATATGACTTGAGGGGGATTGTGAATTTATCTAGACTGAAATGGGTGGAGTTAAGACTGCTGAACGTCCTTGCAAATCAACAGTTGAGTTGTCCTTCTCAACCACAAGAGATTGTTTTGGGACACTTGGACTCAAAACCCCTTGTGCAGCTTCCATCCTCCAACTGGAGGTGGAGAAATTTGTCAACTTTAGAGATCTATTGTTGCGAAGTGGAAGACATTTCACTAGATGGACTATCACGACTGGAGAACTTAAGAGTTTTCGGATGTGAACGACTTCAGAGATTATCCATTCCTTTAGAATTTCAATTAAGGAAGCTGCGGCAAGCGAGGGTGGAATTTTGTCGAGACCTAGTTGAGATACAATTTGTGGATGTTTCAAAATCATTGAAAGACTTGACCGTCGTTTGTTGCAAATCTCTGACAATAATAAGTGGGTTATCATACTTGAAGAACCTGGAGATATTGGCAATTTTATCTTGCTATGTACTTACTAATATTGAGGGCCTAAATGAGCTGGAGTCTCTAAAAGAGTTGTTGGTTGGCCGGTGCTCGTCATTGAGATGGTTGATTGATGCATCTTGCACAAAAATCCAGATGATTGCATCATCATTATATCGTGGTGTGGATACTTTATCAAAAATTCTGTCAAATATACTAATGACAAAACCCCTTTGAAGCATTACAGAAAGGAGATCCTCTAGAATACATCAAAGAAGGTGCTGAATCTTCTTCACCAATATTTAATTCCTTTTTTGGCCAAATATCCTCCTTCCTTTCTTCACACAATATCATGCCCTTTTAAAGTTGCCATTTTCTTGTTGCACCCTAATTTCTTAGGTGGATGATTTATTTTCGCTGTTTTCTGGTTTGGACATTTGCGGTTCCTAAAGCAATCTTTCCCCCCTCTTTTGTGGCTCCCATTTTGTGTTGTGCTTTAATTACTTAGGCTGCATGTTTTTTTTTCTATCTTCGTCATTCATCTCTACTTGCCTTTTTAGTGTTGTAATAGTGCCAGTAAACTCAATGAATCATTCTTTTAATATTAATCATCAAAATTACTTTCATAGACAAGAAGTTAGATAATCGATCGCCAATTATAGATTTCAAAAGCAATTGATAAGAAGGAACAAGTAGGGGTGAGCATGTCAGACTGCCTAAATCGGGAATCGTTCGGACTAGACCGGACCGGCCGGTGTCGTTCAGTTTCCGGAGGAATCGATCTAGTTCCTAGTTCCATAAAAATGGAACTAGTGATTGTTAGTCCGATTTCCGGTTCCGAGGGGGAATCGAACTTGACTGGACCGACAGATTGGACCGACTTTTTTTTTTAATAAAAAAATATATAGTTTTTTATTTTCTAAAAAATAGTAACAACTATAGTATTTTTTTTAAAAAAAGCTTTTTTTGCTAAGTGATTGGTTCCATGGGACTGGACCGCTAGTTCCCCGTCCTAGGATTGTTTGGTCCAGTCCCCAATTCAAAAAATTGGGAACTGAGAACCAATCACCCTTAGAAACAAGTAAGAAAGAAGCATCACAACCCTTTCAAGTCGCTAGGTTTAATGAAAAGAAATGAGCTGGAAATAAATTGTTAGTAACTTTTTAATGATTGGTGTCTATCATTGGAAGCAAGACATTAAAAAGGCAACCCGCCATGTAAGGTAATCTACAAATTAGGAAGTGTAAACAAAAGAAATAATACCCATCAACTCTAGCCTAGCATTAATGGACTTAAAGTAAATAAACTACATCACTAAATCTAGCATTCATGTACCAAAGACAATCTTTTGACATGAATTGTACAATTTATTGAGTTACAAATAATTTTATGCAATAAAGTGCGAAAGACTATCTCACGAGTGGGATAATGTATAAAGTTTTAATTACTATACCACCTTAAGTACACTTTGTTAGCAAGTTAACAATTGCAAGATACAAAGTAATCTTAGGAGTGGGACTTGTCAAGATGCGAATTAAGTATTTTAAGTGCCTAGATGCAATAATTTGTGTATCAATAGGAATTAGTCAAGCTAAATGTCAGCACTATAATATTCAAAAAGAAATTTAAAAATATTTCTATCGATGCCATTTTTGAATAATTATAGCAGTATTGAGAAAATGTTTCACAAGTGACCTCATATAACCTTAATTTAATGGTTAATGAGAAAGTGAATAGTTACTGTCCCCCAATCAATAATGGTAAAAACCACTAGTAGAAAGTTTTATTTACAGTGGCATTCCAATTTTCTCCTCCCCCCTCCTTAGAAAAGGAAATCTGTGATGAGATGGTACTCCTAGGTAGATAATTATCTTACTCGATGTTTAATTTAAATTTACATCACATATTTATATTTGCGCTGGTTGGATTGTGGGTAAATATGCAAAAAGTTTAGTGTATATCCAATAAATATGTTGTTTGGCTCTCCCATTGAAATTGTTATGTCACAGGATTCCTTCACAATCCGATTCCACCTTGGAGTAAAAGAGCCCGGTGAAGGGTTGTTGTTTGGGTCTATTTGTGGAATAGAGAGAGAAAAGGAAGGTATTGACCCGATTCAGTGACATATGAAGGATTGATTGTTGACGTGAAAATTTTTGGCTTTTGTTTCAAGAGAATGTGGTACGAGACCAAGGATACTTCTTACAACACGCGAAAGGAGATCAAGAGGGATGGGGACGTGAATAAAATGTTGGACCAAGCTAGTACACGAGGATTCATTATTCATTTGTATGTCGAGGGAGGGGTTGACAGCGACTGGGAGGGAGAATACGATGAGGAGATGATGAAGATGTTAAGGGAGGAACGGAGAATGAAGACTGATGTGTATTACAATGAGGATGGGGCTAAGGGGGACGTTTCATGTCCTAATGAAGACTCAAACTCTGCACCTATGGGTGGTGAAAGCGAGACTCATGGCAACTCCTCCATTGATGATTCCAAGTTAGGGCGGGGCAATGCTGAATGTTTTGAGGATACGACGTCAATTGCAGAAGAAGATTTAGACAGTGTTAAAAAACAGGTGGAGCTTCACGAAAAACCTAGAGGTGAGGAAACAATAACTTTGGAGCATTATGAAGAGGAGATTTTTTTGAATACATCAAACAAGGTGCGGCATCTTCCTCATTGTGTGGGATTTTTGTTCAATTCATTTTTAGGCCAAATCTCTTCCTTTCCTTAGCCACACATATATCCGCCCTTTTAAAAGTTGCCATTTTTTGTTTGTTGCACTGTAATTTCTTAGATGGCTGATTTGTTTCCTTGCATTAGTCACTTATCTCTACTTACCTTTTTGGTGTGGGATAGTCTTAGTTCTTTAATATTGCTGGCAAACTAATATTATCTCTCTATATATTACTTAATCAAAATTGCTTTCACAGATAACATACTAGATAATAGATCACAAATTATTGATTTCAAAATCAATATATGTTTTCTTTGTCAACTATTTTTTTTTTTAATTTTGCAATTGACATAATTAATGCACAAATTTAATACTGTTCATATAATAAAACTAATTATGAGCTAGTTGATTCGATTATTCCATTAATGCGTTTTGGAGGAATTAATGTCCAATTTGTAGTTGTACGAAAGGGGAAAAAAACACAAGAACTCATTAAATTCTGCCAAGTGTCGTCACATGGAAAAACAAATGATGAAGGTAGATAATTGGTTCTGTGTATATATATTTGGTTCGTATATATATATATTATGATTTAATAGACTCTTACTAATTTCAAAGCATATCACTTTAGAATAAGGAAGAATACAAAAACATGAACACTTTCATAAACTGATTTAAAACAACGTGTCCCATGGTTATGGATTTTTCATTCAAAAAGTAGAAAATAAAACTCCTTTTTAGGTACACAATGCAAAGCAATTGAATTTATACTGGTATTTTAACTGAAATAGATAATTAACATTTGAAGATGGTAGTACATGAAGTACCATGTGTAACTAAAGTGAAATAAGATGAAGAATTAAAGTTTACTAAATTAATTACATAAATAATAGAAAGAGATGAAACTAAGTATAGATTTTGGTTAATTACAATTTCAGTCCTAGCCTATTGTACATATTCCAATGTAATTCTAAATCTTTCAATCGTTCCAAAATAATTCTATATCTTCCGGCCAATCATTATCATCTTACATGGCATGATCGGCGATCTAACATGGAAAAAATTAATTGAAACAACATTGTTTATTTGGAAGAACGTGCAACATATAACAAAATAAAATCGACTAAACCACAAAAATCCCCAAATGAACTCCCCTAATTTGCTGACAAAGTCGATTCCCATCAGAATCCCCAATTTCCTAAACCAAACCATAGTTTGCCATCACAATCACCAATTTCCACTGGACTATGTCAACGTCTAGAGAAGAGATTAGCTATCTTGGGATTTTGCAACAGAAACAATAAAGAGCGCTCATGTTAGGTGTACAGTGTAGTTGACAGCCTTCAATTTTTTTTACGAAAACCAGAAGAGAAAGACAAAAAAAGGGTCTAAAGCTAAATATTTCATTGCGGTCTCTCCAAGAGTATTGCCTTTCTCTTTCTTATAGTCGTATTGGGATACTATTGTTGGTGCTGCTAGTGAGACCATATTGGCGCATGTTAATGGGATTGTAAGTTGTGGTTTTCTTTGAATTTTAAGTTTTTACTGGCTTTTTTGGTTCATTGTGAATTCTAGTCATGTCAGCTCAAGAGTACAAGTGCTAAACACGGCAAGAGGCAGAGAAATGATGATCATGCAAGCCACGCCAACACCACAACAAAGAACTCAACTCATGGCCAGCAGAGTGGCATTCCCCAGCATGTTACAAGAAGGACAACAAGACAAGCAGCCAAAAAACAACCACCAGATGAAGTAGCAGCACTTCCCGTTGAAGCTGTAGGCTCGTCAACAAAGAAGAAAAAGAATGACAGCAAGCAGGCCAATCCTATAAGAAGAAGTGCCAGGCTTATGAAAGGCACAACTAGAGGGACAAGTGATATCGTGCATCTAGATCGATAGTCACCTGGGATGTTTGACTGGATTGTGAGATCATTGTAGTGTGACTTGTCTTTTTTTGGTGGATTCTGGGTTCAGTGAACTAGTATGGTTGGATTGATAATATACTTATGACGTATTGCTTGCAAATGTTCTGCTTTTAGCAATTAATGCCACTATCTTTTGTGATCCCTCTTTTATTGCAATCTGCTTTCTCTGTTTCATTGCTGAATACACATCGGTTGATTAGATGATGTCATACTAGATTGTCTATAGAACACTTGTTGTTGCAAGCCCAGTTGTTCGTGCAAAACTACTATTTTTTTTAACATAGTCCTATCTCCATTATACCAATTTAAAAAATTTAGGCTCAATCTGTTATGACAGAGAGGAGCCAACAAGTCATGTGTATGCAAGTCTAGTGATATGTGCAAAATGCTCATTAAAATGCAAAACATGTCCACAACTAGAAAATAAGTATTAGAACAGCTCATACGTGCCTAAACACAAAACAAACTCTACCAACATAGTTCATAGTTCGGACTCAACACATCCTTCCCTTATAACCTTCCCACACATGTGAGCTAAAATAACTGGGGACACTCAACACGATCCATATTGTCTTCAATCTGGATTTGTCTTCCTATAACTTTGCCCCTTCTTGTTTCAAACACCGTTTGTGTTTGTTCCCTGCTTCAGCCCTTTTGCATACCACTAGCTTTTGAAAATGGGTTTTTTCATTTTAAGAAAAACTATTGATTTGAATATAATCAAATGGCACATCATACTATGTAAGAAACACTCAATTAAGTATGATAATTGTTGCCTTTCATTAGTCGGACCTCGTTTATTTGGTCCGGTGCTTTGAAAGGCAAATCACGACGCGGCTTTTGAGCGTCCACCTTGATAGGGAAAGTGATAGGACCAGAAAAATTTTATTCACTTCTTGGATTAAGGAAAGTGCGGAGGAAATCGGCGTTGCCTCAACATTGCACCTGCACAGGACTAGTAGCTGCACCTTATTAAACCAGCAAATATGCCATTATTACCTAAAATTCATTTTGTAAATGACAATGTACAAGGTGAATAGAATTAAATATTGGAATAATCTCGCTTTTGTTATTGCTCGACCTGAGCCTGATAACATCTCAACACGTGATTGGTTGATGTGATGATATGTGTAAACAATACTAACAACCTCACTTACTCCTTTTCTTGAGGGAGGGAAAGGAAAAACTCTCTAGTTTTCTGGAGTCCTGCCATCTGTCACGCTGTGTACTCTCGTATGAAATTGATCGCCTGTTGGAGGAAGAGCATGATCGTCGTCGTCGTCGTCGTCACCATCCGTGGTTTTTGTCTCTGGCAAGAACCATCTTTTCAAATCAGGTTTTGGCCATCAACAATCAGAAACTTCTCGATCCCTTTCACAACCTACTCCTCTTTTAGTCCGCCGTTCGTTCATCGTCACTTCCTCTTCGGAGTGACCTCTGTTTCTTCAGGCAGCAGAAGAGACTGAGGGATGGCTACCGTTGCAAGACTGATATCAGTTGTGCTAGCGTTTGCCAGACAATCATACAATGGACTTAACAGTTGCGAATTCGCGAATGCAATTAGTACAGAAAATATACAGCTAAAACCATCAGTAAAGTCGAGCACGAAAGCTTAACCAAACTCTCTGTAGCTTGCGAAATCATGTGATCTCATGTTCTATGCTCGAACATGACTCCCGTAGCTCTCCTTCAAGCTTATACTTCGGTCGCACTGTTGCCTTCGAATACTTCGTCTGAGATTCTGATTCTTTCTGCTTTCAACAATACTCATTTATGTTACGGCACAAAACCAAATATGACCTGTGGTGCGGAATTTGATTAATCCCGGCGCTCCATGTTTTGGCATTATGGAGAGAGCGACGAGGTTCGGTGAACACTAGGTGTTTGTGAAAATTCCTTGGTGAAGTATGGAGGTGGATACCAGCATACCATTGCATCAGTAGTCACAGGTGGTGTATGCGATACATAGTCACATACTATGAGCTTCATCTTTATGCCGTTGGATATCTTTACATAAATTTGTGTAGACACCCCATCAAGTGAAAGGCCGTCTTGTTCTTTTTTTTGGTAAGTCCGTCTTGTTCTTTTTCATGGTGCCTTCCAGCTACAAATTTCCATTGTTCTTCTTGAGACCTTTCACATTTTTGATTCAAGAGAACTGCGTTAGGTTTATTGAAGAAAAGCAGCCTTAAATGAGGTCTCTGACAATTGTGTGGTCCATCTTTATTTGAGTAGTGACTTACCTTAACATTTCATTTTTGAGGAATATTGCACCTAAAAGCAGTTATGAAGGTGAAAATCAAAAAATGTTATAACTTTGAATGATGTACCCCTTTTGGAAGTCGAGACAATTTTGATTTCATGGATGGCATTGACGGGGAACATATTGCATGTCGTGCTTATCTTAGATTGAGCTATTTAGGCAACGTTATTCAATTGATCTTTTCCATTTCGGGGACTAGTTTAGTATGATACTTCTTTCGAATGAGCATCAAGTATTGGAGCTGCATTGAACACTACCCAGATGCTCTCCTTGCCGCGATGATTTTCTTTTTTTCCCCTCTTTGAAGCCAATTATCCTACCTCGAGTCACAATTTGTAGGCATAATGTCAGAGAGAAGGGCGGCTGAAGACTGGTTATAACTTCACAGTGCTGGGTCACTGGAAAGTACTGGTTGAGTGATGTTAATGGCCCAGCTAAGATGACTTATGCATAATACACTAGAACTATGTGTCAGATTTGAAGTGAATTTGAGATTCAGGCAGGGAAGAATCTGCGACTTGATGAGTCAGCATGTGCGTTATGATTACTACATCTGCCTATCAATAAAACACTGGGAATATCTCGTTTTATACTTTTTTTTCCCTTATATATGTTAAATCTTTCCAAGGAATATGACAAGTTTACTGTGGTGTCAATAACAGCACTGCTAGTATGCAGAAAAATTTTCTTGTCATTTGATACCAAAGACTGCTTTTAAGGACAACTCCCATGTGGGTGCATTAATTTCAGAGGTATGCTCTGATACCAAAGAAGCTTTAGTTATTGTGTGATAGAGACAATTGCAAATTCAATTATTCTGTGTAAATATTATTATTGTGCCTTCCAAGTTAGCCACCTGTTTTGAGATAGTTTACACATCTCTCAACATTAACATATATGTTTGATGACTGCATACTTCACTTTACAGCAATTCTCACAACTTTACTGAACTATTGGAACTGTGTGTGTGGGCGTTTTCTTTTGTTTATTATTATTATTATTATTATTATTATTATTATTATTATTTTGGGGTAGGGTTGTGGGTGGGGTTCTGGTTGATATGTTCATGCATGCACACCTTTTTGGAGAAATATAACATTGCATGCAACCATGATGTTCTTATGATGAATTGACAGGTATGTTTGCGGATTTCTAGTGCAAGGGAGACAGACAGAAGATATGAAAAGTTGTTTGCCGAGAAAGATTCCATCCCATCAACAGGTCAGATATTTGTGGAATCTGCTATCTATTCAAGGAATTGATGCTTTTCTTTGGCTCTATCATCCAAGGCAGGCAAGAGTTCTGTCCTTCTGCCGATTGGGCATTTCAAATGCAAGGACATGGTACGTTACTCCTTGTAATTGAGGTCTAGAGACTCATGAGGCATCTTTGGAACATGGGTATGATGAACTGTTCCTAGTTCACTCAAAATGTTCCTCAAAACTACCAGCAGAGGGTTCTTTTATGCCTTTGTATCATTTTAGAAAGTTAGATTAACACATGAGAGAATGTGCATGTGCACACAGAGAAGAGAATTTATTGCTATAGTGATTGAAATAGTGAAGACTCTATCCCATTTGCTCTTTAAAGGTTCATGGCTCATTGACATTCAAAATGCGCCTACTCTCTCCTGACAGTGTGAGGAAGACATGATCATGGCTTCTTTGATCTGCATTGTGGATTTTGATTGTCAGAAGATCCTAGTCTGCAAATGGAGTTAGATTGTGGAAAGAAACTTCAGTTCGATACGGAGGTAGTTACAAATTTGAATTAGTTCTTGTATCGGGTCCCTTTATGAACTATATTCATATGATTTGCTGTACTTATTATTATCAGCAAAAATATTAATTGTCTTGAGTTGGTGGAGCTAATTTCTGGAAACATCTTTGCATGGGTAGACTAGTGTGCTAGAACTCTGTGCAGTGTCTCATGTGATGGACTTTTTCTCTCCTGCGCAGGTTAATATTGACTTGGGAAGATATGGTCTTGCGTAGCAAGAACTTAATTTCAACTCTTTCATTAGTGATAGTTCAGTGAATTACTTAACTGGAAAGTCGCCTTTCCCAATGTTGGATAAATTCATAGAATCTGTGGCCTCCATTGGAACTATATCAGGTGATCACTATAGTTTTATTTTCAGATAAACAGAGTGATGAAACATTTCAATTGCTTCATAGTTCATAGAATTCTACCTGAGACTGTGTAGGATATTAAAGTTGCTAACCTTACCTGAAAGAATTTTAATGGGACTGATATGTCCTATTTGAAAAGAAACTATTGATTGGCACTTTCCCCTTTCATGCGGAGTAGCGTCAAGAAAATGATATGGTTTTAAAGGCCTATCGTTTCTTCTCCTTTTCTCATGTAATGCTGATGAGTCTGTCACAGTATAGGTAAAATTGAAAGCTGGTACTGGTTCTCAGAGCATGAACTCATGGTTTCTAGCATGTCAAGGAGCAGGTTCTGTGAGTGGATAAGCAGAGAGCATAGAGCATTTGCGGAATATGCTATTTCTTTTCAATGGGAAACTTCTTGTGTAGAAGCGTGCTCTTTAAGTCTACCTTTAGTAGAGACCAGCTTTCTTTTTTCCCTCTATTTGACTGGCCTAATTATCTAGTTGCGGACCTGATCCAGACTGTACATTACCAAAAATGTCACAATCTTGATTGCAAAGGTACAGAAAATTTCTGTCCAACATTTATCCATTTTTTTTCTTTTATATGTGAAAATGAAGGTAAAGTGAGCTTAGTAATAGGCTAGGTTACCACTCTCTGCTACATCTGATCCCGGAGGATATCGTGCCTAATTTATCAGCATTCTTTGATTCTGGCAAATCCTTCTGATATAACTAATAACGTGGTTGACATTGATGAAAACACGACAAATTGCTCCCCTATGGATGCTTGGTGGCTTGAAGCCATAAGAGTCCACATACTGTAGAAAACCAACAGGCTATGGAGTATGACCACAAGGCAAGGCAAGTCATCCACTTTACTTATCTCTGCAAATATTTTAGGATCTTTCGACGGGTCATGGAAGACGAGGACTGGCGGGTGGATTTAGAAATTAATACACCTCAGGGTGAGCTCTGAGCTTGAGTTCGACCATTCAAACAGCTCAGAGTTGCAATTATTTGGGAGCAAAGTCGATCTGGCTTAGTTCTTCTGCTTGCAGACTTGAACAAGGGTAGCACTTCATGGATCCTTTCAATTCATAGCACTTCATGGATCCTTTCAATTCAATCGCATCAGAAAAAGAGCATCAGACTGAAAGTAATCGCCGTGAAGATGTGGTTACCAACCAAAGTACTCTGAGCTCCGATGTTTGGTTTGAAAATTACTTTTGCTTGGCAGACATTAGTACCTCAGAAGAGCCATGTTATTCAAGACGAAACATCAGGCTGCGAATCCATTCCAACTGCTGACAGATGGCAAGAGTGTCATTTTATGGAAAATTCTTGGTTTATCAGGCCACGAAAGTTGGAACTTGAAGATTTTTCATTTCAGAAACCTCTCTGTTCTCGCTCACTACCTCGGGGTCACTTCACGCGACGATCATTGGTCTGACCAGAGGCTCTTATTATTCAAGTTTTTCCATTTTGTGCCATATTTAAGTAGGTGCCTTGACGCTTTTATTATGGCACTTATTTTAGGTAGAAAGCAAAGTTCTCCGATTAGTGATACAATATCACCCCGGCACCTCGCGAATTTATTCTTTCTATGAGGTTGATGGCTACAATAACTTTTTTGTATGCACTCATGCAGGGTGCTGCATTTGTTACAAGGATAGCATCCAGTCCAATGCCGAAAACATTTTAAGGATAGGTAAAATGTATTCTAATGGAAGCAACATGTATTGAACCGTGACCTAATTCCTTTGTACATATACCATTAATTGCGATTTAGGTGTTCCCAGTATATAGGGCCCAATAGTGAAACGAGACACTGGACAACATAGATTATGGCCTGAGAATAGGCGTTCACAATTATGAGGAGCAGTAATAACTCAGTCAAGACATCGTACCCTAATCCAACGAGGAACAAAAATAGAAGTGGTAAGATGAGAGGCACAGTAGAAAAATGAGTATAACGAGAAGCGCAATTCATAGTACGAGTAAAACTCACAAACATGCACAAAAGTACAACCTACTCAAAGCGCATAGAGATAAACTCCAATCTTATTCTCAAAGTTTAATGAAGCTTTGAAACTTTGTTTCTTCAAATCAGACTCAAAATATTGCTCTTTCGAGAAAGATTCTCGCACTAAAGTGGCCATGGCAGGGTGCCCTGGGGGGGATTTTCAGCCTGTTATTGGTGTGAAACTGGACTGCAGCTCGTAGTCTACCTAAGCTTAGCTAATCTGGTGCATCAACATTTTATATTAATTCTCTAAAAAAAATACTAAATGCTATCATGCTATTATAAAAATTAGGGATAATTACATAAATGGTTTATAAACTTAGTCTTAATATGAAATATGATCCCTGAACTTTAAATTTATTTAATGTGATTCTTAAAACACAATGCCGTGATTTCTCTATGAAGTCAAGGAGTGTTGACCTTGCCCACATAGGTGCAATTAATAGATGAAACTTGAATGACCTTGGATAAAGTACGACAATTAGTTGTCTACCAAGTTCTTCGTCAAATCATTGGCTTTTCTCAACCTGAAAAAAGAAAAACTCGTTAGAGAGTGGTAATAATAACAAATAAATTAAAAAGAATATCAACAGAAATGAAACAAAGAAATAAGTGCAAAATCTTCATAATTAACTAATCAATTAAGGGTTGGATGATTTGTAGAACAATACATTTGAGGTAGTTCGTTGGTTGTTCAATGATAATAGTAGGATTCAAATATAAATAAAAACAATGTTGATGGAATTTTTATCCTATACATGGAGTGGAGTCCAATAAATTTAATGTGGTAGCGCAATGTGTTTAGTTTTAAAAAGAAGAAAAAAATGCAAATCATGTGGTAAACATACTATCCAAAAGCAAATATAATCTAAATTGCTATTGAAAAATTAGATAAATGTGTCGATTCAATCATACTATTTAAAGAAGAGGTGTCTACATTTGGGTTCGAATGTATCTCACCCTCGAGTGGCGCCCTCCTTAGCTCTACCACCTTGTCTGACAACAGCATCCTTCTCAGCCCCTCCACATACCCCTGCTGCACCCCCGCCATCAGTGTCCCCACCTGGCTGTTGTTCCGTGTGTGATGCATCACTGGTCCTGTGCATGGAGGCACTAAAAAGGAGGGTAACTGAGGGAAGGGCACTCAGCGTCGGTAAAATAAACTAACAGATGACTTGTACCATATTGAAAATATGTCAGTGTACGCATGGATTAAATTTGGCATTAATTCTTGACTATTATTATTTTTGTTTATTAATGTCAAATATATAATTATAAAATAATCATTATGTCTTATTGAAACAGGTTAGAGTGGTGATTTTTTTATTATTATTTAATTTCAAATTTATTATTTTGCCTAACGGTTATTAGGTGCTCTTACAATCTTTGAAAGGTTAAGTGTATTTGAACATAGCTTCTTACCCTTTGGAAGGTTATGTCTATTCAGACATAACTTCTTCATCTTTGAAAGATTGGATCCGTTCAAATATATTTATTTAACATTATTATTGAATACTTTTCATAACTTTTTATTTTCCTTTTTAGGATATATAGTCACTATTTTCAATTGTTTCCCTTTGGGAGTTCCTTGAAAAATACCATAATTGCTTTATAGTATTCTTATTCGAGGCTTTGTTGTATTTTGGAAGATTTTTGCCAATAACCATTAGCAACGTTGTAGGTAGAGGTGTGTAAGAGAACTAAGAACTGCCTAGAACTAGATTGGGCTAGCCCAAAACCGACATTTCCCATGGGGACTAATATGGTTTTCGGTTCCAATTTACTAGAATCAATGAGTACCAATTCAATTTCCGGTTCCAGGTTGCCTATTTGGACTAGACTAGTGTGTGTCTACATATATATATATATATATGTAGTTTCTCCATCAACTTTTTGTTTGTTAATGATCCATTTACATACTTTCTCAATCAAAATAAAATAAAGAAACAAAGAGTGTGTATGAGATTGATTGGAAATATCCATAAATGTTGTGGCGCTTTGTCCTCATGATATAAAATTAAGAGTCAATGGCTCATTTTAAAAATATAACTAGGTCTCCTCTTAGCTATCCATATGATTAAATTATGTTGACGTGAAAAAAAGATGGATCAAGCGATTAACATTGTGAATTCTATGGAGTTAGTACTTCTAACATAGAGTCTAATTCTCAATATGTTCCTAGTGTCGGGAAACCCTAAGAGGACTACACCATGACTTTCGAAGAAATTAAGTTCCTAACTAATGAGTATTATTGATTTATTCCGCCCTATAGTTTTCAATCCTTAATCAAAATCCATGGCTCACAATTCAACCAAATTTAAGGCCAGACAAGCTTTAGTGCTCTACTTAAACACTAGGTTTGTCATGATATTAATTGATGAATGCAATTTTGTAGGGATCGTGAACTCGTTCCATGGACCTACTCGAGAATCGGACTAGACTGAACTGGCAGTCCAATTTTTAGGTGAATTCATGGAACCAATGGGCAATTCCTGATTTCAAATTTTCAAATCTAGTCCTTAATAGGCGGCTCCTGGTTCTAAGGTAGGAACCACCCACCTAGACCACGCTCACCCTTAGTTTTTTTTTTTTGGTTGACTAAGGAATGGCCGGAGATCACCCTTTAAGGATCACACGACCCTCCTAGTGGACCATGCTCACCCTTAGTTGCCCAATATTCGGCCCCCACTTTAGACACTTTAACAATAATTCGACCTTTATGACGAAGGAGAGAACTCACACTAACTACGCTACCCTTGGTTGGATTGCTCACCCTTAGTTGTCGGGCAAATAATTCCATAAAAAAAAATGTTATCATGCCTCAAAGTTTGATTCCATTCTTCTTTCCCAATGATTTTTTTTCCCCAACATCCAGTGCACGTTGAGTGTGTGGAACATTAACCGAGAGAAAAGAAAAAAAAAAGAAAGAAAAAGAAAAAAATCAACATAATTTATAAAATTTCTCACATTGACATCATTTTGAGTAGAATCCTACACGTCATATTGATGGTCTTGACATAAGACGGCTTGTGTTGACTGAAACTCAACACCAAGTTTTTCCTATCTAAATGGGCTAAATAAATAACATCAGAAAATCGTTAAAAGATTCAAGACTACATGAGTCAAATTAAAAAATTTATAACTGAATTAATATCCGCACATTAGGTTTATGACTTTCTGGGTAATTTCTCCTAGAGAAGCATACCTTCATGCAATAATACATTCTATTTTAAAAATAAAGTAACACTATCTTCTTTTTCTTTTTGTCAAATAGAAATACCATTTCATTTATTCAAAAGCTATACATGAGCGAAGTTGATAAGAATCAATACATAATAAGTCCCAAAGAGGTAGGGGTTGCCTAGACATCTAATTGGAGGGGAGGTTCCTCTTCAGTTGGTTTTGGCAATCCGCTTGTAGTGCACTGCATTCCTCAAAGAGACATCTCAAAGCCCATAAGCTCAAACTCAGTTCAACAGTGAATCTAATGGTAGATTAATTGTCTGACAGAACATTCACGTGCACCACGAATTCGTCCTTCTGCTCATACAGGTCCTGTAGCCAGAGCAATGCTTCCTTCACCGTTAGGGCTTCGATTTCGAATGGAGAAGAATTTCATATGAATATATGCTAGGTGTAAAAAGATTTATTTTGTTAAGGATTTTGCAATAAATGCATCTACTACTATTTCAAATTTCATAACAAAAGTTCTATTAGATACTTAATAAAGGCCTCTCTTCTTTATTCTCTCCTCATGTGACATTTTCTTGCTCTCTAATTTTTTCTTTCCACGTCCTTTAACCTTTTTTTTTTTTTCCCTTTTTCAATTTTCTGCACAGAGCTCACGTTTGCCTCTTCCTTTGGCCCGCGAAACGAGTCAAAAAAGCTCAATGAAGGTTACCAATTTTCAAACCACCTGAGAGTACAGAATTCTGCAGAAACTTGTTGGCATTTGGCCACGTGGGAGGCAGATTAATTGATTAACAGGTCAAATCCAGCCATGGCTTTCTCTTCGTCCCAAGTGCACTTCACTCGAAGTCCAAGCACAAAAAACACGGTTTTGATATAGCAAAAACCTTAAGTCCGGACACATCGCGCCGGAGCTCCCATGTCGTGTCCGACATGTGTCGGAGCGTATCGGACACCTCGACGCCCGGACACGCATTTGACCGCGTGCCGGATTTTTCGACACGCGGTCAACTTTTCTTGACACGCGCGTCGGAGCGTGTCCGAGGGATAGGGATCGTTGAAGAAGACGGAGGGTGGAGACGAGACCGGGGAGTAGAGGCAACGCCGCGACGGCGAGGGAGGGCCAGAGGAAGAGCAAGCGATCCAGAGGGCAGGGCCACAATTGCGACGCTGCGATGGAGGGCCGACGGCGAGGTTTCAAAGATGTTCGAGTTTTCATTGATCTGCTCGGATATCTTCTGGTACTCCTCGTCCACTTCATCCGCGACTGATCGAGGTCAGGCTCTTGCACGCCGGAGACGGAATGGGGCCGGAGGTATCGTCGCCCTTGATTCTGCGATCCCCTTCTCCCCCAACGTGAGAGCGTAAGAAGGGAGAAGAAGACAGCTTGGGGAGGTTGATTGATGGGCGGCAGGAGAGCAGGTGGTGGCGTGGGTTGGGGATGATTGATGGGGACGGGGCAGGGAGCAGGTGGTGTCGTGGGTGGGAGGGGAGAGAGAGAGGAGGGAAGAAACCGAAAGTTGGGAGAAAATATTGGAGAAAAGATTTGGGTGCCTAGATTTTGGGGGTGGCGGGAGGGATTGGAGAGAGAGAAATGGGGGAGGGCAAATAATTTTTGGGGATGAGCGTATAGAAGGGAAAAAAGAGAGGGAAAATAATTTTGAGAGGTTTTTGAGGGGAATAACTTTTGAGCAGTAAAGTTATTTTTGTTATAAAAATAAATAAATTAGTTAAAAAAATGATTTCAAAAAATAAAAATATTGAATATGAAATAATGATAAATTTTGATGATTATAAAAGATCGTAGATTTATTTAAATAAAGTTGATTATATTTTTTTGTTAGTTATTAGTTTTATTCATAATTTTTGTTAAGGTTAAAACTATGTTCTCAAATATGGTTAAGTATTAATTATGAATATATCTTTCAAATTTTCTATGAATATATCTATTAATATTATTAGTGTAAATTCATTATAAGTTCTTGTTATTTATTTATTTATTTGTGAATTTGAATCAAATTAATTAAAACTAAAAATACTTATTCAATAATAACGATCATAATGTGTCGAATTTTTATTTTTGAGGAATGCGTCTTTGGCATATGGTTTTCGTGTCCGTGTCGCGTGTCCGTGTCCCGTGTCCATGCTACTTAGGCAAAAACTATAATTATTCGAGTTCATGGAAGCTTCTTTTGCTTGTCTTCATCAGTGTCAATTCTAGATTCTAAATATCTTTGGACTAGTGCATCTCCTTTGCAAAGTGAGTTCCAACTATTCTTGTTCCAATTCTTTTATTTTGGGCGTAAAAATATATATAAGGATTAATATCACGAAAAAATCGAAATTGATATATATATATATTTCAAGTTAATTTTTTAATCATAAAAAATTTCAAATCGGTACATTTATAAAATTTTTATCTCAAATTAATTTTTTAAATACAAAAAAAAACCCCTAAACCGATATATCTCGTAATAAGTTTGCTCTAAGTTAAATTTTTGACAACCAAAAATCCCTTGTGATAAAGCCAAAAATCCAAAATTGATACATTTGTTATAGATATACCATTCATTAAATTAGATTAATATAACGAAAAATCACAAAACTAATATATATGTGACAAACGGAGGGTAATTTTCCAAATTGGTATACTCGTCAACTACCACGTATCATCCAACTCAGTAATTGGATAATAAAATTGAATGAAAATTAACAAAGAGTAAATTTGTCATAGATGTACCAATTTAATATTTAAAATTAATTTGTCATAAATTTATTATAAGTTTACCCGAGTTTATGATTTTTATGGTCAAAAAATTAGTTTAAGATAAATTTATTACAAGTATATATGTTTCAGATTTTTCATGATTAAAAATATAATTTAAAGTAAATCTATCATATACATATCAATTTAAGATTTTTCGTAATACTAATTATATATGTTGAGTTAAATTTTTGCACGGAAAATAATGGGTTCCGTGCGGATCTCACCCGCATCAGATCTAAAGCTCGACCGGGCTTTAGCCACGGTAAATACTTTCTCCTTGCTGGTCGATATTGCTTTCAGTTATCGCCCTTGTAACGGGTTATCCATCACGTGACATGGTTCATTGAATTTGTGGTTCATCTTTTATCATTTCGTATATAGTGGGTTCGTCCAACTTCTCTAAACCTAATGGATACGTGGTCCATTCCTCCACCATTTGTCTACCTCCTCCATTTTTACGTGGGGTCATCCATAATGATGCAATAGATTTGGCCGATCCATATTTTTAAAAGCTCGATTATTAAATTGACAATCTCAGTGTCATCATTCAATAATTGAATGATGACACTATTGAGGATTGATTCTGACATCTATTCCCTGTTATTGCATAGACATATCCAAATCACATGCCTATGTCGGTGTAGGCTTGGAGCATCACATCCACGAGCCATGCATGTCATTTGGCTTTGCATTAAGTGACCTTGACTTGCTCCCGCTATCACCCACGCTCATGAAAATGTAAAAGAAGCTCAAGCAATTTGCCGAATATCATTAACTCAGGATGCGAAGAAGGGGCAAGCTTCTTGCAAGAATCGACTTCCCCAGCAAAAAGGCAAAACGAATTCAGAGAACCAAAGACATAGAATTGGTCTTGCAAGAAATGAACTTCTACAAGAAGCAGAGAGCAACACAAGTTACACAACGGTGGGGTTCTACTTCTTATGTTATTGTTATCACCAGCATCGCTACCGCTACTAAGTTACGTGTTCAAAAACATCTTATAAACTAAATTTTTATGTTACATGTTAAAAAATTGCTTGTCAAAATAGTTAACTTTTTTAGATTTTATTTTGCGTTTGTATTGATACTACCAAATGATTCATTTCAAGATCACCCATTAATCTAAAGTCTTATGTTTTATCAAAAATAAACTCGATTGCATATTATTATTCTTGATGAGAAATTATTATACATGATAGTAGTATATATACTAAATAGAATTTTGGTATGGAAATAATGATAAGTTCCATGTGAATCTTGATCCATCCCAACTAACGTTTAGTGATTGTATTAGCTACTCGAAATACTTGCTCCTTGCTGGTTGATGCAACTTTTGTTTATCGTCCTTTGGTATCCCATTATTTATCCATCACGTGATGTTTGTATTCATTCGTGGAATTTGCATTTCATCTTTATCATTTGGTACACACAGTGGACTCGTCAATCCACTCCAATTTTTCCAAAACCTAATGAATATATGTGGCCCATTCCTCCATTATTTGGGTGCCTCCTTTGCTTCATATGGGGCCATCCACAATTGTCGGCAGATAACTCACGAAATTGGAACGCTTGAGAATGTAACTCAATTAATATCAACAATACTAAATGATTTGACCAATCAAATCAATACTTTAAAAACTCGATTGTTTAATGACGACGCTATGATGGACCGAATCAACATTCACTCATGCATATACGTGTACGAATCACATGTTAGTGTCGATAGAGCTGCACATCACTGGTCGAAGAGAGAGCCGAACCCAAAACGCGTGAAGGACAAGGTTGACCCACGGAAGTACATGAACAAAGGGAGTTTTTCCCAAGTCATCCATGTCATTTGCGTTGCATTGCTTGGCCTTGTTGTTCATGCTGTCACCCACGGCCATTTAAATGTCTTATGAACTGCATTTTTATGTTTCATTTAAGAAGTTTTTTTTTTTTTGGGTCAATTTTTGCAATAGGAAAGTTGCACAAATCGATAGAAATTGTAAGGAAAGTGTTGGAATCAAAGGAAATCAAAGGAAAATCAGAGCGATGACCACTGAAATTAAAATTAAAGTGCAAACAAAGAAAAAATAAATCACTAAGAAACTTCACTGAAATTGAAATATCTTCAGAGTTATAGACACATTGATGCTTAACTGGAGACATTGAAATGAAAGTTATACTATTATTTACAATGCACCTGAAGGATAGCAAACTGCAAAACTAAAGCTGAAATTTAGAGACGTTGGTTCAAAATGAAAAAAGTTTCGGAGGAAAATTTGGCAATGTTTTGGCATAGCTTAGTGTCCCCTCTTTCTTTGTTTTCTTTTTATTTGTACTCCCGGGATTTTCTTCGACAATTATTGAAATTCTTGTGTGATTCCCCACTCTAGCCACTCCATATTTCCATGATTCGCTCTATTTCCACAATTTTAGTAACTCCAAAGGCAATTGTGTCTCCTGCAAAGAGACTGCCATTTTATTTATGACTTAATTTAATTCTGTAACCATTCTAGCTGCTAACTCAAACAGCTCGAGATACCCTTTCCTTAATCTGATTGAAATGGTAACCAATACACCTTAGATCAAAGTCAGGTCACACAACCTTAAGGTGACATCAAACTGGGCCGGATTTATAAGATTCTTATGTCCTGTCATGCCCAATTATGAACACAAACATTTATTCTTACTTTGCTCGGCTTTAGGGTGGCTGTAAAAGTCAATTCCTTCGAAAATGAAACACCAACGTCCTTAGGTCATTGGTCTGAGAAAGCAGTCACAGAACGCGTCCTTTTGAGTATTGAGAAGTCCGTCGGATACAAGACTATAATTTTCTTCGTTGTGATCCAACTGGCGAGAGTAACTTGATAGAAACATAAACTAGAGTAGTGAAAGATTGTTAGTAATACTTAAATACTGGGGTGATTGTCCGATCAATCCTAAACTTATTGCACATATACTGATTTAGTTTTAAACTTTACAATTTTGCCAATTTTGTCCTGAAACTTTGAGTGAAATTTTAATGTAGTTCTTCAAGCCAATTTATTTACTCAAGAAAGTGTTAACCCATCGGTTTGTCACGTAGAATGGTCAGTGATAACTAGATGGTTGGCAAAATTTGACCGAAAGGATTACATTGTAATTTTGCACCGAGTTTTAGGACTAAATTAACAAAATTAAAAAGTTTAGACTGAATTGGCATCCATATGATAAGTTTAGGATTGATTTGGTAATTTTCCCCTTAAATGTTAAGACACGCTTTCATATGATAGTGAAGCTTTTACAATAGTTAGCAGGGATCTTACAAAGTTATATATGATATCAAAATAGGAGATCCTGAGTTATAATATTTCCAACCTATTAATTATGTCCCTTATTATATGTTTCCACGCTTGGCCATAGCCTAAAGTCTAGCCTACAATTGACGAGAAGTATTAGAATATTTAAATATTAGACAAAATATTTATCTAATAACTTAATTTTTAGAATAGTTGGCAATGTCCTCACAAATTTTACAAAAATGGTATAGGCGTTGAATGGGGATAAAAACACCACAAATGTCGTCACTTTTGTACAGAGCTAACTTGAGTGCCATAACTTTTTTTTCGACCACTTGGGTGTTATAGCTTCTAAAAACATTCACTTAAGTGTCATAATTTTTAATTGATCACTTGAGCAACATAACTTTTAATAGCATTTACTTAAGTGTTGGAAATTCAACATGACACGACATTTGTGGCGAACGTTTTTAAAGATATGAGGCACTCAAATAATCGATTGAAAAGTTATATGTCGATTAAGATAAGTGTATTAAAAGTCCTAAAATTTGTCAAGAAAGTGTAATTGAGTCCTAAAATTTTCAAAAAATTCAATCAAATTATAAAACTTGTCAAATTGGAACAATCAACTCTATCCCTTAACTCCATCCATACATCTTTCTCTTAATTTTGTTAGTATATTCTGTGTATCTGGTTTGCCAAGACTCTTCATGTTGTAGAATTTTGTGTCCCGATTCTTGAAAGTAGTCATTTATTTATTTGGTAGATGGGCATGTACCTCCTATGAGCGTATGGTGATGTCTGATCGCACAGATATTGGACAAGACAAAGAATGAATGTGTGATCACTGGGGTCGATAGCAAGAAATATCAAATTCAGTTGACTTACCTAACCTGATATATAGCTAAAGTTCATCTCCATCGTTAATCACGTGAGCTTTATGATGGGACCACGTAATAAACGATTAAGACATAATCATCTACATCATCTATAAATCACTAAAAGAGACTGCAGCTTGTTCGTCCTTCACCTCCATCTCTGTGAGAGAGCGAGAGAGAGAGAGAGAGAGAGAGAGAGAGAGAGAGATTAGCAAGCATCGAAGGTGATGAAGAACGGCCGGGGCGTTCTGGCAACCTCTAAGTTTGTGACATCCCGATTTTCCGATTCTATTTTCAATAAATTGAGACGAGCATTTCGTTGGCACGCATATAGTTCATTTCCTTGAGTCGGCCACTCATGAGAAAACTAGTCTATCGGGTGAAGTCGTTAAGAAATTCTAATGCATCAGACTCGAGAATTTGGCCAGGAAGCGACCTTTCGACCGAGCTAATCTGCAAGGGTCATTATGGCACAAATAAAAATCGATTAGAGACCGGATATAGGTCGACTCGATAAAGGCATGTGATCAAGTGTGGATGATTCCACCGGATCGCATAATCCTTGTCGATCGACACTGGACCGACTTTTCTATCGATTGGGTACTCTGTGTCCGTATTTGAAATCTTGAGATTACCCCGACAACCGAAAGTCGACAATGCTTCAAAGATGTACATTGTGGCTTGAGATGATCAACCACATGTCAAATGCGTGAAAATTTCTAAAGGCTACCCGGTAGGTTAGGCCGTGCTAAGTATCGTCAAAGTGAATTTAACCGTGGAATTGAGATCGAATTCTTAAATTGGAAGTCTCGGTGTGTCACAAATCATTTTAGGATCATTGACTTATCTTTGGAAGATTTTTTATGCAATCAGAGTTTTTCGGCAATTAAATCAGAGAATGGCTAATTTGGCCCGAGAAATTAGTGGGCTCGTCTTTGATCGCTTTTTTGGGACTTAAGTTGATTTTATGGACAAGTGAATATATGAAGTGAAGTGTGGTGACATTGGATTAATTTTATGGACTTCAATTTGGACTCAATTGGAAGTTGATTGATTATAATTGAAGAATTTAACGACACGTTAATCGACCGCGGAAAAATAAAATGGGCCCATTGGAAGATGTTGTGGAGGATTGGGTGAATGGATTGTGAGGTCATCCTAGGTCATGGTGGGCCACCTTGATTGGATGAGGGAAAAAGAGAAAAACAAAAGGGAAAAGAAAATGAAATGACTCCCCTTCTCTCTCCTTCCTCTCTCCTTCCTCTCCCTTGACCGCACCCCCATCTTCCTTCAGCTGCTCGGTTCCATGGAGACCGAAGACCAGAGGAAGCAGCAGCCGCCGTCGCACGCCCCCCTCCGCCGCTCGTTGCCGCCGTTTGTGCCGCCAAGCTGCTCGCCGTCCGCCCGCACCACCGGCCGTGCCACCGTCGCCCTCTCTCCTCTCTTCCCCATCTCCGATTTCTGCTTGAAAACCCAGCAGATTTGAGGAGGCGTCGAAGGTAGAGCAGCCATGGCTGTCCGCCCGCCCGCTCGTCGCCGGCCGCCCCTCCGCTCGCTCGCCGCTGCAACCCCGCGAGCTACTCCGCCCAGCCGTTCTCGTCGTCCCTGCTTCAGCCGAGTTCCAGCAGCTTCCTCAAGCAGTTCAGGCCACCAATGGAGCTCCCTCCGCTGCCGTGAGGCCTCGCCGGGCCGCCGCCTCACCCGTCCAAGCCCCGCCGGTCCTCCTCCGCCGTCCCTCCGCCCGAATCGCCGCCGAACAACCCCATCTCCGCCTGCGAACAGCAGCAAACAAAATGGGTATTTTAGCGGATGTTAGGCCCGTTTTGGCCGCCTTCCCGAGTCCGGATGCTCGGCCCGGTTTGAGGAAGTCGATCCTCGCGTCATCCTCGTCGTTTTGGTTCGCTCAGCTCGCTAATCCGGTGAGTTTAGCTCACTAAATCTTGATTAGACGGTTAATTATGCTCTAAGTGTGCTTAATTTAAGTTAAGCAAGTTTAGGTGGATATCTTAGTTTATTTAATTGTGATTTGGATTAAAAGGTTTGTTTAATTTAAAGTGTGTTTAATTAAAGGCTAAGAGAGTTTATTTAATAATAAACCTTGATGGGACATAATAGGTTTTATTTTTGAATTATTTAATTGTTTCGAAATTCTGGAATTTATAATATTATATTATATTTCGAAATTATTAAAATATTATTATTAAAAAAAAAAAAAAAAAAAAAACGGAAAAGTTATTTTTGACCCCGATTGCTTAGAATTTCGATGCCGATCGCTGCTATGCGTTCGGATTTTGAAATTGATGGTTGGATATTATAAATTGGATGTGGATGACGAAAATATGGATATTATTATTTAATTAATTTTCGGAATAAATTTAATTATTTATTAAATTCCGAAAATTTTGTCGGGACCTTGTTCTCTCAGAATTTCGTGCCGAATTTGAAATTGATGATTGGTTATGGCGAATTGAATGTGATTTCAATTTATGGTGATTCTTTAGAAAATCCTAAATGTGGAAATTGAGGGGCGGTTGGCCGTGAATACCACCTATTAGAGGTCGTGTCTAATGAGGCCATGAATACCACCTATTAGAGATTGTGCCCGATGAGGCCGTGAATACCACCTATTAGAGGTCGTGCCCGATGAGGCCGTGAATACCACCTATTAGAGGTCGTGCCCGATGAGGCCGTGAATACCACCTATTAGAGGTCGTGCTCGATGAGGCCGTGAATACCACCTAATAGAGGTCGTGCCCGATGAGGCCGTGAATACCACCTATTAGAGGTCGTGCCTGATGAGGCCGTGAATTACCACCTGATTACAGGTCGTGCCGAGTGGGGCCGTGATTAAGAGTAATGATGGATTTGCTGAATTGACATGTAATTGGCCAAATCGATTGATTGTTGAGACGATCCAAGTGGTTGAATTGTTCTGATGATGTGATTGTGCCATGGTTGTTTGGTTATTATAATTGTACGTAGTTGAATTATATAAATTGTGTTAACCTGCAGATGAAGGCTAATGCGAGGTAAGTCTTCTATGTGATGTGGCTAGGCCACTCGGGGCGTATTTTCTTTCTAATAGAGGTTTAGGGGGTTGAACTTGCTGAGACATCGTCTCATCCCGGTTGTGGGATTAAAATTTCACATCCCTGGTGGACGGAGCGGCCAGATAGCTTTGGTTGGCCTTGAGGAGTTGCAGAGGTGAAGTAATAAGGATTGGAGAACGTGTCTGACTTGTAGGTCGTAGGACAGTTCTATTTTAAGAGCCAATCTTTTGTAGATTGTTGGCCATAGACCTCTGTTTGTAATTATGTTGAATTATGAAAGTGTTATGTTGTGATTTTGTTTCTTACTTTTCTATCCCGTATTTTATTGTCAGGGGTTTTATAATATGCTTCCGCATGTGCGTTAAAGAATTTAATTGGGTCGGCGACTTAACCTGGGAACGTCACATTTGAATGACCATGGTGGGATGTTGGCACGCTTGAGGTTCGGGGCGTGACAAAGTTGGCAAAGGCAATGATAGTGTCATAAATGAGGTGGCAATAGAACACCTTGCTCGAGGAAGAAGAAAGGAGAAAAGGGAAAAAGAAAAACAAAGGAAAAAGATGAATAAGTAAAGTTGTCTTATCAAAGTTAGCTGAAAATTTAATATATAACTTACCCTCTTAATTGCAGATGATTCTAATCAATAAAAAATTCATTATTGACGATGTCACTGTTGGTAAAATAATCGGGTCGGAATCACATAAAATATCTATAACTATCAATAATATTATAGCAGTTTGAGTGAGGTCATTGAGCCCATGCAGAGCATATTGGTTGGCTTTTAAGTGACGACTTTGTAAATGGTATTACAAAGGCGGATAGGCTGGAATTGGTTAGCATTTTCAAGCCCTAGACATTTAAATAGCAAGGGAAAACTTGCAAGTGATTTTGAAAGAGACCGACAATGATCTCTTTCTGTCCATTCCCCATTTTCACCAGTCTAAAAATGGTACTGTCTTAGGGGGTGGAAGAAAAAAGAGAGACAGAAGCAAAGTTTAGTTGGTGAAAGCTTTTTTTAAGCGTTATTCTCTCTTCTTGTTGAAATATCTCACGTTATTTAATTAGGAGATTTATGTACTCTTTATATACATGTATTCTTCTTCCGTCTATTAGTTTAAACTTTTCAATTGGACTTCATAACATGACATTGGAGCCACTTTCTACCCCAGTTTATTTTGCATGTGGATCCACCAGCTCAAGTTTTTTTTTTGGATTTTCTAATCTCTCTTTTATTTATCTATTTATTTATTTATTTGGGTCTTTTCCTTAAGAAATCCCTCTTAGGGGGAAAATTGGCAGATAGATGTTCAAGTATATTGTTAAAATACTTGGCCTGTGCTTGGCGACTCCTTAGCTCTGATTCAGTGTTTGATGCAATATTGGATCGAGATTATAAAATTGGCTGCCAGATATATGATCCCTAGGGATATCAGCGATATCCATACTACCCTGGATATGAATCGCCAAATGAATATTTAAATAGGTTGATTCGCTTATGGCCGTGAAAGGGTTCGGTGAGCTACCTTTCAATTATTATTCATGGACGTTGCAAAATACTATTCAAAGTTGACATGATACCTACTTGTATAGAAATTATAGACTGCACTTCACGATACGAGATAACGTATTTCAAATGTATGTCATATGTCTTTGCGAGACATTGTTCAAATAGAAATGAAACAATGACATAAGAACGTTTATATCTCAATTGACAAAAGTTAAACATTTAAGACTTTCGTGGTACTTAACTCATATCTGAAATCTTACAAGTGAGCTGGTTTAGTTGTTAGCAAGTTAAATGAAAGCATCAATAATGCTAGAAGTATTAAAAGTTTTATTTCAAATTTATTGAAAGATGTAATTTGACAACATTTAATGAGTAAATTGTATGAGACACCCAACACCATCTTCATATAAGTATTTCCTTTAAAGTTCGAGACCTTACCCAGAAACGATCTTTCTGATGCAAGAAGCCTCTATTAAGGTCATCGTCCCACTAAGCATCAACCAACTCTTCACTCCAATTCTCCACCACCACCACCATGCAAGCCTCTCAACCTCTTCCTCCACCCCATTTAAGGTACTTGCGAGACGAGGACATGCCACAAGCATTCAAGGACTTGTTCTCCTCTCTCCCTTCAGAAGAAGACTGGATCACCGCCTCTTTCCGCTTGTACCAGGGCTTTTGGCTCTCCTCTCGGCTCTTCAAAGGCATCCTCACTTGCCAAAACCACTTCCAAGCTCACCCCTCTGATATCCTCCTCGTCACTAGTCCAAAATCCGGCACCACCTGGCTAAAGGCCATCCTCTTCGCTCTTTTGAACCGTGCCAAGTACTCTGACTCCGACTCACAACGACGCCACCCTCTCCTGACCCAAAACTCCCATGACCTCGTGCCCTTCTTGGAGCTCAATCTCTATCTCGGCCAAGAAAATCCCGATCTCACTGCTATAGCATCCCCTAGGCTCTTTGCCACCCACATGCCGTATTCCTTGCTTCCACAGTCAGTGAGGGACTCCAACTGCAAGCTGGTTTACCTGTGTAGGAACCCCAAGGACACCTTCGTCTAAATATGGCACTTTGCCAATCGGATGAGGCCGGAAGAGAAGGGCCAGATTCCGATCCAGGAGGGCCTCGACAAGTTTTGTCGAGGGGTGAGCGTTTGTGGGCCTTATTGGGACCATGTGTTGGGTTACCACAAGGCGAGCTTGGATATGCCCGAGAAGGTGTTGTTCATGATGTACGAACAGATGAAAGTGGACCCGCATGTTCATGTGAGGAGGTTGGCCGATTTCCTGGGTTGTCCATTCAGTAAAGAAGAACTGAGAGACGGGACAGTGGAGGGAATATTGAAGATGTGTAGCTTCGACAATATGAGCGCATTGGAGGTGAATAAGTGTGGGAAGTTGTGGACAGGGGCAGAGACCAAGTGGTTCTTCAGGAGAGGCGAGGCTGGAGATTGGGTGAATTACATGGGTTCTGAGATGGGAGAGAGAATTGACGGTGTCATGGAAGAGAAGTTGCGTGGTTCTGGTTTGAAGCTTTGAGAGTTCGTTTTAATAGAAAAAGTATCTGCAGGCCATTGAAGAAGCATTGTATTTCTAATGCTATGGGATGAAAGGTCTTCAGTGGCAATGTCGGTCGTGGCTTGGTCTCCATAGAGGGATGCTCCAAGGTTGTGATTCTAGTCTGCATGATTTGGCCAACACGTAGTTGTCTAATAAAAAGCTGTCATCCTTCTCCCTGGGAGCTTATGGATTTATCTTCTGACGTTCTTTTCATTTCCTTTTTTAATTTTTGCTGATTGAAGCATCGGGGCATGTAGTCTTCTATAAGTGTTGTAGTTCAGTGAACATTCTAGTTCATATTTCGATGTCCTCAGACAAATTGAGTTGCTGAACCAAGGGTCTTTGTGTCTTGGAGAAAAAAAAAATCTCTACTCGTTTTCCTTCCAAGCCCTTAAAAGAGAAAAAAGTTAATGACAAAGAAGAAAGCGGCCACAAATAATTAACACACCCAGACCAAGCCTATACGGTTTGGCTAGTGCACGTATGGTATGGAGTAAACCTGTCAAATGGGTGGTCCATGTCAAATATGGATGGATCAAAAATGGCCCACCTAAAATTGACTTAATTTGTCGAGACCTTCCCGAGGTGAACCATCAAAGGAAAGCTAATGAATAACTAAGCAAATGCTTAGAGTAGACTTTCTTAAGCCCATACAAATTCCAACTTTGTAGTTTCAATTTAATCAATTAAACATGCAAATCAATTCATTTTGGAGTAGCCACTAATGTATTAAAAATTAATTAGAAACTCAAATATAATGTGAAGAAATATTTTACTTTTATGAATTAGAGATCTATGAATAGGGGGACTTGATCACACTAGATAAGTCTAGCGTCCTTTTGCTACCTTTTTTTTTTCCTTATCTCAAAAAAGATTTGCAAGCAATCTTGGTAAGCTTTAATCATAAATCACTAACGCTCAACAATCAAATGCTACAAATAAATAACGAAATAATTTGAAAAACCTTGATGCGCTAAGCAGATCAAAAGCAAAGCTCCATTATCGTCCAATGCAAAAAGCATTCTGCAAGATGTTGACTACAAAATAGACAATGATGAAAGTATGCAATGCTAATTAATTATTTTTTGGAGATTTTTCTTGTTAACAACTAAGCATAACTCAGATCAAATGCTATGACTATATGAGTTTTAATCTACCATGCATTAATGAACTTTATAGAATTCTAAAATGTAAAAATAACCCTATTATTAATAATTCTAATGATATAGATATAACCTATGTGCAATTCTAAGAACATGATTTAGTTTAACTATAAATTAACCCTATTAATTAAACTACGTGAGATATTTTTGTATTTTCATTTTTCTTAGAAATAAAACACTAAACTCTAGGGCACTAACATGACCAAATGACTTTTGTTAAAAGATGACCCAGCAATGCAATCTAATTATTGGTATTTTTTAGGAGAGACAGATCCAGAAGTAATAAGTGTCCTAGCTATGGCAAACTCAGAGGCGGGACCGAGGAGCGATGCTGCACAAGCATTAGAAGGTGAGTGCCATGTGCTCCTGAGCATTAGGAGATTGAACCTCGAAGTCAAAGTGGTAAAGCGGAAGGATGAATGAAGAAGCCAACGACGTCTCTGCGTCAAATCTTGAGTACTGCCCGACAATCATACGATGGACTTACACTTGTGAATGTGCAACGGCATTCGGTGCTCAGTAGGTGTTTGTGAATATTCCTAGTGAACTATGGAAGTGAATGCCGGTAGGATGGTCAGCCTAAACACTGCCAACTACAGATCATGGAAAGGCAAGATGCTTGATTTTCTTTATTGCCAGGAAATGCATGGTCCCATAGAGAGTGACGAGACTATTAAGCCTGATTACACTGATCAACTATGGTAGTTGCTAAATTGGCGATGTGCAGCTTTCATTTGATAATGGTTGGATGGCAATGTTTGTCGCCATGTGGAGAATGAAACTTCATCAAAAACACTACGGAAGAAACTAGAAGAGTCGTATGAGAGGAAATCAGCATTTATTAAATCAAGAAGCTTGTCCCTTTGAAATATCAAGAGGGGCACTCCAATGGCGGATCACTTGAATGAGTTGTGAAGCATGATAAATGAACTTGTTACTGTGGAGATGGCGTTTGATGATGAGCTACAAGTGTTGTTCCTCCTAAGTGTGGTTCCAGATAGTTATGGTATATCGGTGACAAATCTTAGATGTCAGCACCTAATGGAAAAATTTAGTTGGATGCAACAAAATCTATGTTGCTTGAGTACGAGACTCTCGAAGAAAAGTGTGGACTCCCCTTAACCACATCTAGCCTCAGAGCATAGAGGAAGGGATAAATCTCGAGACTCCTACAATCGTGATAGATGCAAGGCATAAAATTGTAATATTTGTGGTAAGCCTGGTCACATGAAGAAAGATTATCGATCCTTAAGAGGAAGAAGAACGTAGAAGTAGACGCCAAGCAAGACAAGAATGACATAACAGCGGTAACTCGTTGGTTCCGCTGAAGAGCTGTTTCTTTGTTCTACTTGTGATGATCATTGAGTTGCTGTTGCAAACCAGGAGTTTGAAAAGAGAGTCAAAATGCATATTTGAAATATGCCATGGATTGGGTCATAGGTAGCGGTACCTCATGTCATGCCTCCCATTTGTTGATATCTTTCTAAAGATAGGTAATTAGGACTTTGCAAAAAATTGTGGGGATGGGTGATTTTGTCTTCAAAGTAGCTTGGGCAACAAACTGATGCCCAAGCATGTGAGGCATATTCCGCACCTTCGTTTGAACTTGAGTTTCACCAGAAGATTAGATGATAGACGAATTGGAAAGTTGGTTCAAGTGTTGGAATTAGAAACTAGTCAGGAAACCGCTCATTCTAGCAAGGAGGGGGAAGTGATGTGCTCTTTTCTGCATTCGAGCTGAGGTGTGCAAGGACCAAATTCATGTCATGGGGGAAGGACCGATACCTGATCCATGGCATATGAGACTCGACCGTATGAGCAAGAAAAGCTTCCTAACTTGCAAAGAAGGAAAATTACTATGTTAGTCAAAAGTCACGAGTAATAGGATCTCCAGCTTTACTAGAAAATAAGAAAACAAGCTATTATTTGAGGAAAATTACAAGTAGAAAAAGAAAGGTACGATGAGTGGAGCAGAAAAATCACAATAGCTATAAAATTATCATCATTGGAAGAACGTTACAATGTGCAACTGAAAATTAGGATCAATGATAAATAAAAGAAAGAAACTTGCACATTTTACGTGGAAATAATGATAATAGTCACTAATAAATCATAATGTATATGGAAGTTGCTTTGAAGAAACAAAACTGCTGCAACTTCAATCACTGTAAGTATTTCATTGTTCACAAGTAACGTGCCATTTGGATTCATATAATTTTTTGTTGATAATCAATGAAAAATCAATTGACTTGTTTACTTATTTAGTTAGATGTTTCTTAGGTGATGGTAAATTTGGTTACATCACTTCAACGTAGCTCTGTATGAATGCTGTTAAATTGTTGGAATCAAAAGGACTTGGAGGGAGAGAGTGCACACACAAAGAGAGATTATATTATACAATATGCCTTGCAAAGGCTTAAGAGAGTACACACATTAACTTTGCTAAGATTAAACTTCTCTCTAAAATCTCACTCTCTCGCACTTTCACACACACTCTCACCCCCACACTAAACTAACGTAACCCCTATATCTAAAAGTACTTCACCGCATGGACTTCAAACCTGCAAGAGTTAAATTTGAACTTTTCCTCTTGGCAGTCAAAAAAAACGTGGGCTGCGAATTCTCTTCTTCTTGCTGTCTTCAGTGAGAATAAAATATTGCCAGCCCTAAGTTGCTTTCCTTCCTTTCCTTCGTGCTCTTGGAGTCTTCAGCAGTAACTATAATATTTTATTGTGTGCCCAAGACTTGTCCTTTCTTCATGATTTTTCTTCTCCGGCGGCTTAGAGAGACGTGGTGCTGTAGCACACGTTACTTTGACGGTTTACAAACCAAATAACTCTTACTTACACACACACGGCCAAAAAACAATTAAAAGACAAATAAGCTAATCAAAACACAAAACACAAAACCAATTTTACTATTTTCTAACATAAATTGCTAGCTTGGTGCAGAAAAGTGGCATCGGTGCCTACCTGCTAATAAATGGGGTCTCTGACGTGAACAAAAAAATGTTGCTTCATAGATCGAACCGTCCAATAGCTTTCAGAGCCAAACAAAATTGTCATTCAGATTATCCGGTTCACTTGCTGTTGCTTCTACTAGGTCGTGCGGATGGATAACAGAGGTAAAATTGCCCCCTAGGGCATATATATGAAAATTGTCTAATGGGTGTATAAGTACACGTGTTCTTTCGTATGCCTTTCCTCCTCCGGACGTTTTCGAAAATATTTTTGCCAAAGAATTTTTTTATTTTTTTATTTTGGAGGATAATTTCTGCCGAAGTTGTCCCACTGGAAAATATTTTGCGATGATAACTTCACTGGTGAAGAAGGAAGTCTAATCGTTATGGCATTTTTGCTTTCTTTTTGGGGCTCCCAAAGGCCTTAACGTCTCGATTACCTCTCCAATTCCTTCGATCGGAAACAAAACATGTCCGCGTGATTCGCATTACTCTCCTCTGTGCAGCAGCCGCTGAACTATAGTGACGAACATGGAGGTCCACTTGATTTTCCAAAGCAATCCGGGTTGAATTTGTACACCAATCTCATGCAACGTCAAAAACAACGGGTTCAATCTTCTGCCACTACCTCCATTTGCCTTTAGGTACTTGAATGACCACCTTTTCATTACCGGAGATTGGTTTGTTGTTATGTTCCACACCAACCGTTTGTCGAAATTCCTGAGTCGCTTCATTCTCGAAAACCCCATTTTTTGTTGCTCTTTTTGAGTCCCAGTTTTCACCAACAGACCTTTGTTTCGATCTCTTTGAAGCATTGTCTTTTATCCATCCCCCCCAAAAAAAATGGGGGGGGGGGGGGGGGTGGGGGCTGTTTGGAATTTTACATCCAAATGTTGAGTGTGTCCTCCAGGAGAACAACTATGGCGGGCGATGATATCTCCATGGAGAGTAACAAGTTTTGTTTTTGGTCGAAAATAAGGCCATTCATTCACCAAGAAAAACCAGAACATAACATAGAAAAGCTTCTGACAAAGGATATTCCAAAGAGGCCCGGTGGTAGGGGTGTCAAAAGACCCGACCCGACCCGACCCGACCCGACCCGACCCGACCCGACCCGAACACGAAACACGTATTAACGTGTTTTGTGTTCGGGTCGTGTTCGGGTAACAAATATAAAACAAGCAAACAAAATGTGTTTCATGTTCGGGTCGTGTTCGAACATTGTTCGACCCGAAACAAGTTTTCTAAAGTCCAAACACGCCAAAACACAAAAACACAAACGCTTTAGGCTTTAGGCTTTAGCCCTAAAAACACGAACAGTCGAACACAACCTCATCGGCTCCGCCTTCTTCTCCGACGAGTACGCCTTCTCGTGGAGTCCGCTGCCGCCCTCCGATCGACGCGACTCCGCCTCGCCGTCGCCGTCGCCACCCCTTGCCTCCGCCTCGCCGACGCCGAAACCCTTGCCACCGCGTGCGGCCAACCATCGTCGACAGCTTGGGGACTGGGTTCACTCGGTGATCATGGCGCTCGTTTCTCGCCTCGTTTCCAAGTCCCGGCAGGTGAGGAGCCCCCCTCCAGATCCACGCGCCTTCCCCCCTCTCGTCGCTCGTCAAATGCCGTCCCGAATTTCTGCTCGATGGCGCTCAACATTGGCCGTGGAGATCGGGAATTTTGCATTTCGCGAAGTCGCCACTTTCCGCTCGGGCGATTGTTGATGATTGTCTGTTGCTCTTCGTTGCGGGGCGATTTGATTCGGCAATTGTATTGGGTCGAATGTGTTTTTTTATGGTTCAATTTTGATGTTGGATTGGGGCTAAGTTGTCGGCATGACTTTGAGTTCTCTAGCTGGGCTGCTTCGTTTCTTCGAAATCTATTTCTCTTTCGGGTTTCTTTCTTTTAAATTTTCTTGTATTAAGGAAATTGCTTGTCTCGATGCATTTAGTTGTCTATGAAATTCTTTGGGTTCGGTGTTAAAAGTTAAGCTGAAGCAAAGCTAGCTAAGCGAGTGAGCGGTATGTGCTTTCGAACAACATCATGAACAGGAGGTAAAGTTCTTTAAAATTGATTGATGGGTCTTTCTTGTTCGAGCAAAACTGTTAAAATGAATGGTTGGTTGGAGTGTGAATGGGCGGTCGAAGAGGAAGAAGGTCTGTAGGCAATGTCCTTCGCCTTTTATCAAGCTTCGGTGTTTCGGTATCTCATATTAGCCTCGATTACGGGCCCGGACAGTTTTGCTCTTAGAAACTATTTTTGTACTTCCGAAAAATGGCTAGCTGGAATACTTACAAATGGAAGTTTCGGAGAATTATGGCATTTGTGGTTCGTGATAATTGCATTTGAGATTCTCAATTATGGATTGACAAGTTCTGGAGAATAGAGTAACGTATATTTGTTTTCCTGTGGATCTTTTGGTCTCTTCATAGGTGTGGTGTTAGAAAGTTTGCTCTCCACTGCAGAGCGAGGAATACGAAGATTAATTTATGGCAATCAAAATCGATGTTCGCTGCTTGTTTCGTAGTGTTAAAAACAGAGGTCATTTGTGAGGGTGCAAAGTTTTGCGGTGGTGAATGTGATGAGATGCAAAATGAAGAGTTCCGATGGACTCTCACTTTGTCGTGCCTTGTCTCTCATTGTCACATTCGTTTCGTGTCCATCCTCCATCACAGTTGGTCTTTAGGGTGGATTTGGCCACTGCAATGAGGTTCAAGATCATGGTTTGGAAGACCAAGAGGTATAAGGTAATAGTGGTGGGTGCTAATGTGACTCTCAATGATCAGGCTGCTAAGAACACCGGCAAGAAGAACAAGGATGTCAAATTAAAGTCTGGGGTGGGTAAGAATTTAGGGGGTTGTTGCTTTTGGCAGGTGGGGACTTCTGTTGTTGCTTTAGCTTTGATTTTGCTTGACTAAGGGCTGAGTTGGACTCTCCCTTGTGTGAGGAAGGCTGAGAATGAGATTAATTTTCTGGTATTCCTGGATAGTGGGCGTGCTGGTTAGTGTTTGCATTAGAAATGAGTGCTGGTTAGCGTTTGGTTCTTATGATATGTAGTCCTTATCCTTCATTACATTGAGTTCTTTGGGGTTGTTCAGATTCTGGGTCTTTGCGTGAAAGATTCCATTGGGAGGAGAATCTGGTTTTGTTAATTTTTGTGTATCTTTGGTGTGTGTCAGATCATTTATAGGACAGATAATGGCCAATCTTGCACGATGCATGATTTCATTTTTTATTTATAGGACAGATATTGTTGATGAAGCAATCACATTCTTCCGGGCCAATGTCTTTTTTAGGAACTTCGATATAAAGAGTGTTGCGGATAAGCTCCTCATTTATTTGACATTCTACATCAATGTGGCACTAAATTATGCTTGTGCTCATTTGTAGAAGATACATTCATTTGCGGCCCGATGCCCGTTCGACTGTCACCCGGAAAAAAAAAAAAGGAAGACCCGGAAACCCGACCCGAATCTATGCGAGTTTAACGTGTTTCGGGTCGGGTCGGGTCACAGTATGTGACCTGTATGTTTCAGGTCGGGTAACATCAAGACCCGACCCGACCCGACCCGTTTACACCCCTACCCGGTGGTACTTGAATGACCACCTTCTTATTACCGGAGATTTTATATATATGTTCCACACCAATTGTTTGTCGAAAATTCCTGATTATCTTCGTTCTCAAAAACCCAGTTTGTGTTGCTCTTTCAGGGTCCCAGTTTTCACCAACAGACCTTTGTTTCAATCTCTTTGAAGCATTGTCTTGTGATATCTCTTGGCTTTTATATTAGGGTCTTTACGTCCAATATGTTGAGAGTGTCCTATAGGAGAACAACTATGGCAAGCGATGATATATCCATGGTAAGTAGCAAGTTGAAACGTCGGCAGATGGACAGAGATGACGGACATGATGCAATTAGTAATCACCCCGGACTCGGTGCTCCTCCATGTACCGTGCTTCCCGCCCACGAGAGACAGCTATGAGGATTGTGATGGTCCCGAGGTTCTTACCTCACGGACTTCTACCCGCCACTTATCTTTCGATAACCGTGCTTACCATAACGCAAGGAGGAGGACCCCGCTTTTGAAGTGATAACAGATTTGCAAATTTTACCGACCATGTGTTAACTCTGCACAAGAGCCCCACAATTGAACCGTTCTGTCTTAGTTTATACTATGTGGCTAAGGTGGATCCCTCTGATCCTGAATATGAGGATTATGTAACTACAGAGAGAAGAAGGTCGAACAAACTCGATACATGGATTTGTTTTGCAGCAAGAAAAAAGGTTAAGTTCCTCAATTTGGACTTCTTACGGTGTGCTAGGGAGTTCCCACATAATCTTTACGTGCTGCCCAGCATTGTTCTTAGGTGTAGCTGCTTAGTAGAGCTGAAGCTGGCTTTCTGCAAGGTCCGACCGGTGGTGGGACGGGTCCAACTCCAACTAAGGTCGCTTAGAAAATTATTTATGAAGAAAATTGACTTACCTGACAACAAAATGGCTGACATACTATCTCGGTAGCCTGTTCTGAAACAATTGTCTCTCAAAGATTGTTATGGCCTCCACGAGCCCAAATTCTGTCATGGCCCATCTATTGAAGAGTTAAATTTAAATGAATGCCGCAGTTTGAATAAGCCTTATCTTACACGATCAGATATAAAACATTTAACCATTGATCACTGTGGGCATCTGGAGCTAGTTTGTCCTAATGTGAAGATTCTGGATATTCTGGGTGTCTAGATTATGTCAAGGTGACGATATGTTATCACTGGTTGATACATCCCCTCGCCTCGGTGATTATAAAATATATCCGCCTGGAGAATATTGTGAGTTCGCTAGCTGCTTTGCTGGAAAAGCTCAGCTGTTTGCCATGCGATTGGTGCATACTAGTATGGTTTCTCTCGCTGTTGCTCGACCTATTTTGTCTTGCTTTGAGGTACTTGTGAATGATTTGGGTGCTGATCCTTGGAAAGGAGTATTACCATTTGTTTGATACAATATTCTCACATTTCAACTGTCCTAAATTTGTAGAATGGAAGTTGGGTAAACTGATTTTGGATGGGTCTTACTTGAAATGGACGGTGGTTGTCTTTGTTTCTCGCTTTAGCTTCTTTGTTGTTGCTTTGCTTCGTTCATCGGGTAATGTCCCGATGAAGAGTAAAAGAAAATATTATTTACTCAGGCTGGGTTCTTTTATTTACGCCAACCTAAACTTTTATAAGGTGGCCTTCCTTGCATTTGCTGGCCTATGAACTTGAAGCAATTGTAAAATATTATCATCCACAACCCACTCATGTAACCGAAAACTACGGTTTATTAGGTGTCTTGTCTTCCTTGTGTCCCCGTCTGTTTTCAATTTTAATGTGACATCTATCACTATTTTAAATGTGCATGTCCATGCTCTTGTGATTTGTCTTTCTAATATTCTACATAATCTGGTGAATTTCGACAAGACTCGAATTCAACGGTATCATACTAATTCATTTCAGCCAGTCCATACATACACATGCTCTTGAGCATCCACAATGTATGTCCTGTACTATTTCTCATTTAATGTTGGTCCAATTAATTCTTTTTAAATTAGGTATTAACTATGTGGGAGTTGACAAATCAGCGATGCCCATCTTTTACCTGGAAACATGTGACACTACAAATGCTTCTGAGAAAGCAGTACATCCCTGGCATTTGTAGCATGTTGACTGTTGAGGAACTGTCATTTTCTTGAGACACTCACTATCTATGTTTATCCTGGAAGAGATGACAATAAAGCCAAGGTATAAATACTCGAACTGTAATTTTATTGGAATTTTCAAATTTGGAAGTGATGGAGATTAAAAAGTTGCTTTAAATTTCTGGCTTGCTGAAGCAGGGTGGAAGCTTGCATTTGAGTTCAATGGCTTTAGTTACTGGAGTTCAGTGGGCAGCACATTTCCTTGTCTGGAGGACCAGCTTAAGCATGTTAAGATATGTGGTTATGTACTGGAGCCTGAGGTCATTGAGCTCATTGAATTTCTACTCAAGAATGCACAGGTCCTGGAGAAAATGGAGATTTCTACCGACAAGACTCTGCAGTGAACAAGTAGCAAGTACATGTTCTCCAGAGACATTGGTCGTCCATCAAAGGATTATTGGACACCGGATGCGCTGCTAGAGTTTTCACAGAAGTTGTTAAGTTTCCCAAGGGCCTCAACACGTGCAGTATTACACCCGGGTTAGAAACTGGTATTGGAATTGTATTCACCCCTTTCTTTTGGACAACCCTCGATGTTTCCATATCAGGCATCTAACATCTGGTAGACTTTACAAAAGTAGTCGGCCTTTATGATGAATTCGCCCTTTTGCCTCAGATCTACGAATTCGCCACATTCACGACTCAGCACAGGCAGCTGATGTGCCCTTTCAAAAAAAAAAAATGTTTCTCATAACAGCTTTTTTTTTTCATATTCCCAGCTCTTGCAAATAGTTTGGCTAAAATTTTTGCGGTATAGATCTACTTGAACAATCTAACCAGTTATAAGCTGTTCGTTAGTAGCCTTCGCTCTTGCGGCTGCTGTCTCTCTCTTGTTTTTTCATTTTAGTGGGTGCCATTTTTTTTGTTGTTTCACTTTTCAGTTTTCCCTACCATTTCCTTATCTTGAAACTAAGTCGACGCAGTTCAAGATTCTCGAGTGCTGCCCCCGAATGATTAGTATATCGACATCAATATCAATACAATCATAATCTACAGTGCACCATAAAATATTGAGTTGTGCAGTCCTCCAAGTTCGTATCTTTTCTTAATGTCTACCCAAAAATTGCTACTATATGTGCTCCTTTTGCTAATTAACAAGATCATTTTGTCCCTTATTAAACGCGTGAGAGTTCCTTTTTCTTTATAAATAACATGAGTATCCAACTTTGTATCTTAAGGTAGTTTGGTGATCAATCCCTTATACCCTTATACTGTGAATTGCGTGAAATCAGTCCAACTTTGTATCTACTTCATCCCCTCTTGACATAGGTTTCCGAGGAGACTTTGTAGAAAATTTATTCACATATACAACTAATCAATCAAGAAAAACAGATCCATATATGATTGTAAAACACCGAGATCAATAAATACAGCGGAATTAAAGCATACCTCTTTGAGCCATTGCTTCACTCTAAGAAAAATAGATCACTTTGATAATCAGGGATCTATCGGAATGCTAGATCTTCCTCTTTATGACCTATTTCGATATATCAGCTTTCAATAAGATTAAAGCAACTGATAGGTATAACTTACCATTTTATAGGTTAGAGAGGGGACCTAACAAACCTTAATCAACAACGTGTCAACTGGGTTTTTCCCATTACGGGCTTCAGTCAAACACAGTTGCCTACACTTTGCTGCTCAACTAGGCCCATTAACAATAGATGCCAATACCCAATTCAATTAGATCACTTTAGGGTTTAACAAATATTGGAATATCCATTAACCCGATTATTTAAAATAGAAAATCAATTAATTAATGTAAGCCCATATTATAGGAAATTTCCAACATTCTCCCACTTGGGCTACATTAATTAACTTATTTTATTTTGAAAAATATTTTATATTGAAAACGACACTATCGGGTTAATAACTGAAAATTTTGTTTTATGTGGCCACAACTTTTAAAAAATAATATTCCAATAATGGCATCTCAATACCAATCAAATCCTATATAACCTCAATATAGGACTATAGAGATCAATGTGTTAAGAAAATACCACAACACAAGACCTTCCATAATCACATAGAATAAGTATTATATTTTCATGGATCATGGGCCTAGTAGTGTAGTAAGAAATAGTGCCAACATGTGATCAAGATATACACTATTTCTTATTGGTCCTCAATGCAATTTCTCAATGACATGAAATTGCATTAGCGCAATTTCTAAACAACATGAAATTGCCTCAGTGTGATTTCTAAACAACATGAAATCTTATAATCAGTGACATCCAGTCATCTTTAAACTAAAATTTGTTTAAGAATACTGTTTTATACTTCAATTTCTCAATCAACAGGAGAAAGGATAACAATAGGAACCATTATTAAAAATAAATGCTTTAATAGATATCATGAAAGCATTATTAGTTTGCATATAATTATAATATCAAAAAATACAACTATATAACTCCCACTAACAACAGAAATTGCATTAGCGCAATTTCTAAACAACATGAAATTGCCTCAGTGCGATTTCTAAACAACATGAAATTGCACAATTATGTCACAATTCAACATGAGATCTCATAATCAGTGACATCCAGTCATCTTTAAACTAAAATTTGTTTAAGGATACTGTTTTATACTTCCATTTCTCAGTCAACGGGAGAAAGGATAATGATAGGAACCATCATTAAAAATAAATGCTTTAATAGATATCATGAAAGCATTATCAATTTGCATATAATTATAATATCCAAAAATACAAACTATATAACTCCCACTAACAACAGAAGTCAAAAGATTCTAAAACACCCATATTCTTTACATGTTTTTTAAACAAAATGGGTCGTAAGCCTTTTGTTAGAGGATTAGCAAAACATTGACTCAATTATGATATTTTCAATCAAAATATCTCCCTTTTTAACCAAGTCTATAATATTTGATCAAGTTAATATTTCAACTGTGGCATTATTGTTAGTTATAGCAAAAGTAATTGTTTATCACACATAATGCAATAAGATCAATTATGGGCAATGAGCAATTCAACAAAATAATTAGTATATTATAAACTCCCCTTTGGGCAGAGTGTATAATGCACAATTATTTTTCACAGCACGAAATTTATAAAACAACAACAAGGAGAATTACATATAATTGTTAATGATCCATTCCTTTTGGGCAGACAAATCATTTAAATTATACATCTTCATGATATCAATATATAGAGACGACAAAAGAGAATTACATATAATTTTCAAGGATCAATCCCCTTTGGGCAGATAAATCCTTTAAATTATACATTTCCATTATCTCAACATAGATGGGAATTACACATAACTCTAAAAAATTTATCCCTTTTAGGCGGATAAACCTTTTGAGTCATACATCCCCATCATTTATCTATAATATATCAATATAGAGGGGAATTACATATAACTTTCAAAAATTTATCCCTTTTGGGCAGATAAATCTTTTTTGAGTCATACATTCCCATCTTTTAATTTTGGAATTTATCTTTATGCAATTTTCAAATTAATATACACAATAACCCCCTTTGGGCAGGTAATTGTATATACTAATTTTTTCAATAGGAAATTCCAAACAAATATATGCCTAAAATTCATCTAACAATATGAAGCACTTTACGACATGTGCTTCCCAAGATCATATTGCATTTATCAAGCAACAATTTTTGCCACAATTTTTTTTAAATTATTATTTTAATATTTCGGACTCATGGCAAAACAAGAATGGATACGAATGGTTACTAGAATTAAAGGGAGCCAAAAATTTCGTAGCTATCATTAATCATTACATCAAAAAATCATGAGGATAATCTTTATCTCACACTTCCTCATTGTCAACCCTTGGTTGGCATCTTTTAAATTTGGGAAATTTCATAGTCATGCAATAACTCAATCTCCACCTATTTGACACAATCATATGATCTGAATTTAGAAGTATCCTTCATGCATGTTAGCATGAAACCCACAAGAGATCAAGCAAAATCTCTATAAAAAGAACTTTTAAACCTCAATCATGTTAAGCCAGTCCACTCCGATGATTCGTGGTAAAACCACACAAGAAGACATGAAAGGTCCGTTTGGTTCACCAGAATTTTCAATAATATTGATTAATTCGTATTTTGATGTTATAGTCTTCTGTCAGTCACCGGTCCAAAGATTACAATAAAAATAAAAGAAGCTACAAATGAATAAATTTAAAACATAATTCCCATGTAAAAAAAAAAAAACATTAATGTGCTTCTCATCATGCACCATCTACGATTTTCCCCTTTTGAACCTGGGGTTTCCACAAAGCACTACACAGTAGACTATGGACTTTTCTTCCACTGCTGAAACCTTCATCTTTTACATCTCTCTAGCCTAATCCTAATTTTTTGATAAATAACATCCTCTTGTTTGTATCTATATACATTTGGATCTCGATTCACAAATCTCTTGGTTTCATTGTATCACCTTCAATGGAATTTTAAACCTTAGTCAATAAAACACCAATGCATCGCAGGAGCCGTGCGAGTAATTTGCAAAAAGATTAGAATTTTCAAGTTTGGAATTTTGCTGGTCATGCCACATTACTCAGAAAATCAACTATGAACCCAACAAATCCAGACAAATAACTTAGCATAAAATCACTCGTACAAACAAAAAATCACAATTTGGTCTTTTGCTCACCCCACAATCAACATATTTATGGCGAAATCACAATAAAGCCTTAAAGCAGCGGTTTCATTTAGAATTTAGCAACAAGATGCACGCACCGCGCGTGAAAAGCAAAACCGACTATTTCCATCTTTAAATTTTGATATCCTGACAACTTGAGAAATCTTAACCATTGGTTCTCTTTTCCAAACTATAGGGAGCACCATAGCCCCAAAGCTTCAGCGACTCACTAACTACCTAATATAGAAATAACCCAAATCAACGAAAAATAGGGCACAAATCTCAACTTTATAACAAAGCACCCCATAAGCGTCACCCATTGCGTACATGGATCAATTGATGCGTAATCTCAATCCGAGTAAAACGGCAAAGCGGCAATCAAGGAAAAGGAAGAGGTGCAAGAACCTAATGCGAACGCACAGAAACCCCGTATGCACAATCGCACTGAAGCACGAGGCGGGAGGAAGAGAAGGCAGAAACTCTAACCACTCGTCCAGAGCGGAACAAACAATTAGCTACAATAATCTCTAAACCAACTGTTTCTACCGTCGACTAAAAATCGAAGGTAACACTAGAATCTAACTTAAAATTCTAGAACTTTTTTTATATATATACGAGACAATCACTCCAATTGCACCATACATAGCAACCCAAAACCCAAAAATCTCGAGTAGCTAGTTAAAAATAAATAAAAAATTCTCTCTTCCGAACAAAACGATCACTGCACAAGCTGCATATGAAGAATTCTACCACAAAGATTTCGGATCTCTAAAGAAAACAAGAAAAAGGGTGATCAAACATGGGCACTTACTGATTGACCCCTTTGAACATCAAAAAAAGAAACAATCTTTGCCATGGGAGATGGAGAACTTTCTTTATTGCCATCGAAAGATGCTAAAACATATATATAACAATGCTCATGCAACGATTTACAATGAACATCAATCAATTGCAAGTAATTTGAAAATTCTAGAACTTTTCACGTATAAACCCTAGAATTTCAAATTTAAAATTCTCTCTCAATTCTCAACGAAATTATACAAATTATATATGGTTGGAAAGATCTCGACATGTAGAACAAAAGCTCTATGGTTTCAGATCAATCAAGCAAAAAATCCACACGAAAGATAATGCCCATATTTGGCTCAAAGAGGAAAATTTCGAATTTGTCCATAAAAAGATAAAATTTGGGTTCCACTATCATATATGACAAGCTCTGATACCACATGTAGAAAATTTATTCACATATACAACTAATCAATCAAGAAAAACGAATCCATATATAATTGTAAAACATCGAGATCAATAAATACAGCGGAATTAAAGCGTACCTCTTTGAGCCATTGCTTCACTTTAAGAAAAATAGATAACTCTGATAATCAGGGATCTATCGAAATGCTAAATCTTCCTTTCTATGACCTATTTCGATATAGCAGCTTTCAATGGGATTAAAGCAACTGATACGTATAACCTACCCTTTTATAGGCTAGAGAGGAGACCTAGTAAACCTTAATCAACAGCGTGTCAACTGGGCCCTTCCCTTTACGGGCTTCAGTCAAACACAATTGCCTACACTTTGCTGTTTAACTAGGCCCGTTAACAATAGATGTCAATACCCAATTCAATTAGATCACTTTAGGGTTTAACAATTATTGGAATATCCATTAACCCGATTATTTAAAATAGAAAATCAATTAATTAATGTAAGCCCATATTATAGGAAATTTCCAATAGACTTTTCAAAATAACATGTTCGTAGAGCATCGATCGGTATACACACTTCCTTTGCCCCAATTCCACGATAATAAGTGGTGTTCCAACATGAGATTTTACAACATGAGAACTCCCACGTTGTTTTCTGGAAACCTGACAGGAACAATGCCAAATTTGACCAAAGTGCAACTGATTGGAATTTGATTTCTTAACCAAATAGAGAGTTTTAACTTGATCAGGCCGTCTCGATTTGGTTAAACATTTGAATAGAACTTTTCCCGATTGATCTATTTTGTCGTAATTTGGGTTGCTTCTTCACACTCCTCCACTTACTTCCCTTGAATTGGTAATCACAATATTATGGGAGCTCACATATCGGCCATGTCCATCTTTAAGGCTTCAACTGCTTCTGAGCAAAGCGACGCATCTCTAGTATTTCTAGCTCATATGGGAATTCTTATTGTCTCGAGACCCTCACTATTTATGCTCATCCCAGATCTCATTGTATATTTATGTATGAATTTCCATTCAATATATCATGAGTACTAGAGATGAAAAACGGCTTGCATTCAAATTTCAGCTCGCTAAAACAGGCTGGATGCAAGCACATGACATCAACGGTGAAAACCAGTGCCTCAACCAATAGCTTAAGCAAGTAAAGATATAGGGATTTGAGCTCATCTAGTTTTTACTTGAGAATGCACTATTCTTGGAGAAGATGGAGAAAATAGTAATTTAAGTTTCTAAAATAGTTGAAAAAAAATGAGATACAATTAAATCGTGCAAGCTACAGAATCTTTTCAATTAAGTTAAGTTAAAGTTTTTTTTTTTTTTTTTTTTTTTGGTAAAGAAGTTAAGTTAAAGTTAATAACAATTTCTGCTCTTTTTTTCCCATGAGTTAACTGAACCATCCATGTTATCGGCTACTTTTTACCATTCTTGCTCCTCTTTGATTTCCCCAAACCAAAGATAATTCACATTTGAATCATTTGAGCACTCTGCCGTGGGCTGGAATGGAACTGAAAACGTCTGACAAGGGGAAGACGAATCATCCATGTTCCCGGCACAAAAAAAACTGAGATCAAATTTTCGTTGAAAGATAATTTCGCTTCTGGGGTAAATTTTCATTTTCGGTGAAACAGAAAGTATTGCCATTTATTATTATCTATGAATATGAACTCCCAACGCTCAGTTTGATTTTCATGAAAATATCTTGATATAGTATTTTTGTTTAGCAAAAAATTAAAAAGTGCGGCATCTCTCCTCCCATTGCTTTCTCCTTCTCTCGATTTTATTCCCAGCGCATTCGCATGCTCAAAGCATTTGTGTCTTTTGTTCTTGCTTTTCCCGAATAGATTTCCTAATTTCGTTCCCCGGTGGAGGATTCGGGCGAACTTTCGAACTGCACATGGGCGGATTGGGTCTGAAATGCCTGTCACTGCGTTCGGCGTGCGGGGTATGCTTTAATGGGGAACGCTGGCGATCCATTGATTGAAGGACATTCTTGTGGAGCGGTTGATTCTCTCCGTGGCATTTGTTCATCGATTTCATCAGAATCGGCCACGAGAGAGAGGAAAGGGTTTAGAAGGAAATGGCGGGAGGGAAGCTCCATACATGGAGGTTCTACAACGAGTGCTCTCAGGTCAGGATCATCAGGACAGAGGCATGATGAGGCAACAGACATTCAGCTTGGCACCGAGAAAGTATGGGCGATTTTTTTTTTGGATGATCCAGGAATCCCGTAAGCCATAACAGCAGAGCAAACTTGGGGTGACGCTAGTGGAAGACCCACCACCCGACGTAAGTTTGGGCAATGTTGGCAAGTATGGGCGATGTTGGCTGTTGTTTTTCACTACAGTTCGATTTTCGGGGCAACAGATAAAATTTATTTCCATGTCTTCGTAGATGAGACGGGTTATTGCCATCAAAGAACCCCACTAAGGCTGATGTTGAGGAAGCACAATTCGTCGAGTTCTAACCAGCTTTCTATTGCTATAGGACTCAAGCTGCATATTTACTGCTTGTCCCAGCGAATGCTGATTGGGTTTCCATTGGTAACTTCTCAGCTCGGTTCAATAACAATTAGAGCATGTGAATTCAGCCAATGGCGAGGGGTGCATGGTTCTCCAGTGGTGTTCTACTGGTCTCCAAATGGGGTGCCTCCATAAAGACCATCTAGTTTGCTGTGATTGCTGAATGAGATACAGGTTGATTTTGTATGCTATGAGTTGATTTTCAAGCGTAGAATGGACTTTAGAAAGAAAGCATCTCTCCACGTGAATTGTCAATTAATAATCTCATGGGGATGGTTTACGATTTTCTTCTTGATATCTATTTATCTGTTATAGCCAATTCCACGTTCCAACTCTTGATTGTTTGAGTGTCGAGCAATAGACTGAATCAAAAGCCATAAGTAGAAGTAGGAAGTAATAAGGACAGGGTGGCGAAATGAATGTTGTTTGTAATGTCATGTAGTGTATAATAGTGCTAGTACTTGAAAGAAGCATTTGGTGACATTACTTGGAACTTCCGTCTAACACTTAATGTAACAGTATTTACTCATCATTTGGGTTTTTGAAATCTAAGTTTGGCTCAACCATCAATGAATTCTTTGCAAGGGTCTGCCTTGCCACTTATACTTTGATTTGGAGTTCCATAAGAGGGAAAATGCTGATAAAATGGAGACGAGATGGATGATCTTCTGATATTGGTTGTCTTGGAGGTGTTGCTTGACAAGTACACAATCCAAGGAAACCAAGAATGGGCTAAGAAGCTCGATTCTTCAACTGAAGGTAGGCTGACTTTGTATCTCGCTACTCCTATTAACTTTCATTGCATCATCAGTGACGGGTGGTGTATGCAATACATAGTCACATACTATGAGCTTCATCTTTATGCCGTTGGATATCTTTACATAAATTTGTGTAGACACCCCATCAAGTGAAAGGCCGTCTTGTTCTTTTTCATGGTGCCTTCCAGCCACAAATTTCCATTGTTCTTCTTGAGACCTTTCACATTGATGCGAGAGAACAGTGTTAGGTTTATTGAAGAAAAGCAGCCTTAAATGAGGTCTCTGACACTTGTGTGGTCCATCTTTGTTTGAGTAGTGACTTACCTTAACATTTCATTTTGAGGAATATTGCACTTAAAAGCAGTTATGAAGGTGGAAATCGAAAAATGTTGTAACTTTGAATGATGTACCTCTTTTGGAAGTCAAGACAATTTTGATTTCATGGATGGGATTGACGGGGAACAATTTTAGATCGAGCTATTTAGGCAACATTATTCAATTGATCTTTTCCATTTTGGGGACGAGTTCAGTATGATACTTCTTTTGAATGAGCATCAAGCATTGGCACTGCATACCCAGATGCTTTCCTTGCTGTGATGATTTTCATTTTTTTCCCCTCTTTGAAGCCAATTATCCTACCTCGAGTCACAATTTGTAGGCATAATGTCAGAGAGAAGGGGCAGCTGAGGACTGGTTATAATTTCACAGTGCTGGGTCACTGGAAAGTATTGGTTGAGTGATGTTAATGGCCCAGTTAAGATGATTTATGCATAGTACACTAGAACTATGTGTCAGATTTGAAGTGAATTTGAGATTCAGGCAGGGAAGAATCTGCGACTTGATGAGTCAGCAAGTGCATTATGATTACTACATCTGCCTATCAATAAAACACTGGGAATATCTTTTGTTATACCTTTTTTTTCCTTTGTATATGTTAAATCTTTCCAGGGAATATGACAAGTTTACTGTGATGTCAATAACAGCACTGCTTGTATGTAGAAAAATTTTCTTGTCATTTGATACCAAAGACTGCTTTTAAGGACAACTCCCATGTGGGTGCATTAATTTTGGAGGTATGCTCTGACGAGAAGCTTTAGTTATTGTGTGGTAGAGACAACTGCAAATTCAATTATTCTGTGTAAATATTATTATTGTGCCTTCCAAGTTAGCCACCTGTTTTGAGATAGTTTACCCATCTCTCAAGATTAACATATATCTTTGATGCCTACATACTTCACCTTACAGCCATTCTCACAACTTTACTGAACTATTGGAATTGTGTGTGTGTGGGCATTTTCTTTTGTTTTATTATTATTATTATTATTATTATTTTTTTTTTTTTTTGGGTGGGGTTGGGGGTGGGGTTCTGGTTGATATGTTCATGCATGCACACCTTTTTGGAGAAATATAACATTGCATGCAACCATGATGTTCTTATGAGGAATTGACAGGTATGTTCGTGGATTTCTAGTGCAAGGGAGATAGACAGAAGATATGAAAAGTTGTTCGTCGAGAAAGATTCCAGGCCATCGACAGGTCAGATATTTGTGGAATCTGCTGTCTATTCAAGGAATTGATGCTTTTCTTTGGCTCTATCATACAAGGCGGGCAAGAGTTCTGTCCTTCTGCCTATTGGGCATTTCAAATGCAAGGACATGGTACGTTACTCCTTGTAATTGAGGTCTAGAGACTTATGAGGCATCTTTGGAACATGGGTGTGATGAACTGTTCCTAGTTCACTCAAAGTGTTCCTCAAAACTACCAGCAGAGGGTTCTTTTATGCCTTTGTATCATTTGAGAAAGTTTAGCGCATGAGAAAATGTGCCTGTGCACACAAAGAAGAGAATTTATTGTGATAGTGCTTGAAATAGTGATGACTCTATCCCATTTGCTCTTTAAAGGTTCATGTGCTCATTGACACTCAAAATGCGGCTACTCTCTCCTGACAGTGTGAGGAAGACATGATCATGGCTTCTTTGATCTACATTGTGGATTTTCATTGTCAGAAGATCCTAGTCTACAAAATGGAGTTAGATTGTGGAAAGAAACTTCAGTGCGATACGGAGGTAGTTACAAATTTGAATTAGTTCTTGTATCGGGTCCCTTTATGAACTATATTCGTATGATTTGCTGTACTTATTATTATCAGCAAAAATATTAATGGTCTTGAGTTGGTGGAGATATTTTCTGGAAATATCTTTGCATGGGTAGACTAGTGTGCTAGAACTCTGTGCGGTGTCTCATGTGATGGACTTTTTCTCCCCTGCGCAGGTTAATATTGATTTGGGAAGATACCGTCTTGCTTCGCGAGAACTTAATTTCAACTCATTCGTTAGTGATAGTTCAGTGAATTACTTAATTGGAGAGTCACCTTTCCCAATGTTGGATAAATTCATAGAATCTGTGGCCTCCATTGGAACTGTATCAGGTGATCGCTATAGTTTTATTTTCAGATAAACAGAGTGATGAAACATTTCAATTGCTTCATAGTTCATAGAACTCTACCTGAGACTGTGTAAGATATTAAAGTTGCTAACCTTACCTGAAAGAATTTTAACGGGACTCATATGTCCTAGTTGAAAAGAAACTATTGATTGGCACTTTCCCCTTTCATGCGGAGTAGCATCAAGAAAATGATCTGGTTTTAAAGGCCTATTGTTTCTTCTCCTTTTCTCATGTAATGCTGATGAGTCTGTCACAGTATAGGTAAAATTCGAAGCTGGTACTGGTTCTCAGAGCATGAACTTATGAACAGGTTCTGTGAGCAGATAAGCAGAGAGCATAGAGCATTTGCGGAATATGCTATTTCTTTTCAATGGGAAATTTCTTGTGTTGAACCGTGCTCTTTAAGTCTACCTTTAGTAGAGACCAGCTTTTTCTTTTCCCCTCAATTTGACTGGCCTAGTTATCTAGTTACGGACCTGATCAAGGCTGTATATTACCAGAAATGTCACAATCTTGATTGCAAAGGTACAGAAAATTTCTGCCCAACATTTATCCATTTTTTTTTTCTTTTATGTGTGAAAATGAAGGTAAAATGAGCTTAGTAATAGGCCAGGTTACCGCTCTCTGCTGCGTCTGATCCTTGAAGATACTGTGCCTGATTTATCAGCATTCTTTGATTCTAGTAAATCCTCCTGATACAACTAATAATGTGGTTGACATTGATGAAAACACGACAAATTGCTCCCCTATGGATGCTTGGTGGCTTGAAGCCATAAGAGTCGCACATACTGTAGAAAACCAACAGGCCATGGAGTATGACCACAAGGCAAGGCAAGTCATCCACTTTACTTATCTGTGCAAATATTTTAGGATCTTTCGACAGGTCATGGAAGACAACGACTGGCGCTTGGATTTAGAAATTAATACACCTCAGGGTGAGCTCTGAGCTTGAGTTTGACCATTTGAACAGCTCAAAGTTGCAATTATTTGGGAGGAAAGTCGATCCGGCTTAGTTCTTCAGCTTGCAAACTTGAACAAGGGTAAAGAGCATCAGACTGAAAGTAATCGCTGTGAAGATGTGGTTATTAACCAAAGTACTCTGAGCTCCAATGTTTGGTTTGAAAATTAGTTTTGCTTGGCAGACAGTAGCCCTTCAGAAGAGGCATGTTATTCAAGACAACATCAGGCTGCGAATCCATTCCGATTGCTCACGGATGGCAAGAGTGTTATTTTATGGAAACTTCTTAGTTTATCAGGCCACAAAAGTTGGAACTTGAAGATTTTTCATTTCAGAAACCTCTCTGTTCTCGCTCGCTACCTCGGGTTCACTTCACACGACGATCATTGATCTGAGCAGAGGCTTTTTTTTTTTTTTTTTTTTTAGGTAAGAATCTGAGCAGAGGCTTTTACTATTCAAGTATTTCCATTTTGTGCCATATTTAATTAGGTGCCTTGATGCTTTTATCATTGCACCCATTTTAGGTACAAAGCAAAGTTCTCCAATTAGTGGTACATTTTTGCCCTTGCACCTCGCGAATTTGTTCTCTCTTTGAGGTTGATAGCTACAATAACTTTTTTGTATGCACTCATGCAGGGTGCTGCATCTGTTACAAGGATAGCATCCAGTCCAATGCCAAAAACATTTTAAGAATAGGTAGAATGTATTCTAATGGAAGCAACATGTATCGAACCATGATCTAATTCCTTTGTACATATACCATTGATTGCGATTTAGGCATTCTCAGTACATAGGGCCCAATAGTCAAACAAGACACTAGACAACATAAATTATGGCCTGAGAACAGGCATTCACAAATATGAGGACTAGTAATAACTCAGCCAAGACATTGTACCCTAATCCAACAATGAACAGTAATAGAAGTGGTAAGATGATTGGTACATTTGAAAAATGAGTATAACGTGAATTGCAATTCACAATACGAGTAAAAGTCACAAACATGCACAAAAGTACAACATACTCAAAGCGGACAGAGACAAACTCCAATCTTATTCTCAAAGTTTAATGAGGCCTTGAAACTTTGTTTCTTCAATGAAACCAGTGTTCTTTTGAGAAAGATTCTTGCACTAACGTGGTCATGGCAGGGTGCCTTGAGGGGATTTTCAGCTTGTTATTGGTGTGAAACTGGACTGCAGCTCGTAGTCTACCTAAGCTCAGGTAATATGGTGCATCAATATTTTATATTAGTTCTCTAAAAAAAAAAAAAACCAAATACTATCCTGCTATTATAAAAATTAGGGATAATTACATAAATGGTTCATAAATTGGGCTTCCATATGAAATATGATCCATAAACCTTAAATTTTTTCAATGTGATCCTTGAAGCATAATGCGCGATTTACTTATGAAGTCAAGGAGGGTTGATCTTGCCCACATATGTGCAATTGAGAGATGAAACCTAATGACCTTGGATAAAGTACGTCTACCCGGTTCTTTGTCAAATCATTGGCTTTTCTCAACCAAAAAAGAGAAACACTCGTTAGAGAGTGATAATAATAACAAATAAACTAAAGAGAATATCGACTAAAATCAAACAAAGAGATAAGCGCAAAAATCTTCATAATTGACTAATCAATTAAGGGTTGGATGATTTGTAGAACAATACATTTGAAGTAGTTCGTCGGTTATTCAATGATAATAGTATCATTCAAATATAAAGAAAAACAATGTTGACAAAATTTCTATTCTATCCATGATGTAGAGTCCAGAAAATTTAATGAAGTTACGCAATGTGTTTAGTTTTAAAAAGAAGAAAACAATGCAAATCACGTGGTAAACATACCACCCAAAAGCAGACATAATCTAAATTACTATTGAAAAATTAGATACATGTGTCTATTCAATCATACTATTTAAAGAAGAGGTATCTGCATTTGGGTTCGGGCGTATCTCACCCTCGAGTGGCGCCCTCCTCAGCTCTACTACCTTGTCCGACGACAGCACCCTTCTTAGTCCCTCCACATCCACCTGCAGCACCGGTGCCACCAGTGCACCCACCAGGCTATTGTTCCACACATGATGCATCGCTGATCTCGTGCGGTGATCGAGGGAGGGGCACTCAGCGTTGGTAATTTATTTGCAAAACAAACTAAAGAGGTGTCTTATATCACATTAAAAAAAAAAAATACATGGACTAAATTTGGCATTAATTCTCAATTATTTATTTTTATTTTTATTTATTAAAATTCGAATTTATAATTATAAAATAACCAATGTGTCCTATTGAAACGGTGTGACTATTCATAATAGAGATTAACGATTATTTTTTATTATTTAATTTTTAATTTATTATTTTTGCTTAATGATTATTAGGCACTCTCAGTATCTTACAACTGAAGCTAAGGGTTAAAGAGACCTTTCTTTTGTAGGTCTTGAATATTTGCATCTTCTATTGCGATCCTAAGACTAATGTGGAATTTGGACGTGATCCCGGTGAAGAGGGATAGAACTATGGAGACTGACCGAGTACAGGCAAAAGGAAGCAGAGGGAGTGAGACCTAATGTGCTTCAAACCTAAGAGGAGATCCTACGAAAAGAGGCAAAGCAAGGGGTGTAGCTTCAAGTTCAAAAAACAGCGAAGATATGAGATCAAGTAGGCACGCAGCTTCTAGTTCAGGAAAGGGCAAGGCATCGAATATGTGAAGGAGAATAACTTCAAGTTCACAAAGGGGCAAAAGTTCACCTTCAGGAAAGGGCACAGCTTGGAATTCAGAAAGGGGAACGACTTTGAGTTTGGGAAGGGGCAGAGGCTCTACCTTAGAGGTCCAAGTTCACGAAGGGGCATAACTAAGATGGGCACAATTTTGACGGACAAAGGTTGTTCAAGTTCAGCCAAAGCGGAGCCTCAAACACGAACAACTATCGAAGCAAGTGGAAGATTTAAGCTACTATGACATATTTAGTAGATATGCATGTTCTTCACTCTCTGTGCAGGCAATGCACAGTTACTATTAATTTGTAATTGATATGTATTATGGGGTCATTACATAATTACGTTATTTTATGTTCTCGGATTGTAAATAACTGATCTTATAAATACATATCTTGCAATCCTAATTGGCGTCAAACCACCATGAACACTCTTTTATTATTCTCTCCGCTCTTTGTGACTGTTCAAACTCTACCTTTCGAAGGAGACTCCAGGCCAATATTTCTAGGTAAAAATTTTCTTTGGCTTTTCCTACCTAAAACCAACAAGTGGTCATGGATGTGGATCATCTGCTCCTTCCATAAGCTAATATGTTGTCTTAATTTTGTTATAGGTGTTTCCGATTCTTCTTTTTTGGCCTCTTCCATAGTTTTATTCTCATTGTGTTAAGTTGTTTATCTAATGATTGCAAGTCTGCAAGAAGAAATTACTTTAATTATCTTTTTTTCTTACTACATTTAGTTCTTCTAAAATAGCAGGTTTACTCCATTCTTCTTTTTGGCCACTCACCATTTGTGGTATTGCTTTAATGTTCTCTCCTCAATTTGATCCAACTATGGGAGAATGATTGATCTTTGGAGTTCTCCATATGTCATAATGTAAGTTGTATAGTGATTTTTAGTGTTACTTATACTTTCTTCTTTTACTCTACGTAGAAACCAATGGAAAAATTTCGGATTTGCTATATTTTATTTTATTTCAACATCCCTTTTGGAAATAATTGAAAAGTTGCATCATTGCCAATTACTAACATCGTTTTCCCAACTACCTTAATTGCATAATCTATATATTAAAAGGTTCCTCTTTTCTTATATACTCAATATACATCTATTTGTGGTATATTCCAATTATCTAAACTTTTCTCAACATATGTTATCGTTAATTTTTCATAATTCTTAAACTTATTTTGCATATATTTCTTGGGACTAGAACCTATGTATGGAATAAATATAACTGCCTTCAAACAAATTACTGATATCAGTCTTGTCGTGTATTTTCTATATAAGGATTTATAACCTTTTCTTGTCCTAACATAACTTTTAACCTCCGAATAGTTACTTTCATGGGTTATGGGACTTGGTGATAATCAAATGTGACAAGACTTAAAGCTAGTTGTTGTTTGTTTATGACTCGTTATATTTAACGCTCGAAATTCCCTAAAATCATATAATGGCGGACAAAAAGTAAGGCATGGATATTAGTCCTTCCTAGGAAAATATAATTTTGATGGCAATTATGAAAATATTTAAAGCTGTGCAGAGTGAAAAAGTGATAAAAAGATTAAGTGTTTTGATAATGGCTAACGATTGGCCAAATTTATCCCAATTGCAAAAGTTTGGTGCTTTTACTTGTCCCTCATTTATTGAAAAAGCCTGGTGCAATATGGTATGACCCTAACTATTCTTTGAATTTGTAAACTCATGTCATGATCTACCGAAGGCTCCACCGAGAGCTTCAAAGCCTCCACGTTATTATGCTTACCCCACAATGATGAATGGCGTCATATTAAGATCGATAACTTAATTATACTTAATAATCAACTAATGCCCTTTTGGTATATTATTTTATTTAAACATCAGGTAAAGCATTTATGCAACATTTTATACCAATCATGGGTCCTAGTATTTAATTCCTGACCAAGCTAAGAAAATAGCTATTCATGCATCACAAGGGCGTAATTGGAATAAAGAAAATATGCAAATAGCAATCCAACATTTGCTTACAATGATTTAAATACAATCTCTTTTTTTGTTTTCTTTTAAAGATTTTCACATATCTTAAGGAAAAACCACTCAAAGGCTATTTTAAAGCTTTTTCTGATTTCTTTGAAAAAAAAATTCTGGGATTTTTTAAAATATTAAAAAATAATATATTATATTATATTTAAAAAAAAAAAAGGGATCCAGGTCGGGTCTCTGCCTCTAGTCCGGTCCGAGACCGACCCGGACTCGCCAGCCCAGGTCTCAGAACTTGGGCCCTCAACTGGGTTGGGCTCAGCAAGTTGGACCCAGTTCGACCTGAAGAAAAATATTAAAAGGCAAGCAAAAGTAGCTCAACCCGAGAACATTCCAAACCAGAATTAAACTAATTCAGCCCAGCCCTCATCTCTTATCCTAGGCCCACTACGCCTAGTCCCAATAAGCCGAACAAAAGCCAATTCATAAATCCACACAAACCTCCCCAACCCCACCTCATTCCCTATTTCAGCCAGCTCAAGAACACTCTAAACCTACACAACCCCAGCACGCCGCTCTTCCCAGAGACGAGCAGCCTTGAGCTGGTTCGTCCCCGGCCGTGCCCCGGCCGCTATACTGGCGCCGCGGCTCCGTCGATCGCTCACGCCAACCCGCGAGACCAACTCGCCACCCTCCTTTTGCGATTAGCCACGAAAGCCGTTGATCCCCTGAGAACTAGTCGCGGGCCATCAATGGATAAGCGCTATCGAAGCAACGCGCATGGGAGTATGCCAAAGAAACAGCCATGACAGCCCCGATCAACGAGATAAGGTCTCGCCCAGGACAAACTCAGTAACTGAAGATCAAAATAATGCTACGTGAGCTTCGGGTAAGGCAAAAACAGTGGCTATTGTTACGGAAACGTCTCGAGGACATTTTATCGAACACTTAATATACGCAAACTGAGGGGCGACGAGCGAGGACGACCGAGCCTGAGCTCGAGCCGGGATTCCGAATGAACTACATACCAGTCCCCCAAAACCGCAGCACGCGCACAAATGAAGCCAGAACTAGCGTGAACCGGACGACGTCAGCCCGGTCCGGCGAGCCCGAAACAGAGCACGAAAAGGGGTATGAGCGTTCGGATGAAGGAGCCCTACCCAGCTCAGCGGCGTCGGACGGTGGGCGAGCTCGATAGATCGGGCTACGCTCGTCCGCCTCGCACGTCTCCAAGCCGGGATCCTCGTGAAATCAACGCCCGAAAGAAAGGCCAACGAAACCGAACCAACACCAACCGTGAGCTCGGCTCGGGGAGAGGGGAACGTCGGAGGGTCGTCGGCCGGATTTCGAGTGTGTTTGTCGACGGAGAGCCGTCGCTTACTTTCAGTCTCTTGCTCGGCTCTCTCCGCTCACGGCCTCCCTCTCGCTCGGATCTCTCCTCCCTCCTTCCCCCCTTCTTTTTGCCTTTCTTCTTTTTATTGGGGGGGCCAAAATGGAAGACGGGTTCTCAGGAGCACGTTATACACACAGGATACATTCAGACAAATTTAGGTGTCGGCTGGCTCATTTAGAAAGTCGACTGACTTTGTTTTTATTTTCTCAGTGTTTCTTAAGCAAAAGTACTATTTGAATACACCGAGACATAAACGTTCATTAAAAGTAGATATTACAGACAATGTTAGGAATTTTCAGGTGCTATTTATTCGTTTGTTCTGCTAGGCATACCTTTCACCTGTAGGTATGTAGTTGAAACGTGTGGACTCATTAGAACTAACAAAGACAACAAATAACTCCAGAAAAGAAACAGACATCGGTTCCCGGTAGCATTTCGAAGTAAACTTGCCCTTCTTTTTCAAATACGAGACAATGCCATTGATATTTATTGGACCTTAGCAAATTTTATTAATAAAAGAAGAACGAAGTTTTAAATGGAAGAGGTATACATTCGTTTGATACCAAATTTTCCTCAAATAATATAATTAACGATATACAGATACGTGTTGATTGTGAATACCAAAAAAACTTCTCTTTTCAAAATATGAATTCTGTTAGTGGTTGAAATGTGGCTTGAAATTTGACTTTGTTTTGATTTGGATGTGAATCGGGATTAAAGTCTGAGACATCTGAAGCAAGCCAAAAGGTTTAGAATGCGTGACGATATATTTTAGATGTCCTAAATCAAGTGGTGGACATCCGAATTAAATGGTGAGGCAAGACAAGGCTAGTATGGATATGAATTGCGGATTTTGGATGTCTAGAGGCAAGATTGGATAATTGGCCAGACTCATTAGATCTTCGTGTGATGTCTCGAATTTCTGTCTAGCTATATTAGCAAGCCATGTAGGAATTTAATTTTTTGATAACCAAATTTAGTGAGTGAATTAGGTACGAAGACATTAGCATATGCCTTGTATGGTTTATGTATGCGCCCGAAGTTGCACCTTAGGACATAATTTGTCTTTTAATACACCTATATATAATATATATGTGGCCGGCCTTATTATTATTTTTGCATGGGATATAATTTCTATAATTTCCCTAAATTATGTTGCCACCCGATAGCCCAATAGAAATGCTAGAAATTGATTTGAATTTGCTAAATAGGCTGGATGTAACCTAATGATGAGCTGTCTTCCTCTTGATCCAATTAGAGTTCATGCAAGAGGTGTATTACGGAAGACACCTCCCTCTTCCTTCCCTTGATCAGTTGACCCTCTCTCTCTCTCTCTCTCTCTCTCTCTCTCTCTCTCTCTCTCTCATTTCATTTTCCCTCATCTCACTCTCTCCCTCTCTCTGGTGCGAGCTCTCTTCCCCTCTCCCTCACTGAAAATCTCTCTCTTGCTTCCATTTTCTTCTAAAGATTCAAGGTCTTCTTCAAGGAAAGAAGGTCTAGAGATCAAGAGAAGCAAACACAATGAGAAGTGGCTTTCTTCTACTCTTCTTGATCTTTTTGAGGCTCGGTTTTTGCTAGAATATGAGCTTTTTGTGTTACTTCTGGCTTGCATGTCCTTATTAGCTCGAGTAGATGTAGAGAATGTGATATAATAGCTTAGATACGATGTGATTTTGAGATTTTATGAAAGCGAATCATTGCATGTTGTCGCGATCTCTTTTTTTTTTCAGCGCCCACAATTGGGTACGAGCGCCTAAGGAGGCTAATGGCTCGGCTGAAATTAGTTATGCCTGGACTCTCCCGAGTCCACCAATTTGCAACTTAATCATTCAAGTTTTTAACCCGTAAATCAATTTTAAAATGGAGTCGCCACTAATCGATTTGAGGTGGGTTGATTAGAAACCTAAGCGAAGTATCGGGAGAAATACTCACTCCTACGCAAGCAGAGAAATTAGGATCGGGGACTTGATTACACAAGTTAATCACTAATGCCCTTTCAGTACCTAATCTTGTTTAAACCCTAAGGCTTTTTGGATGCTTGTGGGATCTTTCATGCATTTTGGGTATGAAAAACATTTTTGAGTCTTTTTCTTTTTTTTTGACATAAAAGGGATTTTTTTTTGGATTTTATGGTATTTTGGAAAAATACAAGCTTTTTTTTTAGCTTTTTAATGAATTTTTGGCATTTTTTGGATTTTTGACATTTTTTGGAAAATATGAAATATTTTTGATTTTTTTTTATTTTTCGGAAAATAAAATATATTTTTATATTTTTAAATATTTTTGGAAAATAAATTATTTTTGATTTTTCTTGATTTTTTTCAGAAAATAAAACATTTTTCAACATTTTTTTAAAATTTTTCGATTTTCTAGAAATTAAAACATTTTTTAATATTTTTTTGAAAATAAATTGTTTTTGATTTTTTTGAAATAAATTATTTATTTATTTATTTATTTATTATTTATTTACAAATATTATAAAACCGACCGGGTCGGATCCGTGGGTTGGGTCGTGGCCAAGCGTTTTGGGACGCCCGGCCCGGCCCGACGACTCGCTCCGACAACTCGCTCCCCGGCGAAGCCCTACCCAACCCGGCTCCGACTCGCGACTCGAATTTCCGCCGCCCCCGAAAACACGGAGAAACCCTACCCAACTCGTGTCCCCGGGTCCGACCCACTAACCTAAGGCTGCGACCCGAAAAATTGAGAACCCTAGGGTTCTCGATTCGCGGCGCCGGAGAGGGGAAGGCTGAGGTGCGTGGTGGCGACGGCGGCGACGACGGTGGCGTGACGAGACTTCTTGATTGGGGCTAGGGTTTCACGGTGGTGATGGTGACAAGTCGGGGCGACGGCGATAAGAGCTTTGAGCAGAAATGGGTATAGCGTGGGCAAGATCCATCGTCACCTGCTCTCGGCGTTGGCATGGCACGGCAGCATGGCTTGTGGCAATGACGGCGGCCCTTAGATTTAGACGGTGTTGGGGTGGTGTTGTGGCGACGTTGGAGCTAAATCGACTCCAGATCCGAACCTCAACCGTTCCTGCTCTTCAACTTCCCTCCCCTCCGGCGAAGCTCGGATATGCGGTCACGAGCCCTCGGACCCCCTGAAGTCTCTTAGTGGGGTGTCCAAGGGTTGTAACTCGATCTGCCTCTCTCTCTATAGGTTCGCTCGCCGGCGGCCTTCCTCGATGTCTCTCGGTGTGAGGTCGTTTAAGCTCACGACCTGCCTCCTCTCTTGCTCGCTCTTCAACCTCCTTCGAAGTCTCTCAGGAGGAGGTTTCCAAGCTTGTGATCCTCTGGCCTGCCCCCTCGACGACGGAAACGGGGGCCTATTTATAGGCGAGGGGGCGGCCGGTCGACGGAGTTCCGACCGCCGATCCCTATGCGCCAAGCGGCCTCTGCCGGCCGAACCGGCGTCCCATCTGACGCCAGCTGCCCCTTCCACGTGAGTTGCGGTCCGCTTGTCCCTCCGGCATCGTGTCCTCTGCGTGTATGCTGCAGAGGCGCGAGGAAGGAGATGACCGGTGGGGCCGGGCTGAAAGGGGAAATGGGCCGTAAGGGCCCATTTGAGGGCTGCTTCTTTTTTGTTTTTGTTTTTTTTTTGTTTATTTCTTTTTTTATTATTTGTTTATTTATTATCCAAAAAAAATAAAAAACCTAATTAATTAAAAAACTAAATTTAGGCGTTAACGTGCTACTCCTCTTTGGAGGTGAGTTTGCAGAAGTTGCATTCAAAGACAAACTAATGCCTAAATTTTATCCATGCATGCGTAGCAGATTATATTTTATTTGGAACCTATTATTCTATGCAAAAAGAGCAATATAACATTACATATACTAAGTCAAATAAGAAGATACTTGTAGTTACTTACCGGGAGTGAGTGAGATAGGGCGTGAACCCCGAGTTTGGCAAATATCAAGGCGTCATCTTACCTAATGATATGAGGAGGTTGCTTTTCCAAGGCTCGAATCATTCTTCGGTCGCTTGTTAAAATAATCAATGATTTGTTTAGGACCCAAACCTTTCTTCGGTTGCCTTGACGGGAAATTGCTCCTCTAGGACCCGAACCATTCTTCGGTCGCCTGTTGGAGCAATCGGTGGTTTGTCTCGGACTTGAACCATTCTTCGGTTGTCGTGATGGGAAATTGCTTATCTATGACCCAAACCATTCTTCGGTCGCCTGTTAAAACAATCAATGATTTGTCTAGGACCGAAACTTTCTTCGGTCGCCTTGACGGGAAATTGCTCCTCTAGGACCTAAACCATTCTTCGGTCGCCTGTTGGAGCAATCAGTGGTTTGTCTCGGACTCGAACTATTCTTCGGTCGCCGTGATGGGAAATTGCTCTCCAGGACCCGAACCATTCTTCGGTCATCTGTTAAAATAATCAATGATTTGTCTAGGATCCGAACCTTTCTTCGGTTGCTTTGACGGGAAATTGCTCCTCCAGGACCCGAACCATTCTTCGGTCGCCTGTTGGAGCAATCAGTGGTTTGTCTCGGACCCGAACCATTCTTTGATCGCCTGTTAAAACAATGATTTGTCTCGGACCCGAACCATCCTTCGATCGCCGTGACAGGAAATTGCTTCTTCAGGACCCGAACCATTCTTCGGTCGCCTGTTAAAACAATCAGTGGTTTGTCTAAGACCCGAATTTTTCTTCGATCGCCTTGACGGGAGATGCACCAACCTTTCTCAGGGAATCTAATTTGTGGGTGCCTGATTTGTATCGAGGACACCAGTTGGTACCCGACCTTTCTCGGGAGATGCACTAACCTTTCTCAGGGCATCGATTTTGGAAGATACCTAGACATTCACAAGCATATCAAATAGTACCTGGATATTCACAAGTACTAACCTGAAGGGTATTTGGGCCTTTGCAGGCATCAAAATGGGTATTTAGCTAATCATAGGCATTGAAGGGGTGCTTGGATGATCACAAGTATGAATTCTTGGGGGATACTTGGACATTCACAAGTATCGAAGGGGTACTTGATAATTGGAAATATCGAGGACATACCTTGGATATCTGTGAAGGTGTCCCACCTCTTGGCAATTGGGAAATATCGAGGGCATACCTAGGATATTCGTGAAGGTCTCTCACCTCCTGGTAGTGGGAATATCGAGAACGTACCTGAGATATTCGTGAAGGTCTCTCACCTCCGAGTAATGGGAATATCGAGGACGTACCTTGAATATTCATGAAGGTCTCTCACCTCCTAGTAATGGGAATATCGAGGACGTACCTGAGATATTCGTGAAGGTCTCTCACCTCTTGGTAATTGGGAATATCGAGAGCGTACTTGAGATATTCGTGAAGGTCTCTCACCTCCTGGTAATAGGGAATATCGAGGGTGTACCTAAGATATTCGTGAAGGTCTCTCACCTCCTGGTATGGGGAATATCGAGGACATGCCTCAAATATTCATGAAGGTCTCTCACCTCTTGGTATGGGGAATATCGAGGACGTGCCCCAACTATTCATGAAGGTCTCTCACCTCCTGGTAATGGGAATATCGAGGACGTACCTGAGATATTCGTGAAGGTCTCTCACCTCCTAGTAATTGGGAATATCGAGGGCGTACCTGAGATATTCGTGAAGGTCTCTCACATTCTGGTAATTAGGAATATTGAGGGCGTACCTGAGATATTCGTGAAGGTCTCTCACCTCCTAGTATGGGGAATATCGAGGACGTGCCCCGAATATTCATGAAGGTCTCTCACCTCTTGGTAATGGGAATATCGAGGACATACCTTGGATATTCATGAAGGTCTCTCACCTCCTGGTATGGGGAATATCGAGGACGTGCCCCGAATATTCATGAAGGTCTCTCACCTCCTGGTAATAGGAATATCGAGGACGTACCTTGGATATTCATGAAGGTCTCTTACTTCCTGGTAATGGGAATATCGAGGACGTACCTTGGATATTCATGAAGGTCTCTCACCTCTTGATAATTGGGAATATCGAAGACGTACCTTAGATATTCATGAAGGTTTCCCACCTCCTGGTAATTGAGAATTTGAATGTAGTACAAGGCTTACCTGGATGGCTGGGTAATTGTAGGTGCACAACGCAGTGGAATACTTGAGTATTCAATGATGTAATTTCGGGACAACTCGGATAGGTTGAGTGTCATGAAAAGGGAGTACTTGGATGGCGGCAGGTACTTGAAGATAAGGGGATACCTAGACAGCGGTAGGTATTCAAAGATTAAAGGATACTTGGTCAGTCACAAGTATCAATACTCTGGGGACAACTTGAATAGGTCGAGTGTCATGGAAAAGGAGTATCCGAATGGTGGCCGATGCTAAAAGATAAGAGGATACTTGGACAGTCACAAGCATCCAACCTTTAAAGACAACTCGAACAGGTCGAGTGTCAACAGAGAGAGCACTTGAGTAATGGCAGTCACTCAAAAATAGGGGGATACCCGGACAGTCGCAAATATCAATAATCTGGGGACAACTTGAACAGGGCGAGTATCGATAAGAGGGAGTACTCGGCAAGTGATGGGTACTTAAAGACAATGGGATACTTAGACAGTTGCAAGCACCCAAACTCAAAGGATGACTCGAATAGGTCGAGTGTCAAGAAGAGAGTACCTGGACAGTGGTAGGTACTTTAAGACAAATGGGGATTATGATATGCTTACTTAGCAATATCTCTGATCTCTGAGAGTATGTCTGCTATTTGCACAATATGCACACATGATTGTATATGCTGTAAATTCATGAGTTCAAATGAGATTCATGCATGACAATTTGTTAGTTTTGCATCATTTGAGTTCCACTGGGGAAGATTTTGAAAGATAGTCTTCATTTAGAATGTAGATGTCTTGAGCATGCCAGATGAGGGACTTCCAGTCTGAAAGGACTTTTCACTCACTCTCATGGAAAAGTCTATCTTGACCATTGATGTAGGATTTATAAGGATCACACTATCTCATTGTCATCTTGTCAACAGGGGTCCGAGTATTCTCGCAAGTGGTACGACTTTACCATTGTGAGAGGTCTTTGTTGAAATTGTGATGAAGACTTGGTCAACGGCTCATCAAATGGGACTGTCGAGGTCAAGGCTCATGAACGAAGTGCTGCACGATCATCTTCGGGTTTGCAAGTCAAGAATCCTGCGAAAAGAGATAAAGTAATCTTGCTCGTACTTCTTCGAGCGATGCTTATAAACATATGAAATCCTACGTTAATTGAAGTGCCCCTAGTCTAAAGAGACTTTTACAATGGGAATGTAATGTAGACTTGGCTCACATGTAAGAGGGTGAGAGCTGGTGGTTGCCTTGGCATTTGTCACCGGTCTTTCTTCATGGTCAGATGGAGGTTGTATCAATTGAACAACAATTTCTCTTGGGAATACAAATGGCTGTATTTTTGTTTGGGGCATCGGCCTTGCTTTTACCAGGCACATTGTTTTTTTTTTCATGCCCCTATTTCTCATCTCAAATTTTCATTTATGGATATTGACCTTACTTTTATTAGGTACACTGCTTTTTTATGCCCCAGTTCTTTGTCCTTGTTGCTTGAGGAACTGATCTTGACAAGTTCAAGCAAATGCCTTCGTTAGACTTATTGAGTCTTCTGGTATTTTCGATTATGCTACTCGAATGGCAGCAGCTTTTGTTTTGCCTCCATGTGATGGTGAATTTACAGACTCAATTGGGTTGTACAATGGATATAAGTGCATAAAGAAAGAATTGCTCTTTGTTATTCTAGGGTACTTAAATTAACGTGAGTGTTCATATGCAATAAGGACACCCAAAGATTGATGCAAGTGCGAGTAAGAAAATTTCTATCTGTCTTCTCACCTTGTGATGTTGCTTCACCTCCGATCTGCCCCAGTGTGGGGTGGTTCTTGACGGGGATATGAGAGAAGCTTCACCAATGTATGGGGCTCAAAGGGGTGAGCAATGAAATGCCTCTCACTATTTTGGTTATTATACCATTCGTGAGAAAACTCTTTACCCTGCAGTCATGGAATCTTCTGCACTTAACTCACAAGTGTATAGATGGGAGACTGTGTGTAGGATATGACTTGCCTTTCGTCATTCTGACGTACCTCATCCAACATGCTCAATTAATCTTGTATTCTTTACTTAGCTGTCTATTCTAATAATCTTCAGTGGAATCAGTGACTTAGACAGATAAAATCATCATACAAAATTCACCTAGAAAAAGGCATGCATCATTTTAAATGTGATGGGGTTTGTACTTTCAGAACAAATGAATGGTTTTTGCTCAAAAAGACATTCTTGGTAGCTTTAAGGGTCAACAAAATAGTATTGTTAAGTTTTGAACATCAAAAGGATTATTCACAAAGGGGTGTCGATGGTTGTCCCTATTGATTAGGGACATGACACATGAATGATCAACCAAGGATTGGGAATCTGATCGGGCATCTCTGCTTTTGCCATTGTAGAGGAGAAGATGTACAAGTAGATCAATTAGTCTGGCCAAAATCAAATGTGAGTTGAGACCTGAAGATTTTCTGTCATTTGCTTTGATGATGCTTTGTTTGAGAAAGCTTATCAAAGTCTGACATGCCTTTCATTGATTTGTTTTTCGCATCTTTGACGGTTAGGTGATCTTGTAAAAGACAAGAGAGAGCGTGTTAGTCACGAAATTTTTTAGAAGTCAAACAACTAGAAGCGATACAACATTACCCTTCACTGGTTTGCAAATGATTAAGTGGACCGGAGTACAAGGAGGACATGAAGTCTCGTGTCTTCCATTTCATTAGGTCAATTATTCTCCTTAATTGGCTTATGGATGGCACGTCCCTTTACACGAAGTCAAGTGAATTCGATGTAGGTCATTTCTGTATACTAGCTTTGCCAGTATTGATTTGGCAAACCTAACCATTGAATTTGGTTCTTGAGTTGTGATGCTCCCCGTCAAATAGGGAAAATATGTCAAAAGTGGGTTCAAATAGTGGGAGTATTGGAAACGATATCAAATTACCCTTCCCTAGAGTTTGTCTGTGCTAGCTCTTGATGATGGCCACTTTATCTTGGCATAGTTCAATGTTTTCTTCAATTGGCCTTTCTCATTTGTGACCATGTATGCATGATTGCTGGTCGTTGATTGATCTTCAACGCCTTCCTTCTATGGAATTTCTCCTTATGTCTTTAACTATAGCATCATTAGGCAAAAGTCATGTACCTCAAGCTTCTATGGAATCTGAGATAAAAATATCAAACTTCCTGATGGCAATTACTCCTTGGAAGAATATGCATCCAGAGTGAAGTTTCTAGATTCCAAAGTCATTGTCCAGGGTGTGGGGCTATAGATCGCCTTGATTGCCTAGATTTTTTCCCTGTTGACAGTAGCCAATTCAAGAGAAGAAATTCTTTTTTCTGTGCTTCTTGGCTTGTCAAAGCTGGAAATCCCGTTGACGAAATCACAACATTTAGTTACTCAGGCACATTGTGGGGAAAAGATATTGTTCGGGCTTGTGAAGGAGTTGGGTAGGAGTGAGGTGGCATGCACAGAGCTCCTGGGGACAGCCTGATTTCAACCGTATGCCTGTACCTATTACGTCCTATCTTTCATTTCCCTTTTGAAATGGGATGCTTCTTTCTGTTTTCCCCTGTTTTCTTAGCAAGGTGTCTTTGAATTTGGCGAGTTCACCTGATGCGCTAGCTTCAAATGCCCCCTGTCACATTAAGTCAAAGGGGATATGAATGATCTTCTGAGACACGAAGTAAGTGAGTTAGAAAGACAAACATGATTTAATCATCTTGTTTTGACAAAAGATTTTGAAACATTTTTTTGTTTTCAAAAGTATATATCTTTGAGGGAAAGAAAGCATGAGGAAGCCCAGCCCTCAATATTCTCCTTGGATGATATTTTCTTTTTATGGTTGGGTAGCATCACCGGGCTGGTTTGGAGTACCGCCTCATGCTCTTAAAACAAAATATTAGAATTGTACAATAGAGTACTTGGAATGGAAAATACAATAGTAGCACACTAGATAAGATAAGAAACATAAAATCCATGAAAACTCCTGTGTAAAGGAGTGCTTTGATAGTGTTGGTTCTGAAATCAAGCGTCTGAGGGTTCTTCACCTCTAGTAGACTCGAAGTATTCGCATGAGAGGACCACTTCATTGAAGTTACGGAAGTGCAAACCATGTAACCAACAACGATGCTTGCGAGGTAAAGCTCCTATGAACAGTTTTATCATTTTTTCTTCGGCCAATTGAGGGTAGATTTGCATCATAAAAGCCTTCCACCTCCTTGCATATGTTTGGAAATCCTCCATTGGTCTTCTTCTAAAGTGAACCAAGTTCTCGCAAGGCAGTTCAGTTCCAATCTGGCTTTGATACTGAAGTAGGAATGCAGAAGACAGCTCATTCCAATCACTCATGAGGTAGATATCTGTTGTGATGAACCATTGTAATGCAAGCCCTGTAAGGCTTTCTTGGAAGGCCCAAGTTGTGAATGACATCGGGCTATGGTACCAACTCATTTCAGCGTGGAGATATTGCAAATGAACCACGGGGCAAGTCGTGCCATTATACTTGCGGAGATTAGGTATCCACATCTCTCCGGAGGTCATGATCCTATCAGTGCAAGACGAGCTTGATGTATCCTGGTTAGGCCACTGGTTTTCCCATTGCATATTTGTTGTAGTGGTGAATTTTTCTGTTTTAGGGAAGTTGGACTCTGCCGAAATTAGCCCATTACTTTCTTCTGGGTTAAAATTTCCTAATGAGGATGAAATATTGAAGTTATCCTCATGGTCAGAGAACAAGTTTAGGAGTTCATTAGGATCGTAGCGGATAAAGACGTACGTTTCCTTTTCTGACGGGCCTTCATCCCCGGGTGAGAGTAGGAAACAGTTATATGATGAATCATCAGTTTCATTGTCAAAATAACGCTGGAAGTCCTTGGGATTGTATTCTAAGGCCGGGAAGTCTTCAGGGTTGTACTTTAGGGGATGGTAACCTTCAAAGCTGTATTCTTGGGAATGCTCCAAGCTTTGGTGCGGTGGCTTGCCGGTAGATGCTGCATTGATCTAATTAGGCTTTCTTTTCTTGGCTCTGGTCCAGACCTTTTGAGTAAGGCCCTTCGTTTTGCCAGCTCAATTCTATCAAGGGAAGTGAGAGACATTAGAGCTTCACTGTCTGATTCACTTTCTAGGTCGATAGGGGTTGGTATTTTTTGGACCCTAGCTCTTGGAGTAAGCTTGGGGAGTTGTCCAGTCGTGCCCCGCTCTTGAACAGGCTCTGTGTCTTTGATCTTGTACAAAGGCTCCTTGCCTTTCTTAGTGGGAAATTTTCCAATAACAAGATGTTGCTCAGCTGCCCATTTATCATGCAAGGCTTCATGGACATGCTTTTCTCCTATCTCATCGACTAATGGCTCCTCGTGCTCCGCAATCATCGGCTCTTCGTAGGGCAATGTGATGTCAGGGGTGATGTCAATATTATACTCTTGGTGAAAAACATAAATTAGTTCCTTCCAGGCTTTAAGGGGACTAATCTTCCTAACAATGTACCATCACAAGGCAAGGCCAGTCAAGCTCGATTGGTACGATTGAATCATCCTTCGGACCAGGTAGGCCTGCAAGTAGGTCTCTGGGCGGGAGGTATCACCATACCTTTCGCATTCAGGTGCTTTGAGTTTTTCAAGGATCTCAATGCCGGCGTAATTGGACAGGTCCATGGGATTTTGCTCCTGCAGCTGGCTTAACTTTTTCATGAACCTTTCAAATTGTCTATGGTATTGGCTATTTTCTGGCAAATTGCGGGTGTCATGATGGTGTTTAAGGCAACTACAGAGTTGGGCTAAGCTTGAGTGGATTTCATTTGTCTTGAGAGTTGTTGAAGGACAATGGACATCTGTCCTATGCCGTCTTCAATGTTAATGAGGCGATTTTGTACATCATTCTGATCGGGCCCTATTGCATGAGGCCATTCGCGGGCGATTGGTGGCTAGCGATTCATAATTACCTGTCGTTGCGAAAACAATGAATGAACATGAAAGTAAACAAAGATTGACCCATGGCAACGGCCTAACTACTTTTTTATTTATCAAAAGAGGATTTTATAGACCGCAGACTTTTGATATCTAAAACTTGAAATTGAAATGACAGAATAAAATACTAGATTTTAAACAAAAGTTCATAAACAATGTGACAGAACTTTCACACTATTAACGCTAAGGGGCACATGATTACTAATTTATATGCGACGGGGAGTCTTGCGCTTACGCAGATACTTGCTTTCTTAGACCGGTTCTGAGGTGTGTATCCAGTCAATTCCCAAATCCCTCTCCATGAGCTATGCTTGCTCGTGCTGGCTGCTCTCGCTGATTAAGTGAGGGACTAATGGCTTCCATTTTGTCGGGATACGATGATTGTAGATGTAGGACATAGAGGCGTGGTGGGCTTTTTCTTCTCCCTCAAGCCCTTTAGGTACCACGATCCTTTTGCGATGACACTTGCTCCATGCTTCCTCGATAATGTCAATCTCGAATGTGTATTCAAAACTTTGATGGGTGAAAAGAAGTGGAGGGACCCTCTTCTTGAAAGATGGTGGGATCTCTTGAAGGGCTCCATACTGTCATGCCACCCTATGTGGGAAATAGGAAATGGCACCGGTGAGGCCGAGTAACGGAATTGGATAACGGCGCTTGAAAGCAAAGCGAGCTCTCTTTTTGTAGAACCAACCAGCACACCATTGGAATGCCTCAGGAGCCGGGTCTCTTAGGAAGTTTATCCAATTTAAATAGCTTTGATTGGGAATGTATGGTCCTAAAACCATAAATTTTTGTAATGGATTTTCGAAATCATTCATTCCAGATGATCGCATGAAGCCTCGGAATTCACTTAGATGAGAAAAGAACTAGACTTGTAAAATTTCTGGAGAGACTTGCATGATTTTTTTTTCGTTTTTTCTTTAAAACGATTAAAGGACAAAAATGTTTCAGTTAAAATCACGTTGACATAATTTTGCCCCCTCGAGATTTGATCAACTATCCATGCCATCTTAGGACTTATGACATTTCTTTGATGGGGGAAAATGATGAACCAAAAAAAGGCCAGGAGGAAAATCTCGCTTTTTTGGGTGATAGGCTAATTTTGAAAACAGGCATTCATGAATTCTAGTGGGTAGGTATTATGGTTGTCTTCAAGAACCTGTCTCATGACATGGATTTCAATTTCTAAAAGTCGCGCTAACCCGTGCCACGGGAGGGTGCCTGTCGATGGCCTAACAAGCTTTTTCTCGAGAGGCATTCCAGTAATGATGCTGTATTCTTCCATATTTGGGGTTAGCTCAAACCCACCAAACATAAAAATAGTCGTCTTCGGGCACCAGAAATGTGCCATGGCTTGTATGACTTCAGGACGAATAGTGATTTGAATCAATGATAGGAGGTGACCGATTTTGGCTTTCACGCGCTCTTGGGCAAATTGATCTAATTGACCCCATCATTTGAAGAGCTCCGCCTTGGGAGCAGGAATGAACTGGATATCATTTTTCCCCATCGCAAATAAATTGGGACTTGAAAAGCTTATCCTAAATTGCCATGGGCCAAATAAAAAGACTAAGTAAAAGTAAAGAAATCACTTTGCTTTTAAATAAAATGGCAAGCACAAAGACATACATATGTGATGTGCAACTCGATTTCTAATTCAGAAGAATTGATGAAATTAAAAGGGTATCCGCCTGTTGCAGTCTCGCGTTAGCAGCATACCCCCTTAACCTCGGCTAAGAAATTCGGGGAAAAGAAATGCAACCACTACATCGCAGCCTTGCGTTCGAGGTCGTATCTTTCTTAACACCATCCTAGAAATCCTATGGTAGCCCAGGTTCGGCGGCCGGGTTGTGTGTGCCATGTATAGTGTCTAAAATAGTAAAGCATGCATAACAGTTTATAATCACAAGATAATCTATTTTAAGTAAAAATTAAAATAAATTTCTAAGCTTTTGACCTACATAAAGAAAAGAACCTAAGTCAGTAAAGAATTTAAACAAGACAAAAATGGCCTAAGTCTTCAAAATCCCTAGTGGAGTCGCTAAGCTGTCGCGACCTCTTTTTTTTCGGTGCCCACAATTGGGTACAAACGCCTAAGGAGGCTAATGGCTCAGCTGAAATTAGTTATGCTTGGACTCTCGCGAGTCCACTAATTCGCAACTTAATGATTCAAGTTTTTAATCCGTAAATCAATTTTAAAATGGAGTCGCCACTAATCGATTTGGAGTGGGTTGATTAGAAACCCAAGCGAAGTATCGGGAGAAATACTCACTCCTGCGCAACCAGATAAATTAGGATTGGGGTCTTGATTACACTAGTTAATTACTAATGCCCTTTTGGTACCTAATCTTGTTTAAACCCTAAGGCTTTTTAGATGCTTGTGGGATTTTTCATGCATTTTGGGGATGAAAAACATTTCGAGTCTTTTTTTTTTTTTTTTTTGACATAAAATGGATTTTTTTTTGATTTTTTGGTATTTTGGAAAAATACAAGCTTTTTTTTTTGGCTTTTTTTATGAATTTTTGGCATTTTTTGGATTTTTGACATTTTTTGGAAAATATGAAATATTTTTGATTTTTTTTATTTTTCGGAAAATAAAATATACTTTTATATTTTTTAAATATTTTTTGGAAAATAAATTATTTTTGATTTTTCTTGATTTTTTTCAGAAAATAAAACATTTTTCAACATTTTTTAAAATTTTTTTCGATTTTCTGGAAATTAAAACATTTTTTAAATATTTTTTCGAAAATAAATTGTTTTTGATTTTTTTTTTAAATAAATTATTTATTTATTTAAAAATATTATAAAAAATGACTTGGGTCGGATCCGCGTCGCGGGCCCGACTCGAATTTTTGCCCTTTTTTTTTTTTTTTAAACAAAAAGGCGTCGTGCCGAGCGTATTGGGATGCCTGGCCCAGCCCGATGACCTGCTCCGACAACCCGCTCCCCGGCGAAACCCTACCTGACCCGGCTCCGACTCGTGACTCGAATTTCTGCCGCCCTCGAAAACACGAAGATACCCTACCCGACTTGTGGCCCCGGGTCCGACCCACTGACCCAAGGTTGCGAACCAAAAAATCGAGATCCCTGGGGTTCTCAATTCGTGGCACCGGAGAGGCGAAGGCTGAGGTGTGCGGTGGCGATGGCGGTGACGGCGGCGACGACGGTGGCGTGACGAGACTTCTTGATTGGGGCTAGGGTTTCACGGTGGTGACGGCGACAAGTCGGGGCGACGGTGATCAGAGCTTCAAGCATAAATGGGTATGGCGTGGGCAGGATCCATCGTCACCTGCTCTCGGCGTTGGCACGGCACGTCGGCACAACTTGTGGTGATGACGGCGGCCCTTAGATCTGGATGGCGTTGGGGCGATGTTGCGGCGACGTTGGAGCTGAATCGACTCCAGATTCAAGCCTCGACCGTTCTTGCTCTTCGACTTCCCTCCCCTCCGGCGAAGCTCGGATTTGCGGCCGCGAGCCCTCGGACCCCCCTAAAGTCTCTCAGTGGGGTGTCCAAGGGCTGCGACTCGATCCGCCTCTCTCTCTGCAGGTTTGCTCGTCGGCAGCCTCCCCCAATGTCTCTCGGTGGGAGGTCGTTTAAGCTCACGACCTGCCTCCTCTCTTGCTCGCTCTTCAACCTCCTCCGAAGTCTCTCAGGAGGAGGTTTCCAAGCTTGCAATCCTCTGGCCTGCCCCCTTGACGATAGAAACGGGGGCCTATTTATAGGCGAGGGGGTGGCCGGTCGACGGAGCTCTGACTACTGGTCCCCATGCGCCAAGCGGCCTCTGCCGGCCGAACCGGCGTCGCATCTGACGCCAGCTGGCCCTCCCACGTGGGTTGCCGTCCGCTTGTCTCTCCGGCATCGCATCCTCTACGCGTGCGTTGCAGAGGCGCGAGGAAGGAGATGACCGGTGGGGCCGGGTTGAAAGGGGAAATGGGCCGTAAGGGCCCATTCGAGGGCTGCTTCTTTTTTTTTTTTTCTGTTTATTTCTGTTTATTTTATTATTTGTTTATTTATTATCCAAAAAAATCTAAAAAACTAATTAATTAAAAAACGAAATTCAGGCGTCAACACATGTCATTTTCATGGCCTATATAGTCTCGCATGTGAGTTTCGTGTGTTCGTTTGGCCCTCACGTATGAAGTGGTTGACTAGAATTGAAGATGGATGTTGCATGCGGCTTAGGACTTCTGGTTTTGGTGTGTTTTGAGCAAATGGACTCATATGGTGCAATTTTTGCATGAGTTCGTTACTGTGGTTTGGATTTACAGAATTGAAATTACTAGACTTTATCTGTTTGTTAATTTTGTGAAGTTTGTTGTGGTTCGAATCTGATCTGCCCAATGCAGTAGAAACAGTAAGCTGATTGTCTTAATAAATTTTTGTAAAATTTTCCCTTTTGATTTTGGACTTGCTTCCTTCATAAAAGTTGTAGAGGACATTTTGATTTATAACATATCGAAATTTCAAAATTTTTTGACATGTTTAGGGCTGTGAGATGAGTATATCTTTAAGATCAGTTGCTCTATTCCAGTGAACCAGATTCTTCTTTATTTCGTGCGATTTACTGCCCTTTATACAATTTGTTTTGGACTTAGTTTCATAACGAAAAATGTTTGTTAAGGTCTTCTCTATAATATATTAAAGTTTTAGAAAATTTTGAGTTCATATACTATGATTTTGGCTTTGATTCCTTTGACTATGCAAATCTGTTCGTTTCTGCATTGGATCCAAAATGCACTAAATTCTTTAGGAAGGTGATGGAATCTTACATGATGACCTACTGATGACAGTAACGGCATTTGATAGACTTTCAAATGATGCATTTTGATTGCCATGTGGTACCATCTACTTGTGGAAATGGGTTAAAAACATAAGAGGACAGAATCTGGAATTTTGGGTTATATGTGGTTGAGTGTGCCATGAAGTTAGTGAATCGTGTGTGGTGGCATAGTGCCCATCCTAGTGTCAAGTGTGCTGAATAGGATGTATTTTATAGTGTGCAAATGCTATGTCGCTATATGAGTGTGCTATACCTGCGATACATGAGATGGATTGTGATGTTTGATGCCCAAGGTTGGCGAACCTTGGATGCCTGACGATGGCCTGGAGTGGATGTTGGAAGTGAATGCATTAGCTAACAACCAAGATGCCCCGATTGTAGTAGGGATGTCCAAGCTGATGACAAACCCCGGAAGTTTTTATGATCAACTCAAAAACACGATGATGGGTTGGAGTGGATGTTGGAGGCAAATGTCTTGACTAACAACCGAGATTCCTCAAAGTACGGATACCTGCAGTATGAGAACCGTGGATGCCTAGTTAGTGAACTGGAGATCATTGTATGAGCTGCCTACACGGACTAGTTGAGTAGTGAAATGGGGATGGACCCCAATGATGCTGTGCATGATAAATGCGAAGTATGACGCACCCACTGCATAGTAGTGTGACCCATGCAATTGTATATGACGTGTGTTGCATTAAATGCACGCTGGTACTACTTGTGTGATTGGAAATAGTCTATAGTATGTCGTGTGCTCATACTTGTGTGCTTACTTGCTTGAATTTTAGTTGTATCCTAGGAATCGAGTGTCAATTAGATCGAGTGACCTATGAGCTTGTTGTTTCTCTTGCTAAGCATCATCTCACTCCTGTTGTTATTTTTCAAATTGATAGATATGTCGTCGCTCCTCACATCTCCCATCTCTTGTTATGGAGCGCCTGTTGCATTAGAGGGCGAGCACCACAAGTTGATGGAATCGGACTTTCTAGGCACAATGTGTTCAATACACGACTGTCTTGCTAGCAGACATAGGATAGCTTGATCTAATTTCCTACTGCTTTGTTGCTATATTCGTGCTAGTGGACGGACACCTGTTAGGACCGATTCCATCCCCTAATGCTCCTAGTGCAAGTGGTGATGGGAGGGACGTGGAGGATTAGGAGCTGGAGTAGGATGGAGTGCGGAGGAATCATGCTTGTATTTTGACACGATCATAACTTTTTGGAGTGCGAGCTAATGTAATCGGGATGGTTGGATGGAGAGACGTATGTACGAACGAGGAGCTTGCTATAGCAGGGTTTAGGGAAACAGGTTTTTTTCTTTTTTTTCTCCCAGCTTAGGTTTTCCCTTTTGATGTATAATCCGCCACCTGATGTATATATAAGTATGGTAAATAATGGAAGCATGATTCACTTAACTATTGGTGTTTTTAGGGGCACCTGTCCATAGTTCATGTTATAAATGCTAACCTTTAGAAAAGATTTTCGCTTGCGTGATAACTTAAAGTAAATTAAGAATAAGGTTTAGTAAGTGGCGGACTGAGATGCCACAGTTCGCCCATGGACACAATGAACAGGAGTGAGCAACTTTGAATGTCTGACTAAGCTATGGCTAGATATCTAAACTGGACCGAAATTTACCGAGAAGATTTTAAATGGCTGAAAGCGATATTTATACTAAATGCGGGTTTTGACCTAATTTTGCACTAATATCAAGCCTGACTTAAGAGAGAGCTTAGGGAATCGTCAAGGAATGAGTGATTAAACACTTCGTATCTCTTTGATTTGACTATGTGAGACTTTTTTAATATAATTGGGAACTGGAATACATTTGAGAGTTATATGTTTCGAGTGAATGTAATTTCCTTTGTTGATCATAGTAAAACATCTTGTCAATCTCTCCCTATGGAATAGGCACATTAAGTCAAACAATATGAATCCTCTATGTCAAATTTATTTTCTACAATGGTTTCTTGCTTAATTGTGCTTGTTTCATGCTGTCACGCCCTGAACCTCGAGCGTGCGCACATCCCTCGTTAGTCAATAAAATTGCGACGTCCCAAGACACATTGCCGATCCGTTCATTTTATTGCACATGCAGAAGCAAATAAGTAAATCTCTAAACAACACAAATATGGAATAGAAAAGCAAGACCACAATTTCACCAAAGCCACACTTTTATAAACCAATTAGTTTATATACAATACTAGTCTATAAACAAGAGTCAACTCCAAAAAGAAGAGCCACTAAACCATCTAGACACTGGACTCCTTATCCATGGGCTTAGGGGGCTCCAGGTCTATCACAACACCATTAGGGGTGTCGAGATCCATCGGGTGCGTTGCCCCCCATTCCCCAATCCCAACAGGAGGTCCGTCGAAATCCTAAAGGGGACCTTCCCGACCCCCCTTAGGGAAAGCAATAAACCATGCTATGTATCAGTGAGGAACCAACTAAGGTCGGCCTTCATCGACCCATACCACAGATTCCACTAGGTCCCGACTCAGAGTGGTCCCGGGGATAGGGAAGGAAGTATGCACAAAATCCATTGTCTGCGGGACCCTGTACCGTACTTGATGTTGCTCCATCTAGGGACCTGAAAAGATTAAGCCAACGATGGGGTGAGACAACATCTCAACAAGTCTACTCCCTAAATCTCGATTTAGGAAGAAAATACGCCTAGAGGTAGTCTAACCACACAACCACATAGACTCACCTCGCTTTAGTTCATCCTTGCATGTCAGCACTGTTCATATACACAATGCACATAATAAATGCACTCATCAATTGGGACGCCTCACCCAAACTTAATCAATTACAAGGGTCCCGATTATAAGGTCAAATCATTATGATACGTTCCATTCCGTGCTACACAATTTTGTCTCATAAGCAGACTCGTTTAACTCAATCAATCATGCGTTTCAATTTTAATCTCGACCCAACGGGCACGGCTTACTCGATGTTCGGCGGTCTTCTAACGTAACCATGCATTGTCTCACCCCATTTAGCATGGCAATGTCTACCTCGAGACGGCAATCCGAAGGAGCATCGGTCTAGAGTCTATTGTGACCAGCATCCGTTGTCCAGGGGCATCCCATATAAGGGCAATGTCCACTTGACTCATAACGGGGACAGGTTCTCATATCCATCACACGATCATTCACTTCTAGCCAAGGACACCGTGCATTGCACTCAAATGTCTCAATTAAGATGATGCACTTGGCCAATTTTCTTCGTATTAAAAATATTCAGTGAAAATAATCGTGTGTGGGTACATGGTCAGATCGAACTTTAAAAATTGATATCCTTCCTTTTAAAATTTCATTATTTGATATAGTATATAAAAGCATTTTTGGTGTCAAAACCCGACACTCGGTATTTTCTAATTAAATACTAAAATTTCATAATTTTAAAATTATTACTTGAAATCACAATTATTACTCAATTTGCACAAATTAAGAATCAATTGCATAAACTATGTACACCACCGCAATTAGCACGACATTCCGGTCACCGACTATCTCAGTATAATTTTTGGAAAATATTAAATAATTAAATAGATTACAAAAATAACTAAATAAATGCAAATTAATCCAATAAATGCATACTTAGGCCATAAATGCTAATCTAACCACCTAAATGGGCCTAGAAAAGTAATGCACCCATCCACATAAATAGTACAATCCATTTAGCCCATAATTAATCTATTCTAACCACCTAACAATCATAATTAAGCAACTAAATCACTAATTACAACTAACTAACCACCTAAGCCATACTTAGCATAATCTAATTAATCATTAAGCATAATTAACCTCCTAAGCAAGGTTTAATGAGTAAACTCACCGATTTTGCAGGCTGATGAGTTCACAGCGACAACAATGTCAAGGTAGGTGAGACCCAAGCCTGGAGCGACATCAACGGAGGTCCAAACGAGGCCTAAAACGGGCCTCAAAGCTCTCAACCCTTGCTAAACTTCGGCCTTTGTCCAAGGTCGAAAGGAGTTGCTCCGCTTAGCTACGGCGGTTGGAAGTAGCAAGGTGGGACGACGGCAGTTGTAATGGGACCGGGCAACGTCGGGGACGGTTGGAAATGGTGACGGAGGTGACTCAGCTGGCTAGACGAAGACTCGACGGTGGCCTGGGTGCGAGCAGGAGGCGGAACGGTAGGGACGCGCGGTGACGGGCTCGCGGGCGTTCGGTTGGTGCACGACGGGTGGACGGGTGGCAAGAGGGGTTGATGATGGCTGCTGGCTCTTGGTTGGCTTCCTCTGGTTTTTCTTGAGCTCAAAGAACAACAACCATGGAGAAAGGAGAGGCAAGAAGGAAGAAGAAGGGATGCAGTTGGTGAGGGGGCCACAAAATATTTCAAACACTTGAGTTCCATGCCCCACTAGCCCACAACTATCATCCTCAGCCGTAATCCTCCCTCAGGCTTCCCAAACAAGTCTCCCAAATGGTCCAAAAGTTGCTGCCCCCCCTTGGCTACAAATTTTGATCAATTCCTTCCAAATTGAACTCAATTCCTCTCCAAATTAATCCAATTGATGCCCCAAAAATCTAGCCAAGGTGCCCACACTTAATTCCACATTTTCCCTAGCCAATTAGTCCAACATGAACGCCAAAAATGCAACAAAAAATGGCCCTATAATTTTCTCGGTCCAAAAACACCCAATCTTGAATTTTTGCCGAAAACTCGGGTTTGCTAAAAAATCTTTAGAGGATGAGTGGACGTTCTTAAAATAAATCGTGACATGACAAAACTTTTAATTTCTGAAATAGGGTTCAATTTCGCAATTAATTTCAATTGGACACGATTTTAGCGTGACCTAACCTACTGGGTAGCTTTTAGGAATTTTTAGCACATTTGACCCGTGGTTGATTACTTTTGAGCCACATTGTACATCTTTGACTCATTGGTGACTCTCGGTTGTCGTGAAAATCTTGAGATTTCAAATACGGGCATAGGGTAGAGAAATGACAGAAATATAGGTTTAGTGTCGTTTGATAGAAATTTTGCAATAAAGTGGAATCACCCACACTCTAATCACATACCTATGTCAAATCGACCAATCTCCGATCTCTGATTAATTATGACGGTGCCATATTGACCCTTGTAGATTAGCACGGTCGAGCAGTCGATTTCTGGTTGAATTCTCAAGTCTATTGCGTTTAGATTCCTTAATGGTTTCACCTAATAGACTAGTTATCCCGTGAGTGATCAACTCAAGAAAAGAACTACAGGTGCATCGATGAAAAGCCCAATTCATTTAATCGAAAATAGACTCAAAAATCAGGATGTCACACATGTTTCCACCATATTTGAGTAATAAACTCGTATCAGAGTCTTATGTTGTTGATGACAAGCAACGCTTGTCATTTCACTAATTAGAAAAATGGCCAAAAACAACTCATTTGAATCAAATTTAGAAAATTTAGAAAAATGACAATCATTGTATGAACAAAATCTCATTGAAAACGACTTCTTTAGCAAGTGTATTGCACAAATATTAGGCATCTTGTTCACTCTTGAATGCCAATCCAACTGTTGGTACGCACACCCATGACCTAGATATTTAAAATGGCCAAAATCAGCTCATTTGAATCAAATTTCGAAAATGTATCAATGCAAAAATGAGTGCCAAATTGAAAACATTCCACATAGTTGTTATAGACTATAAAAATGATGTAGTGTTCACTCCTAGTTTTAATCCAACCATGGGAGGATGACGTGCGGACCCCTCAAGTGCCTTAACTTTGCTCAAAAGGACACTTAAGTGCCATAACTTACGAAAGGTACACTTAAGTACCAAAATCGGAGCAAAATGGATCACTTGAGTATCAATCCGGCCAAAATCTGGCCAAATTGCATACGTGGCATTTTCCGGCGATTTTTGGCGACTTCTTTTACTGATGTGGCAAATGTTTTTTTTTTTACAAAAAAGCCGACGTGGACGACAAAAACGACGTTGTCCATCCACATTGAGTGCGCTGAACTAAACGACGTCATTTAGGTCATTGTGCGATGACCTAAACGCCGTTCCTACCCATCCGCGTTGACAGTCAATCTTAGGCCCTTCTCTCCATCGCTGTTCACGCCCAGAGCTGGTCATCGGTCACTGTCGTCAGTCGCCGCTATTGGTCACTGTCGCTGCTCACCGCTCACCATCGTTGGTCGTCGTCACCGCTCACCATCGACGCTCGTCTAGGTTCGACCCCTTTTCCCCCTCCCCTGTGATGAAATTAGGGCTCGATTATTTAATTATGGCTTGATTATTTAATTAGGGCTTGCTCGATTATTTAATTAGGGTCAGCTGACCTAAATGCCGTTCCTCGCCGTCCGCATTCACAGTAGATCACAGGCCCTTCTCTCCGTCGCCGTTCACGCCTAGAGCTGGTCATCGATCGCCGTCATCAGTCGCCATTGTTGGTTGCCGTCGCTGCTCACCGCTCACCATCCTTGGTTGTCATCACCGCTCACCATTGTCGATCGTCTAGGTTTGGCCCTTTCTCCCCCTCCCCTGTGATGAAATTAGGGCTCGATTATTTAATTGGGGCTCGCTCGATTATTTAATTATGGCTCAATTATTTTATTACAGCTTCGATGGAATTTGTGTTGATACACTTCTACTGAAACTTGTTGACATTACACAAAGAGACCAGATTTCTCATTATTTTGGTGAATTTGTCTTTCAAGCCAATGTCAGAGTATGTGATTGTTAGATTGCTGTCTATGCATCTCCTTAAGAGCATCCTAGTAAAGCAGGTGACTAATGCCATTCTGAGAAAAAAACTAAGTTCTTGAACCACCCTACTTGTGAGAATATATAGAGTATGTCCTTGAACCACCCTGTTTGTGAGGCTATATAGAGTATGTCCTTGAACCACCCTGCTGTGATTGCTGTATAGAGTATGTTTATCAATCCAAAATCCTGAATAAGAACATAATCCTACTGTGATTTGATTAAGTTGATGTCAGAGTATGCTATGCTTTGATTTGCTTAAGTTAATGTACATTCTCTCACATCGCACGTTTAGTGTAGTAGACATGCTTGGGCTGTGATTGCTGTGGGGACCTCTTTTTTGGTTAATATTTTAAGGGAAATGAAGGCAAATAATTAAAGTGCCGACCTCTTTTTTTTGGCTTTTTTGGCTGTCATGTAGGGGCATATTGTTAGTGTGGGGACCTCTATTTACTAAAGTCCATGAGAGTGGGGGGACTCCCATGTGCAATTGTCTAGTGGTCCCAAAAACTAATGATTCTTTTTCTTGTTCTTGGTGTAGTAATGGCGCATGACAAGGATTATGTCGCTGTTATAGTTTGCTACAATGGGGAATTTGTGATTGGGGAGGATGAGTGGGAGTATGAGGGTGGAAATGAGGGCACCATCTTTGTGGATATAAAGAAGGCATCTTATATATGATTTCTTAGGGATATAAATACTTATTTACCTTGTAAAGTTCAGAAGTTGCTGTATTGTATTCTTGGGAAAGACTTAAGAGATGGTTTGAGATGCTTAGAAGATGATAATGGTTTTAGGGATGTTCTATACCATTATCTTCATGGTGAAGAGGTAAAAATATTTGTTGAGTACAATAGTGAAAGTGAGGATGAAGATGATGATGGAGAGAGTGTTGAAGTAGGACAATAAGGAAATGGTATTCAAGGTAGTACTGACGTTAGGGTCGAAGGAGGGCAGGATAGATATGATGGACATGAGAGAAGTGCAGATGCAATTCACCAAAGTGATTATGACATAGGTGATGTCACAATCTCTGGATTAGATTGGGAAGTAGCTGAATCAACTGATGATGATGATGGAGGGTTGCCTGCTGAAAATTTTATAAGTAATGATGACGAGGAGGAGCTTGTACAGTTAAGAATATAGCGAAGGGATTTTTTGACAGCTAAGTTTGCAGCTTTGCAAGTAGCCGAGGAAGTTCCAAACAGACTCGAAGGCCCTACAGATGCTGGTGCTGCTGGTGAGGAGACTGACTATGAAGAAAGCGTCGAGAATGCTACTTCCCAGGATGAGCCTGAAGAAGATGAATGACTTGTGCATAGAAGGAAAAGGAAAAGTAAGTTTTCTTCTTATAATCCATCCGTTGCCTCTCCCACTTTGTCGGTAGGCATGAAATTTCATGATGCTAAACAATTTAGGGAAGCTATACTGAAGATCTCCATTGTTGCACAAAGGAACATTGACTTCATTAGAAACACTAAGACCTTTGTAAGAGCTAGGTGTTCGCAGCAAAATTGTCCATGGAAGATCTATGGCGCATTTGTTAGGAGAACTGGATCTTTCCAGATTAGAGCCTACCAAGAGGAACATACTTGTTCCATTAATTTTGAAAATAAAAAGGTAACAAGTGCATGGTTATCGAAGCACTTCTTTGAATTGATTAAGCTGATGCCTCAGATGAATACTACTTAGTTCAGGATGCTGGTGAAGGAGTAGGTAGGCATTAATATATCTAGGAATTAATGTAAAAGATCGAGGCAAAATGTGATGAATATACTCATTGGTCAGTACAGTGGAGAGACCACTTCCTGATATTGGGACGAAATTCGATAAATTCTATATTTGTTTCGGTGCATGCAAACGAGGTTTTTTATTTGGTTGTAGACGGATTATAGGATTGGACGAGTGTTTTTTGAAGGTCTTGTGCAAGGGAGAATTGCTGGCCGCAATTAGAAGAGATGTAAACAACCAAATGTTTCCCCTGGCTTGGGCTGTTGTGAAGGTAAAGAACAAGGACAATTGGTCCTGGTTTCTAAAAAATTTGATGACTGATTTGGAGATAACAAATGGGGCAGGGTGGACGTTCATGAGCGACCAACAAAAAGTAATGTTTGCTTTTTAAAAAAATTTGTCACTTGTTTGCTTTTTGATATCAACATGTCATTTGCTTACATTTTTTTATATTTTCAATTATTGCAGGGACTTGTTCCAGCAATAGCTGAGTTGTTGTCTTATGCTGAACATCGAATGTGTGCGCAACACATATACGCAAATTGGGCAAAGACCTATAAAGGGGACAAGTTGTAGTCGCAATTTTGGCAGCTAGTAAAGAGCACGAATATGGCTGACTTTAGGATGGCCAAAGAAGAGATGCTTCAATTGACAAAAGATGGTTATAATGCACTATTCCAAACAGACCCGAAGCATTGGTGTAGGGCATTATTCAGCGAGGAATTCAAGTGCGATAACATTGATAACAACATCTGCGAAGCATTCAATGGGAGGATAATAGATGCTAGATGTAAACCAATTATCTCGTTACTTGAAGACATACGGGTTTTGGTCATGACTCGGCTGCATAGACAAAGAGATGACATTGCAAAGTGGACTAAGCAATATGGTCCTAGGATTGCTAAGAAATTGGATGACAACTTGGCTGCAAGTAGGTATTTTCATCCCATTTGGAATGGGGATGAAGGATATGAGATAATGAAGGGTTCCGATAAGTATGTTGTCCATTTAGATATGATGAAGTGTTCATATAGAGCATGGCAACTCAGTGGAATTCCTTGTGCACATGCCATATGTGCAATTCAATTGAAGGGCCATAACACAGAAGACTACCTTGATGATTGGTACAAGAAACTGAAATATCTTGCTTCGTATCAATTCATGTTGCAACCAATTAGAAGTAGCAAGTTCTGGGAGCCAACAGATCGCGAAGCACCTCAACCTTTGCCACTAAAGAAGAGAATGGGAAGACCAAAGAAAAAAAAGAAAAATGACGGAGGGAGAGGACTCATGTCACCATAGGATGAATAGGATGGATGTACCGATAAAGTGCTTTTTTTGCCACATAGCAGGGCACAATATTAAGGGTTGTCAATTAAAGAAGCAGCAGGAACAATTAAGGCTAGTCGAAGGGCCTAGTGAAGGGACAGTTGAAGAAGGAGAAACAGAAAGGCGAAGTGAGTCGACTGTTCTTCAGTCGACGACAATAAACCCAGTAAGTCATGACAATTGTGTTTATGTTGCTTTATGATTTGTTATGAATATGTACATAGATATAAGTGACATGTATGTAATATTTTTGTCTTTGTCAGGTCACGGTGACACATGAAGAATTGGCCGAAGCCCCTACTATACCTGAAAATAAAGGGCCTGTTCAAAGAACCGAAGGTGGAAGACAGCTAGCTACAGGATTGGCTAAAACAACTGGAGGGCCAGTTAAGTCAACTGTTCTTTAGCAGCAACAGAGAAAAAAATACCCGGTCAGTTAAATGATTTGAGTTTACTTTTCATTTACGTTCTAATATGGCCTGATGTTATATTTATGATGTCCTTTGTCTTTTTCTCAGGTTCGAAGAAGACAAGCTAGAGCTCAGCTGCTAATAGAGGGCCCAACTGAAGGGCCACAACAAGATCCATCACCAAGGTCATCACAAAGGCCACTAGAAGGGTTATCACAAGGGCCACCACCAAAGCCTACCGAAGGTGTCACTGAAGCTGAAGATGTAACTAGAAAAACAACAAGAAGAAAGCCAAAGCCAAATCAAGAGCCACTTATAAGAAGGTCATCTACAAGACGCCTAGCTGAAGAATTGGCCGAAGAAGCCCCTTCTGTAGCTGAACAGCCACAAGAGCTGAAGAAATCATATGCGAGAAGAAGAGGCAACCAATCACAAGTACCTGAAAGTGACGCTCCCCTTCGAATAAGAGGAGCTCTTGGGAAGAGGCTTAAACAATATGGTTATGGCCTTTATACAGATGACCGTTTTGGAACAGTTATTCTTAATGTAAGTTTCATAGGCTGCATTTAATTTAATTTATAGTGCAAACTTTTATTGATAATTGAGTTTTCTTTTGAAGCTTGGGAGAAGTTCAGAGGTTCTTATCTCTCAAGGCCGAACTCAAGAATCAACAGTTGCGCCAACAAAGAAGAAGACATTACCTGCGCCAACAAGAAAGAAGAGTAAGAAGAACCCAGTTGTAGGTCCATCTGAATCAATTCAGCTTACAACAGTTACAGCTACTTTTGAATCAGTTCAGCCTAAGACAATTGCAGCTCCATCAGACTCAACGCATCCCAAGACAGCTGAAGAAGAAGTCTCACGTCCAGTTAGAAAAAGTGCAAGGATTATGAATCAAGTGCGAAGTCCATCAAAACGAGCACGAATAGGAGGCATTGTGCATATTGATTGATGAAATAGGATGTGATATGGTTTGTGGGGCTGAGGAGTCAGTTGTAAACATCTGTGGATGTTTGTTTGTTTGTTTGTTTTTTTTTTTTAATAAGTTTGTCATTGAGTTAGTTGAGTTTGTGAGACTTCATTTGTCATTGAGTTTGTGAGACAGATGTTCAAAATCAATGGAACAACTGTTGTTGCTTATCATTTTTTGGCATGCCTTTTTCTTTTTTCTTTTTTCTTTTTTCTTTTGTTTTTTTTTTTTTACTTATTGCTACTTCTGGTGGTAGATATGTGGTGGTGACTGGGGTGCTCGTGTGGCTGGTGAAGCCTGGTGGTGGATATGTGGTGATGACTGGGGTGCTCATGTGGCTGGTGGTGGCGGTTGGTGAAAAGCCTGGTGGTGGTGGGTTGGGTTGGAGGTTTTTGCTGCACCTGGTGCAAGATGTATGTGCAATATGCACAACTTGCACCAGGTAGTGCTGGTGCAAGCTGGTTTAAGACACCTTACACTTGCAACTTATGCAGCAATATACCACTAGCATAATGGTGGCTCAAGTGGATGCTTGGGATGCCTAGTGGTGAGGATGGCTGGAGATGGTGGCCAGTGGTGGGCGGTGGTGGTGGCTGGTAGTAGCCGATGTGTACAAAAAAAATGCCACTTAACTGATCACATTCTAAAAAACCTAGCATTTAAGTGTTCACTTTTAACAATAAGTGGCACTTAAGTGATTCTTCTAATAATAACTTGACACTTAAATGACTCTTTGTCTATCACGACTGGCACTTAAGTGATCACTAGATGCAACTTATAGTACTTGAGTAATCACTCGTGTCTATTCTATGTATATGGTGGTTTGCAGCAAAATAGAGAAGCTGTTGGTTTACACATTTGCTGCTGGTTTACATTCAATTCAAGTAAAATAGTCACCACAACACATCGACCTAATATACATTCCATCATCACTGATTTATATTTGAGAATAAGTAAAAACTATCGAAATCATTCATTCATTCATTCAAAACAAGTACATTTCCCCACACATTTACAATTATGGCAGTTGGAGAAACTTCTTCTCATCTTCCAGTCCTTTACATTTCATCATAAAGTAGGATAGACAAAGAAACAACAACACAATAAATGCTTGGTAACACTTTTGTTCAATTTTCATTTTTGAAACTTCGTTCTTCAAATGGTTAACAGAAGATGCTTGAGCTTGAGCTTGAGCTTGTATTGAGTCAACATCGTCCAAGTCGTCCACAAGCGTAGATGGAGGTTGATGACATCCATCAAGTAGGTCCAATATCACCTCTGTGGCTCGGTGAGAGAATTTCACTTCGATCCATTTGAAGTTTGCACTTCGAGCCTTCTCTGTATCATGCACATCCATAGAATCTTCTCCTGGGATTCGTTCGAGTCCACGATGTTCTTCTTGGACTTGGTAACCCACGAAACAGAAATGCTCGCCTTCTCCTTTGCTTCGGCGAGAGAAATTTGAGCCGTTGCTGAAAGTTTTGCTCTCAATTTCCAATATTCGGTGGTAGAATTTGGGGCAAATCGAATTAAGGTGTGGGATTAGGGCTCCAGCACTTCAATAGCATTTTGCCTGATTTAGGGTTTTAGATTTAGGGCAAATGGGGAAGACGACGGTGTTTTCGCTGATTTAAGGGGTCTATTTTGGGCGAACACCCGGAACGACGTCGTTTGGGGTTAATTCGAGCTGACTCAGTTCTCCGGCAAGACACATCATCGAGAGATATTAATATTTTAATGCCACGTATGATTTTCGGCTAGCTTCGCCGGAGATGGCACTTAGGTGTCCCACTTTTCTTAAAATGTGGCACTTAAGTGTACCTTTCATAAGTTATGGCACTTAAGTGTCCCTTTGGGCAAAGTTATGGCACTTGAAGCGTTCTTTTGCTACGGGAGGATGTCTGGATCTTTGGGTTTTCCACATACCATTATATAAGTTATTTAAATAATTTTCTATATATATAACTTAAGATTTAATTTCTTTTTTTTTTCTACGTATCATTCTTCTTGGCAAACCTCTCTTTCTTTTGTAGGGTATTCTTCTGCAGAGCCATTTTCTTTGGTTTTCATTTTCTTCCGAAAAGAAATCTTCTTTTAAGGTTTTGCGGTCTATTTTAAAGGAAGTGCTAATAAGTTTATTTGGAAATTGAAAACATGAGCGAGGTACATTTGCTAGGATGAATACGTAGATGCTTCTTCTAGCAATGTAGGATCAATCCTATAAATTCTTCTGTTTTTCTAATTGCAAACTATTCACTAGTCTCTTTTTTTTCTGGGATAAGTGAGTGTGATGATCAAGAAGGTGCTTCTTATGAAATTCTTGTCCGAATTATTTCTTTATTTAACTCTCCTATGTTCAATTTCATCGATCTACTTTTATTGAACATAACTTCTATGTGTCAACCTTTACATTTTTAGAAAAAAAAAATACCATAAAAAATTTTAAAATATGTTCATCGTATCTCCAACACCCTTACACTTCTTTTTGGATCTTTAAAAATGCCAAATTTATACTCACTTGATACATGTACTCTCCGTCATAATTCTATCAAAGATCATCCTAAAAAAATGCTACTGCTTTTGTAGACGGTAGAATGCAAGAGAAGTTGCTGTGGCACCGTGAAAACAACGACGTTGGCATGGTGGTTGACGTGGACTACAAGGGTGCCATTTTGCGCTCTCTCGGTTGCTGAAGTCAATTTGGGGCAAATTTCTAGGGGTTCATGGTTTGTGCTTAGCCCGGATATCCAAATCGAGCTTAGCCCGGATACAAGTTCACATTGTTCCAAATCCGTGGTTGTTTCTCCTGTCTGGTGTTTTTCTGATTCTAGGTTTTGCCCCATTTTCTTGCTCTTTAATTATGTCATTACCAGAGTTTGTGCATTTTTGCCTCATCAAGATTCCTGTGAAGAGTTTTTTGCTTCATGTGTAGTACTTTGTAACCCCTCAAAATTGCGTTTCTCACTCCTGCAACATGAGGTTCTTTATTTTACATGCTCATCGGAAGAAATGGTTATATTTTGTATTACTCAATTTTATCAACTCTTTAATTTTCTCATATCTATGGTGCATCTACATCTTACCAGTATTCTGTAATTTGATCAGGATTAGATACCGTTGAGATTTGATAATTCAATGCAAATGTAGTAGTTGAATGTACCACTGGGAACCTGGGACTGAGATACTTCTAGTGTGAACTTGGTTCTCTCATCGTTGTTTAGAGCTCTGAAAGGCCACTCTACTTAGAATTAATTGGCTTATTGGATTTGTTCACCGGAATCATTTTGCTGAGTGCATTGTTCTTGTTGCGTTGCATGTGCTTTTGAATGCCAGGGCAAGAAGATAACAATGACCCCTGAGCTATAGAGAAGTAGATGCCTGTCTTGGCTTTCTCTTTAGTTATTCGAGCTAGTTAGGAGTTACTTTGTTATTTCCATAATTTTCTGTTGCATTATGCAATAGTTAAGTTTCGAGATTCTAATGATCATATGTTGGCTAGAAGAAGGAGGTTCTATAATTGGAGGTGATGCTTTGTCAATTTTCTACAACAAATTAGGGATTGATGAGTTGGTATTGTCATTTGAAATGGTCGCTTGTAATGACCAATTGAGTATAGGACCAATTCACTATCATATGTTGTTCACTGTGGGTGGCTAGCTTAGCATTATGTGCTGTGTATTGGCCAGTATAGTGTTAGACAAGGATATAGTTACTTTGCTATATGCCATGTATTGTTGAATTTAATTTTTTTGTAATGTGTTTGAAGGCCTCTGTTTCACATAATTTCTAGTGTTTCCATTAAATCAACCATTTTTACTATATGTTGTGCTTTGCTTAATTTGAAGTTCCTGTCCAAAAGCATGCACTGTTGGAATTTGAATTGCTTGCTTGTATCGGGCAAGTTGATGATTGTGGTTTTTTCAAATGGATTGTTCTGAAATCCTCATTACGTGGCAGAGAAGTGATTTTGGATTGATCAATGAGAAGAAAGTGCTGGCAAATAGTATTGGAAGTGTGGAATTTAGTTGAAAGTATCTGAAGAGAAATTCTACTTTCTCAAAAAGCAGCTAGAAAGGAGTAGGCGACAGGACAACAAGATACAAGTGGAAGTGTCTCCACTTGAAGGGAAGGTAAAGATCTATTTTGGAAGGAAAAGGAAAGGAAAATAATCTATTTGAGAGGCATAGTCGTATTGAAAGGATTGATGTGCCCAACCCTAATGATGAAGTTGGACCCCAAAAAAAAAAAAAAATAACATTCATTTAGATTGACAATAATGTTGGATTGGGGATGGTTGTGTTGTTTGTCTACCTTTTTTGCTTCTTGGTAGTGTAAGTGGAGGGTAGATGCGAGGCAAGACCAATGTTATGTTGCAAAAAAAGTGAAATAGTGTTAAACTATATCAGCAAAATCCAAGTTCAACCATGTTCAATGTATTAACAAATCCATGTCAACCGTGTTGTCTGTAGAGAAAGGTGTCATGTTCCTTATACTGCAAATTTATTTCAAATTCCTATAGTGATACTGTCATATTATCATGTCGCACAGATTGAAAAGGTAAAGGATTTAGGTCCTTAAACTTTTAATAACTATGGTCATCCTAATTGGAAGGGAATTGATTTGCTTGGAGATGAAGAAAATAATAAATAGAGCCACCACGCACCCACAAACAGAACAACTATGGCCAATTATTTGCTTCCAATGAGGTCTAAAAACCTCTCTTCACTTAGAACTCGGATGATTACAATAGGAAAAACCAAGTGGACAAGTTGGTATATGGTTCAGAAAATAGGAAAAAGAGGAAATTACAACCAACTTAAAAGATTACAATAGAAAAACACCAACTGCACATTATCTACCAAGATGCTGTATGGTTCAGACAATAGAAAAAAGAGGAAATTTACAACCAACTCAAATGATCACAACACATCCATCACAGAACAACCATTGTGACATCCAGATTTTCGGGTTCTAATTTCGATTGGATAAATAGGGCCGTTTTAATCGGAATTTTGTAGAGGACCGTTTTTATTGTGAAATTGGGATGCAAGATGGGTTATTGGATGAGAAAAATATTCAATTGAAGCACTGAGGCATCACTTGGATTTATTGAGGCCTTACAAGGTTAAATTGAGAAGAAGTGAGTGATCAATTGGAGGAGGTATCAAGCAATTTCGTGTGCCCCCATCCCACTAGCCATTTTGGACCAATTCACATGCCCGAAGGAGAAAGGTGGTTGATAACGGCAGCGAAAGGAATAAATACTTGGCGCAGAGTGAGTATGGGAGATTTTTGTGGAAAGATCAAGCTAAGGGGGACCCTCCATCCTCTCTCTCTCTCAAAACCGTGCGTGACCAGCGAAAGAGAGCAGAACCAGCGAAAATTCAGGTCCATTGAGTGCCCATCTTCTTTGCAATTCCACCAAAGACTCATCCCCACGACCCTTCTCTCTCCCTTCGCCGTTTGCCCCCTCTCGCACGGCCAGCTCACCCTTGCTCCACCATCTTCTGCTTTCTTGGTCAACTTCAGTGAAATTCTTCAAGCGAAGTCCCCAGGTGTTGACTGAAGCTGCTGCGGTTCGTCCAGCTCCACTCGGTGAAGACAGCTCACGGCAGAAGCTGCTCCAACATCGACGCTTGCCTCCACGCGTCTTCAATCCGGCGAGCTTGGGTCAATAAACGGTGAAGCTCTCCCCATTGTTGACTCCCCCTCTGCCGCACGTTCATCAGCCCACGCCGCCTCAGCATCAACGGCTTCGTTCTGCTCAGCGTCCGCGCCCACACGATTCCACCGAAGCTGCATGCTATCGTCCACGTTTCTCTTCATTTTGTTGTTGCCAGCGAAGCTCCCATCCAAATCGAGTCAACCTTCATCAATTTCTCTCCAGCAAAAGAACTAGTTTGTTGACTCTAGCTCCCTCCAGCAGCTTCGGCCACGTCCGCATGCCGTCCATGCACCCCACCGAAACTGCTCGTTGTCTTCAGTTGCACATGGAGTGGTTTTGCTCGGTCAACCACTCACCAAAGAAGCCCCTTTTGTTGACTCCTCACATCTGCCATCTCACCGAATTGAAGCCCACCGAGCAGCCACTTGAAGCCCACGTGAAGATCGGCCCAAGTCCAGCTCAGTCCACGCATCTTCATTTCCAAGCCCAGCAATGCCAGCTCGCGTGATCAGCCCACAACCCATTGGAGTTCAGCCCATCTCGAGGCCCACTTGAAGTCAGCCCATATTTCAGCCAAGATCAGCCCACGAATTTAAGTGCAGCAGCCCATCAATTGAGTTTTTGAGGCCTGTGACCTCAGCCCGTCTTTGTTTTCAGCAGTCCAGCCCGTGAAGCAAGTCGGCCCAAGTTCGGCCGCCGTCGCGTCGCCGCCGCGGTTTTCAATCTTCGCATTTACCAAGTGATTTTTGCTCACTAATGCCTTCTTAGTTTGCTAATTATACTTAAATGTTGATTAGATTTAATTAAGTGCAATTAGGTGATTAGATTAGAGTAGATTAGTGATTATTAGATAATTGTGATGCATGTTAGTCAATTGAATTGTGCAATTAGCGAGTAGACACGTAATACTATTTATTGAATGCTTCTTGGGATTTTTCCAACCCTTATCGGATGTTAATTAGGCAATTCGGGCCTAAATGGAATTTTTAGGAATTAATTATTAATTTTCGAAATTAATTATTTAATTATTTATTTTCCGGAAATTCAATTGGGATAGCTAGTGACTAGGATTTTTTGCTGATGATCATGGTGCAGTCCGTTTATTGAGTTTCATATTGTGCTAAATTGGAATTATTGTGTTTATTTATTTATTTTTCAAAATTAATTATTTAATTAATTATTTTCCGAAAATTCAACTGGGATGGCCAGTGACCGGAATCTCATGCTGATTGTTGTGGAGTAGTCCAATTATTTATTTGAGTTTTAATTCGTGTTGAATTGATTTAGTAGTGCATTTTGAAGTTATGTTATTAAATAATGTAATTTTGGATATGTGATTGAGGATTGGTCGGGTATCGGTTGTCAGTATCGAAAGTGAGTTGGTAAATCACCTGGAGAGTGCACGTGGCCCGGTGAATTGGAGTGTCACCTAGGAAGGACACATGGCTCGGTGATTGGATATGTCACCTTGGCGAAAATGTAGCCTTAGAGAATGCACGTGGCTCGGAGACTCGGTATGTATTCCTGGAAAATGCACGTGGCTCAGTGACAGAGTATGGCATTGTAAAAAGGGTCGGGTGGGACCATAAAGCCACTAGATCTTGAAAGGGTCGGGTGGTTCATAAAGCCACTAGATCTTGAGAGGGTCGAGTGGGACCGTAAAGTCATTGAATCTTGGAAGGGTCGGGTGGGACCGTAAAGCCACTAAATCTAAGAAAGTAGCTTGGTGGGGCCGTGATTACCACCTATAAATAAGTTGTGTCCTAAGGACTGTGATTCATAATTAGGAATTGAATTGGAATAATTGAAATGATCGGAAGTGGTCTTGTTGACACGTAATTAACTAGGTCGATTGATCATTACTTTGATATGATGTTGTGAATTGATTGATTGAATGGGAATGACCGTGAGTGGTCTTGTTGGCATGTAATCGACTAGGTCAATTTGATCGATGTTTCGATCTGTGATGTAATTGCTTGGGTGCCTATTTGATCTGTGCTAATATGCAGGTGGAATCTAAGGCCAAGGTAAGTCCTCTGACTCATGTTATGCATAGACAGCCCTAAGGTGTATTAGTTTACTAATCGGATCTTAAGGGGTAGAACTTGCTGAGACGTTGTCTCAGTGGTTATTGAATAACCATTTCAGGACCCTGATGAAGAACATGAGGATAAAGAACTCGAAGAGGAGTATTTGGAGGAGAACTACGAGGATGATCCAGAGTAGGACCCAGATGAGAATTGAGTCGCCAATCCTATCTGATGATTTTGGTTGTAGAATCTATTTGAGTAGAAACCAACCTTTTTAGCATGGCTTGTATATGTACATAAGGGTGTTGGTTTTTTGGTTCAAATTTCTAGTCCTACTTGTATATCCCATTGCTTTATTGTCTGGGGATTTATAACTGCTTCCGCATGTGCATATATAAATGAAAGGAGTCGGTGATACATAGTCCTGGGATATCGCATTTTAAAAATTGATCAAGAGTAAGGGATGTGTGCGTGCCTGAGGATCGGGGCGTGACAGCCATCACAACCATATGTCGTTGTTCCATTAGTCTTTGTAGTGGCTGCCTTACCAAGTCCTTCCTATCCTTGTGCTTCAAAGAGATTAAAAGATCAGCATACTCCGTCTTGGAATCATCAGTAAGAGCATTTAACAAGAATTGGTACTCCCAAATACTTGCAAACCAATATCATGTTGGAACTGAGTAACTTTACAAAGTGAATTCCTTGGAAAAAGCTTCACTAGATAATTGTGATTTTAAAAGAAGTACCAGGAATTCTTAGAGTACAAAAGCATGTGTGTGTGTGTGTTTTTTTTTTTTTTTTTTTTGTAAGCTTTTAACCAAGCCACCCGGTGGTATTTGCAATTCTATCCAAAATTAATTAGAAGGCTTATATTGGTAAACTATTAAAAGTATTATGACTAAATTTTGCTAGATCGAAACATTTATAATTGAATTGGGATCCATATAATAGATTTTTTTTTTTAATTATCCCATTGTAAAGTCAAAGCCTCCAAAACTGTTCACAGAAGTTGAGGGGTTTTCTTTTCCCCTCTATTTTCTTTTTATTTGGGGGGGGGGAGCAAAATGGAAGTTAGAGTTGTCAAGAGCTCCTTATATAGGATTGGATTGGATTCTAATCTTGGGCTTGCATAGTGCAAGATGCGCAGGCCCCAATAGTATGTTGAAGCACGTCACATTCAAATAACTCTTTCAATATAACTAATTTAATTCTAAATCTTTTGACAATTTGTTAAGGCAGTCCATCCATCAAACTTTTGCCGAAAATAATTGGCATGGTCATCAAGCATCTTACATGACACAGCCAACATCCAATTGACATTGATATGAATAATTTGTGCAGTTTTTTAATATTATATCTAATTTGTTTTCCGCTTTTCTTTTCCATATATCTTCTTTTATTTCTTCTATTTTTCAAATGAGGTCATGGACATCTAGTGAGGGCATCATTGCCTTCGTCCAAGCCCTTGCCAAGATCCAAGCAACTTCATTTAGGGTTGGTTGGCGAGCTCGCCCATGCAAAGTTAGAGGAAAGATGAAAGAAAAGAAGAAAACATTTCAAAAGAAGTTCAAAAAATTGCAAAAATTTACCATGTTAGCGCCAATTGTCCTATGTACTGACTTTGTCACATAGGATGAATGGCGTTAACTAGACCACCATGTTAGCAATTTTTTACAAAAAATTGTTGAAATGACTAAATTGGCAAATCGTCAAAAAGTATATGACTAAATTAAACATAATCTTTTTATAAAAAAAAAATTGGCATCATTGAAATGTTTAAGAATGAATTGGCTGTTATAAGATAGGTTCAAGATTTTTTCGGACAATTATTTTGAGAAAAATTTGGCAAAGTTTTGGCACAATTCTTTTTTTTTGTTTTTGGGTGTTTTGGCACAATTTGTGTGTCCCCTCTTTCTCTATGTCATTTCTATATATACTCTCGGTATTTCCATTAACCATCATTGCAGCTCATGCATGATCCCCACTCTAATTGCTCCACATTTCCATGATTTCCTCTACTTCCATGATTTAAGTTACTCCTAAGGTAATCGCATGTTATGCAATAATTGCCCCTTCATTCAAGATTCAATCTATTATGTAATTGTTCCAGTATTTAACTCAAACAGGCGAGGTAGCATTTCCTTACGATAATCAAAATGGCCAGCAACACACCTCAAATCAAAGTCATGTCACACCACCTCTAGGTGAAGTTAAACTGGATAAGCTCCATATCGAAGTTGGGCCTAGTATAACTGGACTCCTTATACTTCATTGATAGTTGAAATCTCTCCTCAATATTTGGGCCATGAATGTTCACCACCAACCGGAGCTAAAGAATAATGTTGTGAAAATCTCTAAAATGGTAGTACTGAAAAAGTAACCAATGAGTATATGATAAGAACTATGACTTTCATCTCTCATTTTACTAGTACTTTTTCTTCCTGCATTTCATATCACGATTCCCCGAAGAAATTATTTCATCATTTTGATGCCGTGCATCCCATGATTGATAAAGCTACTTTTGACCTTTAAAGTGACCTGATCGACAAAGACCAAATTAGTCTTCGTCATCTTCACTTTTTGCTAGTAAGGGTTCACACATTATTACTTCATAATGAAAATTGTTAAGAACTAGCATTTTCATTTATTTGCTTTTACTAATACTTTATCTTACTACATATCATTTCATATTTCCATCGCTGAAGTTGTTTCATGATGTTGATGTTGTGCATCATGCATTTTGATAAAGCTACCTTTGATCTTAAAGTGAATCGACCAATAAAGACCAAGATTAGTCTTGGTCCTCTTGACTTTTTTTGTTGATGAAGGTTCACACATTATTCCTTCCTATTGAAAAATGTTGACAACTATCATTTTCATTTCTCTGCTTTAGTAACACTTTATCTTACTGCATTTCATATCATATTTCCATTGATGAAATTGTTTCATCATTCTGATGTCGTGCATCACACGATTGATGAAGCTACTTCTAATCTTTAAAGTGAGCTAGCTGATAAAGACCAAGTTCATCTTGGTTGTCTTCACTTTTTTGCTGGTAAGGGTTCACACATTATTTATTCATATTGGAAAATTTTAACAACTATCATTTTCATTTGCCTACTTTACTAACATTTCATCTCATTGCATTTCATATTATATTTCCACAGATGCAATCGTTTCATCATTTTGTTGGCATGCATCACATGATTGATAAAGCTACTTTTGACCTTTAAAGTGAGCCAATCGACAAAGACCAAGTTAGTCTTGGTCATCTTCACTTTTTTGCTGGCACATTATCGGTTCATATTGAAAACCTTCACTCAATTCCAGCCCCACAGTCACAGATCCAGACCCATCTTTTTCTTTAGAGAGAGAGAGAGAGAGAGAGAGAGAGAGAGAGAGAGAGAGAAACTTTTCTTCATGGGTCTCACTCAATCTCTATCTATTGTGTACAATGGGTACACAGTGTTGCCTCTTGCATAAAAGATAAGAAAAGTAGAAATTTGTGCCCCCTAATATAGACATAATTACAAATCCCATCCGTGCAACTTATTCTTTGCATCCTAACTCTCACATCTTACATTTGTCTATCATAGTGACCACCAGCAATACTTTCACCAGTTCTAGACATCCGTAGATAAGAGCAACTAAGATAAAGTAATAAATAGAGTGTGTGACTAAGAGAGTGCTAACGATCTTATAACAATGACAATATAAATTGATAGAGATTATAAGCTTGCTAGATCATAAAGTCATTGTTATCATGCAACTAAACATATTTACACATCTCTCCTCCTCAATCATATAGTGTCTTGTCACTACCCTCTAGTAATGCCAAGCAATTGTCGGATCCATGAAATAACCACTACTACTGGTCGCTAGGTTGGACCGACAGCTCATCCCCTATCTCCCATCTCGAATCGACGTGCTTATGGTTGACAAATCCATTAAAACCCTTTATAATACTGGGTTTTTTTTTTCTTTTGATAAAGTATATGATTGTTTTCCACTGTTGAACAAATTGTCAATTGCTACTTCATTTTTTTTTTTTTGTGAATAATGCCAGCTTATAAATTTTACAGTGGACAACACGGCAAAATAAGAAGGGAACAAAAGTACCCTTCCCATATTTTTGACAATTTTAAGCTCAAGACTTGGCTGTATAGAGTTGCGTTTCTAAAGCACGAGAAGCAATTTGCCTAATTAGTCAAGGTGGGGCAAGATGCTCTTACCCAAATAGATGCAATTAAGGGATGGAACCTAAATGACCAAGGAGCGGTGAGATACTCCACCAAGTCATTCCTGAAATCAATAGCTTTTCTCTAGATGAAAAGAGAAACATTCATTAGAGAGAGATAATAGTTAACAAAAAAAAAAAATGAAAGAAAATATATCAACACAATGAAACAAAAAGAAAGTGCGTAAACCTTAAGCATCAACAAATTAATAAAGATTTGGATGATTTGTGGAGTGATACATGTGAGGTAGTCTGTTGGTTATTGATTTAGTAGTAGGATTCAAACATAAAGAAAAGATATGTTGACAAAATTTGTATTTGGTCCACTGTCAGTATAAAAAATAATTTACACTTCATTGTATAATTAACATTTTGAAAAGCTATTTGAACTCACACGTCACATATTGAATGTTAAATCCATTAAAAAAATTACATTGGTATTAAAATAATAATAATCTTTAGCGAATTAGGCAGATGCTCATTCAACATTGATATATAAAAAATATGAATGGAAATGAGAATGGCGTGATCTCAAAGGTTTGAGATACAAGCTTCATCTTAAGCAAGAAAATAACTTTTGTGTATGAGAGATCATTCTATACATGAAGTAGAATGTAGTAAAATATAATGTGATTGCATGATTTATTCAATTTTAAAAAGAAGAGGAAATGCAAAATACTTACTAGCCATACTATTTAATAAAAACACCATCTAAATTACTATTGAAATACAAAGAAATGTGTATATTAGAACATAGTATCTTGAGAAGAGGTGTCTGCATTCATTTTATTTTAAAAACATATTCATCTCTACGGTGCTTGTTCCTTATATTTGTCAAGTTATATTTGGCAGTCGGTGCTATTAGAGGGTGAGACGAAAAGAGAACATATGAGAAAGGATTTTTGTTACGATTCTAACAATTTATTCATGTTTATCTTTAATTGTGTTTCTTTTGCAATTAGCAAAGAGTACTGAAAATTGTTGTTATTTGTGACGAAGGTCTCTCTTGTTCGCCCCTTGTTTATGTTGTATGAGGTGCTCTGTCATGCAATAGGTAACATATCTGAATTCTGCATTGTGCCATCTGAGAGATCATATATTGGGTAGGCTTATTCTCTCGTCGGTATTCTTCATGCTAGGATGCTTCTGCCTCTTAACCTGGCAGTGGCAGGAGGGCTTGTTCATGTAAATGCTAGGCAGTATCACGAGATTTCGAGACGAAGACAAGCACGTGCTAAGCTTGAAAAGCAAACATCAAAGTTAGAAAAGTGAATTGCCTTTTTTATGCATGTTGATTTGGAAGTTCCTTTCGAAGTTTGCCAGTTAGAAAAATTAAATATAAAGCTTTTTTCTTTTTTTAATTTGAAGCTATTCTGCTCGTGTTTGTTTCCTTAGTCATATGCTAGACTGTCATTAAATGTTATTTTTAGGAAATTCTATTTTGTGGGAAATAGTCTGACTACATACTTCATCTTCGTTACAGCTTTTGCAGCTATAATAGCGTTTAATTCATTGGGGATAAACTCAATTGTTATCTTTTCTTTCCTCGTTCTCTTATATGGTGTCGTTCCTTTCTCTTGTCTTGGTTTAATTGGATCTATAGCCGTATCTTCATGAGTTGCGGCACCAACATGCCATGAGAATAGTCAGCGGAAGTGGAGGGCAGAATCCAAATAATCTCAAGGCTTCGAACGATGCAGCTGAAAGGAAGGGTACAGACTCTATTACGGCTCTGTCTTCCGATACTGCCAGTTCATTGGCCTCTGAACCTTCGGCCCCTGACTCCTATGAAACCTGGAATTCATTTAATAATCACATGGCAAGAAGGTCGCAAGTAGGGGTGTCAACAATTCGATTCGTTTCGAGTTTTTAGGAAATTCAAACCGAACCAAACCATTAGGATGAGCAACTGAATCGAACCAAATCACAACTTGAATTGAATATGACCTGAACGAAAACCTAGTTTGGTTCGATTCACTTATTTGGTTTTCTCTTCTTCTTTTTCCAGTGGGAATCATGCCTTTTTTTTTTTTTTTCCTAATTTACTTTTCTTGTGTTTGTTTTGTTTTTATTTGGGTGGGGGCAGGGGACTAGACTAATCTGGTCTAGAAAAAATAGAAAAAAAGGACAGTTGAAGTGATTTACATAATTATGACCAAAATCAAAGGGAAAAAATGGGTGGTTATTCAATGAGCGTGTAATATGTATTGTAAGAGCAATTTGGGAGAGTTACAAATAAAAGGGAAGACACTTTATCATTTAGATAACTCGATTCACTTGCAATTGCCTTTGTTGGTGAGCCTGTCAGTTCTTGAGTTTCATTTCTTAATATGTAGCGAGCTGGTGCCACATTGAGCAAAGACATTGCATCTCCTTCAACTATTGCTTTGTAAAGCCACCTCTCTATTTCACTCCAATATGAATCCAGGCTTCCTAATTGCATTATGCTTTTAGAATTTGGCTCTAAGACAGTCACGAAAGTCAACTCCTTCCGAACGAACATAAACATCCTTAACAGAACCATTGTTTTGTTGACCATTGGAAATTCTTTAAATTTGTTGACCATGCCATTAGCCTGCGAAACCGATGACATTATTACTTCATATATGGACACGAATTAATATAGTTTTGATTGATGTAGATCATGTATAGGCAACAGCTTATGCATTTTAGTCTACAGGTATGTTGTTACCAATAAGAATATATATATATATTTAAAAGATACATATGTGTTAGATTCATTGGACATATAAGCTTATGCATTCAATTTAATGTCCGTTAGCCTATTGTGGTGCTCTATCATTGGTAAAGATACCAAGTGTATTTAAAAGTTACGTCTGTGCTGATCTATATGGGGTTTGTGGCGTGGTTTCTAGATCCAATATTGGTTGCGTGTACTTAGAAGATGTCCATTCTCTCCGAGGATCCGGCTTTCACGTGAATTTTGAACCCAAGAGAACATTACAGTTAAAAGAGTTAGAGTTCACATTGGTGTCTCAGGGAATGTTGCTCCCCAATATGGTCAACCAAAGTATTTCCTCTGTGTTCGCCCACAAGGTGCAGTAATCGAAGTTGCATCTCCTTTGGTTTCTGCTTTGTAAAGCCTCCTCTTCATTTTCGCTTCTTAAGCTTCAAAGGGATCGGGCTTCGTAATTGCGTTTTGCAGGTAGCACTTGGCTTTAAGATGGTTGTGAAAGCCAATTCCTTCTTCTGAATCAAACATTAAAATCCTTAACAAGAAGCATCAAACCTGTTGACATTGTAAATTTTTCTAAATCGCTGACCAAGTCATAAGCCTAAAAGGGTAATGACAATAATAATAATAATAATATGACAAGATTAATTCATATATCGGTGCAAATGAATGTAGTTTTGAGTGGGGTTTATGATGTGGAGATAACAATTTAAGCATTTTAGTCTACAAGCATGCGGTTACCAGTAAAAATAAAATTTTTCCTCCAAAAAAATTGAATGTATTTAAAAGTTATGTATGTGCTGATTTTTTTTCTAGCATCCTTTGGCTCATGGATTACTGTCTTTAATGAGAAATAATCATTCATGAGAGTAGTATATATACTAAACTGAATTTTGATATGGAAATAATGATGAGTTTCACGTAAATCTTGCTCCACCAGATTTAATAGCTTGATTGAACTTAGTAAACATATTGGCTTCTTGAAATTCCTACTCATTGCTAGTTAATGCTGCTTTTATTTATTGTTCTTGGAATTCAATTATTTATCCATCATGTGATGTTTGTACTAGTTTGTGGAATTTATGGTTCATCTTTATCATTTCTTACACAATGAACTTATTAGTACACTCCGACTTTTCCAAACCTAATGACTATATGTTAGCCCATTTCTCCATTATTTGTGTAACTCCTCCATTTTTTTGTAGGACCATAGACTAGTAATTAGAGCACTCAAGGATGTAACTCAACTAATATCAAACTACTAAATGATTCAATCCATCAAATCGATACTTTAAAAGCTCAATTGTTTAGTGACAACACTATTAAGAACTGACTCAACATTTACACCCAGTTCGTGATAGACATGTACAAATTATATGTTTGTGTTGGTATAACCGCACATCACTGGTCTAGGAGAGATCTGACCCCAAAGCACATGAAGGATGAGGCGGGTCATTTGCATTGCATTGCTTGACCCTGACTTTTTCACGCTCTAACCCACGGCCATTTAAAATGTCTTATAGATTGGATTTTTATGTTTCGTTTAAGAAGGTTTTTTCCCCCTTTTTGGCCAATGTTTGCAATTGGAATGTTGCAAAAATTGACAGTCATTTGATTATCTTTTCGATAACTATAAAATGTCTTAAAATATAAGTTTCATTCTTCATTTTCATTTTGATATTCTACTAGATTCTTTTTCATATTTTAATTTAACTTAAGCCATTAGGTCACTGATTCGTTATGGGGTAGTTAAAAGTAATTTACACATATAGACAGATGGTGATAGCTAACTAAGTGACACTTTTTATCAACCAAATGCAATCTAGTATTATTCAAAATGTGGGTATAAGCCTAATTTGAAGCTGTAGGATTTAAATCAATTTATGGCAAATCTAACCAAATAGCGATTGCAATAACAAACCAAAACTTGTTCTCTAGTTTTAGCTCGACCACAAAGTGATTAAACTTCCATTAAACAAAATTTTCAAGATGCATTGGGGGTAAATGTGTGTTTACAAGACATGCCAACTTTTGAGACCAAAATATGACGTAAAAATTATTACTTCAACCTAAATCATAGGGAAACTAAAGTACGTGAAAGGTAAAGTGCGAAGATTGAAATTGAAGGCAATTAAAAGGAAAGTTCTGGAATCAAAGGGAATCAAAATAAAATTAGAGCGATGACCACTAAAATCAAAATGAAAGTGCAAACACGAAAAAAGAAATCACTAAGAAACTTCACCGAAATTGAAATATCCTCAAGGTTACAAGCACATTGATGCTAAATTGCAAACATTGAAATGAAAGCTACACTGTCATTCTCAATGCACATGACGAATAACAAACTATAAATCTAAAACTGAAATTGAAAGACATTAGTTCAACATAGGAATGCTCCGGAAGGAAATTTGGCGAAGTTTTGGCATAGTTTGCGGGACCCCTCTTTTTCTGAGTTCTTTTTATTCATACTCCCGGGATTTCGTTTGACAATTATTGGAAATCATGTGTGATACCCCTCTCTAGTTGCTCCATATTTCCATGATTTTCTTTATTTCCACGATTTTAGTAACTTCCAAGATAATAATTGTGTCTTGCAATAAATTGCCATTTTATTCATGAATTAATCTAATTTTGCAACCACTCCAGCTCTTAACTCAAACGAGTCGAGGTACCCTTTCCTTAATTTGATTGAAATGGTAACCAAAACACCTCAGATCAACTTGAGGTCACACAATCTTCAAACGAAATTAAACCAGGTAAGCTCCAAATCGAAGTCGGGCTTAGTATGACTTGATGCTTCAAACTTCTCTCTGCTTTCCTAACTCATAGAGATAATTGAATCACTCCACAGTATCCCGGACATAAATTTTCACCACCAACGGAAGCTAAAGAATACTGCTCTAAAAATGCCTAAAAGAGGTAGTGTTGAAAATGTAAGAGCACCCGTGAGAGTAATATGTTGAGAACTATCATTTACATTTCTCTGCTTTTACCATCTCTTTATCTTACTGCATTTCACATCATATTTCCCCCAATGAAATTGTTTCATCATTTTGATGGCATGCATCATGTGATTGATAAAGCTACTTTTGATATTTAAAGTGAGCCGACCGACAATGACCCAATTAGTCTTGGTTGTCTTCACCTTTTCACTAGTGAAGGTTCACGTGTTATTATTTCATATTGAAAATCTCTCATTCAGTTCTAGCCCCACAGACCCACCTTTTTCTTTGGAGTCTTTTCTTTTTTTGGTCTTACCAATCTCTCACTATTGCGTACCATAAGTGTACAGTGTTGCTACAGACGTAAAAAATTAGAAGAATTTAGAAATTTGTGCAGCCTATTATAGAATTAATTACAAATCCCATCCCCCAAGTTAATCTTTACATCCTAAGTCTAACGTCTTTACATTTGTTTGTCATATTAATGAGGAAAAAAGTTATAATAAAAAAAAAGCCAAACTATCTCACTATGACATATTTAATCCAAATTTGCATTTATGTGACATATTTACCATTCTCAAAGTTCCATTAGATGATTTTTCAATCAAACTAATGTCATTTTAATCTCACCTAAGCCTCGTGTGCGTCATGTCAACATCGTTTACTTTTAAGTGTTTATGTAGGTAGATTTTTAATAGTTCTCATTGACAAAACTTTGATGGATGGTAAATGTATCACACAGTTAAGAGTTTGGGATTTTAAGTGTTACAAAAAGAAAATGTCTAGATTATATATATCACAATAGGTATAATTAGACTTTTTTTTTTTTCTTTTGTGGCTTTAGCCCTAAAAACAACTAGCAACACTTTTACTAAGTTGAAGATATCCATATACAAGAGAAATAGAGAGAAAATCATGCATAGAGTGTGTGACCAAGAGAGAGCTAACCATCTCATAGTAAAGATAATCCCATATAATTTGGAAAAGATAAGTTCTGTGGACCATAAAGCCATTGTCGTCACATGCCTTCTAAATGCTATTTACATATCTATCCTCGTCGGCTGCATAGTGTCTTGTTGTTACCCTTTAGTGACGCCAACCCCCTATTGAAGCCATGATGATCACCACCATCATTTATCATCATGTAAGGGTGAGCATGATTCCAAAATTGAATGGAAATCAGAGAATTGGATTCATGGGAACCAATCCAATTCTAGTTTCTAGAGTGAGGGAGTTTGATTTTCGGTTTCACTTTTTTAAGAACCGCCAATTCCCAATCCTATTCGGTTTTATAGGAATCAAACCAAGAACTGGAACCAGGAAGGGAACCAGACTAGAAACCTAGGTGCCTTTGGTTCAACATTTCTAAGGAGCTTTCAGTCTCCAAAACCTCTTGAGGAAATGCCGGACTGTTTGGCAAACATTTTGAAATAGCTTTCAAGTAAAAGTTAGCATTAAGAAAACTAAAAGCTCAATGCTAATAGGGACTAGCTTTAAGCCTTCAATATTTGCCAAATGTAGAAACTTATTTTTTCTTCCATAATTATCCTCGCTCCTTCTTCAAATTTATGATTCTGCCCTCGTTATTTTTTTAAATGCAAAAAAAAAATGCTAAAAAAATCAAATATATATACTAAAAAAATTAAATATATTTTGGTCTTTTTAAAAAAATTATTTATATATTTGATTTTTTTAGCATTATTGTCAAAATTTATATTTAAAAAGTTGCATACATTATTTTTTCTATTTTAAACAAATAAAAGTTTAAAAAATTCCAACGAAGGGTTTGGTCTTTTTTAAAAAAAATTATATATATAAATATATATATATATATATATATATATATATATATATATATATATATATGTATGTATGTATGTATTTGATTTATTAGCATTATTTTCAATTTTATATTTAAAAAGTCGCATACTGTTACACTCCGAACCTTGAGCGCGTACACATCTTTCGATGGTCAATAAAATTGCGATGTTCCCAGGACGCATCGCTGATCCAATTGATTCATGCACAAGCAGAAGCGAACTATAACTCCAAACACCAACCAACATGGGATATAAAAGCAGGACAATCAAATTTCACAAACACACTTTTTAAAAACAAACTGAGTTTATATACATCAGTCTATAACAAAAAGCCTAACTCCAAAAAGAAAAGTTACTAAGCCATCTAGGCACTAGACTCCTCAACCATGGGCTCCAGGGGCTCTAAGTCCACCACGACACCATCAGGTGGGTCAGCTACCCCCTCGCCCTCAACGGCGGGTATGTCGAAACCCTGAAGGGGACCTTCCCGTACCCCATTAGGCCCATGACAAAACCGCGCCCTGAATCAATAAGGTACCAACTGTGGTAGGCCCTCATCAACCAAGATAGTGGTCACGATGAGCTCATGGAGCCAAGGACTCTTGGGGACAAGGACGTCTGTACTCTGCTCGGTATACCCCCGTGGTTGTCCAAAATGAACCGGACAGGCCTCCATCTGGGGACCTGTAAAAAGTTAAGCCCACGACGAGGTGACAAAATGTCTCAGCAAGTCTACGCCCTAAACCCTGCTTAGGAAGGAAAAACACCTAGAGGTAGTCTAATCACAAATCACAAAAGACTCACCTCGCCTCAGCACCTCCTTGCACATTAGTATAATTCATATAACAGATGCATCTAGTAAATGTACTCATAATTGGAACGTCTCACTTTCAAACCAATCAATCACAAGGGTCCCGATTATAAGGCTAAATTGTTATGACGCATCTCATACCGTGCTACACAATGTTGTCCATAATCAGGCACGGTTATAACACTCATTTATGTGTTCCAATTGATTACTGCCCCATGGGCACGGCCTACTCGACGTTCGACAGTCTTCCGACGTAACCGGCCATTGTCTCATCCCTTGAGCACGGCAACGTCTACCTCTAAACGACATTCCTGCAAAAGCATCGGTCTAGCCTCTATCGCGATCCAGCATCCATTGTCAGGGGCATTCCATATAGGAGCATGGTCCACCCAACGCACATCGAGGACGGGTTCTCATAATCATCACGACCATCCAATCCTAGCCAAGGACATCGTGCTTTGCACTCAAATGTCTCAATTAAAATGATGTGCTTGGCCTATTTTCTTCGTATTAAAAACATTCGGTAAAATAATCGTGAGTGGGTACATGGTCAGCTCGAACTAGAAAAAGTGATACTCTCCCTTTTAAAAATTCCACTATTTGACAAAGTACTTAAAAACATTTTTTGCATCAAAAATTGACACCCGGTATTTTCTAATTAAATACCAAAACTTCATAATATTAAAATAATAACTGAAAATCAACAATCATCATTCAATTGCACAATCTAGCAATCAATTGCAAAGACTAATTACACCACAACAATCAGCACGCAATTCTAATGACTGGCTACCCCGGTATAATTTTAGGAAAGTAATAAATAATTAAATAAATTACAAAATTAAATAAATAAAGGCAAAATCATTCAATAAATCACTAATTAGGCTTTAAACACTAATCTAACCACCTAATTGGACCTAATTAAATAATGCATTAATCTAGATAAATCATACAATATAATTAACCCTTAATTAAACTAATCTAACCACCTAATTAGCCTAATTAATCATCTAAATCACTAATTACACTAAACTAACCACCTAAACCAATCTTAAGCTAAACTAAACCTACCATAAGCATAATTAACTCCCTAAATAGAGTATAGCAGGTAAACTCATCAGATTAGCAAGTTGATGAGTTCACGGCGATGGTGGCGCGACAGCGAGCGAGACTTGAGCCTACAAAGACGCCAAGAGAGGCCAAGAAAGGGCTGGAAACGAGCCACGAAGTCTTAACCCATAGCTGAGATTTTGCTTTTGATAAGGGCTGAGAGAACCAATTCGAGGGAGCTAGGATAGGCTAGTGTGGCCAGGCAATGACGGCAGCGGCTTAAGGACGGCGGACGGCTACGACGGCGGCTCGGGGACATGACAAAGATGGTCAGGCAAACGACAACAAGCTACCAAGGGCGCGAACAGCAGTGTGGGATGGCGAGGATGCGAGCTAGGCTCGCGGACGACCAGTGGACTCGCGGCTGTTGGCTTTGGCTTCGGCGGGTTGACAACAGGTGATGAGGGGTTTGGGCGGTCGACGGCTGGCCTACCGTTGGTCTTCTGCTTCTAAAACAGCAACAATGGAGATGAGAGGGGCAAGGAAGAAGATGAAGGCTGCGCATGATAAAATTTCTAAAACAGAAATTGATTTCTTGTCGAGAAATCAATTTTTTAATTTCTATTCCCGAGACAAGTTTCTAAGCAAAGAAACCTGTTTGATAAGACTCAAAATTTCTATTTCTGAAACAGAAATCCGTTTGATAACAGAACAAAATTTCTATTTCTAGGAATAGAAATTGATTAGATAACAACATAGGAAATCCTTAAATACAAACTAATAGTCAAAATAATACTAATACATTACAAAAGTTGAAAATACAATTTCATGAAATTTCCGGCATATTATTATCCCTTGCCATTTTATTAGCAATTGTTTTCTTAAGCATATTTATTTGGTTTCCCTCCTCAATCAATGTATCATTTGCAAGCTCATCCTACGTAGATTCAGACAAGTACTGCGGAAGCATGAATATGGGTGCCATCAATGGCGCTTATACAACCTTGTCATTTTATCAAAAACTAGTATTATACAAGATTATCAACAAAATAAAATTAATGGTGTAAAGGAATATATAAGAATTCTACCTTAAAGTAACATTTATGGTTAGGAACCAATCAGGGGAAGGTCGGTTTATTTTGATTCTCGAATTGAATCAGTCCAATTGCTCATCCGTAATTTCTTTATTGTTGCTCAATGAACCTTTAATGGCACTTGAATAGCAAAGAGAGAGATTCTCTTGAATCTCTTGCTTTTGAATTAAAATTCAAGATTGTGTAACAATCTAATTATTTTGATTTTGCAAGAATTTTGAATCCATAAAAAAAATAAGGTTAAATTTCTAGGCACGTTTTTTATTCATCTATTACGTAAGAACTTTTTCTTCAACTGGTCATGCGTGTGCCTTTTCTAGGAGGAAAGAGCCCCATCGTTTTTAAGTAAGCATTTAAGAACTTTGGTTGTTTTTTAAAATTGGGGACTCATTCGATTGCCTTTCATCCTAAAGAGGAAGTTATCAAAAAAAATTGAAAAAAAAATGCAAAAAAAAAAAAAAACACGAGCAAAATAAGAAAAAGAAAATTAGCAATAATTTGTGAAGTTGTGGTTATGAGTGAATTAAGTTAGCAAGAAAGCGCAAAGTTATTTTATATTGTTTGATTTCAGTTTTTGATTTCTATTTCAGAAACTAAGAAGTTAAAAATTTCAGCTTCTAATTTCTTCAATTTCTCTATTTTCGGAATAGAAATCTGTTTCAGAAATAGATAAATCAAATTTTGTTATCAAACGGATTTTGTTCCAAACTGTTAGGAAACGAGAGAAACAGAGAAATCAAGAAACATAAATTTTATCATGCACACCCGAAGTGGCTACAATTGGCTTAAGGGGGACAAGAGCCACAAAAGTCTTCAAGAAATATCACAAACACTCAAGTTCAATGCCCTACCTTCTTTAGCCATATCCACAGCAGCCATTTCCCCTCAAAGGCTTCCCAAATAAGCTACCAAAGTGATCCAAATGTTGTAGACCACCAAGGCATACGAATTTCAACATTTCTGTGACATCTTAAAAATTATGTTCTATTTTTAATTAAATAAATCAGGCCTTTCATTGGCACGCCTATAGTGCTATTCTCAGAGCTGATTACTCTAGAGATAACTAAACAATCTGGGAAAGCCATTAAGGAATTTTAATGCAAAAGACTTGAGAATTCGATCAAAAATCAACTATTCGACCGTGCTCATCTGTAGCGATCATTACGATACAGTTAAAAATCAATTAGAGATCTAAGATAGGTTGGCTCGACTGAGATGTATGGCTAAACGTGGGTGATCCCACCAAATTATAAAATTCTTGTTGATCGGCACTAGACTGTTTTTTCTGTCTTTTTGGTACCTTATGTCTGTATTTGAAACCTCGCAATTTTCACGATCAATGAGAGTTGCCAATGTGTCGAAGAGATACATTGTGACTCGAAACAAATTGAGCACGGGTCATTTACACTAAAAATTTCTGCAAGCTACCTAGTAGACTAGGTCACGCTAAAATCGCACCAGATTGAAATTAACCGCGAATTTGAATATGATTTCAGAAATTGAAAGTTCTATCATGTCACAAGTCATTTTATGAACATTGACTCATCCTCCAAAGTTTTTTTTTGCAAACCGAGATTTTGACGGAAAAAGTCAATATAGTGCCGTTTTCGACCAGAAAATTGAGAAGACCGCTTTTGATTATAAAATTAGGATGCAAGTTAATTTTATTGGTGAGGAAAAATACTAATTTAATCAAGGACTTGATAATGGAATTTATGGGAGCTGAATTGGGTCGAGTCAAGAGAGGATTGAAGTGGAATTGGGGGAATCTACATTAAAATTCGTAGCCTCCCATGCCCCACACCTTTGGACCCTCTCAATGACTTCCTATGGAAGCTTTGGTAGCTGAAATTTTCGAGGAAACCAGCTAGGCATGGTGGGACCAAGTCAAGGGGATAAGAGGATAGGTTGGAGACCAAGGTGGCCTCCTTAAGCTTTGTGGTTCCCTTCTCCTTCCCCTTGCCATCGACCCCTCCATTCCATGCCGCCTGGAGTCACTACGTCGCCATCGCTGCCACCACGAGCCCCATTCGCAAGCCGCACATCTCTAGCTGTTGTTCCGCCCAACACGACCCTCGGGCCGTCCCCCGAGCTGTTCGAATTCCCCTCATTGTCGCCGGAGCTGCCTAGTCACCCGCCAAACTGTCAGAAGCCATTGCAACTGTCTGCCGCCCGTCCCTACCCGTTTCGGCCCCAACCAGCCATTGCCCAGCCTTGTTTGACCCAACAACATAATCCGAAGCCCCTGGGTTTGCTGGGCACTATTTGGCCCATTTTGGAGCCTTTTCGAATCTCGAAAGGTGCTCCCATTTTGGAGTTTGTGGCCTGTCTCCGCATCCCCGTCACCATGGTCCCGTTGAATCGCTAATCTAGTGAGTTTACTCACTAATCTCCGCTTAGGGAGTTAATTATGATTAAGGGTTGATTAGTTTAGACTAAGTATGATTTAGGGAGTTAGTTAGAATGGATTAGCAATTTAATCATTCGATATTACATGTTAAATGGTTAGAATAGTGCAATTAGCAAGTAGATAAGTCATAGTATTTATTTAGACAGGTTCGGAATTTTTTCGAGCCCATTTCGGTGTTTAATTAGGCTTTTCCGGCCTAAGTTGCAATTTTTTGTATTTATTAATTAATTTTGGGAATTATTTAATCAATTATTATTTTTCAAAAATTAGACCGGGATAGTCGGTGACCGGAATTTCGTGTTGATTGCAGTGGTATGATTAATTTTAGGGTATTTATTCCAAATTTTATTTATTTAGGTAATTAATTAGAAAATATCGGGCGTCGGTTTACAATGCCAAAAATGTGTTTGTGGACCATTGGAATTAGTGGGATTTTCATAAAGGAAAATATTGTATTTTGGCTAAGGCTGACCTTGTACCCACACACAATTATTTTTGTCGAGTATAATAAAAATGGTGAAATTCTCAGTTGGTGAAAACAATATACTATATCAGCTTACGGGCCTTGATATGTCAGTTTAATGCGAACGATATACTTTATCAGCTTAAAGTGAGTATCATGGGAATACTATATCAACATGAAGGCTTTCATATATCAGCTTAGCGTAAACAATATACCTTATCAGTTTAGTGTGAGCTATATTATTTATCAGCTTAGTACAAGCTATACTATCTATCTTCAGCTTAGAGTGAGCAATTCTTGATGTGATCGAACTTGATAGATAGTATTGAATAAGTTGACTGAGAGATGGTCTTTATGACATGGAATCGACTGAATCGATTGATCAATTGCTTGATATGATTTGATGAATTGATTTGTTGAAATGATTGATTGAAAGGTTGAATTGTACTGACTTGCAAGAAGAAACCGAGGTAAAGGTAAGTCCTCTGGCTTGTGCTTATGCTTGTGCTTAAACAACCCTTAGGGCATATTTTCTTCCTAGTCGGATTTTAGGGGGTGAACTTGCTGAGACGTCGTCTCACCTTGTTGTGGGATAACATTTCTAGGTCCTTAGATGACAGCTCCTCTGGAGTGTTTTGGACAGCCGAAGAAGGTCACCAAGTAGAAGTATTATATTCCGCTGCATGAGAACCCAAGAAGATGGGTCTATGAATTGGTGAGGTCTGTGGTTTGAGTTGATGAGGCCTTACCCCATAAGGTGCCTCATCAATACAGAACATGGTATCGTCAAGAGCAAAATGGCCAGAGAAAGGGTCCCATACCAAAGTCTGAGGTCCCAATGTCGGTGTTGGAGATTGCTTTTGGGAAAGGCACGGCAGACCCTCCAGGTGGTTCAGTGGTGGACCCGAATCTGTTGGATCCAGGGTCTCTGGTGTATTCTAAGAAGGCTCGAACGCTTAGACGACCTGTAGCCTATACCCCCCCGTTTTGCAGATATTGTATATAGATCGGTTAGTATTGTATATGACATAGTTTTATATGTGTATATAAGTGTGTTATGGCTTTCGAAAATTTGTGGCCCTGCTTTTTTACTCCATCATGTTGTTGTCTAGGGATTTATTTATTCGCTTCTACATGCGCATTAAAATAAACGGGTCAGCAATACATCCTGAGACGTCACTATTTAATCGACCACAAAGGGATGGGCACACGCTCGGAGGATCGAGGTGTGACAATTTCCCCTTCAATTTCAATTCAATTCTTCTTCAATTGGCCTCAAATCAATGGCTAACTTTACTAAGGTAAGTGCTCACATCAAATTCCATAATTTTCCTCATCATTTGATCCAAGTTGAACACCAAAATTTCACACAAAAACGGCTCTCCAAATTTCCTCGTCCAAAATCACCCAAATTTGAATTTTCGCCAAAAAATTTCGAAGGATGAGTTGACGTTCCCAAAATAAATTGTGACATGAAAAAACTTTCAATTTCTGAAATTTTGTTCAATTTCGTGGTTAATTTCAATTGGACGCGATATTAGCGTAACCTAACTTACTGGGTAGCTTTTAAGAATTTTTTACGCATTTGACCTATGGTCAATTATTTTCAATCCACATTATGCATCTTTGATAGATTGGCGACTCTTGATTTTCGTGAAAATCTCGATATTTCAAATACAGACCCAGGGTACAAAAATGATAGAAAAATCAGTTTAGTGTCGTTCGACAATAATTTTGTAATCAGGTGGAATCACCCACACTTTAATTAATACCTCTATCGAATCGACCTATCTTCGGTCTCTTATCGATTTTAATAGAACCGTAATGACCCTTGCAAATTAGTAAGGTCAAGTAGTTGATTTCTGGTCGAATTCTCAAGTCGGTCGCGTTTAGATTCCTTAACGGCTTCATCGTAAAATTGAGTTGAGATTAGATATAAGTCAATTCGACGAAAACACATAATCGAATAGCAGGTGGCTCCGCACAATTACGATATCCACATCGAACGGCTATATCTCAATTTTCTATCGATAGTGCACTTAGGACACGTAATTGAAACCTCAAGATTTTTATGACAACCGAGAATCGCCAATGAGTCGAAGATGCACAAACATGGATCGAAAATTATCAACCACAGGTCAAACACAATAAAATCCCTAAAAGCTACCCGGTATGTTAAGTCGTGCTAAAATCGCATTTGGTCGATTTTAACCACAAAATTGAACTCAGTATCGGGAATCAAATGTTCAAGCATGTCACAATTTATTTTTAGGACATCGTCTCATCTTTTAGAATAATTCCGTCGAGCTCAAAATTTTGCGGAAAAATTGGTTTTCAGACAAATCGGAAAATGAGAGTGAAATTCGGATAGGCTGTTTAATTGAGGTATTTGCTACTGAAAATGAGTTATTTTGGGAGAAATGAAGGCTAAATGGTGATTGGAAGGAGCATTGACATTAAGCATGAAGACTTTGTAGACATCAATGATGAAAATGACGATAATGGTCCCTTAAAGTCTTTGCCTATCTTGACTTTCATATCTCCCCCTCTTTCTCTTTTTTTTTTTTTTTCTCTCTCTCTCTCTCTCTCTCTCTCTCTCTCGCATATTCCCCCCCCCCCAATCCAACCACCCTCTGCCATCTTCTTCCCTTGCTTTTTTCCCTTTGACTTTTTGGGCTCTCTGTTATCTCTCCCTCTCACGCACGTCTCTCCCTCTCTCCTTTTCTTTATTTCGCACGTTTCTTTCCCCATCTCTACCCACACTCTCTTCTTCCTCATCCCTTCCTTCCTTTTGTTCCATCATAACCCACAATTTCAGCCATTCCATCACATAGCGTGAATTCCCAGCAGCCCTATCGTCAGAACACCATACCCCTCCATGCCACAGCACTGTCCAAGTCATGACCAACGGCTTCAATCATCTCGATCCTCCACCACTGGCAGCCCTAACCGCTACCATCCAGTAGCCAGCCACCAATCCCGTTCGTTACAACTCCAACACTAACGAAACCCAACTCCTCTGAGACCGACTAGCCCCCGCACTAGCCACAGCTCCTTCACCAAGCACCCTTCACAGCCACCACACCTCAACCACCAGTGCACCACCAACTAGCCATGTTCAGCCCGCCTTAACCATCTCGAACTAGAATTGAGCAGAGCAGAAACCAGCCCAAACTGTGAACTTCCATTGCGGTTTTAGGCCTCATTCGATCCTCCGTTGGAGACGCCGTAGGCTCGGGTCTTGGTCAACTTTGCGCTGCATCACCGTGGACCTATCGGCTCGCTAATCCGGTAAATTAACTCCATAATCCTTGATTAGCTTGTTAATTGCACTTAGGAGGTTAGTTTAATGTTAATTAGCTTAGTTAAATTAGTATTAAGTGAGATTAGCCTTAATATGGATTAGTGCTAATCTAGAATAATTAGATTAGCCTTAAAATGGATTAGTGTTAATCTAATTAGTGAGATTAGCACTAATGAGGTTGGATTAGTCAAAATTAGTGGACTTTTTGCAATTCTGATTCCTAGATCCTTGTTGTTTGCCATTTTTTTTGGATTAAATTGTGTTGAGATTTTGAGGTTGATTCCTTCTTGAAAAATGTCTTACACATCTTCAGTTATAACATATATTTTACTCAAGATTTTAGAAATTTAAATGAATGAGATATTAGCTTCATCATTTCAAAACAAAACCTTTGTTTTCGCTGGAACTGGTGACCTTTTGGGATTCAAAAGATTTTGATCATCTCTTATGCTTCGAGTTTTGACATGGTTTCTTCACAAAAATTTCTTGTCACATCTTTTAGTTTAACATACTCAAATTTAAGATCAAATAAACAAGTTTTATGTCTCGAACCAAACTCATTTTGGAAAATAGATTTTCTTGAAACGGACACAGTTTTTTGTACTGAATTGAGTGATTTATTGGGCCGAATCTAGAAAGATCTGGGTAAAGTTTTCTTCATAAAAAATATTTTTTTATGTGTTTTTTACAACATATTAATATTTGGGAATTTTCCAAACTTGTTTGTTTAGGTTCCTGGATTTAAACTTGGAGACACGCGAGTGATCCGATTTCAACTGATTAGGACCAATTGTGATTTTATTGTTGTTCTTGGTGTTTTGCTTGCTGGAAAATGTTTATTTGGTGATTTGGGTGATTTTTATTGTGCTGAGAACTTATGTGAGAGATCATGAGGTTGATCGCTCTTTGTCAATTGTTTATTGTATTGCAAAAGGTGACCCTTTGGACTTTTACATAGAAAATAAATGAGGTGTCGGGTCCGAATGCCAAAAATTATTTGTTCCATAAAACAATGAGGTTTTAAACTAGGTGATTGCAAAGTTTAACAGATTAATTTTGAGTACGTGAGCACCTATGAACTTATTTCTAAACGTTTGGAACAAAAAAAGAAAAGAAAAAAAGATGGGTTATCAAGGTTTGTTTTCAAAAGAGTGTGATTGGAAAAGAAATATGGCGTTGGGTTTGGATGACAAGTTTTATGTGCTCAATAAAATGAGACCCCGTACGAATTTATTTCGGAGAGTTTGAACAAAAAAAAGAAAAAGGGTGCCAAGTTTATTTTTAACATAGGGTTTTGGTGTTTTGGCTATGTGAAGGAGGCTAAGGTTGCCCTGATTGATCGGATGCCCGCATGGTTAGGTTAATTAAGTAGTTCAGTTTAATTAATCGCAATTTATTTATTTAAATGTAATTTATTTAATTATTTATTAATTATCAGAAATTATATCAAGATAGCCGATTGCTAGAATTTCGTGTTGATCGTTGTGGTCTGGTTGATTTGTGATATACTTGGAACTTGTGTGTGATGATCCGCAAATGGTTATGCCATGATTGTGGTTTATTGTTATTGCTTTATATGGCAACTATTAAAAGAGGCTGTTGTGTCGAGAAAACCGAATGGTTGTGAGCAGGTAAATGACTAAGTGTGCACAATAGCAAAGCATCATATGAGCCACCTCTAGAACAGTACCATTGCTTATGATAGTCAAGAACTAAGTGCTACAGGACAGCTTGATTTTGTGGGAGTCACCTCTAGTAACTTGAGCTATTGCTTATGATAGTCGAGAACTAAGTGCTACACAATAACTTAATTTCGTGAGAGCCATCTCTAGTAATTTGAGATGTTACTTATGATAGTCAAGAACTAAGAGCTACACAACAGCGTAACTTCCTGGGAGCCGCCTCTAGTAACTTGAGCTATTGCTTACTATGGTTAGGGACTAAGTGCCACACAATATGGGAACTTCGTGAGAGGGGGCACCTCTAGAACCTTGAGTATTGAGTATTGAGTTGGAATATGGAGCCAGAATATTGAATTGGGATATTGAGTTGGAATATTGAGAATGAATATCGAGTGTGGACTGAACCACCAATATGAGTTATCCCCGCCTAATTATGGGACGAAATTGTGTGGTACGGAATGAGACGTGTCATAACGATTTAGCTCTATAATCGGGACCTTTGTGAATTGTTTGATGAGTGTTATGAAGTGTTCCAATTGCTGATTACACATGCTGCGTTTATGAGTGCATATGAGATGTACTAATGTGCAAGGACGCACCCAAGTGAGATAAGTTCTGGATGGTGCATGTTTAGGACGCCTTTGAGTGAATTCTCGACCTAATCAGGGCTTAGGATTTAACTCGCTGAGATTTTTATCTTACCTTGTCATGGGTTACCTTTTTTCAGGGCCGTAGTATGGAGGATCCAGAGCCCAAGGCTGAAAGGTCCAGTTTGTAGATGGCCTAATGGTTTCTTTTGGAGTCAAATTTTTGTGTATGAACTTGTAGGTTTAACTCAGTTTGTTTATAAAGTGTTTTTCGAGGAAAAATTGATTATCCTGCTTTTCTATCCCAAGTGGGTTGTTGTTTGGAGATTGTTTAATTCGCTTCCGCATGCGCAAAAAACAAAAAGGGTCGGCGACACATCTTGAGAATGTTGCAATTTAGTCGACCACCGAGGGATGTGCGCGTGCTCGAGGACCGAGGCATGACATCCCTGCCTAAAGTGGTATTAGAGCTGGTCAGTGTATGAAATGATAAAATGCGATGGATTATGGGATAGTTAGTAGGAAAATGCCTTTTTCTTATGCCAATGCATGTGATTGATAGATGATTGGTAAATTGTTTTGTATAGATTGTTGAAATTTCTAATTCCTTGTTGGAATTGGAAGGCATGTTTCTATAAAGATCATGCAAAATGAGCAATCCTGAGCAAAGAGCCCCTCAGAGATGAGCCATAGTAGCTCTAATAGGTGCCAGAGGGAGGGCACCGAGACGAGCTAATACTAGAAGTAGAACATCAGCTCAAGCTAGTACTGAGGAAAGAGTACCGCCTCTGATTGGTACTGGGAGAGGAGCACCAAGCGATCCTAGGTTGGATGGGATCATACAGGTGCTTAAGACTCAAGGGAACATAAAATGGCTAAGTTCCAGCATCTCCATCAGAGTCAGATGTTCGTGGACCAATATGAGGCGAAGTTTGCAGAATTGTTCAAGTATGCACCGAGAATAATTGAGGACCCCATGGATAGGACAAAGAGGTTTCAGGATGGTTTAAAACTGAATCTCTTAAGCCAGTTGGTGTCCTTAAACCTGAAGGACAAGCAAGCTTAGGATAATGCAATACTAGGATGGGTGACCTCCTAAGATAGTGTCTACTTATGTGCCAAGGGATAAAACTATGAGGTTCGATATGGAACGGGCCAAAGCGAACAATATCTCTATGAGTTAGTCCCTATAGAAATGGGACCCCTTTAGTAGATGTGTAGTTCGGGGACGAACTAGGCGAAAGTTGGTGGGCATGTAACGACCCGGTTCGATGAGGGTGGGGAGTGATCTTCGAGACCAAAGGACCTGGACAAGGAGCAGCTCCTAGCAAGCTTCTAGGATGGCGAAGAGGACAAGAATGAACCGAACTATGCACTGAACAGGAGGGACAGTGTTTCTAGGATAATTTTATCAGAGTGGCGCAGCGATAGCATCGTCAAGCTTGTAGAACTTCGGTTTATTGAAATGAGGTCGGAGAAAGGAGGAGCATCTTGCTATAATGGATTGTTGACATGCAACGATTCAGTTTAACTTGTTGGCGAGAGGTAGTTTTGAATTTATTGAAAATCGAGGAGGACCCTCGATTATTGTGATTTCACTTATTGAGGAAACCCGGTTACTAGATGTGGGTTGCCAAGGTTATTTGGTAACTTTAGTGAATATGTCAGTTGAGGAGCCGTGAATGGAGGATGTCGCCATACGAAAGAACCTTGCGTTGGACAGATATGCTGAATTGTATGTGCGATAGATAGTTCGTCTTCATGGAGTACCAGTGATGATCACGTCAAATTGAGACTCGGAGTTCATGGCAACTTTCTGAAAAAGTTTATAGACTACCCTGGGAATGAAGCTGCAGTATAGCACAGCCTATCATTCGCAGACGGATGGCTACTCTGAGAGAACGATTCAAACCCTCAAGGACATGCTGCGAGCTTGCGTATTGGACTTTAAGGGAAGGTGGGAGGAACGGCTTCATCTAGTTGAGTTCGCCTACAACAACAGTTATCAGCAGAGCATTCAAATGGCACCGTTTGAAGCATTGTATGGCAGAGTGTGCAAAACTCCAATCTATCGAGACGAAGTCGAAGAGCGTAAGATTACCGGTCCTAAGTTGGTTTAGCAGTTAGTCGACGTCGTTAAAATCATTTGAGAAAGACTCAAGACCTCTCAAAATTGATGATATGTCAATACCCCCACCTTTTTTTGAAAAAATTTTAATGGTTTAAATTTCGATGATGAAATTTTTATAAAAAGGGATGAGTTGTGACACATGAAATTCGACCGCGTCCTAATAATATGAAATTGGCATTTCATCAACGCGCCTATGACCATTTTTTCTTTGAACTAATCATTCACGAGTTAACTGACCTATTAGGCAAAGCCGTTAAGGGATATAAACACGGCAGACTTAAGAATTCAATCAAAAATCAACTGCTCGACTGTGATGATCAATAAGGGTCATTACGACACTGTATAATCGAGTTGAGATTGGATATAAGTCAATTGAATGGAAACACATAGTTGAATAGTGGGTGGTTCCGCATCATTATGATATTCTCGTCAAATGGCTATATCCCGATTTTCTATTGATAGTGCAATTAGGACACGTAATTGAAACCTTGATATTTTTACGACAACCAAGATTTGTCAACGAGTCAAAGATGCACAAACATGGATCGAAAATTATCGACCACATGTCAAATGCGATAAAATCCCTACAAGTTACCCGGTAGGTTAGGTCGCGCTAAAATCGCGTTCGGTCGATTTTAACCACAAAATTGAACTCAGTTTTGGAAATCAAACGTTCGAGCATGTCACGATTTATTTTTAGGACATCATCTCGTCATTCGAAGAAATTCCATCGAGCTCAGAATTTTGCAAAAGATCGGTTTTCGGACAAATCAGAAAATGAGAGTGAAATTCGGATGGGCTGTTTAATTGAGGTATTTGCTACCCAAAATGAGTTATTTTGGGAGAAATGAAGGCTAAAAGGTGATTGGAGGGAGCATTGACATTAAGCATGAAGACTTTGTCCATCAATGATGAAAATGAAGATAATGGTCCTTACCAAAATAATAATAATAATAATAATGGTCCCTTAAAGTCCTTGTCTATCTTGACTTTCATCTTCCCCTCTTTCTCTTTTCTCTCTCTCTCTCTTGCACATTTCCCCTCCCCTCCCCCCCCCCCCAATTCGACCAACATCTCCATCTTCTTCCTTTGCTTTTTTCCCTTTGGGCTCTCCCTGATCTCTCCCTCTCTCTCCCTTTCTTTATTTCGCACGTTTCTTTCCTGCTCTCTACCCACACTCTCTTCTTCCTCATCCCTTCCTTCCTTTTGTTCCATTGCAACCCACGATTTCAGCCCTTCCATCACACGACGTGAGTTCCCAACAGCCCTATCGTTAAAACACCATACACCTCCACGCCACAACACCATCCAAGTCATGACCAGTAGCTTCCATCATCTCCATCATCCACCACTGGTAGCTCGAACCGCTGCCGTCCAACAGCCTACCACTAGTCTCGTCCGCTGCAACTCCAACACCAACGAAACCCAACTCCTCCGAGATCGACCAGCCCCCGCGCCAGCCACAACTCCTTCACTGAGCACCCTTCGCAGCCACCACACCTCAACCACCAGTGCACCACCAACTAGCCATGTTTAGCCCGCCTCAGCCCCCTTGAACCAGAACCGAGCAGAGCAAAAACCAGCCCAAACCGCGAGCTTCCCTTGCGGTTTTTGGCCTCGTTCGATCTTCCGTTGGAAACACCGCAAGCTTGGGTCTTGGTTGCCTTCGCGCTGCCGTCGCTGTGGACCCATCAGCTCGCTAATCCAGTGAGTTAACTCCCTAATCCTTGATTAGGTTGTTAATTACACTTAGGAGGTTAGTTTAGCGTTAATTAGCTTAATTAAATTAGTACTAAGTGAGATTAGCCTTAATATGGATTAGTGCTAATCTATTATGGTTAGATTAGCTTTAAAATGGATTAGTGTTGATCTAATTAGTGAGATTAGCACTAATGAGATTGGATTAGTCAAAATCAGTGGACTTTCTGCAATTTTGATTCCTAGACCCTTGCCATTTGCCATTTTTTTGGATCGAATTGTGTTGAGATTTTGAGATTGATTCATTCTTTAAAAATGTTTTAAACATCTTCAGCTATAACATATATTTTACTTAAGATTTTAGGGATTAAACGAATGAGATATCAACTTTGTCATTTCAAAATAGAACCTCTGTTTTCGCTGGAACTGGTGACCTTTTGGGATTCAAAGGATTTTTATCATCTCTTATGGTTCGAATTTTGAAATGGTTTCTCACAGAAGTTGTTTGTCACATCTTTTAGTTTAACATACTCATATTTCAGATCAATTGGACAAGTTTTGGGTCTCGAACCAAACTGATTTCGGAAAATAGATTTTCTGGAAACGGACATAGTTTTTGTTACTAGATTGAGCGATTTAGTGGGCCGAATCTAGAAAGATCTGAATTAATTTGTCTGCATGAAAAATGTTCTTTTATGTGTTATGTACAACATATTTAAATTTGGAAATTTTTTGAACTCATTTGATTAGATTTCTAGATTTAAACTTAGAGATGCACGAGTGGCCCGGTTTCTGTCGGTTATGACCGGTTGTGATTTTATTATTGTTCTTGGTGTTTTGCTTGCTGGAAAATGTTTATTTGGTGACTTGGGTGATTTTTGGTGTGTTGAGAACTGATGTGAGAGATCATGAGGTTGATTACTCTTTGTCGATTGTTTATTGTATTGCAAAAGGTGACCCTTTGGACTTTTAAATAGAAAATAAATGAAGTGTCGGGTCCGAACACCAAAACTTATTTGTTCGATAAAACAATGAGATTTTAAACTAGGTGCGTGCAAAGTTTGACGGATTAATTTTGAGTACGTGAGCACCTAAGAGGGGTTACTAAAATTTGTTTTCAAAAGAGGGTGGTTGGAAAATAAATTAGAAAAGAAATATGGTGTCGGGTTTGGATGCCAAGTTTTATGTGCTCAATAAAACGAGGAGATTTTATACAAGGTGTATTCAAATTTTGGTGGGTTAATTTCAAATACGAGACCCCGTACGAATTTATTTTGGAGAGTTTGAACAAAAAAAAAAGGGTGCCAAGTTTATTTTTAAAATGGGATTTTGGTGTTTTGGCTATATGAAGGAGGCTAAGTTTGCCCTAATTGATCGAGTGCCTACATGGTTAGGTTAATTAAATATTTTAGTTTAATTAATCACAATTTATTTATTTAAATGTAATTTATTTAATTATTTTCTAATTAATGAAAATTATACCGGGATAGTCGGTTGCTAGAATTTCGTGCTAATCATCGTGGTGTGGTTGATTTGTGATATGCTTGGAACTTGTGTGTGATGATCCGCAAATGGTTATGCCATGATTATGGTTTATTGTTATTGCTTTATGTGGCGACTATTAAAAGAGGCGATGTTGTGTCGAGAAAACCGAATGGTTGGGAGCAGGTAAAGGACTAAGTATACACGATAGTAAAGCATCGTATGAGCCACCTCTAGAGTCTTGTACCATTGCTTATGATAGTCGAGAACTAAGTGCTACATGACAACTTGACTTCATGAGAGCCACCTTTGGTAACTTGAGCTATTGTTTATGATAGTCGAGAACTAAGTGCTACACGATAGCTTGACTTCATGGGAGTCACCTCTAGTAACTTGAGCTATTGCTTATGATAGTCGAGAACTAAGTGCTACATGACAACGTGACTTCGTGGGAGCAACCTTTAGTAACTTGAGCTATTGCATATTATAGTCAGGGACTAAGTGCCACACGATATCGGAACTTCATGGGAGGGAGCACCTCTAGAACCTTAAGTATTGAGTATTGAGTATTGAGTATTGAGTTGGAATGTGGAGCCAGAATATTGAATTGGGACATTGAGTTGGAATATTGAGAGTGAATATTGAGTGTGGATTGAATCACTAATATGAGTTATCAGCGCTTGATTATGGAACGAAATTGTGTGGCACGGAATAGGACGTGTCATAACAATTTGACAATATAATCGGGACGTTTGTGAATTTTTTGATGAGTGTTATGAAGTGTTCCAATTGTTGATTACGCATGTTGTGTTTATGAGTGCATATGAGATGTACTAATGTGCGGGGACACGCCTTAGTGAGGTAAGTTTTGGATGGTGCATGTTTAGGACGTCTTTTAGTGAATTCTCAACCTAGTTAGGGATTAGGGTTTAACTCGCTGAGATTTTTATCTTACCCCATCGTGAGTGGTCCTAGATATTGTCTTGATCAACATGCTAGTCCCTCATGAATTCTATTGCATCAGTTTAATGTGTAACATCAAAGCACTTGGTTAAGGAGGACACTAAGTTTCGATGAGATAGGATTTGCCTATCGCTTTGATGATGTCTTGTTTGATATAATTTATCTTGTTATTTTATCATCATTAGCCAGTACTTTTGTTTTATAATCTTATAGGTGAAAATTAACAATATATTTCAGGAATGTCATGACTTCTCATTTTAATTATATTTATTTGAACCATAATGCCAGGAAAACTAGTCTTTTTGTATTCTCTTTGATGAAGGGAAAAGTACCAGAAAAGTCATAAATATATCGCATTGGTACCAATTTAGTCCTAAACTTTTCAATTAAACCAATTTAGTCCTAAACCTTTTAATATTAGTACAAATTCAGTTCATCCAGCCAATTTTGGCCGGCCAATGCTGACGTGGACGTCGGCCGGTGGCCGAACACCGACGTGGCAATTTTATGGTTTTTTTATTATTTTTTTCGAATTTTTTAATTTATTTTTTATTTTTTTATTTTTTCTTTTCTTTTCTTTTTCCTTTTCTTTTCTGCTTTCTTCTTGGCAGTGGCTAGCGAGCCTCCAGTGAGGCTCGCCAGCCATTCGGCGAGGGCCGCTAAGCCCTCGCCCGCCTCTCCCAAGGCTGCCAGCGAGGCGACTTCACCCAAATCTAGGTGAGGCCAGACTCACCCGTAGCTAGCGAGGCCAAGGTGGCCATCACCAGGGCAAAGGCGAGGGCCGTGAAGCCCTCACCAGCTGCCAATAAGGGTCGCGACCCTCGCTTAGCCTCACCTAGGGCCACGGGCGAGGCGGCTTAGCCTAGATCTAGGCGAGGCCAACCTTGCCCTGGCCTTGCCACGGGAGGAGGGAGAGGGATGGGGAGCAGGCAAGGGATGGGTTGTGTAACTGGCACCATCGGAAGAAGGAGAGAAGGGTGTTGGGGCGGCGAGCTAGGGTTTCGGAGGCGAAGATCGGGTGAAGGAGCGGCGGTGTGAGGCGCGGGAGGTGGGGGACTAGGACCTTGAATTATGATTTCGTGGAGGTGAGGGTGGCGGTGATGAGGTCAAGAAGCTCCAAGGTCGACAATGGAGGAGGTGCTAGGGACTCAGCGGCAAGGCCAGGGCAAGGCTGGCCTTGCCTGGATCTGGGCTAAGCCGCCTCGCCCACGGCCTTGGGTGAGGACGAGTGAGGGTCACGACCCTTGCCGGCGATTGGCAAGGGCTTCGCGGCCCTCTCCTCCGCCCTAGTGTTGGCTGCCATGGCCTCGCTAGCCACGGGTGATGCTGGCCTCGCCCAGATCCTGGTGAAGCCACCTCACTGGCGGCCCTGGGAGAGGCCGAGCGAGGGCCGCGACCCTCGCCGGCCACCGCCAGGAATAAGGCAGAAAATAAAAGGAAAAAGAAACAAAGAAACAAATTAATAAATAATAAATAATAAATAAATTATTTAAAAAAATTATTTAAAAAAATTATGAAAATTGCCACGTTAGCGCCGGTGACCAAAATTGGCCGGATGAACTGAATTGGTACTAATAGTAAAAGGTTTAAGACTAAATTGGTCGAATTGAAAAGTTTAGGATTGAATTTGTATCAATACAATAGGTTTAGGACTTTTTTTAGTACTTTTCCCCTTTGGTGAATGACAAGCTTGTTGAGTACTCAATAGACCAAAACGCTCTAGAGGCTCCTTATTTGGTTGGTTGAATCAATAAGAAGCTTTCATTTTTAGTGTTGTGCTCATTTTCTTTGCTTAATTAATAATGAAACCCAAAAAATAAAAAAGTAAAAGAAATTGTTAGATCCCATAACCTATAATAGGGTAGGTTTCAAATTTTGACGGTAGGTGTCACGTTCTTAAAAAATAAAGAACCATACCCAAGTGTAGGTTTTAGGTGGAACCTGAATTTGAAACCACTCACCCCTATCACTAGGTAGGGTTGACCACTCATCCACACCCCCTCCCCTTTCTCTATCTCGCACGCTTGTACATGGTTGTGGCTGACAAATCCATTGCAATCCTCTATAACATTGGAATTGTTTTCTATCTTTTGGTAAAATGTTTGAATTTTTTTTTCATGTTGAACTAAATGATAATTGCTTACATTTCCAATTTATGCGAATAATGTCAGCTTGTACATGTTATAGTGACAACACGTCGAAATCAAAAGGGAGTAAAGGTATCCTCCCGATTTTTTTGACAATGTTAAGTTTAAGACTCGGCTGTATATGGGATGCGTGGTGATTTTGTTGGGATTTTTAGGGGTGGCTGGCTCATTTTTTGTTCTCTACCTGAAGACATTATCTGATTTCTGCAGACTGTGTGGTGATTTTTCTTTCATTTATTTCTTGTGTTTGGGTTTAAAGAACTTTGGAATGCCAAATGAGTCTTCATGGGGCCTGATATTCAATATATTGGAGCAAAATAAAAAATAAAAAAAAAATTGTGTGAGAACATCTAGTGTTGCTAGAGTTTGTTTATTGATAAAAAGAAGTGTTGATTTATTTATTATTGACAAAGTTATCACCTAATAGATAGCAACTTTGAATTTCACATTGTGTTTCACATGGCAAAATCAAGAAGCAAACCAAAATTAAGGACTGCTCACCACCCTCTCTCTCTCTCTCGCTCTCGTGCTCTGTCTCTCTCCCTCCTTCACTGATGTCTACTTGCTAATGCAGAACGTTACATGGAAAATGTACAAGTTAATTTGATTTTAAACTGAGCCGGCCAAGTTTTAAGGTATCGGTACTCATTTGCCTAATTCATATCCAATATCTCAGCTCATTTCTTAGCCAGGCCACCTTAGCCAGGTCATGCCACACTAACCTCATTTTCTCTTCAGGAAAGAGAGATATCTGGAAATTAATAAACTTCCTACCTATGGCAAACTCAAAGGCTGGAACCAGTAATGATGCTGCACCAGCATCAGGAAGTGAGTACCAAGTGTTCTTGAGTTTTAGAGGGCCTGACACTCGTCATGGATTCACAGACTTCCTCTATAACGACTTGTCAGATGTCGGAGTCCGCGTATTTAGGGATGATGATGAACTTCGCGTTGGAGAAATAATCAGTGACAACCTGCTAAGTGCTATCAATAACTCCATAATTTACATACCCATCTTCTCTCAGACTTATGCTTCCAGTAAATGGTGCCTTTGGGAGCTTGCGCATATAGTGGACAACGTGTCTAAATCAAAGGACGAAAAGTGTATCTTTCCCATTTTTCTCAACGTGGAACCAGATGATGTTAAACTTAAAACGCGGATATATAGCAATGCTTTATTGGAACATGAGAGGGAGTTTCCCAACAAAGTCGAGGCATGGAGAGCAGCTCTTGCAGCAGTAGGTAAAATCAAGGGATTGAACGTGACATCAAGGTAAAACTCTTTTAAGATCCCTACACATTTCTTCTTGTGTTGATTTTTGTTTTGTTGTTGCTATTTTAGAGTATACAAGCCTGTCAAATGATTTCTTTTATTCTTTTTTTATTTATTATTATTATTATTATTATTATTTTGGTTAAAGGGAACGTAGTGAAAACTACCCCTGCACTCATTCAACTCTACATCCTCTGATTTTAACATCTTCCCTGAAATATTCCCCCGTGATGTCAATAGCTTCAATGACATGGACCCCCATATTCCTTTTAACTATATTTTCCACTTCACTGTCTCGTTAGACTAGGAAATATTCAAGAGCACCCATTTGCATTTATTATTTGGGATGATTACTAAAATCAAGTTCAGATTATGCATTCATAGCAGTTTCCATTTCCCATTAACGGGGAAAGGGCAGAAAAAAAATTAGAAACGGCATCCGGTGCTGACTTTGTTTTACACATTTCCATGTGCTTCTCAAGAAACACCAAATATACGAGAAAATTGAGATTCGATGAAGAAAAATCATGTTTAAATATTCAATAGAAGCAAGAGCATTTCGGCGGCCACACGGGCCTTACAGGGGTGTAGACGGGTGCAGCCGCGCGAATAGAGGGTTGAGAGAGAGAGAGAGAGAGAGAGAGGGTACACGCGGTGGAGGGTGATTTGGAAGTTCGGAAGACAGTGGTGAGGACCCTTTTTGATGAGATTAAGTTAGGGCAACATATGCAATTTCAAAAGATTGGGGATTTGATTTGCATATTGTCAAAATATAGAGATGCTAGTTGAAGTGCGTGGAAAATGGTTTTAGGGATTTATTATTATTTCCCTTTTGACCTTTCTTAAGGGTTTTATCAGGTAAACTAAAAAGCCTTAAAATATCAATCACCTATCTAATCTAATCCAAAGTAATAAAAGGTGGAGATGAATAATGGGCCACATGGCTCGAACAATGAGCTATTTGATGAGTTGGGGGCCAACGTCGCGGTGTCGTGGCCCCGCCTGTCATTTATATCTTGTTTTGGGGGGTCATGCTGTGGCCTTTATATTAACAACTTAATATGCTTACTATAATTCATCAATAACAACACATAATTCGGCTGTTCAATTGATAAATTTAGATCTAACACATATTTTATATTAACAAACCAACTGTGTGCTTTTATAGCATGCGGGCAGCCCATTAGCTTCTCCAAAGTAAATGAGCTGTTTTTTGCATAATGTCTTAAGAGTGGGCAAGCCTTTGGGGTTAAGTCTGTTACCAACATGCTGCTCTAGAATTCCAGATTTTCGACCAAAAGATGGAATTATTGGATAGCAAACAGACAGGACCTCTCCATTTTGTTTTAATATTGACAAAGAAGTCCACCTTAGATAGGTTAATTACGAAACTATGACTTATGCTTAGGTCTATGACTGGGTAAGATGCACACGTTAAGTCAATATAAAAATTTTGGGCTTTTTTTGGGGATTATATTTTTTCTGTCAACCAAACTGCATTGCTCAATAGATGACGTTGCATTTGTTTACATTATCTCGACTTATAATTCTCCCATTGCGATTGCTGAAATTTTATCTAGGCCTAGCTAAATGCTAAATTTTTGCTTGTGCACGATTCGGTAGACACTTGGTAACTGTAGCCATCATGTAAGTCAATACTATTGTCTTTAGAAATTTATATAATCACAGATGAAAAACATATCAAGTGAGTTCTATTAATTTAGCCTATAAGTTATTATTTGTACTTAATTACCGTTTCGATGTAATTCATACCTTTTCAAGTTAAAGATTTCGACAATCCCACATATGGTGCGTGGGTATGAAATTAATCTAGTAACTAAAGAATGCACTTTTATGCCTTGCAGCCAAGCAGCGATTGTCAAATTAGTTGTTAAAGAGGTTTTGAAGAAGCTGAAGATAAAACAAAAATCAGTGACTGAATATTTAGTTGGAATTGATGATCGGATAAAAGAGTTGACAAAGTTTTTAGATGTCAGTCATGAAGATGTGCGGCTCATTGGAATTTATGGAATGGGTGGCATCGGTAAAACAACTATTGCCAAGGTCGTCTTTAATAAATTATGTTCCCACTTTGGGAAGTGTTGTAGCTTTCTTGACGGCATTCGTGAAAGGTCAAATAAGGAGGGCATAGTCTCGTTGCAAAAGCAATTACTATCTGACATTGGTGGTTCTGGAACTATAGGAGATATCAACAATAGTGAAGAAGGAATGAGGAAGATTAGAGAAACACTCAACAATAAGAAGGTCCTGGTGGTTTTGGATGACATTGATAAGAAAGAGCTCATTACTAATCTAATAGGAAATTCCAAATTATATCCAGGATCTAGGATAATTGTTACAACAAGAAACACTTATGTTCTAGAAGTTGAGGGATTTAAGGGTGAAACTCAGCAATATGAGATGTTAAAGATGGATGCCGGTTCTGCACTTCAGCTTTTTGGTTGGCATGCCTTTAGTGGAGACTTTCCTTCGGATGATTATCGCCGGCTTTCAAGTGACATTGTCTCAACTACGGGAGAGCTTCCATTAGCTATTCAAGTGATAGGTTCATTGCTCAAGGGGAAACGCCAAGAAATTTGGGAAGAGAGATTGGAAAAGTTAAGGAATGTTCCTGCAAAAGAGATTGTAGAGAAGTTAAGGATTAGCTATGATGATCTAGAAGAACATCAAAAACAAATTTTTCTCGATATAGCGTGCTTCTTTGTCAATGAGAATAAGACCGATGCAATTTACATGTGGACCGATTGTGAATTTTATCCCAAGGGAGGAATTGAAGTCCTTACTGATAGGTGCTTGATAAAGATATTGGACAATGATAAGTTTTGGATGCACGATCAACTTATAGCATTGGGAAGGCAAATTGTCCGTGAAAACAGTCCAAATGACCCCGAAAAGTATAGTAGGTTGTGGATTGCAAAAGAGGCCCTTCAAATCATAGGAACCGAAAAGGTACGTTAAAAACGTCTCATTTTCAAATAAAAGTCGTATATCCTAGGATTGCGGATTCTTTTTTTTCTTTTGTTTTGTTTAGGAAATTTATCAATTTTTTCTTGCCCATTTGAGTTGTAAAACATAGTGGTTGGAAGTTGACAAACTTCTTGGCATCATTGCAAAATTTCACTTGCAGACAAAGTGCAAGGTTCAAGCGCTTGAGATATCTATGTATGGTTCCCCCATAAAGATTAGAAATGAAGACTTTAAAAGGTTGCCGAACCTAAGATTCCTCGATTTAAAAAGGGGAACTTATGTTGGGGACTTTGCAAGGTGTCATTCAAATTTGAGATGGTTTTCTTGGAGTAATCCTTCTTTTTGGAAGGATCATGGGATGAACAAACTCGATTTGGATTTTAGGGCAAGCAATTTGTATTTGGATAAGCTTGTTGTTTGTAAACTTCACGACCTTGACTTCAAGGATGATTCAAAAGCATGGGACTTGATCAAGGTAAATTACATGTTTTAAATTATAGTTTGATAGTTTCCTTGTGTACACTACAATGGTTCTTTAACTCAACATGTCATTCATTTTTACAGAGAGCGGAAAATTTGAAAGTTCTATCTATTATTTCGTGTTCTGGCATAACGACGATCCCAAACATCTCTAGATGCTTGGCTTTAGAGAGATTGACTCTTGTTCAATGCCCCAGTCTAAAGAGAATTGAAAGCTTCATTGGAGATCTACAATCATTGATTGAACTAAAGATTATAGTTTGCCCGAATTTAACTGATTTGCCAAAAGAAGTGGGGGCACTGCTGAAGCTTAAGTGTTTCTCCTTGCAGTATTGTAAAAGGTTGAGAGAACTTCCGGACTCACTTGGGAATTTGACCTCATTGACAGAGTTAGATTTGTCAGGTACTCGCATTGCCATTCTTCCAAATTCCATTGGAATGTTAAAATTTAAATATTCGTAGTTTGGAACTTGAGAATTTTTCTTTTGACAGGAACGATAATAATGGAACTTCCCAACTTTATTTTACAGTTAAAATCATTAGAGATCTTGCGCTTTCCATTGTGGCCATTCAATGTCAAATATCATGGTTGGCAATTAACTTGTGGCATCAGCACTTTGGTAAATCTTAGAGAGCTAGATCTCTCTAGGTGTAATCGAATGAAATGTGAAATTCTCGCTGAAAAAGAAATTCAGTCATTTTTAAGTATCCCAAGGACAATCAACACATTTCATGACCTCCACATCCTAGACTTAACCGATTGTCATGAGATTCAAAAGTTACTGGAGCTTCCCACAAGTTTGACCTATCTACATCTTCGACCCACATCATTGCGCAAATCCCCTAGCCTGTCAAAACTTACTGATTTGATTAATCTGCTACTACACAATGGCTCTGATTATGAAGGCAAATCAAAGCTAATCCCAGGATGCGATTTAAGGGGGATTGTGAATTTATCTAGACTAAAATGGGTGGAGTTAAGACTGGTAAACATCCTTGCAAATCCACAGTTGACTTATCCTTCTCAACCACAAGAGATTGTTTTGGGACACTTGGACTCAAAACCCCTTGTGCAACTTCCATCCTCCAACTGGAGGTGGAGAAATTTGTCAACTTTAGAGATCTATTGTTGCGAAGTGGAAGACATTTTGCTAGATGGACTATCACAACTGGAAAACTTAAGGGTTTTTGAATGTGAACGGCTTCAAAGATTATCCATTCCTTTGGAATTAAGGAAGCTGCGGCAAGCGACGGTGAAATCTTGTCAAGACCTAGTTGAGATACAAGTTGTGGATGTTTCAAAATCATTGGAAGGCTTGACTGTCGCTTATTGCAAATCTCTGACAAAAATAAGTGGGTTATCATACTCGAAGAACTTGAAGAGATTGAAAATTAAAGGTTGTGATGTACTTATTAATGTTGAGGGCCTAAATGAGCTGGAGTCTTTGAAAGCTTTGTCAGTCTGCTGTTGCTCATCATTAAGATGGTTGATTGATGCATCTTGCACAAAAATACCAGATGATTGCATCATCCGTATATGGGGGTGTGGATACTTCATCAAAAAATCTATCGTAGATCCTGTGTCTAACAAAGGGGGCAAGCCTTTGAAGCATTACAGAAAGCAGATCCTCCGAAATACATCAAAGAAGGTGCGGAATCTTCTTCACCATTATTTAATTCCTTTTTTGACCAAATATCCTCCTTCCTTTCTCCGCACAATATCCGCCCTTTTAAAGTTGTCATTTTTCTGTTGCACCCTAATTTCTTAGGTGGATGATTTATTTTTGCTGTTTTCTGGTGTCAGACATTTGCGGTTCCTAAAGCAATCTTTCCCCCCTCTTTTGTGGCTCCCATTTTGTGTTGTGCTTTAATTACTTAGGCTGCATTTTTTTTCTATCTTTGTCATTCATCTCTACTTGCCTTTTTAGTGTTGTAATAGTGCTAGTAAACTCAATGAATCATTCTTTTAATATTAATCATCAAAATTACTTTCATAGACAAGAAGTTAGATAATCGATCGCCAATTATAGATTTCAAAAGCAATTGATAAGAAGGAACAAGTAGGGGTGAGCATGTCAGACCGCCTAAACCAGGAATAGTTCGGACTAGACCGGACCAGCCAATGTGGTCCGGTTTCTAGAGGAATCAGTCTAGTTCCTAGTTCCATAAAAATGGAACCGGTGATTGTTAGTCCGATTCCTGGTTCCGGGGGGGAATCGGACCGAACTAGACCAAAAAATCAGACCAACTCCTTTTAATATATATATATTGCAATTTCTTAAAAATAGTAACAACTCTAGTATTTTTTAAATTTTTTTAATTTTTGTTGCTAAGTGATTGGTTCCATGGGACCGAACCGCCAATTCCTAGTTTTAAGACTATCCGATCCAATGCCCAATCCCAAAAGTTGGGAATTGAGAACCGATCACCCCTAGGAACAAGTAAGAAAGAAGCATCACAACCCTTTCAAGTCGCTGGGTTTAATGAAAAGAAACAACCCGGAAATAAATCATTAGTAACTTTTTAATGATTGGTGCCTGTCACTGGAAGCAGATTAAGACATTAAGGCAACCCGCCATGTAAGGTAATCTACAAATAGGAAGTGTAAACAAAAGAAATAATACCCACCAACTCTAGCCTAGCATTAATGGACTTAAAGTAAATACACTACATCACTAAATCTAGCATTCGTGTACCAAAGACAATCTTTTGACATGAATTGTACAATTTATTAAGTTACAAATAATTTTATGCAATAAAGTGCAAAAGAATATCTCACGCATGGGACAGTGTATAAAATTTTAATTATTGTACCACCTTAAGTACACTTTGTTAGCAAGTTAACAATTGCAAGATACAAAATAATCTTAGGAGTGAGATCTTCAAGATGTAAATTAAGTATTTTAAGTGCCTAGATGCAATAATTTGTGTATCAATATGAATTAGTCAAGCTAAGTGTCAGCACTATAATATTCAAAAAGAAATTTAAAAATATTTCTATCAATGTCATTTTTGAATAATTATAGTAGTATTGAGAAAATGTTTCACAAGCGACCTCATCTACCCTTAATTTAATGGTTAATGAGAAAGTGAATAGTTATTGTCCCCCAATCAATAGTGGTAAAAACCACTACTAGAAAGTTTTATTTATAGTGGCATTCCAATTTTCTTCTCTCCCCCCCCCCCCTTTAGAAAAGGGAATATGTGATGAGATAGTACTCCTAGGTAGATAATTATCTTACTCGATGTTTAATTTAAATTTACATCACATATTTATATTTGCGCTGGTTGGATTCTAGATCAATATGCAAAAAATTTAGTGGATATCCAATAAATATGTTGTTTGGCTCTCCCATTGAAATTGTTACGTCACAGGAATCCTCCACAATCCGATTCCACCTTGGAGTAAAGAAGCCCAGTGACGTGAGGTTTGATTTTGTTCATGGAATAGAGAGAGAGAAGGAAGGCGTCGACCCCGATTCAATGACATATGAAGGATTGATTGCTGACGTGAAAAGTTTCGGCTTTTGTTTCAAGAGAATGTGGTACGAGACCAAGGATGATTGCAAAATGCGAATGGAGATCAAGAGTGATGGGGGCGTGAATGAAATGCTAGACTGGGCATGTAGTCGAGGATTCATTATTCATTTGTACGTCGAGGGAGGGGTCGACAGTGAGTGGGAGGGAGAATACGATGAGGAGATGATGAAGATGTTAAGGGAGGAACGGAGAATGAAGACTAACGTGTATTCCAATGAGAATGGGGCTAAGGGGGACGTTTCATGTCCTAATGAAGGCTCGAACTCTACACCTGTGGGTGGTGAAAGCGAAACTCATGGCAACTCCTCCGTTGATGATTCCGAGTTAGGGCAGGGCAATGCTGAATGTTTTGAGGCTACAACATCAATTGCAGAAGAAGATTTAGACAGTGTTAAAAAACAGGTGGAGCTTCACGAAAAACCTAGAGATGAGGAAACAATAACTTTAAAGCATTACGGAGAGGAGATTTTTCTGAATACATTAAACAAGGTGCGACATCTTCCTTAATGTGTGTGGGATTTTTGTTCAATTCCTCTTTAGGCCAAATCTCTTCCTTTCCTTAGCCACACATATATCCACCCTTTTAAAAGTTGCATTTTTTGTTTGTTGCACTGTAATTTCTTAGGTGGCTGATTCGTTTCCTTGCATTAGTCACTTTATCTCTACTTACCTTTTTGGTGTGATATAGTCTTAGTTCTTTAATAGTGCTGGCAAACTAATATTATCTCTCTATATATTACTTCATCAAAATTGCTTTCACAGATAACATGCTAGGTAATAGATCACAAATTATTGATTTCAAAAGCAATACATGATTTCTTTATCAACTATTTTTTTTAAAAATTTTGCAATCAACATAATTAATGCACAAATTTAATACTGTTCATATAATAAAACTAATTATGAACTAGTTGATTCGATTATTCCATTAATGCGCTTTGGAGAAATTAATGTCCAATTCGTAGTTGTAAGAAAGGGGAAAAAAAACACAAGAACTCATTAAATTCTGCCAAGTGTCATCATATGGAAAAACAAATGATGAAGGTAGATAATTGGTTATATATATATATATATATATATATATATATATATATATATATATATATTTAATATTATGATGATTTATCTCCTATGAATCTATTGGTTTCCTCTCGAGTAAACATAATTGGATCATTTGTTTGACCTTTATCTTTATTATTTCTGTTAACTATTTATACAAATTAATATAGGGCTAATCCATCCACCCGCAGACTAAGCAATAAATGTGTAAAGCAATAAATGTGTTAAGCAATAAATGTGTTACACATTTGTATGCTATTTTGCCGATGCATGCATATATAGTGGGCTTGACCATTGAGTTAGGATGTAATTTTTATGTCAAAGTAAATTAAAGCACATACTGCTTGGGAAAATAGTCACACAATGAGTTAGGATGTAACTTTTATATGAGTGAACATGTTACTTCACTAAAGACTGTGACTTATGATGAAAATAGACTAATTTTGAAGCATATCACATTAGAATAAGGAAGAATACAAAAACATTAACACTTTCATAAACTGATTTAAAACAATGTGTCCCATGGTTATGGATTTTTCATTTAAAAAGTAGAAAAAAGAACTCCTTTTTAGTTACAAAATGCAAAGCAATTGAATTTATACTAGTATTTTAACTGAAAAAGATAATTAACATTTGAAGATGGTACTACATGAAGTACCATGTGTAACTAAAGTGAAATAAGATGAAGAATTAAAGTTTACTAAATTAATAACATAAACAATAGAAAGAGAAATGAAACTAGATATAGATTTTGGTTAATTACAATTTCAGTCCTAACCTATTGTACGGATTCCAATAGAGTCCTAAATCTTTCAATTGTTCCAATATAATTCTATATCTTCCAGCCAATCATTATCGTCTTACATGGCACGATCGGCGATCTGACATGGAAAAAATTAATTGAAACAACATTGTTTTATTTGGAAGAACGTGCAACATATAACAAAATAAAATCGACTAAACCACAAAAATCCCCAAATGAACTCCCCTAATTCGCTGACAACGTCAATTTCCATCGAAATCCCCAATTTCCTCAAACCGAGCCATAGTTTGCCATCACCAATCACCAATTTCCACCCGACTGCGTCAACGTCTAGAGAAGAGATTAGCTATCTTGAGATTTCGCAACAGAAACGATAAAGAGCGCTCATGTTAGGTGTACATTGAAGTTGACAGCCTTCAATTTTTGTACAAAAACCAGAAGAAAAAGACAAAAAAAAGGTCTAAAGGTAAATGTTTCATTGCGGTCTCTCTAAGTGTATTGCCTTTCTCTTTCTTATAATCTGTTTGTATTGGGAGACTATTGCTGGTGCTGCTAGTGAGACCCTATTGGCGCATGTTAATGGGATTGTAAGTAGTGGTTTTGTTTGAATTTTTAGTTTTTACTGACTTTTTTGGTTCATTGTGAATTCTAGTCATGTCAGCTCAAGAGTACAAGTGCTAAACACGGCAAGAGGCAGAGAGATGATGATCATGCAAGCCACACCAACACCACATCAAAGAACTCTACTCGTGGCCAGCAGAGTGGCATTCCCCAGCATGTTACAAGAAGGACAACAAGACAAGCAGCGAAAAAACAACCACCAGTTGAAGTAACAGCGCTTCCCGTTGAAGCTGTAGGACCATCAAGAAAGAAGAGAAAGAATGACATCAAGCAGGCCAATCCTATAAGAAGAAGTGCCAGGCTTATGAAAGGCACAACTGGAGGGACAAGTGATATCATGCATCTAGATCGATAGTCACCGGGGATGTTTGACTGGATTGTGAGATCATTGTAGTGTGACTTTTCTTTTTTTTGGTGGATTCTGGGTTCAGTGAACTAGTATGGTTGGATTGATAACATACTTATGACGTGTTGCTCGCAAAGGTGCTGCTTTTAGCAATTAACATGACTATCTTTTGTGATCCCTCTCTTATTGCAATATGCTTTCTATGTTTCATTGCTGAATACACATCGGTTGATTAAATGATGTCATACTAGATTGTCTATAGAACTCTTGTTGTTGCAAGCCTAGTTGTTCGTGCAAAACTACTATTTTTTTTTAACATGGTCCAAGCTCCATTATACCAATTTCAAAAATTTAGGCTCAATATGTTATGACAAAGAGGATGTGACGGCCCAGGTGGTAGTGCGCGGGGAGGAAGGATGGCGATGCATTCGCGCCTCGGTCCTCGAACATGCACAGGGAGGGAGCACATCTCCTGGTGCATCTCCTATCCCACATCACTTAGGGGGGAGTCCTGGGCTAATTTATAAGGCTTTGGTTCTCTAACCTGGTAACGTGTTTTAAAGTTGTGAGGGCCGAAAGCCCAAAGTGGACAATATTACACAATGGAAGGCCCAGGTCCTTACAAATGGTATCAGAGTTGACTCCTAATTGCATGTGGGGCCACAACGAGGGTGTTGTGCTCTTAAGGAGGGGAGAGTGTGACAGTCCAAGCGATGATGCGTAGGGAGGAGGGATGGCGATGCATCCGCGCCTCAATCCTCGGATGTGTGCAGAGAGGGGGCGCGTCTCCTGGCACATCTCTTGTCCCACATCGCTTAGGGGGAGTCTTGGGCTAGTTTGTGACATCCTGAATTTCAAATTCTGCTTTCAATTGGATAAGTCGGGTTTTCATTGATGCACCTATAGTTCCTTTTTTTTTTTTTTTGAGTTGATCACTAACTAGTCTATCAGGTGAAACCGTTAAGAGATTATAATGCAATAGACTTGAGAATTTGACCATGAATCGACTGCTCGACCGTGTTAATCCGCAAGGGTCATTACTACACGGTTAAAAATCGACTAAAGACCAAAGATAGGTCGATTTGATAAAGGTACGTGATTAAAGCATGGGTGATTCCACCTAACTACAAAATTATTGTCGATCGGCACTAAATCGATTTTTCTGTCATTTTGGTACCCTGTATCCATATTCAAAACCTTGAGATTTTCACGACAACTGAGAGTCGCTAATCTGTCGAAGATGTACACTGTGGCTTGAAAATAATCAACCATGGGTCAATTGCACCAAAAGTTTCTAAAAGCTACCCGGTAGGCTAGGTCACACTAAAATCGTGCTAGATTGAAATTAACAGCGAATTTCAATTCAATTTCAGAAATTGAAAGTTCTGTTATGTCACGATTCATTTTAGGAATGTCAACTCATCCTCAAAATATTTTTTCTATAAACCGAGATTTTTGGCGAAAATTCAAAGTATGGCTATTTTTGACCGGAAAAATCCGATGACCGTTTTTTATCGCATTTTTGGGATGCAAGTTGGTTCTATTGGCGAGGAAAAATGTTAATTTGGTCGAGGATACCTTGGTGGAATTTAAGGGGACTGAATTGAATTCAATTGAAGGAAAATTTGTCCAATTTGGGGGAATTTGTGTGCAAATTCGTAGGCCATGGTCTCCACCACTTTTGGATTACTTCATTGGCTTACTAGGGAAGTTTATGGGTTGCCAAGGGGCCATGATGACAGCCATGGTTGGTGGAACCTTGCCAAGGGTCAAAGAGGATGAAATAAAAGACTTTGAGGCCAAATTGGGACCCTCCAACCTTCTGTTATCCCCTTCTTCTTCAACAAAGCCCTTCCTCCATTTTCAGTGTGTTTGAGCTTACAAAGAACTAGAAAATCGAGCCAACCACCGCCCCTGGCCATCGCATGCCCGCTTGCCACCTCGCGCCTCACCGTGCCGCCTGCAAGCCCTGTGTGAGCCCAACTCGACGTCTCGCTCATCCCGTGCCCAGCCGTGCGTTCCTAGCGGTCCCGCGCCGTCCAAGCCACCGAGAGTCTCGCCGTAGCCCTGCCTGGACCACTGCTGCCATTCGTCGTCCTGCATTGGCCATTTCAGCTCCAATCTAACCCCTCAACCTAAGAAGCAAAAGTTGAACCCTCTCTGCCGAACAGTGGCTGTTGGGCCCATTTTGGGCCACTTCCGGACCTTGTTTGGCATCGCCTCAAGGTAGTTTATCGCCTACCTCCACGTCACCATTGTCGTGGACTCACCGGATCACAAAATCGGTGAGTTTACTCGCTAAACTCTGCTTATGGAGTTAATTATGCTTAAGGGTTGATTATTTTAAGTTAATTAGTGATTAGGTGGTTAGTTAGAATGGATTAATGATTTAATTATTCGGTTTTGCATGTTAGGTGGTTAAAGTAGCGTAATTAGAGACTAGATAAGCTGTACTATTTATTTAGATTGGTTCAAAAATTTTCCGGGCCCATTTTGGTATTTAATTAGGCATTTCTAGCCTAAGTTTCTATTTTCGATAATTAAGTGCTTGATTTATTTAATTGAGTGCTAATTTATGCAAATTGAGTGGTAATTGTAATTTTGGGTATTTATCCCAAAATTGGGTAATTTCGGTATTTAATCAGAAAATGTCGAGGCATTAGTTTTTAATGCCAAAAGTGTTTTTGATACTATATAAATAATGGGATTTTCTAAAAGAAAGATATTACATTTTTGGCTCAGACCGACCATGTACCCATGCACAATTATTTTTATCGGATATTTTTAATATGGTAAATCTTCAGGTTATGAAAGCAGTATACTATATCAGACTCTCTGCGTATTGATATGTCAGCTTGCGAGAGCAATATATTTTATCAGCTTTGGTGAGTAATAATATATATACCAGCTTTGGTGAGCAATAATATATATCAGCTTCGGTGAGCAATAATATATATCAGTTTCGGTGAGCTATAATATATATCAGCTTCGGTGAGCTATATTATCTATCAACTTTGGTAAGTTATACCATCTATTTCAGCTTGGGTGAGCAGTGATCGAATCGATTGAATTTATAAATGGTATTGATGGTATCGAATTGAGTGGATTGATTAATCTATGATTTGATTTGAATTAATTGAGTATATAAATTATACTGACGTGTAAGAAGAAACTAAGGCAAAGTAAGTCATCTAGCTCGTGTGTGCATAGATTGCCTTTAGGCGTATTTCCTTCCTAGTCGGAGTTTAGGAGGTGAACTTGCTAAGACATTATCTCACCCCGTCGTGGGCTCAACCCTTTCAAGTTGATAGGTGGCAGTTCCTCTCGAACGTTTTGGTTAGCCATGAGGATTATCGAGCGGGTTTTTAGCTATCCCGATCTCGGAAGCCACTAGGTCTATGAGCTGGTAGTGACCACCGTTTGGGTCGAAGAGGAACTACCTCATAGGGCACCTCATCAATTCAAAGTATGATTTCACTATGAACCCAATGGATTCAGGGTGGGTCCCCTCAGGGGTTTTAAACTCCCCGTTGTGGTAGTTGAAGCTACTCTAGATGAGGATACTGCCGACCCTCCTGATGGTGTTATGGAGGACCCGACGCCCCCGAAGCCTGTGGAGACCAAAGGATCAACGAATGAGTTTGACTAGCTGATCGTAGGACAACTTCATTTTGAGGACCAAGCTTGTGTAGACTTTTTTCTATAGACTAGTATTGTATATAAACTAGTCGGCTGTGTATAAAGGTGTGTTGTGGTTTGTGAAATTATGGTCCTGCTTTTCTATCACATTTTTGTGCTATCTAAGGATTTATTTATACGCTTCCGCATGCGTATTAAAATAAATGGGTCGATGATGCATCCTGGGACGTCACAAATTAATCAACTACCGAGGGATGGACACACGCTCGAGAATCGGGTCGTGACATAGTTTATAAGGCTTGGGTTCTCTAACCTATGTAACGTGTTTTAAAGCCGTGAGGGCCTGCAAACAATATTACACAGTGAAAAGCCCAAGTCCTTACAGAAGAGCCAACAAGTCACGTGTATGCAAGTCCAATGATATGTGCAAAACGTTCATTAAATTTCATTTATGCAAAACATGTCCATGACTAGAAAACAAGTATTAGAACAGCTCATACGTGCCTAAACACAAAACAAACTCTGCTAACATAGTTCATGACAGTCTCAACACATCATTCCCTTTAACCTTCCCACACATGTGAGCTAAAATAATTGGGGACACTCAACACCATCCATATTGTCTTCAATCTAGATTTGTCTTCCTATAACTTTGCCCCTTCTTGTTTCAAACATCATTTGTGTTTGTTCCCTGCTTCAGCCCTTTTGCATACCACCAGCTTTTGAAAACGGGTTTTTCATTTTAAGAAAAACTGTTGATTCGAATATAATCGAATGGCACATCATAAGAAACACTCAATTAAGTATGATTGTTGCCTTTCATTAGTCAAACCTCTTTTATTTGGTCCGGTGCTTTAATAGGCAAATCACAATGTGGCTTTTGAGTGTCCGCCCTGCTAAGGAAAGTGATGGGACAAGAAAAATTTTATTCACTTCTTGGATTAAGGAAAGTGCGGAGGAAATCAGCGGTGCCTCAGCATTGCACCTGCGCAAGACTAGCAGCTACACCTTATTAAACTAGCAAATATGCCATTATTACCTAAAATTCATTTTGTAAATGACAATGTACAAGGTGAATAAAATTAAATATTGGAATAATCTTGCTTTTCTTATTGCTCGACCTGAGCTTGATAACATCTCAACACATGATTGGTTGATGTGATGATATGTGTAAACAATACTAACAACCTCACTTACTCCATTTCTTGAGGGAGGGAGAGGTAAAACTCTCTAGTTTTCTGGAGTCTTGCCATCTGTCACGCTGTGTACTCTCATATGAAATTGATCGCCTGTTGGAGGAAGAGCATGATCGTCGTCATCGTCATCACCATCCATGGTTTTTGTCTCTAGCAAGAACCATATTTTCAAATCAGGTTTTGGCCGTCAACAATCAGAGACCTCTCGATCCCTTTCACAACCTACTCCTCTTTTAGTCCACCGTTCATTTGTCATCACATCCTCTTCGGAGTGACCTCTGTTTCTTCAGGCAACAGAAGAGACTGAGGGATGGCTACCATTGCAAGACTGATATCAATTGTGCTAGCGTTTGCTAGACAATCATACAATGCACTTAATAGTTGCGAATTCGCGAATGCAATTAGTGCAAAAGATATACGGCTAAAACCATCAGTAAAGTCGAGCACAATACTTAATTAAACTCTCTGTGTCTTGCGAAATCATGTGATCTCATGTTCTATGCTCGAACATGACTCCCGTACTTGGTCACACTGTTGCCTTCGAATACTTTGTCTGAGATTCTGATTCTTTCTGCATTCAACAATACTCATTTATATTACAACACAAAACCAAATATGACCTGTGGTGCGGAATTTGATTAATCCCGGTGCTCCATGTTTTGGCATTATGGAGAGAGTGACGAGGTTCGGTGAACACTAGGTGTTTGTGAAAATTCCTTGGTGATGTGTGGAAGTGAAAACCAACATAGTGGTCAGCCTAAATGGTGCCAACTACAAAACATGGAAATGCAAGATACTTGATTTGCTTTATCACAAGGAAGTGAACAGTCCCTTAGAGAGTGACGAGGCCAAGCCTAATTGCACAGGTCAACATTGGTAGTTGCTAAATAGGCAACGGATAAGTTTCATTAGGTAATGGTTTATCACCATTTGGAGAATGAAACTTTAGGAAAATACCATTGAAGAAACTTGAAGTGTTGTGTGAGAGGAAATTGGACAACAAGAAGCTTTATTTTTTATCAAGAAGCTTGGCGCTTTGAAACATATCAAGAGGACACTCCAATGACAGATCCCTTGAATGAGTTGCAAAGCTTGACAAATGAACTTGTAACTATGGAGATGGCGTTTGATGATGAGGACCCAACATTGTTCTTCCTTAGTTCACTTCCAGATAGTTATGGCTATGGGTTTTTCTATGTGTTGATAGGCCTAAGTAGGCCCGTCCGCCCATGTTGGGCTTAAGAACCCAACCTACAAGTTAAGGGCCCATGGAAGAACGGTTACGATGTGAAAGGTTGCGTTGTTTGGATACGAAGGATTATGTTGTTTGAAGTAGCATTTTAGATAGAGAGGGAATATGTTTCTCTTAGTAACAACGCTCCAAAAAAAAAAGAAAAAAGAATTTACGTCTCTTCAGAATTTTTCCCCCCTCAAAGCAACAATACGCTCCTAGGTAGAACGGGATTAGAATTCTTCCTCGAACTTCAACATTGGTGTTTAATCTGTGAAAGACAAGGTACGCTCGATCCGTAGTGTATTTTACGATCGGTGATACATGTGCTTCATGGGCTCGTCTTTCACGTTCGTTTTAGGGGTTCAATTGAGTATTGGCTCAATTTTAGGGAATCCGTAATTCCCTTCATTGGTATCAGAGCAATAGTTCATGTTTCCCGATCCTTTTTCATGTTTATGAATTGCTTTTGATAGAATTTTCATGAAACACCGCCATCGGTCGATCAGGGATGGAAAATCCCGACACCCATATTGTTCTCCCCTCGTTTTTTGATTTTTTATAAATCGAAGTTTGTTTCTGATAGCGTAGGATCAAAGCTCTCATCAATACAAGAAAATCGAGTGGTGGATTGCCGCCGGAGGCCGCCAAACGCGCCGCCACACGTAATGCACGTGCCGTTTCGGCCCCAAGTGCGTGCGACGCACGCATGTGGTCACTAGCGCATGCGTGGTAGGCGCCGGCTAACATCATCGTGACATCAGCTCGTGCACGCGTGTGGCATGTGCAAGGTCGGTCGGTTCGACCCGACCCGACCCGGTTGACTTTGACCCGTTAACCTCAACCCATCTGATCGTTGACCAAAAAAAGAAGAGGAAAAGAATGTGTTTTTTTTTTTCTAATTAAGTCTATATGAATTATATGTAATCCCTTTTTGTTATGCATCTGTTGTAGGAACAATGCCTCCCTGTAAGGCGCGCACACCTATTCGTGCAACTATAGATGAACAAAAAGAAAAACTTTCTAGGTTGATAGCTGAGTTGACAGATTATCAATGGAAGAGTGGCGAATTAATTGATCATGTTCTCGAGGTCAACAGGAAAATACAAGAGGTCATATGGAAGGGTTATCTCATGCCACATTCTGAGATTGTGTGATTCTTCATAAACACTCTTCCACCGATATGGCAAGGAATGTTGAATCGCCTATGGGAGGTCAACAAAGATACTAAGTATAGGAGGCTTGTAATAGCTTTTATAGATAAACATTACCGGATTGAAGCCATAAAGACTGCGACCCTAGGAATGACTTCGATCCGACGGGGGATGAATGTGCAAAGGAGAAATCTTATCTTAAGGGACATACGTCTGTTTCTCCGTGGCTGCCGAGAATGCCTGAGGAATTTACAAAAGAAAAGCTCAAGAAATTGAACAAAAAAGAATCTTTCCCAGTTCATATGTTGTCTTGGCTTTAGATGTTTCAAGTGGTCTTTATTTAGTATGCTTTATGGATATCTTATGTAAATATTTCCTACCTAGTTGATATCGGTGTAGCAACTGATATGTTAGTTGCATTATATGGAAATATTATTATTCTATCATTATTGGATGTCTGATGTCATTTGTTTCTCTTATTGTTAACTATTGTGGGTAGTTCATAGAAGTTTTTGTAGCTTCAAAGAATTTATTTTGCATAGAAGATTATATTAATAATAATTTCGAATTAGGATTTTTGAATGATGATTGAAAACATAGTGACATTTTGATTCTGAAACCTTACTTGAAATTATTCATTAATATGATGGGTTCGTGCAAAATGAATGCATAAATGATAGGCATTAATAATTTGTGCATATGTGTCTAATATATTCAGATCAATGGCTTTAGCCACAAAGAGCATAGTCGCTAAGTTGAACAAATGTGAGAAGCTCAACGGTGATACCTATGAAATATTGGCATATGAAAATTCAATATGAGTTGGAAAAGCAAGAGGCACTGGAAGCTTTTAACCTAACTATGAAAGAACTTGAAAATGGAAACATTGCACAACATAAGAGAGATAAGGATACATTTGCTGCATGGAAGAAAAAGAACTCCCTTGCTCGCATTACATTGCTGAGTAGCATGGAGAATGATGTCATGCGAGAGTTCAGGCGTTTTGTGAATGCCAAAGAAATGTAAGAAGCATTGGCAGCAAGATTTGGTCATACTTCGGTGACCAGATTGAGGCAACTCACTATTAGGTTTGACTCTTACAAAAAACCTCATAGCCAGATCATGAAGCAACACCTAAAAAAGATGTCAAACATGATTAATAAGCTGAAAGATGCTGGTCATGTCCTAACTGACGAGCAGCAAGTGCAAGCAGTAATTAGTTCATTGCCTTAGAGTTGAGAGCATATAAAGGTGCACCTGACCCACAATGAGAATATCAAAACCTTTAAGAATGCAGTGCACCATCTTGAGCTAGAAGATGACTGCCTCTTAGCGGCTAAGCTAAAAACTGACATTTATTATGTTGGTTCCAACTCACATGGAGCTTCGAGCTCCAAGCACAAACGTCCTAATTAGGTCAAAAAGGGGAAGGACAAGGGAGTAAGTTCTTCAAGGAAGAAGTCAAGAATTAACCAACATGAAAGAGGAAAACGTTCTCGAATGAAGAAGCTATCACGAGTGAAGTGTTACAATTGTGACAAGAATGGTGACTATGCTCGTGGCTGTCGTGAGCCAAAAAAAGTATACACCCCTTATACTTTTGAGAACTTTGCTTATGTGTCAAGTTATATATTCTTAATTGAGTCTAATCCTTTGTGGACTGTAGATTCAGGAGCAACAAACCATGTAGCGAAGGATAGAGAATCCTTCGTGAAATTTCGACGAGTACCGTCTAGAATTAGATGGATCTATGTAAGAAATAACTCCAGAGCCGAAGTAAAAGAGATTGGCAGCTGCCAATTGAACATGCGTAGTGGACACACTTTGTTCCCACATGATGTATTGTATGCTCTGGAAATTCATCGGAATTTAATATCTATTTTAGCTTGATTTTAATATGAACTTCCATAATACTGGTGTGGATTTGTATTTGGATACAAACTACTATGGTTGTGGTTATTTTCTAAATGATTTTATTATATTAAATGTTAACTATGGTTGTGGTTATTCCATTTTTACATCTCTTAATTTATATGATAATTATGTGAATGTGTGGCATGCTAGATTTGGTCATATTGGCCAATAACGTATGAATAGGCTAGCCAAAGAGGGCTTGTTGGGAAATATTAAAAAAGTCGATTTGCTCATATCTAAGCATTGCCTAGTAGGGAAAACGATAAGGAAATCATTTGAAAAATATACAAGAGCTGAATTCCTTTTGCATTTAATCCGTTCTGACGTATGTGGTCCAATGAATGTGAAAAGAAGGTATTGGGCTATTTATTTCATCACATTTATATATAATTATACTCGATTCGGATATGTCTATTTGATTTCCCATAAATCTGAAGCATTGAGTTGTTTCAAAAAGGTTTATGAACTTGGTAGAAAATCAATTAGACAAGAAAATAAAAGTATTGAGATCTGATCGAAGTCGAAAATATTTATCTGATGAGTTCAGAAATTTATGTGATGAAAAGGGAATAAAAAAAAACAGTTGTCTATTCCATGTACTCCTCAATAAAATGGTGTTGCGAAGAGAATGAACAAAACCCTACCAGAAATGGTTAGGTCCATGATGGCGCATGCTAACTTACCTATCACTTTTTGGAGTTATGCGTTATTAACTGCTACCTATATACTTAATCGGGTGCCTTCCAAATTAGTTACTTCCACTCCATATGAGTTATGAACAGGTAGAAAATCGGACTTAAGTTTTCTTAAACCATGGGGTTGTGCTGCCTATACTCATGTGCCCTCTTACAAATTTAGGAAATTGGGTCCTAAAAGAAATAAGAGTATTTTCATAAGATACTCTAAACATTCGAAAGGGTATATGTTCATAGGTGAGTAGGAAAATGAAAGTAAAACTAAATTTGAATCACGAGATGTCACATTCTTAGGAAATGAATTTCCTAAGAATGGCGAAGTATGTGAGGATTACTCTTTATTTGAAACCTTGGATCCAGATAATGAATTTAGTGAAGTTTGTTCAAGTGGGAATAGCATAAAAAGTGATGAATTTAATTCAACTCAATCTCAATTACAACAACATGATGAGACGATATCGTCATTATCTAATTTGAGTGGAAGCATGATGGGAAATGATGTACAAAGTGTACAATCTCTCATACGGCGAACAAGTTACAAAAGTATTCCCCGTTGACGATTTGACATTAAAGGGAAAATTTTTATGGTTACTCCACAAGAAAAAGTGGAGCCAAGAAATGTACATGAGATTCTAAATTGCCCTAATAAGGAAAAATGGATGCATGCAATGGAAGAGGAGATTGAGTCAATGAAGTCAAACCATGTTTGGGAACTGGTTAATCTTCAAAAGGATGCAAGGCCATTGGGAACAAGTAGGTTCTCAAAATAAAGCGTAAAGCTGATAGCTCAATAGAAAGACACAAAGCTCATCTTGTGGTGAAGGGGTATAATCAACAAAAATGAATTGATTATGAAAAAACATTTTCTCCTGTAGTGAGATTTACCTTGATTCGCATTATTCTAGCAATAGTGGCAAATATGGATTTTGAGTTATATCAAATGGATATAAAGACTGATTTTCTCAATGGAGAACTATATGAAGAAATATATATGGAACAACCTGCTAGTTTCATTATGGATGGTCAAGAAGAAAAGGTACGTCGACTTTTAAGAACGATTTATGGCCTTAAGCAGTTATCGAGACAATAGTATATACGTTTTCATAATGCTATAATGGCATATGATTTTAAAATGATAGATGGGGATCATTGTGTATATATCAAAAGATCTAAAGATCAATTTGTGATCATATCATTATATGTTGATGATATACTAATTGTCGGAAGCAATATGGAGTTTGTTAATACTGTCAAAAGTTTGTTATCTTCTAACTTTGAGATGAAAGATATGGATGAGGCTACGTACATTCTTGGAGTTAAGATTTCAAGAGATCGTTCGAAGAAGTCATTATCTCTTTTGCAAGAAACATACATAAATAAGGTTCTTGAATGATTTCATATGCAAGATTGTAAACCCATAGATACTCATATTGCAAAAAGTGAAAGATTGAGTCATAGACTATGTTCAAAGACTCCACAAGAGAATAAACAAATGAAACATATTCCTTATGCTAGTGCCGTAGAAAGCTTAATGTACTCTATGATATGTACAAGACCTAATATATATTTTGCAGTTGGAATGGTGAGTAGATACCAATTCAATCCAAGTCAAACACATTAGAAAGCCGTTAAAAGAATACTGAGTTATCTGAAGGGAACTACTGATTACAAGCTAAATTACCAAGGAAATGATCTGCGACTTGAAGGCTATTTAGATGCTGATTGGGAAGAAGATTTAGATGAAAGGAAATCTATCGCTGGTTTTGCTTTCTTACTGAATAATGGCGCCATATCTTGAAGCAATAAGAAACGAACGTGTATAGCCTTGTCTAAGATGGAAGCTGAGTTCGTGGCATTATCAGCAGCAGTACAAGAAGGTGTTTGGCTTAAGAGATTTTTGGATCATTTAGGTGTTATTGGGTATGTTGCAAATCCATTATCGGTTAACTGTGATAGCCAATCAACTATAGTGTACACCAAAAATTCAAAATATTATGGCAAGACCAAACATATAGATACAAAGTATAATTTTGTCAATGATATGGTTGCAAGAAAAGATGTGAACTTACAGTACATATCTACATATAGAATGGTAGTAGATCCTATGACAAAGCCAATACCTAGATATGTGTTTTGTGGTCATGTAAAATCTCTAGGACTGCATAGAGGCTGATGTACTGAATATTGTAATTTCCTTGAAGTGTTCACATTTAATAAATTTGTATTTTTCATTATTAATGCCTATGAATCTTTGTTTGACGTTTATGCATCTTAGTGCTCAATGCATTATTTAAAGTTGAGAAAGTATGTTGAACAGATAAAATATTAGCCCATTCACACGGGTAATTGCCTTTATTTACTATGTGATGAATAAAAATGAGATGGTTTTTAAGTTTATTATCTAGGTTGTAATTGAGAGCTCAAGCTTAAAATATATATGTCACATTAACTGAGTGTTAAGATGAGGACATGATATTGACTATGTTCGAAAGTAAAATAACTCACATATTTTACTTTATCTGTCTATGATGCCAGATGTGAATTATGATGAATTCTGTAAATGAGTAGATATGTGAACTCAAGTTAGACATTAGGTATGTCATCATTTGTACGGTATTGATGGTGTAGACATATACTCCATGGGAAAGGAGTTAATACCATAATACATATTTCATACTACGTATGCATGAAATGACCAATAAGATTGACAAAAGTTTAATCTCAACTTTTATACCATGGAAGACTTTTAAGGAAAAGAGTTCATCAATTTAGTGTTCTCATGACTCTTACTTATTCTCAAGATTTCTATTCAGTATTTGCTATTTTAGGATGTTACCAATGATCATGAATTGATTCGATCTAATGGAACATTTCTAGAAAAGCAAATTGAACTGAAATTGAGAGTTTCAAGTAAAGAGAAATATCGAATTTGGAGAATCACATTATAATTTTGTATTCACTGGTCGACCAATTATGATTATTTGTGGGAATAATCATAATTATAAATACAACATATCATTATTTAAAAGAAATCAAAAGAGATATAAATATGATTGATCGATCTAGAGTGTTGTATACTAAATCTACTCAAAATGTAATGCCCATTATGAGCTGCTATATATTCCTAACAAATGTATGGCAACGAGCTCTCAAAGTATGCTGATCGTATGAATTATTCACCAGTATAAATGTTGCATAGCGGTAAAGAGGATCATGTTCGGCCCACCATGTGCGAGTGGGAGATGATGGGTTTTTCTATATGTTGATGGGCCTAAGTAGGCCCATCCGCCCATATTGGGCCTAAGAACCCGGCCCACAAGTCCAGGGCCCACGGAGGAACAGTTACGATGTGAAATGTTGCATTGTTTGAGTATGAAGGATTACGTTGTTTGAAGTAGTGTTTTAGATAGAGAGGGAATATGTCTCTCTCAGTAACAACGCTCCAAAAAAAAAAAAAAATAGAACGTATGTCTCTTCAAAAATTTTCCCCGCTCAAAGCAACAGTACACTCCTCGGTAGAACGGGATTAGAATTCCTCCTCGAACTTCAACATTGGTGTTTAATCTGTGAAAGACAAGGTATGCTCGATCCCGTAGTGTATCTTATGATCGGTGATACATGTGCTTCCTAGACTCGTATTCTGCGTTCGTTTTAGAGGTTCGATTGAATATCGGATCGGTTTTAAGGAATCCGTGATTCCCTTCATATGGGATATTGGTGACGACTCTCATCCCATCAGCATCTAATGGAGAAGTGAAGTTGGATGCAGAGAAATCTTAGCTTGCATGAGCATGAGACTCGGAAGAAAAGTGTGGGACTCCTCTCCACCACAAACCCTTGTTGTATCAGGGCATAGAGGAAGGAGTAAATCAAAAGACTCCTACAACCGTGATTGGTTCGAGGGAAGATCCAAGACACTAAATGGCATAAATTGTTATAATTGCGGTAATCCTGGTCGCATTACACTACCGCCGTTAGTTCCCATGAAGACTTCTCTGTTTGTCTACTTGCAATGGTGATTGTTTTGCTATAGCGAACAGCGAGTTGGATTGGGGTCATAATAGATTGCACTGCCTCATGTCATGCACCCCAGGTGTTATTTTCTATGTGTCATTGCAAAAATTGTGGGGCTTGGTGATGTATGTCTTTAAACTAGCTTGGGAAACAAACTAATAATGCTCAAGCATGTGAGGCCGCATCTTTGGTTGAACTCGAGTTCTACTAGAAAATTAGATTGTGACGAGTTGGAAAGTCGGTCCAAGGATGAGACTTAGAAGCTTGTCAGGAAATGCTCATTCTAGCAAGGAGGGGGAAGTGTTGTGCTCTTCACTGCATCCAAGCTAAGGTGTGCAAAGACCAAATTCATGTCATGGGAGAAGTAGTGACATCTTATCCATGGCATATGAGACTTGATCATTTCAGTGAGTAAAGCCTTGAAAATTTTTGCAAAGAAGGAAAATTACTATGTTTAGGGGAAAGTTACGAGGGATAAGATCTCAAACTTTTTGATCAAATAAGAAACATTACTATCATTTGGGGAAAATTATGAATGGGAAAAGAAAGGTGTGATGAGGAAAGTAGAGAAATCATAAGAACTATAAAAATATTATAGTTGGAAGAGCATTACAATGTTCAACAAAAAAATTAGGATCAATAATGATAATAGTTACTAACGAATCACAATATAAATAGAAATTGTTAATTGTAATAACTTGAATGAGGGTAAATAATTTGTTTTTCGTAAGTAATATGTTATTTGGAGTATACAATTCATTTTTCGCGAAATAAATGGAGCTTAGATTATTCAGTTGACTTGTTGGTGCACAAAAATAAAAATCTTCCCATGGGCATATATATGGAAGTTGTCTAATAGTGTATAAGGACGCCCGCTCTTTCATGTGCCTTTTCTTTTCTCGGGACGTTTTGGAATTATTATTATTATCATTTTTTGAGGGTACTAACCATTTTTTGGAAGTATAATAGTCTAAGGTAAAGAGGGGAATGCAATCATCACGGCGTTTCTGCTTTCTTCTACGGGCTCCTTAAGACGCCACTACTACATCTCCATTACCTCTCAATTCTTTCGATCGTCGACAAACCATGTCCGCGTGATGCACGTTACCCTCCTCCGTGCAGCAGCGACTGAACTGGAGTGACGAAAATGGAGGTCAACTTGATTTTCCAAAGCAATCGGTTTTGAATTTGTAATGCCAATCGAGCACAATGTCAAAAATAACGCTTTCAATCTTCTGCCACTACCCCCGTTTGCCTTGAGGTACTCGAATGACTACCCTTTGTTACCGAAGATTGGTTTGTTGCTATGTTCCGCACCAATAGTTTGTCGAAATTCCTGAATAGTTTCATCGAGGAAACCCCATTTTGGGTTGCTCTTTTTGGGTCCCAATTTTCACTAACAGACCTTTGTTTCGATCTCTTTGAAGCATTATCCTGTGATATCTCTTTGCTTTTAGTTTTATTTTTTATTTTTATTATTTTGCGTCCAATATCTTGAGAGTGTCCTCCAGGAGAACTGCTATAGCGGGCGATGATATCTCCATGGAAAGTAGCAAGTTGAAACGTCGGAAGATGGACAGAGGTGATAGAGGTGATGCGATTAGTAATCCGCCAGACTCGGAGCTCCTCCATATTGTGTCCTTCCTGCCCACGAGAGACGCCACAAGGACAGCGATGGTCCCGAGATTCTTACCTCCTGACCTTTTACCCGCCACTGGTCTTTTGATCACCGTGCTTACCGCAACTGCAAGGAGGAGGACCCTGCTTTTGAAGTCGATGAGGGATTCGTGAATTTTAACGACGATGTGCATGAGAACCCCACAATTGATTCGTTCCATCTTAATTTAAACTATGTGACTGAGGCGTACCCTGATGACAATGATCCTTAATGGGAGGATGGTATAAATAAAGAGACAAGAAGGTGGAACAAAATCGTTACATGGGTTCATTTTGCAGTGAGGAGAAAGGTTAAGTTCCTTGATTTGAACTTCTTAGGTGATGCTGGGGCAATCCCAGATAATCTTTACATTTTGCCCAGCACCGTTTTTAGTGGTAGCAGTTTAGTAGAGCTGAAACTGGCTTCCTGTGAGGTCGGACTGGTGGGACGGGGCCAACTAAGGTCGCTTATAAAACTGTTTATGGAGCAAATTGAATTGAGTGACCACACAATGGCTGACATACTATCTGGTAGCCTGTCGCTGAAAGAATTGTCTCTTAAAGATTGTTATGGCCTTTACAAGCCCAGATTCTGTAATGCCCTATCTATTGAGGTATCAAAAAGCTTGATCTCGACTGATCAGATATCAAACATTTAATCATTGATGGCAGTGGGCATATGGAGCTAGTTTGTCCTAATGTGAAGATTCTGGACATTGCCGGGTGTATAGAGAATATCAAGGTGACTGATATGTCATTGCTAGTTGATACATCCCTCTACATCATTCATTATTTTAGATATTCGTATGAGAAATATCGTGAGTTCAGATTGCGTCTAGAAAAGCTCAGCTGCAGTCCTTATTTTATGCCATGCTATTGGTGCATACTGGTATGGTTTCTCCGCTATTGCTCTGATCTTATTTGTCTTGCTTTGAGGGACTTTTAAATGATTTGGGTCCTGATCCTTCAGGTAAGGAGTAAAACCATGTGTTTGATCGGATATTCTCACATTTCAACTTTCCTAAAATTCGCAGAATAGAAGTTGGATAAGCAATTTCAAATGTCTCATTGGACATGGCCATTTGCCATGCTGTTTCTCTGCTTTGGCTTCTATGTTCCGTTGCCTTTTTTATGCTTCAGTTCATGAGGCAATGTCCTGGATGAAGAGAAAAGAAAAAAAAATTATATACCTAGCCTGGGTTCTCTTATTTGCACACCTAAACTTTTATACGGCGGCCTTCCTTGCATCTGCTGGCCTATGAACTTTGAGCAAATGTAAACTATTATCCATTATCCATAACCCTAAGATTGTTAGGTGTCTGTCTTCCTTGTGTCCTTGTTTGTTTCGTGGTACTATGTGGACAATATTTTTCACTTTTTTTGTGACATCTGTTACCATTTTAAATGTGCATGTCCATGCTCTTGTGATTTTCCTTTCTAAATATTCTACATTGTCTGACAAGACTCTGAATTGAATGTTATCATATAGTTTTATTTCAGTCAGTCCATACATACACATGCTCTCAAGTACCCACAATGTATATCCGGTACTAATTTTCATTCAAAGTCGGTCCAAGTAATTTGTTTCAAACCAGGTATTAAGTATATGGGAGATGACAAATCAGCCATGCCCATCTTTCACTTGGAAGCATGTGATAGTTCACTGCATCTGAAAAAGCGGTACCTCCCTGGCATTTCTAGCTTGTTGAGGAACTCTCATTTTCTTGAGACACTCACTATCTATGTCTACCCTGGAAGAGATGAGGATGAATCCGAGGTATAATACTTGAACTATAACATTGTATTTGCACATGGGATTTGGAATTAACGGAGATTGAAAAGTTGCTTTCAATTTTTAGCTTGCCAAAGCAACTGGAAGCTTGCATTTGATTACGATGGCTTTATTTATTGGAGTTCAGTGGACAGCGCATATCCCTGCCTCAAGCACCAACTTAAGCATGTTAAATATATGGTTATTTACTTGATCCTGATGTCATCGAGCTGATTAAATTTCTACTTAAGAATGCACAGGTCCTGGAGAAAATGAAGATTTCTAGCAAGAAGATTCTGCAGCGAATAGGTAGCAAGTACATGTTCTCCAGCGACATTGGTCGTCCATTAGAGGATTATTGTACATCAGATGCGCTGCCAGAGTTTTCACAGAAGTTGTTAAGTTTCCCAAGGGCCTCAACACAAGCAGTAATTCACCTGGGTTAGATACTGGTATTGGAATTGTGTTCACCCCTTTCGTTTGGGCAACCCTTGATTTTTCTATGTCAGGCATGTCTTACATCTGGTAGACTTTACAAAAGTAGTCGGTCTTTATGATGAATTCGCCCTTTTGCCTCAGGTCTATGAATTCGCCTCGTCCACGACTCGGTACAGGCAGCTTCATGAATAGTTTGATGGTGGATGTGCCCTTTTTTTTTCAAAGAATGTTTCTCATAACAGCTTTTCTTTTCATATTCCCAGCTCTTGCAAGTAGTTTGGCTAAAATTTTTGCAGTATAGATTTACTTGAACAATCTATTGACACCAGTTACAAGCGGTTCATGAGTAGCCTTCGCTCTTGCGGTTGCTGTCTCTCTCTTGGTTTTTCATTTTAGCGGGTCCCTTTTTTTTGTTGTTTCACTTTTCAGTTTTGCCTACCATTTCCTGAAATAAAAAGGAAGTCGATGCAGTTCAACATTCTCGGGTGCTGCCCCCGAATGATTAGTATCTCGACATCAATATCAATACAATCCTAATCTACAGTGTACCATAAAATATTGAGTTGTGCAGTTCTCCAAGTTCGTATCTTTTCTTAATGTCTACCCAAAAATTGCTATTATATGTGCTCCTCGTGCAAATTAACAAGATCATTTTTTTCCCTTATTTGACGCGTGAGAGTTATTTTTTCTGTATATATAACATGAGTATATGACTTTGTATCTTCAATTTAAGGTAGTTTGGTAATCAATCCCTTATACCCTTAATACTATGAATTGCGTGAAACCAGTCCAACTTTGTATCGTCTTGATCCCCTCCTGACACATGTTTACGAGGAGATTTCGCAGAGCATCGATCGGTGTACACATTTTGCCGCAATTCCACGATAATAAGTGGTGTTGTAATATGAGATTTTACAAAATGAGCACTCCCACATTGTTTTCTGGAAACCTAACGGGAACAATGCCAGATTTGACCAAAGTGCAACCGAATGGAATTTCATTTCTGAACCAAATAGAGAGTTTCAACATGATCAGGCTGTCTCAATTCGGTTCAACATTTGAACATAACTTTTCCCACTTGATCTATTGCGTCGTAGTCCAAGTAGCTTCTTCACACTCCTCCATGTACTTTCCTTGAATTGGTAATCACAATATCATGGGAGTTCACATATCGGCCATGTCCATTTTTAAGGCTTCAATTGTTTCTGAGCAAAGCAATACGTCTCTGGTATGTCTAACTTGTATGGAAATTCTTGTTGTCTTGAGACCCTCACTATTTATGCTCATCCTAGATCTCATTGCATATTTACGTATGAATTTCTATTCAATATATCGTGAGTGCTGGAGATGAAAGAATAGCTTGCATTCAAATTTCATCTTGCTAAAACAGGCTAGATGCAAGCACATGAAATCGACCGTGAAAACTGGTGCCTCAAGCAATAGCTTAATTATGTAAAGATACAGAGATATGTCATGAGCTCATCTAGTTTCTACTTGAGAATGCATTATTCCTGCAGAAAATAGAAATTTAAGTTTCTAAAATAGTTGAAAAAAAAAATGAAATACAATTAAATTGTGAAAGTCACAGAATCTTTTCAATTAAGTTAAATTAAAGTTAATAACAATTTCTGCTCTTCTTTCCCATGAGTTAACTGAATCATCCATGTTACCGGCTACTTTTTACTATTCTTGCTCCTCTTTGATGGCCCCATACCAAAGGCAATTCTCATTTGAATCATTTGAGCAATCCACCGTGAGCCGGACTGGAACTGAAAACGTTTGACACGCGGAAGGCCAATCATCCATGTTCCCGGCACTTGCTTTTTTCTCGTTGCATTCCAGGTGTTTTTGGACAATGTCCCGACTGGTTTAGACTTCCAACCCCGTTTCTGATATACTTTTGTTTTGTTTTGTTTTTGTTTTTTTTTTTGTTTTTTTTTTCTTATAAACGAGGACTCCACCACGAGCCCCCGTGCCCGAACGGCTCCTAAGAGCTGGGCCCCTATACCTCAAGGGAGACTAGCCCAGCAACTCACCGCCAAGGCTCTCACTTAAATCGCTAGCAACTGCGGGTTTCAAACTCTCAACCTGATATACTTTTATTTAGCTCAGGATTTTTATATACTGCGGTGGTTTTGATCACATTTTAGCGGTGTACAAATGCATAGACTCTTTTATACGTATCTTCGGAAATCCTTTTTTCTGTTATGTCAGTGTGATTCGCGGAGTGTGTCTTGGAGTTGATCACCTACGGAGGGCAATAATGTTGCCGTGGAAAGCAGCAACACCAAAAGTCGGAATCAAAAATGCGTATCCTAAATACTTTATCTCTGTCTAGAAGACTTTGTTTATGATAAAAAAAAAAAAAAATTATGCTTATTGACCAAACAAAATGCTGAAATTAAAAATGAGAGTGTAAGCACAGGAATCAAAATCGCAAAAATAATAATAATAAAATGCCCAAAATTGAAATATCCTCAAAATTAGAGGCACGCTGATGCTTTGGAATAAAAGCTACATTGGTATTCGCAATGCACATCAAGAATAACAAACTTTAAAATTAAAACAACAATGAAAAGACATTGGCTCAAAAAGAAAATGCTTCGAAATGAAAATTTGGCGGAGGTTTGGCACGACTTGACCGTCCCCTCTTTCTTTGTGTTCTCTCTATTTGTACTCTTGGGATTTCTTTCCACGATGGTTGGAATTCACGCAGAATCCCCACTCTAGTTGCTCCACATTTCCTTAATTCCACGACGTTAGAAACTCCTAAAACAATCCTGCGTCCTGCAATAACTTCACCTCCTTGCTCTAAATCTAATCAAAAAGGTCACTGATGCACCTCTATTGAACTCAGTCACACAATCCTCAGGTGAAGTTAAATTGGATAAGCTCCAAATCAAAGATAGACTTAAGGTGTGTTTGTTTGACTGAAAAAAAAAAAAAATTGAGACTTAGTTCCCTAGACTTTCACGCATTTGGTTCATTACAAAATGATCGGTTGACGGAAAATCATTTACAATAAAAAGAAATATGTTTAAAATTAAGAAAATAAATTCCTTTTCTTGAAAAAGAGAACATTTTCCTAAGAAATGATTTCCTAAAAAGTAATTTATTTTATCATGAAGTTTGCCCGAGAAACAAACACATTTTTAGTGTAACTTGACTCCTTCAACCGTCTCCTCTATGTCTAGGCCATAAATGTTCACCATCGACGGGAGCTAAAGAATAGGCAATGAGTAATATGATACGAACTATCATTTTCATCTCTCAATTTACTAATAGTATCTTATTGTATTTCATGTCATATTTTTGCTGATGAAATTGTTTCATCATATTCATCTTGTGCATCACATGATCGATAAAGTTGCTTTGATTTTGAAGTGAGCCAACCAACAAAAGACCGAGTTAGTCTCGATCGTCTTCACTTTTTTTCCGTAACCGAAACCTCAGCTCTATTCTTATCTAAAGGTTAATAGATTGCCAAGTTTAGACTTAATTCGGGCTCTCCCAAACTTACTAATTCGCGACTAATGATCCGAGTTTTTAACTAATAAGTCATTTTCATTTAGAAGTCGTTACTAATCGATTTGTAATGAGTCAACTAGAAACTCAAGTAAAATATTGAAAGAAATATTTTACTCCTACGCAACCAGAGAAATTAGGGTCGATGACTTGATTATACTAATTAATCAAATAATGCACTTTCGATACATTACTTTATTTAAACATCAAGTAATGCATTTATGCAGCATTTTATACCAATCATGAGTCCTGGGATTCAATTCTTGACCAAGCTAAGGAAATAGCTATTAATGCATCATAAGGGCATAATTGGAATAAAGAAAATGCGTAAATAGCAATCCAACATTTGATCACAATGATTTAAACACAATCTCTTTTTTTGTTTTCTTTTAAAGATTTTCACATATCTTAAGGAAAAACCACTCAAAGGCTATTTTAAAGCTTTTTCTGATTTCTTTGGAAAAAAAAAATTCTAGGATTTTTTCAAATTTTCTTTAAAAAATATTTTTTTATTTTTAAAATATAAAAATATATATATATATTATATTATATAAACAAGGGGATCCAGGTCGGGTCTCCTCATCTGGTCCGGTCCGAGACCGACCCGGACTCGCCAGCCCAGGTCTCAGGACTTGGGCCCTCGACCGGGATGGGCTCAGCACCTTGGGCCCAGTTTGGCCTGAAGAAAAATATTAAAAGGCAAGCAGAAGCAGCCCAACCCGAGAACATTCCAAACCAGAATTAAACTAATTCAGCCCAAGCGTCATCTCTTATCCTAGGCCCACTACGCCTAGTCCCAATGAGCCTAACAAAAGCCAGTTCATTAAATCCACACAAACCTCCCCAAGCCCACTTCATTCCCTATTTCAGCCATCTCAAGAACACTCTAAACCTACACAAGCCCAGCACGCCGCTGTTGGTTTTGCGTGCTCAGGGATGACCAGAGACGAGCAGCCTTGAGCTGGTTCGTCCCCGATCGCGCCCCGGCCGCTATACCGGCGTCGCCGCTCCGTCATTCGCTCACGCCGACCCGCGAGACCAACTCGCCACCCTCCTTTTGCGATTAGCCGTGAAAGTCGTTGATCCCCAGAGAACCCGTCCGCGGTCATCAACGCATAAGCGCCATCGAAGCAACACGCATAGGAGTATGCCAAAGAAACGACCATGACAGCCCCGATCAACGAGATAAGGTCTCGCCCAGGACAAACTCAATAACTGAAGATCATAATAATGCTACGTGAGCTTCGGGTAAGGCAAAAACAGTGGCTATTCTTACGGAACCGTCTCGAGGACATTTTATCGAACACTTAATATACGCAAACTGAGGGGCGAGGAGCGAGGACGACCGAGCCCGAGCCCGAGCTCGAGCCGGGATTCCGAATGAACTACATACCAGTCCCCCAAAACCGCAGCGCGCGCACAAATGAGGTCAGAACTCGCGCGAACCGGACAACGTCAGCCCGGTCCGGCGAGCCCGAAACAGAGCACGAAAAGGGGTACGAGCGTTCGGATGAAGGAGCCCTACCCGGCTCGGCGGCGTCGGACGGTGGGCGAGCTCGATAGATCGGGCTACGCTCGTCCGCCTCGCGCGTCTCCGAGCCGGGATCCTCGGGAAATCGACGCCCGAAAGAAAGGCGAACGAAACCGAACCAAAACCTACCGTGAGCTCGGCTCGGGGAGAGGGGTAACGTCGGGGGGTCGTCGGCCGGGTTTCGAGTGTGTTTGTCGACGGAGAGCCCTCGCTCGGCTCTCTCCGCTCACGGTCTTCCTCTCACTCGGATCTCTCCTCCCTGCCTCCCCCCTTCCTTTTCCCTTTCTTCTTCTTATTGAAGGGCCAAAATGGAAGACGAGTTCTCAGGAGCACGTTATACACTCGGGATACATTCAGACAAATTTAGGTGTCGGCTGGTTCATTTTTAGAAAGTCGACTGACTTTGTTTTTATTTTCTCAAGTGTTTCTTAATCAAAAATACCATTTGAATACACCGAGACATAAACGTTCATTAAACATAGATATTACAGACAATGTTAGGAATTTTCAGGTGCTATTTATTCGTTTGTTCCGCTAGGCATACCTTTCACCTGTAGGTGTGTAGCTGAAACGTGTGGACTCGTTAGAACTAACAAAGACAACAAATAATTCCAGAAAACAAAAATGATACATCAGTTCCCAGTAGCATTTCGAAGTAAACTTGCCCTTCTTTTTCAAATACGGGACAATGCCATTGATATATATTGGACCTTAGCAAATTTTATTAATAAAAGAAGAACGAAGTTTTAAATGGAAGAGGTATGGATTCATTGGACACCAAATTTTCCTCAAATAATATAAATTAATGATATACAAATACGTGTTGATTGTGAATAACAAAAAAACTTCTCTTTTCAAAATAATGAATTCTGTTAGCGGTTGAAATGTGGCTGAAATTTGACTTTGTTTTGATTTGGATGTGAATCGGGATTAAAGTCTGAGACATTTGAAGCAAGCCAAAAGGTTTAGAATGCGTGACGATACATTTTAGATGTCCTAAATCAAGTGGTGGACATCCGAATTAAATGGTGAGGCAAGACGAGGCTACTATGGATACAAATTGTGGATTTGGATGTCTAGAGGCAAGATTGGAAAATTGGCCAGACTCACTGGATATTCGTGTGACGTCTCAAATTTCTGTCTAGCTATATTAGCAAGCCATGTAGGAAATTTAATTTTTCGATAACCAAATTTAGTGAGTGAATTAGGGACGAAGACATTAGCATATGCCTTGTACGGTTTATGTATGCGCCCAAAGTTGCACCTTAGGACATAATTAGTCTTTTAATACACCTATATATATTATATATGTGGCCGGCCCTATTATTATTTTTTATGGGATATAATTTCTATAATTTCCCTATATTATGTTGCCGCCCCTATAGCCCAATAGAATTGCTAGAAATTGAGTTAAATTTGCTAAATAGGCTAAAGATAGCCTAATGATGAGCTGCCTCCCTCTCGATCCAATTAGAGTTCATGCAAGAGGTGTATTGAGGAAGACACCTCCCTCTTCCTTCCCTTGATCGGCCGACCCTCTTCTCTCTCTCTCTCCCTCTCTCTCGTGCGAGCTCTCTTCCCCTCTTCCTCACCGAACATCTCTCTCTCGTTTCCTTCCATTTTCCTCTAAGGATTCAAGGTCTTCTTCAAGGAAAGTAGGTCTAGAGGTCAAGAGAAGCAAAGGCAAGGAAAAGTGGCTTTCTTCTACTTTTCTTGATCTTTTTTAGGCTCGTTTTTGCTAGAATAGGAGCTGTTCTGTGTTGCTTTTTGCTTGCATGTCCTTGTTAGCGTGAGTAGATGTAGAGAAAGTGAAATGATAACTTAGTTATGTTGTGATTTCGAGATTTTGTGGAAGCGAAGTATTGCATGTCATTTTCGTGGCTTATATAGTCTTGCATGTGAGTTTCGTGTGTTCGTTTCGCCCTCACGTACGAAGTGGTTGATTATAATTGAAGATGGATATTGCATGTGGCTTAGGACTTCTGGTTTTGGTGTGTTTTGAGCAAACGGCCTCGTGTGGTGCAAGTTTTTCATGAGTTCGTGTACTGTGGTTTGGATTTCCAAAACTGAAATTGCTAGACCTTATCTGTTTGTTAATTTTGTGGAGCTTGCTGTGATTCGAATTTGATGACAATTTCTTCATGAAAGTGTGCAAGGCATCTTGATGTATAACATACTTTAATTTTTAAATTTTTCTGAGGTGGTATGGTTGGTACGAAAGCTTAGTCATTTACCGTGTCTGATCTGCCTACTGCAGTAAGAACATAAACCCAATTGTCTTTCTGAATTTTTATAAAATTTTTCCTTTTGATTTTGGACTTGCTTCTTCATAAAAGTTGTAGAGGACATTCCGATTTATAACATATCCAAATTTCAAAGTTTTTTGACATGTTTAGGGCTGCGAGATGAGTATATCGGTTGCTCTGTTCCAGTGAACCAGATTCTTCTTTATTTTGTACGATTTGCTGCTCTTTATACAAATTGTTTTGGACTTAGTTTCCTCATGAAATTTTTTTGTTAAGGTCTTCTTTATAACATATTAAAATTTTAAAAATTTTCGAGTTCATTCACCATGGTTTTAGCTTTGATTCCTTTGACTATGCAAATCTGTTCGTTTCTGCCTTTGATCCAAATTGCATTAAATTCTTTAGGAAGGTGATGGAATCTTGCCTGGTGACCTACTGATGACGATAATGGCATTTGATAGACTTTAAAATGGTGCATTTTGATTGCCATGCGGTACCATTTACTTGTGGAAATTGGGTAAAAGCATAATAGGACGGAATCTGGAATTTTGGGTTATATGTGCTTGACTGTGCCGTGAAGGCAGTGAATCACGCGCAGTGGCATAGTGCCCATCCTAGTGTCATGTGTATTGAATAGGATGCATTTTATAGTGTGCAAATGCTTTGTCACTGCATGAACGTGCTATGCCTACAATGCATGAGATGGATTGTGATATATGATGCCCAAGGTTGGTGAACCTTGGATCCCCAACGATAGCCCGGAGGGGATGTTGGAGGTGAATGCCTTGGCTAACAACCAAGATGACCTGGTTGTAGTAGGGATGTCTAGGCTGGTGATAAACCCCAGAAGTCTTGGCGATCAACTCAAAAACTCGACGATGGCCTAGAGTGGATGTCAGAGGCGAATGCCTTGGCTAACAACCAAGATGCCCCGGAGTGAACCAGAGGTGACTGCATGAGCTGCCTACATGGACTAGTTGAGCAGTGAAATGGGGATGGACCCAATGATATTGTGCATGATAAATATGAAGTGTGATGTACCCATTGCATAGTAGTGTGATCCATGTGATTTGTATATGATGCGCGTTGCGTTAAATGCATGTTGGCACTACTCATGCTACTGGAAATGGTCTACGGTATGTTATGTGCTCATACTTAGGTGCTTACTTGCTTGGATATTAATTGTGTCCTAGGAATCAAATGTCAATTAGATTGAGTGGTTTATGAGCTCGCTGTTTCTCTTGCTGAGCGTCAGCTACTCCTGTTGTTATTTTTCGGATTGATAGCTATGCTGTCGCTCCCCGCATCCCCCATCTCTCATTATGGAGTGCTCATTACGTTAGAGGGTAAGCACCACAAATTCACGGACCTGCACTTTCTAAGCATGATGTTTGTTCGATACACGACTGTCTTGTTAGTGAACATAGGATAGCTTGATCCAATTTCCTATTGTTTTGTGCTATATTCGTGATAGTGGACGATTGCCTGCTAGAACCGATTCCATCCCCTGATGCTCCCAGTGCAGGTGGTGATGGGAGGGACTTGGAGGATTAGGAGCTAGAGTAGGATAGAGTGCAAAGGGGTCGTGCTTGTATTTTGATACGACTGTAACTATTTGGGGTGCGGGATTATCGGGACAGTTGGATGGAGGGACGTATGTATGGACGAGAAGCTTGCTATAGCAGGGTTTAGGAAACAAGCACTTTTTTTTTTTTTTTTTTCAATTTCTCCCAACTTAGGTTTTTCCTTTTGATGTATAATCCGCCACCTGATGTACATATAAGTATGATAAATAATGGAAGCATGATTCCCTTTACTATTGGTATTTTCAGAGGCGTGTGTATAGTTCCTGTTATAAATGCTAACCTTTAGAAAAAACTTCCGCTTGCGTGATAACTTAATATAAATAAAGAACAGAGATTAGTAAGAGGTGGATTGGAACGCCACTCTTCGACCATGGACACAGTGAGCAAGAGTGAGCAACTTCGAATGTCCGACCAAGCTATGGCTAGATATCTAAACTGGACCAAATTTTCCCAAGAAGATTTTAGATGGCCGAAAGCGGGATTTATACTAAATGCGACCTAATTTTGCACTAACATCAAGTTTGACTTAAGAGAGCTCAGAAATCGTCAAGGAACGTGAGTGTGTGAGTAAACACCTTGTATCTCTTTCATTTGACTATGTGAGACTTTTTAAGTATAATTGGGAACTGGAAAACATTTGAGAGTTGTATGTTTCGAGTGAATGTAATTTCCTCTTGTTGATTATAGTAAAGCATCACGTTGCTCTCTCCCTATGGAGTAGGCACACTAGGTCAAATAATGTAAATCCTCTGTGTCAAATTTTATTTTCTACGATGGTTTCTTGCTTGATTGTGCTTGTTTCACGCTTCCGCCATTTTCTACGATCGTTTTTATGTTGTTGATGACAAGCAATGCTTGTCATTTCGCTAATTAGAAAAATGGCCAAAATCAGCTCATTTGAATCAAATTTAGAAAACTTAGAAAAATGACAAGCATTGTATGAACAAAATCTTATAAAAACCGACTTCTTCAGCGAGTGTACCGCACAAATCTTAGGCATCTTGTTCACTCTTGAATGCCAATCCAACTGTCGGTACCAACCCCCCCCCCCACACCCAAACACAAAAACACAACAATGACCTAGAAATTTAAAATGGCCAAAATCAGCTCATTTGAATCAAATTTCGAAATGTATCAATGCAAAATGAGAGCCAAATTAAAAACATCCTCCATAGTTGTTATAGATGATGACAATGATGTGTTCACTCCTCGTTTCCATATACCATAATATAAGTTATTTAGATAATTTTCTACGTCATTTATACTTCCTTGATTTAATCTATGTAGAATTTCATATTCATTTTCTTTTTGTTATTTCTACGTATCATTCTTCTTGGCAAACCTTTCTCTTGCAGTGCATATTTCTGCAGACTATTTTCTTTGGTTTTCATTTTCTTCTTAAAGGAAATCTTCTTTTAAGGTTTTGCAGTTTATTTTAGAGGAAGTTGCTAATAAGTTCATTTCGAAATCCGAAAACATGAGTGAGGTAGATGAATAGTCGTAGATGCTTTTTTCTAGCAATGTAGGATCAATCCTATGAGTAGGACATACTCCTTGTTCTTCTGTTTTTTTCTAATTCCATTGCAAACTATTCCCTCAATTTCTTTTTCTAGGATAAGTAAGCCCGATGATCTAGAAGATACTCCATATGAAATTCTTGCCTGAATTATTTCTTTATTTAGCTCTTCTCATCGATCTACTTTTACTAAACTTAATTTCTATTTCTCAATCTTTACATTTACTAGAAAAAATACCATAAATTTTTTTTAAAATATGTTCATTGCGACTCCAACACCTTCAAATTTCCTTTCAAGATCTTTAGAAACCCTAAATATATACTTGCTTGGCACATGTACTCTACAGTTCTGTCAAAGATTATCCTAAAAAATCCTATTGCTTACGTGGACAATAGAATGCAAGAGAAGCTGATGCAGCGCTGTGAAAAACAATGATGTCAAAATGGTGCCTGACGTGGACTACAAGGCCCCATTTTGCGCTCTCTTAGGGCCTGTTTGGCAAATTTTGTTTATGTTCCCAGAACAAAAAATTTTGTTCTTTTGTTTTGTAGAACCAAAAAAAAAAAAGAACATAAATCTCGGGAACGTTTGGTAAAACTTTTGTTTCTTTTTCGGTTCCCGGAACAGATTTTGAACAAAAATAAAAAGTAGAAAAAAGTTGTTTCTTGTTCTTGGGAACAATTCCGAAAAACAATTTTTCTCTCTCCTTTTTTTTTATTCTCTCTCTTATTTTTTTCTCCTCCTCCTCCTCCTCCTCACGAGTCCACCCAAGGCCACCAGCGAGGCCGAGCCTTGCGATGGCCTGGCGAGGCTCCCGCGAGCTCGCCGGAGCCGGTAGCCGTTGTGGCCGGCAATTGGCCACAAAGAGAAAGAAGGGAAAAAAAAAAGAATAAAGAAAGAATAAATAAGAAAAAAAAAAAAAATAAAATAAAAATATTGAAAAATTAAAAGAAACAACAAAATTATACAAGTTTACCAAACGCATTTCTATTTTGAAATAAAAATTTTTTACAGTTACCAAGTGCATTCTTAAACTCAAAAATTGTTCCTAAGAACAGAAAAAAAAAAAACTATTTCTATTCAAAAATTGTTCCCTAGAACAGAATCGTTACCAAAATTGCTCTTAGTCTTGGTTGCCGAAGTCAATTTGGGGCAAATTCTAGGGTTCGTGGTTCATGTTTGCCATCTCTCTCTCTTGGTTCATTCTATTTAACCAATATATATCCAAATCGAGCTTCGATTCAACTTGGGCGACTGATTACAAGTTCACATTGTTCCAAATCCGGGGTTGTTTCTACTATCTGGCATTTTTCTGATTGTGGGTTTCGCCCCCTTTGCTTGCTCTTTGGTTTTGTCATTACCAAAGTTTGTGCATTTTCGCCTCTCCAAGATTCCCATGAAGAGTTTTTTGCTTCAGGTCCAGTACTTTTTAACCCCTCCATACTGCGATTCTTACTTTTGCAACATGAGATTCTTTATCTTACATGCTCATTGGAAGAGATGGATTATATTTTGCATTACTCAATTTTGTCAACTCTTTAATTTTCTCATATCTTTGGTGCATCTACACTTGCCAGTATTCTGTAATTTGATCAGGATTATACAGAGATAAGATTTGATAAGTTAGTGCAAATATAGTAGTTGAATGTACCACTGGGACCCTGGGATTGAGATACTATTGGTGCGAACTTGGTGCTCTCATCATTGTTTAGAGCTCCGTAAGGCCACTCTACTTGGATTTAATGGGCTTATTGGATTTGTTTGTCGGAATCATTTTGCTAAGCGCATTGTTCTTGTTGTGCTACATATGCTTTTGAATGCTAGGGCCAGAAGATAACAACATATTATGACCCCTGAGCTACATAGGAGTAGATGTCTGTCTTGGCTTTCTCTTTAATTATTCGAGCTAGCTACGAGTCACTTTGTTATTTCCATAAGTTTCTGTTGCACTATGCAATGGTTAAGTTTCGAGTTTCTGATGACCATATGTTGGCCAGTGGAAGGAGATTCTATTGTTGGAGGTGATGGTTGGTCAATTTTCTGCAACAGATTAGGGATTGATGAGTTAGTACATTGTCATTTGAAATGGTTGCTTGTAATGGCCAGCTAAGTATAGGACCAGTTCACTATCATATTTTGTTCATCGTGGGTGGCTAGGTCAGCATTATGTTGTGTATTGGGCAGTTTAGTGTTAGACAAGGATATGGTTGCTTTGCTATGTGCTGTGCATTGTTGAATTTAATTTGTTGTGCTGTGTTTGAAGGCCTCTGTTTCACATAATTTCTAGTGTTTCCATTAAATCAGCCTGTTTTGCTGTATGTTCTGCTGTGCATTATTCAATTTGAAGTTCCTATCCAAAAGCATGCACTGTTGGAATTTGAATTGCTTGCTTGTATCGAGCAGGTTAATGATTGCAATTTTTTCAAATGGATTGATCCAAAGTCCTCATTACATGGCAGAGACGTGATTGATCAATGAAAAGAAAGCGTTGGTAAATAGAATTGGAAGTGTGAAAGTTAGTTGAAAGTATCTAAGGAGAAAGTGCACATTCTCGAAATGCAGCTAGAAAGGAGTAAGCGACAAGATAACAAGATACAAGTGGAAGTGTCTCCACTGGAAGCAAAGGTAAAGATCTATTTTGGAAGCAGAAGGACATTGAACTATTTGAGAAGCATATCTGTATTGAAAGGATCGATGTGCCCAACCCTAATGTTGAAGTTGGACCCAATATATATATAAAACATTCGTTTAGATTGACAAAAACGTTGAATTGGGGATGGTTGTTTTATTTGTCTATCTTTTTTGCTTCTTGGTATTGTAAATGGAGGGCAGATGAAGCAAGACCAATGTTATGATGCAAAAAAATTGAAAACTGTGTTAAAATGTATTAGCAAATCCAAGTTCAACTGTGTTCAATGTATTAGCAAATCCAAATTCAACTGTGTTCAATTGTCTGTAGAGAAAGATGTCATGTTCCCTATACTGCATATTTATTTCAGATTCTTGGAGTAATACTATCATATTATCGTGTCACACATGCTGAAAAGGTAAAGGATTTAAGTTCTCAAGCTTTTAAAAACTATGGTCATCCTAATTGGAAGGGGAGGGATTGGCTTGGAGATGAAGAAAATAAGAAATAGAGCCACCATGCATCCACAAACAGAACAACTATCACCAATTTTATGCTTCCAATGAGGTCTAAAAACCTCTTTTCATTTAGAACTTGAATGATTACAATAGGAAAAAAGCTAGTGGACAAGTTGGTATATTGTTCAAAAAATAGGAAAAAGAAGAAATTACAACCAACTTAAAAGATTACAACAAAAAAAAACACCAATTGAACATTAGCTACCAAGATGGTATATGGTTTGGACAATAGAAGAAAGAGGAAATTTACAACCAACTCAAATGATCACGGCACATCCATCACAGAGAGCCATCACAGCCATATGTTGTTGTTGCATTGGGCTTTGGTGTGGCTGCATACCAAATCCTTCCTTCTTATCTCCGTGCTACAAAGAGATTAAAAGAAGATCAGCATACTCCATCTTGAAATCATCGGTAAGAGCATTTCACTATAATCAGTACCCCCACATACTTGCAAACCAATATCATGTCGGAATTGAGTAACTTTACATAGAGAATTCCTCGGAAAAAGCTTCACTAGATAATTGTGATTTTAAAAGAAGTATCCGGGAATTCTCAAAGTCCAAAAGCACTTGTCTTTTTTTAAAACTTTTAATTTTTTAAGTAGGCCACCCAGTAATTTGCAATTCTATCCAAAATTAGTTGAAATGACTATATTGGTAAATTATTAAAAGTATTATGACTAAATTTTGCCAAATTGAAATATTTATAATTGAATTGGGATCCATTTAATAGGTTTCAATTTTTTTTTTGACAGTTATCCCATTGTAAAGTCAAATCCTCCAAAAACCATTCACTTCATGCGGAAGTTGAGGGGTTTTTTTCCTCTATCTTCTTTTTATTGGGGGGCCAAAATGGAAGTTGAGGGTTGTCAAGAGCTCCTTATGTGGGATTGGATTGGATTCCAATCTTGGGCTTTTATAATGCAAGATGCGCTAGTCCCTAATAGTAAGTTGAAGCACGTTATGCGTCTAGAATTCAAGATACATTCATATAACTCTTCAAATATGGCTAATTTAGTTCTAAACATTTTGACAATATACTAATATAGTCAATCCGACCAACTTTTGTTAGAAATAATTGGCATGGTCGTCAAGCATCCTATATGGCACGGCCGACACCCAACTGATGCTAACATGGATAATTTGTGCAATTTGTTAAGGGTTAATACCCTGAAAAACCCCAAACCGGTACACATATGACAAATTTACCCCAAACTATTTTTTTCATCACCAAAAACCCCAAATTTGTACACTTTTAACAAATTTACCTCAAACTAGTACACTTGTGATAAATTTATCTTTTATTAGTTTATGTTAAATTTTACTATAAAATTACTAAGTTAAATGACACATGACAATTGATTGGTGTACCAGTTTGAGATTTTACTCTCCGTTTGTCACAATTATACAATTTTTGTAATTTTTTGTGGTATTAATCCAATTTAACGAATGGTATATTTATCACAAATGTACAAGTTTATAGTTTTTGACCGTCAAATAAATTAGTTTGGGGTAAATTTATCACAAGTATATCAGTGTAGGATTTTTTATGGTCAGTTGAGGTAAATTTGTCACATGTGTACCAATTTAAAGTTTTTCATGATAAAAAAATTAATTAGGGAAATTTGTCACACGTGTACTAGTTTTGAGTTTTTCAAGGTATTAACTATTTTTTAATATTATATCTTAATTTTTTTCCTCTTTTTCCATATATCTTCTTTTATTTCTATTATTTTTTTTTTTAAATGAGGTCATAGACATCGCGCGAGGGCATCGTGGCCTTCACCCAAGCCCTTACCAAGATCCAAGTGAGGGTGTTGGGCCCTTGTTTAGGGTTGGTTGGGGACCTTACCCACCCAAAGTTAGAGGAAAAATGAAAGAAAAGAAGAAAAGATTTCAAAAAAAGTTCAAAAAATTGCAAAAATTTTAGTGCCAATCGTCCTACGTACTAATCGTGTCACATAGGACAACTAGTGCTTACTAGACTGCAATATCAGTGATTTCTAATAAAAATTTATCGAAATAACTAAATTGGCAAATCATAAAAAAGTATATGACTAAATCGGCACAATATTTTAATTAAAAAACTTGCCACAATTAAAAGGTTTATGATTAAATTGATTGCAATATGATAGGTTCGAGATTTTTTGGACAATTATTACGAGGAAAAATTGGTAGAGTTTTGACACAATTTTTTTTTTGGGTCAATGTTTTAGCACCGTTTGAGCGTCCCTTCTTTCTCTATGTTCTTTCCATATATCTTCTTGATATTTCCAATAACAATCATTGCAACTCATGCGTGATCCCCACTCTGATTGCTCCACATTTCCATGATTTCCTCTATTTCGACGATTTAAGTTACTCCTAAGATAATCACGTGTTATGCAATAACTACCCCTTCATTAAAGATTCAATCTGTTTTGTAATTGTTCTAGGGCTTAACTCAAACAGGGCAAGGTTCCCTTTCCTAACTATAATCAAAATGGCCAGCAACACACCTTAGATCAAAGTCATGTCACACGACCTCCAGTTGAAGTTAAACTGGATAAGTTCCGAATCGAAGTTGGCCTAGTATAACTGGACTCCTTATACTTTGCTAATAGTTGAAATCTCTCCTCAATATCTAAGCCAAATGTTCACCACCAACTAAAGATAAAGAATAATGTTGTGAAAATCTCTAAAAATGTAGTACTGAAAAAGTAAGAGTACTAATGAGAGTTATATGATAAGAATTGTAATTTTTATCTCTCATTTTGCTGGTACTCTATCTTACTGCATTTTATATTATGCTTCCACTGAATAAATTATTCCATCATTTTGATGCTATACATCCCATGATTGATAAAACTACTTTTTACCTTTAAAGTGAGCCAACCGACAAAGACCAAGTTAGTCTTTGTCATCTTCATTTTTTGCTAGCGAGTGTTCACACATTATTAGTTCCTAATGAAAATTGTCATTTTCATTTCTCTGCTTTTATTAAGCTTTATCTTACTGCATTTCATGTCATATTTCCACTGCTAAAGTTGTTTTGTGATGTTGATGTCATACATCATGCATTTTGATAGAGCTACTTTTGATCTTAAAGTAAACCCACCAACAAAGACCAATGTTGACAACCATCATTTTCATTTCTCTTCTTTACTAACACTCTATCTTACTACATTTCATATCATATTTCCATCGGTGAAATTGTTTCATTATTTTGATGGCATGCATCACACAATTGATAAAGCTACTTTTGATCTTTAAAGTGAGCCTACCGACAAAGACCAAGAGTTCGTCTTGGTCGTCTTCACTTTTTTGCTAGTGAGGGTTCACACATTATTGTTCATATTGAAAGATGTTGGCAACTATCATTTTCATTTATTTGCTTTACTAATGCCTTATCTTACTGCATTTCATATCATATTTCCACCGATGCAATCGTTTTATCATTTCAATGGTGTGCATCATGCTATTGACAAAGCTACTTTTAACCTTTAAAGTGAGCCAACCGATAAGGACCAAGTTAGTCTTGGTCATTTTCATTTTTTTGTTGGCAAATTCGCACATTGTTGGTTCATATTGAAATCATTCACTTAGTTCCAACCTCATAGTCACATAACCAGACCCATCTTTTCTCTCTCGAGAGAGAGAGAGACTTTTCTTTTTGGGTCTCACTCAATCTCTATATATTGTGTACAGTGGGTGCACAGTGTTGCCACGCATGTAAAAGATAAGAAAAGTAGAAATTTGCACACCCTAATATAGACATAATCACAGATCTCATCCGCCCAACTAACCCTTTACATCCTAAGTCTCACATCTTTACATTCGTCTGTCATAATAACTACTAGCAATACTTTCACCGAGTTCAAGACATCCGTAAGTAAGAGCAATAAAGATAAAGTAATAAATAGAGCATGTGACCGAAAGAGTGCTAACAATCTCATAATAGTGCCAACATAATTTGGTAGAGCTTATACGTTCTCTTAACCATAAAGTCATGTTATCACACATCTAAACACTATTTACACATCACTCGTGCGCAGCCGTATAGTGTCTTGTCACTACCCTCTAGTAACGCTAAGTGACTATCGGATCCATGAGATAAACACCACCATTGGTCACTAGGTTGGACGGACCACTCATCCCCAATATCTTGTTTGCATGTGCTTGTGGCTAACAAATCCATTAATATCCTTTATAATACTGGGCTTTTTTTTTTTTCCTTTTGATAAAGTATATGATTTTTTTTCCAATGTTGAATGAAATGTCAATTGCTACTTCAATTTTGTTTTGTTTTGTTTTTTTTTTTTTTGGGTGAATAATGCCACCTTGTACAAGTTATAATGGACAACACGCCGAAATAAGAAGGAAACAAAAGTATCATTCCCATATTTTTGACGATTTTAAGCTTAAGACTTGATTGTATAGAGATGCATTTCCAAAGCACGAGAAGCAATATCGCTATAAAGTCAAAGTGGGACAAGATGCTCCTATCCAAATAAGTGCAATTAAGGGTTGGAACCTAAATGACCAAGGAGTGGCGAGATACTCTATGAAGTCATTCCTAAAATCATTGACTTTTCTCCATATGAAAGGAGAAACATTAATATATCAACACAATGAAACAAAAAGATAAGTGCATAAACCTTAAGCATTGACAAATTAATAAAGGTTTGGATGATTTGTAGAGTGATACGTGTGAGGTAGTTTGTTGGTTATTCATTGATTTAGTAGTAGGATTCAAACATAAAGAAAAGATATGTTGACAGAATTTTTATTTAGTCTACTGTCAATATAAAAAATAATTTACAATTCATTATATAATTAACATGTTGAAAGTTTCTATTACGTAGCTATCTTGAAACACACATGTCACATGTTCAATGTTAAATCCGTTAGAAAAATTTACATTGGTATTAAAATAATAATAATCCTTAGCGAATTAGGCAAATGCTCATTCAACATTGATATATAAAAAATATGAATGGAAATGAGAATGTTGTGAACTCAAAGGTTTGAGATATAAGCTTTGTCTTAAGCAAGAAAAGAACTTTTGTAGAAGAGATTCTATACAAGAAGTAGAGCGTAGTATAATGCAATGTGACTGCACGATTTATTCCATTTTAAAAAGAAGAGGAAATGCAAAATACTTACTAGACATACTATTTAACAACAAACACCATCTAAATTACTATTGAATATACAAAGAAATGTGTCTATTAGAACATACCATCTTGAGAAGAGGTGTCTGCATTTATTTTATTTAAAAAACATATTCATCTCTACATTGCTTTTTTCTTATATTTGTCAAGTTATATTTGGTGGTTGGTGCTACTAGAGGGTGAGATGAAAGGAGAACATAAGATAAGAAATCTGTGTTACATTTCTAACGATTTATTCACGTTTATCTTTAATTGTGTTTCTTCTGCAATAAACAAAGAGCACTGAAAATTGCTGTTATTTGTGTCGAAGGTCTCTATTGTTCACCCCTTGTTTATGTCGTATGAGGTGCTCTATCACGCAATAGATAACATATCTGAATTCTGGATTATGCCATCTGAGAGATTTTGGATTGGGCAGGCTTATCCTTTTGTTCGTACTCCTCATGCTATGATGCCTCCGCCCCTTGACTTGGCAGCGGCACAAAGGCCTGTTCATGGAAATGCTAAGCAGTATCAGAGAACTTTGAGACGAAAAGAAGCCCGTGCTAAGCCTGAAAAGCAACCGATCAAAGTTAGAAAGGTGAATTGTCTTTATAAAAATTAATTATAAAGATTTTTTTTTTATTTGAAGATACTCTGCTCGGATTTGCTTCCTTAGCCACATGTTATAATGTCGTTAAATGGTATTTTTAGGGAATTTTGTTTTGTGGGAAATAGTCTGCATATTTCATCTTCGTTACAGCTTTTGCAGCTATCTCAGCATTTAATTCATTGGGACTAAACTTAATTGATATGTTTTCTTTGCTCGTTCTCTAATATGGTGTCGCTCCTTTCTCTTGTCTTGGTTTAATCGGATCTATATTCGTATCTTCATGAGTTGCGGCACCAGCATGCCATGAGAAGAGTCAGGGGAAGTGGAGGGCGGTTTCTTAATGTAAGTAATATCGATGCTTCGTGTGATGCAGTTGAAGAGAATGACACAAACTCTGGTTCGGCTGTCTTCCCAATCTGTCAGTTCACTGGGATCTGACCCTGTGGTACCTCCTCTGAAATCTTGAATTCATCCAGTAGTCACATGGCTGGAAGGTCACAGCAAGGGATATCAACAATTCAATTTGGTTCGGGTTTTCAAGAAATCCGAACCGAACCAAATTGATGGGGGGTGAGCGACTGAACCAAACCAAATCATGATCTGAGCTGAATATGACCCAAATGAAAACTTGATTCGGTTCACTCGGTTTTCTCTTTTTTCTTTTTTCTTTTTTGGTGAGAAAAATGCTATTTTTTTTTTTTCTAATTTGCTTTTCTTGTGTTTATTTTGTCTTTATTTGGGTGGGGGCAGGGGACTAGACTAGTCTGGTCTATTAAAAATAGAATAAAAGGAAAGCTGAAGTAGTTTACATAATTATGACCAAAATAAAAGGGAAAAAATTTGGGTGGTTATTCAATGAGTGTGTAATATGTATTGTAAAAGCAATTCAGGAGAGTTAAAAATAAGAGGGAAGACACTTTATCATTATTCATTTAGATAATTCGATTTGCTTGCATTGGTGGCCCGTCAATTGTTTTTTATTTTTTAACATGAAGTAGTCGAGTTGGTGTTTGATTGAGCAAAGAAGTTGCATCTCCTTCAGCTGCTCCTTTGTAAAGCCACCTCTCTATTTCGCTCTGAAGTAAATCCAAGCTTCATAATTGCATTTTGCTTTCAACATTAGGCTTTAAGACTACCACGAAAATCAACTCTTTCCGAATCCAACATCAACATACTTAACAGAACAATTGTTTTGTTGACCATTTGGAAATTCTTTAAATTTCTTGACTATGTCATTAGCCCACGAAACCAATGACATTATTACTTCATTAGGTGCACAAATTAATGTAGCCTTGAATGGTGTATATCATGTACCGGTAAAGCTTATGCATTTTAGTCCACGCGCAAGCCATTATTAGTGAAAATATATATATATTTAAAGGTTACATATGCGGTATATTCGTACACCGCATATGGTTTAATATAGATGTATAAGTTTCTACATTCAATATAATGTCTTTTAGCCTATTGTCATGCTCTATCATTAGTAATGATACCAAGTATATTTAAAAGTTATGTCTATACTGACTAGACAGGTGCGGCTTGATATCTGGATCCGACGTCGGTTGCGTGTACTTACAAGCATGAGAACTAATTTTAAAAAGGTTTCGGAGGGGATGAATTGGCGTTATTTCTTCTACTGGCAAGATCCTCGGCGTTCTCCCGCAAGTTGCAGTAATTGAATTCACAAATCGAAGATTGAAGTCACATCTCCTTCAATTTCTGCTTTGTAAAGCCACCTCTTCATTTTCGCTTCTCAAGCTTCGAAGGAATCGGGCTTTGTAGTTGCGTTTTGCTGGTCACATTTGGCTTTAAGATGGCTGCGAAAGCCAATTCCTTCTTCTAAATCGAACATTCACACCCTTAACAAGAAGTATCATCGGTTGACATGGGAAATTTTTCTAAATTGTTGACCAAGTCATAAGCCCAAAATAAATAATAACAACAATAATAATGTGACATGATTAGTTCATATATTGGGAAAAATGAATGTGGTTTTGAGTGGATATATCCTGAATAGATAAAATTTTATGCATTTTAGTCTACGAACATGCGATTACTAGTAAAAATAATTTTCCTCTAAAAAAGTAGATATATATTTAAAAGCTACGTACGTGCTGATTTTTTCAACCATCCTATGGCAAGAAATTATTATACATGAGAGCAATATTTATACTAAATAGAATTTTGGTATGGAAATAATGATGAGTTTCACGTAAATTCCACTCTACTAGATCCGATAGCCCGATAGAACTTAGTGAACATATTGGAGTTGATGCTGGTTTTGTTTGTCATCCTTGAAATTCAATTATTATCCATCACGTGACGTTCATATCATGAAATTTGTGGTTCATCTTTATCACTTTGTATATAGTGGACTTGTGGGTCCACTCTTAAGTTTTTCATAACACAATGAATATATGGGTCAATTCCTCTTTTATTGTTGTACCTCCTCCATTATTGGTGTACCTCCTTCACCTTTAAATATATTTAAAAGCTATGTATGTGTTGATTTTTTTAGCATCCTCTAATTCATGGATTACTGTTCTTAATGAGAAATTTTTATACATGAGAATAGTATATTTACTAAATTGAATTTTGATACATAAATAAAGATGAGTTCGACATGAATCTTGCTCCACCAAATTCGACAACCCCAATGACCTTTAGTGAACGTGTTAGCTATTCGAAATACTTGTTCATTATCATCTTTGGAATTCAATTATTCATCCATGACGTGATGTTTGTACTCATTTGTGAAATTTATAGTTTTTTTTTTGTCCAAATGAAATTTATAGTTCATCTATATCATTTTGTACACAGTGGAGTGACAAGTCCACTCCAACTTTTCCAAACCTAATGAATATATGTGCCCCATTCTCCATTATTTGTGTACCTCATCCACTTTTCTACCGGCCATCGACAGTGTTAGACAAATTGTTAGTTATTTTTTGTGATCCCACATTTTAGACCCGCATTTTCTCTTAAAGGTTGTGACTGTTCGACATAAATTTTTCCACACTTCGTACCCTTTTGTGACAACCGTTTGTCTTGATGGGAGACGATGTATAAATAGGGACGTACGTTCATTTCTGACGGGTGATCAAGGTCTAACACAAAATCCTCACATTTAGAATACATCATCAGTATGTGAGGAAATTTGGTTAGTAAAGTGCGCCTATTGCTTTCTTGATTTTTCAGGAGATTCGACGCACGTGAATGCAAACAATGACTGGAGGTTTGTCTATAAACGATCTTGGCTTCCGCATATGAATTATTTATGTCTTACATTTGGTATCAGAGCGTGTTTATTGCCTCTACCTTGTTTTTTCGAATTTTTTGGTGTATTTTTCGGGCATTTTAGACATGAACAATAACTCGGCATTTTGAGGCCAAGAGAGAAACTCCCAAATTCCCGGCAAAATCCGCACGATCCACCCTTTGATTTTGGACCCATTCGGTCGCACCGCCATGAGGAACGTTAGCCATGAGTTTTTCCGGTATATTGGTGTTCGCCAGAGGCTAATCGGGCGGCGGAAGTCTCTGTGGTTGAGGTTTTGTGTTTTTGGGAAATTTTCGTCTGATTTTGGGGCCAATTTTTGCTCATTTTCGCCGAAACATGGACCCATGTGGTCGTGCCGGCATGTTCTTCAAAACCCATTATTTATTTTTGTATGAGATGGGCTGCCGGAGAAGAAACCATGGTGAAATTGCGGCTGAAAATGGCGAAAAACCGGCGGAAAGGCTTTTGTTCGCGCGAGGAAGAAGGCATGTGGAGCCCATGCGCGCGCTGCGGTTGCAAGCGCGTGGATTCCATGTGCCACACGCTCTCACGCGCGCGGCAACCGTTGCGCGCGTGGGATCCACGAGCGCGGCAGTTGCCAGGCGCGTGCGAGGCACGCACCTGCGCGTTCTAAACCACGTGCGTGCGGATCACGCGCCTGCATGGAATTTTGGCGCGTGCTCGGCACGCGCCCGTCACCCTTCACCCGCGGCTCCTATTACGCTTTTGCCTCAAAATTTTTTAAATTTTTGCAATCTTGCCCTTGGCCAATTTATTTATTTACTGTTCTGCCATTGATGTATTTGTTTATTATGTCATTTCATGCATTTTTATGAATATTTTGTACATGAAATTAAATGTCCAATGGTCCATATATTTAATTAATTAGGGAGTGGCCACAACATCTTTAATTAATTAAATTATATATTAAAAGCCTCCGGATCATATTTAGAAATGGACATTGATTGTAATTAATTATATTAATATGATGAATTTTATCCCACGGGAATTTTTATTATATTAATATGATTAATTAGGATGAAATATCATATTATTTTTCTTAATTTACCCACAGGGATTAAGAAAATGCATATAATATGGTAGTTTCTTCATGATGTAATTATGAATCTATTTAAATTAAAAACTTAGCCCATAGGTAGTTTTTATGTTATGTGATTCATATTGTGATATGTTTACATTGGTAAAACATGATTTATTTATATTTGCCTCAAATTTTGTGACATAAGCATGATTATCTGTTATGCAGTTTCGCAACTTGTGAATTTCTCTGAATTTAAGTTTGATGTTCCCATATTGAATGGTGAGAACTATAAAATTTGGAATGAGTCAGTTCTTCTTCAATTGGGGTGGATGGACATTGACTATGCTATAAGGAAAGACGAATCACCTGCTCCTACTAATTCGAGCACTCCAGCTGAAATAGCTCTTTATAACCAATGGGAGCGGTCCAACCGCGTTTGTGCCATGTTTATAAGAGCTAAGATATTTCCTAGTATTCGTGGTTCAGTTTCTCAGCATAGCAATGCTAAGGCTTTATTGGAGGCTATAGATGCACAGTTTGAAAGTTCTGAGAATGCGCATGCCATGACCCTGATTATGAAGTTTTCATCATTGAAGCTCACTAGTGTTAGAGGTGTGCGTGAGCACATCATGCAAATGAGGAACATTGCAGCTTAGCTTAAGAACCTTGAGGTTGAGATATTTGAATCATTCCTTGTGTATTATATTCTGAACACTCTCCCACAACAGTATGCACCTTTCAAGATCTCTTATAACACACATAAGAATAAATGGTCTATTAATGAACTCATGACCATGTGTGTTCAAGAGCAAGAAAGACTGGTTATGGAATTGGGAGAAAGTGCTCATTTGGCAACACAAGGAAAGAATAAGGGCTATGGCAAGCATAAGGGAAAAGGTAAAATACCTCCCCAAGCTGACATTCAGAAAGAATCCAAGTGTTTCTTCTGTAGACAGAAGGAGCATATAAGGAAGAATTGTGTCAAATTTAAGGCCTGGCTCGAGAAGAAATGTAATCCAATCTCTTGTGTTTGTTATGAATCTAATATGACTGATGTAAGTCACAACACTTGGTGGATTGATTCTGGATCTACAATCCATATTTCGAATTCCTTGCAGGGTTTTCAAAACCACCGGAAGCCAGTGGGAAGTGAACAAAGCATCTATTCAGGAAATAATATGCGTTCGCATGTGGAAGCTATTGTGACATATAGACTAGTTCTCAATAGTGGTTTTGTTTTAGATTTGGAAAAGACCTTTTATGTTCCTAGTTTTTCTAGAAACTTAATTTCAGTTTCAAGACTTGTACCTTTGGGATACTCTTTTAACTTTTCAAATTCAAATTTTTGTTTATCATTTAAATCTGAAATTGTAGGGAGTGGTACTTTGTCTAATGGTCTTTTTCGAATTAATTTACAAGACAATGCCTATTATGATGCGATGCATGTTCATGATAAAGCTGGTATGAACGATGTGTTGTGAAAGAACATTCTTCTATGTTGTGGCACCGGAGATTGGGACATATCTCCATAGAAAGAATTAAGCGATTAGTAAATGATGGAGTACTTGGTACATTAGATTTTACTGATTGTGATACTTGTGTGGACTGCATAAAGGGAAAGCAGACTAACAAGTCAAAGAAAGGTGCCAAGAGGAGTATAGAAATATTAGAAATCATACATACGGATATTTGTAGTCCGGATATGGACTCATGTGGTCAGAAATACTTCATCTCTTTTATAGATGATTATTCACGTTATATGTATCTCTACTTGATTCATAATAAATATGAAGCATTAGATGGCTTTAAAGTATTTAAGGCGGAAGTAGAGAAACAATGCAATAAGCAAATTAAGATCGTGAGATCAGATAAAGGTGGAGAATTCTATGGTAGATACACTGAAGATGGACAAGCACCTGGTCCATTTGCAAGATTTCTTCAAGAGCATGGGATAGTTGCCCAATATACTATGCCTGGTTCTCCGGACCAAAATGGCGTAGCGGAAAGAAGAAATCGGACCTTATTAGACATGGTGTGTAGTATGCTTAGTAGCTCCAAACTTCCTAAATTCTTATGGACTGAAGCACTTAAGACGGCAGTGTACATATTAAACGGAGTTCGACCAAGGCTGTCCCAAAGACACCTTTTGAGTTATTTAAGGGTTGGAAACCGAGTTTGCATCATGTGCACGTTTGGGGATGCCCGTCTGAAGTAAGAATTTATAATCCACAAGAAAAGAAGTTGGACCCAAGGACCAGAAGTGGGTATTTCATTGGATATGCCGAAAGGTCTAAAGGATACAGGTTTTATTGTCCATCTTATACCACTAGGATTGTGGAATCAAGAAATGCTAAATTTCTTGAAAATGACTTGATCAGTGGGAGCGATCGACCAAGGGATCATGTTCCTAAGGAAGATCATTCAGACACTCAACTTTCCACCTCAAGTTTAAGATTGGTTGTTGCTCATAATGCCCCTTCGTTCAACCGGCTATTGAACAACCAATTGTTGAAGTTCCACAACTCGCCGATATTGATCCAAGAGATCCGGTTGTTCAGCAATTACGAAACTGTTGAACAACCAGTTGAGCAACATGCTTCTCAAGAGAATGTTGATCCAACATTGAGAAGATCTACTAGAACAAGGAAATCAGCTATTCCTAGTGATTATATTGTGTATTTACAAGAGTCTGACTACAATATTGGAGCTGAGAATGATTCTGAAACGTTTTCACAAGCCATGGATAGTGATAAATCCAATTTGTGGTATAATGCCATGAAGGAAGAGATGAGTTCTATGGCATCTAACAAAGTCTGGGATTTGGTTGAGTTACCTGATAGTGCGAAGGCTATTGGTTGTAAATGGGTCTTCAAAACTAAGAAAGATTCATTGGGTAACATCGAAAGATATAAAGCTAGACTTGTTGCCAAAGGATTCACTCAAAAGGAATGAATCGATTATACTAAGACTTTTTCTCCTGTATCTAAGAAAGATTCTCTTCGTATTGTTTTGGCATTGGTTGCCCATTTTGATATGGGATTACATCAGATGGATGTGAAAACAGCGTTCCTCAATGGAGAACTAGAGGAGGAGGTTTACATGAAACAACTTGAAGGATTCTTCTCTAGTAAAGGTGAGCATTTGGTGTGCAAGCTTAAAAAATCTATATATGGCTTGAAACAAGCATCCCGCCAATGGTACTTAAGGTTTCATGATGTTATCTCTTCATTTGGTTTTATAGAGAATGTCATGGATCAATGTATATACCAGAAGGTTAGTGGGAGCAAAATTTGTTTCCTTGTACTGTATGTGGATGATATACTACTTGCAACCAATGATAAGGGGTTGCTACATGAGGTGAAACAATTCATCTCTAGGAGTTTTGACATGAAGGATATGGGTGAGGCATCTTATGTCATTGGCATTAAGATCCATAGAGATAGATCTCGAGGAATTTTAGGACTATCTCAAGAAACCTATATCAATAAGGTCCTAGAGAGATTTCGGATGAAAGATTGTTCACCAAGTATAGCACCCATTGTGAAGGGTGACAGGTTCAATTTGAACCAATGCCCGAAGAACAATCTAGAAAGGGAACAAATGTGCAACATTCCATATGCTTCTGCTGTTGGAAGCTTGATGTATGCTCAGGTTTGCACTCGACCTGACATCGTTTTTTGTGGGAATGTTGGGAAGATATCAGAGTAATCCAGGTTTAGACCACTGGAGAGCTGCAAAGAAAGTGTTGAGATACCTTCAAGGTACCAAAGACTATATGCTTATGTATAGACAGAATGACAACCTGGAAGTGACCGGTTATTCGGATGCGGACTTCGCGGGTTGCATTGATTCACGAAAATCAACATCTGTATACATTTTCATGTTAGCTGGCGGAGCCGTGTCATGGAGAAGTGCCAAGCAGACTTTGACTGCTACTTCCACTATGGAGGCTGAGTTCGTTTATTGTTTTGAGGCTACCTTGCATGGTGTATGGTTGAAGAGTTTCATTGCCGGGCTTAGAATTGTTGATTCTATTTCTAGGCCATAATATATTGTGACAATTCAGCTGCAGTTTTTATGGCTAAAAATGCTAAAAGTGGCAGTCGAAGTAAGCATATCGACATTAAGTATTTAGCCATAAGAGAGCGTGTTAAGGAGAATAAAGTGGTCATTGAACACGTTAGCACTGAATTGATGATAGCCGATCCTTTAACTAAAGGCATGCCACCAATGAAGTATAAGGATCATGTAACTAGTATGTGAATAGGTCCCATCATGTGATTTGTCGACATATGAACGATTTTTGTTGTATGGAACTCTTATTCAGTTGTAATGTTGATTCTCAATTTTTGTGTACACATTTTGTTATGAGAATAACATTTATCCTTGGTTCTGGAATAAACATGAGGTTTATTCATTAAGATATGTTGTCACATATAGGCTGATATTAAAGAAATAAGATGCATTGTGATAGATGGAAGGTATTACTCACTCTTAGAGGACATGTTGCCATGATCCATGTGTTTTGTTTCTTTTCTTTAAGCATAAAGTTTTCGTGGAATTAGTTGAATGATCCGTATGATGAAAATGATGGGATCAAGTGGGAGAATGTTAGTTATTTTTTGTGATCCCACATTTTAGACCCGCATTTTCTTTTAAAGGTTGTGACTGTTCGACATAAATTTTTCCACGCTCCGTACCCTTTCGTGACAACCGTTCGTCTTGATGGGAGACGATGTATAAATATGGACGTACGCTCATTTCTGACAGGTGATCAAGGTCTAACACAAAATCCTCACATTTAGAATACACCATCAGTACGTGAGGAAATTTGGTTAGTAGAGTGCGCCTATTGCTTTTTTGATTTTTCAGGAGATTCGACGAACGTGAAATTTGGCTGGAGGTTTGTCTATAAACGATCTTGGCTTCCGCGTATTAATTATTTATGTCTTACACAGATAACTCACAAAATCAAAACACTCGAGGATTTAACCCGGCTAATGTGAAAATTCTAAATGATTCAATCGATCAAATTAATACTTTAAAAGCTCGATTGTTTAATGCCCATGCTATTAAGAGCTGACTCAATATTTACTCCCTCTTCATGCATAGACGTGTCGAATCACATGTCTGTGTCGTTGTACTTGCACATCATTTATCGAGGAGAGAGCAGACCGCAAAACGCATAAAGGATCAGAGGTGGGCTTCCTGGAAGTAATGAACAAAGCGGGAGTTCCCCAGTCACGCATGTCATCTTCGTTGCATGCTTCTCCTCGACTTATTCACTCTATCACCCATGGCCATTTAAATGTTTTATAAACTAGATTTTTATGTTTCATTTAGGATTTTTTTTTAAATTTCAATGCCCGAATTAGGAATGTTGCACAAATCAATAGTAATTTCGATTATCTTCTCGATACCTCTAAAATGTCTTAAAAAATATAAGTTTCTCTTTTCATTTTCATTTCGATATTTGTTTCTTTTTCATATTTTAATTTAAGTTAGGAAATTAAGTCATTGATACAGTAAGGGGTAGTCAGAAGTAATTTATTTGACTATCTAGTTATACTTATGGATAGTGACAAGTGACTAAGTGACCCTTTTTATCAACCACGCGCAATTTCACAATATTCAGGATGATAACAGTATTTGAAGCTATTGGATTTAAATCAAGGGAAAAAGCTACCAAAAACCTCAAACTTTGATCGAATGACAAATTTACCCAAAACTTTTTTTGTGACATGAAAAACCCCCAACTTTGCAACTGTGACATATTTACCTCATTAAGGGCATTTTCGTCTTTTTCTTTCTTTTTTTCTTTTTCTTTTATTTTTATTTTTTTCTTCTCTCTTCCCTCCACCAGCCATGGTGGAGCCGGTGGAGGGAAGCTGGCAAGGGCCGCCCTCGCCGGACGCCGGCGGAGGGAAGAAAAAACAAAGAAAATTTTTTTTAAAATAAAAAAGTAAAAATTTTTCAAAAGTAAAAAGACCAAAATGCCCCTATGATTTGGGCTAAATGTGTCACACAAATGAAAGTTCAGGATTTTTTGTGTCACAAATAAAAGTTTGGGGTAAATGTGTCACGGTTAGCAAACTTTAGGGTTTTTCATGTCACAAAAAAAATTTGGGGTAAATTTGTCACTTTGGGCAAAGTTTGGGGTTTTTGGTGATTTTTTCCCTTAAATCAATCTATGAAAAATCTAACAAACTGGTGATTGCAAAACAAACTGAAACTTTTTGTCTAGTTTTAGCTCGACACAAAGTGATCAAACTTCCAAGAAGCAAATTTTTCAAGATGGTTCGAATGTGAATGCATGTTTAAAAGGCGTGCCAGCTTTTGAGAGAAAAATATGATGTAAAAAATGTTACTTCAACCAAAATATCGGGGAAACCAATGTACGTGAAAAGTAAAGTCCGACAATTGAAATTGAGGGAAATCGAAAGGAAAGTTTTGGAATCAAAAGGAAATCAAAGGAAAATTAAAGCGATGACCATTGAAATGAAAATTAAAATGCAAACACAGGGAAAGAAATCACTAAGAAACTTTTGTGAAATTGAAATATTCTCAAAATTATAGACACAATGATCCTAAATTGCAAAAATTAAATTGAAAGCTACATTGTTAGTCAAAATGCACATGAAAATAAACTAACTTTAATTTAAAATTGAAACTGAAAGATGTTGGTTCAACATAGAAAATGCACCAGAGGAAAATTTTGGCGGAGTTTTGGCACAGTTTGAGCGATCTCTCTTTTTGTGTGTTGCTTTTATTTATAACGTTGGGATCACCTTCTGACGGTTATTAGAATTCATGTGTGATCCCCCTCTTTTCCTGCTCCAAATTTCCATGATTTGCTCTATTTCCACGATATAAGTAACTCCTAAGGCAATCGTGTGTCCAACAATAAACTGCCCCTTTCATTCATGATTTAACCTAAATCTATAACCATTCCAACTCTTAACTCAAACAAGTCAAGGTACCATTTCCTTAGTTTGATATAAATGGTAAGCAATACACCTCAGATCGAAGTGAGGTCACAATCTCTAGACGAAATTAAATCGGAGAAGCTCCACATGGAAGTTGGGCTTAGTATGACTTGACTCCTCATACTTAGCTTTGCTTTCCTAACTCATATAGATAATGAAATCACTCTAGAGTATCTCGGCCATAAAGTTTCGCCACCAATAGAAGCTAAAGAATAATGTCATAAAAATTTCTAAAAGTGGCGGTGCTGAATAATTAAGAGCACCAATGAGAGTAGTGGTAGTATGTTGAGAACTATCATTTTCCACCGACGAAATTGTTTTATAATTTTGATGCCGAACATCACACGATTGATAAAGCTACTTTTGATCTTTAAAGTGAGCCAACCAACAAAGACCAAGTTAGTCTTGGCCGTCTTCATTTGTGGTGAGGATTCGCACATTATTAGTCTATATTGAAAACTTCCACTCAATTCTAACCCCACACACCCTCCTTTTTCTTTAGAGAAACTTTTTTTTGGTCTCACTCAATCTCAATCTATTATGTATAGTAATTGCACAGTGGGTACACAGTGTTGCTACACACATAAAAGATAAGAAAAAACATTAAGTTTACACCTCCTAATATGGACATAATTACAGATTTCATCCCCTGTATTTTCCAGTTTACTCTTTACATCCTAAGACTAACATCTTTACATTTAAATTTTCTACGTATATTGGAATGCGCGGTGATTTTGTTGGGATTATAGGGGGCGGTTGGTTCAGTCTTTGCTCTCCACCTGAAGACATTATATAATTTCTATGAACTGTGTGGTGATTTTCTTTTTTTTCAATTATTTATTGTGTTTGGATTGAAAAAAGCTTTGGAATGCCAAGTGAGTCTCTATAGCGCCTAATGTGTAGTACCCTGCAGAAAAGGAAAAGACTAATGAGAGCATCTACTGGAAACCGGAGTTTTGTTCGTTGGATGAAAAGAGGTGTTGGTTCCCTCGTAATTCATTCTACGCCTCGCAAAGTCAATGGCCAAATTAAGAACCATCCCAAAATTGAGGATTACAATACCACGTGACCTGCTCTTCTTTATTTGCCGTCGATACGCATGACCTTTTACATCCATAAAAAATTACATTAAAAAGGAAACGCACGATCCTTTCATTCTAGAGGAACCAAACAACATGGCGTGTTGATTGGAAGGAAACAGCGCACGCGCTTGGCAGTTAATGTCTTTATTTCCCAGGGAGTCTTTAAAAATTTCCAAAACTTGTTAAAAAGTCTTGGACAGCTTAACGGGTGTCCACTTGCTAATGCACAATGCTTGGTGAGAAGGTGCTTTGCTAGCATCACAGTCTTTGAGTTACTTATTGTAAAAATAATAAATTTTTGTAAATCACATACTTTGAAAGAGTAAGTTCCATACTAATTTATAATTATTTATTATTTGATTTTTTATAGTCTTATGTATGAAATGCAGCTAGTCCTTAATCTTTCAATTGGCTCTATAAGTCTAAAACCTTCTTCGAAAAGTGGAATCAAATATTTCAACAAATAGTACCTAAAATTGCCCACGCATCACTAAAAAAATTAGCATCATCCTTAAATTGCACTTTTCAACCTAATTTTAGGATTTAATTGTAATTCTCTTTTTATAAACGTTCTGCACTTAATTGAACCAATGATTATGACTCAATTGCACTTGTTGCTAAAGGCTATGGACTTGATTAAACCACTTGAATGGGTTATAATTCAATGGCATTACATACATAAGATTTAGTATTTGTGGTGCGACTTTACCCCTCAAGGAAGCATCGTCAAAGATACTAGAAAGTGACGGAACTGGACTAAAGTTACGCGTATAGTACATGCATATTCTTCCCTTTTTCTGCTTAAATAGCAATATTAAGGGACTCAGCCCGTATCCCCCTTCTCCGTAGATTTTGGTCCCAGCATATACGGAACGTGAAAATCATGTCCAAGTCGGTGTTTCAAATTCCTTTGCTTCTGGTTTCCCTCACGGTACAAGCATCAGGAGCTGCACCTCGACTTTCAAGGATTGGCTGTAAAGAAAAAATGTGGGATCATCACCATTCCATTCCCCCTCGGTGTTAAATTATGTCTCGATTTTTTCGCTAGAAAAGAGGAAATATAAAATAAATATTTGGACACATGTTATATGAATTCCTTCTTTCGGAATTGTCGCTAAAAGATGATATCTACGGTGGGCCCAAGTAAAACAGTTTTTTTCTTTTGCCGATCAAGAATCCGCTTGAAGCCTGCACGCGCAGCGGAAGCAAAGAGATGGTGGGCCCAGGTCAACTATTTGACATGTGGGCACCCAAATTTCCTTTTACGGCGTCCATGAAGTCGGTTTTTAAGATAAAAACCCTACGAGAAAAAGAAAGAAGCCGCTGAAGTGAGACGAACGCCGAAGACCTACGAAGCAAGGAGCCGCACGTCCGCGCCATTTGTTGAAGCCCTACGAAGAGGATACGTACGTGAAGACGTTGTTCTTGTTTGACGTACGTAGAGCGTTTCGTTCGAGCTTTCAATGCGCGGTAATTTGTGCCGTGAGTTTATACCCAAGCGAGTTGTTATTTATACATTTTAGTTTTGGGGTTAAATTTAGGTGCGGTAAACACTTGAGCGATTGAGCGATTGTAAACTCTGATTCTCCGATTTTAGTGGATTATTTGCTGCTGGCTCTCCCCGTGGACGTAGGTACCGATACTCGGACCGAACCACATAAATTTCTGGTGTCCTGATTTTCTCGTTTATTTCTCTGGTGATTTCGCGTTAACGTAAATTGCAAGATCCTGTCGTTTCCACGTATTATATCCCAACAATTGGTATCAGAGCTTGAGATTGGATTTCTTGATTGTGATTTGGGGCTTTTGCTTGTCTGATTATTATCTGGAAATCCTGTTATTGCAATTATGTCTGAGAGTAAATCTGAGATTGAGAAGTTTGATGGGAGAAATAACTTTGTGTTATGGAGCATCAAGATGCAGGCTTTATTGACAACACAAGGTTTGGCTAAGGCACTGGATGGTGAGGATGAGTTGCCGATTATAATGAAAGCCTCAGAGAGGGTAGAGCTTATGCAAAAAGCTAAGAGCATAATCCTGTTAAATTTGTCGAATGAGGTCTTACTAGAGGTTATTGAGGAGAAGGATGCCGCAGCATTATGGACAAAACTTCAAGCACTCTATGTAAAGAAAGGTTTGAACAATCGCCTGTATATGCTGAAGAAGATGTTTCAGTTTAGATATACTGAAGGTACATCTATCAGAACCCACCTAGATGAATTTAATAAACTCATGTTGGATCTGAAGAACATCGGTAAGATTCTTGATGATGAAGAACAGGGCATGATGTTGTTAGCCTCTTTACCAGAGTCATGGGAGCACTTTACTGATTCGCTGTTGCAGGGGCGTACTACTATTACCTCAAAGGAGGTAAAGTCCACCTTATTCTCTAAGGAGTGGCAGAGAAAGTTGCGAGATGACGGTCTGGCGAAAGGAGCAGCACAAGCATTGACGATTCGGGGTAGAGAACAACATCGAGAGCCTAGTAGCAGCAGAGGTAAAAGCAGATCAAAATCACGCAATAGAAAGTCCAAGGGACGCGTGAAGTGCTTTGAGTGTCACGAGGAGGGGCACATCAGGAGAGATTGTCCAAAGCGGAGAAATAAAATTGATAAGCAAAATGCTACAACCAGTGTGGCAAACGTTGCTGAGGGGAGCAATAGGGATGCAGAAGCTGTTTTATGTGTGACTACTACTTCATCAGGAGACGAATAGGTGCTAGATTCGGGGTGTTCTTATCACATGACGCCTCATAAGAACTGGTTTACTACTTACTAAGCTACAGATGGTGGTAGGGTTCTTTTGGGGAATAATGCAGTCTGCAAGGCTGTGGGGATAGGGACAATTCGGATCCGGATGCATGATGGGGTGGTTCGCACATTGACAGATGTAAGGCATGTATCGGAGCTCAAGAAGAACCTTATTTCTCTGGGGACACTCGATGACATTGGGTGTAGGTACACCGCTGAATATGGAGTAATGAAGATCTCTCGAGGTGCCATGACAGTGATGAAAGGGAAGAAAATGAATACTCTCTATCATTTACTAGGAGAGACTGTGACTGGAAGTGCTACTGTTTCATCAGGTAAGTCAGACTCTAACTTGACTCAATTATGGCATATGCGTTTATGGCATATGCGTTTATGGCACATGAGTGAGGCAGGTATGATGATGCTGAGTGAAAGAGGGTTGTTGAGTGGTCAGAAAACAGGAAAGCTGGACTTATGTGAGCACTGGATCTATGGGAAGCAGCAACAAGTTAAGTTTACAACATCTATTCATTCGACCAAACGACCAGTTGAATATATTCATTCAGACGTCTGGGGCCCGTCTTCAGTTCCTTCGAAAGGAGGTGCCCGATATATGCTGACTTTTATCGACGATTATTCGAGGAAGGTATGGGTATACTTTCTGAAGCACAAATATGAAGTGTTTGATCGGTTTAAGAAATTTAAGGCATTGATTGAGAAGCAGTCAGTTAAGCAAATCAAGTGCCTGAGAACTGATAATGGCATGGAGTTCTGTGGTAAAGATTTTACTGAGTTATGCGAGAAAGAATGTATTGTAAGACACCGCACAGTACCTAGGACACCGCAGTAGAATGGCGTGGCAGAACGGAAGAACAGAATCTTGCTTGAGCGAGCTCGATGCATGCTTTTGCATGCAAGACTTGGCAAGGAATTTTGGGCTGAAGCAGTGAACATGTCATGTTGCCTGATAAATCGATCTCCATCATCTGCTATCGAGTGGAAGACTCCTGAGGAAGTATGGTCGGGGAAACCTGTTGATTATTCCGGATTACGTATATTCGAATGTCCTGCGTATGCTCATGCAAGTGATGGTAAGCTTAGGCCGAGGGCAAAGAAGTGCATATTTCTGGGTTATGCACAAGGGGTGAAAGGCTACCGGCTGTGGTGCACTGATCCCAGATCACCCGGTTTTCTAATCAGCAGAGATGTGATCTTCGACAAGGCGCAATGCTTCAACAAATGAGTTCGAGACACAACCAAAGAGAGAAAATGTCATAAGTGAGATGGAAGATCATGGTGTCATAAGTGAGGTGGAGCCTCAGGTGGAGACTCTGGAGACCTCAAAGGTAACAGAGGTTGAGACTGCAGATGAAGCCGCAGTTCCTGAAGTCGGTGATAGTGAACAACCAGCAAAGCCGCAGCAGACTATAGCCGCAAATAGAGAGAGAAGGCAAATTAAACCACCGGTACGTTATGGTTATATAGATATTACTTATGCATTGACTGTAGGTGATGAGGTGGAAACAGATGAGCCTTCGTCTTACTCTGAGGCGATGGCTAGTTCGGAGTCATCACAGTGGCTAGGAGCTATGAGTGAAGAGATGGAATCACTCCATCGAAATCAGACATGGAAGCTGGTCAAAGTACCAAAGAGCCAAAAGATTGTTGGAAGTAAATGGGTCTTCAAACGGAAAGAGGGCATTCCCGGTGTCGAGGCAGCGAGGTATAAGGCGAGACTTGTGGCGAAGGGATATACACAGCGTGAAGGCATTGACTACAATGAGGTGTTCTCTCATGTGGTAAGACATACTTTTATTTGTGTTTTATTTGCCTTAGTTGCTTCGCAGGATCTCGAGTTAGAGCAACTAGATGTGAAAACTACGTTTCTTCACGGTGAGTTGGAGGAGCAGATTTACATGAGGCAACCTAAGGGATTTGCTATTCCGGGTAAGGAAGATCATGTTTGCTTGTTAAATAAATCTTTGTATGGGCTGAAACAGTCTCCTAGGCAGTGGTATAAACGTTTTGATGCTTTCATGGCTAGTCAAGACTATTCAAAAAGTCAGATGGATAGCTGCGTTTACTTTAGGAGATTGGAGAATGGTTCTTTAATTTATCTATTCTTATATGTTGATGATATGCTGATAGCAGCTAAGGATATGTCTGATATTGATGTGCTGAAGAGGCGGTTGAATGCTGAATTTGAGATGAAAGATTTAGGTGCTGCAAAGAAAATTTTTGGTATAGAGATTTTGTGTGATAGGACTGCAGGAGTTTTACGTCTGTCTCAAAAGAAATACATTGAGAAGATTGTGGCGCGTTTTAACATGCAGTCGTCAAAATCTGTAAGTACACCTTTAGCGAAGCACTTTAAACTTTCCGATAAATTATCACTACAGACTAAGGAGGATGAGGAGCATATGTCTCGTGTTCCTTATTCTAGTGCCGTGGGTAGTATTATGTATGCTATGGTGTGCACTAGGCCTGATATTTCACAAGCTGTGAGCGTGGTTAGTCGCTATATGAAGCGTCCTAGTAAAGCTCATTGGGAAGCTGTGAAGTGGATCCTCAGATATTTGAAGGGGACAGCAGACGTGGGTATAGTATACCGGAGGGACAGCAATGGCAGTGAGACCACTGGTTTTGTGGATTCGGATTACGCCGGTGACTTGGATGATTGCAGGTCTTTAGCAGGGTACATGTTTACGCTAGCAGGTGGTGCAGTTAGTTGGAAAGCGTCCTTACAGGATCACATTGCCTTGTCTTCGACTGAGGCGGAGTACATGGCACTAACCTTTGTAGCGAAGGAGGCGATATGATTACAAAGTTTGCTCTCGGACTTTGGGTTAGAATAGAAAAGTGTGGATATACACTGTGATAACCAATGTGCGATATATTTGGCGTATAATCCAGTTTATCACGAGCGAACGAAGCATATCAACATCAGGTACCACTTCATCCGAAATGTCTTAGCTAAGGGTATTGTTACTGTTAAAAAGATTGCTACAGCAGATAACCCGGCAAACATGATGACTAAGTCTGTTCCTGTGACGAAGCTTAAGCTCTACTTGAGCTTTATTAGCGTCTGTGGAGAGTAAGCACCCGTCGGGGCGTTGGGAGAGCAGCATGGATGATAAGCACTATAATTTGGCTTCAAACATCAAGTCAAGGTAGAAAATTGTTAAATTATGTCTCGATTTTTCGCTAGAAAAGAGGAAATATAAAATAAATATTTGGGCACATGGTATATGAATTCCTTCTTTCGAAATTGTCGCTAAAAGATGTTATCTATGGTGGGCCCAAGTAAAACAGTTTTTTTCTTTTGCCGATCAAGAATCCGCTTGAAGCCTGCACGCGCAGCGGAAGCAAAGAGATGGTGGGCCCAGGTCAACTATTTGACCTGTGGGCACCCAAATTTCCTTTTACGGCGTCCATGAAGTCGGTTTTTAAGAAATAAAAATCCTACGAGAAAAAGAAAGAAGCCGCTGAAGTGAGACGCACGCCGAAGACCTACGAAGCAAGGAGCCGCATGTTCGCGCCGTTTGCTGAAGCCCTACGAAGAGGATACGTACGTGAAGACGCTGTTCTTGTTTGACGTACGTAGAGCGTTTCGTTCGAGCTTTGAATGCGCGGTAATTTGTGCCGTGAGTTTATACTCAAGCGAGTTGTTATTTATACACTTTGGGTTTGGGGTTAAATCTAGGTGCGGGAAACACTTGAGCGATTAAGCGATTGTAAACTCTGATTCTCCGATTTTAGTGGATTATTTGCTGCTGGCTCTCCCCGTGGACGTAGGTACCGATACTCGGACCGAACCACATAAATTTCTGGTGTCCTGATTTTCTCGTTTATTTCTCTAGTGATTTCGCGTTGACGTAAATTGCAAGATCCTGTCGTTTCCGCGTATTCCCAACACTCGGAATAGGAGCCGGTTGTTTCTTGAATGACTGGTACGAGATCAACTGCCAAAAAAACAATATGGTCATCCTAAATAAGATTGGATTGCGAGTTCTTAACATTTCACTCTCTGATTACCTTGGATCCTTGAACAGCATGATTAGCGTCCTTCTTCCTTCAGCTTACTCAAATGCAAGCTACGGGGGTGACGGACGTGTGCAGATGAACTTGAAAGGAAGTCAATTTGTCTTCTCTCCGACAAGGAACGTCTTGATATCGGTGGGTTGCTACACTCTGGCGATAGTAAGTACTACAGAATCAGCTGTCGTCGGTCGTAGGTTGAAATGTGCTGGAACTGATACCAACATTAGCCGGTCTAGTGCTTGTTCCGGTGGAATGATTGTAGTCGGACTCCCCTTTAACCTTCAGGGCTTTAGTGTGGATTTTAAAGTAAAAGGTGAACATCAGGGGTGCAAGCGCGCTTTCTTGAGGTCTGACTTTACAGGTTTATATGATTTGAAATTGAATGAGGCCGTTCCAGTACCACTGGAACGGGGGATTGCGAACAACACTGACTATGGACGTGACTTAGTTGCAGGATCACGTACTAATGGGTACTTGTGACTCTGGCGTGGTCAAAGAGCCAATCTGTCTCACAGGATTGCGGAAAATGGTGATGACTCTTAACACCAAGAAAACAATTTCGAGATTGAGATGGGTGACTCAAATTATACAATTGTAATCGGAGTGATATTCATCTCAATACAAAATCTAATGTCATTAACAGGGTCCTCAACGAAGGATCCTGAAAACTGATCTATGTCGATGATGCTCCATTCTTTCTCAAAACAAAATGACGACAAACTTATGTCCCCGGCAATGGGAAAAATTACACCCGGCTTCTTAGATTGATGTACTCTACCCATCAAGCTTTGATATTCCTATCCTCAGGGAAGCATCCCCAGAGATGCTAGGAAGTAACAGAGCTGGAAAAATTATGTGTACAATACACGAAAATTAAGGGAACCATCCCATAGCCCTTTCTCCATAGGTTTAAGTCCATCAACTTACCAAACGTGAAAATCATGTCCTTCATTGTGGGGGAGACTCCTCATGATCACAATGTGCAACTTTTTGTGACTCAACGTTCTTTAGATATTGGCCAAAATTTCTCTTTGGGTTAAAATATTAAGCAAGACTTAATCTTTATATTTTAAAAGAAAAAAAAAAGGGAGGGAGTTTCCCAAAAAGTCCTAAATTTATTGCAATTGTGTCAATTTAGTCCATTCAGCCAATTTTGGCCATCCTACACTAAAGTGAACAATTTATAATAATATTTTTCAATTTTTTGTTAATTTTTATTTTCCTTTTTGTCCTTTTCTTTTTCTCTTCTTTTTTTCTTTTGCTTCTTTTCCCATGGTGACTGCGAGGCTTGCTAGCCACTAGGTGAGGACCACAGGTGAGGCGGCTTTGCCTAGATCCAAGCAAGGGCCGAGGTCCTCATCAGCAGTCGCCGAGGGCTTCATGGCCATTGCCTAGTGGTTGGCGAGCCTCACTAGAGCCTCACTGGCTACTATGGAGGAAAAAAGCAAAAGAAGGAAGAAAATGAAAAAGAAAAAGAAAAAAATTAATAGAAATTCAAAAAAATAAAATATCATTAAAAATTGTCAATGTCAATGTTGGCTGGTTAAAATTAGCCGGATGGACTAAACTAGTACAATTACAAAAGATTTGGAATTGAATTGGCAAAAAAAAAATTAAGATTCAATTGGTATAATTGTAATAGGTCTATGATTTTTTTGGTAATTTTCCCAAATAATAGGCTCTTGCCTTTCTGTCCCCTCATCGTTGAAAATAAAAAATAAAACAATGCCAAGAGTTCGGAATAATTTACGCAGTATGATCCAAAGCATTAGCAAATTAATTAGAGTATTTTAAAGCAAAAATCATTTTAGTTTTCTTCAATCCAAGTGAATGGGACACAACGTCTTCCACTGTGGAAGCGAAAAAACATGACACATGATTCACGTTCATCTTCTACTTTTTTTTTTTCTGGAGGGCCAACAATATTCCCAAGCGCTGTCATGGATGGCTTGCGCAAATAAAGTATTGGGCTTGTTCCATGATGTACCGCACTCGAGAAAAATGAAAGTGATTTTTGCTTCAACAATGAGAGATACGACAATCCAACGTCGCACCACAATTAAAGAAATTAGAAAGCAATCACTTTTGCTTTAATAAAAGTGAGATTTGCTTTCACTTTTCTAGATTGAAAAGATGCCAACACCCATTTCATTAGTCATAGGATAAATTAGTCCGATGATTTTGCCATTCAAAAAGAGATTTTTGTTGTGAAAAGCGGTTTTCCTTCTCAAAAAGGAGAGGGAAAAAAAAAGTTGGAACATGAGAGCTGGGTCATCGAAAGTTGTTTCATTTGAGACAACGATTTGATTGTGCTCATCTTGATGGAGCAAAAATTATTAAACTGATACTTACCCCAAAAAATTATTGAATGGATATAACTCCGTTTAGAGGCGTTAAAAATTATCGAGTAGAATCTTTTTTTTTCTTTGCTCAGTTTTAATGTGTTTAAAGGGATCTACAACAAAAGATCTTGAAGAGTCACCCATCTCGATAATGTTCCCAGTGTTTCTCATGAGAAAAATGATGACTAAATTATCTAACAAACAATTGGAGAAGTCACAATTGGCTACTTTAATTAATGCTCTCCACCTATGAAGCTTTGACATTTCTGTTCTTAAGGAAAGGCGGACAAGAAGTCCAAAATCTAGTATATCGAATACAATCAAGTCCTAAATTCAATTAAGTCCCAAACCTTCTTCAAAAGTGCAATTGAATCTTTTTTATGAACAAAATCTAAAATCGTTCCATGTCACTCAAAAAGTGTTTATAAATTGCACTTTTCAACATAATTTTATGATGTATTTGCATTTTTCAATAAAGGTAGAGGAATTAATTTAATCGGTTGAAAAGTAAAGTACTTAAATTTCATTATTTGCTAAAGGTTTAGGACTTGATTGGAACAATTTAAAAGTTTAGGATTGAATTATTTCGGACATTTAAGACTTGTAATGCAATTTTTTTCCCTAAGGGAAGCATCTCAGAGATATTAAGAAGTAACAGATGGAATAAAGTTATGCGTACGGTACATGAGATTTTCCCTTTTTCCACTTCAACAAGAATATAAAGGGACTCCGCCCATACCTGCTTTCTCCATTAATTTTTGGTCCATGCACTTACGAAAGTTGAAAATCATGTCGACCTCAGTGTTTCAAATTCTTCTGCTTCTGGTTTCCCTCAAGTTGCAAGCATCAGGTGCCGCACCTGGACTTGCGAAGCCTAACTGTCCTGAAAAATGCGGGAACGTCCCTATTCCCTTCCCCTTCGGAATAGGAGCCGGGTGTTTCTTGGAGGAATGGTACCAGATCGTCTGCCAACAAAACAACACGGTTCCCATTCTGAAGAAGATTGGATTGCGAGTTCTCAACATTTCACTCCCCGATGGATACGTGGATGGAATGATTAACATTAGCCTTCCTGTAATTTACTCAAATGCAAGTTGCGGGGGTGACGGACGTGCTGCGGGTGTAAGCTTGGAAGGAAGTCAATTTGTCTTCTCCCAGAAAAGGAATGTCTTTACATTGGTCGGTTGCAACACCCTGGCCACAGTGGATACCACAAAATCAGCTGTTATCGGTTGCAGGTCGAGATGTGCTGGAACCAACACCAGCGTTAGCTGGAATGGTGATTGTTCCGGGAGGGATGGCTGCTGCCAGAATATGTTCCCTCGTAACCTTCAGGGCTTTAGTGTGGATTTCAAAGAAGAAAATGGACATGAGGGGTGCAAGTACGCTTTCTTGAGGTCTGACTTTACAGGCTTATATGATTTGAAAGTGAACAAGACGGTTCCAGTGGTGCTAGAATGGGGGATTGCGAACGATACTCACTATGGACGCAAGCTTATCCAGCAGTCGAAGACTGATTATCCTTCCTATTGTCGCAATCAAAGCGTTGACGGCAGAGAAATGCTATTTACACAGTGCTATTGCACACGGGAGTATCGTGGTAACCCATATCTTATGGAAGGATGCAAAGGTAACCCATTCCATGCTATCACGTTCCGTATTTTTTATTTTGATATATAATAGGGAAGGTGCTTTCACATTCCGTTTTTAGGGACATCATACAGTGAAGCGGTTTGTTCATTTCCAGATTTTTCTGAGAAGAACGCATTCACACTGTATAATGATTGCATACATGCTTTTCTACCTTCTTTTTGTTAGTTTTTCTGCCCAAGATTACACAAAGTGAATGCACTTTCGAACAAAATTGATCAAATTACATTGATAATAATTTACTGGAATTACAGGTGAACAGGACAGTCCTTTAGTTACAAGTACAATATTTTAGCCATGGAATTAACAATTTATGAGGAAATGTGACCTACTAGTTTCCATAAGTTTACTCAAGGAGATTGGTTTCGTTGTTAATGTATTTGCTTCTGGTTTCACAACCATCAGGAGATGCACCTCGAGCTCAAAGCCGTGACTGTGCTGAAACATGCGGGAACGTCACCATTCCCTTCCCCTTCGGAATAAAAGCCGGGTGTTTCTTGGATGACTGGTACCAGATCGACTGCCAACAAAACAACACGGTTCCCATTCTGAAGAAGATTGAATTGCAGATTCTCAACATTTCACTCCCTGATGAAGACGTGAATGGCATGATTAACGTTAGTCTTCCTGTAATTTACTCAAATGCAAGCTGCAGGGTTGACGGCCGTGGTGCAATGGTAAGCTTAAAAGGAAGTCAATTCGTCTTCTCCCAGAAATGGAACATCTTTACAGTAGTCGGTTGCGACACTCTAGTGACAGGGAATAGTACAGAATCAGCTGTTTTCGGATGCCGGTCGAAATGTGCCGGAACCAACTTCACCATTAGCAAGGATAGTGCTTGTTCCGGGAGGGACGGATGCTGCCAGAGTTTGCTCCCCTTGAACCTGCAGGGTTTTGGTGTGGATTTCAAAGAAGAAGGTGGACACGGGGGGTGCAAGTACGCTTTCTTGAGGTCTGATTTTACAGGTGTTTATGATTTGAGATTGAATGATACGGTTCCAGTGGTGTTGGAATGGGGGATTGCAAACGATACCAACTATGCAATTGACCGTATCCAGAAAGATTACGACGATGATTCTTTCTACTGTATAAGTGTAGAAAATTCGGCCGGTAGAGGAAGTGGAAGTGTATATGATAGATATGAAAGCTACAGCATCGACAGTGGTGAAATGCTATTTATGGAGTGCCATTGCGCTAAGGGGTATCGTGGTAACGCCTATGTTGATGGAGGATGCAAAGGTAACATATTTCATGCTATCACATTGGGAATTTAAGTGCACCATACAACGAACTGGCTTGTTCATTCCTAGATTTTTCACTGGAAAGAATTCATTCACGCTATTTAATGATCACATATATTATTTTATTTTTATTTTTTTGCCCAAGAATGCACAAAGCGAATGCACTTTTAAACAAAATTGAACTTATTATATTGATAAAAAAAATTACTGGAAATAAAGGGGAACAGGACAGTCCTTTTGTTACAAGCACAATATTTTAGCCCTGAAATTAGCGATTTATGAGGAAATCTGACCTACTAGCCTCCGTAATTTTACTCAAGGAGAAGGGTTTTGCTGCTAATATATTTACGATATCATTTGTCATCAGATATTGACGAATGTGAAGAATCAAATAGGTGCTCCGGGACTTGTGTGAACGAACCGGGCTCCTTTCGCTGCATCAAGACAACCAAGTTCATTCTTATTGGTAAGAAAATCTTTTAACCTAGAATTTTGGACGGCTCCATGCTGGAGTATCGCTAGAAAAAGAACAGCATAGCATAAATTATGTTCAGAAAAGGTACATAAATAAGATTTACCTTACCCTTCATTCTAACACGATTGTCCATTTGCTTGGTGATAAGTATAGATAAGTTTCCATCAATAGTATCTATCAAAATAACCTAAAAACTTTCTTCGTGCACTAATACTTATATTTGATAGCTAAGACAACACTTAGAACTTTTCTAATGTTGCCGCTTCAGATCTATCAAAAGACAACCAAGGTTCTACTTACTCTTGTCCTATTTGAATTGGAATTATTACAATCATAATCAAGGTGAATGCTGATAAGAATATTTTCACTTTCATTAATGGTTTTCTAATTTCCTAGTAAGGGAGGTCAGTTAGTACAGTCCAAATGTATATGTAAAAATATCACCTGATGGAACTTAGCAGGAGACAAATTAATTATTCAAGGTTGTTAAGAAAATACACATGAAAGGAGCTCAGGTTAATTACTCTTATATGATTTCCTCTTAATCAGATTCACTAAAATATTTTATGATAAGACCTTATAGATACAAGAAGGGTGCATTTTTTGGACTTTTGCCCCTTAATTTTTTTGTAATGCAGGAACTGGAGCAGGCCTTCTTGGGGCACTACTTTTGTGTCTTGCCTTATGGGGGCTGTACAAATACATCAAGAAGAGAAAAGAAATCAAGCTCAAAGAGAAGTACTTCATTGGTCTTTTGCTGGAAAGTGAGCTATCTTCAGCCAACGGCCATGTTGAGAAAAACAAATTGTTCAACTCCAAGGATCTAAAGAAGGCTACTGACAATTTCAACAAGGATAGAATACTTGGGCAAGGTGGACAAGGTACTGTTTACAAAGGAATGTTAACAAATGGCAAAATAGTTGCTATTAAGAAACCGAAAGCAATAGATGAGGGCGAAGTCAAACAATTTATAAATGAAGTCGTCATTCTCTCACAGATCAACCATAGAAATATCGTTAAGTTATTGGGGTGTTGCTTGGAGACAAAAGTCCCACTTTTAGTATACGAGTTTATACCAAATGGGACTCTGTACCAATATTTGCACGACTCAAATGAGGAGTTTCATGTATCATGGGACACACGCCTACGAATTGCAGCTGAAATTGCAGGAGCATTATTCTACTTGCACTCGGCAGCCTCGATTCCCATTTATCATCGAGACATCAAGTCCACCAATATCCTCCTAGATGAGAAATATCGAGCAAAAGTGGCAGATTTCGGTACTTCCAAGTCTATTTCCCTCGATCAAACTCATGTAACGACGTTGGTGCAAGGGACTATTGGCTACCTAGATCCCGAGTATTTCCAATCAGGTCAATTTACAGACAAAAGCGATGTGTATAGTTTTGGAGTTGTTCTTGTTGAACTATTAACAGGACAAAAGCCAATCTCATCATTGAGGGAACAAGAAGGCAGAAGCCTTGCGACCTATTTCATAATTTCAATGGAAGAAAATCGGCTGTTCGACATTATGGATGCTCAAGTTTTGAAAGAAGATAAGAAGGAAGAGATTGCATTAGTTGCTAACCTTGCGAAAAGATGCTTGAACTTGAATGGGAGGAGCCGGCCGACAATGAAAGAAGTGGCAATGGAGTTAGAGGTGATGAGAAAGTTCCCAAATCCGTTGGGTATTCAGCAAAATCAAGAGGACCGGAAGGCAACTGAATCTTATGTTGCTGCATGTAAATCCAACAAGTCAAACATTGATGTGGATGTCACTACATTTTCAGATGTGCAACCATTCTTACCTAGTGAGACGTGGTGAAGATATGTTTTGCCTCTTATACTTAAGAGTTATATCGCTGCGTTTGTCATGGAAATCAGTTTTCAGAGCAAAAGATAGAGAAAAGAGGGAAGGGAGGAAAGCTTGTTAGTTTACTAATAGGAGGATTTTGGTTAGTTATTTCTTGTTAATGAACTTATTCTCAGTGTTTGGGATCAATGAACTATTAAGTCATGCAAATCCCAAGTTTATTATAGTCCTGTAATTAGCATAATGCTATGATTTCAATTCATCTTGAGATCTTTGAATACTTGCTATCAATTCGATTGTTGCAAAACTTACGTCAATCATGCAATGGCCCATCCTTTGCGATTCAATTAGATTTGTACTTGCTAGGAAGCAAAAACAAGAAACGCATTTCCCTTCCGAGAAAGAAGGCAAACTTGCATCTACCTTCCCCGTCCGACTCTTCCCTGAAGATCACACTGAATTGCTGATGGCATAGGGGGATTGTCACCAGTTGTTGATGCTTCGGCTGCTTAGACCTCACTACGTGATGGATCAAACTCACCACCCAAACTATATATATCAACATTAGAGAACCCCACTAGTTGCAAAATTATCTCTCTCGATCTTAGCCAACATTTCTCGACTGAAGATTGCATGACGAGAGTGAAGGTTTAGTTTCATAGGGAACGGTGATGGATGCACACAACACAATCAACAAACACATCTGCTCGAACAACTAAGATAAGACTAAGGTTGGTTTTGTGAGATAGTAGTGTTTGATTAAATGCCCTTAAGGAACGTAAGTAATGTTGTTTGTAGAATAAAATTCATAGGGATCATAAATTAGTTTTTTATCTTCACCATTGATGTTGACACTCAAATTTTTCTAGACATTTTAAATATCCATATATTTTGCAAAAATATAAAAATTTATAAAAAGAAAAAAAAGAAAAAAATAGAAATAATAAGATGATGATGATGATGTAACAGTGATAAAAAAAAAATGCATGAGAGTGGGAAAAAAATGCATGAGAGTGGGAAAAAAATGATGAAAAAATGAATGGGAAAAGTCGAGTAAGCTGGTGTAGCACGGCCCATTCTTTTATTATTTTTGAGCCCACCCTTTTATTTTTCTTCCAGCCCATTATTTTGGCCCATCTGAAATTAAATAAAAGAGAGGCCCAGCCCATCATCCTTTTTTCTCTCATTTGCGCGCAAGCGCACACACACGTACATGCACACGCAGCAGCAACTATGAGGTACCGACACTCTCTGGGAGCTTTTGTGTCGTGTTAGACATTCCAACACGTGTCCGAGACTCTCGAACATTCTCTAATACTCGGTCAATATGTGTCGGAAAATCTAATATATGATCAACTTTCTCGACACTCAAGTCGAAATTCTAATATGTGAGTTTTCAACACGTAATTCAAACATGCAAGGTTAATTCTAAAAATTTTCAATAAATGCATATCAATATATGTGTGTGTGTGTGTGTGTGTGTGTGTGTGTGTGTGTGTGAAAAATAAAAATAGAGAAAAAAGCAAAATTCTAGTTTTCTCTTTTCTTACTCTCACTTCTCGTGATAAATAATTCACCCAAGTTTTTGTCTCTTCTCTCTCGACAAATTTGACATGCGAATCCAAAATATGAATTGCTTATTTTTTCCCTTTCAAAATTTATGAATTATTGAAATAGAGTTGAATTTGTCCAATTGAAATAAAGAATGATATTAATAAATGATGAGTTGATGTTTTTAGTATAAATTTATTTTAGGTTTTTTTTTTTAATTTGTGAAGTCGAATCAAATTAATTTAAAATGATAATTTATTAATTATAACGTGTTTTGATGTATTAGAATTAATTTTTTTTTTTCTTTATAAAAATAATGTGGCATGTTATGTCTTATTGCGTCTGTGCTCACGTCAGTGTTACTTAGGTGGCAATGGTGCCATTCTAGTGATTCGGGCAGAAGGAATATTCCAACTGTCGAAAGAGGAGTGGAGGAAGGCGGCAGCGAGAGGGGCGTGAGCGTGGGGGGTGTTGCGCGAGGCAGAAAAAGAGGAGAGAAGGGCTCAGTTTGTGGGTGGGGGGCTGGACAGAGGAAAAAAGAAAAAACACGCAAGGGAGCCTTTCTTTCGGGGAGAGAGAAGAGAACGAGAGAGAGAGGAGGGAGGAAAGGCTGAGGAGAGAACGTTTTTGGTTTTATTTCTAGAGTGACAAAAGCGAGGTCGCTGGAGCTCATTCCAAAGCCGATCAAAGGTCCATCCGGCGTTGTCCTTCATCATTTCAACTTTTCTTCTGTGGCCGTAGAGTGGCTTTAGCCAGAACTCTCTCGCCATCGCCGACCGAGGTCTCGACTCGTCTGATATACCAGGTAAGATTCCCCTGTCTCGTCCTGGTTTTTGGCAATAAAAGAAAAAAGAACCGCCTGGGTTAATTCATGCTCTCGGCGAAATCTTGTTAAACCGGAGTAATTTCATGTCGAGCTATAATGCTTTGAAAGTTAATGCGTCATGTTTATACCGATAGATGCTTCGGATTTGAACCCAGAATGCAAGTTCATTAATGAACACCAATTACTCGATGTATTGCTTAAATGAAACGCAGAATGTTTGAGAAGCCCGAACTCGAATGGAGAATTTTAAGTGATTCGTGATAGACTGAAATGGGTTTAACATGAAAATGTGTTGATTCCAGCCTTTATGCATCATGTTCAGTCCGTAGGTTGCAATAAATTTCGCCCCACAATGCATGCTTCAAATCGCCGTTTGATAAAATGCCTGAGAGAATGCCGAATATTGATTCATCATTGAATCCCGAGATCTGTTCGTGTTCGTTTCTGGGTTGGTTGAATCTGCTCTGATATTCTTTTTTTCTCTGTCTGGCTATGTGATTCTATGGGAACGATAGATCGCCGGCCAGCGAGCCGAGAGTCCCCCTTTGGCCGAAGCTCTCACTCCACATCGGCGAATCCCGCTGTCCAGGGCTATTCTAGTTAGGCCATTCTCTCCATATTCGTGTATTTATGTTCGCTTGTATTTCTGATTTGCTGTTTTTAGAACCCATGGTTCGCGTAGTTTTTGTTTCGGTGAATTTGTTTTGGGTCACCGGAGTAGACGGCCGGTGATGGGCCGGCAGCGGTTAGGGGTAGACGATAGGCTGGCGAGTGGTGGCCTGAGTGGACGACCATGGAGGGTAAGGGCTTGGAGGCGGCCTGAGGTTTGGTTGAGGTCCCCTGGTTCGGTGAAGATGAATTTGCAGGCGGTGAAGGAGATGCTCTCGGTCCGCGAAGAAGAATGAAGGTGCAGGAGAAGAAGACAAAATAGGGAAGAAGACAAAAGGACTACAAAGAATTAAAAAAGGAAAATCAGTAAAAATTCAAAAAATCTAAAAATACATTAAAAAATCCTTTTATAGTCAGGCGCGCGTCGGATCCGGATAGACCGGTCGGATCAAGTAAACCCGGTCCGAACCCTTTGCCTAAATATAATAATAATAAAAATATTAAAATTTCTAAAAAATTGTAAAAATCATTATAAATTTCAAAAAAATTAAAAAAATTAGAAAATTCGGGAATTTTTAAAAAAATTTAAAAACTCAGAAAATCCCTAAAAATTATTAAAATATTTTTAAATTCGTAAAAAATATATAAATCAGAAAAATCATTAAAAAATCAGAAAATTTATCAAAATCATGATATAAATTTACTTAATTAGAAAATTAAAAATTGACAAAATTTAGAAAATTCAGATAAATCATAAAAATCATAAAAATTTTAAAAATTCTAAAAAACCAGAATATTCATAAAATTTTAGAAAATTCAGAAAATCATAAAAATTTCGGAAAATTCAAAAATTCATTAAATTTTTTTAAAATTCAAAAAATTTACAAAAATTCAGGAAAAATTCCAGAAAAATACAAAAACTATGAAAATTGGAAAACTGTTAAAAAATGAAAATCATTAAGAAATGAAAATCCAAAATTGGACAAGTCTTTAGAACTTTATAATAGGGTTCTTTGTTTTGAATTGTTTTCTATTTTTTAGAGACCATTTAGGATATTTATGTTTTTTCTTTACAATTATACTTCACCATGCTTCTTTAATATCTTGGATGTTATTTTCGTTGTTTTAAAATGGTTAGGACGAAACCTAGAATTCTCCGATAGATTGCCATGACGTTAGTTAGCATTCAATCAAGTTAGGCACTGGAAGGACATTAGTCTTACGATTAGTGTAATCAAGTTCTCGAATTTAGAATCTCCGATTGCATAAATTGTAAGATATCCTCCCGTGTTTTATTTGATTTCTAGCCAACCAAAAAAGATTAGTAGCGGGTCTGGTGTCAAAATTTATATAGGATTAATTGATAAAAAAATGAACATCCGATGTCACCGATGTCACACGAGATATGAGCTTTGGAGAATCCATGTTTATGATTGATGAATCATTTGCGGTGTTAACAATTGAAATGGTCCATCCGTGGTCATCATTTATATGGACCATTCAATTAATCTCATAAGCAAGTATCTTAAACCTAATTTTACCCTCATTAGAAGGGGTCAATGGCAGCATCTTGAATTATAAATTGAGCATAAAATCGTGGAATTTACACTATGGATTTTTTTGTAGTTCAAACGATCCAAGACACTGCTTTTCGACAACATATGCTCCTTGGGTTGTCTACTTTTCTATTAAGATGAAGGTATTGGAATATCAATTTGGAAGAGATGATGGAAGCAAGAGTTCATTTTGGCGATTTTATTTTCACATGTGCATAAGATCTGTTCCATGAAAACCATCAAAAACAGTGGTTTTTCAAAATTTTATCTACTTTTCTATTCAATTGATTATGGATTCTATGTTTATTTGATAATCATCTTCAAAACTACAAGTAAGAAAGAGGGATCGTGACCAATATTGGCTTCTCTTTTTCCGATGTTTCTCTTTTTTAACTCTGGCATATGTTTTTTCTGTGTGAATACTTTATTTTTTCAAAAGGTTGGTTTATAAATGGAAAGTTTATGAAATGGTCTCACAGCTTGTAGTATACTTCTCTGAAACCCAAATCTTCTTCCCAAAAATGTTCAATATCCATTTAATTGGACCTCTGTTGCAGCCAGGCCCCCCCTTAAGCCCAAATCCATTCGCCAGGCGTAGAAACGACAATGAAATAGAATTGGCTGGCTAGCCGACCAACGAGCATAATTAGGAATCAAAGTCTCAAATTGGAATACGAATTGTCCATGGTCATACTTCTCTCTCTCTCTCTCTCTCTCTCTCTCTCTCTCTCTCTCTCTCTCTCTCTTTCTCTCTCTCTCTTTAATCCTCAAGTGCGTTGGTTTAGTATTTTAAAAGCCAATTAGGAAAATACAAAGCAGCACAGCCTAAAAGATTTTTGGTAAATGTAAATGCCGTTTGATAAACTACACTTTAAAAAGCTGTTTAGTATAAAATATATTTGAGAAACCCTTTGAGTGATTCGTATTAGTTTTAAAATTTTTATTTGTTTAAAATTGAAAAAAAAAATATGTATGCAACTTTTTAAACATAAGAATTGAGAATAATACTAAAAAAAATCAAATATATACAATTTTTTTTTTTTAAAAAAAAGGACCAAAACTTTCGCCGAACGATTGTTGGTGAGCTGATATGGCGACAGTGACCACCAGAGGTCACTTGACCTCAAGCAACCCTTGGCAAGGGTCACGCAACCAAGCAGTGTGCGACCTAGGCAACCTCGCTTAGGTCTCTTGAGGGTCACTCAACTACCGGCCTAGGTCACATGTCGCCTAGGTCATGCAACCTTGGTGCGACCCTCGCCAAGGTCGGGCAATGGGCAACCTCAACTGATGGCAACCGTAGCCAAATCTAATTCGCCAATGGCCATAGCCCTTCGCCAATTCAGCAAAGGACTTGGTCCTTTTTCAATAATAAAAAAAAAATAACAAGGAACAAAATCGAAATTTTCAAGAATGGTTGAGAGTAATTTTGGAAGGAAAAATGAGTTTCAACATTTTCAATATTGACTTTCACTTGAAAGTTCCTTAAAAATAATTGTCAAGTGGCCAGTGAGTTAAGAATGCTGAACCAAACACACTTTCTGAAAAAAAGGATATTCCAAGAGGCCTAAGTGGGTCTTTGTGATCTCGAGGAAGAGAATTTTCCAACCTTTCAAACCTGGTTTGAATTAGCGGACTTTAGATTGGCTAGCAGCACCTTGCGATCATCGTCAACAGGATATAGGGCCCACGGGCTTTCTAGTTTTCCGGCTTAGGAGCTCTGCCTCAAATTTACCGCCGGTCTCTATCTCTACAAAAAGATGATCCGCTTTCTCCTTCTTTAAGTACAGAAGAGCTTGGAAGGCAGCTACGGTTTCGTCGGTCAACGCCGTATCGAGTTGAAACGTCGAGGAAGATGGACGGACTCGACGGACGCGATGCGGTTAGCAATCTGCCCGACTCGGTACTCGTCCATATTCTGTCTTTCCTGCCCACGAGAGACGCCGTCAGGACAGTGATGGTCCCGAGGTTCCGTCACCCCTAGACTTCTACCCACCACTTGTCTTTCGATCATTGTCCTTACCACGACAGCAAAAAAGTGGAGACTGCTTTTGAAGTGGACGACAAATTCGTGAATTTTACCGACCACGTGTTGACTCTGCACGAGAGCCCCACGATCGATTTGTTCCGTCTTAATTTAAACTGTGCATCTGAGGTGCACCCCTATGATCCTGAAAATGAGGACTAAGTAACTCTGGAGAGGAGAGAACGTGGAACAAACTAGATACGTGGATTCGTTTTGCGGCGAGGATAAAGGTTAAGTTCCTCGATTTAGACTTCTTGCGGTGTGCTAGGGAGGAGTTCCCACATATTGTTTATTTCCCACTTACTCTTTACGCGCTGCCCAGCATTGTTCTTAGGCGTAGAGCTGAAGCTGGCTTCCTGTGTGGTCGGACCGGTGGCGGGACAGTCGACTAAGGTCGCTTAGAAGATTGCTTATGAACAAATTTGACTTAACTGAAAACAAAATGGCTAACATCCTATCTCGGTAGCCCATTCTTGAAAGAATTGTCTCTTGATTCCTTGAAGATTGTTATGGCCTCCACGAGCCCAAATTCTGTTGTGGCCCATCTATTGAACAGTCAAATTTGGAAAGATGCACCGGTCTTGAATAGCTTGATCTTACACGATCAGATATCAAACATTTAATGATTGATCACTATGGGGATCGGAGCTAGTTTGTCATAATGTGAAGATTCTTGATATTCTTTGGGTGTCTAGATTAAGTCAAGGTGACCGATATGTTATCACCGGTTGATACATCCCTCGCTTCGAGTGATTATAAAATATATCCGCTGAAGAATATTGTGAGTTCGGGCTGCTGCTGGAAAAGCTGTTTGTAGTACTTATTTTATGCCATGCGATTGGTGCGATTGGTATGGTTTCTCTGCTGTTGCTCGACCTATTTTGTCTTGCTTTGAGGTACTTTTGAATGATTTGGGTGCGATCCTTCGGGTAAGGAGTATTACTATTTGTTTGATAATATATTCTCACATTTCAACTGTTCTAAATTTGTATAATAGAAGTCGGGTAAACTGATTTTGGATGGGCCTTGAAATGGACAGTGGCTGTGCCGTTTCTCTGCTTTGGCTTTTTTGTTCTGTTGCTTATTTTATGCTTCAGCTCATCGGGAAATGTCCAAGATGAAGAGTAAAATAAAATATTATTTACTCAGGCTGGGTTCTTTTATTTATGCCCACCTAAACTTTTATAAGGTGGCCTTTCTTGCATCTGCTGGCCTATGAACTTTGAGCAATTGTAACCTATTATTATCCACAACCCACTCATGTAACCAAAAACTACAGTTTATTAGGTGTCTGTCTTCCTCGTGTCCCTGTTTGTTTTCAATTTTAATGTGACATCTATCACTTTTTTAAATGTGCATGTCCATGCTCTTGTGATTTGTCTTTCTAATATTCTACATAATCTAATGAATTTCCTGGCGAGACTCTGAATCCAATGGTATCATACTAATTCATTTCAGTCAGTCCATACACACACATGCTCTTGAGCATCCACAGTGTATGTCCTGTACTAATTTTCATTTAATGTCGGTCCAGTTAATTCTTTTTAAATTAGGTATTGACTATGTGGGAGTTGACAAATCAACCATGCCCATCTTTGGCCTGGAAACATGTGACACTACAAATGCATCGAGAAAGCAAGACGTCCCCGGCATTTGTAGCTTGTTGAGGAACTCCGATTTTCTTGAGACACTCACTATCTATGTTTATCCTGGAAGAGATGACAATAAAGCCAAGGTATAAATGCTTGAACTGTAAAATTTTGTTGGAACTTTCAAATTTGGAAGTGATGGAGATTATGAAGTTGCTTTAAATTACTAGCTTGCCGAAGCAGGGTGGAAGCTTGCATTTGAGTTCAATGGCTATAGTTACTGGAGTTTAGTGGACCACACATCCGTTGACATGTACGGTGCCGTTTGGATTCACATAGTTATTTTGTTGATAAACAATGAAATCAATCGTCTTGTTTATTGTCTTCACCTTGATAGGTGAAGACAATGAGGTAAGGATTCATATATGGCTTGCTTGGGGTATGTATCAGAGCTGCTTGCTATTTTATCTTGAATTGAAGAGACCCAAAAGCAATTTATAGAAGTCCATCCCCGGCAATTTGTCTCTACTGACTCTTGAGAAGTGAACTTTGTGCGTACATACGTGTATATGAATATATGAATATTACTGGCTAAGATATGTTGACATCATTGATCATTATCGATAGATCTTAGACTAATTTGATTTCTAAAAATGTTTCCTGATCATCTATTCCTCAATTGGTGAACTATTGATTGAGCTAGCTAGGTGTTGCCACTAATTTGCTCATGAAACATTTCCTCTTTTTATTTGTCGCCTCAATTCTTGTTGTGGCATTGGTGCAATGTAAAATTTAGGCTCTTAATATGAACCGTGGACCATATCACCTAATTAGAAATTACCATAGCGGTTATACACATATAAGAAATGATTGATTGACATTCTTTAATTTACTATGAGAATAATAATTTGTTCTTTGTTAAATTTTATAATACTATTGTCAACTGTTCTAAAAACTTAAGCTCTTAAATAAATGAGTGGTTTAATATTTTAATTACGTTAATACTCCCTCTCATGCTTAGTTTGGTTTTTCGAACATTTAATTGAGGAGGTAAATGAGGTCTGGAAAGATTTAAACTTAGAACCTCTAGCTTTGATACCATATGAGAATTTAGTGGAAATACAGCCAACTATTCTAAAAGTTTAAGTTATTAGATGAATGCATGTTTTATTATTTTAATTACGCTAACAAACACCTCATGCTCTGATAGCAAATGGGATTTTGTACGACCACTGTCAGCTGTTTAAAAGTTAAACTATTATATGAATGTGTATTTTAATATTGAAATATTCTAATAATATAGAGCTTGTTGATCAAAGAGAACCCATCAAGATTGAATTTTTTTTTCCTAGTTGAACATCAAGAAAGAAATGACTTGGTCGTTATTCTGGACGAGTAGTAAATTACCAAGCATGGTTTGAGAGGTCAAACACGTATTCAAATTCAATTTTATATGGACAATTTATTCTCGTAAAATTTTGGTTAGAAAAACTGAACTTAAGGTTCGCTAAGCTTCATCGTCCTAAATTGAAACCAGATACGAAGTTTAGGAGATGACTCTCAATGGCCAGTATCGAACACTTCTGCTAGAATTGGAAGGAGAAAACAAACTTGCAAAGAAACATGCGGTGCGAAAGTGTGTATACAAAAAAATAACGGACTCTTTGTTATCGATAAATGATGGGACATGATCAGTTAATTAAAAGTGATACAAGAGGATATTTGAAGGACTTGAGTTAATCAACACCTACACCAAAGGGTAATCGATAACGAGCAGGGAATGATCGATGATTGAGAGAGGAGAAAAGAAAAGTTAAAGTACGCTACCCTCGACTCTTCCTTCTACTCCCTCTTTGAACCTCGTTCTTTGGCTTTGATATCCTCTCTTGTACCATGGCTTAGCTACAAAGCAAAAGTGGTAACGCGTCATGAATTTTACCATATGTTGGGCAAAGAGAATACACAAGAGTGCACGTTTAAGTAAAGTGCCGAATGACGATGCCAGCATCAAGTGGCAGTTATCTCAGTGAGATGGAATATTATATTTGCTTATGGATATAGGTTATTTGCGTATGGAAATAGAGACTAAAAAATCAGAGAACGCAATTGTAGTTATTATTGGGGATAGTAACTGCTTATGTGTAACCATTACTTTGTAGATTATAAATAAATACCCATTATATGTATTGTAATATCTCTCTCCGAACACCCTAACACCAAGTCAATTAAGGTTATTCGTTTGTTCATGGCAATTTCGTTTTGTTGTTCATGCATTTACTTTTTCTGCGCCTTAAATTCATCTGCTATAAAATTTCACACCTAGTAATTCCTTGTTTAAGATTGACACGAAATCCATTTCACAAAAAATCAAGATCAATTTTTCAATGAAAGATATCTCGCTTCTCAGGTGAATTCCCATTCTCGGTGAAACGGGAAGTATTTGCCTTTTAAGGTCCGGGAATATGAACACTCCCTCGGGGATTTTAATGCTTACTTTGATTTTTCATGAAATATATGGATATAGATTTTTTTAGCAAAAATAAATAAATTAAAAAATAAAAAGTGCGGCATCTCTCTTCCCGGTACTTTCTCCTCCTCTCGATTTCATTCCCAGCGCATTCGCATGCTTAAAGCATTTGCGTCTTTTGTTCTTGCTTTTCCCGAATAGATTTCCTAATTTCGTTCCCCGGTGGAGGATTCAGGCCAACTTTCGAACTGCACATGGGCGGATTGGGTCTGAAATGCCTGTCACTGCGTTCGGTGTGTGGGGTATATGCTTTGATAGGGAACGCTGGCGATCCATTGATTGAAGGACATTCTTGTGGAATGCATATATGCCGCGGTTGATTCTGTTTTGCCCGTTCCGTGCTCTCTCCGTGGCATTTGTTCATCGATTTGATCTGAGTCGGCCACGAGAGAGAGGAAAGGATTTAGAAGCAAATGGCGGGAGGGAAGCTCCATACATGGAGGTTCTACAATGAGTGCTCTCAGGCCAGGATCATCAGGAAAGAGGCATGATGAGGCGGCAGACATTCCGCTTTGCACCGAGAAAGTATGGGCGATGTTGGCTGTTGTTTTTCGCTACAGTTCGATTTTCGGGTCGACAGATAAAATTTATTTCCATGTCTTCGTGGATGAGATGGGCTATTGCCATCTAAGAATCCCACTAAGGCTGCTGTTGAGGAAGCACAATTCTTCGAGTTTTAACCAGCTTTCTATTGCTATAGGACTCATCCTGCATATTTAGTGCTTGTCCCGGCGAATGCTGATTGGGTTTCCATTGGTAAGTTCTCAACTCAGTTCGATAACAATTAGAGCATGCGAGTTCAGCCAATGGTGAGAGGTGCATATTTCTCCGGTGGTGTTCTATGGGTCTCCAAATGGGGTGCCTCCAAAAAGACCATCTAGTTTGCTGCGATTGCTGAATGTGATATAGGTTGATTTTGTATGCTATGAGTTGATTTTCACGCGTAGAATGGACTTTAGAAAGAAAGCATCTCTCCACGTGATTTGTCAGTTAATAGTCTCATAGGGGTGGTTTTTGATTTTTTTTCTTGATGTCTATTTATCTGTTATAGCCAATTCCAAGTTCCAGCTTTTGCTTCTAACTCTTGATTGTTTCTGAGTGTCAAGCAATAGACTGAATGAAAAGCCATAAGTAGAAGTAGGAAGTAAAAAGGACTGGGTGGCGAAACGAGTTTTGTTTGTAATGTCATGTAGTGCATAATAACGCTAGTACTTGAAAAGCATTTGGTGACATTACTTAGAACTTCTGTCTAACACTTAATGTAACAGTATTTGCTTGTCATTTGGGTTTTTGAAATCTAAGTTTGGCTCGACCATCAACAAATTCTTTGCCAGGGTCTGCCTTGTCACTTATACTTTGCTTTGGAGTTCCATAAGAGGCAAAATGCTGATAAAATGGAGATGAGATGGATGATCTTCTGATATTAGTTGTCTTGGAGGTGTTGCTTGAAAAGTACTCAATCCAGGGAAACCAAGAATGGGTAGTGAAGCGCGATTCTTCAACTAAAGGTAGGCTGACTTTGTATCTTGCTACTTCTATTAACTACCATTGCATCGGTAGTCATGGATGGTGTATGCAATACACACTCACATACTATGAGCTTCATCTTTATGCCTTTGGATATTTTGACATAAATTTGTGTAGACATCCCATCAGGTGAAAGGCTGTCTTGTTCTTTTTCACAGTGCCTTCCAGCTACAAATTTCCATTATTCTTCTTGAGACCTTTCTCGTTTGATGCGAGAGAACTGTGTTAGGTTTATTGAAGAAAAGCAGCTTTAAATGAGGTCTCTGACACCTGTGTGGTCCATCTTTGTTCAAGTAGTGACTTATCCTAACGTTTCATTTTTGAGGAATATTGCACTTAAAAGCAGTTATGAAGATGGAAATAAAAAAATATTGTAACTTTGAATGATGTACCTCTTTTGGAAGTCGAGACAACTTTGATTTCACGGATAGGATTGAGGGAAACATATTGCATGTTGTGCTTATCTTAGATTGGGCTATCTGGGCAACATTATTCAGTTGATCTTTCATTTAGGGGATGAGTTCAGTATGATACTTCTTTTGAATGAGCATCAAGTATTGGAGGTGCACTGGACACTACCTAGATGCTTTCCTTGCCATGATGATTTTCATTTTTTTTCCTCTCTTTGAAGCCAATTATCCTACCTCAAGTCATGATTTCTAGGCATAAAGTCAGAGATGAGGGATGGCAGAAGACTGGTTATAATTTCACAGTGCCGGGTCACTGGAAAGTACTGGTTTGAGTGATGCTAATGGCACAGCTAAGATGATTACACATAGTACACTAGAACAATGTGTCAGATTTGAAGTGAATTTGAGATTCAGGCAGGGAAGAATCTGCAACTTGATGAGTCAGCATGTGCCTTATGCTTACTACATCTGCCTATTAAAACACTAGCAATATCTTGTTAAATCTTTCCATGGAATAGAGCAAGTTTACTATGATGTCAATAACAACATTGCTCGTATGCAGAAAAATTTTCTCGTCATTTGATACCATAGACTGCTTTTAAGGCTACTCCCATGTGGGTGCATTAATTTCGGAGGTATGCTCTGATGAGAAGCTTTAGTTATTGTGTGGTAGAGACAATTGCAAGTTCAATTATTCTGTGTAAATATTGTTATTGTGCCTTCCAAGTTAGCCACCTGTTTGAGATAGTTAATCCATCTCTCAAGATTAACATATATCTTTTTTTTTTTTTTTTTTGGGGTAAGGTAAGAGATATAATAAAAGGGGAAGGAAAACTATACAAACCTCGGCTTCAAAAAACTTACACTCTCAATGAACATGCTCATAGAGAGAGGAAGGAAGCCGAAAGAAGAAAGCCAAACGGCAAGCAAGATTAACATATATCTTTGACTCCTGCATACTTCACTTTACAGCAACCATTCTCACAACTTTACTGAACTACTGGAACTGCGCGCGTGTGGGCGTTTTCTTTTCTTTTTCTTTTTTTTTTTTTGGGGGGGGGGGTGGGTTCTGGTTGATATGCACACACACCTTTTTGGAGAAATATAACATTGCATGCAACCATGATGTTCTTATGATGAATTGACAGGTATTGACAGGTACGTTTACGGATTTCTAGTGCAAGGGAGACAAACAGAAGATATGAAAAGTTGTTTGTCAAGAAAGATTCAAACACATTGACAGGTCAGATATTTGTGGACACTGCTGTCTATTCAAGGAATTGATGCTTTTCTTTGGCTCTATCATCCAAGGGAGGGAGGAGTTCTGTCCTTCTGCAGATTGGGCATTTCAAATGCAAGGACATGGTACGTTACTCCTTGTAATTGAGGTCTAGAGACTCATGAGGCATCTTTGGAACATGGGTGTGATGAACTGTTCCTAGTTCGCTCAAAATGTTCCTTAAAACTACTAGCAAAGGGTTCTTTTATGCCTTTGTATCATTTGAGAAGGTTAGATTAAAACATGAGAAAATGTGCATATGCACATTGAGAAGAGAATTTATTGCGATAGTGCTTAAAACAGTAGTGACTCTCTATCCCAGTTGCTCTTTAAAAGTTCATGTGCCCATTGACACTCAAAATGCGCTTTCTCCTGACAGGGTGAGGAAGACATTGATCTGCATTGTGGATTTTGATTGTCAGAAGCTCCTAGCCTGCAAATGGAGTTAGATGTGTAAAGAAACTTCGGTTCGATACAGAGGTAGTCACAAATTTGAATCAGTTCTTGTATTTGGGTCCCTTCATGAACTATATTCATATGATTTGCTGTACATTTTATTATCAGCAAAAATATTAATCATCTTGATTTGTTGGAGCTTATTTTAGGAAACATCATTGCATAGTGGACTAGTGTGCTAGAACACTGTGGTCTCTCATGTGATGAACTTTTTCTCCCCTACGCAAGTTAATGTTGATTTGGGAAGGTACTGTCTTGCTATGCAAGAACTTAATTTCAACTCTTTCACTAGTGATAGTTTGGTGAATCACTTCACTGGAAAGTCGCCTTTCCCAATGTTGGATAAATTCTTAGAATCTGTAGCCTCAATTCAAACTGTATCAGGTGATCACTGTAGTTCTATTTGTAGATAAACAGAGTGATGAATCATTTCAATTGCTTCATAATTCATAGAATTCTACCTGAGGCTGTGTAGGTTATTAAAGTTAACAACTTGAAAGAATTTTAATGGGACTGATATGTCATATTTGAAAAGAAGCTATTGATTGGCACTTTCCCCTTCATGTGGAGTAGCATCAAGAAAATAATCCGGTTTTAAAGGCCTATCGTTTCTTCTCCTTTTCCCCTGTAATGTTGATGAATCTGTCATAGTATAGGCAAAATTCGAAGCTGGTACTGGTTCTCACAAGGTGAACTCATGGTTTCTAGCATGTCAACGAACAGGTTCTGTGAGCCTATAGGCAGAGAGCACAGAGCATTTGCGAAATATACTACGTCTTTTCAGTGGGAAATTATTTGTGTTGAATTGTACTTTGAGTCTACCTTTAGTAGAGACACCAGCTTATTTTCTTCCCCATTTTGACTCGCCTAGTTATCTATGTTGCTGACCTGATTCAGGCTGCATATCACCAGAAACATCACAATCTTGATTGCAAAAGTACAAAAAACTTCTGCCCAACATTTATCCATTTGAAACCTTTTTTCTTTTGTGTGAAAATGAAGGTAAAGTGAGCTTAGTAATAGCCCAGGCTACTGCTTTCCGCTGCATCTGATCCTAGAGGATATTGTGCCTGATTTGTCAGCATTCTTTGGTTCTGGCAAATCCTCCTGATATAACTAATAACGTGGTTGACATTGATGAAAACACGACAAATTGCTCCCCTATGGATGCTTGGTGGCTTGTGTGAAGTTTCAGATACTAAAGATGAAATGTATATGAGGAAAAGAACTCTGTATATTGATAGAACTGAATGATCAATACATCAATCAAGATCTCTTCTCTACTTCTCTCAATCTATACAATCAACTGTAGTTCTACTTCAAAGAAAATAAAAGCACTTGAGAGAATTGAGAGAATCATCTATTCTCATTCTCTTCTTGCTATAACAACAAAGCTTTTATATCTTCGTTAAAACCTCTCTCCAAAACTGACTTAACAACATTTAGTTACAAGATTGAATCAACAGACTAACTACTTGTTATATTGACACATGTACGGCTCCTAGTGCAGCTTAATCAACTTATGTTTATGGATTGTTAACTCAGCTTCTCCACGGATCACCAGCTCAGCCTTTGTTTCTCTTCTTTGACTTCTTCATAGATTGCCAACTCAGTTTTTCCTTATTTCGAGCTCTGCTCTGTTTCTGCTTCAGCTTATTTTGCTCTGTTTCTACTTCAGCTTGTTTTGCCCTGTTTCTTTATTTCCATCAGTATTTATAGACTCTGGTTTTTATCTTTGTTCTTTAACATCCCCCCTCAAATTGGGAATGGAGAGATAACAAATTCCCAATTTGACTCGCATATGATGGTGTACTAGTCGTGACAAAGGTTTAGTAAAAATATCAGCAAGTTGGCAATGACTTGGAACATATCGTACCTGTAGTGATCTTGAGGAAACTTTTTCCCGAACAAAGTGGAAGTCAACTTCAATATATTTTGTTCTAGCATGTAAGATAGGATTAGCAGTGAGAGAGATGGCTGACTAATTGTCACAGTATAGATGAATGGGAGGATTAAGAGAGCAACCGATGTCTCATAGTACAAAACTTATCCAAGTGAGGTCAGCTGTAGTGGAAACAAGGGCACGATACTCAGCTTCTGTAGAAGATCGGCTTACTGTTGGTTGCTTCTTTGCTGCCCAGGAGATGAGATTGGATATGAGATATGTGCAGAAACCAGTTGTTGATCTTCTGGTTTCAGCACAACCAACCCAGTCTGCATCTGAGTAACCATAAAGATGCATAGTGCTTCTGGAATGGATGAATATTCCAAGATTGACAGTACCTTTGATATATCTCAATACTCTCTTTAATCTCGGAAGATTTGCAAGAGTAGGGTGCTGCATTTTCTGGCATAGTACATTTGTAGCATAGGCAATATCTGGACGAGTTAGTGTGAGATATTGGAGACCACCAACCAGACTTCGATACTCAGTTGGATTAGATAGAGGTACAGGATTAGTGAGCAAACTAATTGGTCTCAATGAAAGTGGAGTTGAGATTGGTTTACAGTCCAGCATATGAGCTCGATTGAGAAGATCAATAGCATACTTAGTTTGGCAAAGAAACAGATTTTCAGGAGCACGCTTAACTTCAATGCCAAGAAAATAATGAAGTGCACCCAGATCTTTCATATGAAATTAGAGACTTAGAGAGTTAATGAGATTGGAGAGCATTTGAGATTGGCGAGCATTTGAGATGAACTTCCAGTTAAAACAATATCATCAACATATAGCAGTAGAATGATTGTTTCTGTACTAGTATGTAAGATGAACAATGATGGATTAGTTAGCTACAGAAGAAACCATACTCTAGTAAGAAATTGTTGAACTTATCAAACCAAGCTCGAGGAGCTTGTCGAAGTCCATAGAGGGATTTCTTGAGAAGACATACATGATGAGGTCTCTGTGATTCTTGAAACCCAGGAGGCTATTCCATATAAACTGTTTCACTTAGAGTACCATGTAAGAAGACATTTTTAACATCAAGTTGATGAATTTGCCACTGTCTCATCATTGCTACAGACAGGACTAGTCAAAGTGTAGCATGCTTAATTACAGGACTGAAGGTTTCTGTAAAATCAATGCCTTCTTCTTGGTGAAAACCCTTAGCTACAAGTCGAGCTTTCAGCCTATCAAGACTTCCATCAGGAGCAATTTTGTCTTGAACACCCATTTACAGCCAATTATATTCATTTGATCAGTTCTAGGAACTAACTCCCAAGTTTTATTATGATATAGAGCATCCATTTCAGCTTGCATTGCTTGATACCATCCCTTGTCTGCCAAAGCAGATTTTACCGATTTCGGTTCAATAGGAACTTTGTATTCAGCTAGACATGCATATTTTGGATTTTATTTAACAATTCCATATCGTAGTCTAGTTTGCATAGGATGGATAGAGAGAGTACCTCGTGTATTTCCAGATGCAGAACTGGTTTGAGCTTGCTTTGTATTACTTTGTGGCATTAGAACATATTCTTGACTCAAAGACACTTGTTCCTCAGTACTTGTAGATATAAGTGGTAGTTCAATATTACCTGATGCATTATTAGAAGTAGTTTGCATCACATTATCAGGTACTGTATTCATTTGTGGTATACCTATGGGATCGATTGTACTGATTCCACTATCTTGTACATCAAGAATTATATGAACTGATCTAGTATTCTGCAAGTGTTCAATAGGCTTATGGACTTTTAACTTGTGCTGTTCTGTTCTGTAGTATTGAATCCAGAGATTCCTCTTATCCATTGTTTATACAGCGCAGACCCTTGTTGATGCTCAGCTATTATTATCTGAGTAAAAGGAAATACTGCCTCATCAAACACTACATGTCTACTGATATAGACATGTCCATTAGTAGGTAAGAGACATCTGTAACCTTTATGTCTCTCACTATATCCCAGAAATGTGCATGTGAGAGATCTTGGATCGAGTTTATGTTGTGTATAGGGCCTAAGACAAGGATAGCAGGTAGATCCAAAGACTTGTAGATGAGCATAATCTGGTTTCTGTTTATAAAGTTTATAGTGAGGTGAATTCATGTGTAGCTTTGTTGTAGGAAGGATATTGATGATATAGACTGCTATCATAAAGGCATCTACCCAGTATTTCAAAGGTACTCTAGCATAATATAACATTGTTATGCCTAATTCAATCACATGTCGATGCTTCCTTTCAGAAATACCATTTTGTTCTGGTGTGTAAGGACAGGAAATACTCTGCTTTATGCCACACTGCTGCAAGTGGTTCTGAAGTTTGATACTAGTAAACTCACCTCCTCTATCACTCTGAAATATTTTGATCTTGTGATCAAGTTGATTTTCCACTAGCTTTTGAAACATGACAAAAACATCATATAACTTCTGACTTCTGCCTCATTGGATATCTCCAATTATATCGAGAAAAATCATCCACAAAAATGACATAGTAACGAAATTTATGAACAGATTAAACTGGTGAGGGTCCCCAAACATCACAATGTATCTTTTCTAGGGGAGCATTAGATGTATAGTCTGAAGATGGAAAAGGTAAAGCTGAACTTTTAGCAATTTGACAACTGCTACACATGTTTTGAGCTTTTGAACTATACTGAATTAGATGTTGGCTTTGTAGAAGCTTCACTGTTTTTAAACTGGTGTGAGCAAGCCTTTGATGCTAGGCATCTTCTCCTACTTCTTGTTGAACCTAAGTGAAGAATACTTCTGTGACTTTAGGATCCACTTGGTACAGCCCCTTGATTTTCCTTCCTAGCTTCATTGTTGTATGGTTGTAATTGTCCTTCATATACACCCCATGTTTATCAAAAATAAGAGAACAGGGATAGTCATTTGTTAACTTCGATACAGAAATGAGATTCTTCTTGATTTCAGGGACTACTATAACATCATTTAGTGGTAATATGCTTGTTTTTGTATGTAGTATTCCATTACCAACATTTGAAATAGATAAACATGATCCATCTCCTATCATAACAGTGTCAGTACCACTATATGCAGAATAGTTACGAAGCATACCAGGTTCTGCAGTAATGTGAGATGTAGCTCCTGTGTCTGGGTACCACTCTGTACCATAAGGTTCTTCAATATGCATGGCTACCAATGCAGTTGGTATTTCATCTACTTGATATAAGTTATCAAAACGATACCAACATCGAAGAGCTGTATGCCCTGGTCTTTTGCAAATTTGACATTCCAGAGGACCATTATTTACTGGTTTTGTGTTCTGCACATACTTGTTGCCATTTGAGCTTTGCGGTGGATATGATCTAACACCTTGATACCTTTGAGAAGGATTTGTATATGGTCTAAAACCCTGTCCATAGTTAGACCAGTTGTCCTTAGTAGCCCGATCTTGCTGTGTTAGATTCAGTTTATTCATTTGATATTGATGATTCCTTCCTGCTCCAGTAAAGTCATTTTCACTATTCCTTATGTTAGCAGTTTGTCCTCTACCATAGTTATACCCACCTCGGATATTTTCTCTTTGGTTTTTGAAATTTGGCTTTTGCAGACTTGTTCCAGTCTTTCTTTATCCATAGTATGCTAGGTTAGTATTGTATTGATTTACATAATATGTTTGTAATCTAGTCTCAAATCTTTCAAGTTGAGAAATAACCTCATCATATTCAGGCTGAGGTTTGAGACAGTACATGGTTGTTCTAAAGCTTTCATATTCTGATCCTAACCCTTCAAGAACGCCAAACATCCTGGTTATATCATCAACCGGTTTTCCAATGGCATTTAATTGATCACAAATGGATTTAAATTTTCGAAGATATTCACTCAATGGTCTATCTCTTTTCCTGCAAGCTTGTAATTTTCCTCTTAATTCGAATTCCTTTGCTACAGACCTCTGTGTAAATCAATTTATAAGAGTTTGCCATACCTCGAATGAAGTCTCTAAGCCAATTATCAGAGTTAGAATGTTCTCAGATACTGCTCCGCTTATCCAGGATGAGATTAACTGATCAGTATTTCTCCAATCTAGGTGATCAGGGTTCATTTTTTGTGTTTGCCTTCCCTCAATCTCAGCTTGTATCATTTGAGCTGGAGGAGATGTTTCTCCATTAATAAAACCGATTAGATCTTGACTCTTCAGAATTCTGTGAAATGGAGCTTGCCATAGTAGAAAATTCTCTTCTGTCAACTTGATTGTAACAAAATTGGCTATATTCACATGAATCGGAAATGGATACTTCTGCAACCTGGTTGTCATTCTGTATATCGAGACACTTTGAAGATATGACAGAACAAGTAGGTAACCTTTGAGTATCAGTTTTCTGAAATAAAACCTTCGAATATCGATTTTCTGAGATCAACAAGATCTTGATGTTGCCTTGATCATGCAGCCTTTATACAAACTTTCAGCAATGGAGAAAGAAGATCGAGAACCACCAGGAAAATGCTCTTATACCATGTGAAATTTCAGATACTAAAGATGAAATGTATATGAGGTAAAGAACTCTGTATATTGATAGAACTGAATGATCAATACATCAATCAAGATCTCTTCTCTACTTCTCTCAATCTATACAATCAACTGTAGTTCTACTTCAGAGAAACTAAAAGCACTTGAGAGAATCATCTATTCTCATTCTCTTCTGCTACAATGACGAAGCTTTTATATCTTCGTTAAAACCTCTTTCCAAAACTGACTTAACAACATTTAGTTACAAGATTGAATCAACAGACTAACTACTTGTTATATTGACACATGTACGGCTCCTGGTGCAGCTTAATCAACTTATGTTTCTGGATTGCCAACTCAGCTTCTCCACGGATCACCAGTTCAGCCTTTGTTTCTCTTCTTTGACTTCTTCATAGATTGCCAACTCAGTTTTTCCTTATTTCGAGCTCTGCTCTGTTTCTGCTTCAGCTTATTTTGCTCTGTTTCTACTTCAGCTTGTTTTGCCCTGTTTCTTTATTTCCATCAGTATTTATAGACTGTGGTTTTGATCTTTGTTCTTTAACAGCTTGAAGCCATAAGAGTCGCAAACGCTATAGAAAACCAACAGGTCATGGAGTACGACCACAAGGCAAGTCATCCACTTATCTGTGCAAAAAATTTTAAGGATCTTTCGACAGATCATGGAAGAAGAGGACAGGTGGGTAGATGTAGAAAATAATGCACCTTAGGTTTAGCTCTGAGCTTGAGCTCAACCATTCAAACGGGGCTCATAGTTGCAACGATTTGGGAGGAAAGTCGGTCCTGCTTAGTTCTTCAGCTTGCAGACTTGAACAAGGGTAGCACTTCATGGATCCTTTCAATTCCATCGCATCAGGAAAAGAGCGAAAGACTGAAAGAAATCGCCGAGAAGATGTGATTATTAACCAAAGTACTCTGAGTTCCGATGTTTGGCTGGAAAATTACTTTTGCTTCGCTGATGGTGCTTCAGAAGAGCTATGTTATTCAAGACGAAACACCAGGCCACAACTGCTCACAGATGGCAAGAGTATCATTTTAAGGAAAATTCATGGTTGATTCAGCCACGAAATTAGGAACTTTAAGATTTTTCATTTCAGAAACCTCTCTGTTCTCGTTCACTACTTCAGGTTCACTTCACGCGATGATCATAGGTTTGAGCAGAAGCTCTTACTATTTAAAGTTTTCAATTTTGTGCCATATTTAATTAGGTGCCTTGGTGCTTTTATCGTGCCACTTATTTCAAGTACAAAGCGAAGTTCTCCAATTAGCGGTTCATTTTTGCCCTTGCACCTCGCGATTTGTTCTTTCTGAGGTTGATAACTACAGTAACTTTTTTTTTGTTCAGACCCCCAAAAAAAAAACTACAGTAACTTTTTTGTACGCACTCATGCAGGGTGCTGCACCTGTTACAAGTATAGCCTCCAGTCCAATGCGAAAAACATTTTGAGACTAGATAGGATGTATTCTAATGGAAGCAACATTTATCGAACTGTGACCTAATTCCTTTGTACATATACCATTAGTTGCGATTTAGGTGTTCCCAATACATAGGGCCCAATAGTGAAACGAGACATTGGACAACATAAATAATGGCCTAAGAACAGGCATTCACAAATATGAGGAGCGGTAATAACCCAGTCAAGACATCGTACCCTAATCCAACATCCAACGAGGAATAGAAATAGAAGTGGTAAGATGAGTGGCACGGTAGAAAAATGAGTAACGAGAATCACAATTCACAGTACGAGTAAAACTCACAAACATGCACAAAAAGTAGAAAAATGAGTATAACGAGAATCGCAATTCACAGTACAAGTAAAACTCACAAACATGCACAAAAGTACAACGTACTCAAAGCGCATAGAGATAAACTCAAATCGTATTCTCAAAGTTCAATGAGGCTTTGAAACTTTGTTTCTTCAATGAAATCAGACTCAAAATATTGCTCTTTCGAGAAAGATTCTCGCACTAAAGTGGCCATGGCAAGGTGCCCTGAGGGGATTTTCAACCTGTTATTGGTGTGAAACTGGACTGCAGCTCGGAGTCTACCTAAGCTTAGCTAATCTGGTGCATTAACATTTTATATTAATTCTCTAAAAAAAATACTAAATGATATCATGCTATTATAAAAATTAGGGATAATTACATAAATGGTCCATAAACTTAGTCCTAATATGAAATATGATCCCTGAACTTTAAATTTTATTCAATGTCATTCTTAAAACACAATGCCATGATTTCTCTATGAAGTCAAGGAGTGTTGATCTTGCCCACATAGGTGCAATTAAGAGATGAAACTTGAATGACCTTGGATAAAGTATGACAATTAGTTGTCTACCAAGTTCTCCGTCAAATCATTGGCTTTTCTCAACCTGAAAAAAGAAAAACTCGAGAGTGATAATAATAACAAATAAATTAAAGAGAATATCAACAGAAATGAAACAAAGAGATAAGCGCAAAATTCTTTATATTGACTAATCAATTAAGGGTTGGATGATTTGTAGAACAATACATTTGAGGTAGTTTGTTGGTTGCTCAATGATGATTCAAATATAAAGAAAAACAATGTTGACGAAATTTTCATCCTATCCATGAACTAGAGTCCAATAAATCAAATGAGGTTGCACAATGTGTTTAGTTTTAAAAAGAAGAAAAAAAGAATGCAGATAACGTGGTAAACATACTATCCAAAAGCAAACATAATCTAAATTGCTATTGAAAAATTAGATAAATGTGTCGATTCAATCGTACTATTTAAAGAAGAGGTGTCTACATTTGGGTTTGAGTGTATCTCACCCTCGAGTGGCACCCTCCTCAGCTCTACAACCTTATCCGATGACAGCACCCTTCTTAGCCCCTCCACATCCCCCTACTGCACCCTCGCTATCAGTGTCCCCACCTGGCTGTTGTTCCGCGTTTGATACATCGCTGGTCCTGTGCATGGAGGCACTAAAAAGGACGGTAACTGAGGGAAGGGCACTTAGCGTCGGTAAAATAAACTAACAGATGACTTGTACCATATTGAAAATATGTCAGTGTACACATGGATTAAATTTGGCATTAATTATTGACTATTATTATTTTTGTTTATTAATGTCGAGTATATAATTATAAAATAATCATTATGTCTTAGTGAAACAACTTAGAGTTGTGATTATTTTTTTATTATTTAATTTCAAATTTATTATTTTGCCTAATGGTTATTCAGTGCTCTTACAATCTTTGAAAGGTTGAGTGTCTTCGAACATAGCTTCTTACCCTTTGGAAGGTTATGTCTATTCAGACATAACTTCTTCATCTTTGAAAGATTGGATCCGTTCAAATATATTTATTGAACATTATTATTGAATACTTTTCATAACTTTCGATTCTCCTTTTCAGGATATATAGTCACTATTTTCAATTGTTTCCCTTTGGGAGTTCCTTGAAAAATACCATAATTGCTTTATAGTATTCTTATTAGAGGCTTTGTTGTATTTTGGAAGATTTTTGCCAATAACCATTAGCAACATTGTAGGTAGAGGTGTGTAAGAGAACTAGGAACTGCCTAGAACCAGACCAGGCTAGCCCAAAACCAACATTTCCCATGGGGACTAATATGGTTTTCGGTTCCAATTTACTAGAATTGATGAGTACCAATTCGGTTTCCGGTTCCAGGTTGCCTATTCGGACTGGACCGGTGTCTGTAGTTTCTCTATCAACTTTTTGTTTGTTCTAATGATCCATTTACTTACTTTCTCAGTCAAAATAAAATAAAGAAACAAAGAGTATGGATGAGACTGATTGGAAATATCCATAAATGTTGTGGTGCTTTGTCCTCATGATATAAAATGAAGAGTCAATGGCTCCTTTTAAAAATATAATTAGGTCTCTCCTTAGCTATTACCGTGATTAAATTATGTTGACGTGAAAAAAAGATGGATCAAGCGATTAACATTGTGAATTCTATGGAGTTAGTACTTCTAACTTAGAGTCTAATTCTCAATATGTTACTAGTGTTGGGAAACCCTAAGAGGACTACACCATGACTTTCAAAGAAATTAAGTTCCTAACTAATGAGTATTGTTGATTTATTCTACCCTATAGTTTTCAATCCTTAATCAAAATCCATAGCTCGCAATTCAACCCAAATTTAAGGCTAGACAAGCTTTAGTGCTCTACGTAAACACTAGGTTCGTCATGATATTAATTGATGAATGCAATTCTATAGGGATCGTGAACTAGTTCCATGGACCTACTCGGGAATCAGACTAGACTAGACCGGCAGTCCAATTTTTAGGTGGATCCATGGAACCAACGAGCAATTCTTGATTTCAAATTTTGAAATCCAGTCCATAATAGGGGGCTCCTAGTTCTAAGGTAGGAACCGCCCACCTAGACCATGCTCACCCTTAGTTGTTGAGCAAATAATTTTATAAAAAAATGTTATCGCACCTCAAAGTTTGATTCCATTCTTCTTTCCCAATCATTTTTTCCCCAACATCTAGTGCATGTTGAGTGTGGGGAACATTAACCGAGAGAAAAGAAAAAAAGAAAGAAAGAAAGAAAGAAAATCAAGATAATTTATAAAATTTCTCACATTGACATCATTTTGAGTAGAATCCTACACGTCATATTGATGGTCACGACATAAGACGGCCTGCATTGACTAAAACTCCACGTCAAGTTTTTCCAATGTAAATGGGCTAAATAAATAACATTAGAAAATCGTTAAAAGATTCTAGACTACATGAGTCAAATTGAAAAATTTATAACTGAATTAGTGTCCGTACATTAGGTTTATGACTTTCTGGGTAATTTCTCCTAGAGAAGCATACCTTCATGCAATAATACATTTTATTTTAAAAATAAAGTAACACTATCTTCTTTTTCTTTTTGTCAAATAGAAATACTATTTCATTCATTCAAAAGCTATACATGAGCGAAGTTGATAAGAATCAATACATAATAAGTCCCAAAGAGGTAGGGGTTGCCTAGACATATAATTGGAGGGGACTGCATTGCATTCCTCAAAGAGACATCTCAAAGCCCATGGGCTTAAACTCGGTTCAACAGTGAATCTAATGGTAGATTAATTGTCTGATAGAACATTCACGTGCACCGCAGATTCGTCCTTCTGCTCATACGTTAATTGTCTGATAGAACATTCACGTGCACCACAGATTCGTCCTTCTGCTCATACGGGTCCTGTAGCCAGAGCAATGCTTCCTTCACCGTTTTTTTTTTTTTTTTTTTTTTTTTGGTTTTGGTCGAAAGTAGTGCTTGCATTTCATTCTTTGAAACGAGAATTACAAGGGAAAGATAAGTTGAAATCAGAACTTAAAATATTCCAAAGGGGTTGCGGTGGTTCAATTCGCCAACCTGAGGGAAGGGTTTGTAGGCGAAATGCTTTTGCTACCCAATCTGCAGCATAATTTGCATCTCTGGAACAGTGGGTTAACTTTACGTGGGGCACTTGGGCCAAAATCTGCTGGCACTCCTGGATCAGGTCCTTCACGGCCCATGGTGCTTCTATCCGGCCCATGATGGACTCTACAACCGTGCGGCAATCAGTTTCACAGACTAAAGACTTCTGCGGTTCTTGTACTTGCCCCACGTGAGTGTCGTTCTCTTTCTTCAACAAAAGCAGTCCATGGAGCACGGCTAGGGTTTCCGCTTGTAGGGGTGAGGAGGCGTGGATGGCTTTGGCGAAGCCCTCAACGATTTCTCCGCTGGAATTTCGCAAAAGACCTGCAACAGAACCGGCGGATTCTCCTTCCACCCAAGAGCAGTCAACGTTCAATTTCAGGTTTCCTCCTTCCGGCGCTGTCCAGCTCGTGGGTAAGTTTTGCGCTGTGGTTGTTCTGTTTCTGGTGCGTTGGTTCCATCTTTTGAAGCTCCGAGTTTGTGCTAGGGCATTCGCCATTATGGCCTCTGTTTTCGGCTTCCTATCACGGAAGATGTGGTGATTTCGATATTTCCAGATCTGCCAGAGCACCTCCACCACGAGCCCTGCATCCGGTGAGTCTGTCTTTGCGTCAAAAAATTCTGCGAGCCATTTATCCATTCTTGTGGCCGATCGTGTACTAGTGCTGAGGTTCAAACTTGGATCTGACCATACTCTGTTTGTTGTTTTGCAGAAGAAAAATAAGTGCTCGACTGTCTCGGGGAATTTTGAGCAAAGCGGGCATAGTGGGTCAGGTAGGATTCTTCTCTGGTAAAGTTTTTCTTTTGTTGGGATAGCATCCTGGCAAAGGCTCCACAGGAATACTTTTAGCTTGGGGGGGATTGATAATTGCCATAGCTTTGTCCAGAGGGTTCGGGGAGGCTGATATGAAGTGGATGCTCTGTTTCTGTCTTGCCGATTGGACTGATCATACACTTTGTTGTACCCGCTTTTAACTGTGTAGTTCCTGTGTTGTTTCCGGTCAAATCGGTTGATCGGTTTAGTACGCATGGTGATAGGTATAGCTAAGATTTCATTGACAATTCTCCGTTCAAAGAAGTGATTCAGCACCGGTTCTTTCCACTCTCTTTTTTCCTCGTCAATTAATTCCGCTACCAGTTGAGGCTCTTCTCTGCTTTCTGGGCCTCCTAGCACACCCTGTGATAACCAGTGATCTTGTCGAATATTAATGGATTTTCCATCTCCCACTTTCCACCGAATAGCTGGTTCAATAGCATCCCGTCCCATTAGGATGCTCTGCCATCCCCACGAGGGTCTTTGGCCTTTTTTTGCTCGCCATAAATTGCCATTAGGGAAGTATATACCCCTCAGAATCTGACTCCATAATGCTGCGGGTGACTGGGATAATCGCCATGCTTGTTTTCCCAATAAGGCTTTGTTTAAAGTAAGCAAATCTTTAAAGCCTAGACCTCCTCTGTCTTTTCTGGACTTTAGGACCTCCCAACTCTTCCAATGTATGCCTTTCCTCGCTTCGTTTTGCTTCCACCAGAACGCTGCTATTCTTTTTTCAATGGCTCGACAGATTGAGACAGGTATTTTAAAGATGGACATTGCATAATGCGGCAGCGCTTGCACAACGGTTTTAATCAATATTTCTTTCCCAGCTTTAGACAAAAATTTCTCCTTCCAGCCCTCTAGCTTCATGTTTACTCGTGCCAAGATCCACGCAAACATTTCTTTTTTGGTTTGACCCCAATCAGATGGTATCCCTAAGTATTTCCCCGTTCTTTCAATGCTCGGTACACGCATTTCTTGAGCCATGTTCTCCTTTAAAGCTTGTGGACAGCCTTGACTGAAGAAAATGCCTGACTTATTCAGATTGATTGCCTGCCCCGTCGCATAGCAATATTGGTTTAGTATAGCTGCTAGGCCTTGACATTCTCTAATCGTGCCATCCATAAAGAAGATTGCGTCATCCGCGAACAACAGGTGAGATAGAATTGGGCAGTTCCTATTTAGTTTTATCCCCTTTAGACTTCCATCCTCTATTGCTGTGTTCATCATCCAAGAGAGAACATTGGCTGTTAGTATGAATAGGTAGGGAGATAACGGGTCTCCTTGTCGGATGCCCCGTGTTGGGGTGAAATACTCTGTTGGCTCGCCATTTACTTTCACATTATAAGTGACTGTTGTCACACATTGCATGATTAAATGGACCCATTGTTCACTAAAGCCCATATGTAGCATACTCAGCCGAAGAAAGTCCCATTCCACCCTGTCATATGCTTTCTGCATGTCCAGTTTCAATATTGCTTGAAATTTCTTGTTCCTCTTCTTTACCCTCATTTGGTGCAACACCTCTTGAACAATGAGGATGTTATCTTGGATTTGCCTGCCTTGGACAAAGGCACTCTGTTCTTGTTCAATGATCTGTGGTAGCCAAAGCTTTAATCTGTTTGCCAATACCTTTGAAATTATTTTATAGCTGAAGTTACATAAGCTGATTGGTCGGAACTGGTTGATGCTTTCTGGATTTGTAACTTTCGGTATAAGTGCAATGTGTGTTTTGTTGAGGATGGGGTCAAGAGTACCTGAGTCGAAGAAGTTCTGGACTAACAGCATCACATCCCCTTGTATATCATCCCAGAAGTGCTGATAAAATTGCCCATTTAGACCGTCTGGCCCTGGAGCCTTTAGATTACCAAGCTGAAACACAGCCTCTTTTACTTCTTCGGGTGAAATGGTTGCCATTAAATCCGCATTCATCTCTGATGTCACTACTTTCTTGCATTGGTTAAGGATGGGTTGAATATTCCAGGATGCTTAAACAACATATAGTAGATTATTATCACTCTCTCTATGAATCGGTTGAATATTCCAGGATGCTTCCTTCACCGTTAGGGCTTCGATTTCGAGTGGAGAAGAATTTCATATGAATATATGCCAGGTGTAAAAAGATTTATTTTGTTAAGGTTTTTGCAATAAATGCATCTTCTACTATTTCAAATTTCATAACAAAAGTTCTATTAGATACTTAATAAAGGCTTCTCTTCTTTATTCTCTCCTCATGTGACATTTTCTTGCTCTCTAATTTTTTCTTTCCACGTCCTTTAACCTATTTTTTTTCTCCTTTTTCAATTTTCTGCACAGAGCTCATGTTTGCCTCTTCCTTTGGCCCGCGAAACGAGTCAAAAAAGCTCAATGAAGGTTACCAATTTTCAAACCACTTGAGAGTACAGAATTCTGCAGAAACTTGTTGGCATTTTGCCACGTTGGAGGCAGATTAATTGATTAACAGGTCAAATCCAGCCATGGCTTTCTCTTCGTCCCAAGTGCACTTCACTCGAAGTCCAAGCACAAAAAACAGAGAAAAGAGACACGGTTTTTATATAGCAAAAACCTATGAAGCCCGGACACGTCGCCGGAGCTTCTGAGTTGGTTCTGTGTCGTGTCCGACACGTGTTGGAACGTGTCGGACACCTCTCGGACACGCGGTCAACTTTTTTCGTCACGCGCGTCGGAGCGTGTCCGAGGGAGAAGGATCGTTGAAGAAGACGGAGGGTGGAGGCGAGACCGGGGAGTAGAGGCAACGCCGCGACGGCGAGGGAGGGCCAGAGGAAGAGCAGGCGATCCAGAGGGCAGGGCCGCGATTTCGACGCTGCGATGGAGGACCGACGGCGAGGCTTCAAAGATGTTCGAGTTTTCATTGATCTGCTCGGATATCTTCTGGTACTCCTGGTCAACTTCATCCGCGAACTGATCGAGGTCAGGCTCTTGCACGCCGGAGACGGAATGGGGCCGGAGGTATCGTCGCCCTTGATTCTGCGAGCCCCTTCTCCCCCAACGTGAGAGCGTGCGAAGGGAGAAGAAGACAACTTGGGGGGGTTGATTGATGGGGGCGGGAGAGCAGGTGGTGGCGTGGGTCGGGGATTATTGATGGGGGCGGGGCAGGGAGCAGGTGGTGTCGTGGGTGGGGAGGGGAGAGAGAGAGTAGGGAAGAAACCGAAAGTTGGGAGAAAGTATTGGAGAAAAGATTGGGTGCCCGGATTTTGGTGATGGCGTGGGGGATTGGAGAGAGAGAAATGGGGGAGGGCAAATAATTTTTAGGGATGAGCGTATAGAGGGAAAAGAAGAGAGGGGAAAATAATTTTGAGAGGTTTTTGTGGAGAATAACTTTTTTGAACGATAAAGTTATTTTGGTTATAAAAATAAATAAATTAGTCAAAAAATGATTTCAAAAAATAAAAATATTGAATGTTAAATAATGATAAATTTTGATGATTATAAAAGATCATAGATTTATTTAAATAAAGTTGATTATATTTTTTGTTAGTCATTAGTTTTATTCATAATTTTTGTTAAAGTTAAAAATATGTTCTCAAATATGGTTAAGCATTAATTATGAATATATCTTTCAAATTTTCTATGAATATATCTATTAATATTATTAGTGTAAATTCATTATAAGTTCTTGTTATTTATTTATTTATTTGTGAATTTGAATCAAATTAATTAAAACTAAAAATATTTATTCAATAATACTGTGTCGAAATTTTCTATTTTTGATAAATGACGTATCGGCATGTCGTGTCGTGTCGCGTGTACGTGCTACTTAGGCAAAAACTACAATTATTCGAGCTCACGGAGGCTTCTTTTGCTTGTCTTCATCGGTGTTAATTCCAGATTCTAAATATCTTTGGACTAGTGCGTCTCCTTTGCACAGTGAGTTCCAGCTATTCTTGCTCCAATTCTTTTATTTTGGGCGTAAATATATATATATATATATATATATATATATATATATTAGGATTAATATCACAAAAAAATAAAAATTGATATATATAATAAATTTATCTCAAGTTAATTTTTTAATCATAAAAAATCTAAAATCGGTACATTTATAACAATTTTATTTCAAATTAATTTTTTAAACACAAAAAAAAAACCTTAAATTGATATATCTGTAATAAGTTTACTCTAAGTTAAATCTTTGACAACCAAAAACCCCTTGTGATAAAGCCAAAAATCCAAAATTGATACATTTGTAATAGATACATAATTCGTTAAAAAAATCACAAAACTAATATATATGTGACAAACGGAGGGTAATTTCCCAAATTAGTATATTCGTCAACTACCACGTATCATCCAATTCAGTAATTTGATAATAAAATTGAATGAAAACTAACAAAAGGTAAATTTGTCATAGATGTACCAATTTGAGGTTTAAAATTAGTTTGTCATAAATTTATTATAAGTTTACCAGTTTATGATTTTTTTTGGTAAAAAAATTAGTTTAAGATAAATTTATTACAAGTATATATGTTTTAGATTTTTCATGATTAAAAAATTAATTTGAAGTAAATTTATCATATACATATCAATTTAAGATTTTTCGTAATATTAATTATGTATGTTAAGTTAATTTTTGCACGGAAAATAATGGGTTCCATGCGGATCTCACCCCATCAGATCTAAAGCTCGACCGAGCTTTAGCCATGGTAAATACTTGCTCCTTGCTGGTCGGTATTGCTTTCAGTTATCGCCCTTGTAACGGGTTATCCATCACGTGACGTGGTTCAACGAATTTGTGGTTCATCTTTTATCATTTCGTATATAGTGGGTTCATCCAACTTCTCTAAACCTAATGGATACGTGGTCCATTCTTCCACCATTTGTCTACCTCCATTTTTACGTGGGGTCATCCATAATGATACAATAGATTTGGCCGATCCATACTTTTAAAAGCTCGATTATTAAATGACAATCTCAGTGTCATCATTCAATAATTGAATGGTGCCACTATTGAGGATTGATTCTGACATCTATTCCCTGTTATTGCATAGACATATCCAAATCACATGCCTATGTCGGTGTAGGCTTGTAGCGTCACATCCACGAGCCATGCATGTCATTTGGCTTTGCATTAAGTGACCTTGACTTGCTCCCGCTATCACCCACGCTCATGAAAATGTAAAAGAAGCTCAAGCAATTTGCCGAATATCATTAACTCAGGATGCGAAGAAGGGGCAAGCTTCTTGCAAGAATCGACTTCCCCAGCAAAAAGGCAAAACGAATTCAGAGAACCAAAGACATAGAATTAGTCTTGCAAGAAATGAACTTCTACGGGACGCAGAGAGCAACACAAGTTACACAAGGGATGGGGTTCTACTGTTTATGTTATTGTTATGGGAAAATGTCACAAATAGTCCCTATATTTTTACTCAATGTCCAATTTCGTCCATGAACTTTCGATTGGCTTAATTTGGTCCCTGAACTATTGATAAAATGTCCGATTTAGTCCCTGAACTTTCGAATGACTCAATTTGGTCCCTGAACTATTAATAAAATGTCCGATCCAGTCCCTGAACTTTCGATCGGCTCAAGTTGGTCCCTGAACTATGATGAAATGTCAAATCTAATCATTTGTTACTGTTTTTCTTTTTTTCTTTTCCTTTTTTTTCCTTTTTTTTCTCCTTTTTTCCTTTTTTTTTTTTGCTTTCCCTGGCGTCCGGCGAGGGCCCCTCGCCGGCGTCCCTCGCAAGCGCCGGCGAGGGGCTCTCCCTCGCAGATGTCGGCGAGGGGCCGTCCTCGCCGGCATCTGCGCGGGGCTCTCCCTCGCCAGATCTGGCGAGGGGCCGTCCTCGCCGGCGTCAGCCCCTCGCCCGCTTGCGAGGGACGCCGGCGAGGGGCCATTGCCGATCTGGCGAGGGAGCCCCTCGCCCTCGCCCGACGCCGGCGAGGGGCTCTCCTCGCAAATCTGGCGAGGGCCGTCCTCGCCGGCGTCTGCGAGGGAGAGCCCCTCGCCGGCGTCCCTCGCAGATCTGGCGAGGGAGAGCCCCGCGCATACGCCGGCGAGGATGGCCCCTCGCCGGCGTCTGCGAGGGAGAGCCCCTTGCCGGCACTTGCGAGGGACGCCGGCGAGGGGCCCTTGCCGGACGCCGGCCGTCCGCCGGGGAAAGCGAAAAAAAAAAAAAAAAGGAAAAAAGGAGAAAAAAAAAGGAAAAAAAAGGAAAAAAAAGGGAAAAAAAAAGGAAAAAGAAAAAGAAAAACAGTAACGAAGGATTAGATTTGACATTTCATCATAGTTCAAGGACCAACTTGAGCCGATCGAAAGTTCAGAGACTGGATCGGATATTTTATTAATAGTTCAGGGACCAAATTAAGTCATTCGAAAGTTCAGGGACGAAATTGGACATTTTATCAATAGTTTAGGGACCAAATTGAGCCAATCGAAAGTTCAGGGACAAAATTGGACATTGAGTAAAAATATAGGGACTATTTGTGACATTTTCCCTATTGTTATCACCAGCATCGCTACCGCTACTAAGTTACGTGTTCAAAAACGTCTTATAAACTAAATTTTTACGTTACATGTTAAAAATTGCTTGTCAAAATAGTTAACTTTTTTAGATTTTATTTTGCGTTTGTATTGATACTACCAAATGATTCATTTCAAGATCACCCATTAATCTAAAGTCTTATGTTTTATCAAAAATAAACTCGATTGCATATTATTATTCTTGATGAGAAATTATTATACATGATAATAGTATATATACTAAATAGAATTTTGGTATGGAAATGATGATGAGTTCCATGCGAATCTTGCTCCATCCCAACTGACGTTTAGGGCACGTTTGGTAACATTTCTGTTTAAAAATTGTGTTAGGGAACAGAAATAGAAAAAAAGTATTTCTGTTTCGGGGAACAATTTTTGAATAAAAAAATGCGTTTGGTAAACTTGTTCCGGGAATAAAAAATGAACAGAAACATGTTTGGTAAATTTATGTTTGTTTCTTTTAGGGTTAATACCCTGAAAAACTTCAAACTGGTACATTTGTGACAAATTTACTCCAAACTATTTTTTTGACCATGAAAAATCCCAAATTGGTATAGCTGTGACAAATTTACCCCGACTGAATATAAAAAAATCATAAACTGGTATATTTATGACAAATTTACCCCAAACTAATTTATTCGACTGCAAAAAACCCAAAAATGGTAAATTTGTGACAAATATACCCTTTGCTAAATTGGATTAATACCATAAAAAAATCAAAAAAATTGTAAACTGTGACAAACGGAGCATAAAATCCTAAATTGGTATACTGGTCAACTGTCACGTGTCATTTAACTTAATAATTTGAGAATAAAATTTAATAAAAACTAACAGAGGTTAAATTTGTCACAAATATACCAGTTTGGGGTAAATTTGTCAAAGGTATACCAGTTTAGGGTTTTTGGCAGTCAAAAAAATAGTTTAGGATAAATTTGTCAAAGTGTACCAATTTGGGGTTTTTCGGGGTATTAACCCTTTCTTTTAATTTTTTAATATTTTTTAATATTTTTCTTTATTTTCTTTATTTTTTCTTTTTTTCTTCTTTTGGCCGGCGGCCTCGCCTAGCCATGGCGAGGCAAGCTCGGGCTCACCCAGATCCGGCGAGCCCGAGCTCGCCTAGCCTTGCCCAGCGTCGGTGAGGCTCAGCCTCGTCGGTGGCTGGGCGAGCTCGGGTTCGCCGGATCTGGGCGAGCCCGAGCCTGCCTAGCCAGGGGCCGGCGATGCTCCAGCGAGGTCGCGGCCCTCGACGGCGTCGCCAGCCCTTGATGGCCAGTCGTCGGCCATGGCCGAGGCCGGCGACCGGCCAAAGAAAAAGGAAAAAGAAAAGAAGAAAAAAAAAAGAGAAGAAAAAGAGAGGAGAGAGAAAATTTGTTCTTAAAAATTGTTCCAGAAATAAGAAACATGTTTTTCTTGTTTCTTATTTATGTTCCAAATGTGTTCTAGGAACAAAAAAATATATTTGGAATAAAAACGCAAACAAATGCATTTCTGTTCTTTTTTTATTCCATGAAACAAAAAAAACAGAAATTTTGTTCATAAACAGAAATAAAGAACATTAACAAACATGCCCTTAAGTGAACGTATTAGCTACTCGAAATACTTGCTCCTTGCTGGTTGATGCAACTTTTGTTTATAGTCCTTGGTATTCTATTATTTATCCATCACGTGATGTTTGTATTCATTCGTGGAATTTGTATTTCATCTTTATCATATGGTACACACAGTGGACTCGTCAATCCACTCCAATTTTTCCAAAACCTAATGAATATTTGTGGTCCATTCCTCCATTATTTGTGTACCTCCTTCGCTTCATATGGGGCCATCCACAATTGTCGACAGATAACTCACGAAATCGGAACAGTTGAGAATGTAACTCAATTAATATCAACAATACTAAATGATTTGACCAATCAAATCAATACTTTAAAAACTCGATTGTTTAATGACGACGCTATGATGGACCGAATCAACATTCACTCATGCATATACATGTACGAATCACATGTTAGTGTTGATAGAGCTGCACATCACTGGTCGAAGAGAGAGCCGAACCCAAAACGCGTGAAGCACAAGGTTGACCCCCGGAAGTACATGAACAAAGGGGTTTTTTCCCAAGTCATGCATGTCATTTGCGTTGCATTGCTTGGCCTTGTTGTTCATGCTGTCACCCACGGCCATTATAATGTCATAAGAACTGCATTTTTATGTTTCATTTAATTTTTTTTTGTCAATGTTTGCAATAGGAAAGTTGCACAAATCGACAGAAATTGTAAAGGAAGTGTTGGAATCAAAGGAAATCAAAGGAAAATCAGAGCGATGACCACTGAAATTAAAATTAAAGTGCAAACAAAGAAAAATAAATCACTAAGAAACTTCACTGAAATTGAAATATCTTCAGAGTTATAGACACATTGATGCTTAACTGAAAACATTGAAATGAAAGTTACACTATTATTTACAATGCACCTGAAGGATAGCAAACTCCAAAACTAAAGCTGAAATTTAGAGACGTTGGTTCAAAATGAAAAAAAAGTTTCGGAGGAAAATTTGGCAGTGTTTTGGCATAGCTCGAGTGTCCCCTCTTTCTTTGTTTTCTTTTTATTTGTACTCCTGGGATTTTCTTCGACAATTATTGAAATTCTTGTGTGATTCCCCACTCTAGCCACTCCATATTTCCATGATTCACTCTATTTCCACAATTTTAGTAACTCCAAAGGCAATTGTGTCTCCTGCAAATAGACTGCCATTTTATTTATGACTTATTTTAATTTTGTAACCATTCTAGCTGCTAACTCAAACAGCGCGAGATACCATTTCCTTAATCTGATCGAAATGGTAACCAATATGCCTTAGATCGAAGTCAGGTCACACAACCTTAAGGTGACGTCAAACTGGGCTGGATTTATAAGATTCTTACTGTGAAATCGAAGATGTAGATGATGAAGAATGGAATCAGATGATGATGATGAAGAATAGACTCAGCAGAAGCAAAATCTGTACAAGAGATGTTCTATATATCTTTGTATCAGAATCTCATGTTTGTACAAAGTATCGACTACAACGAACAATACAAATCCTCTGTTCTTCCTCTTCTACTCTTTTTTCATTGTGTGCACATCTCATAGTCAAGCATCCCTATCTTTACCATACTGAGTTCTCTATTTATAACAAAAGGAGAGAAGCTAATTTTCCAGTAACAGAAAAACTGAACTAACAAACTTCGCCAACTGTTTACAACAGAACATCAACCCATTAACTAAGCAAGCTTGGCGATCCATGTCTTCTACATCGTATATTCTTCACCGTTGATTAGTGTGGCGATCCGTTGATCATCAGCTTGTTTCTGTTTTTCGCATACTTGATTTATCTTTTTCCTTCTCGAAGTCACCAGCTGACTTTATAGTAACAGCGTAAGATAAAGATCCTGATCCTTTTAACACTTACGTCCTGTCATGCCCAATTATGAACACAAACATTTATTCTTACTTTGGTCGGCTTTAGGGTGGCTGTAAAAGTCAATTCCTTCGAAAATGAAACACCAACATCCTTAGGTCATTGGCCCGAGAAAGCAGTCACAGAACGCGTCCTTTTGAGTATTGAGAAGTCCGTCGGATACAAGACTATAATTTTCTTCGCTGTGATCCAACTGGCGAGAGCAACTTGATAGAAACATAAACTAGAGTAGTGAAAGATTGTTAGTAATACTTAAATACTGGGGTGATTGTCCGATCAATCCTAAACTTATTGCACATATACTGATTTAGTTTTAAACTTTTGCCAATTTTGTCCTGAAACTTTGAGTGAAATTTTAATGTAGTTCTTCAAGCCAATTTACTCAAGAAAGTGTTAACCCATCGGTGTGTCACGTAGAATGGTCAGTGATAACTAGATGGTTGGCAAAATTTGACCGAAAGGATTACATTGTAATTTTGCACTGAGTTTTAGGACTAAATTAACAAAATTAAAAAGTTTAGACCGAATTGGCATCCATATGATAAGTTTAGGACTGGTTTGGTAATTTTCTCCTTAAATGTTAAGATGCACTTTCATCTGATAGTGAAGCTTTTACAATAGTTAGCAGGGATCTTACAAAATTATATATGATATCAAAATAGGAGATCCTGAGTTATAATATTTCCAACCTGTTAATTATGTCCCTTATTATATGTTTCACGCTTGGTCATAGCCTAAGGTCTAGCCTACAATTGATGAGAAGTATTAGAATATTTAAATATTAGACAAAATATTTGTCTAATAACTTAATTTTTAGAATAACTGGCAATGTCCTCACAAATTTTACGAAAATGGTATAGGAGTTAAATGGGGATAAAAACACCACAAATGTCGTCACTTTTGTACAAAGCTAACTTGAGTGCCATAACTTTTTTTTCGACCACTTGGGTGTTATAGCTTCTAAATACATTCACTTAAGTGTCATAATTTTTAATTGATCACTTGAGCAACATAACTTTTAATAGCATTTACTTAAGTGTTGGAAATTCAACATGACACGACATTTGTGGCGAACGTTTTTAAAGATATTAAGTACTAAAATAATCGATTGAAAAGTTATATGGCGATTAAGATAAGTGTACTAAAAGTCCTAAAATTTTCAAAAAAATCAATCAAATTATAAAACTTGTCAAATTGGGACAATCAACTCTATCCGTTAACTCCGTCCATACATCTTTCTCTTAATTTCGTTAGTATATTCTGTGTATCTGGTTTGCCAAGACTCTTCATGTTGTAGAATTTTGTGTCCCGGTTCTTGAAAGTAGTCATTTATTTATTTGGTAGATGGGCATGTACCTCCTATGAGTGTATGGTGATGTCTGATCGAAAAGATATTGAACAAGACAAAGAATGAATGTGTGGTCACTGGCGTCGATAGCAAGAAATATCAAATTCAGTTGACTTACCTAACCTGATATATAGCTAAAGTTCATCTCCATCGTTAATCACGTGAGCTTTATGATGGGACCACGTAATAAATGATTAAGACATAATCATCTACATCATCTATAAATCACTGAAAGAGACTGCAGCTTGTCGGTCCTTCACCTCCATCTCTGTGAGAGAGCTAGAGAGAGAGAGAGAGAGAGAGAGAGAGAGAGAGAGATTAGCAAGCATCGAAGGTGATGAAGAACGGCCGGGGCGTTCTGGTGACCTCTAAGTTGGCAAAGGCAATGATAGTGTCATAAATGAGGTGGCAATAGAACACCTTGCTCGAGGAAGAAGAATGGAGAAAAGGGAAAAAAGAGAAAAACAAAGGAAAAAGATGAATAAGTAAAGTTGTCTTATCAAAGTTAGCTGAAAATTTAATATGCAACTTACCCTCTTAATTGCAGATGATTCTAATCAATAAAAAATTCAATATTGACGATGTCACTGTTGGTAAAATAATCGGGTCGGAATCACATAAAATATTTATAACTATCAATAATATTATAGCAGTTTGAGTGAGGTCAATGAGCCCATGCAGGGCATATTGGTTGGCTTTTAAGTGACAACTTTGTAAATGGTATTACAAAGGCGGATAGGCTGGAATTGGTTAGCATTTTCAAGCCCTAGACATTTAAATAGCAAGGGAAAACTTGCAAGTGATTTTGAAAGAGACCGACAATGATCTCTTTCTGTCCATTCCCCATTTTCACCAATCTAAAAATGGTACTGTCTTAGGGGGTGGAAGAAAAAGAGAGACAGAAGCGAAGTTTAGTTGGTGAAAGCTTTTTTTAAGCGTTATTCTCTCTTGTTGAAATATCTCACGTTATTTAATTAGGAGATTTATGTACTCTTTATATACGTGTATTCTCCTTCCGTCTATTAGTTTAAACTTTTCAATTGGACTTCATGACATGGCATTGGACCCACTTTCTAACCCAGTTTATTTTGCATGTGGATCCACCAGCTCAAGTTTTTTTTTTTTTTTTTTTTTTTTGGATATTCTAATCTCTCTTTTAGTTATCTATTTATTTATTTATTTGGGTCTTTTCCTTAAGAAATCCCTGGGGGGGGGGAATTGGCAGATAGATGTTCAAGTATATTGTTAAAATACTTGGCCTGTGCTTGGCGACTCCTTAGCTCTGATTCAGTGTTCGATGCAATATTGGATCGAGATTATAAAATTGGCTGCCAGATATATGATCCCTAGGGAGATCAGCGATATCCATACTACCCTGGATATGAATCTTCAGATGAATATTTAAATAGGTTGATTCGCTTATGGCCATGAAAGGATTCGGTGAGCTACCTTTCAATTATTATTGATGGACGTTGCAAAATACTATTCAAAGTTGACATGATACCTACTTGTACAGAAATTATAGACTGCACTTCACGATACGAGATAACGTATTTCAAATGTATGTTGTATGTCTCTGCGAGACATTGTTCAAATAGAAATGAAACAATGACATAAGAATGTTTATATCTCAATTGATAAAAGTTAAACATTTAGGACTTTTGTGGTACTTAACTCATATCTGAAATCTTAGAAGTGAGCTGGTTTAGTCGTTAGCGAGTTAAATGAAAGCATCAATAATGCTAGGAGTATTAAATTTTTTATTTCAAATTTATTGAAAGATGTAATTTGACAACATTTAATGTGTAAATTGTATGAGACACCCAACATCATCTTCATATAAGTATTTCGTTTAAAGTTCGAGACCTTATCCCAGCAACGATCTTTCTGATGCAAGAAGCCTCTATTTAAGCTCATCGTCCCACTAAGCATCAACCAACTCTTCACTCCAATTCTCCACCACCACCACCATGCAAGCCTCTCAACCTCTTCCTCCACCCCATTTAAGGTACTTGCGAGACGAGGACATGCCGCAAGCATTCAAGGGCTTGTTCTCCTCTCTCCCTTCAGAAGAAGACTGGATCACCGCCTCTTTCCGCTTGTACCAGGGCTTCTGGCTCTCCTCTCGACTCTTCAAAGGCATCCTCACTTGCCAAAACCCCTTCCAAGCTCACCCCTCTGATATCCTCCTCGTCACTAGTCCAAAATCTGGCACCACCTGGCTAAAGGCCATCCTCTTCGCTCTTTTGAAACGTGCCAAGTACTCTGACTCCGACTCACAACGACGCCACCCTCTCCTAACCCAAAACTCCCATGACCTCGTGCCCTTCTTGGAGCTCAATCTCTATCTCAACCAAGAAAATCCCGATCTCACTGCTATAGCATCCCCTAGGCTCTTTGCCACCCACATGCCGTATTCCTTGCTTCCACAGTCAGTGAGGGACTCCAACTGCAAGCTGGTTTACCTGTGTAGGAACCCCAAGGACACCTTCGTCTCAATGTGGCACTTTGCCAATCGGATGAGGCCGGAAGAGAAGGGCCAGATTCCGATCCAGGAGGGCCTCGACAAGTTTTGTCGAGGGGTGAGCGTTTGTGGGCCTTTTTGGGACCATGTGTTGGGTTACCACAAGGCGAGCTTGGATATGCCCGAGAAGGTGTTGTTCATGATGTACGAACAGATGAAAGTGGACCCGCATGTTCATGTGAGGAGGTTGGCCGATTTCCTGGGGTGTCCATTCAGTAAAGAAGAACTGAGAGACGGGACAGTGGAGGGAATATTGAAGATGTGTAGCTTCGACAATATGAGCGCATTGGAGGTGAATAAGTGTGGGAAGTTGTCGACAGGGGCAGAGACCAAGTGGTTCTTCAGGAGAGGCGAGGCTGGAGATTGGGTGAATTACATGAGTTCTGAGATGGGAGAGAGAATTGACGGTGTCATGGAAGAGAAGTTGCGTGGTTCTGGTTTGAAGCTTTGAGAGTTCGGTTTAATAGAAAAAGTATCTGCAGGCCATTGAAGAAGCATTGTATTTCTAATGCCATAGGATGAAAGGTCTTCAGTGGCAATGTCGGTCGTGGCTCGGTCTCCATAGAGGGATGCTCCAAGGTTGTGATTCTAGTCTGCATGGTTTGGCCAACACGTAGGTGTCTAATAAAAAGCTGCCATCCTTCTCCCTGGGAGCTTATGGATTTATCTTCTGTCGTTCTTTTCAATTCCTTTTTTTAATTTTTGCTGATTGAAGCATCGGGGCATGTGGTCTTCTATAAGTGTTGTAGTTCAGTGAACATTCTAGTTCATATTTCGATGTCCTCAAACAAATTGAGTTGCTAAACCAAGGATCTTTGTGTCTTGGAGAAAAAAAAATTATCTATTTGTTTTCCTTCCAAGCCCTGAAAAGAGAAAAAAGTTAATGATAAAGAAGAAAGCGGCCATAAATAATTGACACACCAAGACCGAGTCTATACAGTTTGGTAGTGCACGTATGGTATGGAGTAAACCTGTCAAATGGGTGGTTCATGTCAAGTATGTATGGATAAAAAATGGCCCAACCTAAAATTGACTTAATTTGTCGAGACCTTCCCAGAGGTGAACCATCAAAGGAAAACTAATGAATAACTAAGCAAATGCTTAGGGTAGACTTTCTTAAGCCCATACAAATTCCAACTTTGTAGTTTCAATTTAATCAATTAAACATGCAAATCAATTCATTTTGGAGTAGCCACTAATGTATTACAAAATTAATTAGAAACTCAAGTATAATGTGAGGAAATATTTTACTTTTATGAATTATAGATTTATGGATCGGGGGACTTGATCACACTAGATAAATCTAACATCCTTTTGCTACCTTTTTTCTCCTTATCTCAAAAAATATTCGCAAGCAATCTTGATAAGCTTTAATCGTAAATCACTAACGCTCAACAATCAAATGCTACAAATAAATAACGAAATAATTTGAAAAACCTTGATGCGCTAAGCATATCAAAAGCAAAGCTCCATTATCGTCCAATGCAAAAAGCATTCTGCAGGATGTTGACTACAATATAGACAATGATGAAAGTATGCAATGCTAATTAATTATTTTTCGGGGATTTTTCTTGTTAACAACTAAGCATGACTCAAATCAAACGCTATGACTATATGAGTTTTAATCTACCATGCATTAATGAACTATATAGAATTCTCAAATGTAAAAATAACCCTATTATTAATAATTATAATAATATAGATATAACCTATGTGCAATTCTAAGAACATGATTTAGTTTAACTATAAATTAACCCTATTAATTAAACTACCCGAGATATTTTGTATTTTCATTTTTCTTAGAAATAAAACACTAAACTCTAGGGCACTAACATGACCAAATGACTTTTATTAAAAGATGACCCAGCAATGCAATCCAATTATTGGTATTTTTTAGGGAGAGACAGATCTACAAGTAATAAGTGTCCTCTCTATGGCAAACTCAGAGGCGGGAACGAGGAGCGATGCTGCACGAGCATTAGAAGGTGAGTGCCATGTGCTCCTGAGCATTAGGAGATTGAACCTCGAAGTCAAAGTGGTAAAGCGGAAGGATGAATGAAGAAGCCAACGTCGTCTCTGCGTCAAATCTTGAGTACCGCCCGACGATCATACTATGGACTTACACTTGTGAATGTGCGACGGCATTAGGTGCTCAGTAGGTGTTTGTGAATATTCCTAGTGAACTATGGAAGTGAATACCGGTAGGATGGTCAGCCTAAACACTGCCAACTACGGATCATGGAAAGGCAAGATGCTTGATTTTCTTTATTGCCAGGAATTGCATGGTCCCATAGAGAGTGACAAGACTATTAAGCCTGATTACACTGATCCACTATGGTAGTTGCTAAATAGGCGATGTGCAGCTTTTATTTGAATTGACAGGTATGTTCATTGATTTCTAGTGAAAGGGAGACAGACAGAAGATATGAAAAGTTGTTTGTCGAGAAAGATTCCAGCCCATCGACAGGTCAGATATTTGTGGAATCTGCTGTCTATTCAATGAATCGATGCTTTTCTTTGGCTCTATCATCCAAGGCAGGCAAGAGTTCTGTCCTTCTGCCGATTGGGCATTTCAAATGCAAGGACATGGTACGTTACTCCTTGTAATTGAGGTCTAGAGACTCATGAGGCATCTTTGGAACATGGGTGTGATGAACTGTTCCTAGTTCACTCAAAATGTTCCTCAAAACTACCAGCAGAGGGTTTTTTTTTATGCCTTTGTATCATTTGAGAAAGTTAGATTCACACATGAGAAAATGTGCATGTGCACACAGAGAAGATAATTTATTGTGATAGTGCTTGAAATAGTGATGACTCTATCCCATTTGCTCTTTAAAGGTTCATGTGCTCATTGACACTCAAAATGCGCCTACTCTCTCCTGACAGTGTGAGGAAGACATGATCATGGCTTCTTTGATCTGCATTGTGGATTTTGATTGTCAGAAGATCCTAGTCTGAAAAATGGAGTTAGATTGTGGAAAGAAACTTCAGTTCGATACAGAGGTAGTTAAAATTTTGAATTAGTTCTTGTAACGAGTCCTTTTATGAACTATATTCATATGATTTGCTGTACTTGTTATTATCAGCAAAAATATTAGTTGTCTTGAGTTGGTGGAGCTAATTTCTGGAAACATCTTTGCATGGGTAGACTAGTGTGCTAGAACTTTGTGCAGTGTCTCATGTGATGAAATTTTTCTCCCCTGTGCAGGTTAATATTGATTTGGAAAGATACCGTCTTGCTTTGCAGGAACTTAATTTCAACTCTTTCATTAGTGATAGTTCAGTGAATTACTTAACTGGAAAGTCGCCTTTCCCAATGTTGGATAAATTCATAGAATCTGTGGCCTCCATTGGGACTGTATCAAGTGATCACTATAGTTTTATTTTCAGATAAACAGAGTGATGAAACATTTCGATTGCTTCATAGTTCATAGAATTCTACCTAAGACTCTGTAGGATATTAAAGTTGCTAACCTTACCTGAAAGAATTTTAATGGGACTGATATGTCCTATTAGAAATGAAACTATTGATTGGCACTTTCCCCTTTCATGCGGAGTAGCGTCAAGAAAATGATCTGGTTTTAAAGGCCTATCGTTTCTTCTCCTTTTCTCATGTAATACTGATGAGTCTGTCACAGTATAGGTAAAATTCAAAGCTGGTACTGGTTCTCAGAGCATGAACTCATAGTTTCTAGCATGTCAAGGAACAGGTTCTGTGAGTTGATAAGCAGAGAGCATAGAGCATTTGCGGAATATGCTATTTCTTTTCGATGGGAAATTTCTTATGTTGAACCGTGCTCTTTAAGTCTACCTTTAGTAGAGACCAGCATTTTTTCCCTCAATTTGAGTGGCCTAGTTATCTAGTTGCAGACCTGATCTGGGCTGTATATTATCAGAAATGTCACAATCTTGATTGCAAAGGTACAGGAAATTTCTGCCCAACATTTATCCATTTTTTTTTCTTTTATGTGTGAAAATGAAGGTAAAGTGAGCTTAGTAATAGGCCAGGTTACCGCTTGTTGCTGCGTCTAATCCTAGAGGATACTGTGCCTGATTTATCGGCATTCTTTGATTCTAGCAAATCCTGCTGATATAACTAATAACATGGTTGACATTGATGAAAACACGACAAATTGCTCCCCTATGGATGCTTGGTGGCTTGAAGCCATAAGAGTCGCACATACTGTAGAAAACCAACGGGTCATGGAGTATGACCACAAGGTAAGTCACGTAATCCACTTTACTTATCTGTGCAAATATTTTAGGATCTTTCGACAGCCCATGGAAGACGAGGACTGGCGGGTGGATTTAGAAATTAATACACCTCAGGGTGAGCTCTGAGCTTGAGTTCAACCATTTGAACAGCTCAGAGTCGCAATTATTTGGGAGGAAAGTCAATCCGGCTTAGTTCTTCAGCTTGCAGACTTGAACAAGGGTAGCGTGTCATGGATCCTTTCAATTCAATCGCATCAGAAAAAGAGCATCAGACTGAAAGTAATCGCTGTGAAGATGTGGTTATTAACCAAAGTACTCTGAGCTCCAATGTTTGGTTTGAAAATTACTTTTGCTTGGCAGATAGTAGTCCTTCAGAAGAGGCATGTTGTTCAAGACAAAACATCAGGCCGCGAATCCATTCCGATTGCTCACGGTTGGCAAGAGTGTTATTTTATGGAAAATTCTTAGTTTATCAGGCCACAAAAGTTGGAACTTGAAGATTTGTCATTTCAGAAACCTCTCTGTTCTCGCTCGCTACCTCGGGGTCACTTCACACGACGATCATTGATCTGAGCAGAGGCTCTTACTATTCAAGTATTTCCATTTTGTGCCATATTTAATTAGGTGCCTTGATGCTTTTATCATTGCACCCATTTTAGGTACAAAGCAAAGTTCTCCAATTAGTAGTACATTTTTGCCCTTGCACCTCACAAATTTGTTCTTTCTTTGAGGTTGATGGCTACAATAACTTTTTTGTATGCACTCATGCAAGGTGCTGCATCTGTTACAAGGATAGCATCCAGTCCAATGCCAAAAACATTTTAAGAATAGGTAGAATGTATTCATGTATCGAACCATGATCTAATTCCTTTGTATATATACCATTAATTGCGATTTAGGCATCCCCAGTACATAGGGCCCAATAGTCAAACGAGACAAGTGGACAACATAAATTATGGCCTGAGAACAGGCGTTCACAAATATGAGGACTAGTAATAACTCAGCCAAGACATCGTACCCTAATCCAAAGATGTACCCTAATCCAAAGATGAACAGTAATATAAGTGGTCAGATGATTGGTACATTAGAAAAATGAGAATAAAGAGAATCGCAATTCACAATACAAGTAAAACTCACAAACATGCACAAAACTACAACATACTCAAAGCGGACAGATACATACTCCAATCTTATTCTCAAAGTTTAATGAGGCCTTGAAACTTTTTTCTTCAATGAAACCAATGTTCTTTCAAGAAAGATTCTCGCACTAACGTGGCCATGGCAGGGTGCCTTGAGGGGATTTTCAGCTTGTTATTAGTGTGAAACTGGACTGCAGCTCGTAGCCTACGTAAGCTCAGCTAATTTGGTGCATCAACATTTTATATTAATTCTCTAAAAAATAAACCAAATACTATTCTGCCATTATAAAAATTGGGAATAATTACATAAATGGTTCATAAACTGGGGCTCCATATGAAATATGATCCATAAACCTAAAATTTATTCAATTTGATCTTTGAAGCACAATGCCCAATTTCCTTATGAAGTCAAGGAGGGTTGATCTTGCCCACATAAGTGCAATTAAGAGATGAAACCTGAATGACCTTGGATAAAGTACGACAATTAGTTGTCTACCCGGTTCTTTGTCAAATCATTGGCTTTTCTCAACCCAAAAAGAGAAACACTCGTTAGAGAGTGATAATAATAACAAATAAATTAAAGAGAATATCAACTAAAATCAAACAAAGAGATAAGTGCAAAAATCTTCATAATTGACTAATATTAGGGGTTGGATGATTTGTAGAACAATACATTTGAAGTAGTTCATTGGTTATTCAATGATAATAGTATGATTCCAATATAAAGAAAAACAATGTTGACAAAATTTCTATTCTATCCATGAAGTAGAGTCCAGAAAATTTAATGTGGTTACGCAATGTGTTTAGTTTTAAAAAGAAGGAAAAGAATAAAAATCATGTGGTAAACATATCATCCAAAAGCAAACTTAATCTAAATTGCTATTGAAAAATTAGATAGATGTGTCTATTCAATCATCCTATTTAAAGAAGAGGTGTCTGCATTTGGGTTCGAGTGTATCTCACCCTTGAGTGGCACCCTCCTCAGCTCTATGACCTTGACCGATGATAGCACCCTTCTCAGCCCCTCCACATCCCCCTGCAGCACCGTTGCCACCAGTGTCCCCACCTGGCTATTGTTCCACAAATGATGCATCACTGATCTCGTGCAAGGAGTCAGTGAAGAGAGCGGTGATCGAGGGAAGGGCACTCAGCGTTGGTAGTTTATTTGCCAAACAAACTAAAGAGGTGTCTTGCATCACATTAAAAAAATACGTGGACTAAATTTGGCATTAATTCTCAATTATTTATTTTTATTTTTATTTATTAAAATTCGAATTTATAATTATAAAATAACCAACGTGTCCTATTGAAACAATGTGAGTATTCATAATAGATTAACGATTATTTTATTATTATTTAATTTTTTATTTATTATTTTTGCTTAATGATTATTAGGCACTCTTACAACTGAAGCTAAGGATCAAAGAGACCTTTCTTTTGTAAGTCTTGAATATTTGCATCTTTTGTTGCGGTCCTAAGATTAATATGGAATTTGGACGTGATCCCGGTGAAGAGGGATAGAACTATGGAGACTAACCGAGTGCGGGCAAAAGGAAGCAGAGGGAGTGAGACCTTATGTGCTTCAAACCTAAGAGGGGATCCTACGAAAAGAGGCAAAGCAAGGGGTGTAGCTTCAAGTTCAAGAAACAGCGAAGATATGAGGTTAGGTAGGCACGCAGCTTTTAGTTCAAGAAAGGGCAAGGCATCAAAGATGGGAAGAAGAATAACTTCAAGTTCACAAAGCAACGGGATTTTGAATATGGAAAGGGGTAAAAGTTCAACTTCAGGAAAGGGCACAACTTGGAGTTCAGAAAGGGGAACGACTTTGAGTTTAGGAAGGGGCAGAGGCTCTACCTTAAAGGTCCAAGTTCAAGAAATGGCATAACTAAAAAGGGCACAACAAGCATCGAAGCAAGTGGAAGATTTAAGCTACTATGACATATTTAGTAGGTATGCATGTTCTTCAATCTCTGTGTAGGCAATGCACACTTACTATTAATTTGTAATTGATATGTATTATGGGGTCACCATGTAATTATGTTATTTTATGTTCTCAGACTGTAACTAACTGATTTTATAAATACATATCTTGCAATCCTAATTGGGGTCAAACCACCACTAACTGATTTTATAAATACATATCTTGCAATCCTAATTGGGGTCAAACCACCACGAACACTCTTTTATTATTCTCTCTATTCTCTGTGACTCTTCAAACTCTACCTTTCTTGGGACCAAAAGAAAGAAGAAAAACTCTACCTTTTGAAGGAGACTCTAGGCTAACATTTTTAGGTAAAAAATTTCTTCAGCTTTTCCTACCTAAAACCAACCAGTGGTCATGGATGTGGATCATCTGCTCCTCCCATGAGCTAATATGTTGTCTTAGTTCTGTTACAGGTGTTTCCGATTCTTCTTTTCTTGCCTCTTCCCTAGTTTAATTCTCATTCTGTTAAGTTGTTTATCTAATAACTGCAAAGAACAAGTTACTTTAATTATCTTATTTTCTTGCTACGTTTAGTTTTTCTAAAACAGCGGGTTTACTCCAATATTTGGCCATTCACCATTTGTGGTATTGCTTTAATGTTCTCTCCTAATTTTGATCCAACTATGGGAGAATGATTGATATTTGGAGTTCTTCATATGCCATAATGTAAGTTGTATAGTGATTTTCTATGTTATTTGTACTTCCTTCTTTTATTCTACGTAGAAACCAATGGAAGAATGTCATATTTACTTTATTTTATTTTATTTCAACATCCCTTTTGAAAATAATTGAAAAGTTGCATCATTTCCAATTACTAACATCGTTTTCCCAACTACCTTAATTGCATAATCTATATATTAAAAGGTTCCTCTTTTCTTATATACCCAAAGTACATCTATTTGTGGTATATTCCAATTATCTAAACTTTTCTCAACATATATTATTGTTAATTTCTTATAATTCTTAAACTTATTTTGCATATATTTCCTGGGACTAGAACCTATGTATGGAATAAATATAACTGCCTTCAAACAAATTACTAATATTAGTCTTGTCGTGTATTATCTATTCAAGGATTTATAACATTTTCTTGTCCTAACATAACTTTTAACCTCCTAGTAGTTACTTTCATGGGTTACGGGACTTGGTGATAATCAAATGTGACCAGACTAAAGCTAATTGTTGTTTGTTTATCACTCGTTATATTTAACACTCGAAATTCCCTAAAATTATATAATGGCGGACAAAAAGTAAGGAATGAATATTAGTCCTTTCCAAGAAAATGTAATTTTGATGGCAATTATGTAAATATTTAGAGCTATGCAGAGTGAAAAAGTGATAAAAAAGATTAAGTGTTTTGATAATGGCTAACGATTGGCCAAATTTATCCCAACTACAAAAGTTTGGTGCTTTTATTTGTCCCTCATTTATTGAAAAAGCCTGGTGCAATATGGTATGACCCTAACTATTCTTTGAATTTGCAACTCATGTCATGATCTACCGAAGGCTCCACCAAGAGCTTCAAAGCCTCCACGTTATTATGCTTCCCCCACAATGATGAATGGCGTCATTGTTTTCAGCCCTATCACGCGTTGCGCTCGGTCTTGCTCAAACCAGCTTCGTGAAATATCAGATCGGCCTTTCCACAGCCACCATATCAAGAGGATAAAGACCTCCACCATGATCCGAACGAAAATCAGCGGATCATCTCTTAGCAAGAGCAGCAAGGAAACTGTATCTCCTTTAACCTCCCATTCATATAGTCTCTTCTTCATTTTCGATCTGGATACAGACCTGAGCTTCATTACAAGACAAATATGTCTGGCTATAAGATGGCAGTGAAAGTCAACTCCTGATTCCGAAATTAAATATCAGCTCCCTTGGACCTCAGAAATTCATCAAATTTGTTGAACGCTAAAAGTCATTATTGATTAATGAACTGTCGTTGGTTAGTCCATGAACTCCTGGAGCTGTCGTTCTTTCAAATTCTGCACGAACTACTTCATAGAAGTGTAAGACTAGAATGTGAAATAATTTCAATGGTACATTCAGAGTGGAGGAAGAATTTGCTATCTGAGAAAGTCAACTCATACTTGGTTTAAATTACCTTCAGAACTCATGCATTGTCATTGTTTGTATGATTTATCATAAACACATTGTTGATACAAGGAAACAAGCCTGTCATTTTTCTTCGTAAGTCACAAACTAAATCTCGTTCCTCTCCGTCTATGGCTTGCTGCGACCTCTTTGAGCCCTTCCGTAGGCACGGAGGTTAATATATTGCTAAGTCTAGGCTTAATTCAGGCTCTCCTAAGCTCACTAATTTGTGACTTATGATCTGATTTTTTAACCAACAAGTTATTTTTATTTAGGAGTCATCACTAATCGATTTGATGAATCGACTAGAAACTCAAGTAAAATATTGAAAGAAATATTTTACTCCTACACGACTAGAGAAATTAGGATCGATGACTTAATTATACTAAATAATGAACTAATGCCCTTTCGGTATATTATTTTATTTAAACATCAAATAAAGTATTTATGCAGCATTTTATCTCAATCATGGGTTCTAGGATTTAATTCCTGACCAAGCTAAGAAAATAGCTATTCATGCATCACAAGGGCGTAATTGGAATAAAGAAAAATATGCAAACAGCAATCCAACATTTGCTTACAATGATTTAAATACAATCTCTTCTTTTGTTTTCTTTTAAAGATTTTCACATATATTAAGGAAAAACCACTCAAAGGCTATTTTAAAGCTTTTTCTGATTTCTTGGAAAAAAAAAATCTGGGAAAAAAATTTTTTCCGGGATTTTTTAAAAAATTAAAAAATATATATTATATTATATAAAAAGGGGATCCAGGTCGGGTCTCCGCATCTGGTCCGATCCGAGACCGACCTGGACTCGCCAGCCCAGGTCTCAGGACTCGGGCCCTTGACCGGGCTGGGCTCAGCAAGTTGGGCCCAGTTCGGCCTGAAGAAAAATATTAAAAGGCAAGCTGGTAGCCCAATCCAAGAACATTCCAAACCAGAATTAAACTAATTCAGCCCAAGCCGTCATCTCTTATCCTAGGTCCACTACGCCTAGTCCCAATGAGCCTAACAAAAGCCGATTCATTAAATCCACACAAACCTCCCCAAGCCCACTCAGTCCCTATTTCAGCCAGCTCAAGAACACTCTAAGGGTGCGCATGATAAAATTTCTGTTTCTCGATTTCTCTGTTTCTTTGTTCCCCGGAACAGGTTTGGAACAGAAATCCATTTGGTAACGCAATCTGATTTCTCTATTTCTGAAACAGATTTCTATTCTAGAAATAGAGAAATCGAAGAAATCAGAAGCTGAAATTTTTAGCTTCTCAGTTTCTGAAATAGAAATAGAAATTTTTTTTTCTCAACTTTTCAATTTAGTCCAAAATATTTTAGATCACTAATATTGAAATAGAAATAGAAATAGAAATAGTTAATTTAGTCCAAAATATTTTAATATTTTTTTAATATAATCATTTCAATCAATATTGATTGAAAATCTTAACCATTGGGCCAAATGGTGGGAATTGAATGGACAAGGCTTCATTTGTTGCACGCAAGAGATTTCACGCATGGTAATAGTCAACTTGCCACATTCATATCTAACAAGTCTTTCTTCACCTACTCTTCCGTAGTACGCCAGACAACGGCTCTATCTAGCTAACTATTTTTTTATTCATAAACTTCATATTAAGACGGTAAAAAGGGGTCAAATCATTAGGGTTTCATCCGATTTTTCTTTTATAAGGAAAAGAGATCTAATAAGGAATCTGTTGTTCTTGTAAGAGTGTTGATGAAAATACATATTTTGATAATAAATTTTTAAATAATCCTAGTGTTGATAATTTTGAAAAAAAAATTGGTGACGATTTTTGAACATGGTGAGGATTTTTTTAACAAAATTTGGAAAGAAATTGGAATTAGACTTGAAGTTAGGACTTTTTTAGGAGATTAGACTATTATAATCATGGCTATCATTAGACTTATTTGATTAATGTGAAATCAATTTCGGCAAAAACATAACGACATATTCACTACAATTGAATTTCAATGGATTTTTTTTTTGCCACGTCGTTTATTTTTCGAAAGAAAATATTACGTAATACGAAACGTAAACACATGTAATAGGAAATTCCATGAAATTGCATTTTCAACTTTTGTAATGTATTAGTATTATTTCGACTATTATTTTGTATTTGAGGATTTCCTATGTTGTTTTAGTATTATTTTGACTATTATTTTGTATTTGAGGATTTCCTATGTTGTCATCTAATCAATTTCTATTCCTAGAAATTAAAATTTTATTCTGTTATCAAACGGATTTCTGTTTCAGAAATAGAAATTTTGAGTCGTTATCAAACGGGTTTCTTTGCTCAGAAACTTGTCCGGGGAATAGAAATTGAGAAATTGATTTCTGGCTAGAAATCAATTTCTGTTTCAGAAATTTTACCATGCGCGCCCTAAACCTATACAAGCCCAGCATGCCGCTCTTGGTTTTGCGTGCACGGGGATGACCAGAGACGAGCAGCCTTGAGCTGGTTCGTCCCCGACCGCGCCCCGGCCGCTATACCGGCGCCGCCGCTCCATCGATCGCTCATGCCGACCCACGAGACCAACTCGCCACCCCGCTTTTGTGATTAGCCGCGAAAGTCGTTGATCCCAGAGAACTCGTCGCGGGCCATCAACGGATAAGCACTATCGAAGCAACGCGCATAGGAGTATGCCAAAGAAACGACCATGACAGCCCCGAACAACGAGATAAGGTCTCGCCCAGGACAAATTCAGTAACTGAAGATCAAAATAATGCTACGTGAGCTTCGGGTAAGGCAAAAACAGCGGCTATTCTTACGAACCGTCTCGAGGACATTTTATCGAACGCTTAATATACGCAAGCCGAGGGGCAAGGAGCGAGGACGACCGAGCCCGAGCCCGAGCCCGAGCTCGAGCCGGGATTCCGAATGAACTACATACCAGTCCCCCAAAACCGCAGCGTACGCACAAATGAGGTCAGAACTCGCGCGAACCGGACAACGTCAGCCCGGTCCGGCGAGCCCGAAACAAAGCACAAAAAGGGGGTACGAGCGTTCGGATGAAGGAGCCCTACCCGGCTTAGCGGCGTCGGACGGTGGGCGAGCTCGATAGATTGGGCTACGCTCGTCCACCTCGTGCGTCTCCGTGCAGGGATCCTTAGGAAATCGACGCCCGAAAGAAAGGCGAGCGAAACCGAACCAAAACCTACCTTGAGCTCGGCTCGGGGAGAGGGGTAACGTCGGTGGGTCGTCGGCCCGGTGTCGAGTGTGTTTGTCGACGGAGAGCCCTCGCTCACTCTCAGTCCCTCACTCGGCTCTCTCCGCTTACGGTCTGCCTCTCGGTCGGATCTCTCCTCCCTCCTCCCCTTCTCATTGATCTCTCCCCGAGCCTATTAATAGGCCGAGGAGGCCGGTCGGCGGTGGTTCTTCGACCGCCGGTCTTCGGCGCGCCAACTGGCCTCCCCTAGCCTAACCGGCGTCCCATCCGCCTGTCACCTCCGTCGCGTCGGCCTTCTCTGGCGTTCGCCTTCTCTGCTCCTCTGTCCTTGGTTGCGTGAGGCTCTTCTTCTTCTTCTTATTCTTCTTCTTCTTTCTTTCTTCTTCTTCCTTTCTTTTTATTAATATTATTTTTTCTAATTATCGAAAATAAATCAAAATAAAGGAAAATGAAATAAAATTTAGTCAATGCAGATAATATAAATACCTAAGTGATATGAAATTTTTTTTGTTAAGGTCAAACTAATCCCTAATTTTCTAAAATTTAAATATCAATAGTACTCGACTTCACAAGTCCATTTTGACTTTTGCAGTAATTTCTTCCTGTCTCAGCCGGGGCATCTGACAAATGACGAGCAATTTGGAAGACCATTGGCCTAAAAATGGCATCGCTGTCTTGAGTCACTATGTAATAAAACCAGATGCGTAAGTTATGGGAAGACTATATAAATCTGTTCGTATGCTAGTTCCCCCGGGTAGGCCTAAATCAAGTTGGAACGTGTGATGTTGACAATAGTTGTTAGGTCAAGTCTCCAATTTATGTGTACAATTAATCCTCCAAAAAACTCTTCACTAATGTGGAAGTTGAGTGTTCTTTTTTCCTTTCTTCTTTTTATTGGGGGGCCAAATTGGGAGATGAGTTTTCTGGATCACATTATACAATAAGGAAACATTCAAACAAATTTAGGTGTCGGTTGATTCATTTAGAAAGCCGACAGACTTTGTTTTTATTTTCTAAGTATTTCTTAAGCAAAAATACTAGGTGTCGGTTGATTCATTCGTGTGGTGCAAGTTTTTCATGAGTTCGTGTACTGTGGTTTGGATTTCCAAAACTGAAATTGCTAGACCTTATCTGTTTGTTAATTTTGTGGAGCTTGCTGTGATTCGAATTTGATGAGAATTTCTTCAATGAAAGTGTGCAAGGCATCTTGATGTATAACATACTTTAATTTTTAAATTTTTCTGAGGTGGCATGGTTGGTATGAAAGCTTAGTCATTTACCGTGTCTGATCTGCCTACTGCAGTAAGAACATAAACCCAATTGTCTTTCTGAACTTTTATAAAAATTTTCCTTTTGATTTTGGACTTGCTTCTTCATAAAAGTTGTAGAGGACATTCCGATTTATAACATATCCAAATTTCAAAGTTTTTTGACATGTTTAGGGCTGCGAGATGAGTATATCGGTTGCTCTGTTCCAGTGAACCAGATTCTTCTTTATTTTGTACAATTTGCTGCTCTTTATACAAAATGTTTTGGACTTAGTTTCCTCAAGAAAATTTTTTGTTAAGGTCTTCTTTATAATATATTAAAAATTTAAAAATTTTCGAGTTCATTCACCATGGTTTTAGCTTTGATTCCTTTGACTACGCAAATTTGTTCGTTTCTGCCTTGATCCAAATTGCATTAAATTCTTTAGGAAGGTGATGGAATCTTGCCTGGTGACCTACTGATGACGATAATGGCATTTGATAGACTTTAAAATGGTGCATTTTGATTGCCATGCGGTACCATTTACTTGTGGAAATCGGGTAAAAACATAATAGGACGGAATCTGGAATTTTGGGTTATATGTGGTTGACTGTGCCGTGAAGGCAGTGAATAGTGCGCAGTGGCATAGTGCCCATCCTAGTGTCATGTGTGTTGAATAGGATGCATTTTATAGTGTGCAAATGCTTTGTCACTACATGAACGTGCTATGCCTACCATGCATGAGATGGACTGTGATATATGATGCCCAAGGTTGGTGAACCTTGGATGCCCAACGATAGCCTGGAGGGGATGTTGGAGGTGAATGCCTTGGCTAACAACCAAGATGACCTGGTTGTAGTAGGGATGTCTAGGCTGGTGATAAACCCCAGAAGTCTTGAAGATCAACTCAAAAACTCGATGATGGCCTACAGTGGATGTCAAAGACGAATGCCTTGGCTAACAATTAAGATGCCCCGGAGTAGGGATGCCGCAATATGGGAACTGTAAATGGGAACTGTAAATGCCTGGTTAGTGAACCAGAGGTGACTGCATGAGCCGCCTACATGGGCTACTTGAGCAGTGAAATGGGGATGGACCCAATGATATTGTGCATGATAAATGTGAAGTGTGATGTACCCATTGCATAGTAGTGTGACCCATGTGATTGTATATGATGCGTGTTGCGTTAAATGCATGTTGGCACTACTCATGCTACTGGAAATGGTCTACGGTATCTTATGTGCTCATACTTAGGTGCTTACTTGCTTGGATATTAATTGTGTCCTAGGAATCAAATGTCAATTAGATTGAGTGGTTTATGAGCTCACTGTTTCTCTTGCTGAGCGTCAGCTCCTCCTGTTGTTATTTTTCAGATTGATAGCTATGCTGTCGCTCCCCGCATCCCCCGTCTCTCATTATGGAGCGCCCATTACGTTAGAGGGTAAGCACCACAAATTCACGGACCTGCACTTTCTGAGCATGACGTTTGTTCCATACACGACTGTCTTGTTAGTGAACATAGGATAGCTTGATCTAATTTCCTATTGTTTTGTGCTATATTCGTGATAGTGGACGATTGCCTGCTAGGACCGATTCCATCCCTCGATGCTCCTAGTGCAGGTGGTGATGGGAGGGACTTGGAGGATTAGGAGCTAGAGTAGGATAGAGTGCAAAGGGGTCGTGCTTGTATTTTGATACGGCTGTAACTATTTGGGGTGCGGGATTATCGGGACAGTCGGATGGAGGGACGTATGTATGGACGAGAAGCTTGCTGTAGCAGGGTTTAGGAAACAAGCACTTTTCTTCTTTTTTTTTCAATTTCTCCCAACTTAGGTTTTTCCTTTTGATGTATAATCCGCCACCTGATGTACATATAAGTATGATAAATAATGGAAGCATGATTCCCTTTACTATTGGTGTTTTCAGAGGCGTGTGTATAGTTCCTGTTATAAATGCTAACCTTTAGAAAAAACTTCCGCTTGCGTGATAACTTAATATAAATAAAGAACAGAGATTAGTAAGAGGTGGATTGGAACGCCACTCTTCGACCATGGACACAGTGAGCAAGAGTGAGCAACTTCGAATGTCCGACCAAGCTATGGCTAAATATCTAAACTGGACCAAATTTTCCCAAGAAGATTTTAGATGGCCGAAAGTGGGATTTATACTAAATGCGACCTAATTTTGCACTAACATCAAGTTAGACTTAAGAGAGCTCAGAAATCGTCAAGGAACGTGAGTGTGTGAGCAAACACCTTGTATCTCTTTCATTTGACCATGTGAGACTTTTTAAGTATAATTGGAAACTGGAAAACATTTGAGAGTTGTATGTTTCGAGTGAATGTAATTTCCTCTTGTTGATTATAGTAAAGCATCATGTTGATCTCTCCCTATGGAGTAGGCACACTAGGTCAAATAATGTAAATCCTGTGTCAAATTTATTTTCTACGATGGTTTATTGATTGATTGTGCTTGTTTCACGCTTCTGCCATTTTTGAGTATTAGACTCGTATCACAGTTTTTATGTTGTTGATGACAAGCAATGCTTGTCATTTCGCTAATTAGAAAAAGGGCCAAAATCAGCTCATTTAAATCAAATTTAGAAAACTTAGAAAAATGACGAGCACTGTATGAACAAAATCTTATAAAAACCGACTTCTTCAGCGAGTGTATCGTACAAATCTTAGGCATCTTGTTCACTCTTGAATGCCAATCCAACTGTCGGTACCAACCCTCCCCCCCCCCCCCCCCCAACCCAAACACAAAAACACAACAATGACCTAGAAATTTAAAATGGCCAAAATTAGCTCATTTGAATCAAATTTCGAAATGTATCAATGCAAAATGAGAGCCAAATTAAAAACATCCTCCATAGTTGTTATAGATGATGACAATGATGTGTTCACTCCTCGTTTCCCTATACCATAATATAAGTTATTTAGATAATTTTCTACGTCATTTATACTTCCTTGATTTAATCTATGTAGAATTTCATATTCATTTTCTTTTTGTTATTTCTACGCATCATTCTTCTTGGCAAACCTTTCTCTTGCGGTGCATATTTCTGCAGACTATTTTCTTTGGTTTTCATTTTCTTCTTAAAGGAAATCTTCTTTTAAGGTTTTGCAGCCTATTTTAAAGGAAGTGCTAATAAGTTCATTTCGAAATCTGAAAACATGAGTGAGGTACATTTGCTGGGATGAATAGTCGTAGATGCTTTTTTCTAGCAATGTAGGATCAATCCCATGAGTAGGACATACTCCTTGTTCTTCTGTTTTTTTCTAATTCCATTGCAAACTATTCCCTCAATTTCTTTTTCTGGGATAAGTAAGCCTGATGATCTAGAAGATACTCCATATGAAATTTTTGCCCGAATTATTTCTTTTTTTAGCTCTTCTCATCAATCTACTTTTACTAAACTTAATTTCTATTTCTCAATCTTTACATTTACTAGAAAAAATACCATAAAAAATATGTTCATTGCAACTCCAACACCTTCAAATTTCCTTTCAAGATCTTGAGAAACCCTAAATATATACTTGCTTGACACATGTACTCTACAATTCTGTTAAAGATTATCCTAAAAAATCCTATTGCTTACGTGGACAACAAAATGCAAGAGAAGCTGACGCAGCGCTGTGAAACCAATGATGTCAAAATGGTGCCTAACATGGACTACAAGGCGCCATTTTGCACTCTCTTAGGGCCTGTTTGGCAAATTTTGTTTATGTTCCCCGGAACAAAAATTTATGTTCTTTTGTTTCGTAAAACCAAAAAAAGAACAGAAACGTATTTGGTAAAACTTTTGTTCCTGGTTCCCAGGAACAGATTTTGAACAGAAATAAGAAGTAAAAAAAAATTGTTTCTTGTTCCCGGGAACAATTCCAAAAAACAAATTTTCTCTCTCCTTTTTTTCTTCTCTCTCTTCTTTTTTTCTCCTCCTCCTCCTCCTTGCGAGTCCACCCAAGGCCACCGGCGAGGCCGAGCCTCACGCTGGCTTGGCAAGGCTGCCGCGAGCTCGCCGGATTTCTTTGTGGCCGGCAATCGGCCACAAAGAGAAAGAAGGAAAAAAAAAAAGAATAAAGAAAGAATACATAAGAAAAAAAGGAAAAATAAAATAAAAATACTGAAAAATTAAAAGAAACAACAAAATTATACAAATTTACCAAATGCATTTCTATTTCTGGAATATAAATTTTTTATAGTTACCAAGCGCGTTCTTAAACTCAAAAATTGTTCCTAAGAACAAAAAAAAAAAAACTATTTCTATTAAAAAAATTGTTCCCTAGAACAGAATCGTTACCAAACGTACTCTTAGTCTTGGTTGCTGAAGTCAATTTGGGGCAAATTCTAGGGTTCGTGGTTCGTGTTTGCCCTCTCTCTCTTGGTTCCTTCTGTTTAACCAATATATATCCAAATCGAGCTTTGATTCAACTTGGGTGACTGATTACAAGTTCACATTGTTCCAAATCAGGGGTTGTTTCTACTATTTGGTGTTTTTATGATTGTGGGTTTCGCCCCCTTTGCTTGCTCTTTGGTTTTGTCATTACTAGAGTTTGTGCATTTTTGCCTCTCCAAGATTCCCGTGAAGAGTTTTTTGCTTCATGTCTAGTATTTTTTAACCCCTCCATATTGCGATTCTTACTTCTGCAACATGAGATTCTTTATCTTACATGCTCATTGGAAGAGATGAATTATATTTTGCATTACTCAATTTTGTCAACTCTTTAATTTTCTCACGTCTTTGGTGCATCTACACTTGCCAGTATTCTGTAATTTGATCAAGATTATATAGAGATAAGATTTGATAAGTCAGTGCAAATATAGTAGTTGAATGTACCACTGGGAACCTGGGATTGAGATACTGTTGGTGCGAACTTGGTGCTCTCATCATTGTTTAGAGCTCCGAAAGGCCACTCTACTTGGATTTAATGGGCTTATTGGATTTGTTTGTCGGAATCATTTTGCTAAGCGCATTGTTCTTGTTGCGCTGCATATGCTTTTGAATGCTAGGGCCAAAAGATAACAACATATTATGACCCCTGAGCTACATAGGAGTAGATGTTTGTCTTGGCTTTCTCTTTAATTATTCGAGCTAGCTACGAGTTACTTTGTTATTTCCATAAGTTTCTGTTGCACTATGCAATGGTTAAGTTTCGAGTTTCTAATGACCATATGTTGGCTAGTGGAAGGAGATTCTATTGTTGGAGGTGATGGTTGGTCAATTTTTTGCAACAGATTAGGGATTGATGAGTTAGTACATTGTCATTTGAAATGGTTGCTTGTAATGGCCAGCTAAGTATAGGACCAGTTCACTATCATATGTTGTTCATCGTGGGTGGCTAGGTCAGCATTATGTTGTATATTGGGCAGTTTAGTGTTAGACAAGGATATGTTGCTTTGCTATGTGCTGTGCATTGTTGAATTTAATTTGTTGTGCTATGTTTAAAGGCCTCTGTTTCACATAATTTCTAGTGTTTCCATTAAAATCAACTTGTTTTGTTGTATGTTCTGCTATGCATTATTCAATTTGAAGTTCCTCTCCAAAAGCATGCACTGCTGGAATTTGAATTGCTTGCTTGTATCAAGCAAGTTAATGATTGCAGTTTTTTCAAATGGATTGATCCAAAGTCCTCATTTCATGGCAGAGACGTGATTAATCAATGAAAATAAAGCGTTGGTAAATAAAATTGGAAGTGTGAAAGTTAGTTGAAAGTATCTGAGGAGAAAGTGCACATTCTCGAAATGTAGCTAGAAAGGAGTAAGCGATAGGATAACAAGATATAAGTGGAAGTGTCTCCACTGGAAGCAAAGGTAAAAATCTATTTTGGAAGCAGAAGGAAACTGAACTATTTGAGAGGCATAGCTGTATTGAAAGGATTGATGTGCCCAACCGTGATGTTGAAGTTGGACCCAAAAATATATATAACATTCGTTTAGATTGAAAAAAACGTTGAATTGGGGATGGTTGTTTTATTTGTCTATCTTTTTTGCTTCTTGGTATTGTAAATGGAGGGCAGATGAGGCAAGACCAATGTTATGATGCAAAAAAAATTGAAAACTGTGTTAAAATGTGTTAGCAAATCCAAGTTCAACTGTGTTCAATGTATTAGCAAATCCACATTCAACTGTGTTTAATTGTCTATAGAGAAAGATGTCATGTTTCATATACTGCACGTTTATTTTAGATTCGTAGAGTAATATTATCATATTATCGTATCACACATGCTGAAAAGGTAAAGCTTTTAAAAACTACGGTCGTCCTAATTGAAAGGGGAGGGATTGGCTTGGAGATGAAGAAAATAACAAATAGAGCCACCATGCATCCACAAACAGAACAACTATCACCAATTTTATGCTTCCAATGAGGTCTAAAAACCTCTCTTCATTTAAAACTTGAATGATTACAATAGGAAAAAGCTAGTGGACAAGTTGGTATATTGTTCATAAAATAGGAAAAAAGAGGAAATTACAACCAACTTAAAAGATTACAATAAAAAAAAACACCAACTAAACATTAGCTACCAAGATAGTATAAGGTTCGGACAAAGAAGGAAGAGGAAATTTACAACCAACTCAAATGATCACAGCACATCCATCACAGAGAGCCATCATAGCCATATGTCGATGTTGCATTGGGCTTTGATGTGGTTGCATACCAAATCCTTCCTTCTTATCTCCGTGCTACAAAGAGATTAAAAGAAGATCAGCATACTCCATCTTGAAATCATCAATAAGAGCATTTCACTATAATCAATACCCCCAAATACTTGCAAACCAATATCATGTCAGAATTGAGTAACTTTACATAGAGAATTCCTCGGAAAAAGCTTCACTAGATAACTGTGATTTTAAAAGAAGCATCTCGAGAACTCTCAAAGTCCAAAAGCACTTGTCTTTTTTAAAACTTTTAATTTTTTAAGTAGGCCACCCAGTAATTTGCAATTCTATCCAAAATTAGTTGAAATAACTATATTGATAAATTATTAAAAGTATTATGACTAAATTTTGCCAAATTGAAATATTTATAATTGAATTGTGATCCATTTAATAGGTTTCATTTTTTTTTTTTTTGATAGTTATCCCATTGTAAAGTTAAATCCTCCAAAAACCATTCACTTCATGCGGAAGTTGAGGAGTTTTTTTCCTCTATCTTCTTTTTATTGGGGGGGGGGGCAAAATGGAAGTTGAGGGTTGTCAAGAGCTCATTATGTGAGATTGGATTGGATTCCAATCTTGGGCTTTTATAATGCAAGATGCGCTAGTCTCCAATAGTAAGTTGAAGCACGTTATGCGTCCAGAATTCAGGATACATTCATATAACTCTTCCAATATGACTAATTTAGTTCTAAATATTTTGACAATATATTAATATAGTCAATCCGACCAACTTTTGTTAGAAATAATTGGCATGGTCGTCAAGCATCCTATATGGTACGGCTGTCACTCAATTGATGTTAACATGGATAATTTGTGCAATTTATTAAGGATTAATACCCTAAAAAATCCCAAACCAATACACATATGACAAATTTACCCCCAAACTTTTTTTTTCATCACCAAAAACCCCAAATTTGTATATTTTTAACAAATTTACCTCAAACTAGTACACTTGTGATAAATTTATCTTTAATTAGTTTCTATTAAATTTTACTATAAAATTACTAAGTTAAATGACACATGACAATTGACTAGTGTACCGGTTTGAGATTTTACTCTCCTTTTGTCACAATTATACAATTTTTGTAATTTTTTATGGTATTAATCCAATTTAACGAATGATATATTTATCACAAATGTACAAGTTTATAGTTTTTGACCGTCGAATAAATTAGTTTGAGGTAAATTTATCACAAGTATATCGGTGTAGGATTTTTTATGGTCGGTTAGAGTAAATTTGTCACATGTGTACCAATTTAAAGTTTTTCATGATAAAAAAAATTAGTTCGGGGGAAATTTATCACATGTGTATCGGTTTTGAGTTTTTCAATATATTAACCTATTTTTTTAATATTATATCTTACTTTTTTCCTCTTTTTCCATATATCTTCCTTTATTTCTATTATTTTTTTTTAAATGAAGTCATAGACATCACGCGAGGGCATCGTGGCCTTCACCCAAGCCCTTACCAAGATTCAAGCGAGGGCGTTGGGCCCTTGTTTAGGGTTGGTTGGGAACCTTACCCACCCAAAGTTAGAGGAAAAATGAAAGAAAAGAAGAAACGATTTAAAAACAAAAGTTCGAAAAATTGCAAAAATTTCAATGCCAATCGTCCTATGTACTAATCGTGTCACATAGGACAATTAGTGCTGACTAGACCGCAATATCAGTGATTTCTAATAAAAATTTATCAAAATAACTAAATTGGCAAATCGTAAAAAAATATATGACTAAATTGGTGCAATATTTTAATTAAAAAACTTGCCACAATTAAAAGGTTTATGATTAAATTAACTGCAATATGATAGGTTTGAGATCTTTTGGACATTTATTACGAGGAAAATTTGGTAGAGTGTTGGCACAATTTTTTTTTTGTTAGTGTTTTGGCATAGTTTGAGCGTCCCTTCTTTCTTTATGTTCTTTCCATATATCTTCTTGATATTTCCAATAACAATCATTACAACTCATGCGTGATCCCCACTCTGATTGCTCCACATTTCCATGATATCCTCTATTTCGACGATTTAAGTTACTCCTAAGATAATCACGTGTTATGCAATAACTGCCCCTTCATTCAGATTCAATCTGTTTTGTAATTGTTCTAGCGCTTAACTCAAACAGGGCAAGGTTCCCTTTCCTGACTATAATCAAAATGGCTAGCAACACACCTCATATCAAAGTCATGTCACACCGCCTCCAGTTGAAGTTAAACTGGATAAGTTCCGGATCGAAGTTGACCCTAGTATAATTGAACTCCTTATACTTTGCTAATAATTGAAATCTCTCCTCAATATCTAAGCCAAACATACATCACCAACTAGAGATAAAGAATAATGTTGTGAAAATCTCTAAAAATGTAGTACTGAAAATGTAAGAGTGCTAATGAGAGTTATATGATAAGAACTGTAATTTTCATCTCTCATTTTGCTGGTACTCTATCTTACTGCAGTTTATATTATGCTTCCACTGAATAAATTATTTCTTCATTTTGATGCTATACATCCCATGATTGATAAAACTACTTTTGACCTTTAAAGTGAACTGATTGACAAAGACCAAGTTAGTCTTCGTCGTCTTCATTTTTTGCTAGCAAGGGTTCACACATTATTAGTTCCAAATGAAAATTATTATTTTCATTTCTCTGCTTTTACTAAGCTTTATCTTACTGGATTTCATGTCATATTTCCACTGTTAAAGTTGTTTCGTGATGTTGATGTCATGCCTCATGCATTTTGATAGAGCTACTTTTGATCTTAAAGTAAACCGATCAACAAAGACCAATGTTGACAACAATCATTTTCATTTATCTTCTTTACTAACACTCTATCTTACTACATTTCATATCATATTTCCATCGGTGAAATTATTTCATCATTTTGATGGCATGCATCACACAATTGATAAAGCTATTTTTGATCTTTAAAGTGAGCCTACCGACAAAGACCAAGAGTTCGTCTTGGTCATCTTCACTTTTTGCTAGTGAGGGTTCACACATTATTATTCATATTGAAAGATGTTGGCAATTATCATTTTCATTTATTTGTTTTACTAATGCCTTATCTTACTGCATTTCATATCGTATTTCCATTGATGCAATCGTTTTATCATTTCGATGGTGTGCATCATGCTATTAACAAAGCTACTTTTGACCTTTAAAGTGAGCTAACCGATAAGAACTAAGTTAGTCTTGCTCATTTTCACTTTTTTGTTGGCAAATTCGCACATTGTTGGTTCATATTGAAATCCTCCACTCAGTTCCAACCTCACAGTCACATACCCAGACCCATCTTTTCTCGAGAGAGAGAGAGAGACTTTTTTTTTGGTCTCACTCAATATTTATCTATTGTGTACAGTGGGTGCATAGTGTTGTCACGCATGTAAAAGATAAGAAAAGTATAAATTTGCACACCCTAATATAGACATAATTACAGATCTCATCTGCTCAACTTACCCTTTACATCCTAAAAGTCACATCTTTACATTTGTCTGTCATAATAACCTCTAGCAATACTTTCACCGAGTTCAAGACATCCGTAAATAAGAGCAACAAAGATAAAGTAATAAATAAAGCATGTGACTGAAAGAGTGCTAACAATATCATAATAGTGCCAACATAATTTGGTAGAGTATATGATCTTTTTTTTTTTCCAATGTTGAATGAAATGTTAATTGCTACTTCAGTTTTGTTTTGTTTTTTTGTTTTTTTGTTTTTTTTTTTAAAGTTTTTGGGTGAATAATGCCACATTGTACAAGTTATAATGGACAACATGCCGAAATAAGAAGGAAACAAAAGTATCATTCCCATATTTTTGACGATTTTAAGCTTAAGACTTGATTGTATAGAGATACATTTCCAAAGCACGAGAAGCAATATCACTATAAAGTCAAAGTGGGGCAAGATGCTACTATCCAAATAGGTGCAATTAAGGGTTGGAACCTAAATGACCAAGGAGTGGTGAGATACTCTACGAAATCATTCCTGAAATCATTGACTTTTCTCCATATGAAAGGAGAAACATTAATTTATCAACACAAATGAAACAAAAAGATAAGTGCATAAACCTTAAGCATTGACAAATTAATAAAGGTTTGGATGATTTGTAGAGTGATACATGTGAGGTAGTTTGTCGGTTATTCATTGATTTAGTAGTAGGATTCAAACATAAAGAAAAGATATGTTGACAGAATTTTTATTTAGTCTACTGTTAGTATAAAAAATAATTTACAATTCATTGTATAATTAACATGTTGAAAGTTTCTATAATGTAGCTATCTTGAAACACACGTGTCACATGTTCAATCTTAAATCCGTTAGCAAAATTTACATTGATATTAAAATGATAATAATCCTTAGCGAATTAGGCAAATGCTTATTCAACATTGATATATAAAAAATATGAATGGAAATGAGAATGTTGTGAACTCAAAGGTTTGAGATATAAGCTTTGTCTTAAGCAAGAAAAGAACTTTTGTAGAAGAGATTCTATATAAGAAGTAGAGCGTAGTATAATGCAATGTGACTACACGATTTATTCCATTTTAAAAAGAAGAGGAAATGCAAAATACTTACTAGACATACTATTTAATAACAAACACCATCTAAATTACTATTGAATATACAAAGAAATGTGTCTATTAGAATATACCATCTTGAAAAGAGTTGTCTGCATTTATTTTATTTGAAAAACATATTCATCTCTACGTTGCCTTTTTCTTATATTTGTCAAGTTATATTTGGTGGTTGGTGCTACTAAAGGGTGAGATGAAAAGAGAACATAAGATAAGAAATCCGTGTTATATTTCTAACGATTTATTCACGTTTATCTTTAATTGTGTTTCTTCTGCAATAAACAAAGAGCACTGAAAATTGCTGTTATTTGTGTCGAAGGTCTCTATTGTTCACCCCTTTGTTTATGTCGTATTAGGTGCTCTGTCACGCAATAGATAACATATCTAAATTTTGGATTATGCCATCTGAGAGATCTTGGATTGGGCAGGCTTATCCTTTTGTTGGTACTCCTCATGCTATGATGCCTCCGCCCCTTGACCTGGCAGCGGTACAAGGGCCTGTTCATGGAAATGCAAAGCAGTATTAGAGAACTTTGAGACGAAAAGAAGCCCATGCTAAGCTTGAAAAGCAGCCGATCAAACTTAGAAAGGTGAATTGCCTTTATAAAAATTAATTATAAAGCTTTTTTTTTTTTTTTTAATTTGAAGATACTCCGCTCGGATTTGCTTCCTTAGCCACATGTTTTTTTATTTTTTTTTGGGACCCAGGGGAACCCTGCACAGCCGACAGCTGGGAGTAAACCCCTGGGGAGGCACGTAGGAAACCACCACCCACGCACCCCGGGTAAATCGCCCGGTGTCTCCACCTGCCTCCCTGCGACGCTTTGAACTTCGGTCTTCGAGTAGGGAAGCCCAGGAGCCTACCGGCGGAGCCACCCTTGCGAGTGGTTCCTTAGCCACATGTTATACTGTCGTTAAATGCTACTTTTAGGGAATTTTGTTTTGTGGGAAATAATCTAACTGCATACTTCATCTTCGTTACACCTTTTGCAACTATCTCAGCATTCAATTCATTGGGATTAAACTTAATTGATATCTTTTCTTTGCTCGTTCTCTAATATAGTGTCGCTCCTTTCTCTTGTCTTGGTTTAATCGAATCTATATTCGTATCTTCATGAGTTGCAGCACCAGCATGCCATGAGAAGAGTCGGGAAGTGGAGGGCGGTTTCTTAATGTAAGTAATATCGATGCTTCGAATGATGTAGTTGAAGACAATGGCACAAACTCTGGTCCGGTTGTCTTCCCAATCTGTCAGTTCACTGGGCTCTGACCCTATGGTAGCTCCTCTGCAATATGGAATTCATCTAGCAGTCACATGGCTGGAAGGTCACAGGAAGGGATATCAACAATTCAATTTGGTTCGGATTTTCAAGAAATCTGAACCGAACCAAATCAATGGGAGTGAGCGACTGAACCAAACCAAATCATGATCTGAACTGAATACGACCCAAATGAAAACTTGATTCGGTTCAACTCTGTTTTCTCTTTTTCTTATTTTGTGAGAAAAATGCTATTTTTTTTTCTAATTTGCTTTTCTTGTGTTTATTTTGTCTTTATTTGGGTGGGGGCAGGCGACTAGACTAGTCTGGTCTATTAAAAATAGAATAAAAGGAAAGCTGAAGTAGTTTACATAATTATGACCAAAATAAAAGGGAAAAAATTGGGATGGTTATTCAATGAGTGTGTAATATGTATTGTAAAAGCAATTCGGGAGAGTTAAAAATAAGAGGGAAGACACTTTATCATTATTCATTTAGATAATTCGATTCGCTTGCATTGGTGGCCCGTCAATTTTTATTTTTATTTTTTAACATTAAGTAGTTGAGTTGGCATTTCATTGAAGAAAAAAGTTGCATCTCCTTCAGCGGCTCCTTCGTAAAGCCACCTCTCTATTTCGCTCTGAAGGAAATCCAAGCTTCATAATTGCATTTTGCTTTCAACATGTGGCTTTAAGACTGCCACGAAAATCAACTCTTTCCGAATCCGACATCAACATACTTAACAGACCAATTGTTTTGTTGACCATTTGGAAATTCTTTAAATTTCTTGACTATGTCATTAGCCCACGAAACCAATGACATTATTACTTCATTAGGTGCACAAATTAATGTAGCCTTGAATGGTGTATATCATGTGCCAGTAAAAGCTTATGCATTTTAGTCCACAGGCAAGCCATTATTAGTGAAAACATATATATTTAAAGGTTATGGATGTGTTATATTCGTACGCTGCATATGGTTTAATATAGATGTATAAGCTTCTACATTCAATATAATGTCTTTTAGCCTATTGTCATGCTCTATCATTAGTAATGATACCAAGTATATTTAAAAGTTATGTCTATACTGATCTAGACAGGTGCGGCTTGATTTCTGGATCCAACATCATTTGCGTGTACTTACAAGCACGAGAACTAATTTTAAAAAGGTTTCGGAGGGGATAAATTGGCGTTATTTCTTCTACTGGCAAGATCAACCAAAGAATCTACTCGGCGTTCTCCCACAAGTTGCAGTAATTGAAGTCACATCTCCTTCGATTTCTTCTTTGTACAGCCACCTCTTCACTTTCGCTTCTCAAGCTTCAAAGGAATCGGGCTTTGTAGTTGCGTTTTGCTGGTCGCGTTCAGCTTTAAGATGGCTGCAAAAGCCAATTCCTCCTTATGAATCGAACGTTAACAAGAAGTATCATCGGTTGACATGGGAAATTTTTCTAAATTATTGACCAAGTCATAAGCCCAAAATAAATAATAACAACAATAATAATGTGACATGATTAGTTCATATATTGGGAAAAATGAATGTGGTTTTGAGTGGGTATATCCTGTGTAGATAAAATTTTATGCATTTTAGTCTACAAACATGCAGTTACTAGTACTCACCGGTGGGTAGTACAGTTGGTTTGGACTTTACAACCTCATCACCGAGGGAATGAGTTCAAATCTCTACGTTACTAATACGTCTTAAGTTTGGGGTCATGATAGTAGGGTCTTGTACTAGCTTCAAAATATATATTTAAAAGCTATGTACATGCTAATTTTTTCAACCATCCTATGGCGAGAAATTATTATACATGAGAGCAGTATATATACTAAACAGAATTTTGGTATGGAAATAATAATGAGTTTCAAGTAAATCTCACTCCACTAGATCCGATAGCCCCATAGAACTTAGTGAACATATTGGAGTCGATGCTGGTTTTGTTTGTCGTCCTTGGAATTCAATTATTATCCATCACGTTATGTTCGTATTGTGAAATTTGTGGTCATCTTTATCACTTTGTCTATAGTGGACTTGTGGGTCCACTCTTAAGTTTTTCATAACACAATGAATATATGGGTCCATTCCTCTTTTATTGTTGTACTTCCTCCATTATTGGTGTACCTCCTCCACCTTTAAATATATTTAAAAGCTATGTATGTGTTGCTTTTTTTAGCATCCTCTAATTGGATTACTATTCTTAATGAGAAATTGTTATACATGAGAATAGTATATATACTAAATTGGATTTTGATACGTAAATAATGAGGAGTTCAACGTGAATCTTGCTCCACCAAATTCAACAGTCCCATTGACCTTTAGTGAACATGTTAGCTAATCGAAATACTTGTTAATCGTTGGTCTTTTATTTATCATCTTTGGAATTGAATCATTCATCCATGACGTTGTTGACATCCGAAATTTTATCCTTTTTTTTTTTAATGTCCATTTAGTTTGCATATAAATAAAAAAAAGAAGAAAGAAAAAAAAAAAAAAAAGAGATAGAAAGCCAACAAGATTAAAAAATGAATGAAGAAAACAAAAAAAAAAGTGAAAATAAAAAGAAAACAAAAAAAATTAAACGAAATGAAAAGAGAAAAAAAAATTAGAAATAAGGAAAACGAAAAACAAAAAGGAGATAAAAAAAAAAAAATAAAAGAAAAAATACAATAGAAAAGGAAGAAGGGAGGCGCACGGATTCGGGCTCTCTTAAAACGCTCTCGCGACTCTCTGTGAAAGGGGTCTCTCTCTCCCGCTCTCTCTTGGGGGGCGAAAATTTTTTGGGCATGCGGTTTCTCTCCCTCGGGGGGGACTCTCTCTCGCACGCTCTCTCTCTCTAAAACGACTTCTCTCTCTGGGGGGATCGATGAGTTTGGCGGACTGAAGCGTTCTCTCTCGGGCGGACTCTTTCTGGATCGAACGGGCTCTCTCAATCCCGACTTCCTCCGGACCCTCTCGAACCCTAGAAGACGGAGCAGCTGCCGATCGAAGAGCTCGAAGCTTGGGGCTCGGATTCGCGCCGAATTTCGGAGGTATCAACTTGGCTCCGAAGATAGAGATCCGAAGCCGATCGACGGAAGCATCAACAGCGGCGTCGGCGGTAGCTTCCGATCGTTTCCTTATTCTGCTTTTTTGGGGATTTTGCGCGCAAGAAGGCTATGCAACGATTTCTCTTTGGATCGGATCATTTCCGAGGGTTTTCCCTCTCAGATCTCGGTAAATCTCACTGAGATTATCGATTCATTCTTTCTAGCAAAGTTTTTTTTAGGATCATCTCCGTACTTCCATACTTCCATCCCCTGAAGTTTCGTTTTCTCTTGCTGGCTTTGATTTCGCCAAGTATGTGCTTCTTCTCGCCGACGGACAATGGAGGATGTTCCTCCTGTCGATTTCAGCCTTTGAAGTCACCGCTTGACTGTTGAAGTTGCGAATTTAGCCATTAAATCAACCGAATCTGGTGATTCACGAAACAAGACTGAAGAATAGATCCTCTGGTACACAAGGTATCATTCCGAATCCGTTTGGCAGACTTTGTTAGAAGTGATTGTCGAGCATTATGGATTGGAAGTTGGTCAGGTTGCTATTACTATTTTTATATGCCTGATTCCAGTTGTCATTGATGCTTGTGTGAAGCCTGTGTTAATGAAGTCCTGGCGTGATTGATCAGTGGGTGCTTTATATTGGTTAGGTTTTACCATTGATGATCCTTATGTCCTGATCAGTTAATTCATTGTCTTCATGCTTGCTTGTTTAAAACTTCGTGCCGATCACAGGTCTAGCTTTTCAGGGTCATATACTTACAGAGAAGTAATATCCCAGCGTAAAAACACATTTGTATGGAGAGTCCTCTCATTTGAAACTAAAAGCATGTGGACAGTTTTTGACTACCTGAGGGTATATTGTTGTTGCCATTTGTTGGATCTCATGCTTGCTTTAGTTTTAATTACTAGGACCTTTTAGTACGATATATTGCATCTTGGATATCTTGCCTTTCCTCTGGTTTTCTTTCGAATGACTCACTATATTGAAGAAGAGAAATAGGATTTTTAAATTCTTGCAGATGTACAACTTTGCAGTTATTGTTCTATCTCTTGCCCATCAATCTCTTTTTGTTGGGGATTTTTGTTCCAAAAAATGCAAGACAACAAATTATATACTTGAGGTAATTGGTGTTCAGTTGACCTTGCCTCTCTTATGGGTGCTTCCTTCAATCAATTGCCTTTATACAGTGTTGTTGGTGATCATCATAGTGTCTGATGAGGCGAAAACCTTTTATGTCGAAATACATTCTCGACATTGAAAGTTTGGGGCCAGGATGCATTGCGAATCTAGTTAAAATCAATGCTTATATGATCTGGAACAGATTATAGTTAGATGCTGTGATTTTTTAGTATGGATGAACATGTTCCTGCTAGTTCTATTTTGAACTCTTAAATGCCGCTGTCTTGTGAAGTGATGAGCTAGAAGTTCAACGTGCACATCTTAAGCTTTGATTTGGTGTATTAAAACCCCCAAATGAAAGTTGTTTGTTAGCTCAAATCCATCTCAAAAATATACACATTGTCCTGAAATTCTGACTTGAAGTAATGCTGCTTTGATTGTTGGACACGCTTGCTATTTGCTGAGTTTCTATTGAATTTTGTTCTTGGATTTTGTGGGCTAGCTGCTGTGGTTTTTTGTGTTCAATGTCTTCACGAGAGTTGAAGACGACTCAAATACCTTTCCAACAACCCATAGAACGTTCCGATTCGATGTCGTTTACTACCTGAAAATAGCTTGGCATTTAGCACCAGTTTTCTGGAAAATTTTGGTGTTCTGACTTGCTCTCTGTTCTGAATGACCTTTTGTGCAAATGACTTGATATGAGCTGGTTGTTGTGGTTTTCTGTGTTCGAAGTCTTCATGGAGGTTGAAGACGGCTCGATTATATTTTCAATGAGTTATAGAATGCCCTAATTGGACTTCATTTAATATGGTTTTTGCCTGTCCAAAGTTAGGTCCAGAATGTGCCAAATATTTGTTTTTCTGTTTCGGATGACCTTCTGTGTAAACCGCTTGATATGAACTGGTAGATGATGTTATTAGGACTTAATGTCTTCTAGAGATTTGTAATACACTTCTCAAGCTTTCCATAGACATAACATATGTGCGATTTGGCCATCATTTGCCCTGCCTGATGCTTCTTGCAAATAGCACTAATCTGCTGATGTGTTCTGCTTGTTATGATCTGATCTGACCACTTATACTAATGGCTTTGCTTGAGCTAGAAAAAGACCTAAATTGCAATTGTCACCTAATAGGAATTCGTAAAGGACACCTTGAGCTTTCTAAAGATGCCTAGTTTGTCCAATTTTCCCATCATTTGCCCTATTTTTCTTTTTTTTTTAGATCAAGTTTTGAAGTCTGAATTTGTCTTGACCTGCAGTGCTGTCTTGTCTCTATGAATCTGACTGTCTACCAATTTTGTGTGATCTTATACATAATGATTTTGAGGATAAATTATCAATGAAAGCTGTCCATAATATCCATATCCATCCCATGCTAAAATTTGAGAATTTTTAAGGTCAAGTAACCTTAGAATTCAAGTTGACATGTAGCAATTTAAATTGTTATGCATTTTGCTCCTAATGACAAGTCACATATCAATGTTAATGGATTTTTGTGGCCTTTTGCGCATGGATTTAGGGTTAAATGTCTAAATCAAACTTTTTCTTCACATTTAACCCTACGTCATGTTCAAATTTTATGATTTTCATGCATTGATTAGGTGGCTTAACAAATCAGTTATCATGCATCATTCTCTGATTTGCTTATGATTGATTTGCATGCTTTAGCGATTGTTGCTTTTCGGCCATGAATTTGACTTTACTTGAACTTGATACGCCTCGGGAAATTCCATTCATGAAAGTTGCTCTTTATAAAGTGCTTGACTTCTATGCTTTTTTCTCAGAGCCAATCATACATGGCTTCTACCCCAATTGTTTTGATCTTAGTTGTGATGATGGTTTCTTTCACTTGTATGCACCTAGTCATGAATTTCTTAGATTAGATTTAGATTAGGACCTCGAAGATAGAGAAGGTGTGAAGATGGTGGAGGTCAATGTCCATTCCGACCATTTTCATGTAATACCAATTTTCCCGACATATGTCTCGGGCTCCATTTGTTGTATAAAACCCGACGAGTTGCGGGTTTTCCCTTTTTCCCTCATTTTTCTTAATTGTGTTTTCTCTTTTATATTTTTAAAATTGCATGATTAGGTTTAACTGCTTTTCTTGATTGTTTACTTCATGTCTTGCAATTTCATTTTCATTGTGTGTTTTCCTTTTATTTCTTAGGAATAGAATAGAATGAAAGTAATCCACCACGCATGATCATTTAGTATAGAATTGACGATCCTGAAAACATAAAAAGAAATAAATGAACATGTTAGGAAAAACACAACATACTGTTTAGGTACCGAAAGGGCGCTAATAGCAATATTAGCGTAACCCAAGTTCCCGAACCTAGATATCTGGTTACGTAGGAATCGAGGGAACACTCTTGATCCTCGATTGGGTTTCTAGCTGACCCCCAAAATGAGGCTAGTGGCGACTCCTGTATATTATTAGGTTGTTATAAACAAATAGATTGCATAATAAACATACTGTCACGCGGGGTATGAGCTTGGGAGAGCTCGCGATCTTGATATCAAGTACCCCTAAACCCGACCTTTCCCCACCTTGGATACTTTCGAGGGGCGACGAGATCGGGTCGCGACAAACGTGATGTTTGTACTCATTTGTGAATTTTATAGTTCATCTTTAACATTTTGTACACAATGGATTGACAAGTGCACTCCAACTTTTCCAAATATATGTGCTCCCTTCTCCATTATTTGTGTGCCTCATCCACTTTTCTGTAGGCCATCGATAGTGTTAGACAGATAACTCACAAAATCAAAACACTTGAGGATTTAACTCGGCTAATGTGAAAATACTAAATGATTCAATCGATCAAATTAACACTTTAAAAGCTTGATTGTTTAATGACGATGTTATTAAGAGCTGACTCAACATTTACTCCTTCTTCATGCATAGACATGTTGAATCACATGTCTGTGTTGTACTTGCACATCATTTATCGAGGAGAGAGCAGACCGCAAAACACATAAAGAGGTGGACTTCCTGGAAGTAATGAACAAAGCGGGGGTTCCCCAGTCATGCATGTCATCTGCGTTGCATGCTCCTCCTCAACTTGTTCACTCTATCACCCATGGCCATTTAAATGTCTTATAAACTAGATTTTTATGTTTCATTTAGGAAGTTCTTTTTTTTTTTTTTTAATGTCAATGACCGAATTAGGAATGTTGCACAAATCAATAGTAATTTCGATTATCTTCTCAATATCTATAAAAAAAATATAAGTTTCTCTTTTCATTTTCATTTCGATTTTTGTTTCTTTTTCATATTATGATTTAAGTTAAGCAATTAATTCATTGATACAATAGGGGCAGTCAGAAGTAATTTATTTGACTGTCTAGTTATATTGATGGATAGTGACAAGTGACTCTTTTTATCAACCATGTGCAATTTCACAATATTTAGGATGATGATAGTATTTGAAGCTATTGGATTTAAATCAATCTATGAAAAATCTAACAAACTAAGACGGCAAAACAAACCAAAACTTTTTCTCTAGATTTAGCTCGACACAGTGATCAAACTTCCACGAAGCAAATTTTTCAAGATGGATCGAGTGTGAATGCATGTTTAAAAGGCGTGCCAGCTTTTGAGAGAAAAATATGATGTAAAAAATGTTACTTCAACCAAAATGTCGGGGAAACCAACATACGTGAAAAGTAAAGTCCGATAATTGAAATTGAGGGAAATCGAAAGGAAAGTTTTGAATCAAAAGGAAATCAAAAGAAAACTAAAGCGATGACCATTGAAATGAAAATTAAAATGAAAACACAGGGAAAGAAATCACTAAGAAACTTTAGTAAAATTGAAATATTCTCAAAATTACAGACACAATGATCCTAAATTGCAAAAATTAAATTGAAAGCTACATTGTTATTCAAAATGCACATGACAATAAACTAACTTTAATTTAAAACTGAAACGGAAAGACGTTGGTTTAACATAGAAAATGCACCGGAGGAAAATTTGGCGGAGTTTTGGCATGGTTTGAGCGATCTCTCTTTCTTTGTGTTTCTTTTATTTATAATGCTGGGATTACCTTCTAACGGTTATTAGAATTCATGTGTGATTACCCTCTTTTCCTGTTCCAAATTTCCATGATTTGCTCTATTTCCACAATTTAAGTAACTCCTAAGGCAATCGTGTGTCCAACAATAAACCGCCCCTTTCATTCATGATTTAATCTAAATCTGTAACCATTCCGGCTCTTAACTCAAACAAGTCAAGGTACCCTTTCCTTCCTCTGATCCAAATGGTAACCAATACACCTCAGATCGAAGTGAGGTCACACAATCTCTAGACGAAGTTAAATCTGAGAAGCTCCATATAGAAGTTGGGCTTAGTATGACTTGATTCCTCATACTTAGCTCCGCTCTCCTAACTCTTATAGATAATGAAATCACTCTTTAGTATCTCGGCCATAAAGTTTCGCCACCAACAGAAGCTAAAGAATAATGTCATAAAACTTCCTAAAAGTGGCAGTGCTGAAAAATTAAGAGCACCAATGAGAGTAGTGTTAGTATGTCGAGAACTATCATTTTCCACCGACGAAATTGTTTCATAATTTTGATGCCATACATCATGTGATTAATATAGCTACTTTTAATCTTTAAAGTGAGTTGATCAACAAAGACCAAGTTAGTCTTGGCTGTCTTCACTTGTGGGGAGAGTTTGCACATTATTAGTTTGTATTGAAAACTTCCACTCAGTTCTAACCCCACACACCCTCCTTTTTCTTTAGAGAAACTTTTTTGGGTCTCAATCAATCTCAATCTATTATGTATAGTAATTGCACAGTGGGTGCACAGTGTTGCTACACGCATAAAAGATTAGAAAAAACTAAAAATTTGCACCTCCTAATATGGACATAATTACAGATTTCATCCCCTGTATTTCCCAGGTTACTCTTTACATCCTGAGACTAACATCTTTACATTTAAATTTTCTACCTGTTTTCGAATGAGCGGTGATTTTGTTGGGATTATAGGGGGTGGTTGGTTCAGTCTTTGCTCTCCACCTGAAGACATTTTATAATTTCTATGAACTGTGTGGTGATTGTCCCTTTTTCATTTATTTCTTGTGTTTGGGTTGAAAAAAGCTTTGGAATGCCAAGTGACTCTCTATAGCGCCTAATGTGTGGTACATTGCAGAAAAGGAAAATACTAACGAGAGCATCTACTGGAAACCGGAGTTTTGTTCGTTGGATGAAAAGAGGTGTCGGTTCCCTTGTAATTCATTCTACGTCTCGCAAAGTCAATGGCCAAATTAAGAACCATCCCAAAATTGAGGATTACAATACCACGTGACCTGCTCTTCTCTATTTGCCGTCGATACGCATGACCTTTTACATCCATAAAAAATTACATTAAAAAGGAAACGCACGATCCTTTCATTTTAGAGGAACCAAACAACATGGCGTGTTGATTGGAAGGAAACAGCGCACGCGCTTGGCAGTGAATGTCTTTATTTCCCAGGGAGTCTTTAAAAATTTCCAAAACTTGTTAAAAAGTCTTGGACAGCTTCACCGGTGTCCACTTGCTAATGGACAATGTTAGGTGAGAAGGAGCTTTGCTAGCATAACAATCTTTGGGTTACTTATTGTGAAAATAACAATTTTTTTTATCACAAACTCTTGAAGAAGTAGGTTACATACTAATTTATAATTATTTATTATTTGATTTTTTATAGTCTTATGTATGAAATGCAGTTAGTCTTTAATCTTTCAATTGATTCTATAAGTCTTCAAAAGGTGTGATCAAATATTTCAATGAATAGTACCTAAAATTGCCTATGCATCACTCAAAAAATTACTATGCATCATCCTTATATTGCACTTTTCAACCTAATTTTAGGATTTAATTGTAATTATTTTTTTTATAAATGTTGTGGACTTAATTGAACCAATGATTATGACTCAATTGCACTTATTGCTAAAGGATATGGACTTGATTAAACCACTTGAATGGGTTATGATTCAATTGCATTACGTACACAAGATTTAGTATTTGTGGTGCAACTTTACCCCTCAAGGAAGCATCCTCAAGATACTACGAAGTGACGGAACTGGACTAAAGTTACGCGTATAGTACATGAATATACTTCCCTTCTTCAGCCCATATCCCCTTCTCCATAGGTTTAGGTCCCTGCATATCCGGAACGTGAAAATCATGTCCAACTCGGTGTTTCAAATTCTTTTGCTTCACGTTTCCCTCACGGTACAAGCATCAGGAGCTGCACCTCGACTTACAAGGATTGGCTGTAAAGAAAGATGTGGGATCATCACCATTCCATTCCCCTTCGGAACAGGAGCCGCTTGTTTCTTGAATAACTGTTACGAGATCAACTGCCAGAAAAACAACACGGTCATCCTAAATAAGATTGGATTGCGAGTTCTTAACATTTCACTCCCTGATTACCTTGGATCCGTGAACGGCATGATTAGCGTCCGTCTTCTTTTAGTTTACTCAAATGCAAGCTGCGGGGGTGACGGACGTGTGCAGATGAATTTGAAAGGAAGTCAATTTTTCTTCTCCTCGACTAGGAGAGTCTTGATATCGGTGGGTTGCAACACCCTGGCGATAGTAAGTACCCCAGAATCAGCTGTTGCCGGTTGCGGGTTGAAATGTGCTGGAACGGATACCAACATTAGCCGGTCTAGTGCTTGTTCTGGAGGAATGATTGCAGCCGGACTACACTCCCCTTTAACCTTCAGGGCTTTAGTATGGATTTTAAAGTAAAAGGTGAACATCAGGGGTGCAAGCACGCTTTCTTGAGGTCTGACTTTACAGGTTTATATGATTTGAAATTGAATGAGGCCGTTCCAGTGGTGCTGGCACAGGGGATTGCGAACAACACTGACTATGGACGTGACTTAGTTGCAGGATCGCGTACTAAGTTGGGTCCTTGTGACTCCGGCGTGGTCAAAGAGCTAACTGTCTCACGAGATTGCGGAAAAGGGTGATAACTCTTAACACCAAGAAAATAATTTCGAAATTGAGATGGGCGACTCAAATTATGCAATTGTAATCGGAGTGGTATTCATCTCAATACCAAATCTAATGTCATTAACAGGGTCCTCAACAAAGGATCCTGAAAACTGATCTATGTTGATGATGCTCCATTCTTTCTCAAAACAAAATGACGACAAACTTATGTCCCCGGCAATGGGAAAAATTACACCCGGCTTCTTAGATTAATGTACTCTACCCATCAAGCTTTAATATTTCTATCCTCGGGGAAGCATCCCCAGAGATGCTAGGAAGTAACACAGCTGGAAAAAATTATCTGTACAATACATGAAAATTAAGGGAACCAGCCCATAGACCCTTTCTCCATAGGTTTAAGTCCATCAACTTACCAAACGTGAAAATCATGTCCTTCGTTGTGAGGGAGACTCCTCATGATCACAATGTGCAATTTTTTGTGACTCAACGGTCTTTAGATATTGGCCATAAATTTTCTTTGGGTTAAAATATTAAGCAAGACTTAATCTTTATATTTTAAAAAAAAAAATTGGGAGAGTATTACCCAAAAAGTCTTAAATTTATTGAGATTCTGTCAATTTAGTCCATTCAGTCAATTTTGACCACCTACACTAACATGGACAATTTATAATAATATTTTTTAGATTTTTCATTAATTTTAATTTTTCCTTTTTGTCCTTTTTCATTTTCTCTTCTTTCTTCTTTTGCTTCTTTTTCCCTGTGGTGGCTAGCGAGGCTTGCTAGCCACTAGGCGAGGACCGCATGTGAGGCGGCTTTGCCTAGATCTAAGCGAGGACCGAGGTCCTCATCAGTAGTTGCCGAGGGCTTCATGGCTATTGCCTAGTGGTTGGCGAGCCTCACTAGAGCCTCATTGCCACTCGGAGGAAAAGCAAAAGAAGGAAGAAAAGGAAAAAGAAAAAGAAAAAAATTAATAGAAATTCAAAAAAAAAATATCATGAAAAATTGTCAATGTCAACGCTGGCTAGTTAAAATTGTCGGATGGACTGAACTAACACAATTACAAAAATTTTGGAATTGAATTGGCAAAAAAAAAAAGTTTAGGATTCAATTGGTATAACTATAACGGGTTTAGGATTTTTATTGGTAATTTTATCAAAAAATAGGCTCTCTTGTCTCTATGACCCCTCATCGCTGAATATAAAAAATAAAATGATGCCAAGAGTTCGGAATAATTTACGCAGTATGATCCAAAGCATTAGCAAATTAATTAGAGTATTTTAAAGCAAAAATCATTTTAGTTTTCTTCAATCCAAGTGCATGGGACACAACGTTTTCCACTGTGGAAGCAAAAAAACATGCCACGTTATTCTCGTTCATCTTTTACTTTTTTTCTGGAGGGCCAACAATATTCTCAAGTGCTGTTATGGATGGCTTGCGCAAATAAAGCACTGAGCTTGTTCCACGATGCACTGCACTCGAGAAAAATGAAAGTGATTTTTGCTTCGACACTGAAAGAGATTACGACCCTCCAACATCGCCCAACGATTAAAGATATTAGAAAGCAATCACTTTCGCTTTAATAAAAGTGAGCTTTGCTTTCACTTTTCTAGATTGAAAAGATGCCAACACCCATTTCATTAATCGTAGGATAAATTAGTCCAATGATTTTGCCTTTCAAAAAGAGATTTTTGATGTGAAAAGCGGTTTTCCTTCTAAAAAAGGAGAGGGAAAAAAAAAGTTGGAACATGAGAGCTGGGTCATCGAAAGTTGTTTCATTTGAGACAACGATTTGATTGTGTTCATCTTGATAGAACAAAAATTATTAAACTGATACTTATCCCAAAAAATTATTGAATGGATATAACTCTGCTTCCAGGTGTTAAAAATTATCGAGTAGAATCTTGGTTTTTTCTTTGCTCAGTTTTAATGTGTTTAAAGGGATCTACAGCAAAAGATCTTGAAGAGTCACCCATCTCGATAATGTTCCCTGTGTTTCTCATGAGAAAAATGATGACTAAATTATCTAACAAACAATTGGAGAAGTCACAATTGGCTACTTTAATTAGTGCTCTCCACCTATGAAGCTTTGACATTTCTGTTATTAAGGAAAGGCGGACAAGAAGTCCAAAATCTTGTATATCGAATACAATCAAGTCCTAAATTCAATTAAGTCCCAAACCTTCTTCAAAAGTGCAATTGAATATTTTTTATGAACAATATCTAAAATTGTTTCTTGTCACTCAAAAAGTGTTTATAAATTGCACTTTTTAACACAATTTTAGGATTTAATTGCATTTTTCAATAAAGGTAGAGGAATTAATTTAATCAGTTGAAAAGTAAAGTACTTAAACTGCATTGTTTGCTAAAGGTTTAGGACTTGATCGAAACAATTTAAAAGTTTAGGATTGAATTACATCCATATAAGATTTCGGACATTTAAGACTTGTAATGCAATTTCTTTCCCTAAGGGAAACATCTCAGAGATATTAAGAAGTAACAGATGGAATAAAGTTATGCGTACGGTACATGAGATTTTTCCCTTTTTCCACTTCAACAAAAATATAAAAGGACTCCGCCCATACCTGCTTTCTCCATTAATTTCTGGTCCATGCACTTACGAAAGTTGAAAATCATGTCGACCTCAGTGTTTCAAATTCTTCTGCTTCTGGTTTCCCTCAAGTTGCAAGCATCAGGTGCTACACCTGGACTTCCGAAGCCTAACTGTGATGAAACATGCGGGAACGTCACCATTCCCTTCCCCTTCGGAATAGAAGCCGGGTGTTTCTTGGAGGAATGGTACCAGATCGTCTGCGAACAAAACAACACGGCTCCCATCCTGAAGAAGATTGGATTGCGAGTTCTCAACATTTCACTCCCTGATGTGGACGTGGATGGCATGATTAACATTAGTCTTCCTGTAATTTACTCAAATGCAAGCTGCGGGGGTGACGGACGTGCTGCGGATGTAAGCTTGGAAGGAAGTCAATTTGTCTTCTCCCAGAAAAGGAATGTCTTTACATTGGTCGGTTGCAACACCCTGGCCACAGTGGATACCACAAAATCAGCTGTTGTCGGTTGCAGGTCGAGATGTGCTGGAACCAACGCCAGCATTAGCTCGAATAGTGCTTGTTCCGGGAGGAATGGCTGCTGCCAGACTATGCTCCCCCTTAACCTTCAGGGCTTTAGTGTGGATTTCAAAGAAGAAAGTGGGCATCAGGGGTGTAAGAACGCGTTCTTGTGGTCTGACTTTACAGGCTTATATGATTTGAAAGTGAACGAGACGGTTCCAGTGGTGCTGGAATGGGGGATTGCGAACAATACTGACCATGGACGCGAGCTTATCAGGCAGTCGAACACTTCTTATCCTTCCATATGTAGCACACGCAACGTTGACAATAGTGAAATGCCATTTACACAATGCTATTGCACACGGGAGTACGGTGGTAACCCATACCTTATGGAAGGATGCAAAGGTAACACATTTCATGCTATCACGTTCAGTATTTTTTATTTTGATAGATAATAGGGAATGGAGCTATCACATTCCGTATTTAGGGGCATCATATAGTGAAGTGGTTTGTTCATTTCCAGATTTTTCTGAGAAGAACGCATTCACACTGTATAATGATTGTACACATGCTTTTCTACCTTTTTTTTTGTTAGTTTTTCTGCCCAAGATTACACAAAGTGAATGCACTCTCAAACAAGATTGATCAAATTATATTGATAATAATTAACTGGAATTACAGGGGAACAGGACAGTCCTTTAGTTACAAGCACAATATTTTAGCCATGGAATTAACAATTTATGCGGAAATGTGACCTAGTTTTGGTAATTTTACTCAAGGAGATCGGTTTTGCTGTTAATATATATGCTTCTGGTTTCACAACCATCAGGAGCAGCACCTCAACCGCGAAGTGACTGTGCTGAAACATGCGGGAGCGTCACCATTCCCTTCCCCTTCGGAATAGCAGCCGAGTGTTTCTTGGATGACTGGTACCAGATCGTCTGCCAACAAAACAAGACGGTCATTCTGAAGAAGATTGGATTGCGAGTTCTCAACATTTCACTCCCTGATGAAGACGTGGATGGCATGATTGACGTTAGTCTTCCTGTAATTTACTCAAATGCAAGCTGCGGGGGTGACGGACTTGGTGCAACGGAAAGCTTAAAAGGAAGTCAATTTGTCTTCTCCCAGAAAAGGAACATATTTACAGTAGTCGGTTGCAACACTCTAGTGACAGCGAATAGTACAGAATCAGCTGTTTTCGGATGCCGGTCGAAATGTGCTGGAACCAACTTCACCATTAGCAAGTATAGTGCTTGTTCCGGGGGGGACGGATGCTGCCAGAGTTCGCTCCCCTTGAACCTGCAGGGCTTTGGTGTGGATTTCAAAGAAGAAGGTGGACATGAGGGGTGCAAGTACGCTTTCTTGAGCTCTGATTTTACGGGTGTTTATGATTTGAGATTGAATGATACGGTTCCAGTGGTGTTGGAATGGGGGATTGCAAACAATTCCAAATATGCACTTGACCTTATCCGGCAAGAATACGATGATGAATCTTTCTCCTGTAGAAGATTTGAAAGTTCGGTCAGTAGAAGAAGATATAGGGGCTACAGAGTCAAAAGGGTTGAAATGCTATTTATGCGGTGCTATTGCAGACGGGGGTATCGTGGTAACGCCTATCTTGGTGGAGGATGCAAAGGTAATATATTTCATGCTATCACATTGGGAATTTAAGTGCGCCATACAGCGGAGTAGCTTGTTCATTCCCAGATTTTTCTCTGAAAAGAATTCATTCCCGCTGTTTAATGATTACATAAATGATTTTCTTTTCTTTTTTTTTTTTTGCCCGAAAATACAATAAGCGAATGCACTTTTAAACAAAATTGAACTTATTATATTGATAAAAAAAAATTACTGGAAGTACAGGAGAACAGGACAGTCCTTTTGTTACGAGCACAATATTTTAGCCCTGGAATTAGCAATTTATGAGGAAATGCGACCTATTAGCCTCCTTCATTTTACTCAAGGAGATGGATTTAGCTGCTAATATATTTATGATATCATTTGTCTTCAGATATTGACGAATGTGAAGATTCAAATACGTGCTCCGGGACTTGTGAGAACGAGCAGGGCTCCTTTCGCAAGCGTCGGTGGTAGAAAGACAACCAAGTTTATTCTTATTGGTAAGCATATCTTTTAACCTAGAATTTTGGACCGCTTCATGCTGGACCATTGCTAGAAAAGGAACAGCATAGCATAAATTATGTTCAGAAAAGGTACATAAGCAAGATTTACCTGACCCTTCGTTCTAACATGATTGTCCATTTGCTTGGTAATGATTATAGATAAGTTTTCCTCAATAGTATCTATCAAAACAACCTCAAAACTTTCTTTGTGCACTGATACTTATATTTGATAGCTAAGACAACACTTAGAACTTTTCTAATGTTGCTGCTTCAGATCTATCAAAAGATAACCAAGGTTCCTACTTACTCCTGTCATATTTGAATTGGAATTATTACAATCATAATAAAGATGAGTGCTGGTAGGAATTTCTTTCACTTTCATCAATGGTTTTCTAATTCCTAGTAAGGGAGATCAGTTGTACAGTCCATATGTATATATAAAAATATCACCCGATAGAACTTAGCAGGAGACAAATTAATTATTCAAGGTTGACGCCTTGGGAGTACCTATTGATGGAAGAGGGGCTCGTTGTTAAGAAAAATCCACGTGAAAGGAGCTCAGGTTAATCACTTTTATATGATTTCCTCTTAATCAGATTCACTAAAATATTTTATGATAAGACCTTGTAGACAAAAAAGGGTGCATTATTTGGACTTTTGCCCCTTAATTTTTTGTGATGCAGGGGTTGGGGCGGGCCTTGGGGCACTATTTTTGTGTCTTTTCATATGGGGGCTGTACAAATTCATCAAGAAGAGAAGAGAAATCAAGCTCAAAGAGAAGAACTTCAAACGTAACGGCGGTCTTTTGTTGGAAAGTGAGCTATCTTCAGCCAAAGGCCATGTCGAGAAAAACAAATTGTTCAACTCCAAGGATCTAGAGAAGGCTACAGACAATTTCAACAAGAATAGGATACTTGGGCAAGGTGGACAGGGTACTGTTTACAAAGGAATGTTAGCAGATGGAAAAATAGTTGCTATTAAGAAATCGACAGCAATAGATGAGGGCAAAGTCGAACAATTTATAAATGAAGTCCTCATTCTCTCACAGATCAACCATAGGAATATCGTTAAGTTATTGGGGTGTTGCTTAGAGACAAAAGTCCCACTTTTAGTATATGAGTTTATACCAAACGGGACCTTATACCAATATTTGCATGACCCAAATGAGGAGTTTCATGTGTCATGGGACACACGCCTACGAATTGCAACTGAAATTGCAGGAGCCTTATTCTACTTGCATTCAGCAGCCTCGATTCCCATTTATCATCGAGACATCAAGTCCACCAATATCCTCTTGGATGAGAAATATCGGGCAAAAGTGGCAGATTTTGGTACTTCCAAGTCTATTTCCCTAGATCAAACTCATGTAACCACGTTGGTGCAAGGGACTTTTGGCTACCTAGATCCCGAGTATTTCCAATCAAGTCAATTTACAGACAAAAGCGATGTGTATAGCTTCGGAGTTGTTCTTGTTGAACTCTTAACGGGACAAAAGCCAATCTCGTCGCTAAGGGAACAAGAAGGCAGAAGCCTTGCGACCTATTTCATAATTTCAATGGAAAAAAATCGGCTGTTCGACATTGTGGATACTCAAGTTTTGAAAGAAGGTAAGAAGGAAGAGATTGCATTAGTTGCTAACCTTGCAGAAAGATGCTTGAACTTGAATGGGAGGAAAAGGCCTACAATGAAAGAAGTGGCAATGGAGTTAGAGGGGATGAGGAAGATCCCAAATCCTTTGGGTATTCAGCAAAATCAAGAGGTTGGGGAGGCAACTAAATCTTATGCTGCTGCATGTAAATCCAGCAAGTCAAACATCGACACGGATGTCATTACATTTTCAGATGCGCAGCCATTCTTACCTAGTGAGTCGTGGTGAAGATCTGTTTTGCTTCTTACACTTATGAGTTATATTGCTGTGTTTGTCATGGAAATCAATTGTCAGAGCAAAAGATATAGAAAAGAGGGAAGGGAGGTTAGCTTGTTAGTTTACTAATAGGAGGATTTTGGTTAGTTATTTATTGTTAATGAACTTATTCTCGATGTTTGGGATCAATGGACTGTTAAGTCATGCCAATCCCAAGTTTATTCTAGTCCTGTAATTAGCATGATGCCATGATTTCAGTTCATCTTGAGATCTTTGAATATTTGCCGTCAATTCGATTGTTGCAAAACTTACATCGGTCATGCAGGGCACCAGCCTTTGCAATTCAATTAGATTTGTCCTTGCTAGGAAGGAAAAAAACAAGAAAGACGTTTGCCTTCCGAAAAGAAGGCGAATTTGCATTCGCTTTCCCTGCCCGGCTTTTCTCCAAAGATCACACTAAATTGCTAGTGGCATAGAGAAATTGTTGCCAATTTTCAATAGCAAAAACAAAACTAGTAAGAAATCAATCGTGCATGGACCAACTAGTATATAAGAGATATTTACTCCTCATTTAAAGCATAGAAGATGTTGGGTGCTCTTTTTTCATATTTCCATTGATTTTTCACGATAGTAGTGTTTGATTAAATGCCCTTAAGGAATCTAAGTCATCTTGTTTGTAGAATAAAATTCGTAGGGATCATAAATTATTGTGGTGTCTTCATTATTGATGTTGACACCTAAATTTTTGTAAATTTTTTAAATATCCATTTATTTTGCAAAAATATAAAAATTTATAGAAAAATAAAAAGCAAAAAAAAAAAAACAGAAATCATAAAAAGATGATGATGATGATGATGATGATGATGATGATAAATTAATAGTAATAAAAAATGCATGAGAGTGAAAAAAATGATGAAAAATAATGGAAAAGTCTAGTGGGCTGGTGTAGCACGGCCCATTCTTTTATTTCTTTTGGAGCCCACTCTTTTATTTTTCTTCCAGCCCACTCTTTTGGCCCATCCGAAATTAAATAAAAGAAAGGCCCAGCCCATCATCCCTTTTCTCTCCTATGCGATTGCGCACACGCGCCCACACATGAGGGGGGGGACCCAGGGGCAATGGCGCTAGTCCAGTGACGCCAGCAGCGATGATGCCAGCAGAAGGAATATTCCAGTTGTCGTCACTTGTCCGAGGAGTGGAGGAAGCAGCGAGGGGGGGCGTGAGCAGGGGTTGTCGCGCAAGGCAGAAAAATAGGAGAGAAGGGCTCACTTCCTGGGGGGCTGGCTAGAGAAAAAATGGAATAAATATATTAGAAGTGCTAAAAGTTATGTATAACATTCATTTTAATGTCAAAAGTTTTCGCTGCCTCAATTAAATGCTAAATCGGAGGAAAAACGATTACTTTAATGCCAACGACGATAAATTTCGGCTAAATTGATTAAATGTCATTTATAATTAAAATTATAATATGACTTAGCAAAAATTTTAAAAACTCCAATCCACTTGACATTTTCACGCAGCATGCTTGGTACTAAAGTGATCATTTTTTAACAACGATTAATACTGAAGTAATCACTTTAACTAAAATTTATCGTAATCACTTTAAATAAAATTTGTTACTTAAATTATCACTTTTAATAAAATTTGATACTTAAATGATCACTATTTACAATCTTTAGATAACGTCATTTAGGGGTTATATGTTAACTACGCACGTTGGCAAGCCACATAGGATTGGAAAAATTAATAATATATAGTTATGTCGGATTTACGGCAATTCGGACCAAAGTTGGCACTTAGATAATCGTTTTTTTTTAAAAAGTAGCACTTAAGTAATTCCAAAAAAAAAAAATTGGCATCAAAATGAGTGTCACACATAATTTTTGGCACTTTTAGTGTACTTACTCTAAGAAAAAATAAACGCAAGGGAGCCATTCTTTCGGGGAAAAAGAAGAAAACGAGGAGAGGACGTTTTTGGTTTTTCCCTAGAGTGACAAAAGCGAGGTCGCTGGAGCTCATTTCAAAGCCAATCAAAGGTCCATGCGGCGTTGTCCTTCATCATTTCAATTTTTTGTTTGGAAAATTTCATAAAATGGCCCAAAATACCCTCATTTTCTCAAATAAAGATTCGGAGCGAACCTTATTTCATATAAGAACTTGAAATGCTATTACTTTTCTTAAATAAGGACTTGAAGTGAATCTTTTTTTAAATAATGACTTAAAGTGACTATATTTATTTCAAATAATGGCTTGATTTTTCGGCAGTCAACAATATTTTCCTCATTTACCATTTTCCCTTTTTTTCTTCCTTTTTTTTTTTTTTTTGGTTGGTTCTTCTTCCTCTCCACCATCGGCCAACCACCAACGATGGCCACAAAGGGCTGGGCGAAGGTCATCCTTGCCCAATTCGACAAGGGGCCACCCACGCCAACCACAAGTAAGGGATGGCCTCGCTTGGGTGAGGCGACCCTCGCCTTGGGGGAGGCTGCCCTCATGGCCATCTACAAGGTTGACCCTCGCCAGCCACAAGTGAGGGCTCCAAAACCCTTGCTAGCGATCGGCAAGGGTCGTCAAGCCCTCACTAACCCCAAGCAAGGATGATACTCACTAGATCTGGCGAGGGTGGTCGTTGTGGGCTTGCAAGCCCTCACTCACTGTCAATGAATGCTTATAGGCCCTCGCCGATCCTTCCTAGCAGTCGGCGAAGGTGGCTAAGCCCTCGCTAGCCCTTCTCAGCAACTAGCGAGGTTGATGTCAAAAAAGAAAAAAAAAAAAGGAAAAAGAAAAAAATTGGCCGAAAACACTCTCGATCGATTGAAAATTGTAACTAGCTAGTGAGCGGCGATATCAAGCCCTTATTTGAAACAATCATGGTTACTTGAGGCTCTTATTTGAAACAACTAGAGACACTTCATGCCCATATTTAAAATAAGATCCACTTCGAATCATTATTTAAAAAAAAAAAAATATGGCACTTTGGATCTTTTTTGGAATTTTCCCTTTTTCTTCTACAGTCGTGGAGTGGCTTTAGCCTAAACTCTCTCGCCATTGCCGATCGAGATCTTGACTCGTCTAATATACCAATACCAAGTAAGATTCCCCTTTCCCGAACCGGGAGGTGTCAAATGAGTGGGTCGGGTCATTAATGGGTCGACCTAAATTGACCCATTTAAGCTTAATGTAAATTTTTCGACCCATACCCGACCCATATTAATAAAATATTTTCATATTTAACCAAATTTAGGAAAACTTATTCTTATTTTTTTTTTCTAAAGATTATATTACTAAAAAACTTCAAAGTTTATTTCTTTTTATATATATATATATATATATATATATATATATATATATTATTTTTAAAAATGGTATTGCTAAAATACTTTTTATACAACACAAATTTAATGGACAATTTTTTATAATTTTTAAAATGATTATTTTAAAAAATATCCAATTTAAATTATTTATTATTTTTTAAAATTTTAATTTTTAAAATATAATTTTGTTTTTTCTTTTTTCTTTTTTGGTTCTTCTTCTTCTTTGGCCGGCCGCCGACCACGACAATGGCCGGCGGCCAGCCACACTGATCGCAAGGCTCGAGCCTCGCCGGACATCGGCGAGGCCTCCACTTGGCCAGATCTGGTGAGCTCAAGGCTCGCCGACGTCGGGCGAGCTTGAGCTCGCCCCTCGTCGGATCTGGCAAGGTTCGAGCCTTGCCCGACACCGGCGAGTTCAAGTCTCGCCAGATCGGCGAGGTTTGAGCCTCGTCGGGCGTTAGCGAGGCTACCGCCTCGCCAGATCTAGCGAGCTCGAGGCTCGCTTGGTTGGTTGTCGACCATTGCCGTGCTGGCAATCGGAGGAAGAAGAAGAAAAAAAAAAAGGAAGAAAGAAAGAAAATAAAATAAAAAAATAATTATAATTTCGATATTTATTAAAAAAAAAAATTTGTAAAGTTAAAGAGAAAAGAGAGTCTATCTCTTAAGACCCACTTAAATGTTAAAACCAAACCCATTTAAGACTCATTTAAGACCCACTTAAAACTCACTTATCAAAGTAAAACCCATTTAACTACTTTTTGTAAAAAATAAGTGACCCATATATGACCCATTTATGATTTAAATGGGTCATATATGGGTCTAAGACCCATTTTGACACCTCTACTGAACCCCAAAAATAACCACTTGGGTTGATTCATGCTCTCGGCAAAATCTTGTAAAACCGAAGTGATTTCATGTTGAGCTATAATGCTTTGAACCCGGAATGCGAGTTTATTAATGAACACCAAATACTCGATGTATTTCTTAAATGAAACATAGAATGTTTGAGAACCTCGAACTCGAATGGAGAATTTCAAGTGACTCGTGATAGACTGAGATGGGTTTAACATGAAAATGTATTGATTCCAGCCTTTATGCATCATGCTTAGTCCGTAGGTTGCAATAAATTTCGCTCTAGAATGTATGCTTAAAATCGCATATCAACCGTTTGATAAAATGGCTGAGAGAATGCCGAGTATTGATTCATCATTGAATCCTGAGATAGATCCGTTCATGTTTGCTTCTGGGTTGGTTGAATCTGCTCTAATATTCTTTTTTCTCTTTGTTTGGCTATGTGATTCTATGGGAACAATCGATCGCCGGCGAGCGAGCCGAGAGTCCCCCCTTTGGCCGAAGCTCTCACTCCACATCGGCGAATCCTGCTGTCCAAGGCTACTATAGTTAGGCTATTCTCTCCATATTCATGTATTTATGTTCGCTTGTATTTCTGATTTGCTGATTTTAGAACCCATGGTTCACGTAGTTTTTGTTTCGGTGAATATGTTTTGGGTCGCCGGAGTAGACGACCGGTGATGGGCCGGTGGCGGTTAGGAGTAGACGATAGGCCGGCGAGTGGTGGCCTGAGTGGACGACCATGGAGGGTAAGGGCTCGGCTGCGGCCTGAGGTTTGGTTGAGGTCCCTTGGTTTGGTGAAGATGAATTTGTAGGCGGTGAAGGAGATGTTCTCGTTCCGCGAAGAAGAATGAAGGTGCAGGAGAAAAAGACAAAATAGGGAAGAAGACAAAAGGAAGAAAAAAATCAATAAAAATTCCAAAAATCTAAAAATACATTAAAAAATCCTTTTGTAATCCAACGCGGGTCGGATCCGAATAGACGGGTTGGGACAATGGGTCGGATCAAGTAAACCCGGTCCGAACCCGTTGCCTAAATATAATGATAATAAAAAATATTAAAATTTCTAAAAAATTGTAAAAATCTTTATAAATTTCAAAAAAATTGAAATTATTAAAAAATTCAGATTTTTTTTAAATTTAAAAATCAGAAAATCCCAAAAAATTAATAAAATATTGTAAAATTAGTAAAAATATATAAATCAGACAAATCATTAAAAAATCAGAAAAATGATAAAAAAAAATAATTATATAAATTTACTTAATTAGAAAATTAAAAATTGATAAAATTTAGAAAAATCAGATAAATCATAAAAATCATAAAAAAAATTTAAAAAAATTGTAAAAAACCAGAATATCGTAAAATTTTAGAAAATTCAAAAAATTGTAAAAAAATTTCGGAAAGTTCAAAAAATCATTAGAAATATTTAAAATATTTAAAATTCTGAAAATTCATAAAAATTCATAAAAAAAATCCAGAAAAATACAAAAACTATGAAAATTGGAAAATTGTTAAATTGAAAAACCAAAATTGGACAAATCTTTAGGACTTTATAATTGGGTTCTTTGTTTTGAATTTGTTCTCTTTTTTAGAGACCATTTAGGATATTTATGTGTTTTCTTTGCGATTATACTTGGTAGTGCTTCTTTAATACCTTGGATGTTAGTTTCTTTGTTTTAAAATGGTTGGATGAAACCTAGAATTCTCCAATAGATAACCATGGCGTTAGTTAGCATTCAATTGAGTTAGGCACTGGAAGGACATCGGTTTTAAGATAAGTGTAATTAAGTTCTCGAATCTATAATCTCTAGTTGCATAAATAGTAAGATATCCTCCCCTATCTTATTAGATTTCCAACCGACCACAAAAGATTAGTAGCGGCTCCTAAGTCAAAATTTATATAGGATTAATTGATTAAAAAATGAACGTCCGATGTCACATGAGATATGGGCTTGGGAGAATCCATGTTTATCATTGATGAATCATTTGCGGTGTTAAAAATCAAATGGTCCATCCGTGATCATCATTTGTATGGATCATTCAATTCATCTCATAAGCAAGTATCTTAAACCTAATTTTACCCTCATTTGAAGGGGTTAGTTGCGACAACTTGAATTACAAATTGAGCATAAAATCATGAAATTTACACTATGAATTTTTTCATAGTTCGAACAATCCGGGACACTACTTTTGAACAACATAAGATCGCCTTAGATATGCTCCTTGGATTGTCTAGTTCTTGTGTTTTCATCTCGAACTTCACAGTTACCAAATTCTTTGAGTAAGAACTTTTCTATTAAGATGAGCGTATTGGAATATCAATTTGGAAGAGATGATAGAAGCAGGAGTTCATTTTGGTAATTTTATTTTCACATGTGCATTAGATTTGTTCCATGAAAAACATAAAAAAAACTGTGGTTTTTCAAAATTTTATCTACTTTTCTAGTCAATTGATTATAGATTCTATGTTTATTTGATAATCACCTTCAAAACTACAAGTAAGAAAGAGGGATCATGACCAATATTGGCTTCTCTTTTTCTGATGTTTTTCTTTTTTAACTCTAGCGTATGTTTTTTCTTTGTGAATACTTCATTTTTTTCAAAAGTTTGGTCTATAATGGAAATTTTCATAAATGGGCTCACAACTCGTGGTATACTTCTCTGAAATCCAAATCTTCTTCCCAAAAAAGTTCAATATCCAATTAATGGACCTCTCTTGCAGCCAAGCCCCCCTTAAGCCCAGATCCATTCGCCAGGCATAGAAACAACAATGAAAAGGAATTGGCAAAGTGTGGCCAACCAACGGGCATAATTAGGAATCGAAATCAAAAATTAGAATACGAATTGTCAACAATCATACCTCTCTCTCTCTCTCTCTCTCTCTCTCTCTCTCTCTCTCTCTCTCTCCCTTTTTTTCTTGATCCTACTCAAGTGCGTTTGGTTCAGCATTTTGAAAAACCCATTAAAAAAATACAAAACAGTTCAGCCTAAAGGATTTTTGGTAAATGCAAAGATTGTTTGATAAATTATGTTTTAAAAAGCAATTTTGAAAGAAATGTTGTTTGATAGAAAACATATTTGAAGAGCCCTTTGGATGATTCATATTAGTTTTTTTTTAATTTTTTTCTTTGTTTAAAATTGAAAAAAAATGTATGCAACTTTTTTAACATAAAGCTTGACAATAATGGTGAAAAAAAAATCAAATATGTATAATTTAAAAAAAAAAAAAAAAAGATTACCAAAGCTTTTGTCGAATGATCGTCAGTGAGCTGGATCTAGAGACAGTGGCTATCAGAGGTCGCCTGACCTCGAGCGACCCTTGACAAAGGTCACGCGATTGACGGCCTGGGTCATGTGTTGCTTGAGGTCATGTGACCTCCATGCGACCCTCGCCAAGGTCGTGCAATGGGTGACCTCGACGAATGGCAGCCATGGCTAGATCTAGCTTGCTAACGGCCATAGCCCTCCATCAATTCAACAAAAGGTTTGGTTCTTTTTTAATATATATATATATAACGAGGGACAAAATCAAAATTTTCAAGAATTCTTGAGAGTAACTTTAAAAGAAAAAATGAGTTTTAATATTTAGTCAAATACTGAAAGCCCAATACTAGTGGGTTTTCAGCTTTTCCAATACTAGCATTCACTTAAAAGCTCCTTAAAAATAATGGCCAAATCGTCCAATATTTCTCTAAGGGTCTAGCCCTTAAGAATGCTGAACCAAACACACTTTTGAAAGAAAGGATATTCCAAAGAGGCATGAGTAGGTCTTTGTGATCTCCTAAGGTAGAGAATTTTCTGGCCTTTCAACCTAGTTTGAATTAGCGGACTTCAGATTGGCCAACAGCATCTTGCAATCATCCACAACAGGATATAGGGTCCATAGGCTTTCTACTTTTCCGGCTTGGCAGCTCCACCACAAATCTACTATCAATCTTTATGGGCGTGTTTGGCAACCGGCAAAATAGTGTTTGGTTTTATTCTTTTGTTTCCAAGAGTAGATTTGTAATAGAAAATTGTTTCATAAATTTTTTGTTCTCGAGAATAAATTTGTTCCCAAGAATATATTTGGAGTATAATTGAGAAGTAAAAAAAAATTGATTCTTTGTTTCCGAGAACAATTCCAAAATCAAACAACCAAGATTTTTTTCTTTTCTTTTCTCTTATTCTTTCCTTCTTGTTTTTCTTCCTTTTCTCTTCTTCTTTCATCGCCACAACCATCAGCTGCCGCCGTCGCCGCCGCCGCCATCCACCGCCGCCGGTCACCAAAGCTTGCTCAACCACCGATGAGGCTTGGCCTCGCTCAAGCCTCCCTTGGCCATTGGCGGGCCTTGTTTGGCCGGGCGAGACTCAATTGAGCCCTGGCTGGGCTAGGCTCAAATTTGGCAAAGCCGAGCTTGCCCAAATAATGTATGCAACTTTTTTAAAATAAAATTTGACAATAATGCTAAAAAAATCAAATATGTATAATTTAAAAAAAAAAAAAAAGATTACCAAAGCTTTTGTTGAATGATTGTCGGTGAGCTGGATTTGGTGACAGTGGCTGTTGGAGGTCGCTTGACCTCAAGCGACCCTCGACAAAGGTCACGCGACCAGGAAGCACGCAACCTAGGTGACCACTGCCTAGGTCTCGCGAGGGTCACTCGACTGACGGCCTGGGTCACGTGCTGCCTGAGGTCATGCGACCTCCATGCGACCCTTGCCAAGGTTGTGCAATGGGTGACCTCGACCAATGGCAATTGTGGTTAGATCTAGCTCGCTAACGGCCATAGCCCTCTGTCAATTCAACAAAAGGTTTGGTCCTTTTTTAATATTAAAAAAAAAATAACGAGGGACAAAATCAAAATTTTCAAGAATTCTTGATAGTAATTTTAAAAGAAAAAATGAGTTTTAATATTTAGTCAAATATTGAAAGCCCAATACTAGTGGGTTTTCAACCTTTCCAATATTGGCATTCACTTAAAAGCTACTTAAAAATAATGGCCAAATGGTCCAATATTTCTCTAAGGGTCTAGCCCTTAAGAATGCTGAACGAAACGCACTTTCTGAAGAAAGGATATTCCAAACTAGCCTCTGTAGGTCTTTGTGATCTCTTGAGGTAGAGAATTTTCCGACCTTTCAACCTAGTTTGAATTAGCGGACTTCAGATTGGCCAACATCATCTTGCAATCATCCACAACAAGATATAAGGACCACGGGCTTTCTACTTTTTCGGCTTGGTAGCTCTGCCACAAATCTACTGTCAATCTTTATGGGCATGTTTGGCAACCGGCAAAATAGTATTTGATTTTGTTCTTTTGTTTCCAGGAGTAGTTTTGTAATAGAAAATTGTTTGATAAATTTTTTGTTCTCGAGAATAAATTTGTTCCTGGGAATATATTTGAAGTAGAATCAAGAAGTAAAAAAAAACAGTTAATTCTTTGTTTTCGGGAACAATTCCAGAATCAGCCAACCAAGATTTTTTCTTTTCTTTTCTCTCCTCTTCTTCTTTCCTTCTTGTTTTTCTTCCTTTTCTCTTCTTCTTTTACCACCACAACCATCGCCGCCGCCGCCGCCGCCGCCGCCACCACTATCCGCCGCCACCAATCACCGAAGCTTGCTCAGCCATCGATGAGGCTTGACCTCGCTCGGGCCTCCCTCGGCCATTGGCAAGCCTTGCTTGGCCGGGCGAGACTTGATCGAGCCTTGGGGGAGGCTCGACCTTGCCAAAATCCGGCGAGGCCGAGCTTGCCCAGCCACCGTTGGGGCTCGACCTCGCTGGCCAGCGTAAGGTCTGGACTTCTCTTCTTTCTTTTTCAAAGTCACGATCAGTCTTAGGTTGAAATCAAAAAATGTCATTTTTCGCATCCGAAAGCCTTGGTTCAAATCCAACTCGTGACAAAGGCAAAAGTCAAAGTCCAAAACGAGAGCCTAGCCCCGGAGCAAGGGATTAAGGAAATCGAGTAGGAGTAGGCAAACTACGAGCTGCTAGGGAAAGCTTTGGGATGTGGCTGAGAAATGAGAATAAGTTCCACGGCTCAAGTTAATAATAGACTTAGGAGGTGCTGGGCTATCGAAGAGATTGGACCGAGATTTGACACTCGCCCGGCCCCTAATGGTTGCAAGAGCATGCATTTCTCCATCGATGGATTAGGGCTTTCTAAGTTGGCACTGCGCTCATCGGTTGCTTGTTTTGCTTGCTTTACCTGAACAACGAGGTGAAAGACTGCCTTTTCTTTATTCTATTTCACAGACTCGATGAGATCAATAATACTCTTTTTTTAATAAGTAAATAAGATGAGCAGATAGATTATGTAATTGGGGATATCTGCAAGTATATCTGCAAGTCAAATCCAATCTTTGGAATGTAGATTCAAAGGGTCGGGTCCGCATTAGTTTAAGGTGCTTGTGCTCCTTGGCCTTTGAGTTGGACTTGACTTTAACACTTTCATAAAGGAGGTTTGTGGAGAAGTTGTTTTTTTGTAGCTACGGCCTCACCTTGGTCGACAAGGCCGACCTTGCGGTGGCCCGGCGAGGTTGAGCCCTGCAAGCAGCTAGGTGATCTCGGCCTTGCTAGATTTGGGTGAGGTCAAGGCTCAACCGACAAGGTGCGGCCTCACCGAGGGTCGGCAACCTTTCAACGAGGTTGTCGACCCTCGCCTGGCCGATTGCCGATCATCGCAAGGCTGGTGATCGGCTGAGGAAGAAGATTAAAGAAAATAAAATAAGATAAGAAAAAAATAAATTATTTAAAAATTAGAAGAAAATTGTTTGGATTATAAATTTTGATAATGATATCAAATGCAATTCTATTCCGGGAATAAAAATTTTAAGTAGTTACCAAACATTTTTATATGCTTAGAATTTAGTTTTGGGAATATAATAAAAAAGAATAATTTTTAATAAGAAATTATTCTTAAGAACATGATAGTTACTAAAAGTTTCTTATCTCTACAAAAAGTTGATCCGCTTTCTCCTTCTTCAAATACAGAAGAGCTCGGAAGACAGCTAGGGTTTCGGTAGTCAACGCCGAAGCGAGTTGAAACGTTCAGGAAGATGGACAGAGATGACGGACGCGATGCGATTAGCAATCTGCCGGACTCGGTGCCCCTCCATATTCTGTCCTTCCTGCCCACGGGAGACACCGTTAGGACAATGATGGTGCCGGGGTTCCACCATCTTTGGGCTTCTACCCGTCACTTGTCTTTCTATCACTATCCTTACCACGACTGCAAAAAGTTGGAGACTGCTTTTGAAGCGGACGGCAAATTCATGAATTTTACCGATCACGTGTTGACTCTGCACGAGAGACCCACGATCGATTCGTTCCGTCTTAATTTAAACTGTGCGTCTGAGGTGGACCTCTACGATTCTGAAAATGAGGACTATACTCTGGAGAGGAGAAGAACATGGAACAAACCGGATACATGGATTCGTTTTGCGGCGAGGAGAAAAGTTAAGTTCCTCGATTTGGACTTCTTACAGTGTGCTTGGGAGTTCCGACATTGTCTTTACTTCCCACTTAATCTTTACGTGCTGCCCAACATTGTCCTTAGGTGTAGCAGCTTAGTAGAGCTGAAGCTAGCTTCCTGTGTGGTCAGACCGGTGGCGGGACGGGTCCAACTAGGGTCGCTTAGAAAATTGTTTATGAAGGATATTCACTTAACTGCCAAAAAGTTGGCTGACATACTATCCGGTAGCCCGTTGCTGAAAGAATTGTCTATTGAAGATTGTCGCGACTAATTTTTCGGGTGTGATCCACCTAGGGTTTGGCTAATGGATTGTTAAGCCTAGACTTAACTCGGGCTCTCCCAAGCCCATACCAATTCACGACTTTAGATTCAAGTTCTTAACATGCAATTGATTTTTAACTAGGAGTCGCCACTAATCTATTTTTGGTGGGTCGATCAGAAACCCAAGTAAAGTAACGAGGGATTTACTTTACTCCTACGAACCAGAGATTTGGGTATGGGGACTTGGTTATGCTAAATTTCTCTAACGCCCTTTCGGTACCATTTCTTTTTATTTTGACAAAAAGGTTTTGCAGGCAGCTTGAATTGATTTTAAACTATTTCCCTAACATGTAAGGTGATCATATGGGTGCATGATCCACCAATTTAACACCCAGATAAACAATAAATAAATTGCAAAAACTTACCTCCAAGCAACAAAATCATCTGCAATGTTAAATTAAAATCCTCATCAACAACCCTAGATATGGTTTCTAATTAACACGCAATTTTTTTTGTTTTTACTTAATTAATGAGAAACATGCTTTATGCAATGCATGCCACTAATTTAACATGAAATGATATGACATGACGACATGACTTAGCTATATGACCTAAGCATTATGACATAAATAAGCATGTAGTCTATCCTGAAGCATGAGATGGATTTATTCTAAAAAAATAATTTTTGTATTTTCCATGAGATTCGAAATTAAAGAAATGCAACACTTAAATATGCAATCTAAATTAATCTAATGACTTAATTCTAATGACGGGCAATTTCTAATTAAATGAACCTAACAAAAATCACTAAATGACATGCATTGTATGAACCTAATTCTATATGATGTGCACATGGTTTTTATTTTCCTAATAAGCATGCAATTTATTCTAAAGAATGGAACTAATTTATTCTAAGACATTTTTTTTTTTATTTTTCATGAAATTCGGAATTAGGAAAAATGTGAAAATTGTCTAACTAGATTAAGATTCTATTTAATTTGCATTAGGAATTAGGTTAAGCCAAATCCTAATTTAAACTAAAATATTATCTTAACCCAAATAATCCTAAAATGCAATCTATCAATATCTAAACTTAAAATGAAACATGAAATTTATCCTAATATGCAATGACGTGCAAAGAATGCATTTATTCTACATGACATATGCATGATGACCCTTTTTGTTTTTGTTTTATTAATTTCGAAATTAAGAATTGTCAAATTATTAAACATGCAACCTAAGTAAAAAAAAAAAAAAAAAAAGTAGCAACCTAAATTGATTGATTTGATTTTTGATTTTTGATTTTTTTTTATTTTTGAAATTCGAAATAACTAAATCTCTTATTCTAGACATGCAAAATAACCCTAAAACAAGTAATAACCTAAGATGCATCTAATCTAACTCAAATGTTTTTTTTTTCTTTTATGGGAGCAAACAAATAAAGGCATCAAGAACAACACGGCAACAAATCCAGCAAAATATCATCCATGTCCATTTAATTTTGGAAATAAATTGACGAATCGTATCTTGCGCATGAGATCGGATTGGCCAATTTCAATTAAAATCACGAATCGTATCTCAAGCGTGAGATCGGATTGGCGATTTTTCCGTACGATTACGAGTCATATTTCAAACGTGAAATCGGATTGTCAATCATATGCACGTTGCGAAATTAGGAAAATTTCCTAATTCATGATGGATCAAGAGATCTTTGGGATATAGCAATATCGATCAAACATTCAAAGAAAGATTGCGATATTACGAATTAGGCAGCGAGATATATGGAAATCAAATTGATCAAGAGTCTTACCTAATTCAAGGATATTCTTTCCAAATTTGGACCAAACGCAATTGGACCGGGATCACAACTGGCTCCTTGATGGTGAACGGCGGCAAGCGTTATATGCATGGCGACGATGCTTCACGGTGGTATGGTTGGTGGCAACAAAGGACGGCTCACGGACTAGGACAGCAAGGCATGGCTAGACTTTCGCTGCTGCTCATGGCATGGCTTGCAAACGATGGCCAATGGCGCAACCAACGGTGGTGACTTGAGTGGCGACGGGTCACGTGGTGGTTCATAGTGATGCTGGCCGATGGGTCTCTCGGTGATGCTTACGATCAACAAACCTACAAAACAGAAACTTCACGGGATGCTTGGTTCGGGGATGAGCCCAACGGGACGGTAGCTTGTCTTGACGTCGGGCCAAAGGATGGTGTCGGAGTAGCTCACGTCGAGGCTTCACGGCTCAGCATGGCAGGGCAACAAAACAATTGATGAACTTTCACCAATGAAAATCAAAGTCGATTGGTAACCGCCAGGACTGCAGGAACGTCGGAAGCAGCGTCAATTCATGAGCGGCAAGCAGATCGCATTAGCACCGCCCAAGAAAAAAAAAGATCTTTGAAAAGTGAGGTGTCCATAATGGAGTGGAGAGAACAGTGAAACCATGAAACATAATCCAAAAAGAAAAGGGCCAAAGAAGAACATCCCCTATGCGACCAAAGTAGAATTTTTTATTGGCCCTCCCCTCCTTCCTTCACGAGCGTAGCTGTGCTCTCTGATCTCCGATTCTTTGATCACCACACCCGGTGAATTTCATTGATTTCACGTTGAGGGACTTCCATGCGACCGGCAAATCAAATTCCACGGCTAGGCAAGGGTTCCCATTGACGAAGCCCCTGAACTCGAGATCGCGACTGGAAGGAACGCTGCATTTTTTCTGGATGACCTGGGATATCCGTGACAGGAGCAGCTAGTCGTGATATGGGTGTGGGCTTTGCAGGTCTGTGCGCAATATCGGAAGGGTACAATATTGGTCGTCCAGAGAAGTCGTCCTCAAGATGTAAGGATCTCTCTCTTTCAATCTAGGTTTCGCCTTCACTCACGTTTTTCTCTCAATGGCCGTGTATTCAATATGTGTGTGGCCCCCCTGAAAACCCTATACGACTAATTTATTTATAAGCTTCAGATTAGGGTTTTAATTTTTCCCAAATTGATATCCACGAAGATTCTTTTTCTTCCAAATGTAATATTCACTTTTCACATCTGCCCTATCAAAAAAAAATCATCATATCCCAGAAAATTTCAAATTTTTATTTTCTCACGAGATAATTTCCGATTACTTAAAAAAAGCTTGCGCCAATTTGCTCGCTTCATGGGCTTAGTCCGGCCTGTCAATTTAAAGTTCAGAACCACTAATTCAAATACACTTGTCACCGGTCCAATAAATAAATGCAAAACATGTTAATTAAAAATAAATGCACCCACATCTATATGCTATGCAATTGATATTTTTTTCAGGGATGAAATTAACCCATAATTTTTTAATGCAATAAATGACTAAACGGGTAGCCAAAATTTATGTGTCAACAAAGATTGTCATGGCCTCCACGAACCTAAATTCTGTCGTGGCCGATCCATTGAAGTTTTAAATTTAAGGGAATGGGGCAGTCTTGAAAAGTTTGATCTTACACGATCAGATATCAAACATTTAACCATTTGTATGGGGATCTGGAGCTAGTTTGTCCTAATGTGAGGATTCTAGATATTGCCGTGTGTTTAAATTATGTCAAGGCGACTAATATGTCATCACTGGTTGATACATTCCTCAGCTTCAGTGATTATTTTAGATATCCTTACAAGAAATATTGTGAGTTCAGACTGCTTCTGGAAAAGCTCAGCCACAGTCCTTATTTTATGCTATGCAATTTGTGCATATTGGTATGGTTTCTCTGCTGTTGCTTTGACCTATTTTGTCTTGCTTTGAGGTACTTTTGAATGATTTGGGTGCTGATACTTCAGGTAAGGAGTATTACTATTTGTTTGATGGGATATTGTGACACCCCGAACCCTTCGCAGGTCGTCACCAACGCCGGCGTTACACTTTCTTTCCTTCTATCTATCTTGTACTTAAAAACAAGCGTCATTAATCACAGGCATTTTATTTTTTTTAAAGCGGTCCCAACGCGACTCATAGCGGAAGCAAATTAGACATCTCCATCTTTCCCCTTACTAACCATGATACCAATACACACCACTAATCATCAGAATATAAAAGATAAGCCATGCCACTTTTATTTACATATTATCGATGGGTTTTTCACGGGTCGATACAACAAAAAGGAGACCAAGATTTTCAACTACGCTCAGCCTCATCCCAAAAAGATACTACGACCCCTAAAGAAAATCACATGACATCCCCCCATCCAACAGTGGCGGCTATTCCCAAAAAGATGACACCAGCTATCTACCCTTCACGTAACCATCACACCCATCCAGGTGCATCGGGTGGTGGTGGCGGCAACATCCCCCTAAACACTCCGTCTCGGCGGACATGAACAAACACAAACTCCTGGATGACTGGGCCATCAGCCAAGCCCACGTCGTACATGACCAACACACGCACTCGCACATATGTCAGTCCAGGGATAGTGACGCAGTCGATCTCCATACATTCTACTTCTACATCTGACGGAATACCATAGAAGGTGCCTCGCGTGACGGTAGGAAGCGCCATCTTTCTAATCTGAAATGTTATCCTCAAAAGGGGTGAGTACAACTACTCAGCAGGTAAAGGCATCCAATAACCACTCAATGCATCATACAATTCATACATGCATTGCAGGCGTAACTTACCTTGCAGCCATGCGTAATGCTATCATGCATCATCATGCATATCATATCATCATATGTCATCATCATAATCATCATCATCGCATCATTATATCATACATGTCATCCTTATCATGACATCATCACATCACATATTATCATCATCATCATGCATATCATACCATGGGTGATCATCATATCACAACACATATCATCATCATCATCATGCATATCATACCATGGGTGATCATCATATCACAACACATATCATCATCATCATCATCATGCATATCATCATGCATATCATACCATGGGTGATCATCATATCACATCTCATATCATCACCATCATCATGCATATCATCATGCATATCATACCATGGGTGATCATCATATCATATCACATCATCATCACCAGCATCATGCATATCATCATGCATATCATACCATATCATGCCATGAGTTAATTTTCATCTTTATCTTTAAATTTGATCACCACATCACCCTTCCTCGATTCATCAATTTTATCTCATATTTTACACTCGCATCTCATGCGAGAAAACCTCCGGGCATGTATCCAAGATACAACCGGGCATCCGGCCCCCCACATTCCGGGCATCTCGCATCCCAACTAGCATCACGAGGAACCTCCGGGCATGTATCCAAGATACAACCGGACTTCCGGCCTTTACCCTTCTAGCCGGGCATCCCGCACCCAAATCCTGGCATCACGAGGCATACCCTTCGGGCAGAAACCTCCGACAGGGCTTCCGGAATTATGTACCGACATACCACCAGGCCTCCCCTGGAATTACGTACCGTATACCACCGGGCATCCCGACACTCCCGGGGAATTCTCTGGAATTATGTCACTCGGCCACCAGACATCATCCTCCACCACAACCTCTTTCTCATCCACATTTATCCTTTTATCTCAATTTAACATGGCAATTGGCATGGCATCAAACAAATCACACTTGCATTTCAATTCACATGTCATACACATGCCAAAGCTTAATCACATATGCATTTCAACTTAATACATGTACAAAGACCTCATCACACAAGTGCCACACAAATGAAGTTGAATCCATGGCCAAATAAAAATCTATTTTATTATTATTTTATTATTATTTTATTAGATTTATTTATTTTCATAAATAAATATTAAATTTAATATCTATGATTTTCCCAAAATCATGATACTCAAAAATCATTAAACAAACAAGTAGAATCACAATTTCACACAAAATTCGTGGCCAAATTGAATTTCTCATAATTTCACAATTTTCACAAAATAGCACCTTATATTCGGATAATGGCCAGACTTGCACAGTTTTCAAATAAATTCGATTAAAATACTCATATGGCCTTTAAAAATTACGAAATTTTACAGGATGACAGCCAACACATTTTGGTGCATTTCTCATGAAGAACTATAAGCCAAATTATTTTTATATTAATTTCTACAACCCTACGAAGCTTCTGGAATCACGACCGCGACGTCCAGAACACACTCCTCCGAATTTCTTAGTTTTCACCCATCAATTCTCTTTCGTTTCTTCTGAAATTTGAGTATGTTATGTAACAAGGTGTCCTTTACAAGTTTTGTGAAGAGATCTAGGCCAAATAACCAGATTATGGTCACCATTTTAGTCCATGAAGTCTCGGGTGTCTCGAGATACTTCACCAGAACCATTTTTTTTCAAGATCTAGCCGATTCACCAAGCTACACTTGTTATTTTTGCTTCAAATTTGAGTATTTTGTAGTTTAAGGTGTTTCCTACAACTGTCAAGAAGACAACAAAGTGAGATCTCCAACAGAAATCAACAAGAGGTCAGTGAAAATTTCGCAGATCTAAAGTCTCCGTACAATAGAACTTTTGACCCCTCAAATCTCCATCGTTTTCTACGAATTTTTAGTATGTCATAGTACAATATGTTAGCTTCAACTTTCATGAAGACACCGAAGCCAAAATCGAACTCCAAACATGCATGCAAGCTCTCACAACATTCTGACTCAAACAGTTCATACGAAAATATTCCAGATCTAGCATCTCCGTAGGATGAGAGTTTGACCCCTCAAATCTCCATAATTTTCCACGAAATTTTAGTATGTTGTAGTTCAAGATGTCAGATACAACTTTCATGAAGAAATCGAAGCCAAAATCGGACTCTAAACACACATGCAAGCTCAAACAAGTTTCTGACTCCAAACAGTTCATGCGAAAACATTGGTGCAAGAGTAGAAAGTGGATTCCCAACTTGCCTCTAGACCTCACGAACAGCACGAGCGGACGGACGGCGACGGTTCCTTCTCCTCCTCTCTCGCATCTCAATCTCTTGGCTCACTCTCTTGGCCGAACAAGCCACTCCCTCTCTCTCCCTTTCTCTCTCTCTTTCTTTTTAGTGGCTTTTATATTGCATGTGGCTGCCCAAGATGGCCAATGGGGGCAGCCACACCTTGCACAACCCCCATGCCACTTGGCAGCTCGCATGCAAGGCTTGTGGGCTTGGATTGGGCCGGCAAATGGGCTGGTCGACCACTCCTTTTGGGCCTCTATTGGGCCGGCCAACTTGGCCCATTAAAAGCTTAGGCCAAATGGGCTTAAGGCCCATCTGAAAATTAACCCCTTTTCCCCTTCTTTTTTTTTTTGAATTCCTTCTATAAATATTTTTAAATTTCCATTTTCATCTTGGCCAAAGTCTTGGGATATTTTTGCTCATTGAAATTTAAATCATAGGGCCAAGCATAGATTATTAATCTATTAAATTTTAAATACACAAATCATCAAATTAAAAGACAAATTGGCTAAGGCATAAGCCAAAAGAAATTCTATCACCTACTTAGGAACTTCAACTCACCTTATGGCTTGTCATGAAATTTGGGATGCCACAGATATTCTCACATTTCAACTGTCCTAAATTTGTAGAATAGAAGTTGGGTAAACTGATTTGGGATGGGTCTTACTTGAATGGACAGGGGCTGTGCCGTTCCTCTGCTTTGGCTTCTTTGTTCTGTTGCTTTTTTTATGCTTCAGTTCATCGGGTAATGTCCTAGATGAAGAGTAAAAGAAAATATCATTTACTCAGGCTGGGTTCTTTTATTTATGCCTGCCTAAACTTTTATAAGGTGGCCTTCCTTGCATCTGCTGGCCTATGAACTTTTATCAATTGTAAACTATTATTATCCATAACCCACTCATGTAACCGAAAACTACAGTTTATTAGGTGCCTGTCTTCCTCGTGTCCCTGTTTGTTTTCAATTTTAATGTGACATCTATCACTATTTTACATGTGCATGTCCATGCTCTTGTGATTTGTCTTTCTAATATTCTACATAATCTGATGAATTTCCTGACAATCCTCTGAATTCAATGATATCATACCAATTCATTTCAGTCAGTCTATACATACACGTGCTCTTGAGCATCCACAATGTATGTCCAGTACTAATTTCATTTAATGTCGGTCCAATTAATTCTTTTGAAATTAGGTATTAACTATGTGGGAGTTGACAAATCAGCCATGCCCATCTTTCGCCTGGAAACATGTGACAAATTAGGAGTAGTACGTCCCTGGCATTTGTAGATTGCTGAGGAGCTCTCATTTTCTTGAGACACTCACTATCTATGTTTATCCTGGAAGAGATGACAATAAAGCCAAGGTACAAATGCTTGAACAGTAAAATTTTATTGGAATTTTCAAATTTGGAAGTGACGGAGATTAAAAAGTTGCTTTAAATTTCTAGCTTACCGAAACAGGGTGGAAGCTTGCATTTTGAATTCAATGGCTATAGTTACCGGAGTTCAGTGGACGGCACATTTCCCTGCCTCGAGCACTAGCTTAAGCATGTTAAGATACATGGTTATGTACTGGAGCCTGATGTGATTGAGCTCATTGAATTTCAGCTCAAGAGTGCACAGGTCCAGGAGAAAATGGAGATTTCTACCGAGAAGACTCTGCAGCGAGTAGGTAGTAAGGACAGTTCTCTAGTGATATTGTCCATCGGATGCGCTACTAGAGTTTTCACAGAAGTTGTTAGTTTCCCAAGGGCCTCAACACGTGCAGCATTACACCTGGGTTAGATACTGGTATTGGAATTGTATTCACCCCTTTCTTTTGGACAACCCTCGATGTTTCCGTATCAGGCATCTAACATCTGGTAGACTTTACAAAAGTAGTCGGCCTTTATGATGAATTCGCCCTTTTGCCTCAGATCTACGAATTCGCCACATCCACGACTCAGTACAGGCAGCTGATGTGCCCCTTTGTTATTATTATTTTTTTTAATAAATGTTTCTCATAACAGCTTTTCTTTTCATATTCCCAGCTCTCGCAAATAGTTTGGCTAAAATTTTTGCGGTATCGACACCAGTTATAAGCTGTTCGTTAGTAGCCTTCCCTCTTGCGCCTGCTGTCTCTCACTTGTTTTTCATTTTAGTGGGTGCCATTTTTTTGTTGTTTCACTTTTCAGTTTTACCTACCATTTCCTTATCTTGAAACTAAGTCGACGCAGTTCAAGATTCTCGAGTGCTGCCCCCAAATGATTAGTTTATCGACATCAATATCAATACAATCCTAATCTACAATGCATCATAAAATATTGAGTTGTGGAGTCCTCCAAGTTCGTATCTTTCCTTAATGTCTACCCAAAAATTACTATTATATGTGCTCCTCTTGCTAATTAACAAGATCATTTTGTCCCTTATTAAACGCATGAGAGTTCCTTTTTCTTTATAAATAACATGAGTATCCAACTTTCTTAAGGTAGTTTGGTGATCAATCCCTTATACCCTTATATTGTGAATTGCGTGAAATCAGTCCAACTTTGTATCTACTTCATCCCCTCTTGACATAGGTTTCCGAGGAGACTTTTCATAGTAACATGTTCGTAGAGCATTGATCGGTATACACACTTCCCTTGCCCCAATTCCACGATAATAAGTGGTGTTCTAATATGAGATTTTACAAAATGAGCACTCCCACTTTGTTTTCTGGAAACCTGACAGGAACAACGCCAAATTTGACCAAAGTGCAACTGAATGGAATTTGATTTTTGGACCAAATAGAGAGTTTTTAACTTGATCGGGCCATCTTGATTCGGTTAAACATTTGAACAGAAATTTTCCCGCTCAATCTATTTCGTTGCAATCCGAGTTGCTTCTTCACACTCCTCCACTTACTTTCCTTGAATTGGTAATCACAATATCATGGGAGCTCACATATCGGCCATGTCCATCTTTAAGGCTTCAATTGCTTCTGAGCAAAGCAACACGTCTCTCGTATTTCTAGCTCATATGGGAATTCTTATTGTCTCAAGACCCTCATATGCTCATCCCGGATCTCATTGTATATTCATATATGAATTTCCATTCAATATATCATGAGTGCTGGAGATAAAAGAACGGCTTGCATTCAAATTTCAGCTTGCTAAAACAGGCTGGATGCAAGCACATGACATTGACGGTGAAAACTAGTGCCTCAACCAATAGCTTAAGCAAGTAAGGATATAGGGATATGTCATTGAGCTCATCTAGTTTCTACTCGAGAATGCACTATTCTTGGAGAAGATGGAGAAAATAGTCATTTAAATTTCGAAAATAGTTGAAAAAAGTGAAATACAATTAAATTGTGAAAGCTACAGAATCTTTTCAATTAAGTAAAATTAAAGTTAATAACAATTTCTGCTCTTTTTTTCCCATGAGTTAACTGAACCCTCCATGTTATCGGCTACTTTTTACCATTCTTGCTCCTCTTTGATTTCCCCAAACCAAAGACAATTCACATTTGAATCATTTGAGCACTCTACCGTGGGCTGAAATGGAACTGAAAACGTTTGACAAGGGGAAGACGAATCATCCATGTTCCCGGCACAAGACATCACTTGGATTTTTACTTGTTGCATTCTAGGTGTTTTCATACAATGTCCCGACTGGATTCAAACTTTCAACCCTGTTTGTAATATATTTATGTTTAGCCCCGAATTTTTCTATCAGATCCATTTCTTGCTTACTGCAGCGGTTTTGATCACATTTTGGTGGTGTACAATGCATACTCTTTTATCTGTATCTTCTGAAATCCTTTTTTTCTGTTATGTATGTATGATTCGCGGTGTGTCATGGAGTAGGTAACCTACGGAGGGCAATAATGTGGTCGTGGAAAGCAATAACACAAACAGTCTGAATAAAAAATGCGTATCCCACATACTTTATCTTTGTCTAAAAGACTTCGTCTATAATACAAAATTATGTTTATTGACCAAACAAAACACTGAAATTAAAATGAGAGTGCAAGCATAGGAGTCAAAATCGCTAAAAAATAAACTTTACCCAAAGTTGTAATATCCTCAAAATTACAGACACACTGATGCTCTGGAACAAAAGCTACATTGGTATTCACAATGCTCATCAAGAATAACAAACTATAAGATTAAAACTACAATGAAAAGACATTGGCTCAAAAAGAAAATGCTTCGGAATGAAAATTTAGTGGAGGTTTGGCACGACTTGACCATCCCCTCATTCTTTGCGTTCTTTCTATTTATACTCCTGGGATTTCTTTCCACGGTGGTTGGAATTCGCACAGGATCCCCACTCTAGTCGCACCACATTTCCTGGATTCCACAACGTTAGAAACTCCCAAAGCAATCGTGCGTCCTGCAATCACTTCCCCTCCTTACTCTAAATTTAATCAAAAAGGTCACCGATGCACCTCATATTGAAGTCAAGTCACACAAACCTCAAGTGAAATTAAACTGGATAAGCTCTAGATTGAAGATGGGCTTAAGATGTGTTTGTTTGAGTGAAAGAATTTTCTGCGACTTAGTTTTCTAGACTTTCATGCATTTGGTTTGCTACAAAATGATCAATTGACGGAAAAATCATTTACAGTAAAAAAAAAAATTATTAAGAAAATGAATTCCTTATCTTGAAAAGGAGACAACTTTTTCTTAGGAAATGATTTCCCGAAAAGTAATTTATTTTATCATGTAGTTTTCTAGGAACAAACCCACTTTTAGTGCAACTTGACTCCTTATGCCGTCTCCTCTATATTTGGGCCATAAATGTTCACCACCAACAGGAGCTAAAGAATAATTGAGAGCAGCAAGAAGTAATATGATACGAACTATCATTTCATCTCTCAATTTACTAATACTCTATCTTACTGCATTTCATGTCATATTTTTGCCAACGAAATTGTTTCATAGTCTTCATCTTGTGTATTACGCAATGGATAAAGTTGCTTTGATTTTGAAGTCAGCTGACCAACAAAAGGCCAAGTTAGTCTTGGTCATCTTCACTTTTTTTTTGTGGTGAGGGGGAACGCATTCACTTGGCTAATTCATATCGAAACCTCAGCTTTGTTCTTATCTAAAGCTATACACAGCAACCTTTTTCTTTATAGAGAGAGAGTAGTTATGTTGCACGAGCATTTTGAAGAAGCCAATGACGTCTGTGGCAAATCCTTGAGCACTGCCAGACAATCAGACAACGGACTTACACTTGCCAATTCACAATGGCACTAGTCCAGAATGTATATAGAAGTTGCTTTGAAGAAACAAACTTGCAGCAACTTCAATGACATTAAATATTTCGTTGTTGATATGTACGGTGCCGTTTGGATTCACATATTTAATTATTTGATAATCAATGAAATCAATCGTCTTCTTAATTTATTTATATATTTATTTGACCTTGATAGGTGAAGATAATGGGATAAGGATTCATATATAGCTTGCTTGGGTTATGTATCAAAGCTGCTTGCTATTTTATCTAGAATTGAAAAGACCCAAAAGCAGTTTATAGAAGTCTATCCCCGGAAATTTGTCTCGACTGACTCTTGAGAAGTGAACTTTGTGTATGTACATGCGTGCATATATATATGAATATGTGAATATTTCTAGCTAGGGGATGTTGATAGCATTAATCATTATTGACAGATCTTAGACTAATTTGATTTCCAGAAATGTTTTCTGATCATCTATTCCTCAATTGGTGAACTATTGATTGAGCTAGCTAGGTGTTGCCATTAAATTGCTCATGAAACATTTCCTCTATTTATTAGTCGCCTTAGTTCTTATTTTGGCATTTGTGCAATTTAATTAATTTAGGCTTTGAGTATGAACTGTGGACCATATCACCTAATTAGCAATTACACCATAGTGGTTGTACATATATGAGAAATGATTGGTTGACAATTTTTAATCTACTGTGAGAATAATAATTTGTTATTTGTTAATTTTATGGGACTACAGCCAACTGTTCTAAAAACTTAAATTGTTAAATGAATAAGACAACTTTACTTATTCATGTTTTTCCTTTGTTTTTCTCTTTTTTCCCTTTTCTCCATTGTTCTTCCTCGAGCAAGGTGTTCTATTGCCACCTCATTTATGACACTATCATTGCCTTTGCCAACTTAGAGGTCGCTAGAACGCCCCGGCCGTTCTTCATCACCTTCGATGCTTGCTAATCTCTCTCTCTCGCTCTCTCACAGAGATGGAGGTGAAGGACGGACAAGCTGCAGTCTTTTTCAGTGATTTATAGATGATGTAGATGATCATGTCTTAATCATTTATTACATGGTCCCATCATAAAGCTCACGTGATTAACGATGGAGATGAACTTTAGCTATATATCAGGTTAGGTAAGTCAACTGAATTTGATATTTCTTGCTATCGACGCCAGTGACCACAAATTCATTCTTTGTCTTGTTCAATATCTTTTCGATCAGACATCACCATACACTCATAGGATGTACATGCCCATCTACCAAATAAATAAATGACTACTTTCAAGAACCGGGACACAAAATTCTACAACATGAAGAGTCTTGGCAAACCAAATACACAGAATATACTAACGAAATTAAGAGAAAGATGTATGGACGGAGTTAACGGATAGAGTTGATTGTCCAAATTTGACAAGTTTTATAATTTGATTGAATTTGTGAGGACATTGCCAGCTATTCTAAAAATTAAGTTATTAGATAAATATTTTGTCTAATATTTAAATATTCTAATACTTCTCATCAATTGTAGGCTAGACTTTAGGCTATGACCAAGCGTGGAAACATATAATAAGGGACATAATTAACAGGTTGGAAATATTATAACTCAGGATCTCCTATTTTGATATCATATATAATGTTGTAAGATCCCTGCTAACTATTGTAAAAGCTTCACTATTAGATGAAAGTGCGTCTTAACATTTAAGGAGAAAATTACCAAATTGGTCCTAAACTTATCATATGGATGCCAATTCAGTCTAAACTTTTTAATTTTGTTAATTTAGTCCTAAAACTCGGTGCAAAATTACAATGTAATCCTTTCGGTCAAATTTTTCCAACCATCTAGTTATCACTAACCATTCTACGTGACACACCGATGGGTTAACACTTTCTTGAGTAAATTGGAGAACTACATTAAAATTTCACTCAAAGTTTTAGGACAAAATTGGCAAAATTGTAAAGTTTAAAACTAAATCAGTATAGGTGCAATAAGTTTAGGATTGATCGGACAATCACCCCAGTATTTAAGTATTACTAACAATCTTTCACTACTCTAGTTTATGTTTCTATCAAGTTACTCTCGCCAGTTGGATCACAACGAAGAAAATTATAGTCTTGTATCCGACGGACTTCTCAATACTCAAAAGGACGCGTTCTGTGACTGCTTTCTCGGGCCAATGACCTAAGGACGTTGGTGTTTCATTTTCGAAGGAATTGACTTTTACAGCCACCCTAAAGCCGACCAAAGTAAGAATAAATGTTTGTGTTCATAATTGTGCATGACAGGACGTAAGAATCTTATAAATCCGGCCCAGTTTGACGTCACCGTAAGGTTGTGTGACCTGACTTCGATCTAAGGTGTATTGGTTACCATTTCGATTAGATTAAGGAAAGGGTATCTCGAGCTGTTTGAGTTAGCAGCTAGAATGGTTACAAAATTAAATTAAGTCATAAATGAAATGGCAGTCTATTTGCAGGAGACACAATTGCCTTTCTAGTTACTAAAATTGTGGAAATAGAGCGAATCATGGGAATATGGAGTGGCTAGAGTGGGGAAACATACAAGAATTTCAATAATTGTCGAAGAAAATCCCAAGAGTACAAATAAAAAAGAAAACAAAGAAAGAGGGGACACTCAAGCTATGCCCCAAGTTTTCCTCCGAAACATTTTTCATTTTGAACCAACGTCTCTAAATTTCAGCTTTAGTTTTGGAGTTTGCTATCCTTCGGTGTGTGTTGTAAATAATAGTGTAACTTTCATTTCAATGTTTTCAGTTAAGCATCAATGTGTCTATAACTCTGAAGATATTTCAATTTCAATGAAGTTTCTTAGTGATTTATTTTTTCTTTGTTTGCACTTTAATTTTAATTTCGGTGGTCATCGCTCTGATTTTCCTTTGATTTCCTTTGATTCCAACACTTTCCTTACAATTTCTATCGATTTGTGCAACTTTCCTATTGCAAAAATTGACCCCCAAAAAATAAAAAACTTCTTAAATGAAACATAAAAATGCAGTTCATAAGACATTTAAATGGCCGTGGGTGACAGCATGAACAACAAGGCCAAGCAATGCAACGCAAATGACATGGATGACTTGGGAAAAACCCCCCTTTGTTCACGTACTTCCGGGGGTCCACCTTGTCCTTCACGCGTTTTGGGTTTGGCTCTCACTTCGACCAGTGATGTGCAGCTCTATCGACACAAACATGTGATTCGTACATGTATATGCATGGGTGAATGTTGATTCGGTCCATCATAGCATCGTCATTAAACAATCGAGTTTTTAAAGTGTTGATTTGATTGGTCAAATCATTTAGTATTGTTGATATTAATTGAGTTACATTCTCAAGCGTTCCAATTTCGTGAGTTATCTGTCGACTATTGTGGATGGCCCCATAAGAAGTGAAGGAGGTACACAAATAATGGAGGAATGGGCCACATATATTCATTAGGTTTTGGAAAAATTGGCGTGGATTGACGAGTCCACTGTGTGTACCAAATGATAAAGATGAAATACAAATTCCACGAATAAATACAAACATCGCGTGATGGATAAATAATCGAATACCAAGGACGAAAAACAAAAGTTGCATCAACCAGCAAGGAGCAAGTATTCGAGTAGCTAATACGTTCACTAAGGGCCTATTTGTTTGGGTTTTGTTTTAGTTTCTCGGAACACAATTTTTGTTCTTTTGTTCCGGGGAACAAAAAAAGAACAGAAATGCATTTGTTTATATTTTTGTTCCTGGAAACAAAAAATCTATTTTTTTTTCTGAGAATAAATTTGAAATAGAAATAAGAAAAACTTATTTCTTATTCCCGGGAACACTTCCGAGAAACACTTTTTTTTTCTTTTTTTTTTCTTTGGTCGATCGCCAGCCTCGGCTATGGTTGGCAATCAATTGTCAAGGGCCGATGACCTTGTCAGAGCGTCACTAGCCCCTAGCAAGGCTTGGCCTCGCTGGATCTGGGCAAGTTCGAGCTCGCCTAGCCAAGGCGAGGCTCAGCCTTGCCGGGGGCCGGCGAGCCTCGCCTTGGCTGGGTAAGGCCGCCAACCATGGCCTCGGCCGACGACCGGCCAAAAGGAAGAAAGAAAGAAAAAAAAGAAATAAGGAAAATAAAATAAAAATGTTACAAAATTTAAAAAAAAAAAAAAATTATATAAGTTTACCAAACGCATTCTTCTGTTCAAAAATTATTCCCGGAACATTCCATGAATAATTTTTGAACAGAAATGTTACCAAACGCGGCCTAAACGTCGTTGGCGTGGAGTAAGATTCACATGGAACTCATCATTATTTCCGTACCAAAATTCTATTTAGTATATATACTACTATCGTGTATAATAATATCTCATCAAGAATAATAATGTACAATCGAGTTTATTTTTGATAAAACATAAGACTTTAGATTAACGGGTGATCTCGAAATGAATCATTTGGTAGTATCAACACAAACGCAAAATAAAATCTAAAAAGGTTAACTATTTTGACAAGCAATTTTTTAACATGTAACATAAAAATTTAGTTTATAAGACGTTTTTGAACACGTAACTTAGTAGTGGTAGCGATGCCGGTGATAACAATAACATAAAAAGTAGACCCATCCGTTGTGTAACTTGTGTTGCTCTCTGCGCCTTGTAGAAGTTCATTTCTTGCAAGACCAATTCTATATCTTTGGTTCTCTGAATTCGTTTTGCCTTTTTGCAGGAGAAGTCGATTCTTGCAAGAAGCTTGCCCCTTCTTCGCATCCTGAGTTAATGATATTCGGCAAATTGCTTGAGCTTCTTTTACATTTTCATGAGCGTGGGTGATAGCGGGAGCAAGTCAAGGTCACTTAATGCAAAGCCAAATGACATGCATGGATCGTGGATGTGATGCTACAAGCCTACACTGACATAGGCATGTGATTTGGATATGTCTATGCAATAACAGGGAATAGATGTCAGAATCAATCCTCAATAGTGTCATCATTCAATTATTGAATGATGACACTGAGATTGTCATTTAATAATCGAGCTTTTAAAAGTATGGATCGGCCAAATCTATTGCATCATTAGGGATGACCCCACGTAAAAATGGAGGAGGTAGACAAATGGTGGAGGAATGGACCACGTATCCATTAGGTTGAGAGAAGTTGGACGAACCCACTATATACGAAATGATAAAAGATGAACCACAAATTCGATGAACAATGTCACGTGATGGATAACCCGTTACTAGGGCGATAACTGAAAGCAATAACGACCAGCAAGGAGCAAGTATTTACCGTGGCTAAAGCCTGGTCGAGCTTTAGATCTAATGGGGGTGAGATTCGCACGGAACCCATTATTTTCCGTGCAAAAATTTAACTTAACATACATAATTAATATTACGAAAAATCTTAAATCGATACGTATATGATAGATTTACTTCAAATTAATTTTTTAATCATAAAAAATCTGAAACATATGTACTTGTAATAAATTTATCTTAAACTAATTTTTTGACCACAAAAATCATAAACTGGTAAACTTATAATAAATTTATGACAACTAATTTTAAACATCAAATTGGTACATCTATGACAAATTTACCCTCTGTTAGTTTTCATTCAATTTTATTATCAAATTACCGAGTTGGATGATACGTGGTAGTTGACGAATATACCAATTTGAGAAATTACCCTCCGTTTGTCACATATATATTAGTTTTGTGATTTTTCGTTATATTAATCTAATTTAACGAATGCTGCATCTATTACAAATGTATCAATTTTAGATATTTGGCTTTATCACAAGGGGTTTTTGGTTGTCAAAAATTTAAGTTAGAGTAAACTTATTACGATATATCAGTTTAGGGTTTTTGTGTTTAAAAAATTAATTTGAAATAAAATTGTTATAAATGTACCGATTTTAGATTTTTTATGATTAAAAAATTAACTTGAAATAAATTTATTATATATATATATCAATTTTGATTTTTTTGTGATATTAATCATAATATATATATATATATATATATATATTTTTTTTTTTTTTTTTTTACGCCCAAAATAAAAGAATTGGAACAAGAACAGCTGGAACTCACTGGAGACACACTAGTCCAAAGATATTTAGAATTTGGAGCTGACACTAACGAAGACAAGCGAAAGAAGCCTCCATGAGCTCGAATAATTGTAGTTTTTGCCTAAGAAACACGGATACAAGATACGACACGACACGCCGATACGTCATTTATCAAAAATAGAAAATTCCGACACATTAGGACACGTAATTATTGAATAAATATTTTTAGTTTTAATTAATTTGATTCAAATTCACAAATAAATAAATAAATAACAAGAACTTATAATGAATTTGCACTAATATTATTAATAGATATATTCATAGAAAATTTGAAAGATATATTCATAATTAATGCTTAACCATATTTGAGAACATATTTTTAACTTTAACAAAAATTATAGATAAAACTAATGACTAACAAAAATATATAATTAACTTTATTTAAATAAATCTATAATCTGTTATAATCATCAAAATGTATCATTATTTAACATTCGATATTTTTATTTTTTGAAATTATTTTTTAACTAATTTATTTATTTTTATAACAAAAATGACTTTACCACTCAAAAGTTATTCCCATCAAAAACCTCTCAAAATTATTTTCCCCTCTCTTTTTTCCCTCTATACGCTCATCCCCAAAAATTACTTGCCCTCCCCCATTTCTCTCTCTTCAATCCCCACGCCACCCCCAAAATCCGGGCACCCAATCTTTTCTCCAATATTTTCTCCCAACTTTCGGTTTCTTCCCTACTCTCTCTCTCCCCTCCCACCCACGACACCACCGCTCCCCGCCCCGCCCCCATCAATCATCCCCAACCCACGCCACCACCTGCTCTCCCGCCCCCCATCAATCATCCCCCCCAAGCTGTCTTCTTCTCCCTTCGCACGCTCTCACGTTGGGGGAGAAGGGGGTCGCAGAATCAAGGGCGACGATACCTCCGGCCCCATTCCGTCTCCGGCGTGCAAGAGCCTGACCTCGATCAGTCGCGGATGAAGTGGACGAGGAGTACCAGAAGATATCCGAGCAGATCAATGAAACTCGAACATCTTTGCAACCTCGCCGTCGGCCCCCATCGCAGCGTCGCAATCGCGGCCCTGCCCTCTGGATCGCCTGCTCTTCCTCTGGCCCTCCCTCGCCATCGCGGCGTTGCCTCTACTTCCCGGTCTCGCCTCCACCCTCCGTCTTCTTCAACGATCCCTCTCCCTCGGACACGCTCCGACGCGCGTGTCGAGAAAAATCCGACGTGCGGTCAACGCGTGTCCAAGCATGTCGAGGTGTCTGACACGCTCCGACACGTGTTGGACACGACACGGAAGCTCGGTCGACGTATCCGGGCTTCATACGTTTTTGCTATATCAAAACCGTGTTTTTTGTGCTTGGACTTCGAGTGAACTGCACTTGGGACGAAGAGAAAGCCATGGCTGGATTTGATCTGTTAATCAATTAATCTGCCTCCAACGTGGCAATGCCAACAAGTTTCTGCAGAATTCTGTACTCTCAATGGTTTGAAAATTGGTAACCTTCGTTGAGCTTTTTTGGGTGCGTTTGGAATCAGCTTTGCAATGGACTTTGGGCTTCTAAAGATACTTGGGCTAAAGCTGGGGTGTTTGGGAACAACTTTAGAATTTTCATTAGGCCAAAGCTGGCCTTCCCAAGGCTGAAAGCCCAAGGCAGTTGTAGGGGTGCCTTGGGCTTTCAGCTTTCTCGGCATACAAGTGGCACTGTTCACTTTTTTTTATGTTCTTCCAAAAATATCCTCAGCTACTCTCGATTTTTCCGGTTTTGCCCTCGTTGTTGTATTGTTCATCTTCTTCTCCGTTGAAGGCCGACGACGTGTTCCTCGAAGCTGAGTGAGTGGCCGCCGATGGCTCGGCATGGTTGCGGTGGCCCAAGCGACCGTCGCCGGGGAGTGGTGTGACCGCCGCCCTGTCTGGGTCGCGGTGATCGCTGTGGGTCACGGCGAGGTTTGGGTCGCCGACCTTGCCGCGACCCAGATCCGAGGGCGGCGAGGTCCTCATGCGACCTCGCTGCCCCAGATCTTGGTCACGGCGGTTGCCGGAGGTCGCGCGACCTCGCCGCGACCCAGATCCAGGGGCGGCGCGGTCGCGTGACCCCGCCGCAACCCATATCTGGGGCCGCAAGGTCGCGGGGACCTCGCCGCCCCAGATCTAGGTCACGGCGGGGTCGCCCGACGTCCGGAGACCCTCGCCGATGGTTTTCAGTGGTCGCCCGACGTCCGGCGACCCTCTATGATGGTCTTCAGTGGTCGCCCGACGTCCGGCGACCCTCGCCGGTGGTCTTCAATGGTCGCCCGACGTCCGGCGACCCTCGCCGGTGGTCTTCAATGGTCGCCCGACGTCCGGCGACCCGCGCGGTGGTCTTCGGTGGACGTCCGCGGCCACTTGCCCTTCCCGCCATCTCGCCCTTCCGGTCAATTTTTTATTTATTTTTCTTTTGATAATTTTTTTTATCACCAAAGCACTTTGCAAATATAATTCATCCAAACACCATTTTGCTTAAAGATACTTCAAATGGGCTTTCAAACTACAATTTTACCAAACACACTTTGCATTTTGAAAAATACATTAAACTCAAAGGTCTTTGCATTTTGCTAAGGACTTTTCCCAAAAGCGTTCCCAAACGCACCCTTTGACTCGTTTCGCGGGCCAAAGGAAGAGGCAAACCTGAGCTCTGTGCAGAAAATTGAAAAAGGAAAAAAAAAAAAAGTTTAAAGGACGTGGAAAGAAAAAATTAGAGAGCAAGAAAATGTCACATGAGAAGAGAATAAAGAAGAGAAGCCTTTATTAAGTATCTAATAGAACTTTTGTTATGAAATTTGAAATAGTAGTAGATGCATTTATTGCAAAATCCTTAACAAAATAAATCTTTTTACACCTGGCATATGTTCATATGAAATTCTTCTCCACTCGAAATCAAAGCCCTAACGGTGAAGGAAGTATTGCTCTGGCTACGGGACCCGTATGAGCAAAATGACGAATCTGTGGTCTATGTAGCATGGACACTTTTCGAAAGATTTCATGTCGTGTCCGACACTCCGACACGTTTCGACATATCCCAACACGCTCCGACACCCGGTCAACGAGTGTCGAAAAATTCGACACATGGTCAACTCTCTCCGACATACTCTGACACGTGAGTCCAAAATTCCAACACGCGATTCCGACATGCACAAGTCAATTTTTAAAATTTATAATATTTGAGGGGTCAAAATATAAATATACACAAAAAAATTAATAAAAGAAGTAATAAAATTGCTATAAATATGCACACATGGGTCAATTTTTTTTTTTCAGTTTTGTTTTTTTTAAATTGTTTTAATTTTTTTAAAAGTCTTTTACTATGAAAGAAGTAATAAAAAATGCTATATATGATAAATAAATAAATTTAAAAATATCATTTCAGCATTTTTCTTTAAACAATGTTTTTTTCCTCTAAGTTTTATGTATTATTGTAACAAATTAAAATAATGAATGATATTATTTAATATTTTTCGTGTAAATTAATTCTAGGCTATTTTTATTATTATTTATAAAAATATATTTAATATATAACATGTCGGAATGTGTCGAAATTCTCTATTTTTAAAAAATAACGTGTCGACGTCTCGTGTCATGTTGTGTCGCGTGTCGCATGTCCGTGTCGGTGCTACATAGTCTATGGTGCACGTGAATGTTCTGTCAGACAATTAATCTACCATTAGATTCACTATTGAACCGAGTTTGAGCCCATGGGTTTTGAGATGTCTCTTTGAGGAATGCAGTGCACTAGTAGCCCAATTAGAAGGTGTTTCTCTAGCCTATTGTCCACGGGAAGCTAACCAAATCGCCGACTGGATTGCCAAAACCAGCTGAAGAGGAACCTCCCCTCCAATTAGATGTCTAGGTAACCCCTACCTCTTTGGGACTTATTATATATTGATTCTTATCAACTTCGCTCATGTATAGCTTTTGAATGAATGAAATGGTATTTCTATTTGACAAAAAGAAAAAGAAGATAGAGTGTTACTTTATTTTTAAAATAGAATATATTGCATGAAGGTATGCTTCTCTAGGAGAAATTACCCAGAAAGTCATAAACCTAATGTATGGATACTAATTTAGTTATAAATTTTTCAATTTGACTCATGTAGTCTTGAATCTTTTAACGATTTTCTAATGTTATTTATTTAGCCCATTTAGATTGGAAAAACTTGACGTGGAGTTTTAGTCAATGCAGGCCGTCCTATGTCATGACCATCAATATGACGTGTGGGATTCTACTCAAAATGATGTCAATGTGAGAAATTTTATAAATTATCTTGATTTTTTTTCTTTCTTTCTTTCTTTCTTTTTTTCTTTTCTCTCGGTTAATGTTCCCCGCACTCAACATGCACTAGATGTTGGGGAAAAAATGATTAGGAAAGAAGAATGGAATCAAACTTTGAGGCGTGATAACATTTTTTTTATGGAATTATTTGCTCGACAACTAAGGGTGAGCATGGTCTAGGTGGGCGGTTCCTACCTTAGAGTTAGGAGCTGCCTATTAAGGACCGGATTTGAAAATTTGAAATCAAGAATTGCTCGTTGGTTCCATGGATCCACCTAAAAATTGGACCGCCAGTCTAGTCGAGTCTGATTCCCGAGTAGGTCCATGGAACTAGTTCACGATCCCTACAAAATTGCATTCATCAATTAATATCATGATGAACCTAGTGCTTACGTAGAGCACTAAAGCTTGTCTGGCCTTAAATTTGGGTTGAATTGCGAGCTATGGATTTTGATTAAGGATTGAAAACTATAGGGCAGAATAAATCAACAATACTCATTAGTTAGGAACTTAATTTCTTCGAAAGTCATGGTGTAGTCCTCTTAGGGTTTCCCAACACTAAGAACATATTGAGAATTAGACTCAGAGTTAGAAGTACTAACTCCATAGAATTCACATGTTAATCGCTTGATCCATCTTTTTTCACATCAACATAATTTAATCATGGGGATAGCTAAGGAGAGACCTAATTATATTTTTAAAACGAGCCATTGACTCTTAATTTTATATCATGAGGACAAAGCACCACAACATTTATGGATATTTCCAATCAATCTCATCCATACTCTTTGTTTCTTTATTTTATTTTGACTGAGAAAGTAAGTAAATGGATCATTAGAACAAACAAAAAGTTGATAGAGAAACTACAGACACCGGTCCGGTCCGAATAGACAACCTGGAACCGGAAACCAAATTGGTACTCATCGATTCTAGTAAATTGGAACCAAAAACCATATTAGTTCCCATGGGAAATGTCGATTTTGGGCTAGCTTGGTCTGGTTCTAGGCAATTCCTAGTTCTCTTACACACCTCTACCTAATTGGCAAAAATCTTCCAAAATACAACAAAGCCTTTAATAAGAATACTATAAAGCAATTCTGGTATTTTTCAAGGAACTCCCAAAGGGAAACAATTGAAAATAGTGACTATATATCCTAAAAAAGAGAGTCGAAAGTTATGAAAAGTATTCAATAATAATGTTCTATATATATATTTAAACGGATCCAATCTTTCAAATTTGAAGGAGTTATGTCTCGAGTAGACATAACCTTCCAAAGGGTAAGAAGCTATGTTCGAATACACTCAACCTTTCAAAGATTGTAGGAGCACCTAATAACCGTTAGGCAAAATAATAAATTTGAAATTAAATAATAATAAAATAATCACAACTCTAAGCTGTTTCAATAAGACATAATGATTATTTTATAATTATATATTCGACATTAATAAACAAAAATAATAATAGTCAAGAATTAATGCCAAATTTAATCCATGTGTACACTGACATATTTTCAATATGGTACAAGTCATTTGTTAGTTTATTTTACCGACGCTGAGTGCCCTTCCCTCAGTTACCGTCCTTTTTAGTGCCTCCATGCACAGGACCAGCGATGTATCACACGCGGAACAACAGCCAGATGGGGACACTGGGGGTGCAGCAGGGGGATGTGGAGGGGCTGAGGGGGGTGCTGTCGTCGGACAAGGTCGTAAAGCTAAGGAGGGCGCCACTCGAGGGTGAGATACACTCGAACCCAAATGTAGACACCTCTTCTTTAAATAGTATGATTGAATCGACACATTTATCTAATTTTTTAATAACAATTTAGATTATGTTTGCTTTTGGATAGTATGTTTACCTCATGATTTGCATTTTTTTTCTTCTTTTTAAAACTAAACACATTGCGCAACCACATTAAATTTATTGGACTCTACTTCATGGAAAGGATAAAAATTTCGTCAACATTGTTTTTCTTTATATTTGAATCCTACTATTATCATTGAACAACCAACAAACTACCTCAAATGTATTGTTCTACAAATCATCCAACCCTTAATTGATTAGTCAATATAAAGAATTTTGCGCTTATCTCTTTGTTTCATTTCTGTTGATATTCTCTTTAATTTATTTGTTATTATTATCACTCCCTAACGAGTTTTTCTTTTTTGGGGTTGAGAAAAGCCAATGATTTGACGGAGAACTTGGTAGACAACTAATTGTCATACTTTATCCAAGGTCATTCAAGTTTCATCTCTTAATTGCACCTATGTGGGCAAGATCAACACTCCTTGACTTCATAGAGAAATCATGGCATTGTGTTTTAAGAATGACATTGAATAAAATTTAAAGTTCAGGGATCATATTTCATATTAGGACTAAGTTTATGGACGATTTATGTAATTATCCCTAATTTTTATAATAGCATGATAGCATTTAGTATTTTTTTAGAGAATTAATATAAAATGTTGATGCACCAGATTAGCTAAGCTTAGGTAGACTCCGAGCTGCAGTCCAGTTTCACACCAATAATAGGTTGAAAATCCCCTCAGGGCACCCTGCCATGGGCCACTTTAGTGCGAGAATCTTTCTCGAAAGAGCAATATTTTGAGTCTGATTTCATTGAAGAAACAAAGTTTCAAAGCCTCATTGAACTTTGAGAATGCGATTGGAGTTTATCTCTATGCGCTTTGAGTACGTTGTACTTTTGTGCATGTTTGTGAGTTTTACTTGTACTGTGAATCGCGATTCTCATTATACTCATTTTTCTACTTTTTGTGCATGTTTGTGAGTTTTACTCGTACTGTGAATTGTGATTCTCGTTACTCATTTTTCTACTGTGCCACTCATCTTACCACTTTTATTTCTATTCCTCGTTGGATGTAGGATTAGGGTACGATGTCTTGACTGAGTTATTACCGCTCCTCATATTTGTGAACGCCTATTCTTAGGCCATTATTTATGTTGTCCAGTGTCTCGTTTCACTATTGGGCCCTATGTATTGGGAACACCTAAATCGCAACTAATGGTATATGTACAAAGGAATTAGGTCACGGTTCGATAAATGCTGCTTCCATTAGAATACAACCTATCTAGTCTCAAAATGTTTTTGGCATTGGACTGGAGGCTATACTTGTAACAGGTGCAGCGCCCTACATGAGTGCATACAAAAAAGTTACTGTAGTTTTTTTTTTTTGGGTCTGAACCAAAAAAAAAAGTTACTGTAGTTATCAACCTCAAAGAAAGAACAAATCGCGAGGTGCAAGGGCGAAATGTACCGCTAATTGGAGAACTTCGCTTTGTACCTGAAATAAGTGGCACGATAAAAGCAGCAAGGCACCTAATTAAATATGGCACAAAATGGAAAAACTTAAATAGTAAGAGCTTCTGCTCAAACCTATGATCATCGCGTGAAGTGAACCCGAAGTAGTGAACGAGAACAGAGAGGTTTCTGAAATGAAAAATCTTAAAGTTCCTAATTTCGTGGCTGAATCAACCATGAATTTTCCTTAAAATGATACTCTTGCCATCTGTGAGCAGTTGCGACCTGGTGTTTCGTCTTGAATAACATAGCTCTTCTGAAGCACCATCAGCGAAGCAAAAGTAATTTTCCAGCCAAACATCGGAGCTTAGAGTACTTTGGTTGATAATCACATCTTCTCGGCGATTTCTTCCAGTCTGTCGCTCTTTTCCTGATGCGATGGAATTGAAAGGATCCATGAAGTGCTACCCTTGTTCAAGTCTGCAAGCTGAAGAACTAAGCAGGTCCGACTTTCCTCCCAAATCGTTGCAACTATGAGCCCCGTTTGAATGGTTGAGCTCAAGCTCAGAGCTCAACCTAAGGTGCATTATTTTCTCCATCTACCCACCTGTCCTCTTCTTCCATGATCTGTCGAAGGATCCTTAAAATTTTTTGCACAGATAAATGGATGACTTGCCTTGTGGTCGTACTCCAAGACCTGTTGGTTTTCTATAGCGTTTGCGACTCTTATGGCTTCAAGCCACCAAGCATCCATAGGGGAGCAATTTGTCGTGTTTTCATCAATGTCAACCACATTAATGTCAACCACGTTATTAGTTATATCGGGAGGATTTGCCAGAACCTAAGAATGCTGACAAATCAGGCACAATATCCTCCAGGATCAGATGCAGCGGGGGCTATTACTAAGCTCACTTTACCTTCATTTTCACACAAAAGAAAAAAGGTTTCAAATGGATAAATGTTGGGCAGAAGTTTTCTGTACCTTTGCAATCAAGATCATGATGTTTCTGGTGATATGCAGCCCGAATCAGGTCAGCAACATAGATAACTAGGCGAGTCAAAATGGGGAAGAAAATAAGCTGGTGTCTCTACTAAAGGTAGACTCAGAGTACAATTCAACACAAATAATTTCCCACTGAAAAGACGTAGTATATTCCGCAAATGCTCTGTGCTCTCCGCCTATAGGCTCACAAAACCTGTTCGTTGACATGCTAGAAACCATGAGTTCACCTTGTGAGAACCAGTACCAGCTTTGAATTTTGCCTATACTGTGACAGATTCATCAGCATTACAGGGGAAAAGGGGAAGAAACGATAGGCCTTTAAAACCGGATTATTTTCTTGATGCTACTCCACATGAAAGGGGAAAGTGCCAATCAATAGCTTCTTTTCAAATATGACATATCAGTCCCATTAAAATTCTTTCAGGTTGTTAACTTTAATATCCTACACAGCCTCAGGTAGAATTCTATGAATTATGAAGCAATTGAAATGATTCATCACTCTCTTTATCTACAAATAGAACTACAGTGATCACCTGATACAGTTCGAATTGAGGCTACAGATTCTATGAATTTATCCAACATTGGGAAAGGCGACTTTCCAGTGAAGTAATTCACCAAACTATCACTAGTGAAAGAGTTGAAATTAAGTTCTTGCATAGCAAGACAGTACCTTCCCGAATCAACATTAACCTGTGTAGGGGAGAAAAAGTTCATCACATGAGAGACCACAGTGTTCTAGCACACTAGTCCTCTATGCAATGATGTTTCCTAAAATTAGCTCCACCAAATCAAGATGATTAATATTTTTGCTAATATAAATTGTACAGTAAATCATACGAATATAGTGCATGAAGGGACCCAAATACAAGAACTGATTCAAATTTGTGACTATCTCTGTATCGAACTGAAGTTTCTTTACACATCTAACTCCATTTGCAGGCTAGGAGCTTCTGACAATCAAAATCCACAATGCAAATCAAGGAAGCCATGATCATATCTTCCTCACCCTGTCAGGAGAAAGCGCATTTTGAGTGTCAATGGGCACATGAACTTTTAAAGAGCAACTGGGATAGAGAGTCACTACTGTTTCAAGCACTATCGCAATAAATTCTCTTCTCAATGTGCATATGCACATTTTCTCATGTGTTAATCTAACCTTCTCAAATGATACAAAGGCATAAAAGAACCCTTTGCTAGTAGTTTTGAGGAACATTTTGAGCGAACTAGGAACAGTTCATCACACCCATGTTCCAAAGATGCCTCATGAGTCTCTAGACCTCAATTACAAGGAGTAACATATCATGTCCTTGCATTTGAAATGCCCAATCTGCAGAAGGACAGAACTCCTCCCTCCCTTGGATGATAGAGCCAAAGAAAAGCATCAATTCCTTGAATAGACAGCAGTGTCCACAAATATCTGACCTGTCAATGTGTTTGAATCTTTCTTGACAAACAACTTTTCATATCTTCTGTCTGTCTCCCTTGCACTAGAAATCCGTAAACATACCTGTCAATTCATCATAAGAACATCATGTTTGCATGCAATGTTATATTTCTCCAAAAAGGTGTGTGTGCATATCAACCAGAACCCACCCCCCCCAAAAAAAAAAAACCGCCCCACCAAAAGAAAAAGAAAAGAAAAGAAAACGACCACACGCGCACAGTTCCAGTAGTTCAGTAAAGTTGTGAGAATGGCTGCTGTAAAGTGAAGTATGCAGGAGTCAAAGATATATGTTAATCTTGCTTGCCGTTTGGCTTTCTTCTTTCGGCTTCCTTCCTCTCTCTATGAGCATGTTCATTGAGAGTGTAAGTTTTTTGAAGCCGAGGTTTGTATAGTTTTCCTTCCCCTTTTATTATATCTCTTACCTTACCAAAAAAAAAAGATATATGTTAATCTTGAGAGATGGATTAACTATCTCAAACAGGTGGCTAACTTGGAAGGCACAATAACAATATTTACACAGAATAATTGAACTTGCAATTGTCTCTACCACACAATAACTAAAGCTTCTCATCAGAGCATACCTCCGAAATTAATGCACCCACATGGGAGTAGCCTTAAAAGCAGTCTATGGTATCAAATGATAAGAAAATTTTTCTGCATACAAGCAATGCTGTTATTGACATCACAGTAAACTTGCTCTATTCCATGGAAAGATTTAACATAGGTAAGGGAAAAAAACGTATAACACAAGATATTGCTAGTGTTTTAATAGGCAGATGTAGCAAGCATAAGGCACATGTTGACTCATCAAGTTGCAGATTCTTCCCTGCCTTCCCTGCCTGAATCTCAAATTCACTTCAAATCTGACACATAGTTCTAGTGTACTATGCGTAATCATCTTAGCTGTGCCATTAGCATCACTCAAACCAGTACTTTCCAGTGACCCGGCACTGTGAAATTATAACCAGTCTTCTGCCACCCCTCATCTCTGACTTTATGCCTGGAAATCATGACTTGAGGTAGGATAATTGGCTTCAAAGAGAGGAAAAAAATGAAAATCATCGTGGCAAGGAAAGCATCTAGGTAGTGTCCAATGCAGCTCCAATACTTGATGCTCATTCAAAAGAAGTATCATACTGAACTCATCCCCTAAATGGAAGATCAATTGAATAATGTTGCCCAGATAGCCCAATCTAAGATAAGCACAACATGCAATATGTTTCCCTCAATCCTATCCATGAAATCAAAGTTGTCTCGACTTCCAAAAGAGGTACATCATTCAAAGTTATAACATTTTTTTTTAATCCATCTTCATCACTGCTTTTAAGTGCAATATTCCTCAAAAAAGAAATGTTAAGGTAAGTCACCACTCAAACAAAGATGGACCACACAAGTGTCAGAGACCTCATTTAAGGCTGCTTTTCTTCAATAAACCTAACACAGTTCTCTTGTATCAAATGTGAAAGGTCTCAAGAAGAACAATGGAAATTTGTAGCTGGAAGGAGGCACTGTGGAAAAGAACAAGATGGCCTTTCACTTGATGGGGTAACTACAAAAATTTATATCCAACGGCATAAAGATGAAGCTCATAGTCTGTGAGTGTGTATTGCATACACCACCTGTCACGCCCCGAGCGTCGGGCGCGCCAACATCCCGCCATGGTCATGAAAGTGCGACAACCCCAGGTAGTGTCGCCGACCCCAAATGTTAGTATTAATGCGCAAGTGGAACGTTCTAAGAAACCCTTACAAAACATATGGGATAGAGCAGCAGGAAAACAAATTCAAATCAAACAACGAACATTCATACATCATCATCAAACCAGGGTTTAGATACACCAACCGGATCCAAGGCCTATGCACCAAAAATGGGTCAGAGCTATGTGCATCAAAAGAGGGTTAGCCTACACAACATGGACCGGACCATCAAAAAGAAAGGACACAGTCCTAGGACTACTGGTCGTCCCCGTTCGTCGATCCCACATCCTCCGGGTCAGACACCCACGAGGCCGGGGGCGGTGCGTTGATTACTCGACCATCGGGATGATCTGCCACACCTGCTCCCAAAATGGCGTTCATCACCGCCAATGGAATGTCCATGCTGTCCAAGGGGCCAATCCTAACACCATCTACTCCGGTACGAAACCAAGCCCTAAACATATAAGGTACTCTACTCTCCACGCTCACCTCGACCCAAATGAGGGTCCTAACCAACTGATAACTCCAGGGACTTCCAGGATCAGAGGCACTCTCAGTCGTCTGGTCAATCACTGTTGGCAGGCCGCTCATCTCCGGGGGTCTCGCCATCTACGGTCCTGTAATATTTTTCCCCAAACTGGGATGAGACTTTGTCTCAGCAAGTTCACCCCTCCTAAACCCCTATTAGAAAGAAAATACGCCCCATAGTGGTCTAGCCACGTAGTACAGAAGACTTACCTCGCCTTCTAGCCTTCCTGCAGATTAGTACAGTTCATAGCACTCAAGTACAAATTATAATACGCACGTGGACTATCATAACACAATTCAATTTCATTTAATTCCAAATTCACAGCAAGCATTTCAATTCATCATTCATCGGTGCCACCCAAGGGCATAGCCTACTCGCAGTTCGGCTATCTACTGACATAAAGCCAGGCATCGCCTCCCCCCTTGGAGCGCGGCTTCGTCAGTACATCGACGGCGTTCCCGAAGGAGCATAGGCCCAGAATCGACTGCGACCCGCATCCACCACGTGGGCATCCCATATAGGGGAATTTCCCACTTAATAGTTCCAAATAATTTCTCACAATTATCATAACACCATCCATAATCAATTTAAAGCACGTCACACGTCATTCACATAATTCAATTGCAACATTGATCTTTAAGAACTCAATTTCAATATCAATCCCGACAATTGGGATTTTCTAATTAAAATCCATATTTTTCTCAATCAACACTCAATTTGCATTAACCGCTCATCAATTTCAAATTCTAAGCATACAGCGACGATCGGCACGAAATTCTAAGCAACTAGGGCCAAAAATAATTTTTCGAGTTTTTTTTTTTTTTTTTTAATAAATAATATTTTAATGATTTTCGGAATATGATTTATTATTAAAATAATCCGAAATTCCGAAACATTTATTTAAATCTTAAATAAATCCCTTTAAGTCACATCAAGATTTATTTTAAAATAAACCCACTTAACTCTTGATTTAAACATGCTTTACTTTAATTAAAACCACTTAATCTAACCCATATTTAAATAAACTAATCTAACCACCTAATCTCAATCCACCTAAACTAAACACACTTAAGGCATGATTAACCCGCTAATCGGGGATTAGTGAGGTAAACTCACCGGAATCGCTTTCCGACGGGTCTCCGGCGAAGAGCTCGACGACGCCGACGACAAACCTACACGGATCAACACTAAATGAGGACTAAAAGAGGGCCAAAACGAGCAAGAAAGGAGCTGGTTCTTGCTGGAAAAAACCAGCAACTAACCAAGCTCGACGGGCGGCGGAACGGCGGCGAATGGCGGAGGAAATGGCGGAGAAGGGCCGGCGAGGGAGGCTAGGGCTCCGAACGGTGGCTCACGGTGGCTCACGGCGACGGACGGCGACGACGGGGACTCCGGCAGCGACGAACAGCAGCTGCCTCAGGGTGACGACGGTGCGGAGCTCGGCGAACGGGGCTCGGCGCGGAGCTGGACGACAGGCGGACGGCGCGGGCGAGCGGCGGCGGCTAGCTCCGACGAACGGTGGGCGAGGCGGTGCGACGGGCGAGCGACGAAGGGGGCTCGGCAGTCCGCTGGTTTCCTCTTCTCCTTCCTCTCTCTCTCTCCTCCAAGTTCAAAGGTAGAAGATGATGTTGATGGGTGCCTTTCCAAGAGGCAATCTCCACCCTCCACTTGTCCAAATCTCCTCCTCTTGGCTCAACTACCATGACATCACCTTATGTCATCTTCCACTCACTTCCAACCTCCCACAACTTTGGTTCAATAGGTCCAATTTCATTTTCCGCCGGGGTCCAAATCCTTGCACTTCAATTTCCATCGATTTTTCTTCCAATTGATTTCCAATTAAAGTCCATAAATTAATCCAATGATCCTAATAAGCTTTGTGACGTACCATGCCTTCCAATTCCATAATTCAATCACGATTTCACGGTTAATTTCCCTTTGGCACCATACTAGCGCATTCTAATCTACCGAGCAACGTTTACAAATTTTTGTGCATTCGACTTGCAATTGATCATTTCAAGCCACAACTTTCGGTTGTCGGGGGAAATCTCAAGGTTTCAAATACAGGCACAGGGTACCCAATCGTCAGAAAAGTCGGCCCAGTGTCGGTCTGTAGGAATTGTGCGATCCGGTGGAATCACCCACACCTGATCACATGCCTCCGTCGAGCCAACCTATTTCCGATCTCTAATCGATTTTTATTTGTGCCGTAATGACCCTTGCAGATTATCTCGGTCGAAAGGTCGCTTATTAATCAAATTCTCGAGCCTTATGCATTAGAATTTCATAACGGCTTCACCGGATAGATTAGATTTCACATGAGTGGCCGACTCAAGGAAGCGGACTATATGCGTGCCAACGAAATGCCTGTCTAAATTCATTGAAATTAAAAATTGGAAAAATCGGGCTGTCACACCACCCGTGACTACTGATGCAATGATAGTTAATAGAAGTGGCAAGATACAAAGTCAGCCTACCTTCAGTTGAAGAATCGAGCTTCACTACCCATTCTTGGTTTCCTTGGAATGAGTACTTGTCAAGCAACACCTCCAAGACAACCAATATCAGAAGATCATCCATCTCGTCTCCATTTTATCTGCATTTTCCCTCTTATGGAACTCCAAATCAAAGTATAAGGGACAAAGCAAACCCTGGCAAAGAATTCATTGATGGTCGAGCCAAACTTAGATTTCAAAAACCCAAATGACAAGCAAATACTGTTACATTAAGTGTTAGACAGAAGTTCCAAGTGATGTCACCAAATGCTTCTTTCAAGTACTAGCGCTATTATGCACTACATGACATTACATACAACGCTCATTTCGCCACCCTGTCCTTATTACTTCCTGCTTCTACTTATGGCTTTTGATTCAGCCTATTGCTCGACACTCATAGAAACAATCAAGAGTTCGAAGCAAAATCCGGAACTTGGAATTGGCTATAACAGATAAATAGATATCAAGAAGAAAATCATAGACCATCCCCATGAGACTATTAATTGACAATTCACGTGGAGAGATGCTTTCTTTCTAAAGTCCATTCTATGCTTGAAAATCAATTCATAGCATACAAAATAAACCCGTATCTCATTCAGCAATTGCAGCAAACTAGATGGTCTTTTTGGAGGCACCCCATTTGGAGACCTGTAGAACACCACCGTAGAAATATGCACCCCTCGCCATTGGCTGAACTCGCATGCTCTAATTGTTATTGAACCGAGTTGAGAAGTTACCAACGGAAACCCAATCAGCATTCGCCGGGACAAGCACTAAATATGCAGCTTGAGTCCTATAGCAATAGAAAGCTGGTTAAAACTCGACGAATTGTGCTTCCTCAACAGCAGCCTTAGTGGAATTCTTGATATATCTAGTATGAGTACCTAGAGGGGGGGTGAATAGGTATATAAAAAAATTTCTCGAAGCTTGCACGATATTTAAACAGTTAATGATTCAATCGCAAGAGTTAAATATCAATCGAGAGACTGAGTAAGGGAAAGAGAGAATTGAACACTCAGTTTATAGTGGTTCGGCTTGATTCAAGCCTACGTCCACTCTTTCGCACCGACAGCCGATTGGCTGGATTCCACTATGATCAAAGAGATGTTACAGTGTTGATCTTCCTTGATTTCTAAGTGTAGATGATCTACCACACTCACTCAAGGCGTCACCAAGTATATACTCTCTCTGTTTACAATTTCGCTCGAACAGTCTCAAATAACAATCAAGGATCTTCAGACTCTGGAATTTTTCTATCAATCACACAATCAAAACAACTAGAACGTCTTCTTTTTATACTCCTTTATGCCATCATAGCCATTGGCACTTACCAAAGGAATTCCTCCAATCTACCCGTTGGACGGAATCAATCAAGAAGATCATCCGAGCTATTTAAGGAATCTGATGATAGCCCATCAATCCTGTTCACCCATACAATCAGGATCTTGGTTTCCATGAATAGAACATTCCAAGATTATTTCGTCGACCATCGGATCTTCAATCGCTTTTAGATAAGAATGAAAGAATCCGAAATGATTATCCAACCAAAGAATCTATTCCAGAGAATAGGATCGAATCCTCAACCATAAACCTCACCTTTGGATTTCCTTCGTCACTGGATTAGAAAGACTGTCAGTGAGAATTGACTTAAGTCTTGAGTCTTGAGTCTTAAGTCTTAAGTCTTGAGTCTTGAGTCTTGAGTCTTGGGTCTTGAGTCTCGAGAGAACAAAGTCTTCAGACTTTAAACTGACGGTCTCCGAACATCCAGACTTAGACTGAAAGAAACGTTTTGTCAGCTTCAAAATATTCTGGAAAGATTTCTCCAACAATCTCCCCTTTTTGATGGTGACAAAAACTTTCTTGAAGATTTGAACATCTTTGACACCGCAAAACATTTCTCAAGCAATATGGCTAACTCATAAAGATTAATAAAACAACCGGACTCGCATCCACAGAAAATTGGTTAGTCTTTCATGAGAAACACCATATAACTACACTTGAATAAATGCAACCAGTCAAGCATCATAATCGACAGTCAATTCAGTCAAGTTCACATCCAAGTTCAAGTTCTCAAGTCATACTCAAAAATAAATATAACCACAAAAGTCAAAGTTTAAAAGATGATGTTTGTTCAAATTGGTTTTCTCCCCTTTTTGTCGCATTGAAAAGGGTGAGAAAGGAGTCATGTCTGCTTGGGAATGCGCACGATTTGGAAATCCCCAATGGACTGGACTACTCCTTCGAGCTTCTTCAGGTCTTCTCTCAGATGAGCTACCTCTTCTCCCTTGGCATTGGCTTGAATTTGCAGAGCGAGGTCTTTGAGTCTATCCTCCATAGAGACTGAAGATGCTTGTCCAGCGCTCTTCAAAGCTTGGATTTCACAGTCCAGAACATATATCTGGTTCCGCATTTCCAGAAGAATATTCATGATGCTACGAAAGTCTATAGAATCATCCGTCTGTGTACTTGCATTGACTCTCTCAGATGATGTGTATGCAGACGATGGCGCTTTTGAATGGTCTGGCAGATTTGGAATCGATGCATCACCTTCTTCAGGCAATTGAGAGACCTGAACTTCTTCTGGGTCTTCTGGAGATTGTCTTAGATCTTCACTGACAGCAGCAGGAGATGTAGACCTCTCTTGCTCGCTAACTCCCCCTGTCTCTAGGACATCGAAAGGGGAAGAGTGATGATCATGCTCTTCATTTCTCTTTTCTCCGCATTGTCGCAGACTTTTCTTTTTCTCCTTCTTCTTCTTCTTCAACTTCTTTCTCCTTCTCTCTCGTTCTTCTTCTTCTCGTTGCTTTGAAGATCTGTTTGATGAGACACGAACGTCTTGTTCTTGTCAGCGCTTGGATAGTGGGATCTTCATCATCTTCATCTTCATCTTCATCATCAAGGATGAGAGTTCTTCTCTTCTTCGATGGGGCACCCATGGCCTCCTTTCCTTTCCTTTTTGAAGCGCATCGGATTTGGAGATTTCACTTTGAATTTCTCCATTGCCTTGGAGAGTTCTTGCGACGCATCTTCATTAACATTTTCAACCCTACCACCATCTTTTCACACGGTCGAACACAAAATGTATGCGGTAGTTCAATGTTCGGATGTCACGAAGATCTTGGTCACCAGACCAGGATAAGGCAATTGTCCTTTGTCTTTTGACAATGCTCTGTACATATGGAAGAGAATAGTGTGCGGGAGAGAAAACTTCCGTCCTGAGTTGATCGCATACATCAACTTTGCTTCAGGAAGAGACACAGAAGTCTTTGACGTAGACTTCGGTCTGAGACAGTTAATCACAATCTTATGAAGCACGATGTTGATGGCCTTCATCCTCGAGTAGGTAATTTTCTTCTCTGCGTCCATATCTTTAACAAGATCCAGAGTAGTACGAGCAGGTGAGACTTTGATAGGGAGATATCGTCCCCGTTCAACTCCAACAATGTCCGCCAACATATTCACATCTACCACGTAGACTTGATCTTGAACACTGAATGAAATTCTATTCGCATCCAAAAAGCTAAGATTTGAATAGAAATAGGCGGTCAATTGAGCATACCGTCACGAGAGTCGAGCAGAAAGTCTCAAGTTGAAGCAAATTCAACTTTTCTCTTAAGTTCATGTTGATGGAATCCAAGAAGTCAAAATCGACACTTCTAGGGTTTATCACCCCTCTTTTCAATGTCGAAATATACTTTTCTCCGATCCTTGGATTTAAACAAATCCATCCGATTCCCTTTCACCTTTCTTTGCCACACCCATTCGGGTTTAAATTCAAGGAACATTTTGTCATCATCGTTCCGTCAATCGATTTTGTCCCGGCAAACGAGGATCACTGGGAATGTTCTCAAGAGCCTCCACTGCCCTTCCTTTAGGAGCAATTCCCAATTCCTCCATTTTCCGCAGAAAAAGATACTCATTCCCATAATTTTTGTCCTTAAGGAAGTATCTATATATTTTAACGAAGAACCAGAGGCTTTCAACGCACGATAAAGCTTATAGATGAAGGAGGGTCTTTGGACTCTTACTGGGTCGGCATCCTCGACTATCTCTTCTTCAAGATGTTGACTTGCACCTTGTGGGGTAGGAGGTGCTGAATGACGTGGAGGAGAGCGAATCGGACTTTGTCGCGACTTGGTAAGTCTTCTTCCTCGGTGAGATCGAAATGAATCGGCCCTTTCTCCATTCTTTGTGGTCCCCTGCTTGCTATTCTTGATGATTTCCTCGAAGACGACATCTTCCTTTGTCTATTGAAAGATTCCTTCACTTGCTTTTCCCAAGAAAAAATGACCACTTTCTCGACGATGAACAAGGAGTAAAAACAGTATCGGGAGGAGAGTGTCTTTTTAGGGTTTTGAAGATTTGGGCGAAGAAAAAGAAAACTGTATATATATGTACCTCGGATTTGAAAAGAGAAGTTTAAATCGGTACAAGGAAGGTGTACGAACATATCGTTTCAAAATCAATAACTACCAAAATTAATTTCTTGAAAAATTTTCGAATTATATCTAAAAGAGAGATCGTACCTTTTTCGAGATTAGATAAAATAACTAAACAAGAATTCGTACAAAGAACTTACAGTCTTTAGCCATGAATGATTGAGTCTCAGGATTCAGAGTCTTAGAGTTGGTGAGTCTCTAGACTTTAACTTCTTCAAGCTTCAAAATGTTGAGTCTTGAGCGGATGAGGTCGAATTGATTTTTCTCCAAAGGCTTTGTGAAAATATCCGCTAGTTGACTCTTTGAATCAACAAATTGAATCGAGATTTCTCCATTTTGAATATGATCTCTAATAAAGTGATGTCGAATCTCAATATGCTTTGCTCTTGAATGAAGGATTGGATTTTTGGTGAGATTGATCGCTACTGGTGTTGTCACATCTGATTTACGTGCATGAGTCTTCAATGCCAAAGTCTTGTAGCTGTTGTTTTATCCATAGAATTTGCGAACGCAAAGCAGCTTCCAAGAGCTACATACTCACGCTTCGTCGTTGAGAGAGCTACGGTGCTTTGCTTTCTTGAAAGCCAAGACACGTCCCTGTTTCAAAGCGAGTTGACAAGTTCCGAAGTGCTCTTTCTATCGACTCGCAACCGCCAGATCCGCATCTGAGTATCCTAGAAAAGTAAAGTCTCCCCTCTTTGGATACCAAAGACCGATGCTTGAAGATGAAGCAACGTATTTGATAATACGTTTCACGGCAATGAGATGTGATTCTCTAGGATCTGATTGAAACCTAGCACAGATACAAACACTCAACAAAATATCAGGTCTAGAAGCAGTAAGATAAAGAAGTGAACCGATCATGCTCCCGTACGAGTTTTTGATCTACTTTCTTCCCTTCTTCATCCTTGTCTATCTTCGAGAGCATGACATTGGTATGTCGATCTTCTTGCAATTTTCCAATCCAAATCTTTTGACAAGATCATTAGCATATTTTTCTTGGAAGATAAAAGTTCCTTCCTTCAATTGCTTTATTTGAAGGCCAAGAAAGAATGTTAATTCTCCCATCATACTCATTTCAAACTCATCCCGCATAGACTTAGAAAATTTCTTGCAAAGACTTTCATTAGAGGATCCAAAAATAATGTCATCAACATATATTTGAACGAGTAAAAAGCTTTTGTTTTCCTTTTTGATGAATAGAGTAGTGTCTACTTTACCTTTGACAAATCCGTTCGTAATAAGAACTTACTTAGTCCGTCGTACCAAGCTCGAGGTGCTTGCTTTAGACCATACAGAGCCTTTTTTAGTCTGAAGACTGAGTCTGGCTTTTTTGGGTCTTCAAATCCAGGCGGTTGTTCCACATAAACTTCCTCTTGGATAAATCCATTTAGGAAAGCACTTTTGACGTCCATTTGGAATAACCTGAAATTTTTGTAACAAGCAAACGCAAGTAATAGTCGAATAGCTTCTAACCTAGCAACTGGTGCGTAAGTCTCGTCATAGTCTATTCCTTCTTCTTGCGTGTATCCCTTGGCCACGAGTCTTGCTTTATTGCGTACGACTTTTCCTTCTTCGTTCATCTTGTTCCGAATACCCATTTTGCTCCAATAACAGTTTTACCTTTCGGTTTAGATGTCAATTCCCGAGACATCATTAATATTGAACTGTCTCGAGCTCTTCTTGCATAGCTTCGATCCAGCTTTCATCAGATAAAGCTTCTTTCAATGCTTTTTGGTTCAATTTCAGAGATGAGAGCAACAGCACTAGATTCTTCACGCCTTTTTGATCTGGTGCGGATTCCTTCATTGATTTCGCCAATAATGAGATCTTTGGGATGACTGGATTTATGTTTCCAGTTACCGGTTGATTTGCTTGGTTGATGATCTCTTTCTTTATTTGAATCTTCAGAGGCTTCTTGATGTTGGACTTCCAGAGTCTGAGATGCTTCTTGAGTTGAAGACTTTGGAAGGTCTAGCGTGAGTTCGATTCTTCATATTGAGTCCAAATTTGGATTCATCTTGCTCGAGTCTTGGAATTTGACATTCATTGATTCTTCCACAGTGGCTTTTCTTGTTATAGACTCGTAGGCTTTGCTTGATGTAGAATATCCAAGGAAGATGCCTTCATCGATCTTTCTTCAAACTTACCAACTCGATCATTTGCATTTTTCAAAATAAAGCATTTGCAACCAAATACATGAAAGTATGAAACAATAGGCTTCTTACCTTTGAACAATTCATAAGGGGTTTTCTCAAGAATAGGTCTTAGAAAGACTCTATTTATAATATAGCATGCAGTTGAAACAGCTTCAGCCCAAAACCGTGAAGAAATTTTGCTTTCAATTAAAAAAGTTCTAGCCATTTCTTGAAGAGATCTATTCTTTCTTTCCACAACTCCATTTTGCTGAGGAGTGTATGGAGAGGAGAACATATGATTAAAACCAGATTTATCACAAAATTTCGTAAAATCTTGATTTTCAAATTCACTTCCATGATCTGTTCTTATACTTGAAATAGCACATCCTTTTTCATTTTGAACCTTTTTAGCAAACTTCTCAAAGTACGAAAAGGTTTCTGACTTGTTTGCAAGAAAATATACCCAGGTAAAGCGAGAGTAATCGTCTACAATTACTAGACAATACTTCTTACCTCCAATACTACGAGTTCCGGTTGGTCCGAAGAGATCCATATGCAGCAAGCGTAGTACATGATTAGTAGAGACATGATTTATTGGCTTAAATGAATTTCTTACCTGTTTTCCCAAAATACGAGGTGTGCATGGATCGGTCTTTTGATATGGTAATTTGGGTAGACCTCGAACAAGCGATTTGATGAGACTTTGGCTAATTGCTTCATATTGACATGGCCAAGCTTTCGTGCCATAAGCTTGCTTCATCTTGGATTGAAATTAGACATTGTGATTCATTCAACTTCATGTCTAAGAGATAGATGTTTCCATGTCTTCGACCCATGAAAGACTCGTAGAGTCTTTACTAATTCCATAGCAAATTCCTTCTTGAAAGGAGATCTTGAAACCAAAAGATATCACAAGTTGGCTAATCGAGAAGGTTATAGTTGAGTCCTTCTACTAGAGAAACATTACTTATTGTGAGATTTCCAATTTTCACAGTTCCAAATCCCACAATGCTTCCTTTGCCATTTCCTCCAAATGAAACATTTCCACCGTTTACTTGAACAAGCTTTACGAAGCACTTTGAGTCTCCTGTCATGTGTCTTGAGCATCCGCTGTCAAGATACCATTTTATCTTTTTCTTGACGGAGACTGCATTCAAAAGAGAGTCTCAAGCTTTCTTTGGTACCCAAATTTTCTTGGGTCCTTTGGTGTTAGTAGGATGAGCATTATTAGGCCATACTCTCTTAACAGTTTCCAAACCATAGGACAGTCTTTTTCAAAATGATCTGGATTGTTACACTTTGAACACCTTAGAGCATTTCGACCAACGGGTTTACGAAAACTTTCTTGAAGTGATTTTTGTAAGCTTCTCTTGACGGTCTTTTCTTAATTCTTTCTTTAACTTTAGGAAAATCAATCAAGGAAATTGTCTCCGCTGTCATACCTAACCCAGACTTATTGAAATAGGGTCTTTGAACTGAAAGCACTTTTTCAAGCTTTTCGGATCCTATCGAAAACTTCTTTGAAATATTTGATAAGTCTGTCTTTAAGAAAACATTTTCTTTCAAAAGATCATTTTCTTTTTCTTTAAGAGCAGAAACATTTAGGTCTAGACTTTTAACTCTTTCTTCTAAAATAACTTCCTTTTGTTTCAGAATTGAGTTTTCCTTTTTAAGTTCGGAAATTCTTTTGAGAGAAGTCTTAAGACCGAAACACAGTTCATCAATATATTTAGAGACTTTGACAGGAATTTTAAAATCACTTACCTCAAATTCACATCGAGTCGATCAATCCGAGTCGAGTCCGAATGTGCCATTAAACATATGTTGGCATATTCATTATCACTTTCTTCACATTCTCAGACACCTGTGTTTCGGCTTTGAGAGCCTTTCGAAACTTCTCGCCTTTTCCTCTTTTCTTTTCGAAAGAGGACAGTTGGGTCTCGATGTGTCCCTTCTTCTTACATTCGAAGCAAACTACATCTCTATTTGGTTCCTCATCATCAATGAGACTTGGTCTGCTGTCTCGAAAACTTTGTTTCTTTGGGTTGAACCTTCGCCTTTTCTATTCAGTTTCTTGAATCTTCTTATCATAAGGGCGAGCTCCTCATCATCCATATCATCTTAGAATCTGCATCATCGAATCATCATTTGATTTTAGTGCAATAGATTTCTTACCTCTTGGATCTTCGTCTTCATTAATTCGTTCCACTTCGTAAGATCGAAGAGTTCCAATTAGCTCGTCTACAGATAATGGCATGATTCTTTGCGTCTCTCTTATTGAAGTCTTTATATGATTCCAATCCTTGGAGAGTCCACGCAGAAGCTTGTTCACCTTCATGGGATCAGAAATTTTTTGTCCTTGGTTCTCAAGACCATTGACAATATCTCGTAAAACGACTAAACATGTCGTTATAGATTCTCCTGGTTTCATTTTGAAGGCTTCATATTGACCGAGGAGAATATTGATTCTAGTCTCCTTCACTCGATCTGTTCCTTCATAGGTGATATGTAATCTATCCCATACTTCTTTGCGTAACACAAGAAGATATTCTGTTATATTCAGTTGGAGACAAAGCACAATATAAAGAGTAAATTGCTTTTGCATCGAGTGCTTGTCTCTTGTTTATTTCTTCCTGAGGCATTCCGCTGGCTTCAACAGTTTCTTTTCCTCTTTCAGAGACTGATGCAACAGCAGGAGTGATTCCTCTTTCCACAACATCCCATTCCAGAGGATCCTTTGATCGTAGGAAAGCTTTCATCTTATTCTTCCAGATGTTGTAATCCTTTCCATCGAAGTAGGGAGGTCTGGTATTGCTTTGCCCCTCCATCAGTCCTGGTGCTAGCATACTAGCCATGGATCTTTTACTCTGAAGTAAAACACTTCAAACAAAGTAAGAACACGGGCTCTGATACCAATTGATATATCTAGTATGAGTACCTAGAGGGGGTGAATAGGTATATAAAAAAATTTCTCGAAGCTTGCACGATATTTAAACAGTTAATGATTCAATCGCAAGAGTTAAATATCAATCGAGAGGCGAGTAAGGGAAAGAGAGAATTGAACACTCGTTTATAGTGGTTCGGCTTGATTCAAGCCTACGTCCACTCTTTCGCACCGATGCCGATTGGCTGGATTCCACTATGATCAAAGAGATGTTACGGTGTTGATCTTCCTTGATTTCTAGGTGTAGATGATCTACCACACTCACTCAAGGCGTCACCAAGTATATACTCTCTGTTTACAATTTCGCTCGAACAGTCTCAAATAACAATCAAGGATCTTCGACTCTGGAATTTTTCTATCAATCACACAATCAAAACAACTAGAACGTCTTCTTTTTATACTCCTTTATGCCATCATAGCCGTTGGCACTTACCAAAGGAATTCCTCCAATCTACCCGTTGGACGGAATCAATCAAGAAGATCATCCGAGCTATTTAAGGAATCGATGATAGCCCATCAATCCTGTTCGCCCATACAATCAGGATCTTGGTTTCCATGAATAGAACATTCCAAGATTATTTCGTCGACCATCGGATCTTCAATCGCTTTTAGATAAGAATGAAAGAATCCGAAATGATTATCCAACCAAAGAATCTATTCCAGAGAATAGGATCGAATCCTCAACCATAAACCTCAGCTTTGGATTTCCTTCGTCACTGGATTAGAAAGACTGTCAGTGAGAATTGACTTAAGTCTTGAGTCTTGAGTCTTAAGTCTTAAGTCTTGAGTCTTGAGTCTTGAGTCTTGGGTCTTGAGTCTCGAGAGAACAAAGTCTTCAGACTTTAAACTGACGGTCTCCGAACATCCAGACTTAGACTGAAAGAAACGTTTTGTCAGCTTCAAAATATTCTGGAAAGATTTCTCCAACAATTCTTAGTTGGCAAGAACCCATCTCATCCACGAAGACATGGAAATAAATTTTATCTGTCCACCCGAAAATCGAACTGTAGCGAAAAACAATAGCCAACATCGCCAATACTTTCTCGATGCAAAGCTGAATGTCTGTTGCCTCATCACGCCTCTGTCCTGATGATCCTGGCCTGAGAGCACTCATTGTAGAACCTCCACGTATGGAGCTTCCCTCCCGCCATTTCCTTCTAAATCCTTTCCTCTCTCTCGTGGCCGATTCTGATCAAATCGATGAACAAATGCCACGGAGAGAGCACGGAACGGGCAAAAACAGAATCAACCGCAGCATATATATGCATTCCACAAGAATGTCCTTCAATCAATGGATCGCCAGCGTTCCCCATTAAAGCATACCCCGCGCACCGAACGCAGCGACAGGCATTTCAGACGCAATCCGCCCATGTGCAGTTCGAAAGTTCGCCCGAATCCTCCACCGGGGAACGAAATAAGGAAATCTATTCAGGAAAAGCAAGAACAAAAGACGCAAATGCTTTGAGCATGGGAATGCGCTGGGAATGAAATCGAGAGAAGGAGAAAGCAACGGGAGGAGAGATGCCGCACTTTTTAATTTTTTGCTAAAAAAAAAAAACTATATCCAGATATTTTCATGAAAATCAAACTGAGCGTTGAGAGTTCATATTCCTATATAATAATAAATGGGAATACTTTCTGTTTCACCGAAAATGAAAATTTACCCGAGCAGCGAACTATCTTTCATCGAAAAATTAATCTCGGTTTTTTGTGAAATGGGTTTCATATGGATCTTGAACAAGGAATTACTAGGCTTGAAATTTTAAAGTAAATGAAAGGTCAGTGAATTTAAGGTTTGGAAAAAGTAAATGCACGAAGAACAAAACGAAATTGGCGTGAATAAACGAATAACCTTAATTGACTTGATGTAAGAGTGTTCAAGGAGAGATATTACAATACATAGAATGGGTATTTATTAATAATCTACAAAGTAACGGTTACGTGTCAATGGTTACTACCTCACTAATAACCACGATTGCGTTCTCCGAGATTTTAGGCTCTATTTTCACACGTGAATAACCCACATCCATGAGTAATTATAATTTTCCATCTTATTGAGATAACTACCAGTTGATACTGGTACCGTTAAAATTCATGACGACTTACCACTCCTTTGCTTTGTCGCTGAGCCATGATACTTGTCGATCATTCCCCACTCGTTACTAATTAAGCCCCAAACATTTAAATAGCAAGGGAAAACTTGCAAGTGATTTTGGAAGAGACCGACAATGATCTCTTTCTGTCCATTCCCCATTTTCACCAGTCTAAAAATGATATTGTCTTAGGGCGTGGAAGAAAAAGAGAGACAGAAGCGAAGTTTAGTTGGTTTTTAAGCGTTATTCTCTCTTGTTGAAATATCTCACGTTATTTAATTAGGAGATTTATGTACTCTTTATATACATGTATTCTCCTTCCGTCTATTAGTTTATACTTTTCAATTGGACTTCATGACATGGCATTGGAGTCACTTTCTAACCCAGTTTATTTTGCATGTGGATCCACCAAGCTTTTTTTTTTTTTTTTTTGGATTTTCTAATCTCTCTTTTATTTATCTATTTATTTATTTATTTGGGTCTTTTCCTTAAGAAATCCCTCTTAGGGGGAAAATTGGCAAATAGATGTTCAAGTATATTGTTAAAATACTTGGCACGTGCTTGGCGACTCCTCGCTCCGATTCGGTGTTCGATGCAATATTGGATCGAGATTATAAAATTGGCTGCCAGATATATGATCCCTAGGGAGATCAGCGATATCCATACTACCCTGGATATGAATCTTCAGATGAATATTTAAATAGGTTGATTCGCTTATGGCCATGAAAGGGTTCGGTGAGCTACCTTTCAATTATTATTCATGGACGTTGCAAAATACTATTCAAAGTTGACATGATACCTACTTGCTAAGAAATTATAGACTGCACCTCACAAGACGAGATAACTTATTTCAAATGTATGTCGTATGTCTACGAGACATTGTTCAAATAGAAATGAAACAAAGACACGAGAATGTTTATATCTCAATTGACAAAAGTTAAAACATTTAGGACTTTTGTGGTACTTAACTCATATCTGAAATCTTAGAAGTGAGCTGGTTTAGTCGTTAGCGAGTTAAATGAAAGCATCAATAATGCTAGGAGTAATAAAATTTTTATTTCAAATTTATTGAAAGATGTAATTTGACAACATCTAATGTGTAAATTGTATGAGACACCCAACACCATCTTCATATAAGTATTTCGTTTAAAGTTCGAGACCTTATCCCAGCAACGATCTTTCTGATGCAAGAAGCCTCTATTTAAGCTCATCGTCCCACTAAGCATCAACCAACTCTTCACTCCAATTCTCCACCACCACCACCACCATGCAAGCCTCTCAACCTCTTCCTCCACCCCATTTAAGGTACTTGCAAGACGAGGACATGCCGCAAGCATTCAAGGACTTGTTCTCCTCTCTCCCTTCAGAAGAAGACTGGATCACCGCCTCTTTCCGCTTGTACCAGGGCTTCTGGCTCTCCTCTCGACTCTTCAAAGGCATCCTCACTTGCCAAAACCACTTCCAAGCTCACCCCTCTGATATCCTCCTCGTCACTAGTCCAAAATCTGGCACCACCTGGCTAAAGGCCATCCTCTTCGCTCTTTTGAACCGTGCCAAGTACTCTGACTCCGACTCACAACGACGCCACCCTCTCCTAACCCAAAACTCCCATGACCTCGTGCCCTTCTTGGAGCTCAATCTCTATCTCAACCAAGAAAATCCCGATCTCACTGCTATAGCATCCCCTAGGCTCTTTGCCACCCACATGCCGTATTCCTTGCTTCCACAGTCAGTGAGGGAATCCAACTGCAAGCTAGTTTACCTGTGTAGGAACCCCAAGGACACCTTCGTCTCAATGTGGCACTTTGCCAATCGGATGAGGCCGGAAGAGAAGGGCCAGATTCCGATCCAGGAGGGCCTCGACAAGTTTTGTCGAGGGGTGAGCGTTTGTGGGCCTTATTGGGACCATGTGTTGGGTTACCACAAGACAAGTTTTAACAGTGCCACGCAATCCGTGCTCTAAACCATTCATTGCGTGACACCTGTCCATGTGTCAGTCCACGTCTGCTTTCTCTTCTCGTCGCTTCTTTCCTTCCGATAATGCTCGGCTCGGCTGGTGGCTCGGCTCGACTGACAGAAGAGAGGACAGATGAATGGGTAATAAATGCGCACCACTCGCGCTTAAAATTTCTCTCTCCTCTCACTTAAATTTTCTGGGTTTTGTCTCTCTCTCCTCGTGGAAGAGCAGACGGTTTTCTCTCTCCTCTTTGCTCTCTCTTCCTCCTCCGACGCTCCTTCCAGTCTAGCGATTCCTCCGACGACCGTCGCTCCCTCCCGACGACAGCCTTTCTCTCTCCCCTCGACGGCCTCATCTCAGGGCTCCATTCTCTCGGCGCACTTCTTCCTAAATCGCGCTCTCTCCCGACGTCCGATTTCGCTCGCCTCTCCCACGCCCTCCACGCTTTTGGCGGTTCTTCCCTCGCGGTTCGGTGAGGTCTCGGGTATGCCCTCGTGTTGCGTGTTTCTTCCTTGCTCAGCAACACCATACTGCCCCTCTCTCTCTCTCTCTGAGTGTGTCTCTCTGTGCATTCTTTCATCCTTGAGGCAAGCATTTCGACTAGGGTTAAGGGGTTTCGCCACCCCTTCTTTGAAGTTCGTCCGGGTACTCTCATTTTTGTGTGAACCCAGCGTGAATTTTATAGTCTTTCTTTCCAGATCGGTCCTTCAGCACGTTGCTGACTTTTTTTGCACGTTGTAGCTTCGTGGCTGCTCCGAGATTCTAGGCTGGTCGTTCTATCGTCTTACTCGGAACGAGCGAAATGGTGTCCAAAAGGAGCGTGTCAAATTCGTGTCGGCGGCGACTTCTGAGGACAAGAAAGGGAAGAAATCAAAAGGATCGGTGGCTTCAGTTCCTAGTTCTACCAAAAGTCATGTCAAGGTATTGTCTTTTAATCAAAGCTATCGTTCCACCCCTGTTTTGGGGACTTGACCATTTCGCATTCATTTTTTCTGCAGAAAAATTCTGGTGCAAGCATTGGTGAAGTCGTGTTGCCTAATAATGACCTGGCCAAAATTGAGGCAATGACATTTCACGAATCAAGAGCTACATTGAGGTGGGGATGAATTGTTTTAGTTGCAAGGTCATTATAGTGTTTCCTGCGTAACCTTTACAGTAAGCAAAAATCAAGTTTTTCTATTTGATGCTTGCAAGGGAGATTATTGAGCAGGGAAGTTAATATTACTGATGGAAAACCATGAGGTCTTGAGAATTTGCCTTCAACAAAGAGCAATTTGTTTATGAAAATGAAATTTTTTGCATCACGCTTTTTCTCAAAATGATAATGAAACCTGTAAGTCCTTTTTTTTGTCTTTCTATGGTTGTTTCTGAGGCTTGCGAATTGTTATTGTAAAGCATGTGGGAAGAGTACACGGAACGACTGGGTTGAAGGACTGGCTCCCTACCTACTGTTGCAGTTCAGAGGCATTCTGCTTTGTTACAGCAAGTGCATTTGACCCCAATGAATTGTCATATTTTGACCGAGAATGTCGGAGTCTATATAGACATTCTGATGTTTTAATCTAGTTAATTGATATAATAATATGCTTGTAGTAGAGTTAGCCCATTTGCTTTGTGTCTATTCGAATGAAATGCTTCTCATCTCAAATAAAGATCACAGCCAATGATCAGTTAAGTTGCTTATGAGATATAATTAGCATCTCAAATGATGTTGGATGGATAATAAAATCGACATGAGTTGCACTTTATATGCTGTGAGTTCCACCTGAATCTCTGCAGAAGCATAGTCACAAAAAACAGGAGAGAATTAAGTCTTGATCTCTATTCAATAGATAAATATCTGCTCCAAGCAAAGAGAGAAATTATGTTACTTAGTTGAATATATTTAAGATAGCATGGTCCATAGACTCTGTGCTTTGAAATGGCCTAGCTAAAATGTGAGGAAAGATGATCAAATTGTGATATACTTTAAGCCCAAGTATGATAATTTATATTATTGGGCAATTAGAGTTTTCTTTCATTATTGTGAGTGCTTTTTCTCACATCTATCTTCCTGGTACTTAGGACCTTGCAGGGGAAGTCGCTCAGAATCTGCACGAGTATTTTAGAGCTGTATACAAGGTTGATCATATTCTACCTGGAATGACATCTTTCTAATGTGAATGACATTCTCTTGCGTGAATATCTCTAGGTTTGAAGTTATCTGACATGGCTTCATCCAGGTGGTTACTGAAGCAGACATTGAAGAGTTTGAGGCAAACTATAGAGGTTCTGATTCTGAAAAGAATGATCTTATTGATCTGTACGAGAAATTCAAGGGTAACATGAACAGGTGGGGTTGATATGTCCTTTTTCCTCTCTTTTTCCTTTCTTATAGATGCCTATCTGACATAAAAGTATTTGAAATCTTTTGTACCTTTTCCTTCACAGGCTTTTCTGTTCGATGCTCTGCTCAGATCCCAAGCTTGATTTCCACCGCTTTAAGGATATCATTGATGATGCAATAGCAGCAGGTTGGTTTTTTAACAATTTGATCTCTTCTTGACTGTTAGATTTACTCTTAAACCTCAGTCAGAATTTGAGACTTCAAGCAGGGCTGGGCTTCATTGTGTTTTATAGAGTTTAATAACAGCGAGGTCAATATTTAAAAAATAATTTTCTTTCACAATGATAAAATTTAGCACATGTTGCTCATTTACTTTTATGGAGAGCATCCTTTTTTGTCTTTTTATGTTTCTAAATAATGCTGGTCTGAGGATACTGGTGTTTAGTAGCCTAGATCTTATGCGTGCTTGATAATGTAGCGTACACTATCCTGATATAGTGCTTAATGCATGCTCTGTTTCTCTGTGTCCTACAGGAACGTTGAAGACAACCAAGGCATACGAGAAGTGGGCAAAGCAAATTTCCAAAACTGAACCACCTACAGATCCTCTTAGAAAGAGGGGGAAGTGAGTGACACAGCTGCACTGGGCTTTCTATTCTACATAATTTTTGCTTCGATTTCTTGACTGTACTGTTAGTAGTATGTTCTCTTTTGAATTGGAATGCTAACCTTTGTTTCCCATTTCTGATAGAGCGAAGAAGAAGTCAGACGATCTTCTTGCAATTATATCTCAGCACCGTAGCGAGCGAAAGGAGCATTTTGATTCCATGTTTTCATCTCTGGTGAATAAATCTGGTGGTGGAATGCAGAGTTCAGAACCCAGTGAAGAAGACTTTGAGGCTGCAAGAAAGAAACTTGAGAGCCGAAAGTCTGACAAAAAGTCCAGGCAAAAATAACAGAAACATGTGATGTATTGGATTAATTGTGTATAGCTTTGGTTGCTTTGAGCACTCTCTTATACTTCTAATTTCGGTAGCCAAAATTGGTGTGTTTGATTTCCCCTTTGTTTGAATGATATTTTGGGATGACAGATGCTCAATGCTCTTGGTTTGTTTCCTTATCTTCTGGCAGCGCAAGAACTACATTTGTTGTAATACTGGAAATTGCTGCCTATAGTTTTGTGCATGCTTAAGTTACAGGAACTTTACTTTCCCAAATGGGATTGGACTACTTTTCTACCAAATGGCTGATCATTCTCCAGGGGTTCATTTGAACATTAAAAAGACTACCAATGAATGTTCAGCAGCTTCTAGATGAAGAAAAACTAGAGAAGCTCAAGTTTTGGATTATGAGTATGGTTTAATTCATTCTGCTTTCTTGATTTCATCAACGCCACCTGTTTAATTTTGGTCTATTGCATAAGGTGATGGCATGAACGAATTGTAGTAAATATTATTTTAACATGAACTCAAGACACCGTTCATTATCCTTGAGAGATTAGTTTGAGTTGATTCCATATTTATGCTATCCGGGGATGTACATATGATCTTTTGAGTAGAAGACTTGCTCAGTATACTTCATCTCAATTGTCAAAACAGTGGAGCCAGATTTTAAGTATATAAGACTGACTTGTTCTCAAATCTTTTTGTTTGCTTGGCAATACAAAACTCGTTAATGCTTCCTGCAAAACAAGTAGGCATCAAGCAATTTTAGGTTGCACTAAACTCTCAATTCTGAGATGAATAAGGTGAAAGCTTACGAGATTCAGTCAAAATTCTCGATTGCAACTTCAGGGCAATGTCTTTGTCTAATTAGATTAGAACCGATCAAGATTTTAGTATAATGCCATGGGCGCATCTTGGGGTCAGGAGCAATGTGTCCTACTTGACTTAGCTGGGAATAGTTGAAAGGAGAACTAGCATTTAACTGGGTGTCCAGCGTAAGGACAATCAGCAAGTTGGGAATTGGATAATCCATTTTGTGCAGATTTTGTTTGCAGAGCCTAGGCCAGTTCACATACTAAAATGCACGAGACGTTTTGCATGCTTACGATTTGCCAAATCTTAACTAGTAATACTTCAAATCACAAATTTTTACAACCAGAATGACACCATCCATCCGAGATTCCGAGTGGCATGTCGTTAGAGACACAAATTCCGTACCCAGCAACAAATAAATTGTGCTATCATAAGCTGTGTTGCAGATGCTGTTTACATGAGAAAATGTCCTCAATGCTAAAGCTTCAAGACATGAGCTAGCTGGCATGCTGCGCTCACAGGAAGTCAAACTAGCATCAGACTAGTCTGAGACCCTTCAACGCAACTCCCGCATTCTAAGATATTATCAAATTCTTATTGCCTTGATGACGGATGGGGATTCCTTTAGCAATAGAATCCTGGGCAGCGGTCCAGTGATCAGAGGGGCAGCCATGCATATCAGAATAGTGATGCTGATGCACCATCTGGAAGAGCAACTGGAGGTCATCCGTCTAATCTCATCTATTTAGTGCAAACTACTTTGGATTAAGGCCACCTGCATAGGCCAAAGGTCTAGATTTAATCAGTTCATGAGATTTGTCTTTATTGCATGGTCTCTAGGTAGCTGGATCTTCTCACCCGTACTGAATTATAGGAAGTTGCTGCACCTGCAGTTGAACCCGATCAAATCCACCTGCTTTCATCAGGCAGTGCACCCAGTAGGTCCAAAACTTTTGAATAACATTATAGCTGAATTACCACTTGCATTGGATTTTGGTGAACTCCGATTGAGGAGACTTTGATATCCAGCGCAACCCTTGCACAGCCCTTGCACTAGCAACTGTGTGCTTCCCACTCTTGCCAGAGCTTCCCGTGACAATGCTGCTACCAGGACAAGCTGCAAGCTTAGCTTGTTCTTGCCTCGGCAGCATATCCATGTGGCACTTGGAAGTTGGGAAATATATTGGTTGTGGTGGCACTTCCAAAAAAGCCTCAGTTATTGATGGAAAGGATAGGACCTTTTGTAGTCTGGCATCTTCACTTGCCATGAAGATTCCTATAGAGTGAGAGAGAGAGATAGTAAACAGGGGCTTCTGCATTCTTAAACCTGGATAATTCAATCTGAACACAAAAATCATTGATCACTTAATTCCCCTTGACTAGATTATATGACAGTTTCTTTTATATGTATGATTTCAAGTGCTTCATCTCAAATCATAGTGAATTCTTTCGTTGGTCTAATCATTAAAAAAGGCCCCACCCTTTTGCACAGATCATTGATTGGAAGAAGACAAGAAGTAAAATGAGTTTTTAACTGCTCCCAAGCACGAGAGCACAACAGCTTTGAAATGACAACTAAAAATTCACAAGAAAGCATCAACATAGGTATTGCTAGTCCCTAACAGAATATACCTAGAGCATGCAAGCTGATAAACAGAAAGACTGTAGATCCAACATAATAAGTTGACAGCAAAGGCAAACAAATATTTCGCAATGCCTTACTTCTAAATCATTCTTGCAAATATGATTTGTAACAGCACAGAAAATACTCTCCCAACACTTGTATGAGACAGTTGCCTTCTCCGTTTGAATTTTATGAGCTCAGAAAAAAAAAATCCTTGCTTATTGTCATTTTGAAGACTTTCTTTCATTCTAAAAACATCAATATAATTCTTAGGAGTATCTTTTTGTTGTGGGTGCAACTTCAGACAGTCTTGAGAATATTTTTCCTAATAGTTTGTTTAACCAGAAACAGCCACTTTTTTTTTTTCTCTTTCCATATTCCGTGATTGAAACTATCATTTTTTTTTAGTCCCAAATTTTAACTCTACCAGAAAAGGAACAACAGATACGGCAACAACTCACTGTACATTATCAGCATAGCCTGCCCATGAATGGCCCTAAACTCTAGAAAGCACATCTATTGTTGAAAACACAAGGTAAGCAACTTCAATTCGTGTTTCCCCTAAACTTTATGTAGCAAGAACCACTGAGTCTCTTCCTCCCTACAGGCATCCTCGACACAATATCACACAATTTATTCCAAAGAGTCCAATGCCCTACATCTTGGGATGGCAATTGCAACCTGTTCACGTGGCGTTACCTTTCCTCCCACTTGAAAGCAGACGTTCTATTGCCAACACCCCAAAAAGCAATTAATCATGCTACTGATCATCAAACAAGTCGGGCACACAACATCTTCATCTTGTGCATTTGCAAATGAACCAAGCACTCCATCTAAATCTGACCAAAAGAACTACCCACATGAAAGCATTCGAGAAAGACCAACATAATGGAATTAGGCGAGGGAGACGGACCGAGTTCTCTGTAGACCTTGCTTCTGCCGTCGACGAAGCTACAAGCCCGGACCATACAGCGCGAGACCATGGACTTGTGCGGTTGCGGAGCCCACCTTCTTGACCCAAACGAAGCAGATTCTCAAGACCTTGCTCTTTGTTGAAGGCAAATTCTCAAGACCTCATGGTTTTCCATCAGTAATATTCACTTCCCTGCTCAATAATCTCCCTTGCAAGCATCAAATAGAAAAACTTGATTTTTGCTTACTGTAAAGGTTATGCAGGAAACACTATAATGACCTTGCAACTAAAACAATTCATCCCCACCTCAATGTAGCTCTTGATTCGTGAAATGTCATTGCCTCAATTTTGGCCAGGTCATTATTAGGCAACACGACTTCACCAATGCTTGCACCAGAATTTTTCTACAGAAAAAATGAATGCGAAATGGTCAAGTCCCCAAAACAGGGGTGGAACGATAGCTTTGATTAAAAGACAATACCTTGACATGACTTTTGGTAGAACTAGGAACTAAAGCCACCGATCCTTTCGATTTCTTCCCTTTCTTGTCCTCAGAAGTCGCCGTCGACACGAATTTGACACGCTCCTTTTGGACACCATTTCGCTCGTTCCGAGTAAGACGATAGAACGACCAGCCTAGAATCTCGGAGCAACCACGAAGCTACAACGTGTAAAAAAGTCAGCAACGTGCTGAAGGACCGATCTGGAAAGAAAGACTATAAAATTCACGCTGGGTTCACGCAAAAATGAGAGTACCCGGACGAACTTCAAAGAAGGGGTGGCGAAACCCCTGAACCCTAGTCGAAATGCTTGCCTCAAGGATGAAAGAATGCACAGAGAGACAAACTCAGAGAGAGAGAGAGAGAGAGGGGCAGTATGGTGTTGCTGAGCAAGGAAGAAACACGCAACACGAGGGCATACCCGAGACCTCACCGAACCGCGAGGGAAGAACCGCCAAAAGCGTGGAGGGCGTGGGAGAGGCGAGCGAAATCGGACGTCCGGAGAGAGCGCGATTTAGGAAGAAGTGCGCCGAGAGAATGGAGCCCTGAGATGAGGCCGTCGAGGGGAGAGAGAAAGGCTGTCGTCGGGAGGGAGCGACGGTCGTCGGAGGAATCGCTAGACCGGAAGGAGCGTCGGAGGAGGAAGAGAGAGCAAAGAGGAGAGAGAAAACCGTCTGCTCTTCCACGAGGAGAGAGAGACAAAACCCAGAAAATTTAAGTGAGAGGAGAGAGAAATTTTAAGCGCGAGTGGTGCGCATTTATTACCCATTCATCCGTCCTCTCTTCTATCAGTCGAGTCGAGCCACCAGCCGAGCCGAGCATTATCGGAAGGAAAGAAGCGACGAGAAGAGAAAGCAGACGTGGACTGACACATGGATAGGTGTCACGCAATGAATGGTTCAGAGCACGGATTGCGTGGCACTGTTAAGGTACCTAATATTTTCTCGTTGTTCATCATGTACGAACAAATGAAAGTGGACCCGCATGTTCATGTGAGGAGGTTGGCCGATTTCCTGGGGTGTCCATTCAGTAAAGAAGAACTAAGAGACGGGACAGTGGAGGGAATATTGAAGATGTGTAGCTTCGACAATATGAGCGCATTGGAGGTGAATAAGTGTGGGAAGTTGTCGACAGGGGCAGAGACCAAGTGGTTCTTCAGGCGAGGCGAGGCTGGAGATTGGGTGAATTACATGAGTTCTGAGATGGGAGAGAGAATTGACGGTGTCATGGAAGAGAAGTTGCGTGGTTCTGGTTTGAAGCTTTGAGAGTTCGGTTTAATAGAAAAAGTATCTGCAGGCCATTGAAGAAGCATTGTATTTCTCATGCTATAGGATGAAAGGTCTTCAGTGGCAATGTCGGTCGTGGCTTGGTCTCCATAGAGGGATGCTCCAAGGTTGTGATTCTAGTCTGCATGATTTGGCCAACACGTAGTTGTCTAATAAAAAGCTGCCATCCTTCTCCCTGGGAGCTTATGGATTTATCTTCTGTCGTTCTTTTCATTTCCTTTTTTAATTTTTGCTGATTGAAGCATCGGGGCATGTGGTCTTCTATAAGTGTTGGAGTTCAGTGAACATCCTAGTTCATATTTCGATGTCCTCAGACAAATTGAGTTGCTGAACCAAGGGTCTTTGTGTCTTGGAGAAAAAGAAAAAAAAATCTCTATTCGTTTTCCTTCCAAGCCCTTAAAAGAGAAAAAAGTTAATGACAAAGAAGAAAGCGGCCACAAATAATTAACACACCCAGACCAAGCCTATACGGTTTGGCTAGTGCACGTATGGTATGGAGTAAACCTGTCAAATGGGTGGTCCATGTCAAATATGGATGGATTGAAAATGGCCCAACCTAAAATTGACTTAATTTGTCGAGACCTTCCGAGGTGAACCATCAAAGGAAAGCTAATGAATAACTAAGCAAATGCTTAGAGTAGAAGCCCATACAAATTCCAACTTTTTAGTTTCAATTTAATCAATTAAACATGCAAATCAATTCATTTTGGAGTAGCCACTAATGTATTACAAAATTAATTAGAAACTCAAGTATAATGTGAAGAAATATTTTAATTTTATGAATTAGAGATTTATGGATAGGGGGACTTGATCACACTAGATAAATCTAGCATCCTTTTGCTACTTTTTTTCCTTATCTCAAAAAGATTTGCAAGCAATCTTGGTAAGCTTTAATCATAAATCACTAACGCTCAACAATCAAATGCTACAAATAAATAACGAAATAATTTGAAAAACCTTGATGCGCTAAGCAGATCAAAAGCAAAGCTCCATTATCGTCCAATGCAAAAAGCATTCTGCAAGATGTTGACTACAAAGTAGACAATGATGAAAGTATGCAATGCTAATTAATTATTTTTTGGGGATTTTTCTTGTTAACAACTAAGCATGTGTCACGGGCCGAGAGTTTCCTTGGCCTCGGAAACGACCCGCGGCGCCTAGCGAGCGGAATTCGCTGTGCCAGCCCTTTCTTTAGCTGTTCCACGAACGATACGGTGAATGATTCTTCGTGCGAGATCCTACCATGCCCGGCTTCGCTCGGGCCCGGTCCATCGAGTAAGGCGACAGCTTCTCTTTAGGCACAACAACCGGTTTCGCCGCCATGGCCTCGTCGGGGAGAGCGGCATCGGCTCCGACCGGTTGTGCACGGGAGGTCTACCCCGTCTTCAGAGCTTCTAAGTGATGTAATCTTCTCCTAGCACCAACCGTCCTGACGCCACTCCCGTGGACCAGTTGTGTTCTACCATTCTACCTCACACTCTTCACCAGATAACCCCAAGCGCTACTCACAAGTGTCACGAGTACGGGAGGATTCACGGACCGTGACATTCTTCCCCACTCAATTCGCAATGCCCTCGTTGCAATCTGTTATGTCGCTTCCTTGCGTAAATTAACCATTGATATACCACTTTTTTGGGAATTCACATCAAACGGTCATGCTTGCCCAACAAAACAGGTTTTGCTCCATTGGTGGCCTCTTTTTATCTCAGCCACTCGGCCCTTTAGTCACCTACGCTTTCCGGCAAGTGTGGCATCTTTCACCAACCGCATCTTTTGGCAGCACCATTCCAGCCTAACCAGCATCTTGACCCCAGCAGACCAATGGAGGTTCTTTTCTTGTTGAAAACGCGACAGTAGACCTCTTCTTCGTATTCACCGATCGATCCAGGAACGTTATCCCCATTCAGCAAGGGTTCGGTTCTTCTCTAACTCGCATTCCGCTCGACGAGAAGCCGACTCGCCCTAGCACCCATCCACCAGGACTTATCTGCTTGACCCGCACTTGAGCGAGGAGTCCGATTCTCCGACTTGCTCACTCGCTTCTTGGAGGGATTCGCTCGATACCACTTGTCACGGGCCGAGAGTTTCCTTGGCCTCGGAACGACCCGCGGGCGCCTGGCGAGCGGAATTCGCCCGAGCCCGGCCCTTTCTTTAGCCTGTTCCACGAACGATACGGTGAATGATTCTTCGTGCGAGATCCTACCATGCCCGGCTTCGCTCGGCGTCCGGTCCATCGAGTAAGGCAGCAGTTCTCTTTAGGCACAACAACCGGTTTCGGCTCGCCATGGCCTCGTCGGAGAGCGGCATCGGCTCCCGACCGGTTGTGCACGGGAGGCCTACCCCGTCTTGAGCTCCTAAGTGATATAATCCTTCTATCCTAGAACTCCTAGCACCAACCGTCCTGACGCCACTCCCACGGACCAGTTGTGTTCTACTCCTTCTGCCTCACACTCTTCACCAGATAACCCCAAGCGCTACTCACAAGTGTCACGAGTACGGGAGGATTCACGGACCGTGACACATGACTCAGATCAAATGCTATGACTATATGAGTTTTAATCTACCATGCATTAACGAACTATATAGAATTCTAAAATGTAAAAATAACCCTATTATTAATAATTCTAATGATATAGATATAACCTATGTGCAATTCTAAGAACATGATTTAGTTTAACTATAAATTAACCCTATTAATTAAACTACGTGAGATATTTTTGTATTTTCATTTTTCTTAGAAATAAAACACTAAACTCTAGGGCACTAACATGACCAAATGACTTTTATTAAAAGATGACCCAGCAATGCAATCTAATTATTGGTATTTTTTAGGAGAGACAGATCTAGAAGTAATAAGTGTCCTAGCTACGGCAAACTCAGAGGCGGGAACGAGGAGCGATGCTGCACGAGCATTAGAAGGTGAGTGCCATGTGCTCCTGAGCATTAGGAGATTGAACCTCGAAGTCAAAGTGGTAAAGTGGAAGAATGAATGAAGAAGCCAACGCCGTCTCTGCGTCAAATCTTGAGTACTGCCCGACAATCATACGATGGACTTACACTTGTGAATGTGCGACGGCATTCGGTGCTCAGTAGGTGTTTGTGAATATTCCTAGTGAACTATGGAAGTGAATACTGGTAGGATGGTCAGCCTAAACACTGCCAACTACAGATCATGGAAAGGCAAGATGCTTGATTTTCTTTATTGCCAGGAAATGCATGGTCCCATAGAGAGTGACAAGACTATTAGGCCTGATTACATTGATCAACTATGGTAGTTGCTAAATAGGCGATGTGCAGCTTTCATTTGATAATGGTTGGATGGCAATGTTTGTCGCCATGTGGAGAATGAAACTTCATCAAAAACACTACGGAAGAAACTAGAAGAGTCGTATGAGAGGAAATCAGCATTTATTAAATCAAGAAGCTTGTCCCTTTGAAATATCAAGAGGGGCACTCCAATGGCGGATCACTTGAATGAGTTGTGAAGCATGATAAATGAACTTGTTACTGTGGAGATGGCGTTTGATGATGAGCTACAAGTGTTGTTCCTCCTAAGTGTGGTTCCAAATAGTTAAGGTATATCGGTGACAAATCTTAGATGTCAGCACCTAATGGAAAAATCAAGTTGGATGCAACGAAATCTAGGTTGCTTGAGTACGAGACTCTGGAAGAAAAGTGTGGACTCCCCTTAACCACATCTAGCCTCAGAGCATAGAGGAAGGAATAAATCTTGAGACTCCTACAATTGTGATAGATGCGAGGCATAAAATTGTAATATTTGTGGTAAGCCTGGTCACACGAAGAAAGATTATTGATCCTTAAGAGGAAGAAGAACGTAAAAGTAGACGCCAAGCAAGACAAGAATGACATAACAGCGGTAACTCGTTGGTTCCGCTGAAGAGCTGTTTCTTTGTTCTACTTGTGATGATCATTGAGTTGCTGTTGCAAACCAGGAGTTTGAAAAGAGAGTCAAAATGCATATTTGAAATATGCCATGGATTGGGTCATAGGTAGCGGTACCTCGTATCATGCATTCCATTTGTTGATATCTTTCTAAAGACAGGTAATTAGGACTTTGCAAAAAATTGTGGGGATGGGTGATTTTGTCTTCAAAGTAGCTTGGGCAACAAACTAATGCCCAAGCATGTGAGGCATATTCCGCACCTTCGTTTGAACTTGAGTTTCACTAGAAGATTAGATGATAGACGAATTGGAAAGTTGGTTCAAGTGTTGGAATTAGAAACTTGTCAGGAAATCGCTCATTCTAGCAAGGAGAGGGAAGTGATGTGCTCTTTTCTGCATACGAGCTGAGGTGTGCAAGGACCAAATTCATGTCATGGGGGAAGGACCGATACCTGATCTATTGCATATGAGACTCAACCGTATGAGCAAGAAAAGCGTCCTAACTTGCAAAGAAGGAAAATTGCTATGTTAGTCGAAAGTCACGAGTAATAGGATCTCCAACTTTACAAGAAAATAGGAAAACAAGATTACAAGTAGAAAAAGAAAGGTACGATGAGTGGAGCAGACAAATCACAATAGCTATAAAATTATCATCATTGGAAGACTGTTACAATGTACAATTGAAATAAGGATCAATGATAAATAAAAGAAAGAAACTTGCACATTTTAAGTGGAAATAATTATAATAGTCACTAATGAATCATAATGTATATGGAAGTTGCTTTGAAGAAACAAAAGTACCGCAACTTCAATGACTGTAAGTATTTCATTGTTAGCAAGTAACGTGCCATTTGGATTCATATAATTTTTGTTGATAATCAATGAAAAATCAATTGACTTGTTTACTTATTTAGTTAGATGTTTCTTAGGTGATGGTAAATTTGGTTACATCACTTCAACGTTGGGTTTGAGTGCTAATCTTATACTCTGTGACCGTAGCTCTGTATGAATGCTATTAAATTGCTAGCTCGTTGCAGAAAAGTGGCATCGGTGCCTACCTGCTAATAAATGGAGTCTCTGACGTGAACAAAAAAATGTTGCTTCATAGATCGAACCGTCCAATAGCTTTCAGAGCCAAACAAAATAGTCATTCAGATTATCCGGTTCAATTTTCATATAATTGCCCCCTAGGGCATATATATGAAAATTGTCTAATGGGTGTTTAAGTACACGTGTTCTTTCATATGCCTTTCCTCCTCCGGACGTTTTCGAAAATATTTTTGCCAAAGATTTATTTTTTATTTTTATTTTTATTTTGGAGGGTATTTCTGCCGAAGTTGTCCCACTGGAAAATATTTTGCGATGATAACTTCACTGGTGAAGAAGTAAGTCTAATCGTCATGGCGTTTTTGCTTTCTTTTTGGGGCTCCCAAAGGCATTAACATCTCGATTACCTCTCCAATTCCTTCGATCGGAAACAAAACATGTCCGCGTGATTCGCATTACTCTCCTCCGTGCAGCAGCCACTGAACTATAGTGACGAATATGGAGGTCCACTTGATTTTCCAAAGCGATCCGGGTTGAATTTGTACACCAATCTCACGCAACGTCAAAAACAACGGGTTCAATCTTCTGCCACTACCTCCATTTGCCTTTAGGTACTTGAATGACCACCTTCTTATTACCGGGGATTGGATTGTTGTTATGTTCCACACCAACTGTTTGTCGAAATTCCTGAGTCGCTTCATTCTCGGAAACCCCATTTTTTGTTGCTCTTTTTGGGTCCCAGTTTTCACCAACAGACCTTTGTTTCGATCTCTTTGAAGCATTGTCTTTTGCCCCCCTTTTTTTTATGGGGGGGGGGTAGGTGGTTTGGAATTTTACATCCAATATGTTGAGAGTGTCCTACAGGAGAACAACTATGGCGGGCGATGATATCTCCATGGCAAGTTGAAACGTCGGAAGATGGACAGAGATGACGGACGTGATGCAATTAGTAATCTGCCAGACTCAGTGCTCCTCCATGTACTGCGCTTCCTGCCCACGAGAGACAGCTATACAGCTATGAGGACTGTGATGGTGCCGAGGTTCTGTTACGTCTGGACTTCTACCCGCCACTTATCTTTTGATCACTGTGCTTACCATAACTGCAAGGAGGAGGACCCTGCTTTTGAAGTGATAACAGATTTGCAAATTTTACCGACCATGGGCTAACTCTGCACAAGAGCCCCACAATTGAACCGTTCCGTCTTAATTTATACTATGTGGCTAAGGTGGACCCCTCTGGTCCCGAATGAGGATTATGTAACTACAGAGAGAAGGTCGAACAAACTCGATACATGGATTCGTTTTGCAGCAAGGAAAAAGGTTAAGTTCCTCAATTTGGACTTCTTACGGTGTGCTAGGGAGTTCCCACATAATCTTTACATGCTGCCCCGCATGGTTCTTAGGTGTAGCTGCGTAGTAGAGCTGAAGCTGGCTTTCTGCAAGGTCCACCGGTGGTGGGATGGGTCCAACTCCAACTAAGGTCGCTTAGAAAATTGTTTATGAAGAAAATTGACTTACCTGACAACAAAATGGCTGACATACTATCTGGTAGCCTGTTGCTGAAACACTTGTCTCTCAAAGATTGTTATGGCCTCCACGAGCCCTAATTCTGTAGTGGCCCATCTATTGAAGAGTTAAATATAAATAAATGCCGCGGTTTGAATAAGCCTGATCTTACACGATCAGATATAAAACATTTAACCATTGATCACTGTGGGCATCTGGAGTTAGTTTGTCCTAATGTGAAGATTCTGGATATTGCTGGGCGTCTAGATTATGTCAAGGTGACTGATATGTTATCACTGGTTGATACATCCCTCTGCCTCAGTGATTATAAATATATCTGCCTGGAGAATATTGTGAGTTCAGACTACTGCTGGAAAAGCTCAGCTGTAGTACTTATTTTATGCCATGCGATTGGTGCATACTGGCATGGTTTCTCTGCTGTTGCTCTGACCTATTTTGTCTTGCTTTGAGGTACTTTTGAATGATTTGGGTGCTGATCCTTCAGGTAAGGAGTATTACCATTTGTTTGATACAATATTCTCACATTTCAACTGTCCTAAATTTGTAGAATGGAAGTTGGGTAAACTGATTTTGGATGGGTATTACTTGAAATGGACAGTGGCTGTGCAGTTTCTCTGCTTTGGCTTCTTTGTTCTGTTGCTTTGCTTCAGTTCATCGGGTAATGTCCCAGATGAAGAGTAAAAGAAAATATTATTTACTCAGGCTGGGTTCTTTTATTTACGCCATCCTAAACTTTTATAAGGTGGCCTTCCTTGCATCTGCTGGCCTATGAACTTGGAGCAATTGTAAAAACTACAGTTTATTAGGTGTCTGTCTTCCTTGTGTCCCCGTCTGTTTTCAATTTTAATGTGACATCTATCACTATTTTAAATGTGCATGTCCATGCTCTTGTGATTTGTCTTTCTAATATTCTACATAATCTGATGAATTTCCTGACAAGACTCTGAATTCAACAGTATCATACTAATTCATTTCAGTCAGTCCATACATACACATGCTCTTGAGCATCCACAATGTATGTCCTGTACTAATTCTCATTAAATGTCGGTCCAATTAATTCTTTTTAAATTGGGTATTAACTATGTGGGAGTTGACAAATCAGCCATGCCCATCTTTTGCCTGGAAACATATGACACTACAAATGCTTCTGAGAAAGCAGTACGTCCCTGGCATTTGTAGCATGTTGAGGAACTCTCATTTTCTTGAGACACTCACTATCTATGTTTATCCTGGAAGAGATGACAATAAAGCCAAGGTATAAATGCTCGAACTGTAAAAGTTTATTGGAATTTTCAAATTTGGAAGTGACGGAGATTAAAAAGTTGCTTTAAATTTCTGGCTTGCTGAAGCAGGGTGGAAGCTTGCATTTGAGTTCAATGGCTTTAGTTACTGGAGTTCAGTGGGCAGCACATTTCCTTGTCTGGAGGACCAGCTTAAGCATGTTAAGATATATGGTTATGTACTGGAGCCTGAGGTCATTGAGCTCATTGAATTTCTACTCAAGAATGCACAGGTCCTGGAGAAAATGGAGATTTCTACCGAGAAGACTCTGCAGTGAACAAGTAGCAAGTACATGTTCTCCAGAGACATTGGTCGTCCATCAAAGGATTATTGGACACCGGATGCGCTGCTAGAGTTTTCACATAAGTTGTTAAGTTTCCCAAGGGCCTCAACACGTGCAGTATTACACCCGGGTTAGAAACTGGTATTGGAATTGTGGTCACCCCTTTCTTTTGGGCAACCCTTGATGTTTCTATGTCAGGCATGTCTTACATCTGGTAGACTTTACAAAAGTAGTCGGCCTTTATGATGAATTCGCCCTTTTGCCTCAGGTCTATGAATTCGCCTCATCCACGACTCAGCACAGGCAGCTGATGTGCCCTTTTAAAAAAAAAAAAAAAAAAAATGTTTCTCATAACAGCTTTTCTTTTCATATTCCCAGCTCTTGCAAATAGTTTGGCTAAAATTTTTGCAGTATAGATTTACTTGAACAATCTATTGACACCAGTTATAAGCTGTTCGTTGGTAGCCTTCGCTCGTGCGGCTGCTGTCTCTCTTGTTTTTTCATTTTAGTGGGTGCCATTTTTTTGTCGTTTCACTTTTCAGTTGTACCTACCATTTCCTTATCTTGAAACTAAGTCGACGCAGTTCAAGATTCTCGAGTGCTGCCGCCGAATGATTAGTATATCGACATCAATATCAATACAATCCTAATCTACAGTGCACCATAAAATATTGAGTTGTGCAGTCCTCCAAGTTCGTATCTTTTCTTAATGTCTACCCAAAAATTGCTATAATATGTGCTCCTCTTGCTAATTAACAAGATCATTTTCTCCCTTATTAAACGCGTGAGAGTTCCTTTTTCTTTATAAATAACATGAGTATCCAACTTTGTATGTTAAGGTAGTTTGGTTATCAATCCCTCATACCCTTATACTGTGAATTGCGTGAAATCAGTCCAACTTTGTATCTACTTCATCCTCTCTTGACATAGGTTTCCGAGAAGACTTTTCATAGTAACATGTTGGTAGAGCATCGATCGGTATACACACTTCCTTTGCCCCAATTCCACAATAATAAGTGGTGTTCTAATATGATATTTTACAAATGAGCACTCCCACTTTGTTTTCTGGAAACCTGACAGGAACAATGCCAAATTTGACCAAAGTGCAGCTGAATGGAATTTGATTTCTGAACCAAATAGAGAGTTTTAACTTGATCAGGCCATCTCGATTGGTTAAACACTTGAACAGAACTTTTCCGGCTCGATCTATTTCGTCGTAGTTTGGGTTGCTTCTTCACACTCCTCCACTTACTTCCCTTGAATTGGTAATCACAATATCATGGGAGCTCACATATCGGCCATGTCCATTTTTAAGGCTTCAACTGCTTCTAAGCAAAGCGACGCATCTCTGGTATTTCTAGCTCGTATGGGAATTCTTATTGTCTCAAGACCCTCACTATTTATGCTCATCCTGGATCTCATTGTATATTTATGTTTGAATTTCCATTCAACATATCATGAGTACTAGAGATGAAAGAATGGCTTGCATTCAAATTTCGGCTCGCTAAAAACAGGCTGGATGCAAGCACGACATCAACGGTGAAAAGTAGTGCCTCAACCAATAGCTTAAGCAAGTAAAGATATAGGGATTTGAGCTCATCTAGTTTTTACTTGAGAATGCACTATTCTTGGAGAAGATGGAGAAAATAGTAATTTAAGTTTCTAAAATAGTTGAAAAAAAAAATGAAATACAATTAAATCGTGAAAGCTACAGAATCTTTTCAATTAAGTTAAATTACAGTTAATAACAATATCTGTTCTTTTTTTCGGATGAGTTAACTGAACCATCCATGTTATCGGCTACTTTTTACCATTCTTGCTCCTCTTTGATTTCCCCAAACCAAAGACAATTTACATTTGAATCATTTGAGCACTCTGCCGTGGGCTGGAATGGAACTGAAAACGTTTGACAAGGGGAAGACGAATCATCCATGTTCCTGGCACACAAAAAACCGAGATCAAATTTTCGTTGAAAGATAATTTCGCTTCTGGGGTAAATTTTCATTTTCGGTGAAACAGAAAGTATTGCCATTTATTATTATCTATGAATATGAACTCTCAACGCTCAGTTTGATTTTCATGAAAATATATTGATATAGTTTTTTTTGTTTAGCAAAAAATTAAAAAAGTGCGGCATGTCTCCTCCCATTGCTTTCTCCTTCTCTCGATTTCATTCCCAGCGCATTCGCATGCTCAAAGCATTTGCGTCTTTTGTTCTTGCTTTTCCCGAATAGATTTCTTAATTTCGTTCCCCGGTGGAGGATTCGGGCGAACTTTCGAACTGCACATGGGCGGATTGGGTCTGAAATGCCTGTCACTGCGTTCGGTGTGCGGGGTATGCTTTAATGGGGAACGCTGGCGATCCATTGATTGAAGGACATTCTTGTGGAATGCATATATATGCCGCGGTTGATTCTGTTTTGCCCGTTCCGTGCTCTCTCCGTGGCATTTGTTCATCGATTTGATCAGAATCAGCCACGAGAGAGAGGAAAGGATTTAGAAGGAAATGGCGGGAGGGAAGCTCCATACGTGGACGTTCTACAATGAGTGCTCTCAGGCCAGGATCACCAGGACAGAGGCATGATGAGGCAACAGACATTCAGCTTTGCATCGAGAAAGTATGGGCGATGTTGGCTATTGTTTTTCGCTACAGTTCGATTTTCGGGTGGACAGATAAAATTTATTTCCATGTCTTCGTGGATGAGATGGGTTCTTGCGAACTAAGAATTCCACTAAGGCTGTTGTTGAGGAAGCACAATTCGTCGAGTTTTAACCTGCTTTCTATTGCTATAGGACTCAAGCTGCATATTTAGTGCTTGTCCCGGCGAATGCTGATTGGGTTTCCGTTGGTAACTTCTCAGCTCGGTTCAATAACAATTAGAGCATGCGAGTTCAGCCAATGGCGAGGGGTGCATATTTCTACGGTGGTGTTCTACAGGTCTCCAAATGGGGTGCCTCCAAAATGACCATCTAGTTTGCTGCAATTGCTGAATGAGATACGGGTTTATTTTGTGTGCTATGAATTGATTTTCAAGCGTAGAATGGACTTTAGAAAGAAAGCATCTCTCCACGTGATTTGTCAATTAATAGTCTCATGGGGATGGTCTATGATTTTCTTCTTGATATCTATTTATCTGTTATAGCGAATTCCAAGTTCCAGATTTTGCTTCTAACTCTTGATTGTTTCTATGAGTGTCGAGCAATAGGCTGAATCAAAAGCCATAAGTAGAAGCAGGAAGTAATAAGGACTGGGTGGCGAAATGAGCGTTGTATGTAATGTCATGTAGTGCATAATAGCGCTAGTACTTGAAAGAAGCATTTGGTGACATCACTTGGAACTTCTGTCTAACACTTAATGTAACAGTATTTGGTTGTCATTTGGGTTTTTGAAATCTAAGTTTGGCTCGACCATCAATGAACTCTTTGCCAGGGTCTGCTTTGTCACTTATACTTTGATTTGGAGTTCCATAAGAGGGAAAATGCAGATAAAATGGAGACGAGATCGATGATCTTCTGATATTGGTTGTCTTGGAGGTGTTGCTTGACAAGTACTCATTCCAAGGAAACCAAGAATGGGTAGTGAAGCTCGATTCTTCAACTGAAGGTAGGCTGACTTTGTATCTTGCCACTTCTATTAACTATCATTGCATCAGTAGTCACGGGTGGTGTATGCAATACACACTCACAGACTATGAGCTTCATCTTTATGCCGTTATATAAATTTTTGTAGTTACCCCATCAAGTGAAAGGCCATCTTGTTCTTTTTCACAGTGCCTCCTTCCAGCTACAAATTTCCATTGTTCTTCTTGAGACCTTTCACATTTGATACAAGAGAACTGTGTTAGGTTTATTGAAGAAAAGCAGCCTTAAATGAGGTCTCTGACACTTGTGTGGTCCATCTTTGTTTGAGTGGTGACTTACCTTAACATTTCTTTTTTGAGAAATATTGCACTTAAAAGCAGTGATGAAGATGGATTAAAAAAATGTTATAACTTTGAATGATTCCCCTTTTTTTGGAAGTCGAGACAACTTTGATTTCATGGATAGGATTGACCGGGAACATATTGCATGTTGCTATTTAGGCAACATTATTCTATTGATCTTTTCCAAATACTTCTTTTGAATGAGCATCAAGTATTGGAGCTGCATTGCACACTACCTAGATGTTTTCCTTGCCGCGGTGATTTTCCCTTTTTCCCCTCTTTGAAGCCAATTATCCTACCTCGAGTCACAATTTCTCGGCGTAATGTCAGAGAGAAGGGGCAGCTAAAGACTGCTTATAATTTCACAGTGCTGGGTCACTGGAAAGTACTGGTTGAGTGATGTTAATGGCACAACTAAGATGATTTATGCACAGTACACTAGACTGTGTCAGATTTGTAGTTGTTGTTACTGATTAAAAAAATAGTAAACCAGAAACAAAAAACCAGAATCTATATTTTTCAGATGAGGAAGAGAAGCACAGAGAAAACAGAGCACAAACTTGCGTACGTCAGTTTTCTTAAGAAATTGTCAAGTCCAACCACTAAATACAAAGCAAAAACTGCTCACGTACGTGCAACACATAACTGCACACAAACGTGCTATTAACTTCCTAGAAAATAACAAAAACACTAAACAAATAACTAAATTGAACTTGGCTGTTTTTTAATAAAAAAACAGAGTAAAACAGAGTAAAAACAGAGGAAAAAACAGAGAAGAAAACAGCAGCAACATTGAGACATTCCAATCCAACAAACTCCTCCTTGGATCAATTGCTGCTGCATACTCCAATTTTCTTTCTTAATACTTCAAATCTTCCAGCTTGAAGTGGTTTTGTGAACATGTCTGCAAGCTGATCTTTAGATCTGCAATAGACCAACTTAACTTCGCCACTTTGTTGCACCTCACGCAGAAAGAAAAATTTGACTTTGAAATGCTTGGTTTTGCCATGGAAAACTGGATTCTGAGATATTGCTAACTCGCTCGATTATCCACGTTAACTTCAATGCAATCACTAGAATTCAACCACAGATCTTTCATTATCTTTTTCAGCCACAAAGCTTGATTTGCAGCAAAGTAGCTGCTATAAACTCAGCCTTTGCGTAGACCGAGCTACAATCTCTTGCTTTTTAGAACACCAGGAGAAACAAGCAGTAACCAAAACTCGAAACAATACTCGAGACGTACTTTTCATGTCATCCACCGAACCAGCCCAGTCACTATCGAAAATCCTTGCAAATTAAATTTCTGACCTTTCTTAAACTTCACACCAAAGAACAATGTTCCTTTGAGATATCTCAATACCCTTTTGCTGCAATCAAATGTAACCGACTAGGACTACTCATAAACCTAGATAAAATACTCACAGCAAATAAAATATCTGGTCTCGGGGTTGTGTAAGATACATGAGACACCCAATCGAGACTTCTATACATAGAAGCATCTACCAGACTGCTCCATCATTCTTCTCGCAGCTTTTCTTTAGCAGCCATAGGAGTGCTTACACTTCGACAATCTTCCATCTCGAAACTTCTTTAGAATTTCCTTCATGTATTTTTTTCCGATGAGATGAAGATCTCATATGAAGCCCGTTTGACTTCCAAACCCAAAAAATAAGCCATCTTTCCCAAGTCGACATCTCAAAAACTGCAAATAGATCTTGCTTCACCTTCTCTATCAATTCCATATCATTCCCCGTCACTAATAGATCATCTACATAAAGTGACAGAATTACAACACTTGTGATTCACCTTCTTGACATAAAGAGTGAACTCACTTAAGCTTTTTACGAAGCCAAAATCCCGCAAATATCGATCTATCTTCCCATACCAAGCTCTTGGAGCCCGCTTCAGTCCATATAGAGCTTTCTTCAACTCCGTATACACTCTCTTCTTGCCATTTGATACTAAAATCTTCAGGTTGTTCAACAAAATCTCCTCCTCAAGCTCTCCATTCGAAATGCAGACTTGACATCTAACTGAAATATAGGCCACCCCTTCTCTCGCTGCAATAGCTAACAAGTTAACCTTATTGTATCAAGTCGTGCAAAGAGCAAATGTTTCAGAATAGTCTACTCCCCATATTTGTGCATAGCCTTTCACCACCAGTCTAGCTTTGTGTTTATTAACAGAACCATCGGGATTAAGTTTTGTTTTAAACACCCACTTAACCCCAATTACATTCTTATCGATGGTCCGTCAACAAGCTCCCATGTGTGGTTTTTCTCGGATCATTGCAATCTCCTCCCGCATTGCCTGTAATCCACCTCCGATCCTCCTTAGCTTCCACAAAGTTAGATGGTTCGAGCATTGCCACATTGCTTCTTTCATAGATTTCAGCAAGTGACCGTGTGCCTCTCACCGGTAAATCATCCACACTTGTCTTCTAATCCATCTATAACTTCATCAACCTCTACATCTCGTGCAGTGTTGTTTTTCAAACTGCTGTTTCCGCACTCTTTCCTTCCATCCAATTCCACTCATCTTCCTCTAGAAAAACAACATCTCTCGCTTATAGTCACCTTCCCCGTCATAGGGTGAAAAATTCTGTAAGCCTTTGATTGGAGACTATACCCGATGAAGATTCCAAGTTCTGCTTTCTTATCCAGCTTGTCCCTCTTGACCTCAGGAACATGAGTGTAACACAAACACCCAAAACCTTCAAATTTTTCACATAAGGTTTAACACCATACCGTACTTCAAAAGGTGTTGACCTCTCTAAGGCCTTTGTGGGCAACTGTTCAACAAGAACACTGCAGTATTAGCCGCCAAATTTCCTAACTTCTTAGGCAACATCTTCTCATGCATCATACATCTGGCCATCTCCATAATACTTCTGTTTTTCCTCTCACTGACCCCATTATGTTGAGGTGAATAAGGAGCAGAACCGCTGCACAATTCCGCTTGCTCACAATTCAACTTAAACTTGTGAGCGGATACTCGTAACCATTATCGACCCGAGCATTTTAATTTTCTTCCCACTCTGATTCTCAACTAAAGCTTTAAACTTCACAAACACATCAGCAACTTCAGACTTGGCTCGTAGAAAATAAATCCAACTCATCCTAGTCATATCATCAGTGAAGGTAATGAAATACCTGCTACCATTGAGAGAAGACTCAGACATCGGTCCACACAAATCTGTGTGGACTAATTGCAGCTTCTCACATGCTCTCCAACCTCCTCCTTTGAAAGGAAATCGGCTTGCTTGCCAAGAAGACAAGTTTTGCACCGTGGAAATTCCTCCTCCAAACTTGGCAAGTCATCTCGCAAGCTATTTCTCTCCGCATAAATGACATGCTCTTCCCGTGAACATGCCCAAGTCTTTTATGCCATATCTCTGCATTTTCTTCTTTGCACTTTAAAGCCATTTGTTGCATCTCTTGTGGCTTGAACATGAAACTCTTGTCCTCCATAGGAATTCTTAGCACTTCTTTGCTATCTGCATTATTAATAAGACATTCCTTCCCTTCGAACTTTACTTTATATCCCTTCTCAACTAATTGACCAACACTCAACGGGTTATGGTCAATATTTGGCACAAAGAGAACATCATTGATCGCTTCACCTCCCGATTTCCTTCAATAGCCACCGTACCCTTCCCTTGCACTTCGATATACCGTCCATTGCCAATTCGACTCGGGACCGATCGACTGTCTAGAATCCTAAACAGCCTTCGAATTGCCGGTCATATGATTGGTACGCCCACTATCCACCAGCCATGCATCATTCCCAACAAAAGATTCAGAAAAAGAAGCTACAAACAAGTGCTCTTCCTCGTTTCATTCACCGCTACTCGGGCTTTTCCCGCTTGCGGTAATTTTTTTCTTTGCAGATGGCTTCCATGTGACCCAACTTGTGACATCTTCTCGCATCTAGCATCGCTTTCTCCAACATCTGAAAAACCGATGATTAGTTCCACCACAAGATCGACAAGGCTTTTTGTTCATCTTCCATTTGCTAGACCCACAAGAATTTCCTTCTTTTGCTACAAACTTGGAGTCACCGGGCATTTTCTCCGGATTGAATCCATTTCTTCCCTTTGCCTCCATCATTTGATTTCACTCTAGCTTGCGCGCACCTCTACAAACTCTTCTTTTCTCATCGGTCTTCGTGCTCGTGCTCGCAAAGCATTCAACAATTCGCAAGCTTTATATCGTAAGTCTCTTGTATTTTCCGAGACGCTATGGTGGCTTCGAACTTCTCCGGAAGAGACACTGAATCTTCCGAACAAGCCTTTCATCCTTCAAGTCGGTCCCTAAAACTCGATTTTTTCAGCTATCCCAACCAACCTATCGAGTACTCCTTCACCGACTCGAATCCTTCATCTCGCTGTCTCTCAAACTCCCTCAAGAGATTCAGCACCTTCATGCCTCTTATCTTCTCATCTCCCTCGTATTCATCCTTCAAGAAATCCCATATTGCCTTTGCAGAATCACATCTCATGATCCTTGTGAAGATAGTGGGTGAAACAGTACCGCATGTGCATGACTTTGCCTTGGCCTTCCTTGTGATTCTCTCTTTATGGTACTTTATCGATTCAAGGTTGGATTGTCCGGAAGTGGAGCAACCTCATAATCATCCTCCACAGCCTCCCATAAATCATGACCCTCCAAGAATGCTGTCATCTTGACAGCCCAAGCCTCGATAATTTTCCCGTAAATACCGGAGAAGCCATCGCAGAGAAACCACTCGACCCCGTCTCCATCACCCTTTAACTTCTTTACACTTCGATACTTGCTTCACTTCACAAGTCCCTCAAGATCATACACGCTCGATACCACTATTGTTACTGATTAAAAAACAGTAAACCAGAAACAAAAAACCAGAATCTATATTTTTCAGATGAGGAAGAGAAGCACGTAGAAAATAGAGCACGTTAGTGAATTTGAGATTCAGGCAGGGAAGAATCTGTGACTTGATAAGTCAGCATGTGCATTATGATTACTCCATTTTCCTATTAATAAAACACTAGGAATATCTTGTGTTATACATTTTTTTTCCCTTGTCTATGTTAAATCTTTCCATGGGATATAACAAGTTTACCGTGATGTCAATAACAACACTGCTTGTAAGCATAAAAGTTTTCTCATCATTTGATACCAAAGACTGCTTTTAAGGACAACTCCTATGCGGGTGCATTAATTTTGGAGGTGTGCTCTGACAAGAAGCTTTAGTTATTGTGTGGTAGAGACAATTCCAAATTCAATTATTCTGTGTAAATATTGTTATTGTGCTTTCCAAGTTAGCCATCTGTTTTGAGATAGTTTATCCATCTCTCAAGATTAACATATATCTTAGACTCCTACATACTTCACTTTACAGCCATTCTCACAACTTTACTGAACTATTGGAACTCTGTGTGTGTGTGTGTGTGTGTGTGTGTGTGTGTGTGTGGGCGTTTTCTTTTGTTTTATTTCATTTTTATTTTTTGGGTGGGTTGGGGGTGGGGTTCTGGTTGATATGTTCATGCATGCACACCTTTTTGGAGAAATATAACATTGCATGCAACCATGATGTTCTTATGATGAATTGACAAGTATGTTCGCGGATTTCTAGTGCAAGGGAGAGAGACAGAAGATATGAAAAGTTGTTTGTCAAGAAAGATTCCAGCCCATCAATGGGTCAAATATTTGTGGACACTGCTGTCTATTCAAGGAATCGATGCTTTTCTTTGGCTTTATCATCCAACGCAGGCAAGAGTTTCTGTCCTTTTCTGCTGATTGGGCATATCAAATGCAAGGACATGGTATGTTGCTCCTTGTAATTGAGGTTTAGAGGCTCATGAGGCACCTTTGGAACATGGGTGTGATGAACTGTCCCTAGTTTGCTCAAAATGTTCCCCAAAGCTACCAGCAAAAGGTTCTTTTATGCCTTTGTTTCATTTGAGAAGGTTAGATTAACACATGAGAAAATGTGCATGTGCACACAGAGAAGAGAATTTATTATGATAGTGCTTGAAACAGTGGTGACTCTCTATCCCAGTTGCTCTTTAAAGGTTCATGTGCTCATTGACACTCAAAAATGCGTTTACTCTCTCCTAACAGCATGAGGAGGACATGATCATGGCTTCTTTGATCTGTATTGTGGATTTTGGTTGTCAGAAGCTCCTAGTCTGCAAATAGAGTTAGATTGTGGAAAGAAACTTCAGTTCGATACAGAGATAGTTACAAATTTGAATTAATTCCTGTATCAGGTCCCTTTATGAACTATATTCATATGATCTGCTGTACTTTTTATTATCAGCAAAAATATTAATCGTCTTGAGGTGGTGGAGCTAATTTCAGGAAACATCTTTGCATAGGTGGACTAGTGTGCTAGAACTCTGTGTGGTGTCTCGTGTGATGGACTTTTCCTCCCCTACGCAGGTTAATATTGATTTGGGAAGATATTGTCTTGCTTTGCAAGAACTTAATTTCAACTCTTTCATTAGTGATAGTTCAGTGAATCACTTCACTGGAAAGTCGCTTTCCCAATGTTGGATAAATCTATAGAATATGTAGCCTCAATTGAAACTGTATCAGGTGATCGCTATCGTTTTATTTTCAGATAAACAGAGTGATGAAACATTTCAATTGCTTCATAGTTCATAGAATTCTACCTGAGACTGTGTATGTTATTAAAGTTGCTAACCTTACCTGAAAGAATTTTAATGGGACTAATATGTCCTATTTGAAAAGAAACTATTGATTGACACTTTACCCTTTCATGTAGAGCAGCATCAAGAAAATGATCTGGTTTTGAAGGCCTATCGTTTCTTCTTCTTTACTCCTGTGATGCTGATGAATCTGTCACAGTATCGATAAAATTCGAAGCTAATACTAGTTCTCAGTGCATGGACTCATGGTTTATAGTATGTCGAGGAACAGGTTCTATGAGCAGATAAGAAGAGTGCATAAAGGCAATCATGGTATATGCTATGTCTTTTCAATGAGAAATTTCTTGTGTTGAATCATACTCAGTGAGCGGTTCAACTCGAACCTACCTTTGTAGATGCGAGCTTATTTTTTCTCTATTCTGACTGGCCTAGTTTTCTATAGCAAAGGTACAGAAAATTTCTGGCCAACATTTTATCTATTTGAAACCTTTTTTCTTTTGTGTGTGGAATTGAAGGTAAAGTGAGCTTAGTAATAGCCCAAGTTACAGCTCTCCGCTACATATGATCCCGGAGAATATCGAGCCTGATTTATCAGCATTCTTTGATTCTGGCAAAACCTCCTGACGTAACTAATAATTTGGTTGACAATGATGAAAACACAACAAATTGCTCATAACTTGTATGGATGGTTTTCTATAGCATTTGCGACTCTCATCTCTTTCCGTCTCCCCTGGATAATTTCTGGTAATTTCTGGTCAACTGCTCTTCCTCCATCTGTGCGTTTCCCCTCTCGAGCTTTTCTGGCCAGCCGGCACAGCCCCAGCAGAGACAGAGAGAGAGAGAGGGAGGGGAGGGGAGGGGGGAAGAAGAGAGAGAGAGAGAGATTGAATATTAAATTCCACAACCATTGATTTTACTATTTAATAGAAAATTAACAACCGATTTAATATGAAAGAACAACAATCCGTGTGCTGGGCTGTCATCCATCAATTTTTGGTTTAGCGTACGTCCATCTCATGCCATCTCAACCATTGGAGACTGGGTGCTATGGCAGTGTCCATGGAAGGAAAATGACGAGTACGGAACATAGGAAGAAGGACAAGGATAAGATTGGGGAATTTGCCAACCAAAATGTTGTCGTCTGGTCGAGTTGCCAAAGGTGCAAAAGATTGCCAAAGGTGCAAAAGAGTGGAACATGATGAGAGATCCTGCAAAGCTACAAGTGAGGTTGAGGATCAAAGTGACCTTTCTTCTGTAAACACTGAAGATTTGCATAGTCTTAATTGTGCAGTCCTTAAAGCTTATGTGGAATTGCAACGTGGTCCAGGTGAAGAGGGATGGAACTTTGACGATTACTTGCAAGAACAAGCAAAGGAAGTGAGACCAGATGTGCCTGAAATCCTTGAAGGGATCCTACGAAAAGAGGCAGAGCAAGGGGTACAACTTCAAGTTCAAGAAATAGCAAAGCTTCAAGGTCGGGTAGGGACGCAGCTTCTACTTCAGGAAAAGGCGGGCCATCAAATTTAGGAAGGAGCATACTTTAATTTCACGAAGTAACGCGGCTTTGAGTTCAGGAAGGTGGGCAGAGGTTTGGCTTCAGGAAAGGGGAGCAACTAAAATGGGCGCAAGTTTAAGATCAGAAACGGACAAAGGTTCAAGCTCGGCCAAAACAGTAATGCAAACTCGAACAAGCACTGTAGCAAGCAGAAGATCTAAGATCTACGCTAGTACAACATATTAAGTAAATATGAACGTTCTTCAGCATCCGATTTGGTTGCTACAGGCAATGCAGAGTTACGTACTCTGCTTTCTGGAGGAGTCTCAAGACCAATATTTCAAGGTAAAATTATATTTTCCTACATTTTTTCTTAAGGAGACTCGAAATTAATGAGTTGCCTTCTTCCATGGGCCAATCTACTTGTCTTCAAGAAAGGGAAGCTGACCCATGTCCCCATAGTTTTCATTCTGAGATTGAAGTGGTGACCTCTTCTGTGGTGAGCCTAACCTTGTGGATCTAGACTGAAAATTTTTGTACACGAACTCTTTTACTAACTGTTCATTATTTCTTCCATTACTTTTATTTTATTTTTTCAATGAAAATGCGTGTACTGGTGACTTGAAAAATAGAGGACCATCACTTGCTCTTGAATTCCATTTCTTGGTCACCTCCAATCAAATTTAGTTTCTTGTTCCAAAAGCATAATCTCTTTGATTTATGATCCAACATGCACTAAAATTAAGTTTTATAAATGGAACACCAAATCGAATATAAAACTAATGAAAAAAAAATTAGATTAGATAATATTATTACCAAAACAATAAGTGCACTGGAAACTTAGTAGAAGGATGAGCGCTATATGAATAAATCTCGTTGAACCCTACTTCATCAACGTATTTATTGCACAAGTTGTAGGCATCTTGCTCACTCTTGAACACCGCGGCAATCGTACTTTTACATGACTTAGAAATTTAAAAGGGTCAATTCAGCCCAGTTGAATCACATTTCCAAAAAATATCAATGAAAGATGAGAGACGAATCAAGAACTTATACTCGTACATACTCATCCAAATGAATGGAAATCTACTTCTCTCGATTGACCCGTTTCCTTGGTAATTGATATATTGGGCCACTAGAGAAAGGTTAAAACATAAGGCCTAAAAGCTTCATTAAAGCCCACATATTTGTCATGGGTGTAGCACGTCTGCGTAAACGTTCGGCAATTTCTTCACTACTCCACGATGACCCTTAGATGTCGAGGTGCAGGGATAACAATTCCTGAGAATCGGACTCTCCTGCAAGCTCAAATTCTTGATTCCGAATCACGTGTCCAGACAATGCTGTTATATGTAATGGAGTTTCACTGTAAAACCACAACATAGACCTATTCAAGAATTAATGGATTGTCTTTGAGCAACTCGAGCAAAGAAGTCGCCTTTCCTTCGGCTGCTGCTCCATGAAGCCTCACATCCATTTTCACTCTGAAACGAATCCGAGCTTCCATAATTCTGTTTTGCTTTTAGCATTTGGCTTTAAGATGGCCGCGGAAGTCATCCCCTCGTGAATCAAACATCAACATCCTCACGAGGAACCATCTATTTGTGGACATTTGAAAAATTCTATAAATTTATTGACCAAGTCATCAGCACAAAAAAATAATATGAAATGATTTTGGCCCAATTGAATGTGGTTTCGATTGATGTACATCATGTGTACTGACGTGCTGTTACAATTGAAAATACATACGTTTAAATGTTATGTATGTACTGATTTTTATGCCACTTGTGGCTTGGTATTGATGTATAAGCTTCTACAATGCATAGAATATATCTTTTAGCCCAATGTTATGGTCTGTTATTGGTAACAATACCAAGTGTGTTTAAAAGTAATGTCCATGCTGATTTATATGCGGTTTGTGGCTTGGTTTCTAGATCTGACATCGGTTGTGTGTACTTATAAGCATGAGAATTAGTTGTATAAGGTTTCGGAGCAGATAAATCGATGTTATTTTGTCTACTACCGTCCTTCGTCCTTGCCTAATAGCCCTGTCCATGCTCTCCGAGGATCGGGCCTTCACATGAATTTTGAACTATCGAGGCCGGGTCCATTTAACAGACAGTATCAATTTGGGTTGGCCCAGAGAAAACACCATTTTGACCCTATCCACTAGCCTTGAATCATCTTCTACGTGTCATTCAATTCAGGTCTCTAATTTAATTTCTGTATTCGTTGGGTGAATAGGAGCCAGCGGCCACCATCGAGCCACATCTCAGTTGAATCGAGTATGCCCTGTCAAATGACAATATCCACTGGAAAGGATTGATGTGCCAACCCTGATGTTGAAGTTGGACCCAAAAAAAAAAAAATCTGTTTAGATTAACAATGATGTTATATTAGGAATGGTTGTGTTATTTGTCCATCTTTTTTGCTTTTTGGTAGTGTAAGTGGAGGGTAGATGTGAGGCAAGACCAATGTTATGATGCAAAAAAGGTGAAACTATGTTAAACCGTATTAGTAAATCCAAGTTCAACTGTGTTCAATGCATTAGCGAATCCATATTCAACTGCGTTCAATTGTATGTTGAGAAAGATGGCATGTTCCCTATACTGCATATTCATTTCAGATTCCTATAGTAATACTGTCATATTATCATGTCGCATAGACTGAAAAGGTAAAGGATTTAGGTCCTTAAGCTTTTAATAACTAGGGTCGTCCTAATTGGAAGGGGAGGGACTTGCTTGGAGATGAAGAAAATACGAAACAGAGCCATCATGCATCCACAAACAGAAAAACTATTGCCAATTATATGCTTCCCATGAGGCCTAAAAACCTCTCTTCACTTAGAACTTGGATGATTACAATAGGAAAAACCAAGTGGACAAGTTGATATGTGGTTCGGAAAATAGGAATGAGAGGAAATCACAACCAACTTAAATGGTGACAACAGAAAAACACCAAGTGGACATTAGCTACAAAGATGGTATATGGTTCAGACAACAGAAAAAAGAGGAAACTTACGACCAATTCAAATCATCCCCATCACTAAACAACCATCATAGCTGTATGTCGTTGTTCCATTAGTCTTTGTAGTGGTTGCCATACCAAGTCGTTCCTTCTTATCTCTGTGCTACAAAGAGATTAAAAGAAGATCAGCATGCTCCATCTTGGAATCATCGGTAAGACCATTTCATAAGAATCAATACTCCGAAATACTTGCAAACCAATATCATGTCGGAATTGAGTAACTTTACATAGTGAATTCCTTGGAAAAAGCTTCATCAGATAACTGTGATTTTAAAAGAAGTATCTGGGAATTCTCAAAGTCCAAAAGCACTTGTTTTTATTTTTTTTAACTTTTAAGTTTTTAACTAGGCCACCCAATAATTTGCAATTTTGTCCAAAATTAATTGGAAGGATTATATTGATAAATTGTTAAAAGTATTATGACTAAATTTTGCTAGAATGAAAAATATATAATTGAATTATCCTCCACATAATAGGTTTTCATTTTTTTTAAAATATAATTATCCCATTGTAAAGTCAAATCCTCCAAAAACCATTCATTTTGTGCGGAAGTTGAGGGTTTTTTTTTTTTTTTTTTTTATTTCCTCTATCTTCTTTTTACGGGGGCAAAATGGAAGTTAAAATTGTCAAGAGCTCTTTATGTGGGATTGGATTTGATTCCAATCTTGGGCTTACATTATATAAGATGCACTGAGACCCTAATAGTATGTTGAAGCACGTCATGCGTCCATAATTCAGCATACATTCAAATAACCATTTAAATATGGCTAATTTAGTTTTAAATATTTAGACAATTTGCTAATGTAGTCCATCTAGCCAACTTTTGCCGGAAATAATTGCCATGGTCGTCAAGCATCCTAAATAGCATGGCTGACACCCAATTGACACTGATGTGGACAGTTTGAGCAATTTTCAAATATTATATCTTAATTTTTTTTCCTTTCTTTCCATATATCTCCTTTAATTTTATTTTTTAAATGAGGTCATGGACATCAGGCGAGGATGTTGTGGCCTTCGCCCAAGCCCTTGCCAAGATCTAGGCTAGGGCTCTAGGCCCTCGTTTAGGGTTGTTTGGCAACCTCGTGCACTCGAAATTAGAGGGAAAAAAATGAAAGAAAAGAAGAAAAATTTTCAAAAAATTTCAAAAGATTGCAAAACTTTACCACATTAGCGTCAATCGTCCTATGTATCGGCCGTGTCACATAGGACAACTGGTGCTGAATAGATCGCCATGTTAACGATTTCTGACAAAAAATTGCTGAAATAACTAAATTGGCAAATCATAAAAAAGTATAGGACTCAATTGACACGATCTTTTGATAATAAAAAAAAATGGCACAATTGAAATGTTTATGACTAAATTGGCTATCGTACAATAGATTCAAGATTTTTTGGACAATCATTCCGATGAAAATTTGGCATAGTTTTTTTTTTTTTTTTTGGGTTGGTGTTATGGCACAATTTGAGCATCCCCTCTTTCTATATATACTCTCAATATTTCCATTAACGATCATTGCAACTCATGCGTGATCCTCACTCTAATTGCTCCATATTTTGATGATTTTCTCTACTCCCACGATTTAAGTTACTCCTAAGGTAATCGCATGTTATGCAATAACTGCCCCTTCATTTAAGATTCAATCTATTCTGCAATTATTCCAGCACTTAACTCAAATAGGGTAAAGTACCCTATCCTTACTACAATTGAAATGGCCAGCAACACACCTCATTTCAAAGTCATGTCACACCACCTCTAGGTGAAGTTAAACTAGATAAGCTTTGAATCGAAGTTGGGCCTATTATAACTGGATTCCTTCGTTGATAGTTGAAATTTCTCCTCAATATCTGGGCCACAAATGTTCACCACCAATTGAACTAAACAATAATGTTGTGAAAATCTCTAAAAAGGTAGTACTGAAAAAAAAAAAAAAAAGAGTACCAGTGAGAGCTATATAATAAGAACTATAATTTTTATCTCTTATTTTACTAGTACTTTATCTTACTACATTTCTTATCATGCATCCTTAGAGAAATTATTTCATCATTTTGATGTTGTGCATCCCATGATTGATAAAATTACTTTTGACCTTTAAAGTGAGCCAATCAACAAAGACCAAGTTAGTCTTGGTCATTCTCACTTTTTGCTAGCGAGGGTCCACACATTATTAGTTCATAATGAAAATTGTTAAAAATTAGCATTTTCATTTCTCTACTTTTGCTAATATTTTATCTTGCTGCATTTCATATCATGTTTCCACCGCTAAAGTTGTTTCATGATGTTGATGTTGTGCATCATGCATTTTGATAGAGCTATTTTTGATCTTAAAGTGAACCAACCAATAAAGACCAAGATTAGTCTTGGTCGTTTTCACTTTTTTGCTAGTGAGGGTTCACACATTACTCGTTCATATTGAAAAATGTTGACAAATATCATTTTCATTTCTTTGCTTTACTAGCACTTTATTGTACTGCATTTCATATCATATTCTGATCGTTGAAATTGTTTCATCATTCTAACGACGTGCATCACACGATTGATAAAGCTACTTTTGATTTTTAAAGTGAGCCGACCGACAAAGACCAATTTCGTCTTGGTCGTCTTCACTTTTTTGCCGGTACACATTATTTGTTCATATTGAAAAATGTTGACAAGTATCATTTTCATGTATTTGCTTTACTAACACTTCATCTTATTGCATTTCATATCACATTTCCACCGATGCAACCATATTATCATTTTGATGGCATGCATCACGCGATTGATAAAGCTACTTTTGATCTTTAAAATGAGTTGATCGACAAAGACCAAGTTAGTCTTGGTTGTCTTCACTTTTTAGCTGGCAAATTCGCACATTATTGATTCATATTGAAAACGTCCACTCAGAAAACGCCCACTCAGTTCCGGCCCCACAGTCATAGACTCAGACCCATCTTTTTCTTTAGAGAGAGACTTTTCTTGTTGGGTCTCACTCAATCTCTATTTTATTGTGTACAGTGGGTGTACAGTGTTGCCATGCACATAAAAGATGAGAAAAGTAGAAATTTGCCCTCCAGTGATCCCATCCGCCCACTTTACTCTTTACATCCTAACTCTCACATCTTTGCATTTGTCTATCATAGTGACCACCAGCAATACTTTCATCGACTTCAAAGATAGAGTAATATATAGAGCGTGACTGAGAGAGTGCTAACCATCTCATAATAGTGACAATATAATTTGGTAGAGATTATAAGTTCTCTAACAATAAAGTCATCGTTATCACGCATCTAAACACTATTTACACATCTTTCCTCCTCAGTCAATATAGTGTTTTGTCATGTAGATTAGAATTGATTTCCTAGATAAAGTTGCACGATATAATAGTTTTTAAAATGCATGTAGTATCTAGGTTAGATAATATTTTTTGGATTGAATTGCATGACGAGATAATTTTCTAGATGAAGATAGGATTCAGATTAGTCTATTCCTAACTTAAAATAGATAATGTCTCGCTTTAGTTAGATTTTGATTTTTAGCAATTTTTAATTACGAATTTCTTTAAAAAAGTACCAAAAAAAAATCATGCCCATATAGAATTAGGTTCATGAAATGCATGTTATTTAGTGAATGTTGCTTGGTCAATTTAATTAAAAAATTTCCGTCATTAGAATTATGTCATTAGGTTAATTTAGATTGCACATTTAATTATGCAACAATTTTAATTTCGAATTTAAAAAAAAAAGAAAAAAAACTTAGAGTTAGGGCATTCTTTGCACGTCATTGCATACTAGGGTAGGATTGCATGTTTAATTTTCTACTTAGTTATAGTTTTAGATAATTTTCTCTAGGATATGTTGCATGCTTATTAAGGAAAACACAAAAAAATATCATACATACGTCATATAATTTAGGTCATATTGTTATGTCATATCATTTCATCTAGATTAGTAGCATGCATTGCATAAAGCTGTCTGTCAATATGATTGTGTGTTAATTAGAAATTATATCTAGGATCATTGATGTGAATTTTGATTTAACAAATTGAAAAGAGAATTTCCATAGTGATTTTACCTACTTAACTCACCAATTTCATGTGGAGATTTGTCAAGATGGACAATTCATTGGAGTGATATCTAATGTTTAAGAATGCGAAATGATACGTATCAGGATGATGAAAGGCAAGTCTTATCCTATACACTGTCCCCTACCTATACATTTGTGAGATGAGTGTAAAAGTTCCATATCCACAAGGTAAAGAGTTCTCTCACAAAAGGTACGATGACAAAAATGATAAGGAGCAATTCGTTTCTCTATTCCAAGCACCACAGATGATCCATTGTTTAACCCTTTTGAGTCTCATACACTTGTGGAGATTCTTTTCAAATTACCCTTGTCAAGAATCACCCCACATCAGGGCAAATTGAAGGGTAAGATGGCATCATGAGATGAGGAAAATGGAAAGAAATTTTCTTGCTTTCACTTGCATCAATCTTCAAGTGGTGTTATTACACTGAATTCATGTAGTAATTTCAGTGCCTTAGGATGATAAGAGCATTTTTTTTCTCTATCCTACATACTTATATCATTTGCATAGCCCACTTGAACCTGCAATTTCATTTCTTTAAATCTAGTTGGTGATCATCTCCCACACTAGGGCAAGGCAAAAAACAGTTGTTCAAACAGTATGGATGCATATAGATGTTTGGGGCCTACCCAATGTCCATTGCCTAGAAACTCACTACTACATCACCCTCGTTGATGACTTCACAAGGAAGGGATGAGTTTATTTTCTGAAAAATAAATTTGATGAGTTTGCTACTTTTAATTAGTGAAAATTCGAAGTGAAGAACAAGACCATTCTAAAGATTAAATATCTAATTCCACCAATGGTGGTACCCACAATAGCATAAAGTTCAAGGATTTTGTGCATAGAATGGAACTAGAATAACAAGAACAGCTCCCAATAGACCACGGCAAAGCGCACTTGCTGAGAGGACGAACAAGATCTAAACGAGTATGCAAGAAGTACAATTAGAAAGCAAACGAAAGTTGGTAAACAATAAGAAAAGTTGGCAATTAAAACAAATTGGCAAAAAGAATTAGTAATTATAAAATTATTTATTATTTATACCGACAAATTACTAGAAAATCAAGTGGCTAGCAGTTTTTCTCGATCAAAAGTCTTGTTTTGTATGTTTGCCAATTCTTTGGAAAATTTACCAGCACGAATGGACAATCCCTTTTTCGAGAACGGACCAATGGAATCCGCGTCGATTAGGTCCATTTTATAAGACCCTACGTAGGTGCTCTTTATTTCTATCCTTCAAGATTGGTTGCCACTTTCTATTTTATTATATCAACGTGCTTCTTTTTATGGCTAGTGTGAAAAAAAAAATGTTTTGAAGAGTTCAAATTTCATCTTCCCCTGATTTACTATCCTAGTACTCAATATGGAACCAGCAAACTAGTAATCAAAGTTCCTATAACATTGGCCAACGCAGCTGAGATCAGGAACGGCGGCGAAAGGCGGTGACGGAACAGTAGCTTGATCGTCTCCAGCCCCCTCAACCGATTCTCTTTTATCTTCTCGAACCGAAATCTATTAATCTCTCGGTGACATCACGTGCTCCTCCCGTGCCGTTACAGAGAATCTCTCGTCTCCAGCTACGCAACATCTTCTAGACTCTTCGAGGTTTTACTTCCGTCACGTCTCCCTTCTATCCGTCACACGAAAATCCCTCTCACCCGCACATCTTCCAACCGGATTATCCTTTTTTTTTTTTTAAATAAAATTCCTCATCTCATGCTCTGTTATCATACAAAAAAATGCATTTGATTTAATATGACTTTTGAGTTTCCTAGATTTTTGCCAATTGTTATGCATGCCTGGCTTTTAAGTCAAACCAAAGTCTCACTTGATTTCCCCTCGAAACATTGAAGAAAAATTATTTGCGTTTCACTCCAGAAAAAAAGAGGGAAATTCGCCTTTTCACTTAAAACCAAAACACTGGGTCGGTAATTGTCAATTAGGAGGGTGCACTAACGGGTAAAATAAAAATCACGTGGACTATTTCCCTCTTGAATCATGATTGTTATGACAGCATCAATACTTTGGTTCTCAATATCTTTGGTCCCGTAGATGGTAAATGCTCAGTAAATGCTTTGCTATCAAATAAATGATGTAGAGATATGATCAAGGGACAATGTAGTGACTTCCTAACTAGTTTTGAAAGCAAGGTCTTGAGCTAATTATGCATGATGGAAGCCTATGAGATGGCAAATACGCCCTGATAGATTAGAACACTACCGACAAAGCTTCTAGTGACGAAGTTCCAACTATTAGAAAAGAATTTCGATGTCAAATGAATAGAAACCTTGTGTTCCAACACTAATTATAGATTTCTTGGTCCTAAGTTATAAATGAAACTTATGAGAGTATACCATTTGAAAGTAATGTTTTAATATCAGGTTGCCAATGAGTAAGAGCCACATTGGAGAAAACATGGATGCCCCCTCGAAATAATAGTATTAAAAAACCAATTATAAATTTTTTGACACGTATTCTTAAATATAAAGATAGATACATGCCCTAATGATACCCTTTCTTATGAATTGCTTTCACTGGACCTCGAAGATGGTTGGGTATTGTTTGCATAAAAATAAACTGTGACAAATGAAGAGTAAAATCCTAAATTTTACTAGTCAACTGTCACGTGTCATTTAATTTAATAATTTAATAGTAAAATTTAACAAAAAAATAATAGGGGATAAATTTGTCACAAGTGTACTAATTTTGGGTAAATTTGTCAAATGTATACTCATTTAGGATCTTTAGTGGTCAAAAAATTAGTTTGGGATAAATTTATCACATATGTACTAGTTTGAGATTTTTAAGGGTATTAACATATTCCCATTGTACGATTTTTTTTCATCTGACACCCTCACAAGAGTTGTTTAACAAAATAGATAGAAGAGAGTAGAAAGAAACGCCAAAGGACAATCATTACTAGTTCAATAATCGATCGTGACAAAAGCTAACAACTGTGAAGCTTAAACAATTTTTTTTATATTAATTAAAGGAAAAGTCCTACTAAAATAAGGGAATCAAATATTATATTAAGATATAGCAGACAAACCTGTAAAACTCATCCTTTACTTTTATTTTTTTTGGTGGAAAAAACCGATCCTTTATTCAAAAGCAAATCTGATAAAGATTCTAGATTTCCATTCTACGCCAAGGAATGAGGGCTCTCATTTTGGCTTGGTTTGCGTGTGGAATTCTGCTCAATGAATCACTAATGGATTTGCACGGAAGAAGTCGGATAGATCGATGCCAGTGTGAACGAGAACGAGGCAAACTCTGCCCATCGTTTTCGCTTTAAGATAGTTGGACCGGTTCTCCGCGAAAATGACATTTTTTTTCGTTGAAGAACATTGCGAAAATCTTCAAGCCACAATGTTGAATTGTTGATGTGGTGTTCCTGTGTTTTCTAAGGCGGCTATTTCACTCGTCTTGCGTGCACTTTAAGTTGTTTCATGGATCGAAATCTCATGTAAATTTTTTTTTTTTTTTAACAGGAAATCTCATGTACTGGATCTGTAAGGACTCCGACAGATATGAATCTCCTGTTAGGTTTCGATGCAACGCTGCTCACTCGTCTTGTAGCTGAGAAATCAATGGGCAGAGGCTTACGAAAGTGAATGCAATATACTGAATAAGAAGCAGATGGGCTAGCTACTAGCGTGTATTTTACATGACAGATCATATGAAGACCTCACGCAAAATCAAGATCTAGAGATATAAATGCCTTATTTCACGCATTTTGACTTGTCTATCAGTGATACGATAGACACCAAGTCTTGGCGTGCTACGGCTCATTAGGCAACACCAACAGAGGGCGGACGTTTGAGTTTTTGCAAATGTCTCGACACATAGTAAGTGATACAGCAGACTGCTATTAAGGCGGCCGCTGTTTTAGCCCGTTAATTCAATGATTATGTCCAGGAAACCCCAAAAACTTGGCTGTTTTCAAAAAGTGCAGTGAGTAAGCTATGGGGTTTCCTCACGTGTTGTTGCCATAAAAACATCGTTGTAAAGCAAGAGAAACGAGGCTGGTCGCTCTGGAGATCTAAGGTCATTGTGAATAAAGCAGAAAACTTGAAAAAGAACATGTCTCGAGCAAAAAAAAATTAAATAAATTGAATTACGAGGGAGGCTACCTGTTTTTTTCCCCCCTAATAACTAATATCGATTGGATGATATCTAAGGTCATTGCCGCATGATATCTCATGAAAAACATGTCAATAGCGAGACGCAGATGTTCCTAATTCCTTTTTTTTATTCACCTCATTTGACTTGCAAAGGCACGTATTTAAAAAAAAAAGAAAAAGAAAAATTTACTTAACTAGAGACCAGGAAACGAAGACCTTGACTATCTCCACCGCAGATGAACAGTATAGCTGACCCGCAAGATTACCACTCCACGTCGCCAAACTGATCGAGTGCTTCTGTTTGTCGCATTGCTTGATTAAGAAGGTAGTTAGTATGGTAATAAATGATATAGTCATTAACATCAATCAAAAGTCAAGTCCATTGACTTCTATACCAAGCTACTGGCTGCGTAGAGCGGGAAGAGGGAAATTATGGCCCGACAATATACGAGGAGATACAAGGTTTTAAGTGATGATAAGGTATTGTTTGTCGAGAAACGTTAGTTAGAAATAATTAGTTGTCTCAGAAAATCGTCAACCGTATTATAGCCAGGGCTAATCAACAGGTAACAATTGTGAAAGCAGCTTTCTTCTCATATAGGTTGTATCGACATGCGACACGGGCATACGACATGACACGTCGACACGTTATTTATCAAAAATAAAAAATTCTGACACGTTGTATATTAAATAAATATTTTTATTCTTAATTAATTTTATTCAAATTTATAAATACTTAATTAATTAAAAAAGAACATACAATGAATTTACACTAATCAAACTCCCTTTTTTTTCCCTCGTCTCTTTCCCTACCCCTAAATTTTTTTCACTTTTTTTCCCTCCCCCACCACCTAACAGGCTTCACTTCCCCCTCCCTCCAGCATGCCAAGTCCCCTTTTTATTCTTTCATTTTCCTTCTCAAAATCATAGCAGCGCCTTCTTCTCCTCCTCCTCCTCGCTGACGAAGACTCGATCAAGAAAAGCACCAGCATTCGCCGAAGGAGCGGAAAAGGGAGTAACCCAGAAAAAATTTCAGTGAAAAGGGATCGGAAAAGAAGGCGGCTGACGTTGAATACGGTGAAAGCAACTTCCCAGGGATGGAATGCGCGGTCCCTGTGCACTGAGAGGCTGCACACCGCCGCGAACTCCTCCTCCTCCTCCTCCTCCCCCTTGTCGCCGCTGCTGCCACCCCACTCGACGATGCCCCCCTCCCCCATGCGCGCCTCCCTCGTGAAGTTCCTCCTCACAGCCCTCGCCTCAATCTTTGCTCTTTCTCTGGCCGTCTCTCCTTGTCATGGGCTCACCTTTGCTCGGCCTTGTCTCTGCTCCCTCCCCTCACCTCCAGCCTCCATTCAGACATGACACGGAAGCACGTGTAACGTGTCCGTGCAACATAACTTCTCATTAGGAATCCAGAAAAGGGAAAACAATAGACATCGAAACCATATTGCTGATGGTTTTCCACGACTCGAGAACCTAATATGAATTGCAGAATTTTCCTGGATGTCCATAGCCTGCCGTTATGATGTCCTGTCCAATGTTGACAATTCATCCGCGTCCCCAACTTCTACCTTCCCCGGTCAGTCCAGCATTTCTCAAGCCTCATAAATACCTTCCATGCGCAGCTTAGTCTCCAAGTAATCAAGCCGCAGCCACCGTCTCATTTCCAAGTTAATCCCCATGAGGGCGTCAAAAACTCTATGCTTAGGGTGTTTACTCTTCCTCATCGGCATTCTCAAGTGTAAAGCTTGGGCCCAGTACACTTTTGTGGTAAGTTCGAATGAGTGCTCTACCGACATTTCCACATTGTTATATGCATGCAAACAATGGTTGGACCGCGTTGCTCAAGTGTGTGGGATATTACAGGTCGAAGAAACGCCATACAAGAGATTATGCAGCATGAAGAACATTCTGACTGTGAATGGGCAATTTCCTGGGCCGACTCTATACGTGCACAAAGGCGATACCATCATTGTTGATGTCTATAACAAGGCTAAATACAACATTACCATTCATTGGTATAAATAGTGTTTCTCAGCTTTTACATTATGAAGCATTGTCTTGAATATAATTCTATAATTAGCATCTGAGTATATTAGTTGCGGTTGTTAGATAAAAGTGACTTTTTATATGTGAAAGTAATTTATGTGTCTTCCTTGTCATCAGGACAATCCCCGAATTTAGAGTATATAGGCACTCAAAAGTCATCAGGCATAGCCCACCCCTTTTCAAACCATAAGAAGAGCATGTCCTTTTTAGTAGATTTCTTTGTACATTACTAGCTTTTTTCAACTACTTTTTGTTACCTTGTTCTAATAGATATGGTTCTTGAGAACAAAATCTAAGTGTCATCCAATGGCTGCTTAAAAATTTGTCCTAATTGAATGGCGGATGATTTTACTATAGGCACGGTGTGAAACAACCAAGATATTCGTGGTCCGATGGACCAGAGTATATAACCCAATGCCCAATACAGTCAGGATCTAAGTTTAGTCAGAAGGTGATATTCTCCACAGAAGAAGGGACCTCATGGTGGCATGCTCACAATGACTGGTCAAGAGCCACCGTGCATGGAGCCATCGTTATTTACCCAAAAAAAGATTCAAGCTATCCTTTTCCGAAACCTGATGCTGAAGTGCCTATTATATTTGGTAATTCACAAATCTGGTTGAGTAATTAACATGTGCTTGTTGGCTAATACATTTTCATAAAAAAGTATAGTGCAATCAAACATAATTGATCTTTGATCATTCAAAATGTTCAAACATAACGATATATGTGCAGGAGAATGGTGGAAGAAACCGATCTTGGAGGTCTATCATGAAATGCTCAGAATCGGAGGAGATCCAAATGTTTCAGATGCTTATACTATCAATGGTCAACCTGGAGATCTTTACCCATGCTCAATGCAAGGTCTAAGATGCCATGTCTAAACTCTTCTTTCTTTTTCTCATTGTTCTTCCACTCCCTACATGGTTTTTGACAAATCATCAAGTAAAGGCAATAAGGTTGCCTAGTGTGATAGAAATTAGTGGTAAAATTTAACTACACCTAATTACACCTATTGTTTTTTATTTTCACATATAATTGTCTAGATGCTTGCTTTGTAAGAGATTCCCATAGTCTTTAATGCATGCGTACACCGACATGTAAGGATTTGACCCTTCATCTTCTTGCTTTGGAAAGCCATATAACATTCCAGGAGCTGTTGCCGTCCTCCTATTATCATTTTCTGTTCTTTAATATGAAAAATATCGGTCTCATTTCTGATGCAGACCCAACTCCCACCAAAGACTGTTGAACAATAAATTATATTAATTGTGCCATAAACTCAATCATTGTTGGTTTACCATGCTCAGATGGATTGTTGCCCAAATGGAATATTCTAACGGTGGGACTTTGTGCTTAAACTATCTTTGGCTTAGACATTAATTATCGTATCTACTCTACAGTTTTTCTTCCGTATGTTTGTAATTAGGTAAGGCCTAATTTTGTTTCAGATACTTTCAAACTAAGGGTTGAGCAAGGCATGACATATTTGCTGCGAATAATCAACGCGGCGATGCAAGACCTCCTCTTCTTCTCCATTGCCAATCACAGCCTCACCGTCGTCGCAACGGACGCGAGCTACACTAAGCCCCTAACGAGAGATATCATCACAATATCTCCCGGTCAAACCATCGACGTCCTCCTTAAAGCCAACCAAAACCCCGACCACTACTATATGGCTGCTAGGGTTTACTCTAGTGCTCTCGGTGTGGCTTACGATAACACAACCACCACGGCCGTGGTGGAATACTCTGGAAAGTACACTCCAACCTCGCCACCTCCTTTGCCGCAACTTCCTTATTACAATGACACATCCGCGTCGGTCAATTTCACTGGCAGCCTCCGAAGCTTAGCAAACGAGGAGCACCCCATCGATGTCCCCAAGAATATAACCAACCATTTCATCTTCACGATCTCCGTTAACTCATACTCGTGTCCAAACAATTCCTGCGCTGGCCCCAACGGGACCCGTCTCGCCGCAAGCGTGAACAACATAAGTTTCGTGAACCCCTCGATTGACATCCTCCAAGCTTATTATTACAGCATCAATGGCGTGTTCGGAACTCGGCTCCCCAACTTCCCACCATACGTCTTCAATTTCACAGCCGATGACTTGCCGCTGGACCTGGAGACACCAAAGCGCGGGACGGAGGTGAAGGTATTGAAGTATAACTCGACCGTGGAACTCGTTTTCCAGGGGACGAACGTGGAGGCCGGGACCGATCACCCAATGCATCTGCATGGATATAGCTTTTATGTCGTTGGTTGGGGACTTGGGAACTTTGACATCAAGAAGGATCCTTTAAACTATAATCTAGTGGATCCACCTTTGCAGAACACCATTGCGGTGTCGAAGAACGGATGGGCTGCGATCAGATTTAGGGCGGACAATCCTGGTGAGTTTGAACTAATGTTTGACTTAGACGCTGTAATTGTGTTCATATCTATTGGTATTATCTTGGCACTATATTCTTTTCCGTGCTTGTGTCTTTTAACCTGTGCTTAAATTTAATGTCATACGAAGTCATTTATACAGATATCTACTGCGTAGATAGAAAATTACTGATACTTATTGTGATAAAAATGGGCAGGGGTGTGGTTCATGCACTGTCACATAGAGCGGCACATGACTTGGGGCATGGACACGGCGTTCATCGTGAGGAATGGAGTTTCCCTGAACACCCACTTGCTGTCGCCACCACCGGACATGCCGCCTTGTTGAACCCCCTTCGCTTTTCGTCCATTTCGGGGGAGACCTGATGAAGACACTTATCATCGCCGGCGATTTACATTTGATTTTTTCGTGCTTCCATATAGTTTCGCTAATATGCCATCACAATAACCTTCACGCGATGGTATCGATTTGGATGCCAATGCGCCCGCGGTAGAACTAGTCTTTTCTTGCAATAAGATGGTCGTCTATTTATCCATTTATTAGGATCCGGTCCCACCTCTCTATCTCTTTCGTAATGTTATTACATGAAGTGTGTTGGAAGAAAGTCGGTGGAAGACGACTTACCTGTTTCCGATGCGCAGTCAACAATTTACTTTGGAACGATCGTTAAATTGCAAATGAATCACGAACAAAAATACTTCACGTTGGTCCGAATGCAATCATGAGGAAAGCATCCGATTTCCACAGCATAAATGCCAATTGTTTTTATCAAGGAGAAATGGAACGCCTTATTTTTCTTTTGATAGAAAGGGGAAAAGAAAATGAGAGGAATTTCTGAACGTACGTTCTGCCAACCCCCTCAATGGTTGTCTCAGGAGTCTTTTATATGCCACCTTCATACCCTTTCAAATAGTGTCTTTCCATCATAACATATCAAGACGAAATGGTGCATTCTCATCGCATCACATCATGGACGTATTAATATCATGGACGTATTAATAAAATACTACATCTCTCACTCGAACATAATAGGCTTGATAGCACTATATCAAGAATATAAGGCATTCAACATTCATCAACTTTACAAAACAATTCATACTGGTAAGTAAGCCGTGTGACTAATGAGTACACTTGCACTTGAGAGCTCAAATTATGCATTTGTTAGGGATGACATAATGGCTACAATCCCAAAAAGAAATAAACAATAGATGTCTCATAGTGCCACAGACATATTTTGTTATATCAATCCAAGAATACATATCCTTTAAAGATTATACTTGACTATTCTAAAAAAAAACACCATGTATTTACAATAATATCTGTAACCACAGAAGGAGATATAATTGGTCGACTGGTAAATATATGTGATAAATGTAAAACAACAATAGTTTTCCTTCGCATTAATGTCTCTCTTCATTTCAGAACAACTGCTATCCTTGACACGTTCCATAAAGCCATATCTATTCATGATCACCGGTAACATGCTAAAGTAGTAACATTGATCTTTCACTTCGAGAACATAGTCAGAAGTAACATATGGCACAAAATGAGGTAAATTATAAATTACCTCAATGGCTCACACGATGAGTAAATAGGGATAATTTTACTTACCTTCCCTTGTCAGTCGAACAATGCACATGTAGTATGAATTACATGCTATAGTGGATTTATCTTTCTATAAGAGCATATGTCATTTATTAAATATATACACTATACGGATCTTAGCTTAAACATAGTCACATACTTCTCATGTACTCATGTTTAGCTTGAGTGCTATATCAGCTTGCTTTCTATAGTGTCCAATTAAGTACTCACATCTCATATCTATCAAGCATATATGATTGTGGGACTATCATGATCGGTCTTATTATAAACAAATAGAGATCTCATCTTAACTTCAATCAATGCGACATATTATTTTATGTACTAAACTTGCTATTTAGCATTTATTTGTACATAACGTCTTATCTCAATGTGCTAACTATAGCAATTGAGGTGATTGCTCGTGTGAGTAAGCCAATTATTACTTGCTGACATACTTTTCAATAATATATGTGTGTACGTGCTAGTCTCATAATGGATTTGTATTTATTGATAAAACATCAAGTCACTAATAAATAAACAAGTACAATACATATGCCCACATATATATAAACCAATGATCTTCTACAGTAACATATATCACAGTCTACACAATCCTAGTGACATTTTGTGAGTTAAGAATATGTCTCTAGGAACAGCCTTTGTAAATGGATCAACAACCATTCTATTAGTTGAAATGTATTGTAGGATCATTTCTTTCAGCGCTATAATATCTCTAATGAAGTTGTTTTTTATATCAATATGCTTCGTCCTTCCATGATACTTGGGATCTTTCACATAAGCAATGATTGCTTGACTATCACAATAAACTATCATTGGCCTTGGAACCTCAGTGACAATGGCTAAATTTTCTAAGAAATGTTTTAGCCATACTGCGTCTTGCACTGCAGCAGAACATGCAGTAAATTCTGCCTCCATAGTAAACAATGCCGTGCATGTCTGTTTCTTACTATTCCAAGAAATTGCACCTCCGTTGAGTAAGAATGCATATCTAGAAGTCGATTTACGCTCATCCAGGTCTCCACCCCAATCAACATCTGAATAGCCTAATAGGTATAAATCATTTCCTTGGTAACAAAGTCAATAGTCCATTGTGCCTTTCAAGTATCTCAAGATCCTCTGCACTGCTTTCCAGTGTGCTTGACTAGGATTTGATTGATATCGACTCACAAATCTCACGGCATAACATATGTTGGGTCGAGTATACATCATAGTGTACATCAAACTTCCGACCGTACTAGCGTAAAGAACAGTTTCCATTACTTTAATTTATTCTAGAGTCTTATGACACATCTTAGTATTTAGGCATTCACCTTGCATGACAGGGGTATCAATGGGATTATAATGCTTCATATTGAAACGTTCAAGAATCTTCATAATATAAGACTCTTGTGATAAAGTAAAGAGTTTCTGTAATTGATCATTTTTTATCTTAACTCCTAATATATAAGTAGCTTCTCCCATGTCATTCATTTAAAAATTGGAGGACAATCATTCTTTTATGGTGATAACCAAAACCTTGTCATTTTCAGCCACTAGAATATTGTTTATATAAAATGATAAAATTACAAATTTATCTTTGGACCGCTTGACATATACACAGTAATCTTCTTCGATCATTGTGAAATCAAAAGTTGTTATGGCTCGATGAAAATGAAGATATCACTGTCTAGATGATTGCTTAAGGTTATATATTGAGCAATGAAGTTTGCAAACTTTATGCTCTTAACCTTTAGTTATGAAATCTATTGATTTTTTTATATAGATTTTCTTATTTAGTTCTCCATTGAGAAATGCCGTATTTACATCCATTTTATGTAATTCAAGGTCCAAATGTGCAACAATGGCTAGGATAAGGCGTATTGAGGTAAACCTTACAACTGGTGAAAATGTTTCCTCATAGTTTATATCCTCTTGTTGAGTATAACATTTTGCCACAAGATGAGTCTTATACTTTTCAATGGCTCCATCTGCCCTTCACTTAATCTTAAAGACCCATTTGTTTCCAATGGCCTTACGATGAGAGAGCCTCTTGAACAGTCTTAGGCTCAACATCGTCTTTCTGAGCAATCATAAATGCTTCCCATTCAATCTCAAAACGACGACGGAGAATACTTTTACGATTACTTTTATGCAATTGAATTTCTCTTGAATTCAATTCGTTAAGCAATGCAACACTCCCATTAGGTCTTGTGTGTTGAAGTAAATCTTCATTTCTCTCTACAACATTAGTGAGGGTATTCTTAGGATCTTCCATCTTATATAATTAGAAGTCCTTAAGTACACTTTGTTAGCAAGTTAAAAATTGCAAGATACAAAGTAATCTTAGGAATAATACTTGTCAAGATGTGAATTAAGTATTTTAAGTGCCAATATGTAATAATTTGTGTATCAATAGGAATTAGTCAAGTTAAATGTCAGCACTATAATATTAAAAAAGAAATTTAAAAATATTTCTATCGATGCCATTTTTTGAATAATTATAGCAATATTGAGAAAATGTTTCACAAGCGACCTCATCTACCCTTAATTTAATGGTTAATGAGAAAGTGAATAGTTACCGTACCCCAATCAATAGTGGTAAAAACCACTACTAGAAAGTTTTATTTACAGTGGCATTCCAATTTTCTTCTCCCCCTCTTAGAAAAGGGAATATGTGATGAGATGGTACACCTAGGTAGATAATTATCTTACTCGATGTTTAATTTAAATGTACATCATCACATATTTATATTTGTGCCGGTTAGATTGTGGGTAAATATGCAAAAAGTTTGGTGCATATCCAATAAATATGTTGTTTGCCTCTCCCATTGAAATTGTTATGTCTCAGGATTCCTTCACAAGCCGATTCCACCTTGGAGTAAAAAAGATCAGTGAAGAGTGTTTTGGGTCTGTTCGTAGAATAGAGAGAGAAAAGGAAGGTGTTGACCCCAATTCAGTGACATATGAAGGATTGATTGCTGACGTGAAAAGTTTCGGCTTTCATTTCAAGAGAATGTGGTACGAGACCAAGGATCCTTATAAAATCCAAAAGGAAATCAAGAGGGATCGGGACGTAATTGAAATGTTGGATGAGGCATGTGGACAAGGATTCATTAATTTGTACATCGAGGGAGGGGTCAATAGTGATTGGAAGGGAGAATACGATGAGGTGATGATGAAGAGGTTAAGGGAGGAACGGAGAATGAAGACTGACGTGTATTCCAATGAGAATGGGGCTAAGGGGGACGTTTCATGTCTTAATGAAGACTCAAACTCTGCACCTGTGGGTGGTGAAAGTGAAACTCATGGCAACTCCTTCATTGATGATTCTGAGTTAGGGTGGGGCAATGCTGAATGTTTTGAGGCTACGATGTCAATTGCAGAAGAAGATTTAGACAGTGTTAAAAAACAAGTGGAGCTTTGCGAAAAACCTAGAGAAGAGGAAACAATAACTTTGGAGCATTATAGAGAGGAGATTTTTCTGAATACATTAAACAAGGTGCAACATCTTCCTCATTGTGTGGGATTTTTGTTCAATTCCTTTTTAGGCCAAATCTCTTCCTTTCCTTAGCCACACATATATCCGCCCTTTTAAAAGTTGCCATTTTTTGTTTGTTGCATTATAATTTCTTAGGTGGCTGATTTGTTTCCTTGCATTAGTCACTTGTCTCTACTTACCTTTTTGGTGTGGGATAGTCTTAGTTCTTTAATAGTGCTAGCAAACTAATATTATCTCTCTATATATTACTTCATCAAAATTGCTTTCATAGATAACATGCCGAGATAATAGATCACAAATTTATTGATTTCAAAAACAATATATGATTTCTTCGTCAACTATTTTTCTTTTTAATTTTGCAATTGACACAATTAATGCACAAATTTAATACTGTTCATATAATGAAAATAATTATGAACTAGTTGATTTGATTATTCCATTAATGCACTTTGAAGAAATTAATGTCCAATTCGTAGTTGTATGAAAGGGAAAAAAAAAAACACAAGAACTCATTAAATTTTGCCAAGTGCCGTCACAAGGAAAAACAAATGATGAAGGTAGATAATTCGTTGTGTGTATATATATTTGGTCGGTATGTACATATATTTAATATTATGATGATTTATCTCCTATGAATATGTTGGTTTCCTCTCGAGTAAACATAATTGGATCATTTGTTTTGCCTTTTTCTTTATTATTTATGTTAAACTATTTATGCAAATTAATATAGGGCTAATCCATCCACCCGCAGATTAAGCAATAAATGTGTTACACATTTGTTTTTTTGCCGATGCATGCATATACAGTGGGCTTGGCTATTGAGTTAGGATGTAATTTTTATGTCAAAGTAAATTAAAGCACATACTGCTTGGGAAAATAGTCACACATTGAGTTAGGATGTAACTTTTATACTAGTGAACATATTATTTCACTAAAGACTGTGACTTATGATGAAAAGAGACTCTAACTAATTTTGAAGCCTGTCACTTTAGAATAAGGAAGAATACAAAAACATTAACACTTTCATAAACTGATTTAAAACAATGTGTCCCATGGTTATGGATTTTTCATTTAAAAAGTAGAAAATAGAACTCCTTTTTAGTTACGAGAATGCAAAGCAATTAAATTTATACTAGTATTTTAACTGAAATAGATAATTAACATTTGAAGATGGTAGTACATGAAGTACCATGTGTAACTAAAGTGAAATAAGATGAAGAATTAAAGTTTACTAAATTAATAACATAAATAATAGAAAGAGAAATGAAACTGGATATAGATTTTGGTTAATAGAACGTGCAACATATAACAAAATAAAATCGACTAAACCACAAAAATCCCCAAATGAACTCCCCTAATTCGCTGACAACGTCGATTTCCATCAGAATCCCCAATTTCCTCAAAGCGAACCATAGTTTGCCATCACAATCACCAATTTCCCCTCGACTGCGTCAACGTCTAGAGAAGAGATTAGCTATCTTGAGATTTTGCAATAGAAACAATAAAGAGTGCTCATGTTAGGTGTACATTGAATTTGACAGCCTCCAATTTTTTTACAAAAACCAGAAGAAAAAGACAAAAGAAGGGTCTAAAGGTAAATATTTCATTGCGGTCTCTCTAAGTGTATTGCCTTTCTCTTTCTTATAATATGTTTGTATTGGGAGACTATTGCTGGTGCTACTAGTGAGACCATATTGGCACATGTTAATGGGATTGTAAATTGTGGTTTTGTTTGAATTTTTAGTTTTTACTGGCTTTTTTGGCTCATTGTGAATTGTAGTCATGTCAGCTCAAGAGTACAAGTGCTAAACACGGCAAGAGGCAGAGAGATGATGATCATGCAAGCCACGCCAACACCACAACAAAGAACTCAACTCGTCGCCAGCAGAGTGGCATTCCCCAGCATGCTACAAGAAGGACAACAAGACAAGCAGCAAAAAAACAACCACCAGTTGAAGTAGCAGCACTTCCCGTTGAAGCTGTAGGCCCATCAAGAAAGAAGAAAAAGAATGACAGCAAGCAAGCCAATCCTATAAGAAGTGCGAGGCTTATGAAAGGCACAACTGGAGGGACAAGTGATATCGTGCATCTAGATCAATAGACACCTGGGATGTTTGACTGGATTGTGAGATCATTGTAGTGTGACTTTTCTTTTTTTGGTGGATTCTCGCTTCAGTGAACTAGTGCGGTTGGATTGGTAACATTCTTATGACGTATGGCTTGCAAATGTGCTGCTTTTAGCAATTAACACGACTATCTTTTGTGATCCCTCTCTTATTGCAATCTGCTTTCTCTGTTTCATTGCTGAATACGCATCGGTTGATTAGATGATGTCATACTAGATTGTCTATGGAACACTTGTTGTTGCAAGCTCAGTTGTTCATGCAAAACTACTATTTTTTTTTTTTTAATACAGTCCTAGCTCCATTATACCAATTTCAAAAATTTAGGCTCAATCTGTGATGACAGAGAGGAGCCAACAAGTCACATGTATGCAAGTCCAGTGATATGTGCAAAATGCTCATTAAATTTCATTTATGCAAAACATGTCCACGACTAGAAAACAAGTATTAGAACAACTTGCACATGCATAAACACAAAACAAACTCTACTAACATAGTTCATGGCGGACTCAACACATCCTTCCCTTTAACCTTCCCACACGTGAGCTAAAATAACTAGAGACACTCAACATGATCCATATTGTCTTCAATATGGATTTGTCTTCCTATAACTTTGCCCCTTCTTGTTTCAAACATCGTTTGTGTTTGTTCCCTGCTTCAGCCCTTTTGCATACCACTAGCTTTCGAAAACAGGTTTTTCATTTTAAGAAAAACTATTGATTCAAATATAATTAAATGGCACATCATACTACATAAGAAACACTCAATTAAGTATGATAATTGTTGCCTTTCATTAGTTGGACCTTGTTTATTTGGTCCGGTGCTTTAAAAGGCAAATCACGACGCACTTTTTGAGCGTCCGCCCTGATAAGGAAAGTGATGGGACCAGAAAATTTTTATTCACTTCTTGGATTAAGGAAAGTGCGGAGGAAATCGGCGGTCCCTCAACATTGCACCTGCACAGGACTAGCAGCTACACCTTATTAAACCAGCAAATATGCCATTATTACCTAAAATTCATTTTGTAAATTACAATGTACAAGGTGAATAAAATTAAATATTGTAATAATCTCGCTTTTCTTATTGCTCGACTTGAGCCTGATAACATCTCAACACATGATTGGTTGATGTGATAATATGTGTAAACAATACTCACAACCTCACTTACTCCATTTCTTAAGGGAGGGAAAGGAAAAACTCTAGTTTTCTTGAGTCTTGCCATCTGTCACACTGTGTACTCTCATATGAAATTCATCGCCTGTTGGAGGAAGAGCATGATCGTCGTCGTCGTCGTCGTCAACCATCCGTGGTTTTTGTCTCTGGCAAGAACCATCTTTTCAAATCAGGTTTTGGCCGTCAACAATCAGAAACCTCTCGATCCCTTTCACAACCTACTCCTCTTTTAGTCCACCGATCGTTCGTCATCACTTCCTCTTCGGAGTGACCTCTGTTTCTTCCGGCAGCAGAAGAGACTGAGGGATGGCTACCATTGCAAAGACTGATATCAGTTGTGCTAGCGTTTGCCAGACAATCATACAATGGACTTAACAGTTGCGGATTCGCAAATGCAATTAGTACAGAAGATATACAGCTAAAACCATCAGTAGAGTCGAGCACGAAAGCTTAACCAAACTTCTCGGTAACTTGCGAAATCATGTGATCTCATGTTCTATGCTCGAACATGACACCCGTAGCTCTCCTTCAAGCTTATACTTCGGTCGCACTGTTGCCTTCGAATACTTCGTCCGAGATTCTGATTCTTTCTGCTTTCAACAGTACTCATTTATGTTACGGCACAAAACCAAATATGACCTGTGGTGCGGAATTTGATTAACCCCGGTGCTCCATGTTTTGGCATTATGGAGAGAGTGACGAGGTTCGGTGAACACTAGGTGTTTGTGAAAATTCCTTGGTGAAGTATGGAGGTGAATACCAGCATAGTGGTCAGCCTACATGGTGCCAACTACAAAACATGGAAAGGCAAGATACTTGATTTGCTTTATCGCAAGGAAGTGCACGGTCCCGTAGAGTGACGAGGCCAAACTTAATTCCACTGACCAACAATGGCGGGCTTTGGCAACCCTGTTTGCAAGAGAATTGGCCTCACTCGCGGGAGCGATGAATAATTTCAGTGGACATCAGATTGGCCGGCAGCATCTTGCAATCAAGTACAGAAGAGCTTGGGTGGTCAATGCCCTATCAAGTTGAAACGTTCGGAAGATGGACAGAGATGACGGACATGATGCGATTAGCAATCTGCCAGACTTGGTGCTCCTCCATATTCTGTCCTTCCTGCCCACGAGAGACGCAGTAAGGACAGTGATGGTCCCAGGGTTCCGTTACCTCTGGACTTCTACCTGCCACTTACCTTTCAATCACTGCCCTTACCACAACTGCGAGGAGAGGAAGACTACTTTTAGAATCAATGAGAGATTCATGAATTTTACCGACTGTGCATTAACTCTGCACGAGAACCCCACAATTGATTTGTTCAGTCTTAATATAAACTATGCGGCTGAGGTGGACCCCTATGATCCTCAGTATTATGACCGAAGAGACAAGAAGGTCAGGAAAAATCGATACATGGATTCGTTTTGTAGCAAATAGAGAGGTTAAGTTCCTCGGTTTGGACTCCCTAGGGTATGCTAGGGAGTTCACACATAATCTTTACAGGTTGCCCTGCATTGTTCTTGGGTGTAGCAGCTTAGTAGAGCTGAAGCTGGCCTCCTGTGAGGTCGGACCAGTGGCGGGATAGGTCCAACTAAGGTCGTTTAGAAAATTGTTTATGAAGAAAATTCACTTAACTGACAAAAAGTTGGCTGAAATACTATCTCATAATCCATTGCTTAGAGAATTGTCTCTTGAATATTGCTATGGCCTCCGCAATCCCATTTCTGTAGTGTCCCATCTATAGAAGAGTTAAATTTGGAGGGATGCAGCGATTTGAATAAGCTTGATCTTACCCGATCAGATATAAAACATTTAACCATTTATTTCTATGGGGATCTGGAGCTAGTTTGTCCTAATGTAGAGATTCTGAATATTGCTGGGTATATAAGGTATATCAAGGTGACTGATATGTCATCACTGGTTGATACATTCTTCTGCTACCGAGATTATTTTAGCTATCCATATGGGGAATATTGTGAGTCCGGCATCGCTCGGACAAGCTCGGTGCAGTCCTTATTTTATGCCATGTGATTTGTGTACACTAGTATAATTTCCCAGCTGTTGCTCTGGCCTAATTTGTCTTGGCTTTGAGGCACTTTTGAATGATTTGGGTTCTGATCCTTCATGGAAGGAGTATTACTATTTGTTTGATAGAATATTCTCGCATTTCAACTGTCCTAAAATATGTAGAATAGAAGTTGGGTGAATAGATTTTGAACGGGTCTTATTTGAAATGGACAGTGGCTGTGCCATTTCTATGCTTCGGCTTCTTTGTCCTGTTGCTTTTTTTGTGCTTCAGTTCTTGATTTTTTAAAGTAGTCCAGGTTGAATTTGTATGCTAATCGCATGCAACGTCAAAAACAATGGGTTCAATCTTCTGCCACAGCCTACATCATGAAATTCGACCCCATTTCGATAAAGTGAAATGGGCATTTCGTCGACGTGCCTATGGCTCTTTTTCTTTGAGCTGATCACTCACGAGTTAACTAACCTATTGGGTGAAGCCGTTAAGGGATGTGTCTGCAGTAAAATCCCTAAAAGCTACCTAATTAGTTGGATTGGGCTAAAATCACGTCTGATCGATTTTTAACCACGAAATTGAACTCGATTTCGGGAATCGAATTTTAAGCGCGTCATAATTCTTTTTTTTTTTTTTGGGACATTGTCTCATCGTTCGTCAATTTATTAACGAGTCCGAAATTTCAATAAAGAAATTATTGGAGGAAAAATTGAAGACCAAAAGAAAATAAAAGGAAAAGGGAAAGAGAAAAAGAAAATTAAGAATAAGATTATTAGTTTCTCTCTCTCTCTCTCTCTCTCTCTCTCTCTCGCGCGCGCGATTTCCACTCCCCCACCGAACACCCTTGCCAAGTTCACATTTGCTTCTTCTCTCTCTCTCTTTTTTTGACTAGTCAAAGGCTTCTTCTCTCACTTATCTCTTCTTCTCTCTCCTCTTTCTTCTCCCCCAATCCCACGTGACCGAAACCCCCTTTTTCTTCCTTTTTGCTTGTGAAAAACCAGCAAGCGGAGGAAGAAGGACAGCAGCTCACCGAAGCCATCGCCACCGCACCGGAGCTACACTGCCGCCCGCACCACACGCCCGCGCACGCCGCGCGTCCCGCCGGCCGTCCCTCGCGCCTAGGCGTCCTCCTTCGCGCAATCCAGCCGCTGCCTAGCCTCCGTCCAGCCCCCGTCTGGCCACCTCCGGCCGCCTTTCGACCCCGTCGGACCTCCCCGGTGTCCCCCTCGCCCTCCGCCGGCCTCCCCTCGCCGCCCTAGCCGCCGGATTAGCTCCAGCAAGCCTTGAACCGCAACCCACGAAATGGGTTTCCAGCTGGTTCGGGCTTGCTTTTGGGCCGTTTCCGGGCCCCGAAACCGAGCCTTGCTTTGGGAAGAATCGCTCCTCGCGTCGCCCCGTCGGATTAATCCGATTTGCGCGCGATTTGGTGAGTAATCTCACTAATCCCGGATTAGTTGGCTAATTATGCTTAAGGTTGGTTTAGTTTTAATTAATTAGGTTTATGTGGTTAGATTAGAATAAATTAGCAATTATTAGTCAATTGTGATGCGGTTTAGATAAATTAATTACGCAATTAGCAAGTAGACGTGGTCTACTAATTATTGGAAGCATCTCGGGAATTTTCCGACCCCTAATCGGGCTTCAATTTGGCGATTCGGGCCTAAGTGGGATTTTTGGCATTTAAATATTATTTTTCAGAATTAAATTAATTATTTATTTATTTTCCAAAAATTCAACTGGGATGGCCAGTGACCGGAATATTATGCTGATGATCGTGGTGAAGTCTATTTATTTAATTGAGCTTTATTGTGAGCTAAATTGAATTTTTAATATTAATTATTTAATTTTCGAAATTAATTATTTATTTATTTATTTTCCGAAAATTCAATTGAGATGGCTAGTGACCGGAAATTTATGTTGGTAATCGTGGTGCAGTTTGTTTATTTAATTGGGCCTTATTTTGAGCTAAACGGAATTTTTAATATTTAATAATTAATTTTCGAAAGAAATAAATGAATAAATTATTTTTCGGAAATTAAGATTGAGATATTGACGATCGAAATCTCGTGCTGATTGTCGGGGCACAGTCCATTTATTTATTTGAGCTTTAATTTGTACTGAATTGATTTAATTGTGGATTTTTAGGATATGTTCCTAAATTGATTATTTGGGTAAATTGAGTACGAATTAAGGTTGTGGATAATTACTTTAGAAATGAGATGAATCATCATGAAAGGCACGTGGCTCGGTGAATAATATATCATCTCGGAGAATGCACGTGACTCGGTGATTTGGTATATCGCTTCGGAGAATGCACGTGGCTCAGTGATTAGTACGTCGTCTTGGAGAATGCACGGGGCTTGATGATTAGATATGTCACCTCAGAGAATACACATGGCTCGGTGACGAAGTATGTCGCCTTGGAGGATGCATGTGACTCGGTGATTAAGTGTGGCATCTTGAAAGAGACACGTGGGCTCGGTAATTTGATGCATTACCTCGGAGAATGCAAGTGGTCTCAATGAGTACATTTGGCATCTTGAAGAGACACATGGGCTTGGTGACTTGATGCATTGCCTTGGAGAATGCACGTGGGCTCACTGATTCAAAATGACATTTTAAAGAGCATGTGGCTCGATGATCGATTCCATCACCTTGGAGAATGCACGTGGTTCAGTGATAAAGAATATCGTTTCGGAGAATGCACGTGACTCGGTGATTGGTTTTATCAGTTGAGACTGTATAGCAATGACTAGAATGACCTAGAGATGGTTCGGCTGACATGTAATCAACTAAGTCGATTGATCATTGTCTTGAGTCTAATGTTGCAAATTGATTGACTGAATGGAAATGACCGTAAGTGGTCTTGTTGGCTTGTAATCGACTGGGTCGATTTGATCGATGCTTCGATCTGTGATATGATTACTTGGGTGCCTATTGTGAATTGTACTGACTTGCAGGTGGGATCTGAGGCCAAGGTAAGTCCTCTGACCTGTGCATGTTTAGGCAGCCTATAGTATAATGATTTACTAATTGGGCCTTAGTGGGGTAGAACTCGGCCGAGACGTAATCTCATCCCAGTTTGGGGAAAACATTTCAGGACCCCGATGAGGAGGAGCCGAGGAGGAGGAGTCTCGAGAAGGAGAACTCGAAAGTGAAACCGAGGAGAAGGATTTTTGAAAGAAGAAGATAATACTGAGAGGAGTCTTAAATATGATCCGGATGGACTGAGATTCTATCTTCTTTTGAGATCTCTAATTTGATGTGAATAGAAATAGAGTAAAAAGTTGTGAAGTACTCTGGTTTGTGTTTTGTATAAAAGTTTGGTTATAAGTTTCAATATGAAAAATATGGCCCTGCTTTTCTATCCCATTGTTTTATTGTATGGGGATTTATAATTGCTTCCGCATGTGCTTAATAAAAGAAAGGGTTGGCGATATATAGTCCTGGCATATCGCATATTAAAATCGACTAAGAGAAGGATGTGTGCGTGCCCGAGGATCGGGGCATGACAATATTAATTTAATTGAAAGCAGAACTGAAAAATTTAGGATATCATAACTTTTAATCTTAAAGTGAACCGACCAACAAAGACCAAGATTAGTCTTGATCGTCTTCACTTTTTTCTTTTTTTTCTTTTTTGTGAGGGTTCACACATTATTTGTTCATATTGAAAAATGTTGGCACCTATCATTTCATTTCTTTGCTTTACTAACACTTTATCTTATTGCATTTCATATCATATTTCCATCGATGAAATTGTTTCATCATTCGATGGCGTGCATCACACGATTGATAAAGTTACATTTGATCTTTAAAGTGAGCCGACCGACAAAGACTAAGTTAGTCTTGGTCGTCTTCACTTTTTTTGCTGGTGAGGGTTCATACATTATTTGTTCATATTGAAAAATGTTAACAACTATCATTTTCCTTTGTCAGCTTTACTAACACTTCATCTTATTGCATTTCATATCATATTTCCACTAGTGCAATCCTTTCATCATTTTGTTGGCATGCAACACATGATTGATAAAGCTACTTTTGACCTTTAAAGCGAACTAACCAACAAAGACCAAGTTAGTCTTGGTCCTCTTCACTTCTTTTTTTCTTGTGAATTCACAATTGGTTCATATTGAAAACCTCCACTCAGTTCCAGCTCCACAGTCACAGACCCAAACCCATCTTTTTTTTTAGAGAGAGAGAGACTTTTCTTTCTGGGTCTCACTCAACCCTATATTTTGTGTACAGTGGGTGCATAGTGTTGCCACGCACATAAAAGATAAGAAAAGTAGAAACTTTTGCCCCTAATATAGACATAATTATGAATCCCATCCACCCGGCTTACTCTTTACATACTAACTCTCACATATTTACATTTGTCTGTCATAGTGACCACCAGCAATACTTTCAACAAGTTCAAAACATCCGTAGATAAGAGCAACTAAGATAAAGTGATAAATAGAGCATGTGACCACTGAGAGAGTGCTAACGATCTTATAATAGTGACAATATAATTTGATAGAGATTACAAGTGGCTGGACCATAAAGTCATCGTTATCCGCAACTAACACTATTTACACATCTTTTCTCCTCGGCCGTATAATGTCTTGTCACCACCCTCTAGTAACGCCAAGCTATTGTCTAATCCATGAGATAACCACCACCACTAGTCCCTAGATTGAACCGATCACCCATTCCCTATTTCTCGCTTGCATGTGCTTGCGGCTAAGAGAGTGCTAACGATCTCATAATAGTGACAATATAATTTGATAGAGATTACAAGTGGCTGGACCATAAATTCATCGTTATCTGCAACTAACACTATTTACACATCTTTTCTCCTCAGCCGTATAATGTCTTGTCACCACCCTCTAATAATGCCAAGCGATCGTCTAATCCATGAGATAACTACCACCACTGGTCCCTAGATTGAACTAACCACTCATTCCCTATCTCTCGCTTGCATGTGCTTGTGGCTGAGAGAGTGCTAACAATCTTATAATAGTGACAATATAATTTGATAGAGATTACAAGTGGCTAGACCATAAAGTCATCGTTATCTGCAACTAACACTATTTACACATCTTTTCTCCTCAGCCGTATAATGTCTTGTCACCACCTTCTAGTAACGCCAAGCAATCGTCTAATCCATGAGATAACCACCACCACTGGTCCCTAGATTGAACCGACCACTCATTCCCTATCTCTCGCTTGCATGTGCTTGCGGCTGAGAGAGTGCTAACGATCTCATAATAGTGACAATATAATTTGATAGAGATTACAAGTAGTTGGACCATAAAGTCATTGTTATCCGCAACTAACATTATTTACACATCTTTTCTCCTCAGCCGTATAATGTCTTGTTGCCACCCTCTAGTAATGCCAAGCGATCGTCTAATCCATGAGATAACCACCACCACTGGTCCCTAAATTGAACCGACCACTCATTCCCTATCTCTCGCTTGCATGTGCTTGTGGCTGAGAGAGTGCTAACGATCTTATAATAGTGACAATATAATTTGATAGAGATTACAAGTGGCTGGACCATAAAGTCATCGTTATCTGCAACTAACACTATTTACACATCTTTTCTCCTCAGCCGTATAATGTCTTGTCACCACCCTCTAATAACGCCAAGCAATCGTCTAATCCATGAGATAACCACCACCACTAGTCCCTAGATTGAACCGACCACTCATTCCCTATCTCTCTCTTGCATGTGCTTGCAGCTGAGAGAGTGCTAACGATCTCATAATAGTGACAATATAATTTGATAGAGATTACAAGTAGTTGAACCATAAAGTCATCGTTATCCGCAACTAACACTATTTACACATCTTTTCTCCTCAGCCGTATAATGTCTTGTCACCACCCTCTAGTAATGCCAAGCGATCGTCTAATCCATGAGATAACCACCACCACTGGTCCCTAAATTGAACCGACCACTCATTCCCTATCTCTCGCTTGCATGTGCTTGCGGCTGAGAGAGTGCTAACGATCTTATAATAGTGACAATATAATTTGATAGAGATTACAAGTGGTTGGACCATAAAGTCATCGTTATCTGCAACTAACACTATTTACACATCTTTTCTCCTCAGCCGTATAATGTCTTGTCACCACCCTCTAATAACGCCAAGCAATCGTCTAATCCATGAGATAACCACCACCACTGGTCCCTAGATTGAACCGACCACTCATTCCCTATCTCTCGCTTGCATGTGCTTGCGGTTGAGAGAGTGCTAACGATCTCATAATAGTGACAATATAATTTGATAGAGATTACAAGTGGTTGGACCATAAAGTCATCGTTATCCGCAACTAACACTATTTACACATCTTTTCTCATCAGCCGTATAATGTCTTGTCACCACCCTCTAGTAACGCCAAGCGATTGTCTAATCCATGAGATAACCACCACCACTGGTCCCTAGATTGAACCGACCACTCATTCCCTATCTCTCGCTTGCATGTGCTTGCGGCTAAGAGAGTGCTAACGATCTCATAATAGTGACAATATAATTTGATAGAGATTACAAGTGGTTGGACCATAATGTCATCGTTATCCGCATCTAACACTATTTACACATCTTTTCTCCTCAGCCGTATAATGTCTTGTCACCACCCTCTAGTAACGCCAAGCGATTGTCTAATCCATGAGATAACCACCACCACTAGTCCCTAGATTGAACCGACCACTCATTCCCTATCTCTCGCTTGCATGTGCTTGCGGCTGAGAGAGTGCTAACGATCTCATAATAGTGACAATATAATTTTATAGAGATTACAAGTGGTTGGACCATAAAGTCATCGTTATCCGCAACTAACACTATTTACACATCTTTTCTCCTCAGCCGTATAATGTCTTGTCACCACCCTCTAGTAACGCCAAGCGATTGTCTAATCCATGAGATAACCACCACCACTGGTCCCTAGATTGAACCGACCACTCATTCCCTATCTCTCGCTTGCATGTGCTTGCGGCTGAGAGAGTGCTAACGATCTCATAATAGTGACTATAATTTGATAGAGATTACAAGTGGCTGGACCATAAAGTCATCGTTATCCGCAACTAACACTATTTACACATCTTTTCTCCTCATCTATATAATGTATTGTCACCACCCTCTAGTAACGCCAAGCGATCGTCTAATCCATGAGATAACCACCACCACTGGTCCCTAGATTGAACCAACCATTCATTTTCTATCTCTCGCTTGCATGTGCTTGCGGTTGACAAATCTGTTAAAATCCTTTATCACACTAAGGGTTTTATTTCTTATGATAAAGTATATGGTTTTTTTTTTTTGGGTGAAAGGTAAGAAATATATTGAGAAAATACCAAATGTACAAAAGATCTCAACACCAAAACTTACACTCAAAATGAGAAAACATTAAGAGTGGAAGGATGTCGAGATGTAAAAGCCACCCAACACGTGGCAACAAAACAAAACAAAACCAAAACTAGCACGGCATGAACAACCGGCTACCAGACAACAAGCACCCCAGCGAGGGAGGAGAAAGCGCACAGCTTCACTATTATACAATTTTTTTTCCAATGTTGAACAAAATATCAATTGCTACTCCTTTTTTTTTTTTTTTTTTTTTTTTTTTTTTTTTGTGAATAATGCTAGCTTGTCCATGTTACAGTGCACAACAGGCCAAAATAAGAAGGTAACAAAAGTATTTTTCCCATATTTTTGACAATTTTAAGCTTAAGACTTGGCAGTATAGAGTTGCGTTTTTAAAGCACGAGAAGCGATATCCCTATGAAATCAAGGTAGGGCAAGATGCGATTACCCAAATAGGTGCAATTAAGGGATGGAACCTAAATGACCAAGGAGTGGCGAGATACTCTACCAAGTCATCTCTGAAATCGATGGCTTTTCTCCATATGAAAAGAGAAACATTCATTAGATAGAGATAATAGTTAACAAAAAAAAAAAATGAAAGAAAATATACCAACACAATGAAACAAAAGGATAAGTACATAAACCTTAAGCATCGACAAATTAATAAAGGTTTGGATGATTTGTAGAGTGATACAAGTGAGGTAGTTTGTTGGTTATTGATTTAGTAGTAGGATTCAAACATAAAGAAAAGATATGTAGATAGAATTTTTATTTGGTCTATCGTCAATATAAAATATAATTTACTCTTCATTGTATGATTAACATGTTGAAAAGCTATCTCGAAACACACATGTCACATGTTGAATGTTAAATCCATTAAAAAAAATTACATTGGTATTAAAATAATAATAATGTTTAGCAAATTAGGCAGATGCTCATTCAATATTGATATATAATAAATATGAAGGGAAATGAGAATGTCGTGAACTCAAAGGTTGTCGTGAACTCAAAGGTTTGAGATACAAGCTTCGTCTTAAGCAAGCAAAGAACTTTTGTGTATGAGAGATCATTCTATACATGAAGTAGAGCGTAGTAAAATTTAATGTGATTGCACGATTTATTCAATTTTAAAAAGAGGGGGAAATGCAAAATACTTACTAGCCATACTATTTAATAAAAACACCATCTAAATTACTATTGAAAATAGAAAGAAATTTGTCTATTAAACATACTATCTTGAGAAGAGGAGTCTGCATTTATTTTATTTTAAAAACATATTCATCTCTACGGTGCTTTTTCCTTATATTTGTCAAGTTATATTTGGTGGTTGGTGCTTCTAGAGGGTGAGAGGAAAAGAGAATAAATGAGAAAGAATCTTTGTTACAATGCTAACAATTTATTCATGCTTATCTTTAATTCTGTTTCTTTTGCAATTAGCAAAGAGTACTGAAAATTGCTGTTTTTTTGTGACGAAGGTCTTTCTTGTTCACCCCTTGTTTATGTTGTCTGAGGTTCTCTGTCACGCAATAGATAAAATATTTGAATCCTGCATTATGCCATCTGAGAGATCTTATATTGGGCAGGCTTATTCTTTTGTCGGTATTTCTCATGCTAAGATGCTTTTGCCTCTTAACCTGGTAGAGGCAGAAGGGCCCGTTCATGTAAATGCTAAGCAGTATCACGAGATTTTGAGACGAAGACAAGCACGTGCTAATCTTGAAAAGCAAATGTCAAAGTTAGAAAAGTGAATTGTCTTTTTTATGCATGTTGATTTGGAAGCCCATTCCGGACTTTGCCAATTATAAAAATTAATTTTAAAAAAATTATTTGAAGGTGTTCCGCTTGTGTTTGCTTCCATAGCTACATGCTATACTGTCATTGGATGCTATTTTTAGGAAATTATATTTCGTGGGAAATAGTCTGACTACATGCTTCATCTTCGTTATAGCTTTTGCAGCTATCTCAGCATTTAATTCACTGGGGATAAACTTAATTGATATCTTTTCTTTGCTCGTTCTCCGACATGGTGTCATTCCTCTCTCTTGTCTTGGTTTAGCAGGATCTACAGCCGTATCTTCATGAGTCGCGGCACCAGCATGCCATGAGAAGAGCCAGAGGAAGTGGAGGGCAGTTTCTTGATCCAAGTAAAATCAATGCTTCGAATGATGCAGCTGAAGAGAAGGGCACAAATTCTGCTCCTGCTCTATCTCCCAATCTGCCAGTTCATTGGGCTCTGTTTGGCACCTGACTCCTCTGAAATCTGGAATTCATCTAGTAGTCACATGGCTGGAAGGTCGGTGGTGTCAATAGTTCAATGTGATTAAAGTTTTCAAGAAATCCGAACCGAACCAAATTATAGGGGTGGGCGGCTAAATCAAACCAAATCGCAATCTAAACTAAATACAACCCAAATGAAAACCTTATTCGATTTGGTTTAGATTTCTCTTTTTTTTTTTCTTTTTTTTAATGAGAAAAACTGTTGACAGGAGTGCATTTTAGTCTATAAGCACGCAATTACCATTAAAAATATTTTTTCCCTCAAAAAAATGAATATATGTAAAAGCTATGTATGTGCTTCTTCTTTTTTCTAGTTTCCTTTGAATTACTTTTCTTAGTGAGAAATTTTCATACATGATAGTAGTATATATACTAGACTGAATTTTGGTATGGAAATAAATAAGAGTTACATGTGAATCTTGCTCCACTAAATCTGACAGCCTGATTGACCTTTAGCAAATGTATTAGCCACTTGAAATACTTGCTCATGTTGGTCCATGCTGCTTTTATATACCGTCCTTGGAATTCCATCATTTATGCATCAAGTGATGTTTGTACTCATTTGTGGAATTTACAGTTCATCTTTATCATTTCATACACAGTGGACTAGTCCACTCTTAACTTTTCCAAAACCTAATGAATATGTGGCCCCTTCCTCCATTATTTGTATACCTCCTCCACTTTTTTATGGGGCCATCAGCAGATAACTTACAAAATCCAAATGCATGAGGATGTGACTCAACTAATATCAAGATAAGGATGAAGACCAAATGAATCTTTGTTTGACAGATCGATCAAATCAGTACTTTAAAAGTTCGATTGTTTAATGATGGTGCTATGAAGGACTGACTCAACATTTACTCTTAATTCGTGCATAGACATGTACGAATCATGTGTCTGCATCAGTATAGCTGCACATCACTCGTCAACGAGAGAGCCAACCCCAAAAAACGCGCGAAGGACGAGGGGGACCACCGGAAGTAAATGAATAAAGAGGAAGGTTCGTCACTGCGTTGCATTGCTTGACCTTGACCTGCTCACGCTATCATCCACGGCCATTTAAATGTGTTATAAACTAAATTTTTATGTTGCATTTAATAAATTTTCTTTTCGTCAATGTTTGCGATAGGAACGGTGCACAAATCGGTAGTAATTTTTATTATCTTTTTTATACCTATAAAAAGTCTAGTTTGCTACGATATGCACGCGACTTGAGATTTTCTTTCGAAATATAAAAGACACGGCGAAATAGGAGTTTTCTCCTTCATCTTCACTTCGATATTCTACTATATTCTTTTTCATATTTTAATTAACTCAAGCCAATAAGTCATTGATACGTTACGGGTTAGTTAAAAGTAATATACTTGACTATTTAGCTATAGTGATGGATGGTGACAATTGATTAAGTGACGCTTTTTATCAATCAAATGTGATTTTCTATTTCAAAATGCTGGTATAAGCCTATTTAAAGTTGTTGGATTTAAATCTATCCATGGCAAATCTAACAAACTGGCCATTGCAAAAACAAAGCAAAACTTATTATCTAGTTTTAGCTCGACCACAAAGTGATCAAACTTCTGCAAAACAATTTTTTTCAAGATGGATCGAGGGTGAATGTGTGTTTAAAAGGCATGTCAGCTTTTGAGACCAAAATGTGAGATAGAAAATGTTACTTCAACCAAAAAGCCAGGGAAACTAAAGCATGTGAAAAGTAAAGTGTGAAGATTAAAATTGAAGGAAACCAAAAGGAAAGTTCTGAAATCAAAGGAAAATTAGAGCGGTGACCATTGAAATTAAACTTAAAGTGCAAGCACAGTAAAAGAAATCACTAAGAAACTTCACTGAAATTGAGATATCCTCAAAGTTACAAACACAATGATGCTAAATTGCAAACATTGAAATGAAAGCTACACCATTATTTACAATGCGTATGAAGAATAACAACCTTTAAAACTAAAAATGAAATTGAAAGGCGTTTGTTCAATATAGAAAATGCTTCAAAGGAAAATTTGGCAGAGTTTTGGCAGAGCTTGAGCGACCCCTCTGTCTGGGATTACCTTCGACGGTTATCGAAATACATGTGTGATCCTCCTCTTAGCCGCATTATATTTCTAAGATTTGCGCTATTTCCATGATTTTAGTAACTCCTAAGGTAATCGTGTGTCCCGTAATAAATTGCCCTTTCATTCGTGATTTAATCTAATTATGTAACCATTTTAGCTCTTAATTCAAATGGGTCCAGGTACCCTTTTCCTTAGTATGATCGAAATGATAGCCTATACACCTCAAATCCATGTGAGGTCAAAAAATTTCCAGACGAAGTTAAATCGGATAAGTTCCATATCGAAGTTGGGCTTAGTATGACTTGACTCCTCATAATTAGCTCTGCTCTCCTAACTCATATAGATAATTGAATCACTCTCCGATGTCTCGGCCATAAATTATCACCAACAGAACCCAAACAATAACGTTGTAAAAATTTCTAAAAGAGGCAGTGCTGAAAAATTAAGAGCACCAATGAGAGTATTGATGGTACATTGAGAACTATCATTTTCATTTCTCTACTTTACTAACAGTATCTTACTGCATTTCATGTCATATTCACCAACGAAATGGTTTCATCATGCAATTGATAAAGTTACTTTTAATCTTTAAAGTAAGCCGACCAATAAAGACTAGATTAGTCTTGGCCGTCTTCACTTCTGGTGAGGCTTCACACATCATTAGTTCGTAGTGAAAACTTCCACTCAATTCTAGCCCCACAGACCCTCTTTTTTCGCTAGAGAGAACTTTTTGTCGGTCTCACTCAATCTAAATCTATTATGTACAGTAAGTGCACAGTGTTGCTACGTGCATAAAAGATTGGAAAAAATTAGAAATTTGCACCCCCTAACATGGACATAATTACAGATCCTATCCCCCGTATTTCCCAAGTTTCTCTTTACATCCTGAGACTAAGATCTTTGCATTTAGATTTTCTACGTGTATTGGAATTCGCGGTGATTTTGTTGGGATTATCGGGGGTGGTTGGTTCGGTCTTTACTTTCTACCTGAAGACATTATATAATTTCTATGGACTGTGTGGTGAATTTTCTTTTCATTTATTTCTTGTGTTTGGTTTAAAAAAGCTTTGGAATGCCAAGTGAGTCTCTATAGAACCTAATATGGAGTACATTGCAGAAAAGGAAAAGACTAATGAGAGCATATACTGGAAACCAGAGTTTTGTTTGTTGGATGAAAAGTGGTGTTGGTTCCCTCGCAGTTCATTCTACGTCTCACAAAGTCAATGGCCAAATTAAGAACCATTCCAAAATTGAGGATTACAATACCACGTGACCCGCTCTTCTTTATTTGCCGTTGATGCGCATGACCTTTTACATCCATAAAAATTACATTAAAAAGGAAACGCACGATCTTTCACTTTAGAGGAACCGAACGACATGGCGTGTTGATTGGAAGGAAGCAGCGCAGGCGCTTGGCAGTGAATGTCTTTATTTCCCGGGGAGTCTTTAAAAATTTCCCTACCTTGTTAAAAATTCTTGGACAGCTTCACCGGTGTCCACTTGCTAATGCACAACTTTAGGTGGGAAGGAGTTTTGCTAACATAATAATTTTTGGATTACTTCTTGTGAGAATAACAACTTATTATGTGTCCCAAATTCTTGAAAGAGTTGGTCTCACAATAATTTATAATTATTTGTTCTTTGGTTTTTTAGTACTCTTAAATACAAAATGCAATTAAGTCGTTAATCTTTCAATTGGCTCTATAAGTCTAAAACCTTCTTCAAAAAGTGCGATCAAATATTTCAACAAATAGTACCTAAAATTGCCCACACATCACTCAAAAATTGGCATCATCCTTAAATTGCACTTGTCAACCTAATTTTAGGATTCAATTGTAATTCTTTTTTTTTAATAAATGTTGTGTACTTAATTGGACCAATGATTATGACTCAATTGCCCTTGTTGCTAAAGGCTATGGACTTGATTAAACCACTTGAATGGGTTATAATTCAATTGAATTTTATACATAAGATTTAGTATTTGTGGTGCGACTTTACCCCTCAAGGAAGCATCCTCAAAGATACTAGAAAGTGACGGAACTGGACTAAAGTTACGCGTATGATACATGAATATTCTTCCCATTTTTCCGCTTAAATAGCAATATTAAGGGACTCAGCCCGTATCCCCCTTCTCCGTAGATTTTGGTCCCAGCATATACGGAACGTGAAAATCATGTCCAAGTCGGTGTTTCAAATTCTTTTGCTTCTGGTTTCCCTCACGGTACAAGCATCAGGAGCTGCACCTCGACTTACAAGGATTGGCTGTAAAGAAAAATGTGGGATCATCACCATTCCATTCCCCTTCGGAATAGGAGCCGGTTGTTTTTTGAATAACTGTTACGAGACCAACTGCCAGAAAAACAACACGGTCATCCTGAATAAGATTGGATTGCGAGTTCTTAACATTTCACTCCCTGATTACCTTGGATCCGTGAACGGCATGATTAGCGTCCGTCTTCTTTTAGTTTACTCAAATGCAAGCTGCGGGGGTGACGGACGTGTGCAGATGAACTTGAAAGGAAGTCAATTTTTCTTCTCCTCGACCAGGAGCGTCTTGATATCGGTGGGTTGCAACACCCTGGCGATAGTAAGTACTCCAGAATCAGCTGTTGCCGGTTGCAGGTTGAAATGTGCTGGAACGGATACCAACATTAGCCGGTCTAGTGCTTGTTCTGGAGGAATGATTGCAGCCAGACTACACTCCCCTTTAACACCTTCAGGGCTTTAGTATGGATTTTAAAGTAAAAGGTGAACATCAGGGGTGCAAGCACGCTTTCTTGAGGTCTGACTTTACAGGTTTATATGATTTGAAATTGAATGAGGCCGTTCCAGTGGTGCTGGAACGGGGGATTGCGAACAATACTGACTATGGACGTGACTTAGTTGCAGGATCGCGTACTAAGTTGGGTCCCTGTGACTCCGGCATGGTCAAAGAGCCAACCCGTCTCGTAGGATTGCGGAAAAGGGTGATAACTCTTTAACACTAAGAAAACAATTTCGAGATTGAGATGGGCGACTCAAATTATGCAATTGTAATTGGAGTGGTATTCATCTCAATACCAAATCTAATGTCATTAACAGGGTCCTCGACAAAGGATTCTGAAAACTGATCTATGTTGATGACGCTCCATTCTTTCTCAAAACAAAATGACAACAAACTTATGTCCCCAGCAATGGGAAAAATTACACTTGGCTTCTTAGATTGATGTACTCTACCCATCAAGCTTTGATATTCCTATCCTCGGGGAAGCATCCTCAGAGATGCTAGGAAGTAACAGGGCTGGAAAAATTATGTGTACAATACATGAAAATTAAGGAAACCAGCCCATAGCCCCTTTCTCCATAGGTTTAAGTCCATCAACTTACCAAACGTGAAAATTATGTACTTCGTTGTGGGGGAGACTCCTCATGGTCACAATGTGCAACTTTTTGTGACTCAACGTTCTTTAGATATTGGCCAAAATTTTTCTTTGGGTTAAAATATTAAGCAAGACTTAATCTTTATATTAAAAGAAATAGGGAGAGGATCACTCAAAAAGTCCTAAACTTATTACGATTGTGTCAATTTAATCCATTCAGACAATTTTCACCAGCCGACACTAACGTGGACAATTTATAATAATATTTTTTTCAATTTTTTATTAATTTTTATTTTTCCTTTTTGTCCTTTGCTTTTTCTCTTCTTTCTTATTTTGCTTCTTTTCCCATGGTGGCCAGCGAGGCTTACTAGCCACTAGGAGAGGACTGTTAGGGAAATCCCTTATGATGTTTTGAAGATGACAAAATAAATCAAAGGCTACTAACGTATTTAATGATTAAGTAATAGACCATGTAGATGATAGAACATGTAAAGGATATTGTCAAAATCTGAAGACGGCCAAAAGACTGAACATAACACATGTCCAAAGTATATTTTGAAGATTTCAAGACTTCTGTGTCAAAGTCTAAAGACTGCCAGACTTTAGTGTCAAAGTCTGTTTTACATTAGAAGTCTGCTCACTCTAACAAATTCCAGACTGAACATGAATGAAGAACCATAAGACAGACTCTATGCTGAAGCAGAATGTAACAGACTGTGTTCAGACCTTAAAGCTAAATCTTTTAAGAAGCAAAATATGTTCAGACTTAGATTGCAAAGTCCATCGCACTCAGACTCAGATTATAAAGTCTATTGCTCTCAGACTTTACATCTAGATTCGACAGAACGTAATACAAGCCCCGAAGATATAACGGCTAGTGATTTGGTTTGGATTCTACATCAAGATTGATTTGATTGACTTGATCTAATTGATTGACAACTAGATCTTGAAGACAAGAACTTTTTATACGAAAAAACTTTACTTATGGAAATCAAGATTCTGTTTGTATGGGCGATCGGAATCAATTTGGGATTTTACCTCTATCACTCAACATCTACCAAATCTTCTAGATACAGAGATGTCCAATGGGTATATTGGAAGACGATCCTCAAGATGCTGTCCAACGGCTAGTTTGGAAGTGGAGGAGTATTTAAAGAGATGAAGGACCGATGAGCAAGTAAGAGATGAAGTGTAGAATTTATAATTCCAAAGTTTGAGCGACCTTCGATCAAACACTTGTCTCTTGTGAGCTTAAACATTTGTGATCTTGAGAGAAATACCAAAAGAGTGACTTAGTGAGATAGTGTGATCTACTACTAAGTGTTTGCACTCAAAGTTATAATCTTTTGTTGATTGCATAGTGGAATCCAGCCAAAAAGGCTGTTAGAGTGGGAGAGTGGACGTAGGCTTGATCTAAGCCGAATCACTATAAATCTTGTGTTTCTATTCTCTTACCCTGAACTCCTTTATTTTGTTCTTAATTCCATTTAACTGTTAAAGTCTGATCTTGCTCAAAGTCTACTACTCTTCAGACTCAGTTTCAAAAGTCTGTTGTTATTCAAATTCAGGTTAAAAGTAAATGTTTTCACTGTATTTTGTAGAATCTATTTTTACACCTATTCACCCCCCCTCTAGGTGTTCATACTAGCACTTTCAATTGGTATCAAAACCAAGTGCTCGGTTTATAAAAGTATTTTTACTTTTGAGCTAAAGATCTTCTATGGTTAATATCTTAGCACCAAGACTTATGGAAGGGCAAAGCAACACCAGGCCACCATATTTTGATGGAAATGAATACAACGTGTGGAAGAACAAAATGAAAGCATTCCTAAGATCCAGAGATCCCTTGCAATGGGATGTTGTGGAAAAAGGAATCAATCACACTGCTGCATCTACATCAAATAAAAATGGCAAAGAGAAAGAAAGCAAACCCCTCGCTCCTATGTCTCGGACAGAGATGTCCAAAAGAGAAGCGCTTGATGTAAAAGCCATTTATTCTTTATATTGCGCATTGTCTCCTGCTGAATATAATAGAATCTCTTTATGTGAAACAACAAAAGAAGTTTGGGATAGACTTCATGTCACATATGAAGGGACTGATCAAGTAAAAGAGACAAAAGTAAACTTCTTGCTCAACAAATATGAATCCTTCAAGATGAAACAAGGAGAGTCAATTGGAGATATATTCAGCCGCTTTACAGAAATTGTAAATGGTTTGGCATATCAAGGTCATCCAATTTCTTCCCAAATGAAGGTCAATAAACTCTTGCGAGGTCTCTCAAAAGATTGGAATCATGTCAAGACCTCAATCCGGGAAACTCAGAGGATTATGCCACTCTTCATTGATGAATTGATTGGCACTCTTCAATCCTATGAAGTGGAACAAATCAACGATGAAGATCCCGAAAGTAAGAAGTCCATCGCTTTAATATCTAATGCTGATTCTGATGATACAGACTCAGAAAACGACATGGACAACGAAGAACTTGCTTTTATGACCAAGAAATTCAAAAGGCTGAGTAGAAAAGGAAGCAAATTCAGTGGAAGAAAATAATACAAGCAGAATGGCCAGAAAAGAACCACGAAAGAATATGAACAAGGAAATATATGCTTGATGGCACATTCAAAATCTGAGTCGTCTCGAGACACGAGACTTATAATCAAAGTTTGACTCGGACATAAACTCAGAATCTGATGAGGAAATCAAGGTAAGTCATTCAAAAATTCCTATCAAAGTTTCAAAGTATATAAATGAGCTTTGCTTAAATATCAAATTTTATCTTAAAACGATCTCCGAACTTAAAAAGGAGAATTTTCGGCTTAAGCAACAGGATCTTTCTCGAAAAGAAAAGTTTGAAATTTTGCAAAAAGATTTTCTACAAATAAAAGAAAGTCGAGATTTACTTGTCAAAGAAAATGATTTTTTAAAGAAAGAATTTTCAAATATTTCGACAAGATTTTCAAATGGATCAAAAATATTAGAGCATATCCTTTCTATACAAGTTCCTTACTATAATAAGTCGAGACTTAGTTTCAATAAGAAAAGTGATTATCTAATAGATTTTCCTAAAGTCAATGAGAGACTTAAACAAAGACCTCCTAGACTTGCGTACAAGAATCAGTTTCAAAGGATCTTTACAAAACCTGTTGGTCGAAATGCCCTAAAGTGTTCAAACTGTGGAGATTCAGAACACTTTGAGAAAGAATGTCCTAAAGTCTGGAGATTTATTAAGAAAAATTGAATAAAAATAGCAAACTCTACTAACTCTCATGGACCCAAAAAAAAAAATGGGTACCAAAGAAAATATGAGTTATTTTGCAAGAAATAAAGGCGAGAGAAGAATGAGAGTTTGGTAAGGAATGTATATATTTTTATTCTCAATTTGGTTTGAGTACACAATTTAAAATTTCTCATTATGCTTGATATTCGATATATCCTTGGTTAATTCAAATTTTATAATGATCATATTCTTTGATTTGTTTTATTGAAGAAAGAATCGTGTGATTTATTTTTGTGATTCGTATGTGTGATCATTTTGTTTAGAGACAAATGGATTTATTTGGATTGATTTTATACCATCAGATTTAATCATATTTTGCAAAGTGAAAATCCGTTTTACGAGATATTAAATTATTATGCAAGATTTTCCTAGATATTCAAGAATTTTATTCTCTCTGTTTTTATCGTACTATGACTAAGTGAGAATTTATTTTTCAAAATATCATTGTGCATAATATTCTTTCTTTGAATAATTTTTTATGATGAATTAAGAAAGAATATTTGTTTATCTATGAGGAATTTATATTTTACTCTAATGTCATGGAAGGATCCAAATTGATGGATACCAAAAAGAGAAATAAGTTGATTGCAAGAAATTCAATTAGGAAATAATGATTGCAAATCTACGCAAATTTTGGTGCAATAAGAAAAATATCTCCTATGAAGATTGGTAATGATTTTTTTTTTTTATCAATGGTATATTTCAAACATATACCATGGGTAAGAGATTTTTTTATCATCCCGCCTTACAAATTTCTACGTGCATTTATCATAATTTTGGATGATTGTTTATTATATTGCAAATATCTTTTGTCATAAATATAAGGCATTGCAAGTTTTTACTTGATTTGGCACGTGATAAAAATATCTACTTTCTTTTGCCAAAATGCATAATATATTTTTGAGTTTTACGCTCAAGTAAATCCCTTTGATCTTGAAAAATATTATTGCATATTCATGGATATTCTTGCTATATTCATAAAAGATATTTTATATCTAGCAAGTTTTGATCCGCAAATTGGAGGAAGGTTTTACGTGATTTTTTTTTTTTTGCAAGGATTATTATCTATTATATAAGAATTTGCAGGTAGCAAAAGAATCTTCCATATGAATTTTGGAAAGCTAGATTTGAAAATCATGGAGATTCCGTACTATTTTTTGGAGGCTTAAAGATTCACTTCCTTGTGCAAAGCTTTTGCAAATTGTTGAGGAAATCCCTAATGTGAAATGCGAAAGATTGAGTAGGTCTGAATTTTAAATTGATGATTTTATATATGTTATTCAATTTATTTATTTGAAGAAATGGCATTATATATTATGTGGATATTATTACAGCTTATTTGTGCAAAAAGTTTGTTAAGTTAATGCAGGTTGAATTCAAGATGAGCTAGAAAAAAATAAAATTTTGCCTCGAATTTCAAAAAGCAAATGATCGTTGTTGATATTATTGCTACGAAGGAAATAATGGAAAATATTCTGCTCAACGTGCACAAGCCACAATTAGTGCTATTCGCAAATATTGTCATGATGACAGGGAGAGGACGTGAATCCAAAAGGAAATGAAAAGAATTGTGATCACCTCAAAAAGGCAACAAATTGAGGGGGAGTGTTGATCATTTATGGAAAAATCATTTTGGATTGATCGTGATCTCATTATGGAATAAAGGAAAAGGTAAATGTATCAGAATTTAAGTTCTACAAAATCCGGTTAGTACATTTTTTATTACCTTTTGTCATTAATAAATCTTTTATTAATATTATCATTTTATTATGACAAAAAGGATAAAGTGAATTTTATAATGCATCCGTGATTTTCAGTTGCTGATATATATAATCGAAGTGAGCTATATTGCATATCTTTAGTATTTGATTTACTTTATAAAAGCTGATTTTTTGGAAATTATGCAATATATATTTATCGTTTTATATTCTCTACGTGATTCTATCGCTTTTTGATTATGACAAAAAGGGGGAGAGAATATAAATATGCATATGTGTTGATTGGTTGATATCAATCATTGCATGATATTGAGCTGTGATTATATATATATATAGTTATGCTTAATCTATTTGCTATCTTATACTATCTTTTGATTTGAATACATTGCTTTGATTTATCAATATTTTAGAAAGTATGATTACACATCTGCATATTCAGAGATTGTTTTGTCATCATAAAAAATGGGAAGATTGTTAGGGAAATCCCTTATGATGTTTTGAATATGACAAAATAAATTAAAGGCTATTAATGTGTTTAATGGTTAAGTAATAGACCATGCAGATGATAGAACATGTAAATGATATTGTCAAAATCTGAAGACGGCCAGAAGACTGAACATAATACATGTCCAAAGTATATTTTGAAGATTTCCAGACTTCTGTGTCAAAGTCTAAAGACTATCAGACTTTAGTGTCAAGTCTATTCTACATCAGAAGTCTACTCACTCTAACAAATTCTAGACTGAACGTGAATGAAGAACCATAAGACAGACTCTATGCTGAAGCAGAATGTAACAGACTGTGTTCAGACCTTAAAGCTAAATTTATTCAGAAGCAAAATATGTTCAGACTCAGATTGTAAAGTCTATCGCACTCAGACTCAGATTGTAAAGTCTATTACTCTCAGACTTTACATCCAGATTCGACAGAACGTAATACAAGCCCCGAAGATATAATGGCTAGTGATCTGGTTTGGATTTACATCAAGATTGATTTGATTGCCTCGATCCAATTGATTGACAATTAGATCTTGAAGACAAGAACTTTCTATATGAAGAAGCTTTACTTATGGAAACCAAGATTCTGTTTGTATGGACGATCGGAATCAATTTAGGATTCTACCTTTATCACTCAACGGCTACCAAATCTTCTAGATACAGAGCTGTCCAATGGGTATATTGGAAGATGATCATCAAGATGCTGTCTAACGGCTAGTTTGGAAGTGGAGGAGTATTTAAGGAGATGAAGGACCGATGAGCAAATAAGAGATGGAGCGTAGAATTTATAATTCCAAAGTCTGAGCGACCTTTGATCAAACACTTGTCTCTTGTGAGCTTAAATGTTTGTGATCTTGAGAGAAATACCAAAAGAGTGACTTAGTAAGATAGTGTGATCTACTTCTAAGTGTTTGCACTCAAAGTTGTAATCTTATTGATTGCATAGTGGAATCCGGCTAAGAAGGCTGTTAGCGTGGGAGAGTGGACGTAGGCTTGATCTAAGCCGAACCATTATAAACCTTGTGTTTCTATTCTCTTTCCCTGAACTCCTTTATTTTGTTCGTAATTCTATTTAACTATTAAAGTCTGATCTCGCTCAAAGTTTGTTGCTCTTCAGACTTAGTTTCAAAAGTCTATTGTTATTCAAACTCAGGTTAAAAGTAAAGGTTTTCACTGTATTTGGTAGAATCTGTTTTTACATCTATTCACCCCCCTCTAGGTGTTCATACTAGCACTTTCAAGGACCGCAGGTGAAATGGCTTTGCCTAGATCCAAGCAAGGGCCGAGGTCCTCATTAGCAGTCGCCAAGGGCTTCATGGCTGTTGCCTAGTGGTCGGCAAGCCTCACTAGAGCCTCACTGGCCACTGTAGAGGAAAAAAGCAAAAGAAGGAAGAAAAGGAAAAAGAAAAAGAATTTTTTTTTTGAAAAAACAAAAAAATATTATTAAATATTATCAATGTCAATGCTGGCTGGTTAAAATTGGCTGGATGGATCGAACTAGTAAAATTACAAAAGATTTGGAATTGAATTGGCAAAAACAAATGTTTAGGATTCAGTTGGTATAATTGTAATAGGTTTAGAATTTTTTTGGTAATTTTCCCAAAAAATAGGCTCTCTTGTCTCTTTGTCCCCTCATCACTGAAAATAAAAAATAAAACAATGCCAAGGGTTCAGAATAATGTATGTAGTATGATCCAAAGCATTAGCAAATTAATTAGAGTAGTTTAAAGCAAAAATCATTTTAGTTTTCTTCAATCCAGTGCATGGGACAAGAAGCGAAAAAACATGCCACGTGATTCACGTTCATCTTCTACTTTTTTCTGGAGGGCTAACAATATTCCTAAGTGCTATTATGGATGGCTTGCGCAAATAAAGCATTGGGCTTGTTCCACGATGTACCGCACTCGAGAAAAATGAAAGTGATTTTTGCTTCAACAATGAGAGAGATACGACACTCCAACTTCGCACCACGATTAAAGAAATTAGAAAGCAATCACTTTCGCTTTAATAAAAGTGAGCTTTGCTTTCACTATTCTAGATTGAAAAGATGCCAACTTCCATTTCATTAGTTGTTGGATAAATTAGTCTGATGATTTTGCCATTCAAAAAGAGATTTTTGTTTTGAAAAGAGGTTTTCCTTCTCAAAAAGGAGAGGGAAAAAAAGTTGGAACATGAGAGCTGGGTCACCAAAAGTTGTTTCATTTGAGACAACGGTTTGATTTTTGTGTTCATCTTGATAGAGCAAAAATTATTAAACTGATACTTACCCCAAAAAATTATTGAATAAATATAACTCTGCTTCCAGGCATTAAAAATTATCGAGTAGAATCTTTTTTTTTTCTTTGCTCAGTTTTAATGTGTTTAAAGGGATCTATAGCAAAAGACCTTGAAGAGTCACCCATCTCGATAATGTTTCCAGTGTTTCTCATGAAAAAAAAATGATGAAAAAATTATCTAACAAACAATTGGAGAAGTCACAATTGGCTACTTTAATTAGTGTTCTCCACCTGTGAAGCTTTGACATTTCTGTTCTTAAGAAAAGGCGGACAAGAAGTCCAAAATCTTGTATATCGAATACAATCAAGTCCTAAATTCAATTAAGTCCTAAACCTTCTTCGAAAGTGCAATTGAATCTTTTTGATGAACAATATCTAAAATCGTTTCATGTCACTCAAAAAGTGTTTATAAATTGCACTTTTCAACATAATTTTAAGATTTAATTGCATTTTTCAATAAAGGTAGAGGAATTAATTTAATCAATTGAAAAATAAAGTACTTAAATTGCATTATTTGCTAAAGGTTTAGGACTTGATCGAAACAATTTAAAAGTTTAGGATTGAATTACATCCATATAAGATTTCGGACATTTAAGACTTGTAATGCAATTTTTTTTCCTAAGGGAAACATCTCAGAGATATTAAGTAATAGATGGAATAAAGTTATGCGTACGGTACATGAGAATTTTCCCTTTTTCCACTTCAACAAGAATATAAAGAGACTCCGCCCATACCTGCTTTCTCCATTAATTTTTGGTCCATGCACTTACGAAAGTTGAAAATCATGTCGACCTCAGTGTTTCAAATTCTTCTGCTTCTGGTTTCCCTCAAGTTGCAAGCATCAGGTGCTGCACCTGGACTTGCGAAGCCTAACTGTCCTGAAACATGCGGGGATGTCACCATTCCCTTCCCCTTCGGAATAGGAGCCGGGTGTTTCTTGGATGAATGGTACCAGATCGTCTGCCAACAAAACAAGACGGTTCCCATTCTGAAGAAGATTGAACTGCCAGTTCTCAATATTTCACTCCCTGATAGAGACGTGGATGGCATGATTAACATCAGTCTTCCTGTAATTTGCTCAAATGCAAGCTGTGGGGGTGATGGACGTGGTGCGGGGGTAAGCTTGAAAGGAAGTCAATTTGTCTTCTCCCAGACAAGGAATGTCCTTACATTGGTCGGTTGCAACTCCCTGGCCACAGTGGATACCACAAAATCAGCTTTTGTCGGTTGCAGGTCGAGATGTGCTGAAACCAACACCAGCTTTAGCTGGAATGGTGCTTGTTCCGGGAGGGATGGCTGCTGCCAGACTATGCTCCCCCTTAACCTTCAAGGCTTTAGTGTGGATTTCAAAGAAGGTGGACATGAGGGGTGCAAGTACGCTTTCTTGAGGTCTGACTTTACAGGTTTATATGATTTGAAATTGAATAAGACGGTTCCAGTGGTGCTGGAATGGGGGATTGCGAACAATACTGACGATGGACGCAAGCTTATCCAGCAGTCGAAGACTGATTATCCTTCCCATTGTCGCAATCAAAGCGTTGACGGCGGTGAAATGCTATTTACACAGTGCTATTGCACACGGGAGTATGGTGGTAACCCATATCTTACTGAAGGTTGCAAAGGTAACACACTCCGTGCTATCACGTTCCGTATTTTTTATTTTGATAAATAATACGGAATGTGCTATCACATTCCGTATTTAGGGGAATCATACAGTGAAGCAGTTTGTTCATTTCCAGATTTTTTTCTAAGAAGAACGCATTCACACTGTATAATAATTGCATACATGCTTTTCTACCTTCTTTTTGTTAGTTTTTCTACCCAAGATTACACAAAGTGAATGCACTTTCGAACAAAATTGATCAAATTATATTGATAATAATTTACTGGAATTACAGGGGAACAGGACAGTCCTTTAGTTATAAGCACAATATTTTAGCCATGGAATTAACAATTTATGTGGAAATGTGACCTAGTTTTGGTAATTTTACTCAAGGAGATTGGTTTCGCTGTTAATATATTTGCTTCTGGTTTCACAACCATCAGGAGATGCACCTCAACTGCGAAGTGACTGTGCTGAAACATGCGGGAGCGTCACCATTCCCTTCCCCTTCGGAATACGAGCCGAGTGTTTCTTGGATGAGTGGTACCAGATCGTCTGCGATCAAAACAACATGGTTCCCATTCTGAAGAAGATTGGATTGCGAGTTCTCAACATTTCACTCCCTGATGAAGACGTGGATGGCATGATTAACGTTAGTCTTCCTGTAATTTACTCAAATGCAAGTTGCGGGGGTGACGGACGTGGTGCACTGGTAAGCTTAAAAGGAAGTCCATTTATCTTCTCCCAGAAAAGGAACATCTTTACAGTAGTCGGTTGCAACACTCTAGTGACAGCGAATGGTAAAGAATCAGTTGTTTTCGGATGCCAGTCGAAATGTGCTGGAACCAACTTCACCATTAGCAAGTATAGTGCTTGTTCCGGGGAGGACGGATGCTGCCAGAGTTCGCTCCCCTCGAACCTGCAGGGCTTTGGTGTGGATTTCGAAGAAGAAGGTGGACATGAGGGGTGCAAGTACGCTTTCTTGAGGTCTGATTTTACAAGTGTTTATGATTTGAGATTGAATGATACGGTTCCAGTGGTGTTGGAATGGGGGATTGCAAGCAATACCAATTATGCGCTCGACCTTATCCGGCAAGAATACGATGATGAATCTTTCTCCTGTATAAGAGTTAAAAGTTCAGCCTATAGAGTAAGAGCAAGAGATAGAGGCTACAGCGGCAACAGTGGCGAAATGCTATTTATGCGTTGCTATTGCACATGGAGGTATCGTGGTAACGCCTATGTTGTTAAAGGATGCAAAGGTAACATATTTCATGCTATCACATTGGGAATTTAAGTGCACCATACAGCGAAGTGGCTTCATTCCCAGATATTCCTCTGAGAAGAATTCATACATGCTGTTTAATGATCACATATATAATTATTATTTTTTTGGCCCAAGAATGCACAAAGTGATGCACTTTTAAACAAAATTGAACTTATTATATTGATACGAAAATTATTGGAAATAAAGGGGAACAGGACAGTCCTTTTGTTACGAGCACGATATTTTAGCCCTGGAATTAGCAATTTTATGAGGAAATGCGACCTACTAGCCTCCTTAATTTTACTCAGGAAGATGGTTTTTGCTACTAATATATTTATGATATCATTTGTCATCAGACGAATGTGATCCAAAGCGGTGCCCCGGGACTTGTGTGTACAAACGGGGCTCCTTTCGCTGCGTCGGTGGTGGAAAGACCAAGTTCATTCTTATTGGTAAGCAGATCTTTTAACCTAGAATTTTAGACCGCTTCATGCTGGAGAATAGCTAGAAAAAGAACAGCTTAGCATAAATTATGTTCAGAAAAGGTACATAAATAAGATTTACATTACCCTTCGTTCTAACATGATTGCTTGGTAATGATTATAGATAAGTTTTCATCAATAGTATCTATCAGGACAACCTCAAAACTTTCTTCGTGCACGAATACTTATATTTGATAGCTAAGACAACACTTAGAACTTTTCTAATGTTGCCGCTTCAAATCTATCAAAAGACAGCCAATGTTCTACTTACTCTTGTCATATTTGAATTGGAATTATTAGAATCATAATCAAGGTGAATGCTGATAAGAATATTTTCACTTTCATTAATGGTTTTCTAATTTCCTAGTAAGGGAGGTCAGTTAGTACAGTCCAGATGTATATGTAAAAATATCACCTGATGGACTTAGCAGGAGACAAATTAATTATTCAAGGTTGTTAAGAAAAATCCACATGAAAGGAGCTCAGGTTAATTACTCTTATATGATTTCCTCTTAATCAGATTCACTAAAATATTTTATGATAAGACCTTATAGATAAGGGTGCATTTTTTTGGACTTTTGCCCCTTAATTTTTTTGTAATGCAGGAACTGGGGCAGGCCTTCTTGGGGCACTACTTTTGTGTCTTGCCTTATGGGGGCTGTACAAATACATCAAGAAGAGAAAAGAAATCAAGCTCAAAGAGAAGTACTTCATTGGTCTTTTGCTGGAAAGTGAGCTATCTTCAGCCAAAGGCCATGTTGAGAAAAACAAATTGTTCAACTCCAAGGATCTAGAGAAGGCTACTGACAATTTCAACAAGGATAGAATACTTGGGCAAGGTGGACAGGGTACTGTTTACAAAGGAATGTTAACAGATGGCAAAATAGTTGCTATTAAGAAACCGAAGGCAATAGATGAGGGCAAAGTCAAACAATTTATAAATGAAGTCGTCATTCTCTCACAGATCAACCATAGAAATATCGTTAAGTTATTGGGGTGTTGCTTGGAGACAAAAGTCCCACTTTTAGTATACGAGTTTATACCAAATGGGACTCTATACCAATACTTGCACGACTCAAATGAGGAGTTTCATGTATCATGGGACACACGCCTACGAATTGCAGCTGAAATTGCAGGAGCATTATTCTACTTGCACTCGGCAGCCTCGATTCCCATTTATCATCGAGACATCAAGTCCACCAATATCCTCCTGGATGAGAAATATCGAGCAAAAGTGGCAGATTTCGGTACTTCAAAGTCTATTTCCCTCGATCAAACTCATGCAACCACGTTGGTGCAAGGGACTATTGGCTACCTAGATCCCGAGTATTTCCAAACAGGTCAATTTACAGACAAAAGCGATGTGTATAGTTTTGGAGTTGTTCTTGTTGAACTATTAACGGGACAAAAGCCAATCTCGTTGCTGAGGGAACAAGAAGGTAGAAACCTTGCGACCTATTTCATAATTTCAATGGAAGAAAGTCAGCTATTTGACATTGTGGATGCTCAAGTTTTGAAAGAAGATAAGAAGGAAGAGATTGCATTAGTTGCTAACCTTGCAAAAAGATGCTTGAACTCGAATGGGAGGAGCCGGCCCACAATGAAAGAAGTGGCAATGGAGTTAGAGGTGATGAGAAAGTTCCCAAATCCTTTGGGTATTCAGCAAAATCAAGAGGACCAGGAGGCAACTGAATCTTATGTTGCTGCATGTAAATCCAGCAAGTCAAACATCGATGTAGATGTCACTACATTTTCGGATGCGCAGCCATTCTTACCTAGTGAGACATGGTGAAGATATGTTTTGCCTCTTATACTTAAGAGTTATATCGCCGCGTCTGTCATGGAAATCAGTTTTTAGAGCAAAAGATAGAGAAAAGAGGGAAGGGAGGAAAGCTTGTTAGTTTACTAATAGGAGGATTTTGGCTAGTTATTTATTGTTAATGAACTTATTCTCAGTGTTTGGGATCAATGAACTATTAAGTCATGCAAATCCCAAGTTTATTCTAGTCCTGTAATTAGCATAATGCTGTGATTTCAGTTCATCTTGAGATCTTTGAATACTTGCTATCAATTCGATTGTTGCAAAACTTACGTCAATCATGCAATGGCCCAGCCTTTGCGATTCAATTAGATTTGTACTTGCTAGGAAGCAAAAACAAGAAAGGCATTTCCCTTCCGGGAAAGAAGGCAAACTTGCATCTGCCTTCCCCGTCCGACTCTTCCCTGAAGATCACACTGAATTGCTGATTGCATAGGGGGATTGTCGCCAGCTGTCGATGCTCCGGCTGCTTATACCTCAGTATGTGATGGATCAAACTCACCACCCAAACTACATATATCAACATCAAAGAACCCCACTAGTTGCAAAATTATCTCTCCCGATCTTAGCCAACATTTCTCGACTGAAGATTGCATGACGAGAGTGAAGGTTTAGCTTCATAGGGAACGGTGACAGATGCACGCAGCACAATCAACAGACACATCGGCTCGAACAACTAAGATAAGACTAAGGTTGGTTTTATGAGATAGTCGTGTTTGATTAAATGCCCTTAAGGAACGTAAGTAATGTTGTTTGTAGAATAAAATTCATAGGGATCATAAATTTGTTTTATATCTTCACCATTGATGTTGACATTCGAATTTTTGTAGACATTTTAAATATCCATATATTTTGCAAAAATATAAAAATTCATAAAAAGATTAAAAAAAGAAAAAGAAAATAGAAATCATAAAAAGATGATGACGACGACGACGACGACGATGATGACGACGACGATGGCGACGTTGTTGTAACAGTGATTAAGAAAAATGCATGAGAGTGGAAAAAAATGATGAAAAAATGAATGGGAAAAGTCGAGTAAGCTAGTGTAGCACGGCCCATTCTTTTATTATTTTTGAGCCCACCCTTTTATTTTTCTTCCAGGCCATTATTTTGGCCCATCTGAAATTAAACAAAAGAGAGGCCTAGCCCATCATCCTTTTTCTCTCATTTGTGCGCAAGCACACACACGCAACGGCAACTAAGAAGTAGCGACACTCTTTGGGAGCTTTTGTGTCGTGTTAGACATTCCAACATGTGTTCGAGACTCTCGTAGGGGTGAGCACGGTTCCAGGTAGAACCAGGAACCGCACCGGAGGGTCAGGTTTGGTTCCCGGTTCTAAAGAGACCGGTTCCGGAACCGGTCATAATTCAAAAAAAAAAAAAAAAACCCTAGCATCGCCCCCGCAAGATTCCCCCCTCTGCGGATTCTTCCCCCTTTCCCTTTCTTTTTCTCTCTCTCTCTCTCTCTTTCTTTTCTCCCCTTTTCCCTCCTCACGTCACTTCCTGCCCCCCCAACTTTTTTCTTTTCTTCTCTCTCTCTCGACCGAGACCCTACCCCTTCTTCTTCTTCTTCTTCTTCCTCCTCCTCTTGCTGGTTGTTGCTTCACCCACCACCACACCGCTGCCCCACGCCCTTCTCACCACCACCTCTTGGCCACCGAACCACCACCACCCACCGCTTGTCCGACAAGCCGTCTTGCTGTTGAGCCCGACGAGCTGTCGCACCATCCACGCCGCCCCTCGCGGCCATGAGCCACTGCCGCTGTCCCCAAGCCACCGTCACCACCTCTTGCCGCCGCTCGCTCGGCCGTCCAGGCTGTCGTTGCTCCGAACCACCACCGCCACTGCCTCCGCCAGAACCGAGCTCTTCCTCCGTCGGGGAAGTTGAAGCCCTCGAAGATCGATTTGGCCTCGAACAATTCGATGGCGAAGTGCCGGTGGCCGGGCTTCGCGAACCTTGCTCGCGGCTTGATGAATGGGATGGCCTCATCGAGGTTCCAGTTTGCTGCCTCCATCTCGCGAGCCATGGCTTTCGCAAAGTGCCTCACGGATCATAAGGCGTAGTGGAGGACTTGGGCGAAGTGGGTCGGGCTCAATGACATGAGCTTGAAGTTGTCGAACAGGGGCAAGACACTGCTCGCGTTGAGCTTCTTCTCCAACAACCGGTTCTCTGTTATTTCATTTCTTTCTTTCTTTTTCAATTTTGTTTAGCTATTGTATTGTTTTCGATCTCCAGCGACTACCAACACAAGTTTCTGCTCGACGTGGCACCCACTTCTAGCCTACTCAAATCAAGAGCGAAATGCCAAGCCTATGCTCATACAACATGCCCGTAGTTATTATTATGAAACATCACCAAATTATACATTAGACAATGTTTTCTCTAGAAAACTATGAATTTAGTTGTTTGTTCGGATGTAAAAGATTTATATTGTTGTGTTTTGGCAGGTATTGAAAATGGAGGGCCAACTATTGAATTATTTCGGCTTCCGAATATTTGCGTCGACTACGAAAATGAAATCAAAAAAAAAAAAAGGGAACCTGTTGGAACCTGGAACCGACCCTGGAACCTGTGACAGGGTAGGTTCTGGATTCCAAAAATTGAGGAACCTGTACCCGAGGGTAGGTTCCACGTTCCATACAGAACCGAACCAAAACCGGGAACCGCTCACCCCTAGACTCTCGAACATTCTCCAATACTCGGTCAATACATGTTGGAAAATCTAATATCTGATCAACTTTCTCGACACTCAAGTCAAAATTTCAATATGCGAGTTTTCAACACGTAATTCCAACATACAAGGTTAATTCTAAAAATTTTCAATAAATGCATATCAAAATATATATGTGTGTGTGTGAAAAATAAAAATAGAGAAAGAAGCAAAATTCTAGTTTTCTCTTCTCTTTTTACTCTTACTTCTCGTGATAAACAATTCACCCAATTTTTTTTTTTGATGACCCAGGGAACCCCCGTACGCCGGCAGCGGCGGAGTAAACCCTGGGGAGGCACGTGAGGACCCACCACCCACGTGCCCTGGGTAAGACACGACTTGCACTGAAGACTCGACGACGCCGTGGATCAAACGCAGGCCCTTTCGTGAGAGGTCCCTTGCTCAACCAGCGACGCCACCACCGCGGGTGGTAATTCACCCAATTTTTTGTCTCTTCTCTTTCGACAAATTTGACACGCGAATCCAAAATATGAATTGCTTATTTTTTCCCTTTCAAATTTTATGAAATATTGAACTGGAGTTGAATTTGTCCAATTGAAATAAAGAATGATATTAATAAATGATGGGTTAATATTTTTAGTATAAATTTATTCTAGGTTTTTTTTTTTTTTTTTTTTTTTAATTTGTGAAGTTGAATCAAATTAATTTAAAATGATAATTTGTTAATTATAACGTATCTCAATGTATCAGAATTTTCTTTTTTTTTTTATAAAAAAATAACATGTCGGCATATCATATCTTATCATGTGTCATGCGCTCACGTTACTTAGGTGGCAATGGTGCCAGTCTAGTGATGCCGGCAAAAGGAATATTCCAACTGTCATAAGAGGAGTGGAGGAAGACGGCAGCGAGAGGGGCGTGAGCTTGGGGGGTGTTGCGCGAGGCAGAAAAAGAGGAGAGAAGGGCTCAGTTTGTGGGGGGGCTGGACAGAGGAAAAAAGAAAAAACACGCAAGGGAGCCTTTCCTTCGGGGAGAGAGAAGAGAACGAGGGAGAGAGAGGAAAGGCTGAGGAGAGAACCTTTTTGGTTTATTTCTAGAGTGACAAAAGCGAGGTCGCCGGAGCTCATTCCAAAGCCGATCAAAGGTCCATCCGGCGTTGTCCTTCATCATTTCAATTTTTCTTCTGTAGCCTTTGAGTGGCTTTAGCCAGAACTCTCTCGCCATCGCCGACCGAGGTCTCGACTCGTCTGATATACCAGGTAAGATTCCCCTTTCCCGAACCCCCTGTCTCGTCCCGGTTTTTGGCAAAAAAAAAAAAAACCGCCTGGGATGATTCATGCTCTCGGCGAAATCTTGTTAAACCGGAGTAATTTCATGTCGAGCTATAATGCTTTGAAAGTTAATGCGTCATGTTTATACCGATAGATGCTTCGGATTTGCGCCCAGAATGCAAGTTCATTAATGAACACCAACTACTTATGAAATGCAGTATGTTTGAGAACCCGAACTCGAATGGAGAATTTCAAGTGACTCGTGATAGACTGAGATGGGTTTAACATGAAAATGTATTGATTTTAGCCTTTATGCATCATGTTTAGTCCGTAGGTTGCAATAAATTTCGCTTCGGAATGCATGCTTAAAATCGCATATCAACCGTTTGATAAAATGGCGAGAGAATGCCGAGTATTGTGATTCATCATTGAATCCCGAGATAGATCCGTTCATGTTTGCTTCCGGGTTGATTGAATCTGCTCACGATATTCTTTTTTCTCTTTGTCGGCTATGTGATTCTATGGGAACGATTGATTGCCGCGAGCGAGCCGAGAGTCCCCTTTGGTGAAGCTCTCACTTCACATCGGCGAATCCTGCTGTCGGGGCTATTCTAGTTAGGCCATTCTCTCCATATTCGTGTATTTATGTTCGCTTTCTTTTTCTGGTTTGCTGATTTTAGAAGCCATGGTTCGCTTAGTTTTGTTTCGGTGAATTTGTTTTGGGTCGCCGGAGTAGACGGCCGGTGATGGGCCGGTTAGCGGTGAGACGATAGGCCGGCGAGTGGTGGCCTCGAGTGGACGACCATGGAGGGTAAGGGCTCGGTTGCGGCCGAGGTTTGGTCGACGTCCCTGGTTCGGTGAAGATGAATTTGGAGGCGGTGGAGGAGTGTTCTCGGTCCGCGAAGAAGAATGAAGGTGGAGGAGTAGAAGACAAAATAGGGAAGAAGACAAAAGAATTAAAAAGAATTGAAAAAAGGAAAATCAATAAAAATTCCAAAAATCTAAAAATACATTAAAAAATCCTTTTATAATACGATGCCGGTCGGATCCGGATAGACGGGTCGGGACAATGGATCGGATCAAGTAAACCCGGTCCGAACCCGTTGCCTAAATATAATGATAATAAAAAATATTAAAATTTCTAAAAAATCAGAATATTCATAAAATTTTAGAAAATTCAGAAAATCATAAAAATTTCGGAAAATTCAAAAAATCATTAAAAATATTAAATATATTTAAAAAATTCACAAAATTCACAAAAAAATCAGGAAAATTTTCAGAAAAATACAAAAACTATGAAAATTGGAAAAAATGTTAAAAAGTGAAAATCCAAAATTGGACAAGTCTTTAGGACTTTATACTAGGGTTCTTTGTTTTGAGTTGTTTTCTCTTTTTTAGATAACGTTTAGGATATTTATGTTTTTTTCTTTGCGTTATACTTGGTTGTGCTTCTTTGATACCTTGGATGTTATTTTCTTTGTTTTAAAATGGTTAGGATGAAACCTAGAATTCTCCAATAGATTGCCATGACGTTAGTCAGCATTCAATCGAGTTAGGCACTAGAAGGACATTAGTCTTACGATTAGTGTAATCAAGTTCTTGAATTTAAAATCTCCGATTGCATAAATTGTAAGATATCCTCCCGTGTTTCATTTGATTTCTAGCCAACCAAAAAAAATTAGTAGCGGGTCTTGTGTCAAAATTTATATAGGATTAATTGATAAAAAAAATGAATGTCCGATGTCACACAAGATATGAGCTTTGGAGAATCCATGTTTATGATTGATGAATCATTTGTGGTGTTAACAATTGAATGGTCTGTCCCTGGTCATCATTTATATGGACCATTCGATTCATCTCATAAGCAAGTATCTTAAACCTAATTTTACCCTCATTGGAAGGGGTCAATGGCAGCATCTTGAATTATAAATTGAGCACAAAATCGTGGAATTTACACTATGGATTTTTTTGTAGTTTGAACGATCCAGGACATTGCTTTTCGACAACATATGCTCCTTGGGTTGTCTACTTTTCTATTAAGATGAAGGTATTGGAATATAATTTGGAAGACATGATGGAAGCAAGAGTTCATTTTGGTGATTTTATTTTCTCATGTGCATTAGATCTGTTCCATGAAAACCATAAAAAATTGTGGTTTTTCAAATTTTTATCTACTTTTCTATTCAATTGATTATGGATTCTATGTTTATTTGATAATCATCTTCAAAACTACAAGTAAGAAAGAGGGATCATGACCAATATTGGCTTATCTTTTTCCGATGTTTTTCTTTTTTAACTCTAGCATATGTTTTTTCTGTGTGAATACTTTATTTTTTCAAAAGTTTGGTTTATAAATGGAAAGTTTATGAAATGGTCTCACAGCTCGTCTGAAACCCAAATCTTCTTCCCGAAAACGTTCAATATCCATTTAATTGGACCTCTCTTGCAGCCAGGCCCCCCTTAAGCCCAAATCCATTCGCCAGGCGTAGAAACGACAATGAAACGGAATTGGCAAAGCGTGGCTGACCAACGGGCATAATTAGGAATCGAAATCTCAAATTGGAATACGAATTGTCCACGGTCATACTTCTCTCTCTCTTTTTTTTTTTTTTTTTTTGATCCTCAAGTGCGTTTGCATTTGGTTTAGTATTTTAAAAAGCCAATTAGGAAAATACAAAGCAGCACAGCCTAAAAGATTTTTGATAAATGTAAATGCCGTTTGATAAACTACAATTTAAAAAGCAACTTTGAGAAAAATGTTAGTTAGTAAAAATATATTTGAAAAGCCCTTTGAGTGATTCTTTGAGTGATTCGTATTAGTTTTTAAATTTTTATTTGTTTAAAATTAAAAAAAAAAAATAATAATGTATGCAACTTTTTAAACATAAAAATTGAGAATAATACTAAAAAAATCAAATATATACAATTTAAAATAAAAAAAGGACCAAAGCTTTCGCCGAATGATTGTTGGTGAGCTGATATGGCGACAGCGACCACCGAAGGTCGCTTGACCTAAAGCAACCCTCGGCAAGGGTCACGCGACCAAGCAGCATGCGACCTAGGCAACCTCACTTAGGTCTTGCGAGGGTCACTTGACTAACGGCCTAGGTCGCATGTTGCCTAGGTCATGTGACCTTGGTGCGACCCTTGCCAAGGTCGCGCAACGGGTGACCTCAACTAATGGCAGCTGTAGCCAAATCTAGTTCGCCGATGGTCATAGCCCTTCGCCATTTTAATGAAGGGTTTGATCCTTTTCAATTAAAAAAAAAAATAACAAGGGACAAAATCGAAATTTTTAAGAATGGTTGAGAGTAATTTTGGAAGGAAAAATAAGTTTCAATATTTACTTAAATGCTAAAAGCCCAATGTTAGTTCTACTAGCATTGGATTTTTAACATTTTCAATATTGACCTTCACTTGAAAGCTCTTTAAAAATAATTGTCAAATGGTTCAATATTTCTCTAACAAGCTGGCCGGTGAGCTAAGAATGCTGAACCAAACAAACTTTATGAAAAAAGGATATTCCAAGAGGCCTAAGTGGGTCTTTGTGATCTCCTGAGGAAGAGAATTTTCCGACTTTTCAAACCAGTTTGAATTAGCGGACTTCAGATTGGCTAGCAGCACCTTGCGATCATCGTCAACAGGATATAGGGCCCACGGGCTTTCTACTTTTCCGGCTTAGGAGCTCTGCCTCAAATCTACCGCCGGTCTCTATCTCTACAAAAAGATGTTCCGCTTTCTCCTTCTTTAAGTACAGAAGAGCTTGGAAGGCAGCTACGGTTTCGTTGGTCAACGCCGTATCGAGTTGAAACGTCCAGGAAGATGGACGGACCCGACGGACGCGATGCAATTAGCAATCTACTCAACTCGGTACTCCTCCATATTCTGTCCTTCCTGCCCATGAGAAACGCCGTCAGGACAGTGATGGTCCCGGGGTTCCGTCACCCCTAGACTTCTACCCGCCACTTGTCTTTCGATCACTGTCCTTACCACGACCGCAAAAAGATGGAAACTGCTTTTGAAGTCGATGACAGATTCATGAATTTTACCGACCACGTGCTGACTCTGCACGAGAGCCCCACGATCGATTCGTTTCATCTTAATTTAAACTTTGCATTTGAGGTGGACCCCTATGTTCTGAAAATGAGGACTATGTAACTCCAGAGAGGAGAAGAACGTGGAACACACTGGATACATGGATTCGTTTTGCAGCGAGAAGAAAGGTTAAGTTCCTCGATTTGGACTTCTTACGGTGTGCTTGGGAGTTCCGACATTGTCTTTACTTCCCACTTAATCTTTACGTGCTGCCAAGCATTGTCCTAAGGTGTAGCAACTTATTAGAGCTGAAGCTGGCTTCCTGTGTGGTCAGACCAGCGGCGGGACGGGTCCAACTGAGGTCGCTTAGAAAATTGTTTATAAAGGATATTCACTTAGGGCTTGTTTGTTTGCAACTTGTTTCTGTTCCTAGGAATAAAAATTTCTGTTTTTTTGTTCTTGGGAACAAAAAAGGAACAGAAACGCGTTTGTTTGCGTTTTTGTTCCAAAACTATTTTTTTGTTCCTAGAAACACATTTGGAATAGAAACAAGAAACAAAAAAAAAGTTATTTCTTGTTTCTGGAACAAAATCTAAAAACACTTCTCTCTTTTTCTTATTCTTTTCTTCTTCTTTTTTCTTTCTTTTTTCTTTGGCCGGTAGCCTCGCCCAACCACGGCGAGGCCGAGCCTCGCCGGCCGCTGGGCAAGCTCGGCCTCGCTAGATTTGGGCGAGATCGAGCTCGCCTAACCCGGCGTGTCGAGGCCAACCTCGCGCTTGGCTGGGCAAGCTCGAGCTCGTCCAGCCAAGTCGAGGCCGAGCCTCGCCCAGCTACGGCGAGCCTTGCCATGGTTGGGCGAGGCCGTCGGCCCTCGTCGGCCGGTCACCGGCCATGGCCGAGGCCGGAATGACCAAAAGAAGAAAAAAAGAAAAAAGAAAAAGGAAAAATAAATAAGAAAGAAAATAGAAAAATAAAATAAAAATATTTAAAAATTAAAAGAAATAAAAAATTATACAAATTTACCAAATGTGTTTCTATTCTTTTTATATTTCGGAATAGATTTACCAAACGTATTTTTTTGTTCAAAAATTGTTCCTTGGAACATAAACACTTTTTCTATTTCTATTTCCAAAAATAATTTTTAAACAAAAACGTTACCAAACGCACCCTTAACTGACAGAAAGTTAGCTAACATACTATCTGGTAGCCCGTTGCTAAAAGAATTGTCTATTGAAGATTGTCATGGCCTCCACGAGCCTAAATTCTGTCGTGGCCCATCCATTGAAGTTTTAAATTTAAAGGAATGCGGCAGTCTTGAAAAGCTTGATCTTACACGATCAGATATCAAACATTTAAACATTGATCAGTATGGGGATCTGAAGCTAGTTTGTCCTAATGTGAGGATTTTGGATATTGCTGTGTGTCTAAATTATGTCAAGGCGACTGACATGTCATCATTGGTTAATACGTCTCTCAGCTTCAGTGATTATTTTAGATATCCTTACCCGAAATATTGTGAGTTCGGACTGCTTCTGGAAAAGCTCAGCCGCAGTCCTTATTTTATGCTATGCAATTTGTGCATACTAGCATGGTTTCTCTGCTTTTGCTCTGACCTATTTTGTCTTGCTTTGAGGTACTTTTGAATGATTTGGGTTCTGATCCTTCAGGTGAGGAGTATTACTATTTGTTCGATTGGATATTCTCACATTTCAACTGTCCTAAAATTTGTAGAATAGAAGATGGGTGAACTGATTCTGGATGGGTCTTACTTGAAATGGACAGCGGCTGTGCCGTTTCTCTGCTTTGGCTTCTGTGTTCTGTAGTTTTTTTATGCTTCAGTTCATCAGGTAATGTCCTAGATGAACGGTAAAAGAAAATATTATTTACTTAGGCTGGGTTCTTTTATTATGCCCACCTAAACTTTTATAAGGTGACCTTCCTTGCATCTGCCGGCCTATAAACTTTGAGCAATTGTAAACTATGATCCATAACCTATTCATGTAACTGAAAACTACAGCTTGTTAGGTGTCTGTCTTCCTTGTGTCCTTGTTTGCTTTGTGGCATTTTGTTGACGATATTGTTTTCACTTTTTACGTGACATGTGTTATCATTTTAAATGTGAATGTACATGCTCTTGTGATTTGCCTTTCTAAATATTCTATGATAGCTAATTGAAAATTTCCTGACATGACTCTGAATTGAATGGTATCATATAATTTCATTTCAGTCAGTCCATACATACACATGCGCTCGAGTGCCCACAATGTATGTCCGATAGTAATTTTCATTCAAAGTCGGTCCAAGTAATTCTTTTAAAGCCAGGTATTAACTACATGGGAACTGACAAATCAGCCATGCCCATCTTTCGCCTGGAAGTATGTGACACTTGAACTGCGTCTGAATACGTGGTACCTCCCCGGCATCTCTAGCTCGTTGAGGAACTCTCATTTTCTTGAGACACTCACTATCTATGTTTATCCTGGAAGAGATGAAGATGACTCCGAGGTATAAATGCTTGAACGTAACATTTTGTTGGCATATTAGAACTTGGAATTAATGGAGATTGAAAAATCACTTTAAATTTCTAGCTTGCGAGCGGGGTGTAAGCTTGCATTTGAGTTCAACGGCTTTAGTTCTTGGATTTTAGTGGACAGCACATTTCCTTGTCGGGAGGACCAGCTTAAGCATGTTAAGATATATGGTTATGTACTCGGAGCCGATGTCATTGAGCTCATTGATTTTCTGCTCAAGAATGCACTGTGTCTTGGAGAAAATGGAGATTTCTACCAAGAAGACTCTGCAGGTGAGAACAGGTAGCAAGTTCATGTTCTCCGGTGACATTGGTCGTCCATCAAAGGATTATTATACATTGGACCCGCCGCTAGAGTTTTCACGAAGTTGTTAAGTTACCTGTGGGCCTCAACAAGTGCAAGTAATTCACCGCGTTAGATACTCGGTATTGGAATTGTGTTCACCCTTTATTTTGGACAACCCTTGATGTTTCTATACCAGGCATGTCTCACATTTGGTAGACTTTACTGGGCTTTATGATGAATTCGCCCCTTTGCCTCAGGTCTATGATTAAACATCCACGACTCTGTGCAGGCAGCTTTATGAATATTTTGATGATGGATGTGCCATTTTTTTTTAAGTATGTTTCTCTTAACAGCTTTTCTTTTCATATTCCCAGCTCTTGCAAATAGTTCGGCTAAAAATTTTTTCAGTAAGATTTACTTGAACAATCTATTGACACTAGTTACAATCTGTTCATGAGTTGGCCTTTGCTCTTTACAAAAGTAGTTGGCCTTCACTCTTGTGGCTGCTGTTTCTCTCTTGGTTTTTCATTTCAGAGGCTGCCATCTTTGTTCTTTCGCTTTTCAGGTTTAGCTACCCTTTTCTTTATCTTGAAAAGAAGTCAATGCAGTTCAACATATCTTGAAAAGAAGTCAATGCAGTTCAACATTCTCAATGATTACTATCAATATCAATATCAGTACAATCCGAAGCTACATTGTACCATAAAATATTGAGTTGTGAAGTCCTCCAAGTTGGTGTCTTTTCTTGATGTCTGCCCTAAAATCGTTATTATATGTGCTCTTCTTGCAAATTAACAAGATCATTTTGTCCCTTATTTGACATGCGAGTTCTTTTTCCTTTATAGATAACATGAGTATCCAAATTTTTTTCTTTACTTAAGGTAATTTGGTAGTCAACCCCTTATACCCTTATACTATGAATTGCATCAAATCAATCCAACTATGTATTTACTTCATCCCCTCCAGACATAGGTTTCCAAGGAGACTTTTCATAGTAACATGTCCATCGAGCATTGATCGGTATACCACGCACTTCCTCCGCTGCAATTCCACGATAATAAGTGGTGCTCAAGTATGGGATTTTACAAAATAAGCACTTCCAAATTGTTTTCTGGAAACCTAACAGGAACAACGTCAGGTTCGATCCAAGTCAAACTGAACGGGATTTGATAACTTGAACAGAACTTTTCTTGGTCAATTTTATTAAGTCGTAGTCCGAGTTGCTTCTTTCACACTCCTCCACGTACTTCCTTGAATTGGAATTCTTTGTATTCTGGGAGCTCCATCTTTAAGGCTTCGATCGCTTCTAAGCGGAGTGACTCCTCCCTGGTATTTCTACCTCACACAGGAATTCTTATTGTCACGAGATCCTCACTAGTTGTGCTCATCCTGGACCTCATCGCATATTTACATATGAATTTCCATTCAATCTATCGCAAGGGTTGGAGACGAAAGAGCGGCTTGCATTCAAATTTTAGCATGTCAAGCCGGGCCGGATGCAAGCACGTGACTTCGATGGCGAAAACTAGTGCCTCGAGCAATAAGCTTAAGCAATGTAAAGATACGGGGATATGTCATTGAGCTCATCTAGTTTCTACTTGAGAGTGCGCGATCTTGGAGAAGATGTCAAAAACAAAGCAATTTACGTCTCGCGTTTTTTTCCCATGAATTATCGGGTCATCCAGGTTACCGGGTGCTTTTTAACCTTTCTAGCTCCTCTTCGATTTCCCACGCTTTTTCCTCACGGAAAAGGAGGAGGTTGAATTCTGATTTTGGGTGGTTCCCGGCAGGCTTGGTCACTTGGCTTGATTCTTGTCGCTCTCCAAGCGTGTGTAGAATGTACTGCCTGGGTTCAATCGTCCAATCCCGTTTCCAACATATTTCTGTTTAGCCCCTGATTTCTCTATCAGATCCATTTCTTGTTTGTTGCAGTGGTTCTGATCACATCATAGTGTCCTGGAGTAGATCAACTTTGGAGATCAATAATGTTGTCGGGCAAAGAAGCAATGCGGAAAGTTTGAAAGGGCCATAAAGATGGTAGAAATGGTGTAATCAGTAATTTCCTGGACCTGGTCCTAGTCTACATACGCAAAATTATCTTTTGATCAGTGTGCTTACCAAAATTGGGAAGAGCAGATAGCGCACAATGGTCTCGAGCGTGATGGCAAGTTCTTAAATTTCACCAGCCATGTATTGAGCCCCGCACGAGAGCCCGACAATTGCTTGGATAGTTGTCTATTGGAAAGACGCTATGGTCTCCAGAAGCTCTGATTCGACAGGTACCCGTCAATTGAAGAATTGAACCTCAACACGTGCATGGGTTGAAGAAACTTGATCTTGCTTGCTCGGCCACAAACAAATTAATCGTTGTTGTTGATACTAGCAAGTCATGTAAAAAGACAAGATCTATGCTTAAATTAGGACTTCGCATTTCCGGGTCGATGAAGTGTGTCAAGTTAACCAATTACTAATCTCCGATTGATGCATCACTCTACTTCGGTTATCACCTCAAATGTTCTTGAAAGGCATACTGTGGAGTCAGAGTGCTTCTCAAGAAGCCGAGAAGTAGTGTGTGTTTTATGCCATACACTTGTTGTATCCTGGTAAGGTTTCTCCACTATTGCTCTAACCTCATTTATCTTGCTTTCGAGGTACTTTTAAAGAATTGAGCCGACAGAGTCACATAACTAGGGGTATTGAGCTGACATGTCGGTTATGTAACTCTGTGAATAGCATAGGCCACCCCAACAGGAGCCCTTGTGAGCTCCACCATCTCACCCTATGTCACGCCCCGATCCTCAGGCACGCGCACATCCCTTAACTTCTTGGTCGATTCTAAATTGCGATATCCCAGGACTATGTATCGCCGACCCTTTCATTTATATATGCACATGCGGAAGTGGTTATAAATCCCCAGACAATAAAACAATGGGATATACAAGTAGGACTAGAAACCAGAACCTGAAGACCACATCCTTATGATCATATACAAGTCATACTAAAACAACTGGTTTCTATTCAAATTGATTCTATAGCAAACGTCATCAGGATCCTACTTCGGATCATCCTCGGGGTTCTCCTTCACGTACTCCTCCTCAGGTTCCTCAACAGGGATCTCCTCGTCAGATTCATGCTCCTTAGGCTCCTTATCCAGGTCCTGAAATGGTTATTCAATAACCACTGAGACAACGTCTCAGCAAGTTCTACCCTCTAAGACCCGATTAGTAAACTAATACACCTTAGGGTCGCCTATGCACAACATGAGTCGAGGACTTACCTTGGCCTCGATTCCACCCGCATATTAGCACAGATCATACAGCACCAAGCAATCATATTATAGATCGAAGCATCGATCTAATCGACCTAGTCGATTACACACCAAGAAGACCCCTCACGGTCATCTCTATTCAATCATTCAATTCACAATATCAACCCAAGGCAATGAATCACATCAAGTCACTCTCAGATCGAATCATCGATCAATCGACCTAGTCGATTATAAGTCAGTCGAATCATTTCTAGGTCATTCATCCAACACCAAGCAATTCCTTAGATTTAGTGGCTTTACGGTCCCACCCGACCTCATTAATATCTAGTGGCTTTACGGTCCCACCCGACCTCATCAATATCTAGTGGCTTTACGGTCCCACCCGACCTCATCAATATCTAGTGGCTTTACGGTCCCACCCGACCTTTCCAAGATTTAGTGGCTTTACGGTCCCACCCGACCCTTTCAAGATCTAGTGGCTTTATGGTCCCACCCGACCCTCTCAAGATTTAGTGGCTTTACGGTCCCACCCGACCCTTTCAAGATTTAGTGGCTTTATGGTCCCACCCGACCTTTTCAAGATGCCAGACTATGTCACCGAGCCACGTGCATTCTCCAGGAAGACATACCGAGTCTCCGAGCCACGTGCATTCTCTAAGGCTACCTTTTCGCCAAGATGACATATCTAATCACCGAGCCACGTGTCCTTCCCCTGTGTGACACTCCAATTCACCGGTTCACGGGCATTCTCCAGGTGATTTACCAACGCACTTTCGATACTAACAACCGATACTCAACCAATTCTCAATCACATAACTAAACATCGCATTCTTTAAGAACATAACTTAAAAATGCACAATTAAATCCATTCGACACGAATTAAAGCTCAAATAAATAAACGAACCGCCTCCACGACAATCAAGACGAAATTCGGTCACTGGCCATCCTAAAGTTGAATTTCCGGAAAATAAATAATTAAATAATTAATTTCGAAAATTAAATAAATAAACATAATAATTCAATTTAGCACAATATAAAGTTTCAATTAAATAAACGGATCGCGCCACGATCATCAAGATAAAATCCCGGTCACTGGCCATCTCAGTTGAATTTCTGGAAAATAATTAATTAAATAATTAATTTTGAAAATTAATATTTAATTCCTAAAAATACCACCTAGGCCCGAATCGCTTAATTAACACCCGATAAGGGACGGGAAAAATCCCAAGAAGCATCCAATAAATACTGCATGCAATTCTCTATCTAATTACACTAATTACATCACTAATATACAAAGCAATTGACTAATAATCCCTAATCCATTCTAATCTAACAACCTAATTACACTTAATTAACACTAATCAACCTTTAAGCGTAATTAGCAAACTAAGAAGGCATTAGTGAGTAAAACTCACTCAAAACGACGGGCTCGACGTGAGGATCGACTTTCCCCAAAGCGGGCCGAGCATCCGGGCTCGGGAAAACGGCCAAAACGGGCCAAAAGCCTCTGCGATACCCATTTTCTGCACTCACTGATCGCTGCTGGAAGTGGGCGAAGAAGGGCGGATCCAAGGCTGAGATGGCGAGGCAAGGGCGGCTAGGGCTAGGCGGAGCTCCGACAGGTTGAAGTGGCGGCACATGGTGGTCGGAGGTGGCTGAATCGTGGCCTGAGATGGCCAAAACAAAGCTGAACAGAGGTGGTTGGGAGCTGGGGTCGCACGGCGGGGCGGTGAGAGGCGCGGCCAAGCACGGCTACACGCGCGCTCGCGCGGGGACGGGCGACCGGCGACAACGGCTCCGGTCCAGCAACGCCAGCTGCTGCCCCAACTCCGGTGTCCTCCCAGATCTGGAACCCCGAGCAGTGAACGAAGAGGAAGACAGAGGGTGGACGGCGTTCAAGCGGGTGAGCAGGAGATGGACGGCGGCGGCGTTCCGGCACGATAGCGAAGGCAGCTCCGGCGTGGCCGCGGTTCCTTCAACGCTGCTGGCCGCTGATTCCGCTTCTGCAGATTTTCGAACCAGCCGAGAAGGAGAAGAAGAGGATGTAACCGGCGTAGCAGAAGAGGGAAGAGAAAGGCGGAGGGCGGAGCAGCGGCGCGAGCGAGGCAAAGCGGCGGCGGCGACTCCAGCTTCGGCTGCTGGTTGCGACGGTGATCTGCTTCTGCTTCGCTGGTCTTCGACTTCCATGGTGTCGTGCAGCTGAAGATGAAGATGCAGGGGAGAGAAGCAGCGACAAGGAAGAAAGGGGGAACCGGTTTCCCCTTTTTCCTCTCTCACTCTCTCTCTCTTATGTCACCCTCACGTGAGCCACCATGGGCTGTCCTCCACCCACCATTTTTTAGGCCCAAAATACCCCTTCTAGAAGACTTTGGTTAATTTAAAATATTGGGCCTATGGGCATACGAATTTGCTTGGTTTTATTTCCAACGCCTTAATTCCTCTTGAATTAAATCAAATTGACCTCCCTTAATTTCATTCAACACCTCGTCATTCCAATTGGTATTTTTCCTTCCCAATATAGCCCACTTGCATCCCAATTTCACAATCCCTGGCTTTAATCGAACAAAAACGGCCCTATTTATCCAATCGAATTTAGAACCTAAAAATCTGGATGTCACACCCTAAGCATGGGAAGTTATACTATACATGCCTACTTGGCAGTAGCCACATCGGAATATATGACGGGGAGTCTATCTTCTCCCTCGGTGGCCCCCTCGTTGCTAGGTGAACATTTTTCTTCCCCACCTAGCTGGGAATAACCCCACATTTTACATCTCAGAGTTTAGACGAAATAATTTAAGGATGTGTTTAGTTCCAAAGTACTTTTAAATGATTCAATTGGTAGTCCTTGAGCAAGAAGTAATACTCTCTGTTTGACTAATTTTTCTCAAATGATTTTGAAACTAGGTTTAATGTCCAATCTATTTTAGTCTCTTCGTTCTTGTTGTCCCGAGACTGCCGATGAGGTAATATGAAGAGGTAGTAAGGAAAAAAGCTATTCGCTCACACCAGCATCTATTTAATAAAAACACCATCTAAATTACTATTGAAAATATAGAGAAATGTGTCTATTAGAACGAGGTTTGGACACTTGGAGTGCCATAACTTGGCATGGAGGGACACTTAAGTGCCGTAACTTTGAAATGGTACACTTAAGTGTCAATATCGGAATAAAATGGAACACTTAAAGTGCCACTCCGGGGAAAATTCGATCAAATGACTGACATGGCAATTTTTCGAAGATTTTGGTCCAAAACGGTGTCGTTTTTACATGCCGACATGGCGAGAAATGAAAAAACGACGATGTTTCGTGTCCGACATGTAAATAATAATATAAAAATTAATTAAATTATATTTAAACTTAATTTTATTTAAAATATTCAAAAAATTAAGAAAAATTAAGAAAATTTTAAAAAAAAAATTAAAAAAAAAGGGAAGGTCGAAGGGGGCGGTTAAGGGCTGAGCCCTCACCGCTGCCGCCTCCCCGCCGTCGCCGGGAAGGGCCGTTGACGGAGGGGGGAGGGTCGGCCGGGGTCGCCGGCCCCCGACTGACCGGCGGCAAGGGCGGTGAGCCCTCGCCGGATTTTCGCCGAAGTGGCACTTAAGTGTTCCATTTAACTTCGAAACTGGCACTCAAGTAAGTGTACCATTTTAAAGTTATGGCACTTAAGTATCCTCCCGTATCAAGTTATGGCACTTGGTTTGTTCTTCTACCCTATTAGAATATAGTATCTTGAGAAGAGGTGTCTGCATTTATTTTATTTTAAAAACATATTCATCTCTACAGTGCTTGTTCCTTATATTTGTCAAGTTATATTTGGCGGTTGGTGCTACTAGAGGGTGAGACGAAAGGAGAACATATGAGAAAGAATCTTTGTTACGATTCTAACAATCTATTCATGTTTATCTTTAATTGCATTTCTTTTGGAATAAGCAAAGAGAACTGAAAATTGTTGTTATTTGTGACGAAGGTCTCTCTTGTTCACCCCTTGCTTATGTTGTATGAGGTGCTCTGTCACGCAGTAGGCAACATTTCTGAATTCTGCATTGCGCCATCCGAGAGATCTTATATTGGGCAGGCTTATTCTCTCGTTGGTATTCTTCATGCTAGGATGCTTCTGCCTCTTAACCTGGAAGTGGCAGGAGGGCCTCTTCATGTAAATGCTAGGTAGTATCATGAGATTTCGAGACGAAAACAAGCACATGCTAAGCTTGAAAAGCAAACATCAAAGTTAGAAAAGTGAATTGCCTTTTTCATGCATATTGATTTGGAAGCTCCTTCCGGACTTTGCTAGTTATAAAAATTAAATATAAAGCTTTTATTTATTTATTTATTAACCTTAGCCACATGCTACACTGTCATTAAATGCTATTTTTAGGAAATTCTATTTTGTGGGAAATAGTTTGACTACATACTTCATCTTCATTATAGCTTTTGCAGCTATAATAGCATTTAATTCATTGGGGATAAACTCACTTGATATCTTTTCTTTGCTCGTTCTTTGATATGGTGTCGTTCCTTTCTCTTGTCTTGGTTTAATTGGATCTATAGCTGTATCTTCATGAGTTGTGGCACTAGCATGCCATGAGAAGAGTCAGGGGAAGTGGAGGGTGGAATCCAAGTAATCTCAAGGCTTCGAACGATGCAGCTGAAAGGAAGGGCAAAAACTCTATTACGGCTCTGTCTTTCGATTCTGCCAGTTCATTGGCCTTTGAACCTTCGGCCCCGACTCCTCGGAAACCTGGAATTCATCTACTAATCACATGGCAAGAAGGTCGCAAGTAGGGGTGTTAACAATTCGATTCGTTTCGAGTTTTTAGAAAATTCAAATCAAACCAAACCATTAGGATGAGCAGCTAAATCGAACAAAATCACGACTTGAACTGAATATGACTTGAATGAAAACCGAGTTTGATTTGATTCACTTGTTTGGTTTTCTCTTCTTCTTTTTCTAGTGGGAAAAACGCCTTTATTTTTAATATAATTTTCTTGTGTTTGTTTTGTTTTTATTTGGGTGGGGGCAGGGGACTAGACTAATCCGGTCTAGAAAAAATAGAATAAAAGGACAGTTGAAGTGATTTACATAATTATGACAAAATCAAAGGGAAAAAAATTGGATGGTTATTCAATGAGTGTGCAATGTGTATTGTAAGAGCAATTTGGGAGAGTTAAAAATAAGAGGGAAGACACTTTATCATTTAGATAACTCGATTCACTTGCAATTGTCTTTGTTGGTGGGCCTGTCAATTCTTTTGAGTTTCATTCTTAATATGTAGTCAATATGGTGCTACATTGAGCAAATAAATTGCATCTCCTTCAACTATTGCTTTGTAAAGCTACCTCTCTATTTCACTTCAATATAAATCCAAGCTTCGTAATTGCATTATGCTTTTAGAATTTGGCTCTAAGACGGCCACAAAAGTCAATTCCTTCCGAACGAACATCAACATCCTTAACAAAACCATTGTTTTGTTGACCATTGGAAATTCTTTAAATTTGTTGACCATGCCATTAGCCCGCAAAACCGATGACATTATTACTTCGTATGTGGACACAGATTAATATAGTTTTGATTGGTGTATATTGTGTATAGGCAAAAGCTTATGCATTTTAGTCCACAGGTATGTTGTTACCGATAAGAATATATATATATATATATATATATATATATATATATATATATATATATATATATATATATATATTTAAAGATACATGTGTTAGGTTCATTGGACAAGCTTATGCATTCATTCTAATATGTCCTTTAGCCTGTTGTGGTGCTCTGTCATTGGTAAAGATGCCAAGTGTACTTAAAAGTTATGTATGTGCTAATCTATATGGGGTTTGTGGCTTGGTTTCTGGATTTGGTATCGGTTGCGTGTACTTATAAGATGTCCATTCTCTCCGAGGATCAGACTTTCGCATGAATTTTGAACCCAAGAGAACATTACAGTTAAAAGAGTTAAGAGTTCACAGTGGTGTCTCAGGGAATGTAGCTCCCCAATATGGTCAACCAAAGAATTTCCTCCGTGTTCGCCCACAAGTTGCAGTAATCGAAGTTGCACCTCCTTTGGTTTATGCTTTGTAAAGTCTCCTTCATTTTCGCTTCTTAAGCTTCGAAGGAATCGGGCTTCGTAATTGTGTTTTGCAGGTAGCACTTGGCTTTAAGATGGTTGCGAAAACCAATTCCTTTTTCTGAATCGAACATTAAAATCCTTAACAAGAAGCATCAACCTGTTGACATTGTAAATTTTTCTAAATCATTGACCAAGTCATAAGCCTAAAAGGATAATGACACTAATAATAATAATAATATGACAAGATTAATTCATATATCGGTGCAAATGAATGTAGTTTGAGTGGGGTTTATGATGTGGAGATAACAATTTATGCATTTTAGTCTACAAGCATGCGGTTACCAGTAAAAGTAAAAATTTTCCTCCAAAAAAATTGAATGTATTTAAAAGTTATGTATGTGCTGATTTTTTTTTTCTAAAATCCTTTGGCTCATGGATTACTGTCCTTAATGAGAAATAATCATTCATGAAAGTAGTATATATACTAAACTGAATTTTGATATGGACATAAGTTTCGCGTAAATCTTGCTCCACTAGATCTAACAGCTTGATTGAACTTAGTAAACATATTGGCTACTCGAAATTCCTACTCATTGCTAGATAATGTTGCTTTTATTTATTGTTCTTGGAATTCAATTACTTATCCATCATGTGATATTTGTACTCGTTTGTGGAATTTATGGTTCATCTTTATCATTTCGCACACAATGGACTTTTTAGTACACTCCAACTTTCCCAAACTTAATGAATATATGTAGCCCATTTCTCCATTATTTGTGTACCTCCTCCACTTTTTTGTAGGACTGTAGACTAGTAATTAGAGCACTCAAGGATGTAACTCAGCTAATATCAAACTATTAAATGATTCAATCCATCAAATCAATACTTTAAAAGCTCAATTGTATAGTAACAACACTATTAAGAACTGACTCAACATTTACTCCCGGTTCGTGATAGACATGTACAAATTATATGTTTGATTTGGTATAACTGCACATCACTGGTCTAGGAGAGATCCGACCCCAAAGCACATGAAGGATGAGGCGGGTCATTTGCATTGCATTACTTGACCCTGACTTTTTCACGCTCTCACCCACGGCCATTTAAAATGTCTTATAAATTGGATTTTTATGTTTCGTTTAAGAAGGTTTTCTTTTTCCTTTTTGGCCGATGTTTGCAATTGGAATGTTGCAAAAATTGATAGTAATTTTGATTATCTTTTTGATATCTATAAAATGTCTTAAAATATAAATTTCATTCTTCATTTTTATTTTGATATTCTACTAGATTCTTTTTCATATTTTAATTTAACTTAAGCCATTAGGTCATTGATACGTTCTGGGGTAGTTAAAAGTAATTTAAACATATGTACAGATGGTGATAACTAACTTAGTGACACTTTTTATCAACCAAATGCAATAGGATTTAAATCAATTTATGGCAAATCTAACCAAATGGCGATTGCAATAACAAACCAAAACTTGTTCTCTAGTTTTAGCTCGACCACAAAGTGATTAAACTTCCATTAAACAAATTTTTTAAGATGCATCGGGGGTAAATGTGTGTTTACAAGACATGCCAACTTTTGAGACCAAAATATGACGTAAAAAATATTACTTCAACCTAAATGATAGGGAAACTAAAGTACGTGAAAGGTTAAGTGCGAAGATTGAAATTGAAGAAAATTAAAAGGAAAGTTCTGGAATCAAAGGAAATCAAAAGAAACACTAGAGCGATGACCACTAAAATTAAAATGAAAGTGCAAACACAGAAAAGGAAATCACTAAGAAACTCCACCGAAATTGAAATATCCTCAAAGTTACAAGCACATTGATGCTAAATTGCAAACATTGAAATGGAAGCTACACTGTCATTCTCAATGCACATGATGAATAACAAACTATAATCTAAAACTGAAATTGAAAGACGTTAGTTCAACATAGGAAATGCTCCGGAAGGAAATTCGGTGAAGTTTTGGCATAGCTTGCGGGACCCCTATTTTTCTGAGTTATTTTTATTCATACTCCCGGGATTTTGTTTGACGATTATTGGAAATCATGTGTGATCCCCCTCTCCCTCCATATTTCCATGATTTTCTTTATTTCCACGATTTTAGTAACTTCCAAGATAATAATTGTGTCATGCAATAAATTGCCATTTTATTCATGAATTAATCTAATTTTGCAACCACTCCAGCTCTTAACTCAAACAAGTTGAGGTACCCTTTCTTTAATATGATTGAAATGGTAACCAAAACACCTCAGATCGACCTGAGGTCACACGATCTTCAGACGAAATTAAACCGGCGATCTTCAGACGAAATTAAACCGGCGATCTTCAGACGAAATTAAACCGGATAAGCTCCGAATCGAAGTCGGGGTTAGTATGACTTGATGCTTCAAACTTCTCTCTGCTTTCCTAACTCATAGAGATAATTGAATCACTCCGACATAAATTTTCACCACCGAAAGAAGATAAAGAACACTGCTGTAAAAATGCCTAAAAGAGGTAGTGTTGAAAATGTAAGAGCACCAGTGAGAGTAATATGTTGAGAACTATCATTTACATTTCTTTGATTTTACCATCTCTTTATCTTACTGCATTTCACATCATATTTCCCCCCATGAAATTGTTTCATCATTTTGATGGCATGCATCATGTGATTGATAAAGCTACTTTTGATATTTAAATTGAGCCGACCGATAATGACCCAGTTAGTCTTGGTTGTCTTTACCATTTCACTGGTGAAAGTTCACGCATTATTAATTCATATTGAAAACCTCTCATTTAGTCCTAGCCCCATAGACCCACCTTTTTCTTTGGAGTCTTTTTTTTTTTGGTCTTACCAATCTCTCACTATTGCGTAACATAGGTGTACAGTGTTGCTACACATGTAAAAAATTAGAAGAATTAGAAATTTGCGCAACCTATTATAGAATTAATTGCAAATCCCATCCCCCAAGTAAATCTTTACATCCTAAGTCTAACGTCTTTACATTTGGTTGTCATAATAATAAGTAAAAAAGTTACAAAAAAAGCCAAATTAATCTCACTGTGACACATTTAATCCAAACTTGTATTTATGTGACATATTTATCATTTCTCAAAGTTTCATTAGATGATTTTTCAATCAAACTAACATCATTAGCCTCGTGTGCATCATGTCAACATCGTTTACTTTTCAGCGTTTATGTAGATAGATTTTTAATAGTTCTTATTAACGGAACTTTAATGGATGGAAAATGTATTACACGGTTAATAGTTTGGGATTTTAAGTGTTACAAAAAGAAAATGTCTAGAGTATATGTGTCACAATAGGCATAATTAGACATTTTTTTTTTTTTTTTTTTTGTGGCTTTTGCCCTAAAAACAACTAGCAACACTATTACTAAGTTGAAGATATCCATATGTAAGAGAAATAGAGATAAAATCATGCATAGAGCGTGTGCCCAAGAGAGAGCTAAACATCTCACAGTAAAGATAATCCCATATAATTTGGAAAAGATAATAATTTCTGCGGACCATAAAGTCATTGTTGTCACACGCCTTCTAAAAAAAAATACTATTTACATATCTATCCTCCTCGGCTGCATAGTGTCTTGTTGTTACCCTTTAGTGAGGCCAACACCCTATTGAAGCCATGATGATCACCGCCATCATTTATCACCATGTAAGGGTGAGCATAATACTGGAATTGAATGGAAATCGGGGAATCGGATTCATGGCAGCTGATCCAATTCTAGGTTTTAGAGTGAGAGAGTTCGACTTTCGGTTTCACTTTTTTAAGAACCGCCGGTTCCCAATCCGGTTCGGTTTATAGGAACCGAACCGAGAACTGGAACCGGACCGGAAACCCTAAATCCCCGATTACATTCTCCCGTTCCCCAACTCAATTCCATTTCTCTCTACTTTCACCTCTGTCTCTCCTTGCACGACGTTCAGCCCTTGTGCGACGCTGCATCTCCACGCTTTCTTGTCTTTTTTAAGATCGACCTCGACCTCGACCTCCATTAATTCCTCTCCCTCCTCAGACCAAAACCACGAAAATTGCGTTACCTGCGCCCCCCACTCTCTCTCTCTCTCTCTCTCTCTCTATCTCACTACAGCAACCGTCATCCAGCAGGTAAGCTTGTTGCTGGATCTGCTCGATTTCGTGCTTTATTCGATTGCTGAATCTGCGTGTGTGCGTACAATTACGCGTGTGTTTTGTTTGTCAAATTGGCTTGAGGCTGGTTGTATATGTTGCCGGCGTTTGTTGCTGCTGATTTTACGTTTCGATTGATTCTGAGTGCTGGGGATCAAGGCCTGATCTGATAATCTTGGAGTTATTTCGATTGTTGCCTTCTTTAGCTCGCTGCTTGGCTACGATTGGTCTAGGGCTTTCGTTAATAGGCTCAATCGGATATGTTGCTTTGTTAAGATGATTGACTGCACGATTGTTGGTACTTGGATATTTTTGAATTCATGATGGATTACCAATGTTGAGCTCGAATGAGTACTTCCTTAAAGGGTGCTATCTGGTGATTTTAAGCAACTGATTCGTAGAACCTTGGGGAATGGTCGATGAGATTATCTGCTCAACATCTAGTGATCTTGAGCAACTGACTATTCGAGTGAAGCTCCCTGATTTGGGCAATAGCTGAGATAAAAGGTGGAAGGATCTCGGTCTTTTGCCCGTCTTGCATTACTGAGTAGATTTACTCAATGAGTTTACATTTTCCCTTTCCCTTCTGATTGTTGTTTGGCTGGTTTTGTGGGCTGGATTCACCTCTGTCCCAAGACACAATTTGTCTCGATTGCACTGGAGTTTGTGGGATGAAATCATTTTCATGCTATAGTTGAAGTATTAGATGCAAGAAAATGCTACCTTGGCTTGAAACTTGTTTTGCTATTTTGTAAATGTTTGATCTTTATTTTGAAATTTCTAATGATGTTGTGCATATATGAAGTTGACATATCAAGATAACATCCCTAGTATCCCAAGTATCTTTGTTGTTCAAGGCGTCCATACTATTGTCACTGGATTAGGATTGACTTGATGGATGCTTGTTGAAAGGTGCCCCAAAAGCTTTTTAATTCTTCTGCAGGCTTACTTCTTGCTGTCATCTTTCTTTCCTTTTTCCTACATCCCATTTTGTTTGTGGTCCTAGATATTGTCTTGATCAACATGCTAGTCTCTCGTGAATTCTATTGCATCAGTTTAATGTATAACATCAAAGCACTTGGTTGAGGAGGACACTAAGTTTCGATGAGATAGGACTTGCCTATCGCTTTGACGATGTTTTGTTTGTTATACTTTATCTTGTTATTTTATCATCATTAACCAGTACTTCTGTTTTATAATCTTATAGGTGAAATTGAACTATATCTTTCAAGAATGTCATGACTTCTCATTTTAATTATATTTATTTGAACCGTAATGCCAAGGAAAACTAGTCTTTTGTATTCTGTTTGATGAATGACAAGCTTGTTTAGTACTCAATAGACCAAAAATGATCTAGAGGTTCCTTATTTGGTTGACTGAATCAATAAGAAGCTTTCATTTTTATTGTTGCGCTCATTTTCGTTTTGCTTAACTCATAATGAAACCCAAAAAAAAAAAAAAAAAAAAAAAAAAAAAAAAAAAAAAAAAAAAAGACAGAAGAACTTGTTAGATCCTATAACCTATAATAGGGTAGGTTCCAAGTTTCAACAGGTAAGTTTCAGATTCTTAAAAAATGAAGAACCTTACCCAAGGGTAGGTTCCAAATGGAACCTGTAAGGAACTTGGAACCACTCATCCCTATCATTGGGTAGGGTTGACTAGTCATCCCCACCCCCTCCCCTCTCTCTATCTCGCTCGCTTGCACATGGTTGTGGCTGACAAATCCATTGCAGTTCTCTATAACATTGGAATTGTTTTCTATCTTTTGGTAAAATGTATGAATTTTTTTTCATGTTGAACTAAATGTTAATTGCTTACTTTTCCAATTTATGCGAATAATGTCAGCTTGTACATGTTATAGTGATAACACATTGAAATCAAAAGGGACCCAAAGTATCCTCCCGTTTTTTTTGACAATGTTAAGTTTAAGACTTGGTTGTATATGGGATGCGTGGTGATTTTGTTGGGATTTTTAGGGGTGGTTGGCTCATTTTTTGTTCTCTACCTGAAGACATTATCTGATTTCTGTAGACTGTGTGGTGATTTTTCTTTCATTTATTTCTTGTGTTTGGGTTTAAAGAACTTTGGAATGCCAAATGAGTCTTCATGGGACCTGATATTCAATATATTGGAGCAAAAAAAAAACTGTGTGAGAGCATCTAGTGTTTCTAGAGTTTGTTTATTGATAAAAATAAGTGTTGATTTATTTATTATTGGCAAAGTTATCACCTAATAGACCCTATTCTATAATTTTAGCTCTTTGAATTTCACGTCGCGTTTCACATGGCAAAATCAAGAAGCAAACCAAAATTAAGGACTGCTCACCACCCTCTCTCTCTCTCTCTCTCTTTTTGATTTGCCATTGATAATAGAACCTTTTTTATCCATCATAATTAGGAAAAAAGAAAAAAGAAAAAAAGAACGCATGACCCTTTATATGCACCAACTCCTCATGCTCACATGCCTCGTCCCTCTCTCCCTTTGCTATCCTCCAAATCTCTCTCTCTCTCTCTCTCTCTCTCTCTCTCGTGCTCTCTCTCTCCCTCCTTCACTGGTGTCTACTTGCTAATGCAGAACGTTAGATGAGAAATGTACAAGTTAATTTGATTTTAAACTGAGCTGGCCAAGTTTTAAGGTATCGGTACTCATTTGCCTAATTCATATCCAATATCTCAGCTCATTAGCCAGACCACGCCACACTAACCTCATTTTCTCTTCAGGAAAGAGAGATATCTGGAAATTAATAAACTTCCTACCTATGGCAAACTCAAAGGCTGGAACCAGTAATGATGCTACACCAGCATCAGGAAATGAGAACCAAGTGTTCTTGAGTTTCAGAGGGCCAGGTTCTCATCATGGATTCACAGACTTCCTCTATAACGACTTGTCAGATGTCGAAGTCCGTGTATTTAGGGATGATGATGAACTTCGCATTGGAGAAATAATTAGTGACAACCTGCTAAGTGCTATCAATAACTCCATAATTTACATACCCATCTTCTCTCAGACTTATGCTTCCAATAAATGGTGCCTTTGGGAGCTTGCGCATATAGTGGACAATGTGTCTAAATCAAAGGTCGAAAAGTGTATCTTTCCCATTTTTCTCAACGTGGAATCAGATGATGTTAAACTTAAAACACGGATATATAGCAATGCTTTATTGGAACATGAGAGAGAGTTTCCCAACAAAGTCGAGGCACGGAGAGCGGCGCTTGCAGCAGTAGGTAAAATCAAGGGATTGAACGTGACATCAAGGTAAAACTCTTTTAAGATCCCTACACATTTCTTCTTGTGTTGATTTTTCTTTTGTTGCTGCTATTTTAGAGTATACAACGTTGGCCTGTCAAATGATTTCTTTTATTCTTTTTTTTTTTTTTTGGTTGAAGGGAACGTAGTGAAAACTATTCCTGCACTCATTCAACTCTACATCCTCTGTTTTTAACATCTTCCCTGTAATATTCCCCCGTGATGTCAATAGCTTCAATGACATGGGCCCCCATATTCCTTTTAACTATATTTTCCACTTCACTGTTTCGTTAGACTAGGAAATATTCAAGAGCACCCATTTGCATTTATTATTTGGGATGATTACTAAAATCAAGTTCAGATTATGCATTCATAGCAGTTTCCATTTCCCATTAACGGGGAAAAGGCAGAAAAAAATTAGAAACGGCATCCGGTGCTGACTTTGTTTTACACATTTTTATGTGCTTCTCAAGAGACACCAAATATACGAGAAAATTGAGATTCGATGAAGAAAAATCATGTTTAAATATTCAATAGAAGCAAGAGCATTTTGAGATAAAGGTTGACGGGGCTGTCATCTTGGGGACTTGAGCTCTGCGGAGCTCATGGGAGATCCAAATCGAGGCTGGGCAACCTTGATCTTGACCAGGCCGGAGGCGACGACTGTTGTCAACCTCTGATATGAGGTCAGCGGCCACACGGGCCTTACAGGGGTGTAGCCGGGTGCAGCCGCGCGAATAGAGGGTTGAGAGAGAGAGAGAGAGAGAGAGAGAGAGAGAGAGAGAACGGACACGCGGTGTTGGGTGTTTTGGAAGTTCGGAAGAGAGTGGTGAGGACCCTTTTTGATGAGATTAAGTTAGGGCAACATATGCAATTTCAAAAGAAAACGTAAAAATTGGGTATCCGATTTGCATATTGTCAAAATATGGAGATGCTAGTTGAAGTGCGTGGAAAATGGTTTTAGGGATTCATTATTATTTCCCTTTTGACCTTTCTTAAGGGTTGTATCAGGTAAACTATAAGGCCTTGAAATATTAATCGCCTATCTAATCTAATCCAAAGTAATAAAAGGTGGAGATGAATAATGGGCCACATGGCTCGAACAATGAGCTATTTGATGAGTTGGGGGCCAATGTCGCAGTGTCGTGGCCCCACCTGTCATTTATATCTTGTTTTGGGGGGTCATCCTGTGGCCTTTATATTAACAACTTAATATGATTACTATAATTCATCAATAACAACACATAATTCGGCTGTTCAATTGATAAATTTAGATCTAACACGTATTTTATATTAACAAACCAACTGTGTGCTCTTATAGAATGCGGGCACCCCATTAGCTTCTCCAAAGTAAATGAGCTGTTTTTGCATAATGTCATAGAGTGGGTAAGCTTTTGGGGTTACGTCTGTTACCAACATGCTGCTCTAGAATTCCAGATTTTCGACCAAAAGATGGAATTATTGGATAGCAAACAGACAGGGCCTCCATTTTGTTTTAATATTGGCAAAGAAGTCCACCTTAGATAGGTTAATTACGAAATGATGACTTATGCTTAGGTCTATGACTAGGTAAGATGCACTCGTTAAGTCAATATAAAAATTTTGGGCTTTTTTTTGGGGTTATATTTTTTCTGTCAACCAAACTGTAATGCTCAATAGATGACGTTGCATTTGTTTACATTATCTCGACTAATGATTCTCCCATTGCGATTGCTGAAATTTTGTCTAGGCCTAGCTAAATAAAATTTTGCTTATGCACGATTCGGTAGACGCTTGGTAACTGTTGCCATCGTGTAAGTCAATACTATTGTCTTTAGAAATTTATATAATCATAGATGAAAAACATATCAAGTGAGTTCTATCAATTTAGCCTATAAGTTATTATTTGTACTTAATTACCGTTTCAATGTACTTCATACCTGTTCAAGTTAAGATTTCGACAATCCCACATATGATGCGTGGGTATGAAATTAATATAGTAACTAAAGAATGAGCTTTTATGCCTTCCAGCCAAGCAGCGATTGTCAAAATAGTAGTTAAAGAGGTTTTGAAGAAGCTGAAGATAAAACAAAAATCAGTGACTGAATATTTAGTTGGAATTGATGATCGGATAAAAGAGTTGACAAAGTTTTTAGATGTCAGTCACGATGATGTGCGGCTCATTGGAATTTATGGAATGGGTGGCATCGGTAAAACAACTATTGCCAAGGTTGTCTTTAATAAATTATGTTCCCACTTTGGGAAGTGTTGTAGCTTTCTTGATGGCGTTCGTGAAAGGTCGAATAAGGAGGGCATAGTCTCGTTGCAGAAGCAATTACTATCTGACATTGGTGGTTCTAGAACTATAGGAGATATCGACAATAGTGAAGAAGGAATGAGGAGGATTAGAGAAACACTTCGCAATAAGAAGGTCCTGGTGGTTTTGGATGACATTGATAAGAAAGAGCTCATTAATAATCTAATAGGAAATTCCAAATTGTATCCCGGATCTAGGATAATCGTTACAACAAGAAACACTTTTGTTCTAGAAGTTGAGGGATTTAAGGGTGAAACTCAGCAGTATGAGATGTTAAAGATGGATGCCGGTTCTGCACTTCAGCTTTTTGGTTGGCATGCCTTTAGTGGAGACTTTCCTTCGGATGATTATCGTCGGCTTTCAAGTGACATTGTCTCAACTACAGGAGAGCTTCCATTAGCTATTCAAGTGATAGGTTCATTGCTCAAGGGGAAACGCTAAGAAATTTGGGAAGAGACATTGGAAAAGTTAAGGAATGTTCCTGTGAAAAAGATTTTAGAGAAGTTAAGGATTAGCTATGATGATCTAGAAGAACATCAAAAACAATTTTTTCTCGATATAGCGTGCTTCTTTGTCAATGAGAATAAGACCGATGCAATTTACATGTGGACCGATTGTGAATTTTATCCCAAGGGAGGAATTGAAGTCCTTACCGATAGGTGCTTGATAAAGATATTGGACAATGATAAGTTCTGGATGCACGATCAACTTATAGCACTGGGAAGGCAAATTGTTCGTGAAAACAGTCCAAATGACCCTGAAAAGCATAGTAGGTTATGGATTGCAAAAGAGGCCCTTCAAATCATAGGAACCGAAAAGGTAAGTTAAAAACGTCTCATTTTCAAATAAAAGTCGTATATCCTAGGATTGGGGATTTTTTTTTCTTTCGTTTAGGAAATTTATCAATTTTTTCCTGCCCATTTGAGTTGTAAAACATAGTGGTTCGAAGTGTCGCGCCCCGATCCTCGGGCACACACACATCCTTCCCACTTGGTCGATTTTCTTATGCGATATCCCAAGACAAAGTATCGCCGACCCTTTCGTTTATTACGCACATGCGGAAGCAGTTAAAATCTCCAGACAATAAAACGATGGGATAGAAAAACAGGGCCATATTTTTCATATTAAAATTTATAACCAAACTTTTACACAAAACACAAACCAATTTATAACTATTCACTTCAAAAGAAATTCTCAAAAGAAGATAGACTCTCAGCCCATCCAGGCCATACTCAAGGCCCCTCTCAGCATTATCTTCTTCTTCCAAAAATCCTTCTCTTTAAGTTTCACCTTCGAGTTCTCCTTCTCAGACTCCTCCTCATCAGCTCCTCATCGGGGTCTTGAAATGTTTTTCCCCAAACTGGGATGAGACTATGTCTCAGCGAGTTCTACCCCACTAAGCCCAATTAGTAAACTATTATACTATAGGCTGCCTATACACGCATAGGGCAGAAGACGTACCTTGGCCTCATATCCCACCTGCAAGTTAGTACAATTCATAATAGGCACCCAAGCAATCATATCACTAATCGAAGCATCGATCAAATCGACCTAGTCGATTACATGTCAACAAGACCACTCACGATCATTTCTAATCAATCAATCAATCCACGACATCAAATCAAATCAATGATTAATCGACCTAGTTGATTACGTATCAGACTGACCCTTTCCCGGTCATTCAAGCTATTGCTATACAGTCTCAATTGACAAAACCAATTACCGAGCCACGTGCATTCTCCGAGGTAATGCATTAATTTACCGAGCCCACGTGCCCTTTAAAATGCCATTTTGAATCAGCGAGCCCACGTGCATTCTCCGAGGCGATGCATCAAGTCACCGAGCCCACGTGTCTCTTCGTGATGCCAAATGTACTCATTGGGACCACGTGCATTCTTCCGAGGTAATGCATCACATTACCGAGCCCACGTGTCCTTTTAGATGCCAAATGTACTCATTGGGACCACGTGCATTCTCCGAGGTAATGCATCAAATTACCGAGCCCACGTGTCCTTTTAGATGCCAAATGTACTCATTGGGACCACGTGCAATCTCCAAGGTAATGCATCAAATTATCAAGCCCACGTGTCCTTTTAGATGCCAAATGTACTCATTGGGACCACGTGCAATCTCCGAGGTAATGCATCAAATTACCGAGCCCACGTGTCCTTTTAGATGCCAAACTTAATCACCGAGCCACATGCATTCTCCAAGGCGACATACTTCGCCACCGAGCCATGTGCATTCTCCGAGGTGATATATCTAATCATCAAGTCCCCGTGCCTTTCATGATGATTCATCCAATTTCTAAAGTAATTATCCACAACCTTAATTCGTACTCAATTTACCCAAATAATCAATTTAGGAACATATCCTAAATATCCACAATTAAATCAATTTGGCACAATTCAAAGCTCAAATAAATAAACAAACTGCGCCACGACAATCAGCACAAGATTTCGGTCGTCGGCCATCAAAATCTTAATTTCTGAAAAATAAATAAATAATTAATTAATTTCGAAAATTAATTATTAAATATTACAAATTCCGTTTAGCTCAAAATAAGGCCCAATTCAATAAACGAACTTCACCACGGTCATCAGCATAATTTCCGGTCACGGGCCATCCCAATTGAATTTTCAGGAAATAAATAATTATTTAATTAATTTCGAAAATTAATTAATATTAAAAATTCAATTTAGCTTAAAATAAAGTCCGATTAAATAAACGGACTTCGCCACGATCATCAGCATAATATTCCGGTTCCAGACCATCTCCCTTGAATTTTCGGAAAATAAATAATTATTTAATTTAATTCCGAAAATTAATATTTAAATGCCAAAAATCTCACTTAGGCCCGAATCGCCAAATTGAAGCCCAATTAGGGGTCCGAAAATTCCCGAGACACTCCCAATAAATAGTAGACCACGTCTACTTGTTAATTGCACAATCAATTTATCTAAATCGCATCACAATTGACTAATAATTGCTAATTAATTCTAATCTAACAACCTAAACATAATTAATTAAAACTAAACCAACCTAAAGCATAATTAGCCAACTAATTCGGGATTAGTGAGATTACTCACCAAATCGCGCGCAAATCGGATCAATCCGAAGGGGGCGATGCGAGGAACAATTCTTCCCAAAGCACGGCTCGGGTTCGGGACCCGGAAACAGCCCAAAAGCGGCCCGAAGGTGCTGGAAACCCACTCCGTGGGTTTACTGTTCACGGCTGATCGGGATTGTTCTGGCGGCTAGGGCGGCGAGGGGGAGCCGGCGGAGGGCGAGGGGGTCGTGGGGAAGGTCCGGCGGGGCTAGGCGGTGGCCGGGACCCGTCAATAAATTGACGAACGATGAGACAGGATCCTATTTATCCAGTCAAATTAAAACCTGAAAATCTGGATGTCACAACTCTTCCCCTCTTATAAAAATTTCGTCCTCGAAATTTAAACCTTTACCAATCCATAAACGAAAGGTGGGGGTATTGTCGTCTCATCGAGTCTCACTTTTCCACGCTGATCATTTGGTCTCGTGGCGTTGTCTAACCACTTTGACCAAGGAGATTATCTTTGTACACAAAATCTGCTCTTTCCGAACCAACAACTGAACTGAGCTTCTCACATAAGACATTCTGTCATCCACATCTGATCTCTTTTTCTCAACTCCCTAATAAACCTTCAAACCTCAACGATTCAAAATTTCTGACAATTTTGAGCAATCTTTACTCTGACACTGATCTGACAACTGCAAACACTGATTACTGAGCTAACATCATTATTCACTTTCTTTTCACCACTGAAATTCTGTACCCTCTGCTATACACTGCTTAATAAAGAACCCTCTGAAAACTCTGCCAACTTATAATCTCTGATCTAGATTCGAGATATAATTCATCCTCGACACTCCATGTCGGTGAACTATCCGAGACACACACTTCGGTATACCCACTTTGTGGCAAGATAGGATCTTCAATTTCTGAAATCGAACTTAGATTGGCGGTTAATTTCACTCCGACACGCTTTTAGTGTGACCTAGGCTACCGGGTAGTGTTCAGAGCTTTTTAGGACAAATGACCCGTGGTCGATTTTCTTCGAGCCACAATGAACCCACTCGACACATTGACGACTCTCAATTATCGTGAAAATCTCAAATGTTCAAATACGGAGACAGGGTACCAAAACGATAGAAACATCAAATTAGTACCGGTCGATGAGAATTTTCCAATTTAGTGGAGTCACCCACGATCGGTCATTCATCTCAGTCGAGCCGATCTATTTCTGATTTCAAATCGATTTTATACTGTGCCGCAATGATCTCTAAAGATGAGCACGGTCGAGAAGTCGATCCATGGTCGAATTCTCAAGTCTATTTGCCTTAAGGTCCTTAATAACTCACCCAGCTAGTCTAGTTATCTCATGAGTGGCCAACTCAGAGAAAAACACTGTAATCGCATCGATGAAATGCCCAATTTATCTAATCAAAATCAGAGCCGAAATCTGGATCACACACTCAAAACAAGATATATTCGTACTGTACCAAAGTGTACCAACTCCATCTATCGATCAACCACTATTCTCAAATGGTATCAGTAATCCCCTGAATCCTTAGTAAGCCATATATTTCCATTTCCACTTGGGACTCTTGAGTAATGCTAAAATCTTCCGGATTTGCATTACTGAACTTCCACTTACTGACACCTTTAACGCTTTCAACCTGCTCAGCTGTATTTATCTTCATATCAGCTTACTAATCTAGCTAATGCCGATTCTGATTTACTTGCACCATCTAGTCAAAGTTGCAATACTATAGTGAACTTCTGACAAGATCTTTTCCCTGAGTGCTACACTGTCAAGTGTATTCAATCACTCATGGAACCCGAACGTTCCATCTTTAAAAGTCTTAAAATCAAGTTCTTTCTTGCTAGTATCATCTTATAAGATCTTCTGAACATCTTTGTCTGTCAACTAGGCGCTGATTCCAACTTGAACATTTGGCTCAATTTTGAGGGCGGCTATAAAATTTAAAAGGTAGCCTACCTCAAATTTGAAAACCAAATTTCGAATCCTTTTTAAGTAAAATTTATACTTTAGCCAGCCTATGTATAATCGAAGACTCTCGGCTCAAAACATAAATTACTTCTTTCATTCTCCCAAGATAATACCAGATAACATCATTATAGTTCTGCCAAAATTCTGATTCACGACACTGTTTCATGTTCAACTTGTTGGGTCTCAACTGGCGGGACGGTTATACAACAATCTTCTCATGTTGTATCAATACATACCTAGTCATTGGCAAGACACATCACTAAAGATTTCATGCTTTCCAGAGCCAAATGAAAAGTTTAGCATAAGTGCGGTAGTCTAATCTCAATGAAGCTCTAGAAACTATCCTCGTACTTGTCTATGCCAATGAATTTCTTTTCTTTCTCAAGAGGTCAAGCCCATGATGATACTGATGCTGAAAATTCTTTCACAAACCTTCCGTAGTAATCTGTCAAATCCCCACAACTTCTGATCTCTGACATTGATGTCGGTCTCGGTCCATTAACAACTGATTCGATCTTGGCTGGGTCCATGAAGATTCCTTTACCTGTAACCACACGACCATTCTTAGGGGCATCTTGTGATTCTCAACACTTAATGAACACCCTATAATGTCATTACACCACACGATCACCATTGATTTAGATATTCTTTGAACACTCGATTTGTCAAATCTATGACAGCGGCTAGAGTGTTCGTCAAATCAAATGGCTTTACAATATTCTCACAAGGACAAAATCAAGTGCGAAATGCCATCTTCAGTATAACCTCCTTCCTGGTTTTCAACTGACAATAACCTGTCCTCAAGTCGATCCTTGAAGACATCCACACTCTTTATAACAAGTCACCCAATTCATCGATCTTTGACAATGAACACTTATCCTTGATTGTCACTTGATTGGGTCGACTATAGTTGATGCATAATTGCAACGAATCATCTTTCTTTCTCTTTTCACAAAACTGATGATCCCTAAGGTGATGCACTGATATACATGAATTCCTCATTCATCAATCCTCACACTTGCACAATTGGTCCTATCAATTCAGGCAACAACAACCGGTAAGAAACTTTAGAGAATGGTTCTGTTCCGGGTGCTAGCTTGATCGTAAATTCTATCTCACTTACTGACGATAGGCCTGACGGTCCTTCCGGCAACACTTCCAGAAATTCTTGGACTACTGAGGAGTCCTCAATTTTCAATTCTTCAATCTGTCTTTTTTTTTTTTTTTTTTTACAATTGTCAAGTAACCTAGGCAACCTCCATCTAACAAACGGATTGCCTCAAGTGACGAGGTTAAAGAAGTCAAGAACCCTTCTCAACTCTCAATAAAACTTGGCACTTCTACCTGCTCCTGGAATAAACTGGGTTACTCCACTATAACAATTCATCACTACAAAATGCTCAAGAGCCAATTCTTTCCACACTTAACGATAGAGTTGTACACCAACAGCCAATCAAGTACAACTCTAGTCAATGGTTCTTTTCCTACAGCCTTAACAAACAACTGAAATTCCACACTTACAATCCCAACATTCTCTGGCACTATTCTGATAAAATCACCACAAAATATTCTTTCATTGAATAAGGCATAGTTGGTTCCGTTCCTATTCCTTTTGCCATCTTGCTGGTGTTCCAACGATAGTAACAGTGTTGGTGTTCTTCTTAAACCCCAACCGATAGTCCTTCACTTGATGGCCGTGCTCACTACCATCAAAGCATGTTCTAGTCATTCTCGAACACAGGATTAATCCATGCATTCCTTCCATACTTTCAGCACTCATCAGGTGAGTCTTCTATCTCATGCCAAGTGACAACACACACTCTTTCTGGTTGTCCCATCGGTCTGCTGGAACCGCTCTCGACTTCGATCTTTACCCTGACCGATTTCCATTTCTGCCCGAACTGGATCTGTACCTTGACTTGGAAGTGATGGCTCGATCCTAGATCATATCCCCACTCTGGATCTCAACAGGTGAAGTGACAACGACGGTTACAACACTGACGGCGGTTCGATCCTGAGCCTCCTGGCTTATTCAATTTCCAAGGAACACTAGCATCAAAACGATCCTATCGAACTTAGGATCATTCAACGCTACTACACTAGTACCAACCTACGGTGGTACTCTTACACTCGAGTTGGCCAGAGCCAACACTCTGCCACAACCACCTTGGGTACCGACATTTGTTAGTGCTTTATCCCGAGTCACAGAGGACAATGTCCTCTTACTAGGAGTTCTCAACTCCTGCTCGCTCATGGTTCAGTCTTTACACTGAAACCCGTCTTCCACCTCCACACTGGATTAGAAGATGAGCGATCCACACACAACTACCCGTTTTAGCACTCAGCTAACACAGACATGCATCGGCATAAATTTAAAGGCTTTTCCTACTAACTATCCCATGGTCAACGCTCTTTATCACTCCAATCTTCAACTTCGCTCTGATACCACTTAAACTGGATGTCACGCCCCGATCCTCGGGCACGCACACATCCTTCTCACTTGGTCGATTTTCTTATGCGATATCCTAGGACAAAGTATCGCCGACCCTTTCGTTTATTACGCACATGCGGAAGCAGTTAAAATCCCCAGACAATAAAACGATGGGATAGAAAAGCAGGGCCATATTTTTCATATTGAAATTTATAACCAAACTTTTATACAAAACACAAACCAATTTATAACTATTCACTTCAAAAGAAATTCTCAAAAGAAGATAGACTCTCAGCCCATCCAGGCCATACTCAAGGCCCCTCTCGGGATTATCTTCTTCTTCCAAAAATCCTTCTCTTTAAGTTTCACCTCCGAGTTCTCCTTCTCAGACTCCTCCTCATCAGCTCCTCATCGGGGTCCTGAAATGTTTTTCCCCAAACTGAGATGAGACTACGTCTCAAAGAGTTCTACCCCACTAAGCCCAATTAGTAAACTATTATACTATAGGCTGCCTATACACGCATAGGGCAGAAGACGTACCTTGGCCTCATATCCCACCTGCAAGTCAATACAATTCATAATAGGCACCCAAGCAATCATATCACTAATCGAAGCATCGATCAAATCGACCTAGTCGATTACATGTCAACAAGACCACTCACGGTCATTTCTAATCAATCAATCAATCCACGACATCAAATCAAATCAATGATCAATCGACCTAGTCGATTACGTATCAGACTGACCCTTTCCCAATCATTCAAGCTATTGCTATACAGTCTCAATTGACAAAACCAATTACCGAGCCACATGCATTCTCCGAGGTAATGCATTAATTTACCGAGCCCACGTGCCCTTTAAAATGCCATTTTGAATCAGCGAGCCCACGTGCATTCTCCGAGGCGATGCATCAAGTCACCGAGCCCACGTGTCTCTTCAGGATGCCAAATGTACTCATTGGGACCACGTGCATTCTCCGAGGTAATGCATCAAATTACCGAGCCCACGTGTCCTTTTAGATGCCAAATGTACTCATTGGGATCACGTGCATTCTCCGAGGTAATGCATCAAATTACCGAGCCCACGTGTCCTTTTAGATGCCAAATGTACTCTTTGGGACCACGTGCAATCTCCGAGGTAATGCATCAAATTACCAAGCCCACGTGTCCTTTTAGATGCCAAATGTACTCATTGGGACCACGTGCAATCTCCGAGGTAATGCATCAAATTACCGAGCCCACGTGTCCTTTTAGATGCCAAACTTAATCACCGAGCCACATGCATTCTCCAAGGCGACATACTTCGTCACCGAGCCATGTGCATTCTCCGAGGTGATATATCTAATCATCAAGCCCCGTGCCTTTCATGATGATTCATCCCATTTCTAAAGTAATTATCCACAACCTTAATTCGTACTCAATTTACCCAAATAATCAATTTAGGAACATATCCTAAATATCCACAATTAAATCAATTTGGCACAATTCAAAGCTCAAATAAATAAATGAACTGCGCCACGACAATCAGCACGAGATTTCGGTCGTCGGCCATCAAAATCTTAATTTCTGAAAAATAAATAAATAATTAATTAATTTCGAAAATTAATTATTAAATATTACAAATTCCGTTTAGCTCAAAATAAGGCCCAATTCAATAAACGAACTTCACCACGGTCATCAGCATAATTTCCGGTCACGGGCCATCCCAATTGAATTTTCAGGAAATAAATAATTATTTAATTAATTTCGAAAATTAATTAATATTAAAAATTCAATTTAGCTTAAAATAAAGTCCGATTAAATAAACGGACTTCGCCACGGTCATCAGCATAATATTCCGGTTCCAGACCATCTCCCTTGAATTTTCGGAAAATAAATAATTATTTAATTTAATTCCGAAAATTAATATTTAAATGCCAAAAATCTCCCTTAGGCCCGAATCGCCAAATTGAAGCCCAATTAGGGATATGAAAATTCCCGAGACACTCCCAATAAATAGTAGACCACGTCTACTTGTTAATTGCGCAATCAATTTATCTAAATCGCATCACAATTGACTAATAATTGCTAATTAATTCTAATCTAACAACCTAAACATAATTAATTAAAACTAAATCAACCTAAAGCATAATTAGCCAACTAATTCGGGATTAGTGATATTACTCACCAAATCGTGCGCAAATCGGATCAATCCGACGGGGGCGACGCGAGGAACAATTCTTCCCAAAGCACGGCTCGGGTTAAGGGCCCGGAAACGGCCCAAAAGCGGCCCAAAGATGCTGGAAACCCACTCCGTGGGTTTACTGTTCACGGCTGATCGGGACTGTTCCGGCGGCTAGGGCGGCGAGGGGGAGCCGGCGGTGGGCGAGGGGGTCGCGGGGAAGGTCCGGCGAGGCTAGGCGGTGGCCGGAGGTGGGCTGGTCGGTGCGGAACAGGGGTGAAACAGCGGCTGGGTCGAGTGGCAGACGGCAGGACGGTGGGACGACGGCGAGCGGCAAGCGCTCATGCGCGGCGCGGGCGCGGACGGCGGTGAGGCGGCGGGATAAGCGGCGCTGCTTTTGCTCCAAGCTCCTGGTTCACATGCGAAGAAAAGAAGGAGAAGAAAGAAGCTGGTTCGGTCGAGCGTGCGGAGGAAGGAAGAAGAAGAAGAGAGAGAGAGAGAGAGAGAGAGAGAGAGAGAGAGAGACAGAGAGAGAGAGAAGGATATGCATTGACCGGTCAAAGAAAGAGAGAGAGAGGGAATGGGCGGTGGGGAATTCGCACGAGGGGAAAGGGAAAGGAGAGAGGAGAGAGAAAGAAAAGAGAGAAAAAAGAAAGAAAAGAAAAGAGAGGGGGAGAGAAAGAAAAGAGAGAAAAAGAAAAGGGGGAGAGAGAGAGAAAAGAAATTCAAAAATCATATTATTCTTATTTTTCTTTTCTCTTCCCCTTTCTATTTTCTTTTTGGTCTTCAATTTTTCCTCCGATAATTTCTTTATTGAAATTTCGGACCTGTCAATAAATTGACGAACGATGAGATAGGATCCTATTTATCCAGTCAAATTAAAACCCGAAAATCTGGATGTCACAGGAAGTTGACAAAGTTCTTGGCATCATTGCAAAATTTCACTTGCAGACAAAGTGCAAGGTTCAAGCGCTTGAGATATCTATGTATGGTTCCCCCATAGAGATTAGAAATGAAGAATTTAAAAGGTTGCCGAATCTAAGATTCCTCGATTTAAAAGGGGGAACTTATGTTGGGGACTTTGCAATGTGTCATTCAAATTTGAGATGGTTTTCTTGGTGTTGGGAGGATCATGGGATGAATAAACTCGATTTGGATCATGGGATGAAAAAACTCGACTTGGATTTTAGGGAGAGCAATTTGTATTTGGATAAGCTTGTTGTTTGTAAACTTCACGGCCTTGACTTCAAGGATGATTCAAAAGCATGGGACTTGATCAAGGTAAATTACATGTTTTAAATTCTAGTATGATAGTTCCCTTGTGTACACTACAATGGTTCTTTAACTCAACATGTCATTCATTTTTACAGAGAGTAGAAAATTTGAGAGTTTTATCTATTACTTGGTGTTCTGGCATAACGACAATCCCAAACATCTCTAGATGCTCAGCTTTAAAGAGATTGACTCTTGTTTGATGCTCCAGTCTAAAGAGAATTGAAAGCTTCATTGGGGATCTACAATCATTGATTGAGTTAAAGATTATAGATTGCTTGAATTTAACTGATTTACCAAAAGAAGTGGGGGCACTAGTGAAGCTCAGGTGTTTCTCCTTGCAGCATTGTAAAAGGTTGAGAGAACTTCCAGACTCAATTGGGAATTTGACCTCATTGACAGAGTTAGATTTGTCAAGTACTTGCATTGCCATACTTCAAAATTCCATTGGAATGTTAAAATTTAAATATTCGTAGTTTGAAGCTTGCGAATTTTTCTTTTGACAGGAACGATAATAATGGAACTTCCCAACTTCATTTTACAATTAAAATCATTAGAGATCTTGCGCTTTCCATTGTGGCCATTGAATGTCAAGTATCTTGATTGGCAATTAACTTGTGGCATCAGCACTTTGATAAATCTTAGAGAGCTGGATCTCTCTAGGCGTACTAGAATGAAATGTGAAATTCTCGTTGAAAGTGGTGGAATTCCAATGACAATCAACACGTTTCATGACCTCCACATCCTAGACGTAGCCCATTGTCATGAGATTCAAGAGTTACCAGAGCTTCCCACAAGTTTGACCTATCTACGTCTTCAAGCCACATCATTGCTCAACACCCTTGGCCTGTCAATAGTTACTAATTTGATTAATCTACTACTACGCAATGGCTCTGATTATGAAGGCAAATCAAAGCTAATCCCAGGATGCGACTTAAGGGGGATTGTGAATTTATCTAGATTGAAAGGGGTGGAGTTAAGAATTTTGAACGTCTCTACAAATCCACAGTTGACTTATCCTTCTCAACCACAAGAGATTGTTTTGGGACACTTGGACTCAAAACCCCCTGATTGGAGGTGGAGAAATTTGTCAACTTTAGAGATCTATTTTTGCGAAGTGGAAGACATTTCGCTAGATGGACTATCACGACTAGAGAACTTAAGGGTTTGCGGATGTGAATGGCTTCAGAGATTATCCATTCCTTTAGAATTAAGGAAGCTGCGGCAAGCGACTGTGGAATCTTGTCAAGCCCTAGTTGAGTTACAAGTTGTGGACGTTTCAAAATCGTTGGAAGGCTTGACTGTCCGTTATTGCGAATCTCTGACGATAATAAGTGGGTTATCATACTTGAAGAACCTGGAGAGATTTTTAATTCAAAGTTGCGGTGTACTTACTAATGTTGAGGGCCTAAACGAGCTGGGGTCTTTGAAAGCTTTGTTGGTCTACTGGTGCTGGTCATTGAAAAGGTTGATTGATGCATTTGGCACAAAAATACCAGATGATTGCACCGTCCTTATACAGGGGTGTGGATACTTCATCAAAGATTCTATCAGAGATCCTATGTCTATGGAGACAACGGATGCGCATAATAAAATTTCTGTAATAAAAATTGATTTTTGGCCAGAAATTGATTTCTCAGTTTTTATTTTAGAAACTGAGAAGCTAAAAATTTTAGCTTCTGATTTCTTCTTCAAATCTATTTCTGGAATAGAAATCTGTTTCAGAAATAGAGAAATCAAATTGTGTTACCAAACGGATTTCTGTTCCAAACCTATTTCGGGGAATAGAGAAACAGAGAAATCAAGAAACAGAAATTTTATCATGCGCAGCCAACGCTTTTGAAGCATTACAGAAAGGAGATTCTTCAGAATACAACAAAGGTGCTGAATCTTCTTCACCAATATTTATTTCCTTTTTTGGCCAAATATCCTCCTTCCTTTCTCCACACAATAGCCGCCCTTTTAAAGTTGCCATTTTTTTGTTGCACCCTAATTTCTTAGGTGAATGATTTATTTCCGCTATTTTTTGGTGTCGGACATTTGCGGTTCCTAAAGCAATCTCTCCCCCCTCTTTTGTGGCTCCCATTATGTGTTGTGCTTTAATTACTTAGGCTACATATTTTTTTTTCTATCTTCGTTATTCATCTCTACTTGCCTTTTTAGTGTTGTAATAGTGCCAGTAAACTCAATAAAATCATTCTTTTAATATTAATCATCAAAATTACTTTCATAGACAAGAAGTTAGATAATCGATTGCCAATTATAGATTTCAAAAACAATTGGTAAAGAAGGAACAAGTAGGGGTGAGCATGTCGAATCGCCTAAACTGGGAATCGTTCGGACTAGACTGGACTGGCTAGTGTGGTCTGGTTTTCGGAGGTATCAGTCTAGTTCCTGGTTCCATTTTTATGGAATCGGCGATTGTTAGTTCAATTCTCAATTCCGGCGTGGAACCGGACGGACGGACCGGACCGACAGATTGAACTCGACTCTTTTTTTTTTAAATATATATTTTTAATTTCTTAAAAATAGTAAGTATTTTTATTTTAATTTTTAATTTTTTTTTTCTAAGTGATTGGTTCCATGGGACCAGATCGCCGGTTCCCAGTCCTAGGACTATCCTGTCCAATCCCCAATCCCAAAATTGGGAATTGAAAACCGATCACCCCCTAATCAAGTAAGAAAGAAGTATCACAACCCTTTCAAGTCGCTGGGTTTAATGAAAAGAAACGACCTGGAAATAAATCGTCAGTAACTTTTTAATGATTGGTGCTTGTCACTGGAAGCAGATTAAGACATTAAAAGGGCAACCCACCATGTAAGGTAATCTACAAATAGGAAGTGTAAACAAAAGAAATAATACCTAGCCTAGCATTAATGGAATTAAAGTAAATACACTCATCACTAAATCTAGCATTCGTGTACCAAAGACAATCTTTTGACATGAATTGTACAATTTATTAAGTTACAAATAATTTTATGCAATAAAGTGCAAAAGACTATCCCACGAATGGGACAGTGTATAAAATTTTAATTATTGTACCACCATAAGCACACTTTGTTAGCAAGTTAACAATTGCAAGATACAAAGTAATCTTAGGAGTGAGACTTGTCAAGATGTGAATTAAATATTTTAAGTGCCTAGATGCAATAATTTGTGTATCAATAGGAATTAGTCAAGCTAAATGTCAGCACTATAATATTCAAAAAGAAATTAAAAATATTTCTATTGATGCCATTTTTGAATAATTATAGCAGTATTGAGAAAATGTTTCACAAGCGACCTCATCTTCCCTTAATTTAATGGTTAATGAGAAAGTGAATAGTTACTGTCCCCCAATCAATAGTGGTAAAAACCACTACTAGAAAGTTTTATCTACAATGGCATTCCAATTTTCTTCTCCCCCTTGTCTTCGTAGAAAAGAGAATCTGTGATGAGATAGTACTCCTAGGTAGATAATTATCTTACTTGATGTTTAATTTAAATTTACATCACATATTTATATTTGCGCTGGTTGGATTGTGGGTAAATATGCAAAAAGTTTAGTGCATATCCAATAAATATGTTGTTTGGCTCTCCCATTGAAATTGTTACGTCATAGGATTCTTTCACAATTCGATTCCACCTTGGAGTAAAGAAGCCCAGTGACGTGTGGTTTTGGGTCTGTTCATGGAATAGAGAAAGAAAAGGAAGGCGTCGACCTCGATTCAGTGACATATGAAGGATTGATTGTTGATGTGAAAAGTTTCGGCTTTCATTTCAAGAGAATGTGGTGTGAGACCGAGGTTACTTACAACATGCAAATGGAGATCAAGGGGGATGGGAACGTGAATGAAATGTTGGACCAGGCATGTAGACGAGGATTCATTATTCATTTGTACATCAAGGGAGGGGTCGACAATGAGTGGGAGGGAGAATACGATGAGGAGATGATGAAGATGTTAAGGGATGAATGGAGAATGAAGACTGACGTGTATTCCAATGAGGATGGGGCTAAGGGGGACGTTTCATGTCCTAATGAAGACTCAAACTTTGCACCTGTGGGTGGTGAAAGTGAAACTCATGGCAACTCCTCCGTTGATGATTCCGAGTTAGGGTGGGGCAATGCTGAATGTTTTGAGGATACGACGTCAATTGCAGAAGAAGATTTAGACAATGTTAAATGGAGCTTCACGAAAAACCTAAAGATGTGGAAACAATAACTTTGGAGCATTACGGAGAGGAGATTTTTCTGAATACATTAAACGGGGTGCGACATCTTCCTCATCGTGTGTGGGATTTTTGTTCAATTCCTTTTTAGGCCAAATCTCTTCCTTTCCTTAGCCACACATATATCCGCCCTTTTAAAAGTTGCCATTTTTTGTTTGTTGCACTGTAATTTCTTAGATGGCTGATTCGTTTCCTTGCATTAGTCACTTATCTCTACTTACCTTTTTGGTGTGGGATAGTCTTAGTTATTTAATAGTGCTGGAAAACTAGTATTATCTCTCTATATATTACTTAATCAAAATTGCTTTCACAGATAACATGCTAGATAATAGATCACAAATTATTGATTTCAAAAACAATATATGATTTCTTTGTCAACTATTTTTTTTTTAATTTTGCAATTGACATAATTAATGAACAAATTTAATACTGTTCATATAATAAAAATAATTATGAACTAGTTGATTCGATTATTCCATTAATGCGCTTTGGAGAAATTAGTGTCCAATTCATAGTTGTACCAAAGGGAAGAAAAAACACAAGAACTCATTAAATTCTGCCAAGTGTCGTCACATGGAAAAACAAATGATGAAGGTAGATAATTGCTTGTGTGTATATATATTTGGTTGGTATATATATATATATATATTTAATATTATGATGATTTATCTCCTTGAATCTGTTGGTTTCCTCTCGAGTAAACATAATCGGATAATTTGTTTTGCCTTTTTCTTTATTATTTCTGTTAGACTATTTATGCAAATTAATATAGGGCTAATCCATCCACCCGCAGATTAAGCAATAAATGTGTTACACATTTGTATGCTATTTTGCTGATCCATGCATATACAGTGGGCTTGACTATTGAGTTAGGATGTAATTTTTATGTCAAAATAAATTAAAGCACATACTGCTTGGGAAAATAGTCTCACGTTGAGTTAGGATGTACTTTTGTTGAGTGAACATATTATTTCACTAAAGACTCTGACTTATGATGAAAAGAGACTCTTAACTAATTTCAAAGCATATCACTTAAGAATAAGGAAGAATACAAAATTATTAACACTTTAATAAACTGATTTAAAACAATGTGTCCCATGGTTATGGATTTTTCATTGTAGAAAATAGAACTCCTTTTTAGTTACAGAATGCAAAGCAATTGAATTTATACTAGTATTTTAACTGAAATAGATAATTAACATTTGAAGATGGTAGTACATGAAGTACCATGTGTAACTAAAGTGAAATAAGATTAAGAATTTAAGTTTACTAAATTAATAACATAATTAATAGAAAGAGAAATGAAACTGGATATAGATTTTGGTTAATTACAATTTCAGTCCTAACCTATTGTACAAATTCCAATGTAGTCCTAAATCTTTCAATTGTTCCAATATAATTCTATATCTTCCGGCCAATCATTATCGTCTTACATGGCACGATCGACGATTTGACATGGAACAAATTAATTGAAACAACATTGTTTAATTTGGAAGAACGTGCAACATATAACAAAATAAAATCGACTAAACCACAAAAATCCCCAAATGAACTCCTCTAATTCGCTGATAATGTCGATTTCCATCGGAATCGCCAATTTCCTCAAACCGAACCATAGTTTGCCATCACAAGCACCAATTTCCACTCAACTGCATCATCGTCTAGAGAAGAGATTAGCTATCTTGAGATTTTGCAACAGAAACGATGAAGAGTACTAATGTTAGGTGTACATTGAAGTTGACAGCGTTCAATTTTTTACAAGAACCAGAAGAAAAAGACAAAAAAAGGGTCTAAAGGTAAATATTTCATTGCGGTCTCTCTAAGTGTATTGCCTTTATCTTTCTTATAATCTGTTTGTATTGGGAGACTATTGCTGGTGCTGCTTAGTGAGACCATATTGGCGCACGTTAATGGGATTGTAAGTAGTGGTTTTGTTTGAATTTTTAGTTTTTACTGGCTTTTTTGGTTTATTGTGAATTCTAGTCATGTCAGCTCAAGAGTACGAGTGCTAAACACGGCAAGAGGCATAGAGATGATGATCATGCAAGCCACGCCAACACCACAGCAAAGAACTCTACTCATGGTCAGCAGAGTGGCATTCCCCAGCATGTTACATGAAGGACAACAAGACAAGCAGCAAAAAAACAACCACCAGTTGAAGTAGCAACGCCTCCCGTTGAAGCTGTAGGCCCATCAAAAAAGAAGAAAAAGAATGACAGCAAGCAGGACAATCCTATAAGAAGAAGTGCCAGGCTTATGAAAGGCACAACTGGAGGGACAAGTGATATCGTGCATCTAGATCGATAGTCACCCGGGATATTTGACTGGATTGTGAGATCATTGTAGTGTGACTTTTCTTTTTTTGGTGGATTCTGGATTCAGCGAACTAGTATAATTGGATTGATAACATACTTATGACGTATTGCTTGCAAATGTGCTGCTTTTAGCAATTAACACGACTATCTTTTGTGATCCCTCTCTTATTGCAATCTGCTTTCTCTGTTTCATTGTTGAATACTCATCGGTTGATTAGATGATGTCATACTAGATTGTCTATAGAACACTTATTATTGCAAGCCCAGTTGTTCGTGTTAAACTACTATTTTTTTTTTTAACACAGTCCTAGCTCCATTATACCAATTTAAAAAATTTAGGCTCAATCTGTTATGACAGAGAGAAGACAACAAGTCATGTGTATGCAAGTCCAGTGATATGTGCAAAATGCTCAGTAAATTTCATTTATGCAAAACACGTCCACGACTAGAAAACAAGGATTAGAACAGCTCATACGTGCCTAAACACAAAGGCCCTGTTTGTTAACGTTCTTTTTTTATGTTTATGAACAAAATTTCTGTTTTTTTGTTCCAGGGAACAAAAAAAGAACAGAAACGCGTTTGTTTGCGTTTTTGTTCCAAATCTATTTTTTTGTTCCTAGGAACACATTTGGAACAGAAACGAGAAACAAAAAAAAAACATGTTTCTTGTTTTTGGAACAATTTTTAAGAATAAATTTTCTCTCTCCTCTCTTTTTCTTCTCTTTTTTTTCTTCTTTTCTTTTTCCTTTTTCTTTAGCCGGTCGCCGGCCTCGACCATGGCCGGCGACCAGCCGTCAAGGGCCGACGACCTCGCTGGAGCATCACTGGCCCCTAGCGAGGCTCGACCTCGCCAGTGCGGGGCAAGGCTGGGCGAGCTTGAGCTCCCCTAGCCAAGGCGAGGCCAAGCCTTGCCCAACCATGGCGAGGCTGAGCCTTGTCGGGGGCCGGCGAGCCTTGCCGTGGCTGAGCGAGGCCGCCGGCCCTTGTCGGTCGGTTGCTGGCCATGGCCAAGGCCGACAACCGGCCAAAAGAAGAAAAAAAAGAAAAAATAATAAAAATAAAATAAAAATATTTAAAAACTAAAAGAAAAAAATACAAATTTACCAAATGTGTTTATGTTCATTTTTTATTCCTGAAACAAGTTTAACAAACGCCTTCTTCTGTTCGAAAGTTGTTTCCCGAAACAGAAATAATTTTTTCTATTTCTGTTCCTTGGAACAATTTTTGAACAGAAACATTACCAAACGTACCCAAAATAAACTCTGCTAACGTAGTTCATGGCGGACTCAACACATCCTTCCCTTTAACCTTCTCACACATGTGAGCTAAAATAATTGGGGACACTCAACACGATCCATATTGTCTTCGATTTGGATTTGTCTTCCTATAACTTTGCCCCTTCTTGTTTCAAACATCGTTTGTGTTTGTTCCCTGCTTCATCCCTTTTGCATACCACTAGCTTTCGAAATCAACGGTTTTTCATTATCGCACATCATACTACATAAGAACCACTCAATTAGGTATGATAATTGTTGCCTTTCATTAGTCGGACCTCGTTTATTCGGTCCGATGCTTTAAAAGGCAAATCACGACGCGGCTTTTGAGTGTCCGCCCTGATACGGAAAGTGATGGGACCGGAAATTTTGTTCACTTCTTGGATTAAGGAAAGTGCGGAGGAAATCGGCGGTGCCTCAACATTGCACCTGCACAGGACTAGCAGCTGCACATTATTAAACCAGCAAATATGCCATTATTACCTAAAATTCATTTTGTAAATGATAATGTACAAGGTGAATAAAATTAAATATTGGAATAATCTTGCTTTCCTTATTGCTCGACCTGAGCCTGGTAACATCTCAACACTTGATTGGTTGATGTGATAATATGTGTAAACATTACTAACAACCTCACTTACTCCATTTCTTGAGGGAGGGAAAGGTAAAACTCTCTAGTTTTTTGGGGTCTTGCCATCTGTCACGCTGTGTACTCTCATATGAAATTGATCTCCTGTTGGAGGAAGAGCATGATCGTCGTCGTCGTCGTCGTCGTCACCATCCTTGGTTTTTGTCTCTGGCAAGAACCATCTTTTCAAATCAGGTTTTGGCCGTCAACAATCAGAAACCTCTCGATTCCTTTCACAACCTACTCCTCTTTTAGTCCACCGTTCGTTCGTCATCACTTCCTCTTCGGAGTGACCTCTGTTTCTTCCGGCAGCAGAAGAGACTGAGGGATGGCTACCATTGCAAGACTGATATCAGTTGTGCTAGCGTCTGCCAGACAATCATACAATGGACTTAACAGTTGCGAATTCGCAAATGCAATTAGTACAGAAGATATACAGCTAAAACCATCCGTAGAGTCGAGCACGAAAGCTTAACCAAACTCTCTGTAGCTTTCGAAATCATGTGATCTCATGTTCTATGCGCGAACATGACTCCCGTAGCTCTCCTTCAAGCTTATACTTCGGTCGCACTGTTGCCTTCGAATACTTCGTCAGAGATTCTGATTCTTTCTGCTTTCAGCAATACTCATTTATGTCACGGCACAAAACCAAAAATGACCTGTGGTGCGGAATTTGATTAATCCCGGTGCTCCATGTTTTGCATTATGGAGAGAGTGACGAGGTTCGGTGAACCCTAGGTGTTTGTGAAAATTCCTTTTTGAAGTATGGAGGTGAATACCAGCATACCTTCAGATTATTCAACTGAAGGTAGGCTGACTTTGTATCTCACTACTCCTATTAAGTTTCATTGCATCAGTTGTCACAGGTGGTGTATGCAATACATAGTCACATACTATGAGCTTCATCTTTATGCCGTTGGATATCTTTACATAAATTTGTGTAGACACCCCATCAAGTGAGAGGCCGTCTTGTTCTTTTTCATCGTGCCTTCCAGCTACAAATTTACATTTTTCTTCTCGAGACCTTTCACATTTGATTCAAGAGAACTGTGTTAGTTTTATTGAAGAAAAGCAGCCTTAAATGGGGTCTCTGACACTTGTGTGGTCCATCTTTGTTTGAGTAGTGACTTACCTTAACATTTCATTTTTGAGGAATATTGCACCTAAAAGCAGTTATGAAGGTGGAAATCAAAAACTGTTATAACTTTAAATGATGTACCCTTTTTGGAAGTCGAGACAATTTTGATTTCATGGATGGGATTGATGGGGAACATATTGCATGTCGTGCTTATCTTAGCTTGAGCTATTTAGGCAACATTATTCAATTGATCTTTTCCATTTTGGGAACTAGTTCAGTATGATACTTCTTTTAAATGAGCATCAAGTATTGGAGCTGCATTGAACACTAACCAGATGCTTTCCTTGCCGCGATGATTTTCTTTTTTTCCCCTCTTTGAAGCCAATTATCCTACCTCAAGTCACAATTTGCAGGCATAATGTCAGAGAGAAGGGGCAGCTGAAGACTGATTATAATTTCACAGTGCTAGGTCACTGGAAAGTACTGGTTGAGTGATGTTAATGGCCCAGCTAAGATGATTTATGCATAGTACACTAGAACTATGTGTCAGATTTGAAGTGAATTTGAGATTCGGGCAGGGAAGAGTCTGCGACTTGATGAGTCAGCATGTGCGTTATGATTACTACATCTGCCTATCAATAAAACGTTGGGAATATCTCGTGTTATACCTTTTTTTTCCCTTGCATATGTTAAATCTTTCCAGGGAATATGACAAGTTTACTGTGATGTCAATAACAACACTACTTGTATGCAGAAAAATTTTCTTGTCATTTGATACCAAAGACTGCTTTTAAGGACAACTCCCATGTGGGTGCATTAATTTCGGAGGTATGCTCTGACGAGAAGCTTTAGTTATTGTCTGGTAGAGACAATTGCAAATTCAATTATTCTGTGTAATTATTATTGTGCCTTCCAAGTTAGCCACCTGTTTTGAGATAGTTTACCCATCTCTCAAGATTAACATATATCTTTGATGCCTGCATACTTCACTTTACAGCCATTCTCACAACTTTACTGAACTATTGGAACTGTGTGTGTGTGGGCGTTTTCTTTTGTTTATTATTATTATTATTATTATTATTATTATTATTATTATTATTATTATTATTATTATTATTTTATTATTATTATTTTATTATTATTATTATTATTATTTATTTTATTTTATTTATTATTATTATTTTTTTAGGTGGGTTGAGGGTGGGGTTCCGGTTGATATGTTCATGCATGCACACCTTTTTGGAGAAATATAACACTGCATGCAACCATGATGTTCTTATGATGAATTGACAGGTATGTTCGTGGATTTCTAGTGAAAGGGAGACAGACAGAAGATATGAAAAGTTGTTTGTCAAGAAAGATTCCAGCCCATCGACAGGTCAGATATTTGTGGAATCTGCTGTCTATTCAAGGAATCGATGCTTTTCTTTGGCTCTATCATCCAAGGCAGGCAAGAGTTCTGTCCTTCTGCTGATTGGGCATTTCAAATGCAAGGACATGGTACGTTACTCCTTGTAATGAGGTCTAGAGACTCATGAGGCATCTTTAGAACATGGGTGTGATGAACTGTTCCCAGTTCACTCAAAATGTTCCTCAAAACTACCAGCAAAGGGTTCTTTTATGCCTTTGTATCATTTGAGAAAGTTAGATTAACACATGAGAAATGTGCATGTGCACACAGAGAAGAGAATTTATTGCAATAGTGCTTGAGATAGTGATGACTCTATCCCATTTGCTCTTTAAAGGTTCGTGTGCTCATTGACACTCAAAATGCGCATACTCTCTCCTGACAGTGTGAGGAAGACATGATCATGGCTTCTTTGATTTGCATTGTGGATTTTGATTGTCAGAAGATCCTAGTCTGCAAATGGAGTTAGATTGTGGAAAGAAACTTCAGTTCGATACGGAGGTAGTTACAAATTTGAATTAGTTCTTGTATCGGGTCCCTTTATGAACTATATTCATATGATTTGCTGTACTTGTTATTATCAGCAAAAATATTAATTGTCTTGAGTTGGTGGAGCTAATTTCTGGAAACATCTTTGCATGGGTAGACTAGTGTGCTAGAACTCTGTGCGGCGTCTCATGTGATGGACTTTTTCTCCCCTGCGCAGGTTAATATTGATTTGGGAAGATACCGTCTTGCTTTGCAAGAACTTAATTTCAAGTCTTTCTTTAGTGATAGTTCAGTGAATTACTTAACTGGAAAGTCATCTTTCCCAATGTTGGATAAATTCATATAATCTGTGGCCTCCATTGGAACTGTATTAGGTGATTGCTATAGTTTTATTTTCAGATAAACAGAGTGATGAAACATTTCAATTGTTTCATAGTTCATAGAATTCTACCTGAGACTGTAGGATATTGAAGTTGCTAACCTTACCTGAAAGAATTTTAATGGGACTGATATGTCCTATTTGAAAAGAAACTATTGATTGGCACTTTCCCCTTTCGTGCGGAGTAGCGTCAAGAAAATGATCTGGTTTTAAAGGCCTATCGTTTCTTCTCATTTTCTCATGTAATGCTGACGAGTCTATCACAGTAAAGGTGAAATTCAAAGCTGGTACTGGTTCTCAGAGCATGAACTCATGGTTTCTAGCATGTCAAGGAACAGGTTCTGTGAGCAGATAAGCATAGAGCATAGAGCATTTGCAGAATATGCTATTTCTTTTCAATGGGAAATTTCTTGTGTTGAACCGTGCTCTTTAAGTCTACCTTTAGTAGAGACCAGCTTTTTTTTTTTTCCTCAATTTGACTGGCCTAGTTATCTAGTTGCGGACCTGATCCAGGCTGTATATTATCAGAAATGTCACAATCTTGATTGCAAAGGTACAGGAAATTTCTGCCCAACATTTATCCATTTTTTTTTCTTTTATGTGTGAAAATGAAGGTAAAGTGAGCTTAGTAATAGGCCAGGTTACTTCTCTCTGCTGTGTCTGATCCTGGAGGATACTATGCTTGATTTATCAGCATTCTTTGATTCTGGCAAATCCTCCTGATATAACTAGTAACGTGGTTGACATTGATGAAAACATGACAAATTGCTCCCCTATGGATGCTTGGTGGCTTGAAGCCATAAGAGTCGCACACTGTAGAAAACCAATAGGCCATGGAGTATGACCACAAGGCAAGGCAAGTCATCCACTTTACTTATCTGTGCAAATATTTTAGGATCTTTCGACAGGTCATGGAAGACGAGGACTGGCGCTTGGATTTAGAAATTAATACACCTCAGGGTGAGCTCTGAGCTTGAGTTCGACCATTTGAACAGCTCAGAGTTGCAATTATTTGGGAGGAAAGTTGATCCGGCTTAATTCTTGAGCTTGCAGACTTGAACGAGGGTAGCGTGTCATGGATCCTCTCAATTCAATCGCATCAGAAAAAGAGCATCAGACTGAAAAGTAATCGCTGTGAAGAAGTGGTTATTAACTAAAGTACTCTGAGCTCCAATGTTTGGTTTGAAAATTACTTTTGCTTAGCAGACAGTACTCCTTCAGAAGAGGCATGTTATTCAAGACAAAACATTAGGCCGCGAATCCATTCCAATTGCTCACGGATGGCAAGAGTGGTATTTTATGGAAAATTCTTAGTTTGTTAGGCCACGAAAGTTGGAACTTGAAGATTTTTCATTTCAGAAACCTCTCTGTTCTCGCTCGCTACCTCGGGTTCACTTCATGCGACAATCATTGATCTGAGAATAGGCTCTTACTATTCAAGTATTTCCATTATGTGCCATATTTAATTAGGTGCCTTGATGCTTTTATCATGGCACTAATTTTAGGTACAAAGCAAAGTTCTCCAATTAGTGGTACATTATCAGCCTGGCACCTCACGAATTTGTTCTTCCTTTGGGGTTCATGGCTACAATAACTTTTTTGTATACACTCATGCAGGGTGCTGCATCTGCTACAAGGATAGCACCCAGTCCAATGCCAAAAACATTTTAAGGATAGGTAGAATGTATCCTAATGGAAGCAACATGTATCGAACTGTGACCTAATTCCTTTGTACATATACCATTAATTGCGACTTAGGTGTTCCTAGTACATAGGGCCCAATAGTGAAACGAGACACTGGACAACATAAATTATGGCCTAAGAACAGGCGTTCACAAATATGAGGAGCGGTAATAACTTAGTCAAGACATCATACCCTAATCCAACGAGGAACAATAATAGAAGTGGTAAGATGAGTGGCACCGTAGAAAAATGAGTATAACGAGAATCGCAATTCACAATACGAGTAAAATTCACCAACATGCACAAAAGTACAACGTACTCAAAGCGCATAGAGATAAACTCCAATCGTATTCTCAAAGTTCAATGAGACTTTGAAACTTTGTTTCTTCAATGAAATCAGACTCAAATATTGCTCTTTCAAGAAAGATTCTCGCACTAAAGTGGCCATGGCAGGGTGCCCTGAGGGGACTTTCAGCTTGTTATTGGTGTGAAACTGGACTGCAGCTCGTAGTCTACCTAAGCTTAGCTAATCTGGTGCATCAACATTTTATATTAATTCTCTAAAAAAAAAAATACTAAATGCTATCATGCTATTATAAAAATTAGGGATAAATACATAAATGGTTTATAAACTTAGTCTTAATATGAAATATGATCCCTAAACTTTAAATTTATTTAATGTGATTCTTGAAACACAATGCCAGTGATTTCTCTATGAAGGCAAGGAGTGTTGACCTTGCCCACATAGGTGCAATTAATAGATGAAACTTGAATGGCCTTGCATAAAGTATGACAATTAGTTGTCTACCAAGTTCTTCGTCAAATCATTGGCTTTTCTCAACCCGGAAAAGAAAAACTCGTTAGAGAGTGGTAATAATAACAAATAAATTAAAAAGAATATCAACAGAAATGAAAGAAAGAAATAAGTGCAAAATCTTCATAATTGACTAATCAATTAAGGGTTGGATGATTTGTAGAACAATACATTTGAGGTAGTTTGTTGGTTGTTCAATGATAATAGTAGGACTCAAATATAAATAAAAACAATGTTGATGGAATTTTTATCCTATACATGGAGTGGGGTCCAATAAATTTAATGTGGTAGCGCAATATGTTTAATTTTAAAAAGAAGAAAAAAAATGCAGATCACGTGGTAAACATACTATCCAAAAGCAAACATAATCTAAATTGCTATTGAAAAATTAGATACATGTGTCGATTCAATCATACTATTTAAAGAAGAGGTGTCTACATTTGAGTTCGAGTGTATCTCACCCTCGAGTGGCGCCCTCCTCAGCTCTACGACCTTGTCCGACGACAGCACCCTTCTCAGTCCCTCCACATCCCCCTGCTGCCCCCCCGCCGTCAGTGTCCCCACCTGGCTGTTGTTCCTCGTGTGATACATCGCTGGTCCTGTGCATGGAGGCACTAAAAATGACGGTAACTGAGGGAAGGGCACTCAGCGTCAGTAAAATAAACTAACAGATGACTTGTACCATATTGAAAATATGTCAGTGTACGCATGGATTAGATTTGGCATTAATTCTTGACTATTATTATTTTTGTTTATTAATGTCGAATATATAATTATAAAATAATCATTATGTCTTATTGAAACAGCCTAGAGTTGTGATTATTTTATTATTATTTAATTTCAAATTTATTAGTTTGCCTAATGGTTATTAGGTGCTCTTACAATTTTTGAAAGGTTGAGTGTATTCGAACATAGCTTCTTACCCTTTGGAAGGTTATGTCTATTCAAACATAACTTCTTCATCTTTGAAAGATTGGATCCGTTCAAATATATTTATTGAACATTATTATTGTATACTTTTCATAACTTTCGATTCTCCTATTTAGGATATATAGTCACTATTTTCAATTGTTTCTCTTTGAGAGTTCCTTGAAAAATACCTGAATTGCTTTATAGTATTCTTATTAGAGGCTTTGTTGTATTTTGGAAGATTTTTGCCAATAACCATTAGCAACATTGTAGGTAGAGGTGTGTAAGAGAACTAGGAACTGCCTAGAACAAGACCAGGCTAGCCCAAAATCGACATTTTCCATGGGGACTAATATGGTTTTCGGTTCCAATTTACTAGAATCGATGAGTACCAATTCGGTTTCCGGTTCCAGGTTGCCTATTCGGACCGGACTGGTGTCTGTAGTTTCTCTATCAACTTTTTGTTTATTCTAATGATCCATATACTTACTTTCTCAGTCAAAATAAAATAAAGAAACAAAGACTATGGATGATACTAATTGGAAATATCCATGAATGTTGTGGTGCTTTGTCCTCATATTATAAAATTAAGAGTCAATGGCTCGTTTTAAAAATATAATTAGGTCTCTCTGTAGCTATCCCCATGATTAAATTATGTTGACGTGAAAAAAAGATGGATCAAGCAATTAACGTTGTGAATTCTATGGAGTTAGTACTTCTAACTTAGAGTCTAATTCTCAATTTGTTCCTAGTGTTGGGAAGCCTTAAGTGGACTACACCATGACTTTCAAAGAAATTAAATTCCTAACTAATGAGTATTGTTGATTTATTCCGCCCTATAGTTTTCAATCCTTAATCAAAATCCATACCTCGCAATTCAACCCAAATTTAAGGCTAGACAAACTTTAGTGCTCTACATGAACACTAGTTTCGTCATGATATTAATTGATGAATGCAATTTTGTAGGGATCGTGAACTAGTTCCATGGACCTACTCAGGAATCAGACTAGACTGGACCGACAGTACAATTTTTAGGTGGATCCATGGAACCAACAAGCAATTCTTGATTTCAAATTTTCAAATCCGGTCCTTAATAGGCGGCTCCTAGTTCTAAGGTAGGAACCGCCCACCTAGACCATGCTCACCCTTAGTTGTCGGGCAAATAATTCCATAAAAAAAGTGTTATCACGCCTCAAAGTTTGATTCCATTCTTCTTTCCCAATCATTTTTTCCCCAACATCCAGTGCATGTTGAGTGTGGGGAACATTAACCAAGAGAAAAGAAATAAAGAAAGAAAGAAAGAAAGAAACTAAAATAAAAAAAAAAATCAAGATAATTTATAAAATTTCTCACATTGACATCGTTTTGAGTAGAATCCTACACGTCATATTGATGGTCTTGACATAAGACGGCGTGCATTGACTAAAACTCCACGTCAAGTTTTTCCAATCTGAATGGGCTAAATAAATAACATTAGAAAATTGTTAAAAGATTCAAGACTACACGAGTCAAATTGAAAAATTTATAACTGAATTAGTATCCGTACATTAGGTTTATGGCTTTCTGGGTAATTTCTCCTAGAGAAGCATACCTTCATGCAATATATTCTATTTTAAAAATAAAGTAACACTCTTATCTTCTTTTTCTTTTTGTCAAATAAAAATACCATTTCATTCATTCAAAAGCTATACATGAGCGAAGTTGATAAGAATCAATACATAATAAGTCCCAAAGAGGTAGGGGTTGCCTAGACATCTAATTGGAGGGGAGGTTCCTCTTCAGTTGGTTTTGGCAATCCAGTCGGCGATTTGGTTGGCTTCCCATGGGCAATAGGCTAGAGAAACACCTTATAATTGGGCTAGTAGTGCACTGCATTCCTCAAAGAGACATCTCAAAGCCCATGGGCTCAAAGTCGGTTCAATAGTGAATCTAATGGTAGATGAATTGTCTGACAGAACATTCACGTGCACCACGGATTCGTCCTTCTGCTCATACGGGTCCCGTAGCCAGAGCAATGCTTCCATCACCGTTAGGGCTTTGATTTCGAGTGGAGAAGAATTTCATATGAATATATGCCAGGTGTAAAAAGATTTATTTTTTTAAGGATTTGGCAATAAATGCATCTACTACTATTTCAAATTTCATAACAAAAGTTCTATTAGATACTTAATAAAGGCTTCTCTTCTTTATTCTCTCCTCATGTGACATTTTCTTGCTCTCTAATTTTTTCTTTCCACGCCCTTTAACCTATTTTTTTCTTCCTTTTTTAATTATCTGCACAGAGCTCACGTTTGCCTCTTCCTTTGGCCCACGAAACGAGTCAAAAAGCTCAATGAAGGTTACCAATTTTCAAACCACTTGAGAGTACAGAATTCTGTAGAAACCTGTTGGCATTTTGCCACGTTGGAGGCAGATTAATTGATTAATAGGTCAAATCCAACCATGGCTTTCTCTTCGTCCCAAGTGCATTTCACTCGAAGTCCAAGCACAAAAAACACGGTTTTGATATATCCTCGGAACGACGCATCACTGTAGATCTTATATCCTCCAGGATCAGATGGAATGGTTAGCACAGGTGCGGTAGTTAGCTTTTGCTTCAGCTCTTGGAAATTACACTCGTACTTGTCTATCCACACAAACTTTTCTTCCTTCTTTAGAAGTCTAGTCAACGGCAACGCTAATGCTGAGAATCTCTCTAAGAACCTTCTGTAATAATCTGCCAAACCCAGAAACCTTCTAATCTTTGTCACTGTAGTCGATCTTGGCTAGTTGATCACGACTTCACACGGAGATTCTTTCGCTTGAAATCACGTGACCTAGGAAAGCAACGCGAGTCAGCCAAAACTCGCACTTGCTAAACTCGGCATACAATTGATGAATTCTCAAAGTCTGCAGTACTAATCTCAAATAACTTTCATGCTCTTCATCACTCCTCGAATACACCAGAATATCAGCGATGAACACGATCACAAACTGATCCAAGTATTCTTTGAACACTTGGTTCATCATATCCATAAAAGCGGCTGGAGCGTTTGTCAAACTGAATGGCATTACCGTGAACTCATAATGGTCATATCGAGTACGAAATGCTGACTTTGGAATGTCCTCATTCTTGATCCTCACCTGATGATATCTTGTCCTCAAGTCAATTTTAGAAATATCGACGCTCCTTGTAACTAGTCAAACAAGTCGTCGATCCTCGAGAATAGGTACTTGTTCTTGATCATCACCTAATTGAGTTGACGATAGTCGATGCACAAATGCAACGAATCATCTTTCTTCTTTACAAATAGAATTGGTGCTCCCCAAGGTGATGCACTAGGACGTATGAATCTCTTATCCAACAACTCTTGCATCTGTTCTTTCAACTCAGATAACGTCATCTGGTAAGGAGCCTTAGAGATTGGCTTTGTCCTGGGTGCTAGTTCAATCACGAACTCGATATCTCTCTCTAGTAGTAAACTTGACAATTCTTTCAGGAATACATCTGGAAATTCTTGTACCACTGTGATGTCGTCAATCTTCAGCTCCTCAACTGTTGTATCCACGACAGTTGCCAGGTAACCTTGACAACCCCCGTCTAACAAACGGGTTGCCTCAAGCGATGAGATCAAGGAAATCGAGGGTCCTCCTCGATTCCCGACAAACTCAAAACTCTTACCCTCAAATGGGTTAAACTGAATCGCTTTATGATAGCAGTCCATCTTAACTCGTTGTTTAGTGAGCCAGTCCATGCCAATTATCAAATCAAAGTCATACATGGCTAGGACTAATAAGTCTATTTTCCCTTATCGCTCACCAATCGCTAACTTGCAACCAAAACAACTCAAAGCAGCTAACACCTTATCTTTTAATGGTGTAGATATGCTAACCACTGACTCCAATAATACAGGACTTAATCTTATCAGCTTAACATACTGCTCGACAATAAAAGAGAGAGTTGCTTCTAGGTTGAATAAAGCGTAAGTAGGATGGTCGTTCAACGAAACCATACCTGTAATAACATAAGGCGTGTCCTTTGCCTAACCTCGGGTGATGGCATACACCATTCCCTGAGTTGAGGGTCTGAGTTGTTCACCTTGCGGTGCATTCTGTGGTGCGTACCCTCTGATCTGACCCATCAGTGGTAGCGGAGGGAACTGCTGTGGTCTCCCCTGTCTTCTGGGACATTTCCTGGCTATGTGACTCGGCTGGCCACACCCAAAACAAGTACCCGACCTAGATTGGTATGGGGCTGATCTGTGTCGTCTTCCACACAAGCGACACACACCATTTTGATTAAGTCCTAACTTCCCAATTCTACCATTCCTATTGGGCAGAACTTGAAATCTTCCTCCGATCATAGGCCTCTTCCCATGTCGGATCCCTTCTCTATGCGAACTAAACCTCGATCCAGACGAGGTGGCTTGCTCACTCAAACTTCTCTCTAGCAGCTAGGCTCAATGGTAAACTTCTCGATAGTCTTTCAGATCCAATGGCACCAGCGGTTGTTTCAGTTCTAGCCGAAGGCCAATCCTAAACCTTCGAGCTTTTTCCTCTAGATTCTCGATCAACCTCGGAGCATATTGAGAAAGCTCCGCAAGTTTGACCTCGTACTGGTCAACAGTCATTATCCCTTGGCGGAGACGCTGAAATTCTTCCATTTTTTGTTCTTGGGCACTTCCCAAGAAGTACTTGTCATTGAACGCTCTAAGGAAGGCATCCCACAGCGGGACTTCTCCTCTCAGAAATACTGTCTCTCTGGCGACTCTCCACCAGGAATTGGCATACCTTGCAATTGATAGATTGTCATGACTACTTTCTCCTCCTCATTGCACCTCAGGAGTGCAAACGCCTTATCCAAATCCTAAATTCAAAGAGATGTGGTCTCTGGATCTCCAGTACTCGTGAACCTCAGTAGGCTCAGCTTCAAGAATTGTTCCACTAACTTGTGGATCGGTCTCTCTCTATCCACGACTATGTTCCCAGCTAGAACTTCAGCAGGTGTGGCGACAGGTGTGCGGCAGCAACAACAGCATTGGTAGCGGCAGTAGCAGCAGCTGCAACGGCGACAGTAAAGGCGACAGCATGATTCTGGGCCTGCTGCCCCATCATATCTCTCATTGCATCTAGAGCCTATGTGATCTCAATTGTTCCCGGATCACCAGGGGCTGCTACCCCAGCACCAACGAGAGGTGGTGCTACTCCACTGGCGCTAGCCTGTGCCGGCGCCATACCTTGGCCCCTTTGGATACCGACCCTTGTTGGCGTCCTACCTCGAGTCACAGGCCCTATCGTACGCTTCCTACGAGTCATCTGCTCCTGATCGTTCATTCTGAAGGTTCTTTAAAGAAGCCTGCTTCCAATTCCACACCGAATTAAAAGCTAAGCGATCCATACAAACAAACAATTCAAACAATCAGCTATCACAGACATGCACCAATATAAAATAAAGGTCTTTCCTACTACTATCCCATAAACCATTGTATCTTATCACTCCGATCACTAACCTTCGCTCTGATACCATTAAAGGGGGATCTCACACCCCGATTCCCAGAGCGCATGCCTATCCCTACATGGTCGATTAAATAGCGACATTCCAGGACACATCGCCGACCCATTCATTTTAATACACATTCAGAAGCAAATAATAAATCCCCAAACAACAACAACAAGATGTGATAGAAAAGCAGGGCCATAAATTTTTAAATTGAAAACACAACCAAATTAATATATATACATAACAAACCATGTTATATATAATACAAGCTGGTCTATTTATAATATCTACAAAACATGGGGGGTTTCACAAAACTACAGGTCCTTATCCTCCTCTTCACCTTCATCCACACTCCAACTGGAGCCTATAGTTGAATACATTGGGGATCCTGGATCTGACATTCCGGCTCCACGTTTATCACTGAACCTCAAAGAGGATCTGCTATGCCTTTCCCAAAGGCCACTTCTAGCATGTACAGGGGAATCTCAGACTCAAGTATGGGACCTTCCCACTCCCCATCTCAAGCCTGATGATACCATGCCCTGTATTGATGGGACACCTCTTTGGGTAAAGCCTCATCAACCCATACTATGGACTTCACCAGCTCATAGGTCCATCCCCTGGGGCTCTCACGCAGTGGGATAATATACTTATGCTCTGTCACCTTCTTAGGTTGACCAAAACGCTCGGGAGGAGCTGTCATCTATGGACCTAAAATGTTATCCCACAACGGGGTGAGACGATGTCTCAGCAAGTTCTACCCCCTAAGACCCGACTAGGAAGAAAATACGCCATGAGGGTTGCCTAAGCACAAACACGAGTCAGAAGACTTACCTTGACTTCATTTCCTTCCTACAAGTCAATATAATTCAAATAACTATCTAGTTATTTCAACTAGTCATTTCAATCATTCAGATCGAACCATCAATCAATTGACTCGGTCGATTCCATGTCAACAAGACCATTACACAGTCATTCCAATTACTCATTCCAACCACTAATTACGGCCACACTTGGGCATGACCTATTAAATGTTCAGCGGTGAATTACGGCTCAAAAGGCATATCATGTTCCAAATTCGGCGGTAAATTACGGCCCAATAAACATAGCCATACTTTGGCGGTTAATTACAGCCCAATAGGCATGGCCATACTTCGGCCGTTTTTTTTTATCAAACTCACAACATCACACGGTTATTCACCCACAGCCAACAACATTGCACTTCACAATTAAATTCTTCAATTAACATAATATTTTGGCCTATTTTCCTCGATTTAAAAATATCCGATAAAAAAATCATGTGTGGGTACACGATCGGCCCCCTCGATCAAAAATATAATATCTTTACTTTCAAAACTCCCACCAGTTATATAATCAGTAAAAATATTTTTGACGCTGTAAATCAACACTCGGTAATTTTTTAATTAAATACTGAAATTATAAAATTTTGGGATAAAAGTCCCAAAATCACAAATCACACTCAATTTGCACAAAATAATAGTCAATTAAATAAATATATCACATCACTGCAATCAGCATAAAATTTCAGTTCTTGGCTATCACATTCTAATTTCCGGAAAATAATTAATTAATTTACGAAAATTAATTATTAAATGCCAAAAATAGCAACTTAGGCCCGTAAAGCCTAATTGAAAGCCGATTCGGGTTCAAAAATTTTTCGAACCACTCTAGATAAATACTAGAGTTTGTCTAAGCTCTAATTACACTACTCTAACCACCTAACATGCATCAATAATTAACTAATTCACTAATCCATTCTAACTAACCACCTAATCCTAGCTTAGCCTAAACTAATCAACCCTTAAACATCATCAACTTACAAAGAAGGGATTAGTGAGTTAAACTCACTTGTTAAGCGATCCGCTTGGATCAAAACGACAGGGATGCGGAGGGGCTTGACAAACTCCAAAGCGGGACCGTCGTTCGAGGTTCGGAAGTGGTCCAAAACAAGCCAAAATCGTGGCTAGAAACCCACACGATTCGATTTTGTGGCTGGGTCGAACAAGTTGGCCGGTGGTTCGGCTGAGGTGGAGACGAGCAAGGAAGACCGGCGGAGGTTGCTGTGGGTTCAAGAAGGGCCTCACGGCGGCTCGACGGGCGGCTAGGCAGCTCCGGCGACAACGGGGGAGCTGCGACTAGCTCCAAGGACGTCCTAGGGTCATGATGGAGGTGGGACGGTGGCCTGGGATGTGCTGGTTTGGCACGCGAGTAGGCGGGGCACGACAATGTTGCGGAGGAGCTCCAATGGCGTGCAGTGGTTCGAACAGAGAATGAGGAGAGGCTAGCCAATTTTCTAGGTTGATGGGAGCTTCACACGGCAGAAATGGGGGAGAGGGGTGCTCGATCGGTTGGGGAAAAGGAGGGGGAAAGGGAACAACTTGGCTTTTGTGGGACCACTTGGCCTTCATTCTCATCTTCTTGGTCCCTTTGGCTGGTCCACCATGCAAGCTGGCTTCCTCTGCCCATTTTCTAGTAGCCAACTCCCTTTTAGAAGCCTTGAGATGGTCCAATTGTTGTGGGCAAGGGGGACATACGAATTTGCACAACATTTGGCTCAATTTGGATTAAATTCTCACTTGATTCAACTCAAATCGACCTCTAAAAAATTTAACCATCATATCATCGATCAAATTGGCATTTTTCCTCGCCAATTGAACCCACTTGCATCCCAATTTAGCGATAAAAACGGCCCTCTACATTTTCCGGTTGAAAACGGCCCTATGTCGACTTTTTCCGCAAAAACCTCGGTTTGCAGAAAAATCTTCAGAAACTGAGTCGACATTCTTAAAATGACTCGTTACATGACAAAACTTTCAATTTCTGAAATCAAATTCAAATTCGCTGGTAATTTCAATCCGGTGCGATTTTAGCGTGACCTAGGCTACCGGATAGGTTTCAGAAATTTTTAGTGCAATAGACCCGTGGTCGATTTTTTTCCAGCCATAATGAACCTCTTCGACACACTTGTGACTCTTGGTTGTCGTGAAAATCTCGAGGATTCAAATACGAATACAGGGTACCAAAACGACAAAAAAATCAATTTAGTGCCGGTCGATGAGAATTTTGTAATTTAGTGGAATCACCCACGTTTAGTCACACATCTCTATCGAACCAACCTATCTCTAATATCTAATTGACTTTTAACTGTGCCGTAATGATCTCTGCAGATGAGCACAGTCGAGTAATCGATTCCTAGTCGAATTCCCAAGTCTATTGCATTAAAATCCCTTAGTGACTTCCCTAGATAGTCTAATTATCTCAGGAGTGATCAACTCTGAGAACAGCACTATAGGCGCGCCGATGAAATGCGATATTTGTGACATCCTGAAATTCGACCCCGTTTCAATAAAGTGAAATTGGCATTTCGTCGATGTACCTATGGTCATTTTTCTCTGAGTTGATCACTCACGAGTTAACTAACCTATTGGGTGAAGCCGTTAAGGGATGTATCTGTAGTAAAATCCCTGAAAGCTACCTAATTAGTTGGATTTGGCTAAAATCACGCCTGATCGATTTTTAACCACGAAATTGAACTCGATTTCAGGAATCGAATTTTAAGTGCGTCATAATTCTTTTTTTTTTTTTAGGACATTGTCTCATCGTTCGTCAATTTATTAACGAGTCCGAAATTTCAATAAAGAAATTATCGGAGGAAAAATTGAAGACCAAAAGAAAATAGAAAGGGAAAGGGAAAGAGAAAAAGAAAATTAAGAATAAGATTATTAGTTTATTTCTTTTTCTCTCTCTCTCTCTCTCTCTTTCCCTCTTTTCTCTCGTGCGATTCCCACTCCCCCACCGAACACCCTTGCCAAGTTCACATTTGCTTCTTCTTCTCTCTCTCTTTTTTTGACTAGTCAAAGGCTTCTTCTCTCACTTATCTCTTCTTCTCTCTCCTCTTTCTTCTCCCCCAACCCCACGTGACCGAAACCCCCTTTTTCTTCCTTCTTGTTCGTGAAAAACCAGCAAGCGGAGGAAGAAGGACAGCAGCTCACCGAAGCCATCGCCGTCGCACCGGAGCTACACCGCCGCCCACACCGCACGCCCGCGCACGCCGCGCGTCCCACCGGCCGTCCCTCGCGCCTAGGCGTCCTCCTTCACACGATCTAGTTGCTGCCCAGCCTCTGTCCAGCCCCCGTCTGGCCACCTCTGGCCACCGTTCGACCCCGTCGGACCTCCCCGGCGTCCCCCTCGCCGCCCTAGCCGCCGGATTAGCTCTGGCAAGCCTTGAACCGCAACCCACGAAATGGGTTTCCAGCTGGTTCGGGCCCACTTTTGGGCCGTTTCCGGGCCCCGAACCCGAGCCGTGCTTTGGGAAGAATCGTTCCTTGCGTCGCCCCCGTCGGATTGATCCGATTTGCGCGCGATTTGGTGAGTAATCTCACTAATCCCGAATTAGTTGGCTAATTATGCTTAAGGTTGGTTTAGTTTTAATTAATTAGGTTTAGGTTGTTAGATTCGAATAAATTAACAATTATTAGTCAATTGTGATGCGGTTTAGATAAATTGATTGCGCAATTAGTAAGTAGATGTGGTCTACTAATTATTGGAAGCATCTCGGGAATTTTCCGACCCCTAATTGGGCTTCAATTTGGCGATTTGGGCCTAAGTGGGATTTTTGGCATTTAAATATTATTTTTCGGAATTAAATTAATTAATTAATTATTTTCTGAAAATTCAACTGGGATGGCCAGTGACCGGAATATTATGCTGATGATCGTAGTGAAGTCCGTTTATTTAATTGGGCTTTATTTTGAGCTAAATTGAATTTTTAATATTAATTATTTAATTTCCAAAATTAATTAATTAATTAATTATTTTCCGAAAATTCAATTGAGATGGCTAGTGACCGGAAATTTATGTTGGTAATCGTGGTGCAGTCCGTTTATTTAATTGGGCCTTATGAGCTAAACGGAATTTTTAATATTTAATAATTAATTTTCGAAAGAAATACATTAATTAATTATTTTTCGGAAATTAAGATTGAGATGGCTGACGACCGAAATCTCGTGCTGATTGTGGGCGCAGTCCATTTATTTATTTGAGCTTTAATTTGTACTGAATTGATTTAATTGTGGATTTTTAGGATATGTTCCTAAATTGATTATTTGGGTAAATTGAGTACGAATTAAGGTTGTGGATAATTACTTTAGAAATGAGATGAATCATCATGAAAGGCACGTGGCTCGGTGAATAGTACATCATCTCGGAGAATGCATATGGCTCCGTGATTTGGTATATCGCTTCGGAGAATGCACGTGGCTCGGTGATTAGTATGTCGCCTTGGAGAGTACACAGGGCTTGATGATTAGATATGTCACCTCGGAGAATGCACATGGCTCGGTGACGAAGTATGTTGCTTTGGAGAATGCATGTGACTCGGTGACTAAATGTATATATCACCTCGGAGAATGCACATGGCTCGGTGACGAAGTATGTCGCCTTGGAGAATGCATGTGGCTCAGTGATTAAGTGTGTCATCTTGAAAGAGACACGTGGGCTCGGTAATTTGATGCATTACCTCGGAGAATGCACGTGTTCTCAATGAGTACATTTGGCATCTTGAAGAAACACGTGGGCTCGGTGACTTGATGCATCGCCTTGGAGAATGCACGTGGGCTCGCTGATTCAAAATGACATTTTAAAGAGCATGTGGCTCGATGATTGGTTCCATCACCTTGGAGAATGCACGTGGCTCGGTGATAAAGAATATCGCCTTGGAGAATGCACGTGACTCAGTGATTGGTTTTATCAGTTAATGACTAGAATGACCTAGAGATGATTCGGCTGACATGTAATCGACTAAGTCGATTGATCATTGCCTTGAGTCTGATGTTGCAAATTGATTGACTGAATGGAAATGACCGTGAGTGGTCTTGTTGGCTTGTAATCGACTGGGTTGATTTGATCGATGCTTCGATCTGTGATATGATTACTTGGGTGCCTATTGTGAATTGTACTGACTTGCAGGTGGGATCTGAGGCCAAGGTAAGTCCTCTGACCTGTGTGTGTTTAGGCAGCCTATAGTATAATGGTTTACTAATTGGGCCTTAGTGGAGCAGAACTCGCTAAGAAAGTCTCATCCCGGTTTGAGGAAACATTTCAGGACCCCGATGAGGAGCTGAGGAGGAGGAGTCTGAGAAGGAGAACTCGAAGGTGAAACCTGAGAAGAAGGATTTTTGAAAGAATAAGATAATACTGAGAGGAGTCTTAAATATGATCCAGATGAACTGAGATTCTATCTTCTTTTGAGATCTCTAATTTGATGTTAATAGAAATAGAGTGAAAAGTTGTGAAGTACTCTGGTTTGTGTTTTGTATAAAAGTTTGGTTATAAGTTTCAATATGAAAAATATGGCCCTACTTTTCTATCCCATTATTTTATTGTCTGGGGATTTATAATTGCTTCCGCATGTGCTTAATAAAAGAAAGGGTCAGCGATATATAGTCCTGGGATATCGCATATTAAAATCGACCAAGAGAAGGATGTGTGCGTGCCCGAGGATCGGAGCATGACAATATTAATTTAATTGAAAGAAGAACTGAAAAATTCAAGATATCACAACTTTTGATCTTAAAGTGAACCGACCAACAAAGACCAAGATTAGTCTTGATCGTCTTCACTTTTTTCTTTTTTCTTTTTTTTTTTGTGAGTGTTCACACATTATTTGTTCATATTGAAAAATGTTGGCACCTATCATTTCATTTCTTTGCTTTATTAACACTTTATCTTATTGCATTTCATATCATATTTCCATCGATGAAATTGTTTCATCATTCTGATGGCGTGCATCACATGATTGATAAAGCTACCTTTGATCTTTAAAGTGAGCCGACCGACAAAGACCAAGTTAGTCTTGGTCGTCTTCACTTTTTTTGCTGGTGAGGGTTCGTACATTATTTGTTCATATTGAAAAATGTTAACAACTATCATTTTCCTTTGTCAGCTTTACTAACACTTCATCTTATTGCATTTCATATTATATTTCCACCAGTGCAATCCTTTCATCATTTTGTTGGCATGCAACACATGATTGATAAAGCTACTTTTGACCTTTAAAGCGAGCTAACCGACAAAGACCAAGTTAGTCTTGGTCCTCTTCACTTTTTTTTTTTCTTGTGAATTCACAATTGGTTCATATTGAAAACCTCCACTCAGTTCCAGCCCCACAGTCATAGACCCAAACCCATCCTTTTTTTTAGAGAGAGAGAGACTTTTCTTTCTGGGTCTCACTCGAGTTAGTCTTGGTCCTCTTCACTTTTTTTTCTTGTGAATTCACAATTGGTTCATATTGAAAACCTCCACTCAGTTCCAGCCCCACAGTCATAGACCCAAACCCATCCTTTTTTTTAGAGAGAGAGAGAGACTTTTCTTTCTAGGTCTCACTCAATCTCTATCTTTTGTGTACAGTGGGTGCATAGTGTTGCCACGCACATAAAAGATAAGAAAAGTAGAAACTTTCGCCCCTAATATATACATAATTACGAATCCCATCCACCCGGCTTACTCTTTACATCCTAACTCTCACATCTTTACATTTGTCTGTCATAGTGACCACCAGCAATACTTTCAACAAGTTCAAGACATCTGTAGATAAGAGCAACTAAGATAAAGTGATAAATTGAGCGTGTGACCACTGAGAGAGTGCTAACGATATCATAATAGTGACAATATAATTTGATAGAGATTACAAGTGGCTGGACCATAAAGTCATCGTTATCCGCAACTAACACTATTTACACATCTTTTCTCCTCAGCCGTATAATGTCTTGTCACCACCCTCTAGTAATGCCAAGCGATCGTCTAATCCATGAGATAACCACCATCACTAGTCCCTAGATTGAACCGACCACTCATTCCCTATCTCTCGCTTGCATGTGCTTGCGGTGGAGAGAGTGCTAACGATCTCATAATAGTGACAATATAATTTGATAGAGATTACAAGTGGCTGGACCATAAAGTCATCGTTATCCGCAACTAACACTATTTACATATCTTTTCTCCTCAGCCGTATAATGTCTTGTCACCACCCTCTAGTAACGCCAAGCGATCGTCTAATCCATGAGATAACCACCACTACTGGTCCCTAGAACCGACCACTCATTCCCTATCTCTCGCTTGCATGTGCTTGCGGCTGAGAGAGTGCTAACAATCTCATAATAGTGACAATATAATTTGATAGAGATTACAAGTGGCTGGACCATAAAGTCATCGTTATCCGCAACTAACACTACTTACACATCTTTTCTCCTCAGCCGTATAATGTCTTGTCACCACCCTCTAGTAATGCCAAGCGATCGTCTAATCCATGAGATAACCACCACCACTGGTCCTTAGATTGAACCGACCACTTATTCCCTATCTCTCGCTTGCATGTGCTTGCGGTTGAGAGAGTGCTAACGATCTCATAATAGTGACAATATAATTTGATAGAGATTACAAGTGGCTGGACCATAAAGTCATCGTTATCCGCAACTAACACTATTTACACATCTTTTCTCCTCAGCCGTATAATGTCTTGTCACCACCCTCTAGTAACGCCAAGCGATCGTCTAATCCATGAGATAACCACCACCACTGGTCCCTAGATTGAACCGACCATTCATTTTCTATCTCTCGCTTGCATGTGCTTGCGCTGACAAATCTGTTAAAATCCTTTATCACACTAAGGGTTTTATTTCTTATGATAAAGTATATGATTTTTTTTTTTTGGGTGAAAGGTAAGAAATATATTGAGAAAATACCAAATGTATAATAGATCTCGACACCAAAACTTACACTCAAAATGAGAAAACATTAAGAGTGGAAGGATGTCGAGATGTAAAAGCCACCCAACACGTGGCAAAAAAACAAAACAAAACCAAAACTAGCACGGCATGAACAACCGGCTACCGGACAACAAGCACCCCAGTGAGGGAGGAGAAAGCGCATGGCTTCACTATTATACAATTTTTTTTCCAATGTTGAACAAAATGTCAATTGCTACTCCTTTTTTTTTTTTTTTTTGTGAATGATGCCAGCTTGTCCATGTTACAGTGCACAACAGGCCAAAATAAGAAGGTAACAAAAGTATTTTTCCCGTATTTTTGATGATTTTAAGCTTAAGACTTGGCTGAATAGAGTTGCGTTTTTAAAGCACGAGAAGCGATTTCCCTATGAAATCAAGGTAGGGCAAGATGATATTACCCAAATAGGTGCAATTAAGGGATGGAACCTAAATGACCAAGGAGTGGCGAGATACTCTACCAAGTCATCTCTGAAATCGATGGCTTTTCTCCATATGAAAAGAGAAACATTCATTAGAGAGAGATAATAGTTAACAAAAAAAAAATGAAAGAAAATATACCAACACAATGAAACAAAAGGATAAGTGCATAAACCTTAAGCATCGACAAATTAATAAAGGTTTGGATGATTTGTAGAGTGATACAAGTGAGGTAGTTTGTTGGTTATTGATTTAGTAGTAGGATTCAAACATAAAGAAAAGATATGGATAGAATTTTTATTTGGTCTATCATCAATATAAAATATAATTTACTCTTCATTGTATGATTAACATGTTGACAAGCTATCTCGAAACACACATGTCACATGTTGAATGTTAAATCCATTAAAAAAAAGTACATTGGTATTAAAATAATAATAATGTTTAGCAAATTAGGCAGATGCTCATTCAATATTGATATATAATAAATATGAAGGGAAATGAGAATGTCGTGAACTCAAAGGTTGTCGTGAACTCAAAGGTTTGAGATACAAGCTTCGTCTTAAGCAAGCAAATAACTTTTGTGTATGAGAGATCATTCTATACATGAAGTAGAGCGTAGTAAAATTTAATGTGATTGCACGATTTATTCAATTTTAAAAAGAGGGGGAAATGCAAAATACTTACTAGCCATACTATTTAATAAAAACACCATCTAAATTACTATTGAAAATAGAAAGAAATTTGTCTATTAGAACATAATATCTTGAGAAGAGGAGTCTGCATTTATTTTATTTTAAAAACATATTCATCTCTACGGTGCTTGTTCCTTATATTTGTCAAGTTATATTTGGTGGTTGGTGCTTCTAGAGGGTGAGAGGAAAAGAGAATAAATGAGAAAGAATCTTTGTTACAATGCTAACAATTTACTCATGCTTATCTTTAATTGTGTTTCTTTTGCAATTAGCAAAGAGTACTGAAAATTGCTGTTTTTTTGTGACGAAGGTCTTTCTTGTTCACTTCTTGTTTATGTTGTCTGAGGTTCTCTGTCACGCAATAGATAAAATATCTGAATTCTACATTATGCCATCTGAGAGATCTTATATTGGGCAGGCTTATTCTTTTGTCGGTATTTCTCATGCTAGGATGCTTCTGCCTCTTAACCAGTAGAGGCAGAAGGGCCCGTTCATGTAAATGCTAAGCAGTATCACGAGATTTTGAGACGAAGACAAGCACGTGCTAATCTTGAAAAGCAAACAACAAAGTTAGAAAAGTGAATTGTCTTTTTTATGCATGTTGATTTGGAAGCCCCTTCCGGACTTTGCCAGTTATAAAAATTAATTTTAAAAAAATTATTTGAAGGTGTTCCGCTTGTGGTTGCTTCCATAGCTACATGCTATACTGTAATTGGATGCTATTTTTAGGAAATTCTATTTCGTGGGAAATAGTCTGACTACATGCTTCATCTTCGTTATAGCTTTTGCAGCTATCTCAGCATTTAATTCACTGGGGATAAACTTAATTGATATCTTTTCTTTGCTCGTTCTCTGACATGGTGTCATTCCTCTCTCTTGTCTTGGTTTAGCAGGATCTACAGCTGTATCTTCATGAGTCGCGGCACCAGCATGCCATGAGAAGAGCCAGAGGAAGTGGAGGGCGGTTTCTTGATCCAAGTAAAATCAATGCTTCGAATGATGCAGCTGAAGAGAAGGGCACAAATTCTGCTCCTGCTCTATCTCCCAATCTGCCAGTTCATTGGGCTCTGTTTGGCACCTGACTCCTCTGAAATCTGAAATTCATTTAGTAGTCACATGGCTGGAAGGTCGGTGGTGTCAATAGTTCAATGTGATTCAAGTTTTCAAGAAATCCGAACCGAACCAAATTATAGGGGTGAGCGGCTAAATCAAACCAAATCGCAATTTGAACTAAATACGACCCAAATAAAAACCCGATTCGATTTGGTTTAGTTTTCTCTTCTTCTTCTTCTTCTTCTTCTTCTTCTTGTTTAATGAGAAGAACTATTGACAGGAATGCATTTTAGTCTATAAGCGAGCAATTACCATTAAAAATAATTTTTTCCCTCAAAAAAATGAATATATGTAAAAGCTATGTTTGTGCTTCTTCTTTTTTCTAGTTTCCTCTGGCTCATGAATTACTTTTCTTAACCAGAAATTTTCATACATGATAGTAGTATATATACTAGACTGAATTTTGGTATGGAAATACGTATGAGTTACATATGAATCTTGCTCCACTAAATCTAACAGCCCAATTGACCTTTAGCAAATGTATTAACCACTTGAAATACTTGCTTATGTTGGTCCATGCTGCTTTTATTTACCGTCTTTGGAATTCCATCATTTATGCATCACATGATGTTTGTATTCATTTGTGGAATTTATAGTTCATCTTTATCATTCCGTACATAGTGGACTAGTCCACTCTTACATTTTCCAAAACCTAATGAATATGTGGCCCCTTCCTCCATTATTTGTGTACCTCCTCCACTTTTTTATGGGGCCATCGGCAATGGTCGGTAGATAACTTACAAAATCCAAATGCTTGAGGATGTAACTTAACTAATATCAAGATAAGGACCAAGACCAAATGAACCTTTGTTTGATAGATCAATCAAATCAGTACTTTAAAAGCTCGATTGTTTAATGACCGTGCTACGAAGGACTGACTCAACATTTACTCTTATTTCGTGGCATAGACATGTACGAATCATGTGTCTGCATCAGTATGGCTGCACATCACTCGTCAACGAGAGAGCCAACCCCAGAAAACGCGTGAAGGACGAGGGGGACCCCTGGAAGTAAATGAATAAAGAGGAAGGTTCGTCACTGCGTTGCATTGCTTGACCTTGACCTGCTCACGCTATCATCCACGGCCATTTAAATGTGTTATAAACTAAATTTTTATGTTGCATTTAAGAAATTTTCTTTTCGTCAATGTTTGCGATAGGAACGGTGCACAAATCGGTAGTAATTTTTATTATCTTTTTGATACCTATAAAAAGTCTAGTTTCCTACGATACGCACGCAACTTGAGATTTTCTTTCGAAATATAGAAGACACATCGACATAGGAGTTTCCTCCTTCATCTTCACTTCGATATTCTACTATATTCTTTTTCATATTTTAATTAACTCAAGCCAATAAGTCATTGATACGTTACGGGTTAGTTAAAAGTAATTTACTTGACTATTTAGCTATAGTGATGGATGGTGACAATTGATTAAGTGACACTTTTCATCAATCAAATGCGACTTTGTATTTCATCAGCAGTCGCCGAGAGCTTCATGGCCATTGCCTAGTGGTCGGCGAGCCTCACTAGAGCCTCACTAGCCATTGTGGAGGAAAAAAGCAAAAGAATGAAGAAAAGGAAAAAGAAAAAAATTCAAAAAAATTCAAAAAAAAATATATCATTAAAAATTGTCAATGTCAATGCTAGCCGGCGTAAATTGGCTGGATGGACCGAACTAGCACAATTACAAAATATTTGGAATTGAATTGGCAAAGACAAACGTTTAGGATTCAATTGGTATAATTATAATAGTTTTAGAATTTTTTCAGTAATTTTCCCAAAAAATAGGCTCTCTTGTCTCTCTATCCCCTCATCACTGAAAATAAAAATAAAACAATGCCAAGAGTTCAGAATAATTTATGCAGTATGATCCAAAGCATTAGCAAATTAATTAGAGTATTTTAAAGCAAAAAACATTTTAGTTTTCTTCAATCCAAGTGCATGGGACACAACGTCTTCCATTGTGGAAGCAAAAAAACATGCCACGTGATTCACGTTCATCTTCTACTTTTTTTTCTGGAGGGCCAACAATATTCCCAAGTGCTGTTATGGATGGCTTGCGCAAATAAAGCATTGGGCTTGTTCCACGATGTACCTAACTCGAGAAAAATGAAAGTGATTTTGCTTCAACAATGAGAGAGATACGACACTCCAACATCGCACCACGATTAAAGAAATTAGAAAGCAATCATTTTCGCTTTAATAAAAGTGAGCTTTGCTTTCATTTTCCTTAGATTGAAAAGATGCCAACACCCATTTCATTAGTCAAAAACAAAGAATCATGATTGTCGTAGGATAAATTAGTCCGATGATTTTGCCATTCAAAAAGAGATTTTTGTTGTGAAAAGCGATTTTCCTTCTCAAAAAGAAGAGGGAAAAGAAAAGTTAGAACATGAGAGCTGGGTCATCGAAAGTTGTTTCGTTTGAGACAACGATTTGATTGTGTTCATCTTGATAGAGCAAAAATTATTAAACCGATACTTATCCCAAAAAATTATTGAATGGATATAACTCTGCTTATAGGCGTTAAAAATTATCGAGTAGAATCTTTTTTTTTTCTTTGCTAATTTTTAATGTGTTTAAAGGGATCTACAACAAAAGATCTTGAAGAGTCACCCATCTAGATAATGTTCCCAGTGTTTCTCATAAAAAAATGATGACTAAATTATCTAACAAACAATTGGAGAAGTCACAATTGGCTACTTTAATTAGTGCTCTCCACCTATGAAGCTTTGACATTTCTGTTCTTAAGGAAAGGCAGACAAGAAGTCCAAAATCTTGTATATCGAATACAATCAAGTCCTAAATTCAATTAAGTCCCAAACCTTCTTCAAAAGTGTAATTGAATCTTTTTGATGAACAATATCTAAAATTATTTTATGTCACTCAAAAAGTGTTTATAAATTGCACTTTTCAACATAATTTTAGGATTTAATTGCATTTTTCAATAAAGGTAGAGGAATTAATTTAATCAGTTGAAAAGTAAAGTACTTAAACTGCATTGTTTGCTAAAGGTTTTGGACTTGATCGAAATAATTTAAAATTTTAGGATTGAATTACATCCATATAAGATTTCAGACATTTAAGACTTGTAATGCAATTTTTTTCCCCAAGGAAACATCTCAGAGATATTAAGAAGTAACAGATGGAATAAAGTTATGCGTACGGTACATGAGAATTTTCCCTTTTTCCACTTCAACAAGAATATAAAGGGACTCCGCCCATACCTGCTTTCTCCATTAATTTTTGGTCCATGCACTTACGAAAGTTGAAAATCATGTCGATCTCAGTGTTTCAAATTCTTCTACTTCTGGTTTCCCTCAAGTTGCAAGCATCAGGTGCTGCACCTGGACTTGCGAAGCCTAACTGTCCTGAAACATGCGGGAACGTCACCATTCCGTTCCCATTCTGAAGAAGATTGGATTGCGAGTTCTCAACATTTCACTCCCTGATGGATACGTGGATGGTATGATTAACGTTAGCCTTCCTGTAATTTACTCAAATGCAAGCTGCGGGGGTGACGGACGTGCTGCGGGGGTGAGCTTGGAAGGAAGTCAATTTGTCTTCTCCCAGACAAGGAATGTCTTTACTTTGGTCGGTTGCAACACCCTGGCCACAGTGAATACCACACAATCAGCTTTTGTCGGTTGCAGGTCGAGATGTGCTGGAACCAACACCAGCTTTAGCTGGAATAGTTCTTGTTCTGGGAGGGATGGCTGCTGCCAGACTATGCTCCCCCTTAACCTTCAGGGCTTTAGTGTGGATTTCAAAGAAGAAGGTGGACATCAGGGGTGCAAGTACGCTTTCTTGAGGTCTGACTTTACAGGTTTATATGATTTGAAATTGAATGAGATGGTTCCAGTGGTGCTGGAATGGGGGATTGAGAACAATACTGGCTATGGACGCAAGCTTATCCAGCAGTCGAAGATTCCTACTTATCCCTCCGTATGTAGAACACAAAGTGTTGACAACAGTGAAATGCTATTTACACGGTGCTATTGCCTTTGGGGGGCTGGTGGTAACCCATATCTTATGGAAGGATGCAGAGGTAACACACTCCATGCTATCACGTTCCATTTTTATTTTATTTTGTAGATAATACGGAATGTGCTATCACATTCCGTATTTAGGGGCATCATACAGTGAAGCGGTTTGTTCATTTCCAGATTTTTCTCTGAGAAGAACACATTCACACTGTATAATGATTGCATACATGCTTTTCTACCTTCTTTTTGTTAGTTTTTCTGCCCAAGATTACACAAAGTGAATACACTTTCAAACAAAATCGATCAAATTACATTGATAATAATTAACTGGAATTACAGGCAACAGGACAGTCCTTTAGTTACAAGCACAATATTTTAGCCATGGAATTAACAATTTATGTGGAAATGTGACCTAGTTTTGGTAATTTTACTAAAGGAGATTGGTTTCGCTGTTAATATATTTGCTTGTAGTTTCACAACCATCAGGAGATGCACCTCAACTGCGAAGTGACTGTGCTGAAACATGCGGAAGCGTCACCATTCCCTTCCCCTTCGGAATACGAGCTGAGTGTTTCTTGGATGACTGGTACCAGATCGTCTGCGAACAAAACAACACGGTCATTCTGAAGAAGATTGGATTGCAAGTTCTCAACATTTCACTCCCTGATGAAGACGTGGATGGCATGATTAACGTTAGTCTTCCTGTAATTTACTCAAATGCAAGCTGCGGGGGTGACGGACGTGGTGCAATGGCAAGCTTAAAAGGAAGTCCATTTGTCTTCTCCCAGACAAGGAACATCTTTACAGTAGTCGGTTGCAACGCTCAAGTGACAGTAAATAGTACAGAATCAGTTGTTTTCGGATGCCGGTCAAAATGTGTCGGAGCCAACTTCACCAGTAGCAAGTATAGTGCTTGTTCCGAGAGGGAAGGATGCTGCCAAAGTTCGCTCCCCTTGAACCTGCAGGGCTTTGGTGTGGATTTCGAAGAAGAAAGCGGAGATGAGGGGTGCAAGTACGCTTTCTTGGGGTCTCATTCAGGTGTTTATGATTTGAGATTGAGTGATACGGTTCCAGGGGTGTTGGAGTGGGGGATTGCAAACAATACCACGTATGCACTTGACCTTATCGACCAAGGATACTATCGCGCAAATGAATCTTTCACCTGTACAAGATTTAAAAGTTTGAGCAGTGAAGGAGAAGGTGAAATACTATCTGCGCAGTGCCGTTGCCGTAGGGGGTATCATGGTAATGCCTATCTTATTGGAGGATGCAAAGGTAACATATTTCATGCTATCACATTGGGAATTTAAGTGCACCATATAGCGAAGTGGCTTGTTCATTCCCAGATATTCCTTTGAGAAGAATTCATACACGCTATTTAATGATATATGTATTGGCCCAAGAATGTACAAAGTGATGCACTTCTAAACAAAATTGAACTTATTATATTGATAAAAATTTACTGGAAATAAAGGGGAACAGGACAGTCCTTTTGTTACAAGCACGATATTTTAGCCCTGGGATTAGCAGTTTTATGAGAAAATGCGACCTACTAGCCTCCTTAATTTTACTCAGGAAGATGGGTTTTGCTGCTAATATATTTATGATATCATTTGTCATCAGATATTGCCGAATGTAATTCAAGGTGTCGCGGGACTTGTGTGGACACAGGGATCTCCTTTCGCTGCGTCAGTGGTGGAAAGATCAAGTTCATTCTTATTGGTAAGCAGATCTTTCAACCTAGAATTTTAGACCGCTTCATGCTGGAGAATTGCTAGAAAAAGAACAGCATAGCATAAATTATGTTCAGAAAAGGTACATAAATAAGATTTACATTACCCTTCGTTCTAAAATGATTGTCCATTTGCTTGGTGATGATTATAGATAAGTTTCCATCAATAGTACCTATCAAAACAACCTCAAAACTTTCTTCGTGCACTAATACTTATATTTGATAGCTAAGACAGCACTTAGAACTTTTCTAATGTTGCCGCTTCAGATCTATCAAAAGATAACCAAGGTTCCTACTTACTCCTGTCGTATTTGAATTGGAATTATTACAATCATTATCAAGATGAATGCTGGTAGGAATTTTTCACTTTCATCAATGGTTTTCTCAATTTCCTAGTAAGGGAGATTAGTTGTACAATCCAGATGTATGTACAAAAATATCACCTGATGGAACTTAGCAGGAGACAAATTAATTATTCAAGATTGTTAAGAAAAATCCACATGAAAGGAGCTCGGGTTAATCACTCTTATATGATTTCCTCTTAATCGGATTCACTAAAATATTTTATGATAAGACCTTATAGATAAAAGAAGGGTGCATTTTTTGGACTTTTGCCCCCCAATTTTTTGTAATGCAGGGGTTGGGGCAGGCCTTGGGGCACTACTTTTGTGTCTTGTCTTATGGGGGCTGTACAAATACATCAAGAAGAGAAAAGAAATCAAGCTTAAAGAGAAGAACTTCAAACGTAATGGCGGTCTTTTGTTGGAAAGTGAGCTATCTTCTGAAGGCCTTGTCGAGAAAAACAAATTGTTCAACTCCAAGGATCTAGAAAAGGCTACTAACAATTTCAACGAGGATAGGATACTTGGGCGAGGTGGACAGGATACTGTTTACAAAGGAATGTTAACGGATGGAAAAATAGTTGCTATTAAGAAATCAAAAGCAATAGATGAGGGCAAAGTCGAACAATTCATAAATGAAGTCCTCATTCTCTCATAGATCAACCATAGGAATATCGTTAAGTTATTGGGGTGTTGCTTGGAGACAGAAGTCCCACTTTTAGTATACGAGTTTATACCAAATGGGACTCTATACCAATATTTGCATGACCCAATGGAAGAGTATCATGTCTCATGGGACACACGCCTACGAATTGCAACTGAAATTGCAGGAGCCTTGTTCTACTTGCATTCAGCAGCCTCAATTCCCATTTATCATCGAGACATCAAGTCCACTAATATCCTCTTGGATGAGAAATATCGGGCAAAAGTGGCCGATTTCGGTACTTCCAAGTCCGTTTCCCTCGATCAAACTCATGTAACCACGTTGGTGCAAGGGACTTTTGGCTACCTAGATCCCGAGTATTTCCAATCAAGTCAATTTACAGACAAAAGCGATGTGCATAGCTTCGGAGTTGTTCTTGTTGAACTCTTAACAGGACAAAAGCCAATCTCGTCGCTGAGGGAACAAGAAGGCAGAAGCCTTGCAACCTATTTCATAATTTCAATGGAAGAAAATTAGTTGTTCGACATTGTAGATGCTCAAGTTTTGAAAGAAGGTAAGAAGGAAGAGATTGCATCAGTTGCTGACCTTGCTAAAAGATGCTTGAACTTGAATGGGAGGAACCGGCCTACAATGAAAGAAGTGACAATGGAGTTAGAGGGGATGAGAAAGCTCCCAAATCCTTTGGGTATTCAGCAAAATCAAGAGGACCGAGAGGCAACTGAATCTTATGCTACTGCATGTAAGTCCAGCAAGTCAAATATCGATGCTGATGTCACTACATTTTCGGATGTGCAGCCATTCTTACCTAGTGAGACCTGGTGAAGATCTGCTTTGCCTCATACACTTGTGAGTTATATTGCTGCATTTGTCATGGAAATCAGTCTTTAGAGCAAAAGAAAGAGAAGAGAGAAAGGAGGAAAGCTTGTTAATTTACTAATAGGAGGATTTTGGTTAGTTATTTATTGGTAATGAACTAATACTTGGTGTTTGGGATCAATGAACTGTTAAGTCATGCCAATCCCAAGTTTATTCTAGTTTTGTAATTAGCATGATGCCGTGATTTCAACTCATCTTGAGATCTTTAAATGCTTGCTGTCAGTTCAGTTGTTGCAAAACTTACATCAGTCATGCAATGGACCAGCCTTTGCAATTCAATTAGATTTGTACTTGCTGAGAAGGAAAAACAAGAATGACGTTTCCCTTCCGGAAAAGAAGGTGAACTTGCATCCGCCTTCCCCACCCGGCTCTTCCCTGAAGATCCCACTGAATTGCTGATGGCATAAAGGGATTGTTGCCGGCTGTCGATGCTCCGACTGCTTAGATCCTCACTACGTGATGTATCAAACTCACCACTTGAACTACATATATCAACATAAAAAAACCCCACTAGTTGCAGAATTATCTCTCCCGATACTAGCCAACCTTACTTGTCAATTTCAATGGCAAAAACGGAAACAGTAAAAAATCAATCGTGCATCGACCAACTCGTATATAAGAGATATTTACTCCTCATTTTAAGCATAGAAGATGTTGGGTGCTCTTTTTTCATATTTCCATTGATTTTGTCGCGATAGTAGTGTTTGATTAAATGCCCTTAAGGAACGTAAGTCATGTTGTTTGTAGAATAAAATTCATGGGGATCATAAATTGGTTTTATGTCTTCATTATTCATGTTGACATCCAAATTTTTTTAGACGTCTTAAATATCCATTTATTTTGCAAAAATATAAAAATCTATAAAAAGAAAAAAAAATAGAAATCATAAGAATATGATGATGATGATAATGCTAATAATAATAATAATAATAATAATAATAATAATAATAATAATAATAAAGAAGTAATAGTATTAAAAAAATGCATGAGAGTGAAAAAAAGAAGAAGAAAAAGATGAAAAAATGAATGGGAAGTCGAGTGGGCTCGTGTAGCACGGCCCATTCTTTTATTTCTTTTTGAGCCCACTCTTCTATTTTTCTTCCAGCCCATTATTTTGGCCCATCCAAAATTAAATAAAAGAGAGGCCCAGCCCATCATTTCTTTTCTCTCCTTTGCGCACGCGCGCCCGCACATGAGGGAGGGGTTGAACCCAGCGGCAATGGCGCAAGTCCAGTGACGCCAGCAACGATGATGCCAGCAAAAGGAATATTCCAGCTGTCGTCACTCGTCAGAGGAGTGGAGGAAGGAGGCAGCGAGAGGAGTGTGCAAGGCAGAAAAAGAGGAGAGAAGGGCTCAGTTGGTGGGGGGTCAGTTAGAGAAAAAATGCGATAAGTATATTAGAAGTGTCAAAAGTTATATATGAAGTTTACTTTAATATCAAAAGTTTTTGCCGGCTCAATTAAGTGCTAAATCAGAAGAAAAATGATTACTTTAATACCAACGGCGAGAAATTTCGGCTAAATTGATTAAGTGTAATTTATAATTAAAATTATAATTTGACTAGGCAAAATTTTAAAAAAATCCGATCCACGTGATATTTCCACATGGCATGCTTGGCACTAAAGTGATCCTTTTTTAATGACGACTAATACTAAAATGATCACTTTAAATAAAATAAAATAAAAATTGGTAAGGCATTTTAAATAAAATTTGTCACTCAAATAATCACTTTTAATAAAATTAGGTACTTAAATGATCACTATTTACAACTGTTGGATAACGTCATTTAGGGATTATATGTTGACTAGGCACGCTGACGAGCCACATAGGACTGAAAAATTAATAATATATAGACACGTCGGATTTCAGGCAATTCGGACCGAAGTTGGCACTTAAATGATTATTTTTTCAAAAACTTAGTACTTAAGTAATTCGAAAAAAATATGTAGCATTAAAATAAATGTCGTATACAACTTTTGATACTTTTAGTATCCTTATTCCAAGAAAAAATAAACACAAGAGAGCCATTCTTTCAGGGAAAAAGAAGAAAACAAGAGAAAGGAAAGGTTGAGGAGAGGATGTTTTTGGTTTTTCCCTTGAGTGACAAAAGCGAGGTTGCTGGAGCTCATTTCAAAGCCGATCAAAGGTCCATGCAACGTTGTCCTTCATCATTTCAATTTTTTGTTTAGAAAATTTTAAAAAATGACCCAAAATGCCCTCATTTTCTCAAATAAGGAGCAAAGCGGACCTTATTTCAAATAAAAGCCTGAAGTGCTATTACTTTTCTCAAATAAGAATCTAAAGTGAATCTTTTTTTAAATAAGAGCTTGAAGTGGCTATGTTTATTTCAAATAAGGGCCTGATTTTTCGACGATCAACAATCTTTTCGTCATTTACCATTTTCCCTTTTCTTCTTCCTTTTTTTTTCTTTTTTCTTTCCTTTTTTTTTTTCTGTAGTTCTTCTTCCTCTATGTCGATGGCCAATCGGCCAACCACTGGCAATGACCATAGAGGGTTGGGCGAGGGTTATCCTTGCCCAATTCGACAAGGGTCACCCATGCCAGCCATAGGTAAGGGATGGCCTCATCTTGGTGAGGCGACCCTCACGCTGGGGGAGGCTACCCCACATGGCCATCCATGAGGTCAACCCTCACCAACCACAAGTGGGGGCTCTACAACCCTTGCTAGCAGTCAGCAATGGTCATTGAGCCCTCATTAACCCCAAGTGAGGCTAATACTCACTAGATCTGGAGAGGGTGGCTGGTGTGGGCTTACAGGCCCTCACTCGCTATCAGGGAGTGCTTGTAGGCCCTCGCCGATCCTTCCCAATAGTCGGCGAAGGTGGCCGAGCTCTCGTCGGCCCTTTCCAACGACTAGTGAGGCTGATGTCAAAAAAGAACTGAAAAAAAAAAGAGGAAAATGAAAAAAAAAATGGCCGAAAATGCTCTTGACCAATCGAAAAATTTAGTTGGCTGGTGATCGGCGAAGTTAAGCCCTTATTTGAAATAATCATGGCTACCTGAGGGTTTTATTTGAAATAACCAATGTCACTTCAGTTCCATATTTGAAATAATATCCATTTCGGGTTCTTATTTGAAAAAATTATGACACTTTGGATTTTTTTGGGAATTTTTCCTTTTTCTTCTACAGCCGTGGAGTGGCTTTAGCCTAAACTCTCTTGCCATCGCCAATCAAGATCTTGACTCGTCTAATAGGGGTGAGCATGGTTTAGGTTGGTCCGAGCTACCCCTTAACCCTAGGACCAACCCATACAGTGTCAGTCTTCAATTTTTAGGACCGAGGACCGATCCTATTGAGCTTGGGACCAAGGACTGGACCGACTCAATGGGTTCGGTCTGGTTCCAAGGTCAACCCGGAACCGATCAATAATTTTTTTCATATTATTTTTTATACTCCCTAAAAAAGCAAACCTACAAATTCAAATTACACATCCATCGACAATACGGCATTGTGCAACTAAACTATAAATACCAATGCATATTTAGCAAATTTAAGATGACACAATAATAGAAATTTCGTACCTGCTAACCGCTCATCGAGATATGGAATAAGATGGAAAGTTCTTGTAATCATCTATCTTTAATATCCATAACACCATATGCAAAAGCATTTTTCTGCATTTGATCATGCAGAGTCCACTCAACCAAAAAATGAGCTTCACACCACTTGATTAGTAAATCACCGTAGCAACTGCAGTACTACTCTACTCTTCAAAAACTTCTACCATTTGACACAAATTGAAAAGCAAAGTGTAGCTGAAATTCATTAGTAAAAAACAATTAAACCAAAAAAAATTCAAAATACTTAATATAAACCATGAATATATAACTTCACATCTTATTAATTCACTTGAACTTCTAAACACCTGAAAACAAAACAAACGACACATAATTAATACTTAACAAAAGTTTTAAATTGAAATTACTATTAGTGCTATTGATAAAACATCTCAATATAATATAATATAACAGACATTTTACTTAGGTTTGAATATATAAAAGAATTATAAATAATATAATATACAGGGTTGGTCCAAGATTGGACCGATCCAAAACTCTTAGGACCGAGGATCAACCCGTACAATGTTGATCCTGAAATTTCAGGACCAAGGACCGATCCAGTCCCCTTGGGAACCGAACCAAGACCGGCAGGGTTGGGCCGGTCTAGGGTTGGTCTAGGGTCGACCCTAGACCGCTGCTCACCTCTATCGTCTAATATACCAATACCAAGTAAGATTCCCCTTTCCCGAACCCCAAAAAGGACCGCTTGGGTTGATTCATGCTCTCGGCAAAATCTTGTTAAACCGAAGTAATTTCATGTCGAGCTCTAATGCTTTGAACCTGGAATGCAAGTTCATTAATGAACACCAAATACTCGATGTATTTCTTAAAGGAAACATAGAATGTTTGAGAACCTCGAACTCGAATGGAGAATTTCAAGTGACTCGTGATAGATTGAGATGGGTTTAACATGAAAAAGTGTTGATTCCAGCATTTATGCATCATGTTTAGTCCGTAGGTTGCAATAAAATTCGCTCTGGAATTCGTGCTTAAAATCGCATATCAACTGTTTGATAAAATGGCTGAGAGAATGCCGAATATTGATTCATCATTGAATCCCGAGATAGATCTGTTCATGTTTGCTTCTGGATTGGTTGAATCTGCTCTGATAATCTTTTTTCTCTTTGTCTAGCTATGTGATTCTCTGGGAACGATCGATCGCCGGCGAGTGAGTCGAGAGTCCCCCCTTTGGCTGAAGCTCTCACTCCACATCAGTGAATCCCGCTGTCCAGGGCTATTCGAGTTGGGCCATTCTCTCCATATTCGTGTATTCATGTTCGCTTGTTTTTCTGATTTGCTGATTTTAGAACCCATGGTTCGCGTAGTTTTTGTTTCGGTGAATTTGTTTTGGGTCGCCAGAGTAGACGGCCGGTGATGGGCCGGCGGCGGTGAGGGGTGGACGATAGGCCGGCGAGTGGTAGCCCGAGTGGACGACCATGTAGGGTAAGGGCTTGGCGGCGGCTGAGGTTTGGTCGAGGTCACCTGGTTCGGTGAAGATGAATTTGCAGGCGGTGGAGGAGATGCTCTCAGTTCGCAAAGAAGAATGAAGGTGCAGGAGAAGAAGACAAAATAGTGAAGAAGACAAAAGGAATAAAAAGAATTAAAAAAGGAAAATCAATAAAAATTCCAAAAATCTAAAAACACATTAAAAAATCCTTTTATAATCCGAAGCGGGTCGGATTCGGATAGACGAGTCGGGACAATGGGTTGGATCAAGTGAACCCGGTCCGAACCGTTGCCTAAATATAATAATAAAAAAAATTAAAACTTCTAAAAAATTGTAAAAATCATTATATATTTTTAAAAAATTGAAAATAATAAAAAATTCGGTAATTTTTTAAAAAATTTAAAAACTCATAAAATCCCTAAAAATTAATAAAATATTTTTAAATTCGTAAAAAATATATAAATCAGAAAAAATCATTAAAAAATCAGAAAATTTATAAAATCATTAGATTTACTTAATTAGAAAATTAAAAATTGATAAAATTTAGAAAATTCAGATAAATCATAAAAAATCATAAAAAATTTAAAAATTCTAAAAAACCAGAATATTCATAAAATTTTAGAAAATTCAGAAAATCATAAAATTTTCGGAAAATTAAAAAAATCATTAAAAATATTTAAAATATTTAAAAATTCAGAAAATTCGCAAAAATTCAGGAAAAAATCCAGAAAAATACAAAAACTATGAAAATTGGAAAACTGTTAAAAAATGAAAATCCAAAATTGGACAAGTCTTTAGGACTTTTATAATAGGGTTCTTTGTTTTGAATTGTTTTCTCTTTTTTAGAGACCGTTTAGGCTATTTATGTTTTTTCTTTGCAATTATACTTGGTTGTGCTTCTTTAATACCTTGGATGTTATTTTCTTTGTTTTAAAATGGTTAGAATTCTCCGATAGATTGCCATGACGTTAGTTAGCATTCAATCAAGTTAGGCACTGGAAGGACACAAGTCTTATGATTAGTGTAATCAAGTTCTCAAATCTAGAATTTCTGGTTGCAAAAATTGTAAGATATCCTCCCATGTTTTATTTGATTTCTAGCCGACCAAAAAAGATTAGTAGCGGCTCCTGAGTCAAAATTTATATAGGATTAATTGATCAAAAAATGAATATCCGATGTCACGTGAGATATGAGCTTAGAAGAATCCATGTTTACAATTGATGAATCATTTGCGATGTTAACAATCGAATGGTCCATCTGTGATCATCATTTATATGGACCATTCAATTCTTCTCATAAGCAAGTATCTTAAACCTAATTTTACCCTCATTGGAAGGGGTCAGTTGCAACAGCTTGAATTATAAATTGAGTACAAAATCATGGAATTTACACTTTGGAATTTTTCATAGTTCGAACAATCCGGGACACTGCTTTTCGACAACATATTCTCCTTGGGTTGTCTAATTCTTGTATTTTTGTCTCAAACTTCACAATTACCAAATTTTTTTAGTAAGAACTTTTCTATTAAGATGAAGGTATTGGAATATCAATTTGGAAGAGATGATGGAAGTGGGAGTTCATTTTGGTGATTTTATTTTCACATGTGCATTAGATATGTTCCATGAAAAACATCAAAAACTGTGGTTTTTCAAATTTTTATCTACTTTTCTATTCAATTGACTATAGATTCTATGTTTATTTGATAATCACCTTCAAAACTGCAAGTAAGAAAGAGGGATCATGACCAATATTGGCTTCTCTTTTCCGATGTTTTTCATTTTTAACTCTAGCATATGTTTTTTCTCCGTGAATACTTTATTTTTTCAAAAGTTTGGTTTATAATGGAAAGTTTCATACATGGTCTCAGAGCTCGTAGTATACTTCTCTAAAACCCAAATCTTCTTCCCAAAAAAGTTCAATATCCAATTAATTGGGCCTATCTTGCAGCCAAGCCCCCCTTAAGCCCAGATCCATTCACCAAACGTAGAAACGACAATGAAAAGGAATTGGCAAAGCGTGGCCGACCAATGGGCATAATTGGAAATCGAAATCTCAAATTGGAATACGAATTGTCTGCATTCATACTTCTCTCTCTCTCTCTCTCTCTCTCTCTCTCTCTCTCTCTCTCTCTCTCTCTCTCTCTCTCGATCTCTCGATCCTACTCAAGTGCATTTGGTTCAGCATTTTGAAAATCCCATTAAGAAAATACAAAGCAATTCAACCTAAAGGATTTTGAGCACATACAAAGGCCATATGATAAACTACACTTTAAAAAAAAACTTTGAGAAAAATGTTATGTGGTAGAAAATATATTTGAAAAGCCATTTGGGTGATTCATATTAGTTTTATAATTTTTATTTGTTTAAGATTGAAAAAAAAAATCATGTATGCAACTTTTAAAACATAAAAATTGACAATAATGCTAAAAAAACCAAATATGTACATTTTTTTTTTTTTATAAGAAGGACCAAAGCTTTCGCCAAATGATTGCCAGTGAGCTGATTTGGCGATAGCGGCCACCGAAGGTCGACTGACCTCAGGCAACTCTCGGCAAGGGTCACACGACTAGGTAGAGTGCGACCTAGATGACCATTACCTAGGTCTTGCGAGGGTCACTCGACTAATGGCCTGGGTTGCACATCGCCTAGGTCATGCGACCTTCCATGAATGGACCTAGATTTAGAATTAGGGAAGATGGAGTCAGTTTCTTGCAAGTATGCCTACTCACAGTGGGCGAACAACCCGTTCAAACCCTTCAAGGATAGCTTTTTAGCAGAAAACCACCCAGCCCTTTAGTTCATAGCCTAGAGACACTCAGAGATGCCAGGATGGAAACATTTCTAATCTACCCGAGCTGCATTTCTTGGAGGATCCTACCAGGCTGGAGAAGAAGAGGAGTTTAGAAAGCCATAGAGAGGTTTTTTCACAAAACACTCACTTTATTTCAAGGGACTCTACCTAACACATTACACCCACCTTGCCTTTTATAGATAATAAGAGGTAACAAACCAACAAGGACCAAGCAGGTCCGAAAACAAACAAAGGCACTGGAAACTTCCGATAGGGAATTATTCGCACGACTATGAACAGTGACAATGAATAGTGTCTTCCCTAGCCTACTACTACAATGAAAGTGAACAGTAACTTGCTACAGTGAAATTGTACGGACATTGGCTTTTCAGCGATTTCGTCTGTCACGAGCATTGTAATCATAGTCCGAGACATCTAAGCTGTGCATTGTTGCAAAAAGATGTTCCTCATATTTTTATTCAAGAGCTTCAAAATCATCTGGTGAGAGAATCTGGTTTGACCGATATGATGAGGATGCTTCTTCTTGTGCCCAGTCTATTGTGTCGTCAGTGTTGGCAGGAATGCTTGGCTGAGACTAATTGGACGGCTGAGCATAGTGAGATATGTCCATGTTTTGGGATAAGAACAAAGGTTTTTGATTGTAGGGATCTTGGAACAGAGGACCTCCCCATTTAGCATAGAGGTTCTGAGTTGATTGAACAATGTCATCTATGTCTGTCATTTCATTCTCCTGTGATGATGCAGCTTGTCTAAATTCTTCAAGCGTTTCCTTGGCTTTTGGTGCTAGGTCATAATGATCCTATGTAGTTGGTACATTATAGTTTCAGACATCTTTAGGAATGGTCTTGTTTTCTTGGCAGAGAATTCTTTGGAGTTCTCGGTACTGGTGTTCACAACATCCAACAAGTCCTAGATAAGATTTATGAATATGGGCTTCTCTGATGTCCAAGTGGGGTTTATAGGATATGGTTCCTATGTCCTATGGGGGCATTAATTACGTTGCCATTATTTCTGAAAAAATACCATAGACGTCGGAAAAACAAGATGGCGTGGACATCAGGATTTGGTGTCATGGTTCTCAGTTCTTTCTCTAGAAGATGTTTCAAGTGCATAGGAGGATAGAACAATTGAGAAAGTCTAAGAGATTCTTATCACTTTCTCTTTCAACATTACCTCTACCAAGTGAGAATATCCTTGTGACGTTGGCAATGAATCTCCTGGTTGGAATTTCAATAACTATTAAGTACTTATTGGTTAAGTACCATAATAACGTCTTGAGCTTATCAGAGAAATCATCTTCCTTCCAGATAAGAGGATGTATGAATGGATAATTTGAATTTAACCCAAAAGGATAAAGAATCAAACATCCCAAACATCCGTTGAGTTGAAATAGCTCAGTATGGCATTGCCACATGAGACTATCCATATTTTCGGTGAGACTGTGATGCTGGATTTGTTTAATAATCTCCTGGACATCAGGATTTGGTGTCATGGTTCTCAGTTCTTTCTCTAGAAGATGTTTCAAGTGCATAGGAGGATAGAACAATTGAGAAAGTCTAAGAGATTCTTATCACTTTCTCTTTCAACATTACCTCTACCAAGTGAGAATATCCTTGTGACGTTGGCAATGAATCTCCTGGTTGGAATTTCAATAACTATTAAGTACTTATTGGTTAAGTACCATAATAACGTCTTAAGCTTATCAGAGAAATCATCTTCCTTCCAGATAAGAGGATGTATGAATGGATAATTTGAATTTAACCCAAAAGGATAAAGAATCAAACATCCCAAACATCCGTTGAGTTGAAATAGCTCAGTATGGCATTGCCACATGAGACTATCCATATTTTCGGTGAGACTGTGATGCTGGATTTGTTTAATAATCTCCTGGGGATAATTCCAGCTTGGCAAATCTTTGATATTTTCAATATTGTATTTTACTCTAGGTCTCTTGATGTACATGTTGATTTCGGCTGGTGCTTTTGGTCTTGACAAGAAGTCAGCAAGCACATTTGTCTTTCCAGGAATATGTTTGATTTCAAAAGAGTATTTTGAAAACCATTCAGCCCATCGAAGCAGTTGAGAATTTGGAATCTGCTTCTGTTTAAACTTGGTCATCTGTGGGAAATATGCCATGTCTAATTCTACTAGGAAATGGCAACCGATGAGATGGAATTCAAACTTCTTGATTCCATTTTTTACTGCTAGGATTTCTTTAAAAGTGGAATGGTAATGCATTTCAGCTTGGGAAAACTTTCCGCTTTTGTGAGGACAAAGGTATCTCTTACCATCAATTTCTTCAAGCAAGATGGCTGCCCAGTATTCATCACTGGTGTCAGTTTGGAGAATTCTTTTTCCTGTTGATGGTATTTGTAATGGTGGAAGATTTTGCATGATCTCCTTAAGCTCAACGACTGCTTTAGTCTGAGTCTTCCCCTAAGGTAAGGATGCTTCTTCAGCATTGACTAGAGTGGAATCAACATTTTTGCAATGTTTGAAACAAAATCCCTGAGATAATTAATTATCCCAAGAAATTGTTGAACTTGTTTTGTCGTGAAGTTTTCTTCGGGAAACTTCAATAATTCCTTAGCAATATGTGGCTCTAGGTAGTATGTACCTTTGTTGAGATGCATATTAAGAAATTCAATTTATGTTTGGGCAATATTCATCTTTTTTTGAAAAAGCATAATGCCATGCTTCTTCACGATTTCTGCGAACTGCTCAAGAAGTTGATAGTGCGACTGCTCATCAGGACTATAGAGCAGGACATCGTTATTGTAAATTGCTGCAATTGACAGAACTGGTTGGAAAATTCGGCACATGACCTTTTGGAAAAGGGATGATGCTATCTTTAGGCCAAAAGAAAGAACTTTCCACTGGAAGTGCTGATTTGGAATACAGAATCCTGTTTTGGATCTGTCTTCAGGATGGATGCCTAATTGCCAAAATTCGGCTTTGAGGTCGAATTTGGAATAGATGTGGGCCTTGGTTAGACCAATAAAGAGAGAATCTCTAGAGGGTAAAGGGAATTTATCATCTTTGTGAAAAAGGTTGAGAGGCTGATAGTTGATTACAAGTCTCATTTTTCCCCTGTTTTGCTTGGCACACTTATTGACATAAAAGGCTTCACAAGCCCATTGGGAGTTGGAGATTTCAATAAGACCTTGTTGCAATAATTCTGAGCATTCCCTTTGAGCCAAAGACAGATGTTCTGACTTCATTCCCATGTGACTTGCCTTGGTTGGATTGATGTCTTCATTCTTTTTTAAAGGAAGGCGGACAAAGAATTTTGGATTTTCCCATAAAGGATGAGAACACTTTTAAGCGAATTCAAAATGGGATTCCGAACAAGATTCTAACAATTTTTGCATGATTGGATCTAGTATACTCATCTGAATGAAAAAGAGTCTCTGAATATTGACGAACTCAGAGAATTGGTCTTTATACCTAAGACATTTTTCAAGAATGATACGAAGTTGAGAAATCTAAGTCATGATATCCCAACCAATAATCAAATCTTTATTGGGGAGACTGGATCCAAAGATTTTTGTGGTTATGGAATACTAAGGAAAAAACTTGACAGTTACTAGAGTAGTTCTAATATTTGTGGAGAAAGTATCTCCAGAAACAAAGTTGAAATATCAGATATGGGAAGTCCAATATTCTTCAAGCAGAACTTTAGTATCCAAAATAGAACAACTTGCTCCGGTGTCAATGAGACCAATAATAGTGATGGGTTTGACAAACTTTGAAGTGAGAATTTTTACAGGGAAATGGGGACACTGGGTTTGACTTGAAAATAGTTAGGAGTCTGTTATGAAGATGTAAGGGATATATGAAAGATATCTTTAGAATCTGAGTCTGACTCAGTTTCACTGGAAGTTTGTTAAGAGGGAATGACATAAAGAGTTTGTTCATATGGTTCTTCATCAGCAGAGAACAAGGATTCAATATCATCATTTTTAAGAGAAATACCAGTTTCATTCTCAATGTGATAAATTAGACGATTTTGACATTTTCTTGCTTGAAGACAATTTTTGGCAAAATGTCCTTTCTGATTGTAGATGAAGCAACGATTTGATTTCTTGTGGCCTGTGTGATCTTTCCTTTTTCATAGGTATCGTCATTTCTTCTTTCTTCGGAAGTTCTTGGGGTCATGTTTGGACTTCTTCATCCATAACTTCTTAAAGTGTTTCTTTTTTCGAGAAAATTTTCCACAAGTACCATTACAGTCTTGCTTGAAACATTTGATCTTTAACTTCTAGCGAGAGCAGGCTGTCTCGAGGCCCTTATCATCTGTGATGTAAGTGCGGACCATATGGCGCTTTAGACACAATTCTTCAAGGCATAGATGGATTTCTTGTTGTATTTCTCCCAAAGGAATATCCTATATTCTCCTCTGTCTTCCAAAAAAAAAAAAAAATCTTTCAACCATCTAGGATAGTTCTTTATGGATGGAAGTCACGAAAACATGCTTCAGATTTGGATCAACTCCTGATAAAAAAGCTTAAGCATTTCTCAATAATGCTTATCAAGATATTTCTTGTGGAGAGAACAACATTTTCTTTCAAAAAATTCTCTTCTTTTCATTTCTATGAGGTCAGTGGGCTTTCCCACAAAGAAATGATATAAGAGAGTGATGGCATAACTAAAATCAGATGCCATTAGAAAATGAATCTAGTCTTGTTTTGACACTGATTTCCACCAAAGTTTGAGGCTTCCTATAAATCTCATGACAAAATTGTAAAGAACATCATTCATATCATGATTGGTGATGGATTGAATATTCAACCAAGTATGAAATTCTTCAAGTCTTTCTGGCCATTTGTGATAGGAAATATCATCGATGGTGAAAAAATGTTTTGATGTCATAGACACATTTTGTCCAGTATTGTTTGTCTGAACAATCTCTAGTTCAGAATAGTTTGATTCCATATCCTGATCTGGAGGATCAGCCATGAATATTGATGAAGTTATTGGCGCGATAAGGAAGGAATCAACAGCAGGAATTGAGAAAGATGAAGAGGAGGAAAGGGATGCTGAATCTGATTCAGTATCAAAGATGTTAGGAAAAGTTTGTTCAACTAGAAATAGAATTTGATCATTTGGAATGGCATGATCAAGCTACTGGATAATAGGATCAGGTTGTTGTTCCTGAGTTCCTAAATCATTTAGAAAAGATTCTAATGGATTGGATAGCATCATCTGATCTAGCCTTTCTTTTATAACGATCGAACATGATTCTGCAGGTGGTTTTCTGCTAAAAGGCTATCCCTGAAGGACTTGAATTGTTTTTCGCCCACTGTGGGAAAGCATACCTGTAGGAAATTGACTCAATCTTCCCTGGTTCTAAGTCTAGGTCCATTCATGGTATCAGAGCCATGGTTTCATTTGTAATATTATCTGTTCCATGCGCTTGGTAGGAGAATCCAGTGCTGAGAAGATCTCTTTACATCATGTCCACAAAACCAGAAATCCTCGAAGCACCTGTTTCTCTTGCTCCATCTCCTTCATCTTCAACCCCTTCAGATTTTCGTGTTTCCAATGCTTCAAAGATAGATTATCTCTATGAAGTCTCTCTTAGCGATGAAACCAAGATTTCTGAAACCGAACTCCCTCTTATGAATCCTTACTCCACTTTTGCTAAACCCACCTCATCATTTCACCCATCCGCTCCTTTCGCCAACTTATTCATCAAACCCCAAAGCAAGTAAAAGAGTACATCCATTCCTCCAAATTCAACCAGCACCCAATCCTGCTACTAAAAAAGAGTACTTTGTTACTCTCCAGATCCCTCCAGAGTTTCCCAGACAATGGGCTCAACATGGGTATACTCATGTCCACTATGACGCTGTTCGTCTTACTTTCACCTTTCATGGTCGCAAGGGTCTACCGGTTGTTGCCAAAATAGCGTTATTGGATACTCGATTCTTAGAATACCAGCATGCCTGTATTGGCACTGTCCAAACTACCATGAATGCTGGCATAGTTTTTGTAACTCTATATCCTAACTTCAATATCACTCTTTCAAATCCACAGTTACTTTCTTTTATGAAGGTATAGATTCAACTCACTGGAGCTCCTCAAACTGCTGATTTCGTTGCTGCAACACTTCATTACCAAATGGTTTATCGAGTGCAGAATCATGCTCTTGATCTAAATTTCAATAATAGAAATGAAGATGCTTTGTTCATCTCCATGTAAAATGATCAAGCCTCATGTATCCATGTTCCCAAACAAATTCCAAAGGAGAAGTTAGCCACTCTCCTTCTAGAGACTTAGATCACTAACTATGAAAAGCTGCACCAGAGTAACAAGCCTTTCCAGTCCTCGGACTCTGAGTTCGTCCATAAGAAAGATGGAATTGTTTCTATCAAATTTGGTAAGGAAAAGGAAGAAAGTCCTTCTATTTTCCAAACCCTTTTCATGATTGAACCTTGTGTTCCCGAATTAATTTCCGAACCAGATCCAAAAAAGCTTATTCGACATTTCAATAATGATGGACATCCTATCCATTATTACAAAGATCAACATGGTCATTGTTTTTGTGATCCTTTTTGCCAATGCTCTTATTGCATAAATTCCCCTTACGAGGTAAACCCATTTGCAAAACCTCCACCTCGAAGGAAAAAACAAAAAAGATCTCATGTACCAAAGGTATTTGAACGGAGATTCATCCGTTGATACTCTCGGTGAGTGTGATAAATACCAGTTCGTAGTTTCCTACGCACCACCTCCACCACCAGAGTTTATTGCTCCACCCTCAGTCTCACCAACTCTACCACCATCACCTCCACCATCTCCTCCTAAAAAAAAACCAACTATCTCCCTATTTTATAAGCCAATTCTAAAATGGGCTAAAAAGCATTCTTACCCACTTGAGGCTCCAGCAGAAATATCACCTACTTCTTCCATAGCCATGTTTCAAGAAACAAACTTTCCCCCTCTTGTCTGAGAAAGTTCCAAACTTCCGTTCCCTACTCTGGAAGAATTCATTGATCTACAAGGCAGGTACCATCATACTCCTAAAATACCTACCCCCACCAATGTGGATGAACGTGGGAGACAGAGAAAGACTCTTGCTGCTGAAGCTATCCTAAATTGGCAATCGGAGACTCTGTTGGCACAAAATGATGCTTTCAAAGCAATTGATTCCAAGATTGAAAATGTGTAGCAAGATCTTCGAAAGTATGATGAGACCACCAAGAAAATGGTTTCTAAATTCCAAAAGAGGCTTAATGCCTTGGAATCAGGACAACATCTAGGGTATCATCATTTAGAGAGCCCAAAGCCAAAGATAGAAAAGCTCAAAAGACAAATCCAACTCCTTGAAGAAGGAAGGTTTAGACCTTTCGATCCATTTGCAACTACTGTAAGAACTAGGTATTTGCCTCCACCACCCCCAAACGTCTATTTTTGCTGCTATCATAGAAGATTCTTTCAGGAAAGAACCAAATATGGCGAAAATGCGAAATTGCCTCAAAGATTTGAATCAAGCCAAGGTCGCGCAATGGGCAACATCGACCGATGACAACCGTAGCGAGATCTAGTACGCCAACAGTCATAGCCCTTTGCCGATTCACTGAAGGTTTGGTCATTTTTTAATTAAAAAAAATAACAGGGGACAAAATTGAAATTTTTAGAATTGTTGAGAGTAATTTTGGAAGAGAAAATGAGTTTCAATATTTAGCCAAATGCTGAAAGCCCGATACTAGTAGGACTAAGATTGAGTTTTCAAAATTTCCAATATTGACTTTCAATTGAAAGCTCCTTAAAAATAATTTCCGAACGATTCAATATTTCTCCAATGGGCTGGCCACCAAGAATGTTGAACCAAACGCACTTTTTGAAAAAAGAATATTCCAAAGAAGCATCAATGGGTCTTTGTGATCTCCTGAGGAATAGAATTTTCCAACCTTTCAACCCAGTTTGAATTAGCAGACTTAAGATTGGCCATCAACACCTTGCAATCATCCACAGCATGATATAGGGCCCACGGGCTTTCTACTTTTTCGGCTTAGGAGCTCCGTTAGAAATCTACTGTCGGTCTCTATCTCTACAAAAAGATGATCTACTTTCTCCTTCTTTAAGTAGAGGTGTACACCAGGAACTGCCCAGACCAGATTGGACAACCCAATTTTGGATGGTTCCCACGGTCGGCGGTCCAATTCTCGGTCCTATTCTTGAAATCGATGGCTAGTCGATCTAGTTCCCAGTTCCAAGGTTGGAAGAATGGACGGGACGGGACCAATATTATATATATATATATTAAACTTATTGCAATTGAAATTGCAATTGAGGTAGCAACTTCTCATGTGTTCAAAAGACCAACAAAATTCTTCTTGTGACTCTTTATTTATAGAGAAAACTTACTTGTTAGTTTATTTTTCTACCTAGTGTAGGATTAAGGCTTCAAGAGACCTTTATTCCTCATGCTTACGCACTCTCTCTCTCTCTTGCTCCCCTCACAGGCCACCAAGAGTCCCACATCAACTAAGTACTTAAAGAGTAAAAGAGAGATTGTTTATAAAATCCAAGCCAAGCACAACCTCTAGTCATATTGCTTATGACTTTTATGGTTGTGTGAAACACATGAAATGTGATTGATATTCACACAAGTGAAGTTTGAATTTTTTGCACAAACATGTGCGATTAGTATTAACAAATCGCTTGGGAACTGAATTTTAAAAAATAATGCCGGTTTTTTTGGACCGGACCACGCCAACGGTTTGGTTCGGGTCCCGGTCCGGTTCCCGATTCCATAGGGAACTGATCACCCCTATCTTTAAGTGAAGAGCTCGGAAGGCAGCTGGGGTTTCATTGGTCAACGCCGTATCGAGTTGAAACGTCCAGGAAGATGGACGGAGACGATGGACGCGATGCGATTAGCAATCTGCCGGACTCGGTGCTCCTCCATGTTCTGTCCTTCCTGCCCAAGAGAGACGCCGTCGGGACAGTGATGGTCCCGGGGTTCCATCACCCCTAGACTTCTACCCGCCACTTGTCTTTCGATCACTGTCCTTACCACGACTGCAAAAAGTTGGAGACTGCTTTTGAAGTGGACGACAGATTCGTGAATTTTACCGACCACGTGCTGACTCTGCACGAGAGCCCCACGATTGATTCGTTCCGTCTTAATTTAAACTGTGCGTCTAAGGTGCACCCCTATGATCCTGAATATGAGGACTATGCAACTCCAAAGAGGAGAGAACGTGGAACAAACTGGATACGTGGATTCGTTTTGCAGTGAGGAGAAAGGTTAAGTTCCTCGATTTGGACTTCTTACGGAGTGCTTGGGAGTTCCGACATTGTCTTTGCTTCCCACTTAATCTTTACGTGCTGCCCAGCATTGTCCTTAGGTGTAGCAGCATAGTGGAGCTGAAGCTGGCTTCCTGTGTGGTTAGACCGGTGGCGGGACATGTCCAACTAAGGTCGCTTAGAAAATTGTTTATGAAGGATATTCACTTAACTGACAGAAAGTTGGCTGACATACTATCCGGTAGCCCGTTGCTGAAAGAATTGTCTATTGTAGATTGTCATGGCCTCCACGAAACTAAATTCTGTTGTGGCCCATCCATTGAAGTTTTAAATTTAAAGGAGTGTGGCAGTCTTGAAAAGATTGATCTTACACGTTCAGATATCAAACATTTAACCATTGATCAGTAGGGGGATCTGGAGCTAGTTTGTTCTAATGTGAGGATTCTGGATAATGTTATGTGTCTAAATTATGTCAAGGCGACTGATATGTCATCACCGGTTGATACCTCCCTCAGTTTCAATGATTATTTTATATATCCTTACGGGAAATATTGTGAGTTCAGACTACTTTTGGAAAAGCTCAGCCACAGTCCCGATTTTATGCTATGCAATTTGTGCGTATTGGTATGGTTTCTCTGCTTTTGCTCTGACCTATTTTGTCTTGCTTTGAGGTACTTTTGAATGATTTGGGTTCTGATCCTTCAGGTGAGGAGCATTACTATTTGTTTGATTGGATATTCTCACATTTCAACTGTCGTAAAATTGTAGAATAGAAGTTGGGCGAACTGATTTTGGATGGGTCTTACTTGAAAGGGACAGTAGCTGTGCCGTTTCTCTGCTTTGGCTTCTGTGTTCTGTTGTCTTTTATGCTTCAGTTCATCAGGTAATATCCCAGATGAAGAGTAAAAGGAAATATTATTTACTTAGGGCAGGTTCTTTTATTTATGCCCACCTAAACTTTTATAAGGTGGCCTTCCTTGCATCTGCTGGCCTATGAACTTTGAGCAATTGTAAACTATGATCCATAACCTATTCATGTAACTGAAAACTACAGCTCGTTAGGTGTCTGTCTTCCTTGTGTCCTTTTTTGCTTCGTGGCATCTTGTGGACGATATTGTTTTCACTTTTTACGTCACATGTGTTACCATTTTAAAATGCGCATGTACATGCTCTTGTGATTTGCCTTTCTAAATATTCTACAATAGCTAATTAAAAATTTCCTGACATGACTCTGAATTGAATGGTATCATATAATTTCATTTCAGTCAGTCCATACATACACATGCTGTCGAGCGCTCACAATGTATGTCCGATGGTAATTTTCATTCAAAGTCAGTCCAAGTAATTCTTTTTAAACCAGGTATTAACTAAATGGGAACTGACAAATCAGCCATGTTCATCTTTCGCTTGGAAGTATGTGACACTTCAACTGCGTCTGAATAAGTGGTACCTCCCCGGCATCTCTAGCTTGTTGAGGAACTCTCATTTTCTTGAGACACTTGCTATCTATGTTTATCCTGGAAGAAATGAACATGAATCCGAGGTATAAATGGTTGAACTGTAACATTTTGTTGCCATATTAGAACTTGGAATTAATGGAGATTGAAAAGTCACTTTAATTTTCTAGCTTGCCAAAGCAGGGTGTAAGCTTGCATTTGAGTTCAATGGCTTTAGTTACTTGAGTTCAGTGGACAGCACATTTCCTTGTCTGGAGGACTAGCTTAAGCATGTTAAGATATATGGTTATGTACTGGAGCCTGATGTCATTGAGCTCATTGAATTTCTGCTCAAGAATGCACAGGTCTTGGAGAAAATGGAGATTTCTACCAAGAAGACTCTGTAGCGAACAGGTAGCAAGTTCATGTTCTCCAGCGACATTGGTCGTCCATCAAAGGATTATTGTACATTGGACGCACTCCTAGAGTTTTCACAGAAGTTGTTAAGTTACCCAGGGGCCTCAACAAGTGCAGTAATTCACCTGGGTTAGATACTGGTATTGGAATTGTGTTCACCCTTTATTTTGGACAACCCTTGATGTTTCTATGCCAGGCATGTCTCACATTTGGTAGACTTCACAAAAGTAGTTGGGCTTTATGATGAATTCGCCCCTTTGCCTCAGGTCTATGATTCGCAACATCCACAACTCTGTGCAGGCAGCTTTGTGAATATTTTGATGGTGGATTTGCCATTTTTTTTTAAGTATGTTTCTCTTAACATGTTTCTCTTAACAGCTTTTCTTTTCATATTCCCAGGCTAAAATTTTTGCAGTACAGATTCACTTGAACAATCTATTGACACCAGTTACAATCTGTTCATGAGTTGGCCTTTGCTCTTTACAAAAGTAGTTGGCCTTCGCTCTTGCGGCTGCTGTTTCTCTCTTGGTTTTTCATTTCAGAGGCTGCCATCTTTGTTCTTTCGCTTTTCAGGTTTAGCTACCCTTTTCTTTATCTTGAAAGGAAGTCAATGCAGTTCAACATTCTTAATGATTACTATCAACATCAATATCAGTACAATCCGAAGCTACTTTGTACCATAAAATATTGAGTTGTGAAGTCCTCCAAGTTCGTTTTCTTTTCTTGATGTCTACCCTAAAATCGTAATTATATATGTGCTCTTCTTGCAAATTAACAAGATCATTTTGTCCCTTATTTGACGTGCGAGTTCTTTTTCCTTTATAGATAACATGAGTATCCAACTTTTTGTATCTTTACTTAAGGTAATTTGGTAGTCAACCCCTTATACCCTTATACTATGAATTGCATCAAATCAGTCCAACTATGTATTTACTTCATCCCCTCCGGACATAGGTTTCCAAGGAGACTTTTCATGGTAACATGTCCATCGAGCATTGACCGGTATACCACGCACTTCCTCTGCTGCAATTCCACGATAATAAGTGGTGCTCGAATATGAGATTTTACAAAATAAGCACTTCCACATTGTTTTCTGAAAACTGAACAGGAACAACGTCAGATTCGATCAAAGTCAAACCGAATGGGATTTGATAATTTGAACAGAACTTTTCTTGCTTAATTTTATTAAGTCGTAGTCCGAGTTGCTTCTTTCACACTCCTCCACGTACTTCCTTGAATTGGAATTCTTTGTATTCTGGGAGCTCCATCTTTAAGGCTTCGACTGCTTCTAAGCGGAGTGACTCCTCCCTGGTATTTCTACCTCACACAGGAATTCTTATTGTCACGAGATCCTCACTAGTTGTGCTCATCCTGGACCTCATCGCATATTTACATACGAATTTCCATTCAATCTATCGCAAGTGCTGGAGACGAAAGAACGGCTTGCATTCAAATTTTAGCATGCTGAAGCTGGCTGGATGCAAGCACGTGACTTCGATGGCGAAAACTAGTGCCTCGAGCAATAAGCTTAAGCAATGTAAAGATACGGGGATATCTCATTGAGCTCATCTAGTTTCTACTTGAGAATGCGCTGATCTTGGAGAAGATGTCAAAAACAGCAATTGACGTCTCTGTTTTTTTCTCCCATGAGTTACTGGGTCATCCAGGTTACCGGGTGCTTTTTTACCTTTCTCGCTTCTCTTCGATTTCCCATGCTTTTTTCCTCACGGAAAAGGAGGAGGTTGAATTCTGATTTTGGGTGGTTCCCGGCAGGCTTCGTCACTTGGCTTGTTTCTTGTTGCTCTCCAAGCGTTTCTAGAATGTGCTGCCTGGGTTCAATCGTCCAACCACGTTTCCAACGTATTTCTGTTTAGCCCCTGATTTCTCAATCAGATCCATTTCTTGTTTGCTGCAGTGGTTCTGGTCACATCAGAGTGTCCTGGAGGAGATCAACTTTGGAGGTCAATAATGTTGTCGGGCAAAGAAGCAATGCGGAAAGTTTGAAAGGGCCATAAAGATGGTAGAAATGGTGTAATCAGTAATTTCCTGGATTTGGTCCTAGTCTACATACGCAAAATTATCTTTTGATCAGTGTGCTTTCCAAAAATGTGAATCGCAGACTGCACGATGGTCTTGAGTATGATGGCAGGTTCTTAAATTTCACCAACCATGTATTGAGCCCTGCACAAGAGCCGGACAATTGCTTGGAGAGTTGTCTATTGGAAAAATGCTATGGTCTCCAGAAGCTCTAATTCGATAGACACCCGTCAATTGAAGAATTGAACCTTGACATGTGCAAGGGTTGAAGAAACTTGATCTTGCTTGCTCAGCCACAAACAAATTAACTGTTGTCGTTGATACTAGGAATCATGTAGTCGATGAAGTGCGTCAATTTAACCAATTACTCATCTCTGATTGATAAGTCGCTCTACTTCGATTATCACCTCAGATGTTCTTGAAAGGCGTACCGTGAAATCAGAATGCTTCTCAAGAAGCTGAGAAGTAGTGTGTGTTTTATGCCATACACTTGTTGTACAATGGTATGGTTGCTCCACTATTGCTCTAACCTCATTTATCTTGCTTTTGAGGTACTTTTAAATAATTGAGCCAACAGAGTCACATAACACTAGGGGTATTGAGCCGACATGCCGGTTATGTGACTATGTGCATAGCACAAGTCAGCCCAATAGGAGCCCTTGTGAGCTCCACCACCTCGCCCCAAGTGCAAGAGACTATACTATATATGCCTGCTTGATGGTAACCACATCTGAAGATGTGACGGGGAGTCTATCTTCTCCACCGATGGCCCCCTCATTGCTAGGTGAACATTTTTCTTCCCCACCTAGCTGGGAATAACCCCACATTTTACGTCTCAGAGTTTAGATGAAATAATTTAAGGATGTGCTTAGTTCCAAAGTACTTTTAAATGATTCAACTGGGAGTCCTTGAGCAAGAAGTAATACTCTTTGTTCGACTAATTTTTCTCAGATGATTTTGAAGCTGGGTTTAATGTCCAATCTATTTTACTCTCTTCGTTCTTGTTGTCCTGAGACTGTCGATGAGGTAATACGAAGAGGTAGCAAGGAAAAAAGCTATTCACTCACACCAGCATCTGTTTTACTCATCCTGCCCTTAAACTTGTCTTTGCATGCTTCCCCTCATGTAACTCAGACATTGTCGAGGTTTTTTGTGTCAGTTTTTGCATTGTCATGAACAGGTCATCCTTTCACAAGCAATTCATACTTTGTGGTCTCATTCGTTGATATATTCTGTCATTTGCAACCGTTCAAGTGAGTATGAGATTGGCTCTCTTGAATTATTTTGTAATGCTCCAAATGCATAGTTTAATTGGGTGGCTTGAATGTGTTGAAGATATGGAAGAAACCGTACAATCTTGATCTTCCTTCACTAACACGCTTTGCGACATGTCCATTGTTTTGTTCCAGTGGTGTAATATCCGCCATGTCTCTTCCCTCTATATTGACCAAAATCAGACACACAAAAGGTTGAATTCAAGTTGATGCTTTTGACTGATAAAAATAATAATGATGATGTTGTCGAAGTCGGTTTATGTTTTCACAGTCGCAATTAAGTTGAAGTGTCCGACTTCCTTTCCTATGAATCTAAACAATTCTTTCTTCTATCAAGTATTCTTTTATGCGAATTGACACGACAGCCATGCCCATTATTTGCACGAAATCTTTCGAGGCTTGAACTAAGTCAAACAAAGTGGCACCACCCTGGGAACTAAGCATATTGAAGAGTTTCCATATTCTTGAGAAACTCACTCTGTACGTTTAGACCAAAATACATAAATTCTTTAGAACAAGTTTATATTTTAGATTTACTTCTCGCTCGGTTGTTTACGTTTGTGTCACGCTTCCGCCGCCTCACATTTTTTTCTTTTAGGAAAAATTTTATATATATACACACATCAATTTAATCAAACGGCACATTATTTTATACAAACAGAAACTCAAATAGAAAAATACGACAGTTCTTGCCTTTCATCAATCGCGACATCACTTTCAGCGCCCACCTTGATAAGGAAAGCGACGGGACCGGTGAAATTTTCTTGACTTTCTCGGATAAAGGAAGGTAATTTATGAATGTTTTAATTGGCTGACTGAAGGGGCACCACAAGAGCAGCTCATGTAGGGACAAAGAAAACTCAATCGATCCCACCTTCCATTTTTATTATTTTAACCAAAACCCATTTGCTCGAAGCGATCCGTCGCCCACGGTTGCGGAGGAAATCAGCGGTGCCGCCTCGACACTGGACCTGCACAGGGCGAGCAGCTGGACCTCAAACCCATCAAATCCCAGCCCAAGTTTTCCGCCCGACCGACACATGTCCCCTGCTTCGATCGATACTAACACCTCGCTTAAATCCATTTCTCGAGGGAGGAAATATAACTCTCTCTCTCTCTCTCTTTCTCTTTCTAGTTTTCTGGAGTCTGCCTTCTGTCTCACTCTGTACTGTGTACTCTTGAAAAAGTGGGAATCCTTTTGTCCCCACGTGAAATTAGCCGCCTGTTGGATGAAAGACCATGTTCATCATGCTCCACGGTTTTTGTCTCTTGTAAGAAACCATCTTTTTAAATCAGGTTTGTCCATCAAAGATCGGAAGTCTCTCAACGCCTTCTCTGTGTGAACCTCGTCCGTTTCCGAAAGTCCTCTTCATGATCCTTCTTTTCTCTTCCGATACCTCGGTCCAATAATTAGAGCAACTCTTCCTCTTATCCACACTACTATTATCTTTGTCCATTGCTTGTCATCACTCCCTCCTCAGATCAACCTTTTTTTTTTCTCTCTCCATCTTCGTATAAGTTTCTGGTAGATCTCCATCTGCTTCACAAAAGCGATTCTCAATCCGCATAAGTGGAATTGGGATCAGTTCAGTTGTCTGGGCAAGAGATTCGTTTGAATTTGTACAGTTAAAGCAGAACAGAGGAATCATACACAGTTTGCGGATTTTTTTTTTTATTTTTTATTTACGAATTTGCTTCAAGAGATGAGCTTGGGAGCAACAGAGGAAGGTTCAGCTCCAAAGATTCAAATCCCAGCAGATGTGGATTGGCATATGCTTGACAAATCAAGATTCTTCTTCCTTGGAGCAGGTCTCTTCTCAGGTGTGTCGGCTGCTCTCTACCCAGTTGTGGTGCTCAAGACAAGGCAACAAGTCTCACACGTACAGGTCTCTTGCTTTATGATGGAGAACAATGTCGTTCTCCATCATGAGGCATGAAGGCCTGAGAGGATTTTACAGAGGATTTGGGACGTCCCTACTGGGCACAATCCCAGCAAGAGCCCTCTCCATGACTGCCCTTGAGGTCAGTGTTAAATGGGTTGTGCAATCTATTTATGGACCCATTTATAGTTAAATAAGTCATTAATTAGTCAAGCTTTAATTCATAAAGCACCCATAATGGTTTTAATGGGTCAAGAATAAGATATATGGATTTTAAATGGGTCAGCTCTCTGACCCATTTAAGACCCATTTATCAACCCATGAAAAATGAACCCATTTATTTTCACTCAAAACCTCACTATCTCTCTCTTCTATTTAACTTTACAATTTTTTTTTTATAAAAACCGAAATTATAATTTTTTTATTTTTTCTTTCTTTCTTCTTCCTCCGATCGCCAACATGGCGATGGCTGGCGACTAGCCAGGCGAGCCTTGAGCTCACTGGCGTTGGGCGAGGCTCCAGCCTCGCCAGATCTGGCGAGGCGGAGGCCTCACCGACGCTTGGCAAGGCTCGAGCCTCGCCGATCTGGCGAGACGCGAACTTGCTGGCATCGGGCGAGTTCGCATCTCGCCAGATCGGGTATAGGTTGGGTATAGGTCAGGTCAGGTATGGGTCAAAAAATTTGCATTATAATAAATGGGTCATAAACGGGTTCAATGGGTCGATTTGGGTCGAACCACTTATGACCCGACCCAAACTTGACCCGACCCACTCATTTAATGGGTCTAGAGGTCACCAAAAGCAGTGTTGGGTCAGCCATTGTGAAGCTAGGGCTCTCAGAGACCAGTGCCTTGGCCATTGCTTGCCGATCTAGCGAGATGCGAACTCGCCGGCATCGGGCAAGTTCGCATCTCGCCAGATCGGGTACGGGTTGGGTATAGGTCGGGTCAGGTATGGGTCAAAAAATTTGCACTATAATAAATTGGTCATAAATTGGTTAAATGGGTCAATTTGGGTCAGACCATTTTATGACCCGACCCAAACCCGACCTGACACACTCGTTTAACGGGTCTAGAGGTCACCAAAAGTAGTGTTGGGTCAGCCATTGTGAAGCTAGGGCTCTTAGAGACCAATGCCTTGGCCATTGCCAATGCCGCGGCAAGGGTAAGCTCAGCCATGGCTGCTTAGCTCATGTGGACCCCAGTCGATGTGGTGAGCCAGAGATTAATGGTCCAAGGCCAAAAAAATGGCTTCACTAGCAAATAGAGCTTAGTTGGTCAAGGGGGTATTGGTTCTTGTAGGTACAAAAATGGTCTTGATGCATTCAAGAAAATACTATGTGTTGATGGTCTAAGAGGCCTATACAGAGGGTTTGGGATTTCAATTTTGACATATGCACCTTCAAATTCAGTTTGGTGGGCTTCTTATTATGTGGCCAATAGGCTCATTAGAGGTTATTTTGTGGGCAAAAGTGGTGAAAGAAGCCGAAAAGACGCTCTTCTTATGGCCACTAAAATTAGAGCGATGACCACTAAAATTGAAATTGAAGGAAATCGAAAGGAAAGCTCTGGAATCAAAGGACATCAAAAAAAAATTAGAGCGATGACCACTAAAATTAAAATGAAAGTGCAAACACAGAAAAAGAAATCACTAAGAAACTTCACCGAAATTGAAATATCCTCAAAGTTACAAGCACATTGATGCTAAATTGCAAACATTGAAATGAAAGCTACACTATCATTTCTCAATGCACATGAAGAATAACAGACTCTAAATCTAAAACTGAAATTGAAAGACGTTAGTTTAGCATAGGAAATGCTCCGGAAGGAAATTTGGCGAAGTTTTGGCATAGCTTGAGGGACCCCTCTTTTTCTGAGTTCTTTTTATTTATACGCCTGGGATTTCGTTTGAAGATTATTGGAAATCATGTGTGATCCCCCTCTCTAATTGCTCCATATTTCCACAATTTTAGTAACTTCCAAGATAATAATTGTGTCTGGCAATAAATTGCCATTTTATTCATGAATTAATCTAATTTTGCAACCACTCCAGCTCTTAACTCAAACAAGTTGAGCTACCATTTCCTTAATTTGATCGAAATGGTAACCAAAACACCTTAGATCGACATGAGGTCACACAATCTTCTGACGAAGTTAAACTAGATAAGCTCCAAATCGAAGTCGGGCTTAGTGTGACTTGACGCTTCAAACTTCTCTCTGCTTTCCTAACTCATAGCGATAATTGAATCACTTTACAGTATCCTGAACATAAATTTTCACCACCAACGGAAGCTAAAGAATACTACTGTAAAAATTCCTAAAAGAGGTAGTGTTGAAAATGTAAGAGCACCAATGAGAGTAATATGTTGAGAACTATCATTTACATTTCTCTGATTTTACCATCTCTTTATCTTACTGCATTTCACATCATATTTCCTCCAATGAAATTGTTTCATCATTTTGAGGCATGCATCATGTGATTGATAAAGCTACTTTTGATATTTAAATTGAGCCGACCGACAATGATCCAATTAGTCTTGGTCGTCTTTACCTTTTCACTGATGAAGGTTCACGCGTTATTAATTCATATCGAAAACCTCTCAATCAGTTCTAGCCCCACAGACCCACCTTTTTCTTTGGAGTCTTTTTTTTGTCTTACCAATCTCTCACTATTACGTACCATAAGTGCACAGTGTTGCTACACACGTAAAAAATTAGAAGAATTAGAAATTTGTGCAGCCTATTATAGAATTAATTACAAATCACATCCCCCATTTTAATCTTTACATCCTAAGTCTAACGTCTTTACATTTGGTTGTCATATTAATAAGGAAAAAAGTTACAAAAAAAGACAAATTAATCTCCCTATGACACATTTAATCTAAACTTGTATCTATGTGACATATTTACCATTTCTCAAAGTTCTATTAAATGAATTTTCAATCAAACTAACATCAGTAGCCTTGTTTGCATCATGTCAAAATCGTTTACTTTTAGGAGTTTATGTAGATAGATTTTTAATAGTTCTTATTGATGGAACTTTAATGAATGGTAAATGTATCACACAGTTAATAGTTTGGGATTTTAAGTGTTACAAAAAGAAAATGTCTAGAGTATATGTGTCACGATAGGCATAATTAGACTCTTTTTTTTTTTTGTGTGGCTTTTGCCCTAAAAACAACTGGCAACACTATTACTAAGTTGAAGATATCCATATGTAAGAGAAATAGAGATAAAATCATGCATAGAGCGTGTGCCCAAGAGAGAGCTAACCATCTCATAGTAAAGATAATCCCATATAATTTGCAAAAGATGATAATTTCTGCGGACCATAAAGTCATTGTTGTCACATGCCTTCTAAATATTATTTACATATCTATCCTCCTCGGCTACATATAGTGTCTTGTTGTTACCCTTTAGTGAGGCCAACCCCCTATTGAAGCCATGATGATCACCGCCATCATTTATCACCATGCAAGGGTGAGCATAATTCTGGAATTGAATGGAAATTGGAGAATCGGATCCATATGGGAACTGATCCAATTCTAGGTTTTAGAGTGAGAGAGTTCGATTTTCGGTTTCACTTTTTTAAGAACCGCCGGTTCCCAATCCGATTCGGTTTTATAGGAACCGAACCGAAAACTGGAACCGGACCGGAAACCCTAAATCCCTGATTACATTCTCCCGTTCCCCAATTCAATTCCATTTCTCTCTACTTTCACCTCTGTCTCTCCTTGCACGACGTTGAGCCCTTGTGCGACGCTGCATCTCCACGCTTTCTTGTCTCTTTTAAGATCGACCTCGACCTCCATTAATTCCTCTCTCTCCTCAGACCAAAACCACGAAAATTGCGTTACCTGCGCCCCCCTCTCTCTCTCTCTCTCACTACACCAACCATCATCCAGCAGGTAAGCTTGTTGGGATCTGCTCGATTTCGTGCTCAATTTGATTGCTGAATCTGCGTGTGTGCGTACAATTACGCGTGTGTTTTGTTTGTCAAATTGGCTTGAGGCTGGTTGTGTATGTTGCCGGCGTTTGTTGCTGCTGATTTTGCGTTTCGATTGATTCTGAGTGCTGGGGATCAAGGCCTGATCTGATAATCTTGGAGTTATTTCGATTGTTGCCTTCTTTAGCTCGCTGCTTGGCTACGATTGGTCTAGGGCTTTCGTTAATAGGCTCAATCGGATATGTTGCTTTGTTAAGATGATTGACTGCACGATTGTTGGTACTTGGATATTTTTGAATTCATGATGGATGACCAATGTTGAGCTCGAATGAGTACTTCCTTAAAGGGTGCTATCTGGTGATTTTAAGCAACTGATTTGTAGAACCTTGGGGTATGGTCGATGAGATTATCTGCTCAACATCTAGTGATCTTGAGCAACTGACTATTCGAGTGAAGCTCCCTGATTTGGGCAATAGCTGAGATAAAAGGTGGAAGGATCTCGGTCTTTTGCCCGTCCTGCATTACTGAGTAGATTTCCTCAATGAGTTTACATTTTCCCTTTCCCTTCTGATTGTTGTTTGGCTGGTTTTGTGGGCTGGATTCACCTCTGTCCCAAGGCACAATTTGTCCCGATTGCACTGGAGTTTGTGGGATGAAATCATTTTCATGCTATAGTTGAAGTATTAGATGCAAGAAAATGCTACCTTGGCTTGAAATTTGTTTTGCTATTTTGTAAATGTTTGATCTTTATCTTGAAATTTCTAATGATGTTGTGCATATATGAAGTTGACATATCAAGATAAAATTCCTAGTATCCTAAGTATCTTTGTTGTTCAAGGCGTCCATACTATTGTCACTGGATTAGGATTGACTTGATGGATGCTTGTTGAAAGGTGCCCCAAAAGCTTTTTAATTCTTCTGCAGGCTTACTTCTTGCTGTCATCTTTCTTTCCTTTTTCCTACATCCCATTTTGTTTGTGGTCCTAGATATTGTCTTGATCAACATGCTAGTCTCTCGTGAATTCTATTGCACCAGTTTAATGTATAACATCAAAGCACTTGGTTAAGGAGGACACTAAGTTTCGATGAGATAGGACTTGCCTATCGCTTTGACGATGTTTTGTTTGTTATACTTTATCTTGTTATTTTATCATTTGAACCATAATGCCAAGGAAAACTAGTCTTTTATATTCTCTTTGATGAATGACAGGCTTGTTTAGTACTCAATAGACCAAAAATGATCTAGAGGTTCCTTATTTGGTTGACTGAATCAATAAGAAGCTTTCATTTTTATTGTTGCGCTCATTTTTGTTTTGCTTAACTAATAATGAAACCAAAAAAAAAAAATACAGAAGAACTTGTTAGATCCTATAACCTATAATAGGGTAGGTTCCAAGTTTCGACAAGTAAGTTTCATATTCTTAAAAAATGAAGAACCTTACCCAAGGGTAGGTTCCAAATGGAACCTGTAAGGAACTTGGAACCACTCATCCCTATCATTAGGTAGGGTTGACCACTCATCCCCACCCCCTCCCCTCTCTCTATCTCACTCGCTTGCACATGGTTGTGGCTAACAAATCCATTGCAGTTCTCTATAACATTGGAATTGTTTTCTATCTTTTGGTAAAATGTATGAATTTTTTTTCATGTTGAACTAAATGTTAATTGCTTACTTTTCCAATTTATGCGAATAATGTTAGCTTGTACATGTTATAGTGAAAACACATCAAAATCAAAAGGGACCCAAAGTATCCTCCCATTTTTTTTTACAATGTTAAGTTTAAGACTTGGCTGTATATGGGATGCGTGGTGATTTTGTTGGGATTTTTAGGGGTGGCTGGCTCATTTTTTGTTCTCTACCTGAAGACATTATTTGATTTCTGTAGACTGTGTGGTGATTTTTCTTTCATTTATCAAGAAGCAAACCAAAATTAAGGACTGCTCACCACCCCCTCTCTCTCTCTCTCTCTTTTTGATTTGCCATTGATAATAGAACCTTTTTTATCCATCATAATTAGGAAAAAAAAAAAGAAAAAAAAGAACGCATGACCCTTTATATGCACCAACTCCTCATGCTCACATGCCTCGTCCCTCTCTCCCCTTGCTATCCTCCAAATCTCTCTCTCTCTCTCTCTCTCTCTCTCTCTCTCTCTCTCTCTTGTGCTCTCTCTCTCCCTCCTTCATTGGTGTCTACTTGCTAATGCAGAACGTTAGATGGGAAATGTACAAGTTAATTTGATTTTAAACTGAGCCGGCCAAGTTTTAAGGTATTGGTACTCATTTGCCTAATTCATATCCAATATCTCAGCTCATTTCTTAGCCAGACCACGCCACACTAATTGTGACATCCTGATTTTCCGATTCTATTTTCAATAAATTGAGACGGGCATTTCGTTGGCACGTATATAGTTCATTTCCTTGAGTCGGCCACTCATATGAAAACTAGTCTATTAGGTGAAGCCGTTAATAAATTCTAATGCATCTGACCCGAGAATTTGACCAGAAAGCGATCTTTCGACTGAGCTAATCTGCAAGGGTCATTGCGACATAATTAAAAATCGATTAGAGATCGAAGATAGGTCGACTCGATATAGGCATGTGATCAGGTGTGGGTGATTCCACCAGATCGCACAATTCTTATCGATCGGCACTGGACCGACCTTTCTATCGATTGCGTACCCCGTGTTCGTATTTGAGACCTTAAGATTACCCCGACAATCGAAAGTCGCCAATGTTTCAAAGATGTACATTGTGGCTTAAGATGATCAACCACATGTCAAATGCATGAAAATTTCTAAAGGCTACCCGGTAGGTTGGGCCGTGCTAGTATCGTGCCAAAGTGAAATTAACCGTGGAATTGAGATCGAATTTAGAAATTGGAAGTCTGGGTGTGTCACAAATCATTTTAGGAACATTGACTAATCTTCGGAAGATTTTTCATGCAAGCCGAGTTTTTCGGCAATTAAATCAGAGAATGGCTAATTTGGCTCGAGAAATTAGTAAGCTCATCTTTGGTCGCGCTTTTGGGACTTAAGTTGGTTCTATGGACAAGTGAAGATGTGAATTGAAGTGTGGTGACATTGAATTTATTTTATGGACTTCAATTTGATTCAATTGGAAGAGAATTGATGAGAATTGAAGAAATTGGATGTACAAGAATTGGACCCCGGCGGAAAATGGAATTGAACCCATTGGAATAAGGTTGTGGGAGTTTTGAGTGAGTGGAGTATGACATCATCCACGAGGTCATGGTGGGCCATTTTTGTGGGATTAAAGAAAAAAAGGAAAAGAAAAAGGAATGGTCCCATCTCTCTCTCTCTCTCTCTCTCTCTCTCTCTCTCTCCATCTTCATCTTCTTCCTCCATGTTTGAACCGTGCAAGGGGGAGGGGCGTGCGATGCAGGGAGGAGCTCGGCCTGCAGCTCGCACGTCGTTCGTTGCCGTTGCTCGTCGCCGGAGCCGCTCGCCGCCGCCATCGCCACTTCGCCTCCGTCTTCCTCCTTTCCCCTGCCGTTCGATCGTCTATTCTCCTTCTTTGGTGTGCCTTGAAGGCTTCGAAACCCAGCAGCAAGCTAGAGCAGCCCCGTCCGAAGCCGCACGCCGCTGGAGGAGCCTCTGCCACCGCCCATCGCCGTCCTTGCGCGCCGTTGCTGCCGCGCACCTCCGCCTCCCTCACGCCATCGTCCCTGCTCACCCTCATCTCCAGCAGCTTCGCAGGCCAACCTAGGCCGCGGTTCAGCCACCTCCGGCCACCGCGAGACCCCGCCGATGGCCGCACGGCACCGCCGCAACTCCTCCACCCGTTTCCGACACAAGCCGGCGCCGGATCTACCCTTCCTCAGCCTCAAATCGCAGTGGACAGCAGCCAAGAAAATGGGTATGGCAGCAGACGTTTGGCCCGTTTTGGCCATCTTCCCGAGCCCGGATGCTTGGCCCGCTTTGGAGAAAGTCGATCCCCTCGTCGTCCTCGTCGTTTTGGTCCGCTCGGCTCGCTAATCCGATGATTTTAACTCACTAAATCTTGATTAGAGTGTTAATGATGCCCTAAGTGTGCTTAGTTTAAATTAAGTAAGTTTAGGTGTGTGGATTAGTATATTTAATTATAAATTGGATTAAGAGGTTGGTTTATGTTAAAGTGTGTTTAAATTAAATGTTAAAATAAGTTATTTAAAGTTAAGCCTTGATGTGACATAAAAGGATTTTAGTTTTGAATTATTTAAGTGCTTCGAAATTCTGGAAAATATAATATTATATTATAATCCGAAATTATTAAAATATTATTATATAAAAAAAATTATTTTTGACCCCGGTTGCTCAGAATTTCGTGCCGATCGCTGTGTATTTAGAATTTGAATTTGATGATTGATTGTGGCAAATTGAGTATGATTGTGATAAATAGGGACTCTTTTTATAAAGTCCCAAGTGTCGAAATTTATGGGAGAGTTGGCCGTGATTAACCACCTATTAGAGGTCGTGCCCAGTGAGGCCGTGAATTGCCACCTGATAAAGGTCGCGCCCAATGGGGCCATGAATTGCCACCTATTAGAGGTCGCGCCCAATGGGGCCGTGATATGCCACCTGATAAAGGTCGCGCCCAGTGGGACCATGAATTGCCACCTATTAGAGGTCGCGCCCAATGGGGCCGTGATATGCCACCTGATAATGGTCGCACCCAGTGAGGCTGTGAATTGCCACCTGATAAAGGTCGCACCCAACCGGGCCGTAATTTACCACCTTTTTAAGGGTCGTGCCGAGTGGGGCCATGATGCCACTGATTTTAATTTTGCCGGGTGGGCCGTGATTAAGAGTAATGATTGAATTGCTGAATTGACATGTAATCGGCCAAGTCAATTGATCGCTGAGACGATCCAAGTGGTTGAATTGTTCTGATGATGTGATTGTGCCATGGTTGTTTGGTTATCATAATTGTACGTGATTGAATTATATAAATTGTGTTAACCTGCAGATGAAGGCTAATGCGAGGTAAGTCTTCTGTGTGATGTGGCTAGGCCACCCGGGGCGTATTTTCTTTCTAATAGGGGTTTAGGGGGTTGAACTTGCTAAGACATCGTCTCATCCCGGTTGTGTGATTAAAATTTCAGGTCCCTAGTGGATGGAGCGGCTAGATAGCTTTGGTTGGCCTTGAGGAGTTGAAGAGGTGAAGTCATGAGGATTGGAGAATGTGTCCGACTTGTAGATCGTAGGACAATTCCTTTTTAAGAGCCGGTCTTTTGTAGACTGTTGGCCATAGAATTCTGTTTGTAATTCTGTTGAATTATGAAAGTGTTATGTTGTGATTTGGTTTCCTACTTTTCTATCCCTTAGTTTATTATCAGGGGTTTTATAATATGCTTTCGCATGTGCATTAAAGATTAGATTGAGTCGGCGACTTAACCTGGGAACGTCGCATTTGAATGACCATGGTGAGATGTTGGCGCGCTCAAGGCTCGGAGCGTGACACTAACCTCATTTTCTCTTCAGGAAAGAGAGATATCTGGAAATTAATAAACTTCCTACCTATGGCAAACTCAAAGGCTGGAACCAGTAATGATGCTACACCAGCATCAGGAAGTGAAAACCAAGTGTTCTTGAGTTTCAGAGGGCTCGACACTCGTCATGGATTCACAGACTTCCTCTATAACGACTTGTCAGATGTCGGAGTCCGTGTATTTAGGGATGATGATGAACTTCGCTTCGGAGAAATAATTAGTGACAACCTACTAAGTGCTATCAATAACTCCATAATTTACATCCCCATCTTCTCTCAGACTTATGCTTCTAGTAAATGGTGCCTTTGGGAGCTTGCGCATATAGTGGACAACGTGTCTAAATCAAAGGTTGAAAAGTGTATCTTTCCCATTTTTCTTGACGTGGAACCATATGACGTTAAACTTAAAACGCGGATATATAGCAATGCTTTATTGGAACATGAGAGGGAGTTTCCCAACAAAGTCGAGGCATGGAGAGCAGCTCTTGCAGCAGTAGGTAAAATCAAGGGATTGAACGTGACATCAAGGTAAAACTCTTTTAAGATCCCTACACATTTCTTCTTGTGTTGATTTTTCTTTTGTTGCTGCTATTTTAGAGTATACAACGTTGGCCTGTCAAATGATTTCTTTTATTCTTTTTTTTTTTCCTGCTTAAAGGGAACGTTGTGAAAGCTACCCCTGCACTCATTCAACTCTACATCCTCTGCTTTTAACATCTTCCCTGAAATATTCCCCCGTGATGTCAATAGCTTCAATGACATGGGCCCCCATATTCCTTTGAACTATATTTTCCACTTCACTGTCTCGTTAGACTAGGAAATATTCAAGAGCACCCATTTGCATTTATTATTTGGGATGATTACTAAAATAAAGTTCAGATTATGCATTCATAGCAGTTTCCATTTCCCATTAACGGGGAAAAGGCAGAAAAAAAAATTAGAAACGGCATCCGGTGCTGACTTTGTTTTACACATTTTTATGTGCTTCTCAAGAGAAACCAAATATACGAGAAAATTGAGATTCGATGAAGAAAAATCATGTTTAAATATTCAATAGAAGCAAGAGCATTTTGAGATAAAGGTTGACGGGGCTGTCATCTTGGGGACTTGAGCTCTGCGGAGCTCATGGGAGGTCCAAATCGAGGCTGGGCAACCTTGATCTGGACCAGGCCGGAGGCGACGACTGTTGTCAAACTCTGATATGAGGTCAGCGGCCACACGGGCCTTACAGGGGTGTAGCCGGGTGCAGCCGCGCGAATAGAATGGACACGTGGTGTAGGGTGTTTTGGAAGTTCGGAAGAGAGTGGTGAGGACCCTTTTTGATGAGATTAAGTTAGGGCAACATATGCAATTTCAAAAGATTGGGGATTTGATTTGCATATTGTCAAAATATGGAGATGCTAGTTGAAGTGCGTGGAAAATGGTTTTAGGGATTTATTATTATTTCCCTTTTGACCTTTCTTAAGGGTTGTATCAGGTAAACTATAAGGCCTTGAAATATTAATCACCTATCTAATCTAATCCAAAGTAATAAAAGGTGGAGATGAATAATGGGCCACATGGCTCGAACAATGAGCTATTTGATGAGTTGGGGGCCAACGTCGCAGTGTCGTGGCCCCACCTGTCATTTATATCTTGTTTTGGGGGGTCATCCTGTAGCCTTTATATTAACAACTTAATATGCTTACTATAATTCATCAATAACAACACATAATTCGGCTGTTCAGTTGATAAATTTAGATGTAACACATATTTTATATTAACAAACCAACTGTGTGCTTTTATAGAATGCGGGCACCCCATTAGCTTCTCCAAAGTAAATGAGCTGTTTTTGCATAATGTCATAGAGTGAGTAAGCTTTTGGGGTTACGTCTGTTACCAACATGCTGCTCTAGAATTCCAGATTTTCGACCAAAAGATGGAATTATTGGATAGCAAACAGACAAGGCCTCCATTTTGTTTTAATATTGACAAAGAAGTCCACCTTAGATAGGTTAATTACGAAACTATGACTTATGCTTAGGTCTATGACTAGGTAAAATGCACACGTTAAGTCAATATAAAAATTTTGGGCTTTTTTTGGGGCTATATTTTTTCTGTCAACCAAACTGTAATGCTCAATAGATGACGTTGCATTTGTTTACATTATCTCGACTAATGATTCTCCCATTGCGATTGCTGAAATTTTGTCTAGGCCTAGCTAAATGCTAAAATTTTACTTATGCACGATTCGGTAGACACTTGGTAACTATTGCCATCGTGTAAGTCAATACTATTGTCTTTAGAAATTTATATAATCATAGATGAAAAACATATCAAGTGAGTTCTATCAATTTAGCCATTTGTACTTAATTACCGTTTCAAGGTACTTCATACCTGTTCAAGTTAAGATTTCGACAATCCCACATATGACGCGTGGGTATGAAATTAATCTAGTAACTAAAGAATGCGCTTTTATGCCTTGCAGCCAAGCAGCGATTGTCAAAATAGTTGTTAAAGAGGTTTTGAAGAAGCTGAAGATAAAACAAAAATCAGTGACTGAATATTTAGTTGGAATTGATGATCGGATAAAAGAGTTGACAAAGTTTTTAGATGTCAGTCATGATGATGTGCGGCTCATTGGAATTTATGGAATGGGTGGCATTGGTAAAACAACTATTGCCAAGGTCGTCTTTAATAAATTATGTTCCCACTTTGGGAAGTGTTGTAGCTTTCTTGATGGCGTTCGTGAAAGGTCGAATAAGGAGGGCATAGTCTCGTTGCAGAAGCAATTACTATCTGACATTGGTGGTTCTGGAACTATAGGAGATATCAACAATAGTGAAGAAGGAATGAGGAGGATTAGAGAAACACTCAGCAATAAGAAGGTCCTGCTGGTTTTGGATGACATTGATAAGAAAGAGCTCATTAATAATCTAATAGGAAATTCCAAATTATATCCAGGATCTAGGATAATCGTTACAACAAGAAACACTTATGTTCTAGAAGTTGAGGGATTTAAGGGTGAAACTCAGCAGTATGAGATGTTAAAGATGGATGCCGGTTCTGCACTTCAGCTTTTTGGTTGGCATGCCTTTAGTGGAGACTTTCCTTCGGATGATTATCGACGACTTTCAAGTGACATTGTCTCAACTACGGGAGAGCTTCCATTAGCTATTCAAGTGATAGGTTCATTGCTCAAGGGGAAACACCAAGAAATTTGGGAAGAGACATTGGAAAAGTTAAGGAATGTTCCTGCGAAAGAGATTTTAGAGAAGTTAAGGATTAGCTATGATGATCTAGAAGAACACCAAAAACAAATTTTTCTTGATATAGCGTGCTTCTTTGTCAACAAGAATAAGACCGATGCAATTTACATGTGGACCGATTGTGAATTTTATCCAAAGGGAGGAATTGAAGTCCTTACCGATAGGTGCTTGATAAAGATATTGGACAATGATAAGTACTGGATGCACGATCAACTTATAGCACTAGGAAGGCAAATTGTCCGTGAAAACAGTCCAAATGACCCTGAAAAGCATAGTAGGTTGTGGATTGCGAAAGAGGCCCTTCAAATCATGGGAACCGAAAAGGTAAGTTAAAAACGTGTCATTTTTAAATAAAAGTCGTATATCCTAGGATTAGGGATTCTTTCTTTTTTTTTCTTTTGTTTAGGAAATTTATCAATTTTTCCTGCCCATTTGAGTTGTAAAACATAGTGGTTGGAAGTTGACTAACTTCTTGGCATCATTGCAAAATTTCACTTGCAGACAAAGTGCAAGGTTCAAGCGCTTGAGATATCTATGTATGGTTCCCCCATAGAGATTAGAAATGAAGACTTTAAAAGGTTGCCGAACCTAAGATTCCTTGATTTAAAAGGGGGAACTTATGTTGGGGACTTTGCAACGTGTCATTCAAATTTGAGATGGTTTTCTTGGAGTTGGGAGGATCATGGGATGAATAAACTCGATTTGGATCATGGGATGAGCAAACTCGATTTGGATTTTAGGGCAAGCAATTTGTATTTGGATAAGCTTGTTTGTAAACTTCACAGCCTTGACTTCAAGGATGATTCAAAAGCATGGGACTTGATCAAGGTAAATTACATGTTTTAAATTCTAATATGATAGTTCCCTTGTGTACACTACAACGGTTCTTTAACTCGACATGTCATTCATTTTTACAGAGAACAGAAAATTTGAGAGTTCTATCTATTACTTGGTGTTCTGGCATAACGACAATCCCAAACATCTCTAGATGCTCAGCTTTAGAGAGATTGACTCTTGTTCAATGCTCCAATCTAAAGAGAATTGAAAGCTTCATTGGAGATCTACAATCATTGATTGAGTTAAAGATTATAGATTGCTTGAATTTAACTGATTTACCAAAAGAAGTGGGGGCACTAGTGAAGCTTAGGTGTTTCTCCTTGCAATATTGTAAAAGGTTGAGAGAACTTCCAGAGTCATTTGGGAATTTGACCTCATTGATAGAGTTAGATTTGTCAGGTACTTGCATTACCATACTTCCAAATTCCATTGGAATGTTAAAATTTAAATATTCGTAGTTTGAAGCTTGCGGATTTTTCTTTTGACAGGAACGATAATAATGGAACTTCCCAACTTCATTTTACAGTTAAAATCATTAGAGATCTTGCGCTTTCCATTGTGGCCATTGAATGTCAAGTATCTTGATTGGCAATTAACTTGTGGCATTAGCACTTTGGTAAATCTTAGAGAGCTGGATCTCTCTAGGCGTACTAGAATGAAATGTGAAATTCTTGTTGAAAGTGGTGGAATTCCAATGACAATCAACACGTTTCATGACCTCCACATCCTAGACGTAACCCATTGTCATGAGATTCAAGAGTTACTGGAGCTTCCCACAAGTTTGACCTATCTACGTCTTCAAGCCACATCATTGCTCAACACCCTTGGCTTGTCAAAAGTTACTAATTTGGTTAATCTGCTACTATGCGATGGCTCTGATTATGAAGGCAAATCAAAGCTAATCCCAGGATGCGACTTAAGGGGGATTGTGAATTTATCTAGATTGAAATGGGTGGAGTTAAGAGTGTTGAACGTCCCTACAAATCCACAGTTGACTTATCCTTCTCAACCACAAGAGATTTTTTTGGGACACTTGGACTTAAAACCCCCTGTGCAGCTTCCATCCTTCAACTGGAGGTGGAGAAATTTGTCAACTTTAGAGATCTATTTTTGCGAAGTGGAAGACATTTTGCTAGATGGACTATCACAACTGGAGAACTTAAGGGTTTGCGGATGTGAATGGCTTCAGAGATTATCCATTCCTTTAGAATTAAGGAAGCTGTGGCAAGCGACGGTGGAATCTTGTCAAGCCCTAGTTGAGATACAAGTTGTGGACGTTTCAAAATCGTTGGAAGGCTTGACTGTCCTTTATTGCGAATCTTTGACAATAATAAGTGGGTTATCATACTTGAAGAACCTAGAGAGATTTTTAATTCAAAGTTGCGGTGTACTTACTAATGTTGAGGGCCTAAATGAGTTGGAGTCTCTGAAAGCTTTGTCGGTCTACTGGTGCTGGTCATTGAAAAGGTTGATCATCTAGCACAAAAATACCAGATGATTGCATCGTCCTTATATAGGGGTGTGGATACTTCATCAAAGATTCTATTAGAGATCCTATGTCTATGGAGACAATGCTTTTGAAGCATTACAGAAAGGATATTCTTCAGAATACATCAAAGGTGCAGAATCTTCTTCACCAATATTTATTTCCTTTTTTGGCCAAATATCCTCCTCCTTTTCTCCACACAATATCCGCCCTTTTAAAGTTGCCATTTTTTTGTTGCACCATAATTTCTTAGGTGGATGATTTATTTCCGTTGTTTTTTGGTGTTGGACATTTGCGGTTCCTAAAGCAATCTTTTCCCCCTCTTTTGTGGCTTCCATTATGTGTCGTGCTTTAATTACTTAGGCTACATATTTTTTTTTCTATCTTCGTGATTCATCTCTACTTGCCTTTTTAGTGTTGTAATAGTGCCAGTAAACTCAATGAATCATTCTTTTAATATTAATCATCAAAATTACTTTCATAGATAAGAAGTTAGATAATCGATTGCCAATTATAGATTTCAAAAGCAATTGGTAAAGAAGGAACAAGTAGGGGTGAGCATGTCGAACCGCCTAAACTGGGAATCGTTCGGACTAGACCGGACCGGCCAGTGTGGTCTGGTTTTCAGAGGTATTAGTCTAGTTCTTGGTTCCATTTTTATGGAATCGACGATTGTTAGTTCGATTCTCGGTTCGGGGGGGACTGGACCGGGGTGATAGACTGAACCGACTCTTTTTTTTTTTTAAATATACATTTTTAATTTCTTTAAAATAGTAACTACTCCAGTTTTTTTTTTTTTTTTTGCTAAGTGATTGGTTCCATGGGACCGGACTGCCGATTCCCAGGCCTAGGACTGTTTGGTCAGTCCCCAATCCCAAAATTGGGAATTGAAAACCGATCACCCCTAGAAACAAGTAAGAAAGAAGCATCACAACCCTTTCAAGTCACTGGTTTAATGAAAAGAAACGACCTGGAAATAAATTGTCAGTTAACTTTTTAATGTTTGGTGCCTGTCACTGGAAGCAGATTAAGACATTAAAAAGGCAACCCGCCATGTAAGGTAATCTACAAATAGGAAGTGTAAACAAAAGAAATAATACCTAGCCTAGCATTAATGGACTTAAAGTAAATACACTCATCACTAAATCTAGCATTCATGTACCAAAGACAATCTTTTGACATGAATTGTACAATTTATTAAGTTACAAATGATTTTATGCAATAAAGTGCAAAAGACTATCCCACGAATGGGACTGTGTATAAAATTTTAATTATTGTACCACCATAAGTACACTTTGTTAGCAAGTTAACAATTGCAAGATACAAAGTAATCTTAAGAGTGAGACTTGTCAAGATGTGAATTAAGTATTTAAGTGCCTAGATGCAATAATTTGTGTATCAATAGGAATTAGTCAAGCTAAATGTCAGCACTATAATATTCAAAAAGAAACTAAAAATATTTTCTATTGATGCCATTTTTGAATAATTATAGCAATATTGAGAAAATGTTTCACAAGCGACCTCATCTACCCTTAATTTAATGGTTAATGAGAAAGTGAATAGTTACTGTCCCCCAATCAATAGTGGTAAAAACCACTACTAGAAAGTTTTATTTACAGTGGCATTCCAATTTTCTTCCCCCCCCCCCCCTTCGTAGAAAAGGGAATCGTGATGAGATAGTACTCCTAGGTAGATAATTATCTTACATGATGTTTAATTTAAATTTACATCACATATTTATATTTGCGCTGGTTGGATTGTGGGTAAATATGCAAAAAGTTTAGTGTATATCCAATAAATATGTTGTTTGGCTCTCCCATTGAAATTGTTACATCACAGGATTCCTTCACAATACGATTCCACCTTGGAGTAAAGAAGCCCAGTGACGTGTGGTTTTGGGTCTGTTCGTGGAATAGAGAAAGAAAAGGAAGGCGTCGACCCTAATTCAGTGACATATGAAGGATTGCTTGTTGACATGAAAAAATTCGGCTTTCGTTTCAAGAGAATGTGGTGTGAGACCAAGGATACTTACAACATGCAAATGGAGATCAAGGGGATGGGAACGTCAATGAAATGTTGGACCAGGCATGTAGACGAGGATTCATTATTCATTTGTACGTCAAGGGAGGGGTTGACAGTGAGTGGGAGGGAGAATACGATGAGGAGATGATGAAGATGTTAAGGGAGGAACGGAGAATGAAGACTAACGTTTATTCCAATGAGGATGGGGCTAAGGGGGATGTTTCATGTCCTAATGAAGACTCAAACTTTGCACCTGTGGGTGGTGAAAGCGAAACTCATGGCAACTCCTCCGTTGATGATTCCGAGTTAGGGTGGGGCAATGCTGAATGTTTTGAGGATACGACGTCAATTGCAGAAGAAGATTTAGATAGTGTTAAATGGAGCTTCACGAAAAACCTAGAGATGAGGAAACAATAACTTTGGAGCATTAGGGAGTGGAGATTTTTCTGAATACATTAAACAAGGTGTGACATCTTCCTCATCGTGTGTGGGATTTTTGTTCAATTCCTTTTTAGGCCAAATCTCTTCCTTTCCTTAGCCACACATATATCCGCCCTTTTAAAAGTTGCCATTTTTTGTTTGTTGCACTGTAATTTCTTAGGTGGCTGATTCGTTTCCTTGCATTAGTCACTTATCTCTACTTACCTTTTTGGTGTGGGATAGTCTTAGTTCTTTACTAATGCTGGCAAACTAATATTATCTCTCTATATATTACTTCATCAAAATTGCTTTCACAGATAACATGCTAGATAATATATCACAAATTATTGATTTCAAAAACAATATATGATTTCTTTGTCAACTATTTTTTTTTTTTAATTTTGCAATTGACATAATTAATGCACAAATTTAATACCGTTCATCTAATAAAACTAATTATGAACTAGTTGATTTGATTATTCCATTAATGCACTTTGGAGAAATTATGTCCAATTCGTAGTTGTAAGATAGGGTAAAAAAAACACGACCTCATTAAATTCTGCCAAGTGTCGTCACATGGAAAAACAAATGATGAAGGTAGATAATTGGTTGTGTGTATATATATTTGGTTGGTATGTATATATACATTTAATATTATGATGATTTATCTCCTATGAATCTGTTGGTTTCCTGTCGAGTAAACATAATTGGATCATTTGTTTTGCCTTTTTCTTTATTATTTCTGTTAGACTATTTATGCAAATTAATATAGGGCTAATCCATCCACCTGCAGATTAAGCAATAAATGTGTTACACATTTCTAGGCTATTTTGCCGATGCATGCATATATAGTGGGCTTGACTATTGAGTTAGGATGTAATTTTTATGTCAAAGTAAATTAAAGCACATACTGCTTGGGAAAATAGTCACACATTGAGTTAGGATGTAACTTTTATACAAGTGAACATATTATTTCACTAAAGACTGTGACTTATGATGAAAAGAGACTCTTAACTAATTTCGAAGCATATCACTTTAGAATGAGGAAGAATACAAAAACATTAACACTTTTATAAACTGATTTAAAACAATGTGTCCCATGGTTATGGATTTTTCATTCAAAAAGTAGAAAATAGAACTCCTTTTTAGTTACAGAATGCAAAGCAATTGAATTTATACTAGTATTTTAACTGAAATAGATAATTAACATTTGAAGATGGTGTACATGAAGCACCATGTGTAACTAAAGTGAAATAAGATGAAGAATTAAGGTTTACTAAATTAATAACATAAATAATAGAAAGAGAAATGAAATTAGATATAGATTTTGGTTAATTACAATTTCAGTCCTAACCTATTGTACGGATTCCAATATAGTCCTAAATCTTTCTATTGTTCCAATATAATTCTATATCTTCCGGCCGATCATTATCGTCTTACATGGCATGATTCTATCTGATACTTAATAAAGGGTTCTCTTCTTTTCTCTCTCGGCTTGTGACATTTTCTTGCTCTAGAATTTTTCCTTTACACGTCCTTTAACCTTTTTTTTTACCTTTTTTAATTCTTCTGCACGGCGCTGCCGTTTACCTCTTGCTTTGCCCCGCGAAACGAGTCAAAAAAGCTCGGTGAAGATTACCAATTTTCAAACCACTCGAGAGTACGAAATTCTGCAAAAACTTGTTGGATTTTGCCACATCAGAGGCAGATTAATTGATTAAAAGGTCAAATCCAGCCATGGCTTTCTCTTCATCCCAAGTGCACTTCACTCGAAGTCCAAAAACCAAAAACACAGTTTTGATCGAGCAAATGCTACAATTACTCGAGCACACGGAGGCCTGTTTTAGCCGTCTTCGTCACTGTCAGTTCCAGACCCTAAATATCTTTGGACTAGTGCGTCTCTTTTGCAAATTGAGTTCCAGCTGTTCTTGTTCCAATTCTTCCAGGTTGGGCTGTGTGTGTCGTAAAAAAATACAGTATAAGAAAACCACTTAAATTAAAGTAAAAAAAAAAAAAAAAAACAATACGACGATTACATATACATAGTGGAGCTTATATTTCTAGACTAAACATTCATGCCATAAATGAACGACACGTGTTAAGTGGCGATACTTGATATAGTAATTAGGACTATGTACATGCATATTCGCCTTTTCTATTTCTTTTTTGTTTTCCTTGTGTCCCTTTCCTACGTTCTAGGAAAATTGAAGACTAATCATTTACTCATTATTTGTTTCACATTCTTTCTATTTCCTTCGACATTACATTCATACGCGGCGGAAGAAGGGAGAGATGAACTAACCCTAAATGATTGTAGAAAGTTACAATGAGGTAGGCTTGTTCGGTTTGGTTTTTTGCATATGTACAAGTTTTTCACAAAATATTTTGTGTGTCCAACATATTTTAATCAAGATGTCTTACCAATGACATTCGGTAGTGTTTACAAGTAGTCATTTAAGCTTCAAAGTAATATCATTCCTGGAATAATTGTCAATAATCTCGTGCATTGTGCAGGCTATTGATCTTATGTAAGTTGATCGACAAGCCTTATCATACACATACAAAACATATAAAAAAAGAATAAAGATGTTGGAGCCCCTAAACTGTTACAAAAAGTGTAATTAGGCCTTCAACTAGTTTTCAATCAAACAAACTAGTCCCTTAATTGCCACCGCTGCCGACTATGCAATCGTGTGTTGCGGGGGATGAATTTAACTGAATGTTGAGTGAGGCATGGAGGAGGAAGAAGAAGATGAGTTTCACAGAGTGATTGACCGTCGTGAGGTCATGAGAGCTTGTGAAGGCATATGTTATCCTCATGAACACCGTTGATGGTGCATTTGTTTGGAGGGCGAAAAATTTAGGGCTAGTCAATGGGGCCGTTAGTCCTAAAACTTGTCACAAAAATGCAGTCAAGTCTTAAAACTTGGGGAAAATGTCACAAATGGTCCCTATACTTTTGCCTAATGTGCAATTTCGTCCCTGAACTTTCGATTGGCTCAATTTGATCCCTAAACTATTGATAAATGTCCAATCTAGTCTCTGAACTTTTGATCGGCTCAATTTGGTCCTTGAACTATTCATAAATGTCCAATTTAGTCATTCGTTACTGTTTTTCCTTTTTTTTTTTTAATTTTTAAAATTTTTAAAATTTTTTTTAATTATTTTTGCTTTTTCTCCCTTCCCTCCGCCGAAGCCGGCGGAGGGAAGCCGGCGTCAGGCGAGGGCCATCCTCGCCGGACGCAGGTGAGGGTGACCCTCGCCGGCGTCGGGCGAGGGGCTCCCTCACACCTCGCCCGACGCCGGGGTGCTCCCTCGCCCGACATCGGCGAGGGGAGCCCCTTGCCAGATCTGCGAGGGAGCCCCTCGGCGGTGTCGGGCGAGGGCCGCCCTCGCCTGCGTCTAGCGAGGACGGCCCTCGCCCGACGCTGGCGAGGGAGCCCCTCGCTCAACGCCGGCAAGGGAGCACCCCGGCGTCGGGCGACCCTCGCCGGACGCCGGCTTCCCTCCGCCGGCTCCGGCGGAGAACGGCGGCGGAAAAAAGCAAAAAAAATTAAAAAATTTTAAAAATTTTAAAAAAGTTTTAAAAAAAGGAAAAACAGTAACAAAGGACTAAATCGGACATTTATGAATAGTTCAAGGACCAAATTGAGCCGATTAAAAGTTCAGGGACTAAATTGGACATTTATCAATAGTTCAGGGACCAAATTGAGCCGATCGAAAGTTTAGGGACGAAATTGCACATTGGGCAAAAGTATAGGGACCATTTGTGACATTTTCTCTAAAACTTGTCACAAAAATAAGTTACAAAAATGCAGTCAAGTCTTAAAACTTGTCACAAAAATTTAATCGAGTTCTAAAAATTTCAAATAGTCTAATCAAGTCCTAAAACTTTCAAAAAATGCTAAAACTTGTTGTGAAAGTCCAATCAAGTCTTAAAATTTTCAAAAAATACAATCATCAAAAGAACTTTATTGGACCAATTTGATAAGTTTAAAGACTTGTTTGCATTTTTTTAAAATTTTAAAACTTAATTGCATTTTTTGAAAGTTTTAGGACTCAATTACATTTTTATGACAAGTTTTAGGACTTTTAATGCACTCATCCCTACTTTTTTTTGGTAAACTTAGGGGCCAGAGTTACCAATCTGAGATAGAGCTTTATTTAAAGTAGATGGACATGATTTTGTACGTGCATCAAGGAGATTAGTCGAGGTGTATATTTGAATACCCCATATTATTGAAAAGAGAACTTCCAGAAAGTTTTCCCAATCCTTCTTCTAAAATAGAATTCCGTGATGAGATAGAGCGATTCTTTTACTCTGGTTACTTCTCCGCAGAGTTATGAAGTTAGACCTCCTAGTCCTGAGTAGATAATCGTTTAGGCTGACTGATCTTTAATTTAACTTTCACATGCTTCTTAAAATGTCGGCATTTGGGTACATAAGAAAACCACATTACTGTAAATCCCATTCGACTCAACTCTTCTAGTGTTCAGTTCTAGATCTGTCTTTGCAACTATTGATTGTACCATATCATGACTATTTACTATATAAGGTTTTTGGGTGATTGCGTAGACAATATATGAAGGTGATCAGGAGACAGAGAATGTTCCTGCAAATAGAAATATAGGAGGTGCGACTAGAATTGCTTCAAGCTCAGGGAGGGAGTTCAGGAAATGGCGCGGCTTTCAGCTCAAGAAGCGGTTCACAAAATTCAAAATTCCAGCGTGCTTTAGAAGATCGTGAACGGAATCATCCACAACCACAGGAGTCATCAGAGGAGCAATTTCAGGACCAATTGCGTCGGCTACCGCCATACTGTCACTATGCATTTCATGATTAGCTGTTCTCTCTCTTGGTAAACATTGATTGTGCGGATGGCCACAGGTAACAAATAGCGATAGCAGCTCCATTTTGCTTAGGAAGGAATTTCCTCTCCCTGGCTAGTATCTGAGGTTGTCGACTGCCTTTAGCAGCAGGCGTATCACATGCCCCAAAAGAAGCAGAGCCAGTCTGAGCTAATGCAAACAAGATTGGTATATCAAGTACCGTGATAGACACTTACCAGATGTTAAATGCAAAAACTTATTTGATTGCATTTTTAATATTATTAATGTGATATATCTATGGGAAACATGACCCTGAATTCGTGAGTTTGGACATAAATTGTCAAGTGGAAAGAAACATAATCTATTCGATGATATGCATCATATGAGCATCATTTATTAATTATACATTCTTATATAGGGTGCATTTATTATCATGTAAGTTAATTAATTGAAAAACATTTTTTCAAAATTGATCATTTGTATCACTTATAAAAATAAAAATAGTAATGTTTTTTTTTTCGTGAAAAAAAATAGTAATGTTAAGTTAGCGAAATATTTATGCATAGATTGTGGATAAAAACGAAAATATTTTCCATTGCCTAATTTTTCTCAACAATCAAACAATTTTTTTAGGATAATTCTTTTCCAAATCATTGATTTCTAGTGAAATAAATGCATCTTTATTTATTCTATAAACTCCCCCCTGTTGGAAATAAACTCCCCTAATTCCATTACTGAAATTTATTTGCATGTTCCGGAATGAACTCAGAAGAAATTGAGCACGATGGAGGGGAAAGAAATGAACCTCTCGTGTAAACTGCAAGAAGTTGCTTGAGTGACAACAAGTCTCATCATCTCAGCATAGGATTCTTGGAAGTGAAAACTGTGCCTTGGGTTCTTTATTTCTAAAGTTGCGTATTATTTGCACTTTTGAAAAACACTCTTGGAAACTTTATTTAAAGCAAATGCAAATATAGAGGAGCAAGTCTCGGCTGCATTGATGCATGCGAGCCTAGCGCATACGTACTGTCAAATCAAGCGGGTCCTACATAGAGTTCATCTTCTCTGATGGTGCATGCGAGTTGGCCTCACAAATACCGAGTGTAACCAAGAATTTTTTCCGGTAAAGATGATTGTTATTGATATGCATCATTAGGTAAATCATTCGAGGAAAGTATTGTGAAATTGGCAAATACTGCTTTTCATAGTCCTAAGTGTGTACTTTATATATATATTTTCATTATACTTAATGTATGTCATCTATATCAAAAGATAAGAAAAATCGAAATCAATCATTGTTTGGATTTTCGGTTTGATGCTATGTATTTTTAGTTATTGCAATTTAGGAAGCTATTACATTGCATACAATTGTCTGAAATTATTTTCTAAAAAGCCAAATGTCCCAATCCATTGTGCATGGAAGGTAAATGTTTGCAGTTGGAATGATGGGCAAACAGATAGTAATTATGAATATCTTTTTGATACCTATAAAATGTCTAGTTTGCTATGATATGCACACGTCTTGAGATATTCTGCAGTTGGAATGTTGGGCAAACAGATAGTAATTATGAATATATTTTTGATACCTATAAAATGTCTAGTTTGCTATAATATGCACATGTCTTAGAGATTTTTTTTTTCGAAATCTAAAACACGCAGCAAAATATAATTTTCCTTCTACATTTTGATTTCAATATTGTAATATATTATTTTTCGTATTTTAATTAATTTAAGCCAAAAATCACTAATAAAAAAAAGTGTTAGTTAACAGTATTTTGTCTATCTGCTTATACGGATGGATGTTGAAAATTAATTGAGTGACACTTTTTATCCACCGCATGCGATTTCATAATATTCAAAATAGTTGTAAGTCTAATATGAAGGCGGATTTAAATCGATCTAAGGCAAATATGCCAAAAAGGCAATTAGGAAAACAAATCAAAAAAATTTCTTTGATTTTGGCTCGACCACAAAGTGATCAAATTTCCGAACATCAAACTATTCAAGATGGATTAAGGGTGAAAGTGTGTAAAATGCGTGCCAGCTCCCGAGCACCAACTGTGACATAGAAAATGTTACTTCAATCTAAATGAAAAAATTAAAGTGCTTGAAAAGTAAAATGTGGATATAAAAATTGAAGAAAATCGAAAGGAAAGTGTTGGAATCAAAGGAAATTAAAGGATAATTTGGGTGATGAATGCAGATATTAAAATTGAACTGCAAACACATGAAACGAAATTACTAAGAAATAAACTTCCCTAAAATTGAAATATCCTCACAGTTGTCACGACTCATGACCCTCCCAAGGCAAGCCCCAAGGGAGTTTAGACGGATTACAAAGTGGATGCAAACGGTCTTTTTCACGAGGCGATGCTTGCGCTTCTCTCGGACTCTTCCAAGCCCTAACAATCATGAAGTTGGTTTACACTCGAGTAATCATGCAACTTTGTTTTCTCTTTAGAAATCGCTATTAATCTATTATGGACCAATTAGATGTCAAGTAAGATAAGATAGTTCACCTTATTTTCTACGAACTAGATATTCTAGACACGGTGACTTGATCACATTAGATATTTATCTAACGCTCAATTTGGTACATATTCTCTTACATAGAAAACACATTTCAGGCAATCTTTCCAACTTTTAGATTTTCGTTGAAACATATAGATCTAAGTTATCATGCAAGGTTGGTCAAAACTGAAATTTAATTAAACTGGCAATCAACTAAATGAAGTGCAGGAACAGGAAATAACCGAAGTCGTATCAAGTAAAATAGAACATCGCCTTGTCATTAAAGCCCCAACGCAGGACCCCGTGAACTGGACAAGAAAAATAATGAACGCCCTTAAAATGTGAATGCGAAGACAGGAACGTGTAGAATATGCTTTCTTAAAGTGCTAAAATATCATATTTTTAGGATCATGCATTTACCAAATCAAAGTTATCTTAAAAAAAGAAGTAAACTTTATCTGATCAGACAAAGGTATGTGTGAAAATCTAATCGGTCATGAATATGAAATGCTAAATATATGACTAAGGTATCATAATGACATGCAAATGGCAAAAGTGATACAAAAAAAAGAAAAAAAAAAAAAGAACGCAAGGTAAACAGTGAAAATAAAAAGAAATAAAACGACCCCGATTTCGCTGAGTTCTCTACACCAAATGGACCCCCCAAAGACCTCGTAAGATGAGAGGGATCAGGGGAAGCGGAGTCAATTTCACCCACGTAGGGGCAAGGGAGAGGGAATAACAAAATTCTGAGTGAGAGTTTGGGAAAATCAACAGCGACGGTGAGCAACTACTCGATTCAACTCGACTTGACAACAGCGCAACTCTAGGCCAACCTTTGAGAAGGTTGGCAGCGAGCTTAATCTGAACATGAAGCATTAACAAATTGGAAACAATGTGAAATCGAACTTGATCAAACAAAACAGAGCAATGCTCGACTCAGCTCATTGATTGGAGCCGGAGTCCTCAAAATGAGATGAGCGCAGGAAGGCGATCCGACGGGCGACGACCAAGTTTGAACCGAAATGAGAGCTGCGGGATTCTGCTGCAACAGGGTCTTGACCATCACCACGGCCGTGGTGGCTGGTCTAGAAAGTTAGCGCGTGGCAGCTAAGAGTTAGAAGTGCTGTAGATGCACTGGGCAGCAAACGCCCCGGGAGATGAGTCAACTCACGCCTGGTTAGAGATGCAGACGACAATACGACCTCGTCGTGGCGGTAGCGCATCTGGCTATCGGCGAGTAAATTATTAGTTTTGACCGAGCCTGAAGTTCCAGCCCCATACCCGTCCCCTGTTTTTTCTCTGTGTTTTCTTTCATTCTCCACGCCAATGTTTCCCCCGCGTTGATTGCCCCTTTTTTTCTGCCTTTTCCTCCTCCACTAGGCTTACTTTTTACCACAAATCTCTACGGAATCTCTCGTTCATCCCATGTCTTGCCAAAATCAGTTTTGCAGCCAATGAGATAAAAGTCCCAAAAAAACAAAAGTTGAAACTCCGGTCCTTGTCTCTCTTGGTGGCCGCGATGCCTGCAAATAATAATGAAGCATGTACCTTTATATTTTCCAATAAATTATTCTTCTATTTGTGCATTCCATGCCTCGAACTTGTCCATTTCCTTTTTACATTTTTCCTTGACCAAGCCCTTTTCTCTCGCATTCGGCTGTCAATTCAGCTAAGGTTCGACATCTCCATTCACTTCTCCAGTTCCTTTTCATTATTCCGCCGATTTTTTCCCGGTATAGCTCGCGCATTCGGCTGGTTCACAAAAAATTCGCGAACTTGCCTAGGTAGAGGCTCAGCTCGGACATGCTATTCTCACACAAAAATATCTCTAATTTTTAAATACGGAAAAATACAGTAAAGAATGAAAGTGCCGTACCATGTACCATGCTATTTTTGTTTAGAGGTCAGATTCCATCATTGTAGGTGAATTCGATCTCTAACTCTTATGAAATGAATGAAAAGTCTTTGAGAAAAAAGTTAGTTGTCAACAAAAGTTATAGATACATTGATGCTTAAATGGGAACATAGAAATGAAAGTTATAATAGTATTCACAACGTCCATGAAGAACACTATACTTTAAAATGAAGATTGAAACCGAACGAAAGACGTTTGGTTCAAAAGGAAAAATGCTTGGGAGGAAATTTGGCAGACCTTTGGCATAAGCTTGAGCATCTCCTCTTTCTATGTGTTCTTTCTATTTATACTCCTGGAATTTTCTTCCACAGTTATTGAAATTCATACGTGATCCCCCTCTCAACCGCGCCACCTTCCATGATTTTAGTAATTCCAAAGTCAATCATGTGTCCTACAATGACTGTCCCTTCATTCATGATTTGATCTAATTCTTTTAACCACTCCAGCTCTTAAACAAATTGTGGAACCATTTCCTTACTCTGATTGACATGGTCACGCAACTTTCAGGTGAAGTTCAACTGGATAAGCTCCATATCAAAGTTGGGTTTTGTATAACTTGACTCCTTAAACTTCGTTCTGCTCCCCTAATAATTGAATCGCTCCTCAACATCTGGGCCATAAATGTTCACCACCAACAGGAGTTAAAGAATTATCAAGAGTGCCAACGAGAGTAGTATGATACAAATTACCATTTTCATGTCTCATTTTGCTATTACTTTATACTGCATTTCATGACATACTTCCACCAAATAAATTATTTTATCATTTTCATGTCATGCATCACGTGATTGATAAAGCTACTTTGATCGTACAATGAGTAGACCAACAAAGACCAAGTTAGTCTTGGTCGTCTTCATTTTTTTTTTTGCTGGTGTGGGGTGACCCATTCACTTGGCCAATTCATATTGAAAACCCCAGCTCTGTTCTTAGGTAAAGCCACACAACTAAACTTTTTTTCTTTTGAGAGAGAGAGATTTGGAAGAATCCTCCTAGCGATGGCAAACCTAGAGGCCAGAACGAGCAGTGATGTTGCACGATCATTGGGAGGTGAGTACCAGGTATTCCTGAGTTTCATAAGACCGGATACTCGTTATGGTTTCACCGACTTTCTCTACCATGGCTTGGTAGATGCCGGCATCCGCGTATTTAGGGATGAAGATGAACTCCGTGTCAGCGAAGTGATTGGTGGAACCTTCTATGTGCTATTAACAACTCCATGCTCTACATACCTATTTTCTCCCAGACTTATGCTTCCAGTAAATGGTGCCTCCGTGAACTTGCATGCATAGTAGACAATGTGCTTAACTCAGAGGGTAAAAAAAGGTCCTTCCCATTTTTCTCGACGCGGAACCTGAAGATGTTAAATTTAAGACTTCATTATATAGTACGGCTTAGCTGGAACACACGAACAAGTTTCCTGATGAAGTCAAGGACTGGAGGAAGGCCCTTGAAGAAGTAGATGAAATAAAGGGTTGGAACGTGAAGAAGGACCAAAGGTAAAAGTCTTTTAGGATCCCTACCTATTTCTTTCTTTTTTGTTTAAGGGATCCAACGTTGCCGAGTCAAATAATTTCTTTCATTTTTTAACGGAAAATATTGAAAACTACAAGCAATCGCCGCTCTCCTTCAACTTTACATCCTCTGCTTTTAACGTCTTCCTTTAAATTTTCTACTACGATATCAATCACTTCAATTTGATCTGCATCCTCACTAATCAAAATACACAGTTTCCATCTTCGGAAAAAATTTCAACCAAAAAAAAATATTTTTCATCCTCAAGAAACACAAATTACGCAAGGAAACTAAGATTCGGTGAATAAAAATCATGTCTAAATATTTAATAGGAGCGGGAGCATCTGGAGAACATAAAGAATGACAGGGCTGTCATCTTGAGGCCTTGAGCTTTACAGAGCTCCTGGAAGGTCCAAATCGAGGCCGAACAACCTCAATCTGGCCTGGCCAGAGTGCGGAGGCCTCCGAATGAGAGACAGAGGGAAGGGACACATAGTGTAGGAGGAGCTGGAACTTCGTGCCGGTCCAAGCACGGGACAAGTAGAGTGATAAGGGTCCTTTTAATAAGAAAACAGCAATTGCATTAATAAGCCAAGGCGACTGATGCAATTTGAAATAATAAATATAAAAATTAAGATCTCAATTATGAAATGTGGAGATGCAAGTTGATTTGCGTGGAAAATGGTTTTCGCAATTTCTCATTATTTTCCTTTTCACCTTTCTTCAGAGTTATCTTAGGCAAACTAAAAAACCTTGATATAGTAATCACCCATCTAATCTAATCATAAGTAATAAAGGCGGAAATGAATATTGGGCTACATTGGTCGAACAATAAGCTATGGATAAGTTGGGGCGCCAAGTAGCAGTCACGTGGCCCCGCATGGAATTTGTATCTTGTTTTGGAGATCACCAAATGGCATTTATAGTAACAACTTACTATGTTTATCATCAATCATCAATAACAACACATAATTTGAATGTCAATTGATATATGTAAATGTAACATACGGTGAATTAACACCTACTATGCATTATGATAGTATGTGGGTGCCCAACATGCCGCTTGAGAATCTTGGGTTTCTAACCAAAAGCTAAGAGTTTTTGGAAAGCAAATTGACAGGGCCTCTCCATTGTGTTTCTATATTGACAAGGAAGTCCACCTTAAACGAGTAAATTCCGAAACCATGACTTATCTTACTAACTCTATGGACCAGGGAAGGTACAAGTCAAAACCTAGTTAGGTGGACCAAGCATAAGAATGTTTCCACCTAATGGTGTGAGAACCAAACCCGTGTTTTGCACTTAATCCACGCACATTTCTTCACTCCTTAACCAGCAAGTTAACCCCATGGGAGTCAGGTCTCTTGATTTTCAATTTTGAACAAATCACAATATGACACATCTCTTTAAACGCCAGTATAGTTGACATGATCAGATCCGTAGAAGACTAACAATGGCTATACTTCTAGCCCTGGGAAATAGTTCTAGATTTTGGGATTATATTTTTCTTCATCAAACTTTAGTTTTCAATGGATGACATTGCATTGTCTACGTTATCTTTATTAAAAAAATTCTCCCAATACAAATGCTGGAATTTTTCTAGGCTTAGTTATAAATGCCCAAATATGCTCGGTATAGTAGTCACATGGTAAATTTGGCCATCATGTAAACTAACACTATGCCCTCGGAAATTTTTATGATCATATATAAAAAACATACCACTTGAATTCCACTAGATTAGCCTATATAGATTATTCAGTGTATTTGAACCTTGTTCATTATGTACTTTAATCTTTTCAAGTTAAGATTTTGACAATTCCACATGTGATGGAAGGTTATGAAATAAATCTAGTAAACTAACGATTACCTTTGTACATGGCAGTCAAGCAGCGATTGTTAATTTGGTTATTGAAAAGGTTTTGGAGAAGCTGTAGATAAAACAAAAATCAGTGACTGAACATTTACTTGGACTTGATGGTCAGGTAAAAGACTTGACAAAGTTATTAGATGTCAACAATCATGATGTGCGGCTCATTGGAATTTACGGAATGGGTGGTATTGGTAAAACAACTATTGCCAAGGTCATCTTCAATCAACTATCTTCCCAATTTGGAAAGTGTTGTAGCTTCCTTGAAGATGTTCAAGAAACCTCGTCAACTAAGGAGGGCATAGTCCAGTTGCAGAATAAATTACTAAATGGTGTTGCTGGTTCTTTGTCTGCAAATGAAGTCAAGGATAGTGAACAAGGAATGAAGAGGATTGGAGAGATACTCAACACTAAGAAGGTCCTTCTAGTTTTGGATGATGTTGATAATAAGGAGCACATTAAGAAACTAACAGGAAAATTTTCACTACATTTGGGATCTAGGCTAATTATTACAACAAGAACCACAACTATTTTGCAAGTTGAGGGATTCAAAGGCGAAATTCTACCGTATGAGATGTTAAAGATGGATTATGGTGTTGCACTTCAGCTTTTTTGTCGGCTTGCCTTTGGTAGAGACCTTCCTTTGGATGATTATTATGGGCTTTCAAATGAAATTGTCTCAAGTATGAGAGGGCTTCCTTTGGCAATCGTAGTGATAGGTTCATTACTGAATCGGAAAAACAAAGCATTTTGGGAAGAGACTTTGGTTAGGTTAAGGAATATACCTGAGGAAGAGGTTCTAAAGAAGTTGAGGATTAGCTATGATGGCCTAGACGAATATCAAAAACAAAATTTTCTCGACATAGCATGCTTCTTTAAAATGAGAAAAAGACTGATGCAATTTACATGTGGGCTAGTTGTCATTTTTATCCCGAAAGAGGAATTGATGTCCTTACTAGTAAGTGCTTGATAAAGATATTGGCTAATGATAAGTTCTGGATGCATGATCAGCTAATAGATCTAGGAAGGCAAATTGTCTGTCAAGAAAGTCCTAGTGACCTTGGAAGGCAAAGCAGGTTGTGGATTGCAAAAGAGGCCCTCGAAATCATAAGAGCCTAAGAGGTAAGTAAGAAATGTTCGATTTTTAAATAGATATGGCATATCCTGCTAATTAAGATTCTTTTTCGTTTAGGATCTTTATCATTTTTTTACTACTCATTGGAGTTGTAAAACATAGTGGTTGAAGTTGACAAGTTTCTTCACATCATTGCCAAATTTGACTTGCAGATTAAGGACAAGGTTCAAGCGCTTAGGGTAGATGGTCCCGATGGCTCCATTGAGATTACAAATGAAGAGTTTGAAAGGTTGCAAAACCTAAGACTCCTCAAATTACATAATGGAACTTATACTGGGGACTTTGCAAAGTGTCGTTCAAAGTTGAGATATATTTCTTGGCAGCCTCCTTTTATGGATTTTAGGGCAGACAATATGCATTTGGATGCTCTGGTTGTTTTTAAACTTGGCAAGAATGTCTTCCCAGATGATTCAAAAGCATGGGACTTGATCAAGGTAAAATGCATGTTTTAATTATAGTCTATTAGTCCTAGATTCCCAGTGTGTACAATGCAGTGGTTCTTACACTTGCCATTTATTTTTTCAGAGGGCATAAAATTTGAAAGTTCTTTCTCTTACCGAATGTAATTACATAACAACAATTCCAAACTTCTCTAAATGCTTGGCTTTGGAAAGGTTGACTCTTGCATGCTGCTACCAGCTAAAGAGAATTGAAAGTTTCATTGGAGATCTAGTTGTTGATTCATTTAGAGATTAAATGGTGCGGGCATCTTATCGATTTGCCTGAAGAAGTGGGGGCTCTAGTGAAGCTTAAGCACTTCTCATTACAGGGATGTGCTAAATTGAGACAACTTCCAAGTTCACTTGGGAATTTAACCTCATTGGTAGAGTTAGACTTATCTCATACGGGCATTGTCAAACTTCCAAACTCCATTGAAGGACTAGTGAAACTTGAGCTTCTTCTTCTAAGTGACACGCCAATGAGGAGACTTCCTAGCTCCATTGGAAAGTTAAAATCGTTATGCATATTGCATTTTTCAAGAATAATTACTCATTTTAAGAGTGATGATGTCTGGCAGTTAGCTAGTGGCATCGGCATGTTGGAAAATCTTGAAGAGCTAGATCTCTCTCAACGTAATGAGTTGAAAGGTGAAATTCCTTATGAAATTGGACAATTGTCATCTTTGAGAATCCTGAATTTAAAATACACCAGAATTTGTGAAATTCCAAGGACAATCAACAGTCTTCATCACCTTCAAACACTAAACTTATCAGGTTGTCATGAGATTTATAGGTTGCCGGAACTTCCCACAAGTTTGACCTGTCTACATCTTGAATCTAAATCCTTGCTCTCAGTCCCTAATTTGTCTAATCTTACTAATTTGGTTGAGCTGCTATTGAGTGATGGCTCCAACGATATAGGGAGATCAAACCTAATCACAGGATACTACTTAAGGCGGATTGGGAGGTTATCTAGACTGAAAGATTTACATTTACAACTACTAAACATCCCTGCACCTCAAGAGTTGGCTTCTCTTTCTCATCTGGAAGTGCTCAATTTGTGTTGCCTAGACCTAGAAACCCTTATGCAGCTTCCGTCCTCTCTAAGCAGCTTAAATTTAGAAAACTTTAGCATCAAGGGAACAGAGCTACTTTCCTCTTGCTTTAGATTGAGAAATTTGTTGACTTTACAATTCAAGAATTGTAAAGTGGAAGACATTCCACTTGATGGACTTCCCAAACTGAGGAACTTACACGTTAGCTGTTGTAAATTGTTTAAGAGATTATCCATTCCTTCGGAATTAACAAAGCTACAGAACGTTGTGGTGTTATCTTGTCCAGAGCTAGTTGAGATACAAGTTGTGGGTCTTTTGAAATCATTGAAATTCTTCTACATTGATGAGTGCAAATCCTTGAGAAGAATAGGTGGGTTATCATACTTGAAGAACTTGGAGCAATTAAAAATTGAGAGTTGCCATGTACTTATTGATCTTGAGGGCCTAAACAAGCTAGAATCTCTGAAATATTTGGACGTCACAAAGTGCACATCATTGATAAGGTTGATTCATGCTTCTTGCACAAATATACCAGATGATTGCCTCATAGAAATTCGATGGTGTGGAGACTTCATCAATTGCACTTGGATCTACCCACGTGAAATCTCTTTGAAGCGTTACAGGGAGAAGATTTTTTTGGATACATCAAACAAGGTGCGATGTCTTCTTTATCAATATACTTTAGACGCATGTGTATGTGCGGGTTTGGAAATTGATTTGTTCTCATTTTTGTATAATGCTGTAATTCAGTAAAAATATACAAATTGTAAAAAGTTCAATATTTTTCTGAATTTTACATTAACAAAAATATATTTCTTTAATTGAAGGAGGAAAATTTATCAAAGATGATTCTTAACTAATTTGAAATACGTTAGTATTCGTTCTTTTTTTTATTTGAAATGTTGTTTTGTATAAAAAAAAATGCAAATAAAAGTATTATAAATCATAGTTTTTGAATCTATTTCTCATTATATAATTGAATGTTGGGTATTATGTAATACGATATGTGTTTATTTTGATGTCATGATATTTAGCAAAAATTGCCCTCTTGGACTTCAACACCATCGCTCAATAGCCCCCAAACTTTGAAAAGTTAAAAGACTAACCCCACACCAACGCTCACCCAAAAGGCTATGATTCATGTTACATCCACTGGTTTTAACTTAGTGTTTGAGACTAAGTTAAAAGAGTATGATTCTGTATAACACTTAAGTGTCACCTAAAATGGTAACTCATTTTTCCTAACCGAACTTTCTTAAATAATTTTGTCAACCATGTATCATTCTCTACTTTCTTAAATCGATGAACCGTATAGTAGATGTTACTCTATTCAAAATGAGTTAGTCCATTTTCACTTAACATTTCACGGTCATACAAATAGAAAAAGTAATGGCTGAAACAAAATCAAAAGTTTGGGAAGTAATGTATAACTTTTTTAAAGTGTTTGCATGCTCTTGGGCAACACTACCAAAGTTTAGCACGGTAAGATGATATTTTCAAAGTGTGAGCTTTTGCGCAAGGGAGCTAAAGTTCAGGGGGATTTTGAGCAATTACCTTAGTGTTTAAGATAAGGCCTACCGTAAGAGTTAGTAGTCCAAATATTAATTAATAAATTTAAGGAGTTTGTTTAATTCCGAACTTCCATCAAATATGTTTACCCATTACTTTCGGTAGTGGGCAGTGTAATATCTTCTATAAAACACTTTAAAATCTTCAAGAGCTAGAAATAGTTACTTAAATACCTTCTTTAAAAAAAAAAAAATCTTGATGAACAATAAAAATGCATGTGCCTATGTTAAATACACATTATAGTGTTATGTTAGCATCTAAATATAATAATACGTACAATAAACATGAGTGAAATATGAATATGTAGTCTTGTGCTAGTAAATGAAAGATAAAATTTAAAAGAAAGCCTTATATATTAGAGGAAGCTTTGCTTCATTTTTTGGTGTTGGATACTTTCGTTTCCCAAAGTACTTTTCCCCCTTGTTTTGATGTTCCATTTTATGTTGTGCTTTAATTACTTATGTTGAATAATTTTTTCTATTTTAGTCATTTATCTCTACTTGCCATTCGGGTGTTGGATAGTTTTGGTTCTTTAATGTTGTCAATAACTCATTTAATTATTCTTTTAATATTAATTTAAGAATAGCTTTCATAGATAAGATATTAGATTGTAAATTATAGATTATAGATTTCAAAAACATCATATAATCTCTTTATCTTATAATCTTTTATTTGCAATATGCATAATTAATGATCAAATTAATGACATACGGTTATTGCATTAGTGAGCAATGAAGAAATTAATTTCAAATGATATGATCATAGCCTACAAAAGAAAAAAGGAACTCATTAGATTTTGCCATGTGTCGTCACATGGGAAAATGAATAATGAATGAGAGGCAATTAAATTGTGGTATAAATATTTGATATTATGATTATCCATCTCTTATGAATTTATTGTTGGCCGGCTAAGTAAAAATAAATTTAAGGGTCAATACTAGAAAAAACTTCAAACTAATACACCCGCACCACATTTACCTTAAAATAATTTACATGTCATAAAAACTGATACAACTGTATCACATTTACCACAAACTAATTTTTATGTCACAAAAATCTCAAACCGGTATCCTCGTGTCACATTTATCCCAAACTAATATATTCATATCATATTTACTCTAAGCCAGTGCACCTATACCACATTTACCCCCCTAAAAATCCCAAATTTGCAATAATTTAGATCAATTTTGGGTAAATGTGGCACAAGTGCTCTAGTTTGAAATTTTTTGTGACACAAAAATTAGTTTGAAGTATATGTTGCATGGACGTACTAGTTTAAAAGCTTTTGTGACACAAAAATTAGTTTGGAGTAAATGTGACACGGATGTATTAGTTTGGAATTTTAATGGTATTAGCCATAAATAGAATGTTTGGTTTGCCTCATTTTCTAATAATTTGTTAGAATGTTTATGCAATAGCTGTATTACATATTTATTTGTTGTTTTGCTAGTGCATGCAAATATAGTGGGATTGACTAGTTTTCTATTGTTGACTACTGATGAGCTTGACTAGTTGACTCTACATTTTCAGTACTATAGCAGATTGTCACCTCGCTGGATTCAAATCTTTTCAAAGAGCATGACTATTACAAAGTAAAATAAAGCATGTATTGCTTGGAAAAATTGTCCTATGTTATAACACAGTATAACTTTATAAGAGCTAACATATTTGACTAAAAAGTGCAACTTATAATGAAAAGAGACAGAAATTGATTTTGAAGCATATTACTTTAGATTAAGAAAGAGTACAACAACATCCAAACTTTCCTTATTGGAAACAATGTCTCAATGGTTATGAATTTTTCATTCAAAAAGAGGAAAAATAAACTCTTTTTTAGTTCCAAAATGCAAGTCAATGTAATTGAAATAAGCAATTACCATTAAAAAATAGTAGTACATGAATTATGATAAGATTATCCAAAAGGCATATTTTAATTTTAATAAAGTGAAAACAAAATGAAGAATTGAAGTTCACTGAAGTAATAACATAAAATATAGAAAGTGAAACGGAATAGATGTGAAAAATTAGAATAGTAAGACTATTTACCTTCTTTTCTTTTTTTTTCTTTTTCTTTTTTTGCTTTACTTTGTACGGTATAGAATAATTAGTGGAAGTGATGATAAATTTTAAAGAAATAAAATTAATGAATCGATCTAATAATTGAACCATCGAGGTTATAGTGGAAGAAAGCATTTCGAGCTAAGAGCACCTTTATTCCTATCTAGCTACCCCACTAATACTTTTTTTCCTCTAAAAAAAGGAATCTTTAACCAAATTGTGATCCTAGGTAGATAATTATCTAACTCATTTGATGTTTAATTTAAATTTACATCACATATTTATTACAAGTTCATACTTAGTTAATAAAAGATAATCCAAATAAGTGTAAGCGATGTCCTACCGGGCATCCGCGTATTTAACCCTAGATTTGTCTCCACCAAATGAATGATGTCTATGCCGGGTAAACATGCAAAAAGATTTAATGTATATTTAATACATATGTTGTTTGTCTCTCACATTAACCCTGTTGGATCACAGATGGAACATCCCTTCACAATCGTGTTCCAACTTTTTTACAAGACCGGTCGTTCAGTTGCTATGCCATCTAATGAAAAGGACAATGTCACCCCTGATTCAGTGACATATAAAGGACTGATTAGAGACGTGAAAGGTTTCGGCTATCGTGTGAAGAGAATGTGGTACAAGAATCACCGTCAAGATGACAACTGGCGTGTGGAGATCAAGAGTGATGACCAAGTGAAGGAAATGGTACAATTAGCATCTAAAAGAGGATTCATTCAATTGGACGTCACGGTAGGGATTGACAATGAGTGGGTGGAACGGAATTACAGCCTGAGCATAATTGACGAGTTGGAAAGAATGTGGGCTCACGAGTGGGGTTGAGTGGGACGATTTAGATCCTGATGAACTGTTAAGAGAGGCAAGGAGAATGAGGACTCAAAAGGATGGGGCTGAGTTGGACGAAGAAGGAACATTATTGGTGTTGTGATCCAGTGTGACAGAAGTGGATTGTAACTTTGCAGCTAAGTTCGGAGCTATAGAAATCGACTGAGAAATTTAACGAGGAACAATAAAAGAACACAAGAAATTTATGTAATTTGATTTGAATGTTGTAACATACGGTCACGGGAGAGTTGGAAAATTGGGAAATTACCGAATTACAAATACTCATGTACTTGAGTATTTCTCCGCTTTAGTATATATCTTTTTCTCTGCCTTGCGTCATCTTCAGACGTCCTCTCCTTTTACGGGAAGAAGGAAAGAGAAACAAGACAAATGGCACCCATCTGTAGAAGCCATGAGCTTCCATCCAATTAATGATGACATGTGTGAATGGCGATCATTAATCACTAAATACACCGACGTAAGAAAAACGAGCTTAGCTTTTATCTTTTCTCTTTCTTCATTCCCTAGCAAAAGGACAAAGGAAGCCCACAAAAGGTGACCGAAAGAGAGAAGAACATAAGGCGCCTACAAGGCTTTAAAGCAGCAAGGCACCCCACCAATTTCCATGAGAAAATATTGGTACCCGAACAGCTCCATCTCATTTTTATTCTAAACCATTCAGAATATGACACCTGTCCGTGTCACGTCGTCCCACTCCAAACGAAAGTGGGCGGAGGGCAGGGCATTCTCTCTCCTCTATCTTCTCTCTCCTCTTTACGTTCTCTATCTTCTTCCTCCGACGCTCGACGCTTGACACTCTCTCTGCACTCTACCCCAACGCACTGAACCTTCCCGTCTAGCGCCTCCTCCGACGGCGGTTGCTCCCTCTCGACGATGCCTCTCTCTCCACTCGACGGTCTCATCCTCAGGGTTGCGTTCTCTCAGCGCACTCTCGTGACGTCTTTCTTCCCAAATTGCGCTCTCTCCGGACGGCCGATTTCGCGCGCCTCTCTTTGTCCCCCCGACTTGCGACCGAGAAGCAATCGCTCCGGCCTCTCGTCTAATCTTCCGTCGCTGACTTGCTTTCCGCTCTGCTCGAAGCGGTCCCTCGAGAAGCCCTAAATCTGCGACCGCAAGTTAGGTTCGATTTCCTAAAGGTTGCTCTTAGTTGTATGGATAGTGTGCCCGATTCCGATAGATCACTCCTTGCTCTAAGAGCCAGTTTTCTGATAACCATTCCATTTGTCCCCACATAAAGATATCAATCTAGTGTTTCTTCATTTTTTTCCTCTTCAAATGCGACAATTTTTTCAGGAACTCACTGCCTAGAAACATATCACATTCTGTTTCCAGACAAAAGGTTTTAATTAAAGAAGTTAAATTAAGCTTGTGTTCATTCAAATATGCGACTTGATATATTTCGCACTTAATAACATGACAGATGCTAGTCTGAAACCAAAAAAATCCTTTCAAGTTTCAAACTATCATATCAGACTTGTCGCTGAAGCAACTATGCTCATTTTTCAGATGAGTAAATGTTCAACACATTACTAAAAATTGTCTTAGTAGAGTAGATCTCCATTATAGGGAAGAACTTGTACATTAGCGGGTTCTTATTTGGACGAATTCTGGCAAATAATCGGGAAGTCATTGAACTGGTTAATAAGCTCCTACCTGGAGCCAGCATCAAACACATTATTGTCTAGTTGTTACTGTTACTATGAAGTTTTTGAGAAAATAGATGGCTTGCTAATTCTTTATGCCATTTTTGTTTCCAGAGAATTAGACTGGGCCTTTTTGCTTTTAAATAAAGACTTTAGTATTTTATGTATGAATTGGAACCAACTAAGATGCTTATTCTTGGACTAGGGAATACGTGACACACTGTAACCTGTGAATACTTCACTACCTTAGGAAACAGACAAACCTTAGAAGTTCAACCGAAGGCTAGGGGGAATTGACATAAGGCAAGAACTTATTAAGTTCTATGAAGAAAATTACTCTGCCAACCTCATGCGTTTGGTTGTATACGGCAAAGGTACTGCTTGCATCTATACAACACAGCTTTACAATTGCTACATTCTCTTCTTTCGGTGGTGCAATTTTGTAAAATTTCATGGATCTCCACAGGATCTCTTGATAAAATCCATGATCTAGTAGTCCAAAAGTTCAACGCTATTTCCAACAACAAGCGGAGTTTTTTGCATATTTCTGGTCATCCCTGTTTATGGGAACAATTACTGGTCCATTTCTGCGGTCCGCTCCCATTTTTTGTTGGAAGACATGCACATTCCTCATTTCCTGTTTGGTAAAAATTTCTATCCAGAAGAAAGTTAAAGAAGCTCCTACTTGTTGTCCAGGTTCTTGTTATAGCCATTCCAATATGTGACGACCACACGCTACAAGTTCAGTGGCCGGTGCCTCACAGCATTCGCCATTACAAAGAAGTCCCATGCAGCTACCTCCCCCATCTTATAGGCCATGAGGGAGAAGGATCTCTGTTTCATGCCTTAAAAAGATTAGGTCTGTTTCTCATGTCATTTACATTGCTTATCTTATACCAATCCTCAGGAGGATTCATCTTAATGGTAATGTTCCTTTCTGCTAGGATAACCTTCTTGATTGAGTTATTTTCTGGTAATTGCAACTTAAATATATGCATCTCATTTCCATGTAGGAGATTTGTTTTTTTCCCATGTAGATGCAGCTCCTCTATATTATGGTTTCTTGCTCCCAGGATGCTTGAAATGTCAACTGAAGCAGAATAGAGTCGTGCTCTATGCTTTTTCACTGGGAAGGAAAAGGGTCATGCTCCATGCATCTCTTTTTTCTGCCAGTATGAGGAGCATAAGAGTTCAATTGACCAAAAGATATTCTTCATTTTACCCTCCATAGAGCATACGGTGTATAAACTTTACAATCTATTCGAGCGAATATTGTTTTTTACTTATACTTTTTCTTTTTCTTGTCGCCTTTGAAATTTGGTTTTAAATTAGTGTCAAACACCTGAAACCTTTTCAAAACATGCAAAAAATTGACATAGAAAATAACTCTCTTTCAAACTTTTGGGGGAAAGAAAATATTTGTCCTTTCTAAATTAAATAATTAGGTTGGGTTACGCAAATTTATGATCCTCTGGGGTTGAGGGGCATAAAAGCATCTGGACCCAAACTGTCTGCTTATCGTAGTTATTGTAAGAAGAAATTAACTCGTGAAAGTAAAATATCCAATTAGAATTGCTGGAGCCAGCATATTGCTTTGGCTTAATTGTTTTCAGCTACTTTGATCAAGTCTCTTTTCTGAAGGGTTTATGATCAGTCCTGATGCAAATGACTTTGTAGGATGGGCCACTAGTTTGTCTGCTTATGAAAGCATTGTGGATTAAAATAACTCCTTCTTTAATTTTGTCATTGAGATGACTGATGCTGGTCACGGTATGTTGTTATGTTTTGGCTATTCTTGCCTCTGGGCGTTTCTCTGTTTTTCTTTCAAGTCATTTGCAAAAAACCATTCTCACAAACTTAGGGCTTTGCTTATTCCCTTTGGCAAAAAGTCGGTCGTGTAAGAAAGCCCAGATTATGAGGCTTGAAATTCTAATCATGTATTGCACCAAAAAGCAGAGCACATGCAAGATATCATGGGATTGCTCTTTAAATACATTGACATTTTACACCAGTCTGGCGTTTGCGAGTGGATTTATGATGAGGTATGGATCCAAAATACCTATTTAGGACTATGAGTTGCAAATATGATAAGTTCAGGATACTACCTGCAGCTCATCCTGTGCAAGAGGATAACCAGATGCTCTCTAGACTCTTTGATGGTCGCCTCGTGATGCCTTTACCTGCATTTTGTTTGTGGAATCACTTAGTCAAGAATGAGAGAAGCAATTATCAGGCCAAATTTTGGACCTTCAAAACTTTGTTGCAATTGGCAAGAGTTGACCCTTCTTCATCTCATACCATTCTTTTAGTGTATTAGGGACTGATGAGCATCTTCGTGAAAATAACTAAAAAAGATAGATGAGTATCTAGAGTGCAGGTTCAATATGTGCCCGATTTCCTTTAAGTTAAGAAATAAGTTGCACAGTTCTTTATTATACTTGTGTCAATTTCCTATCTGCGGCCTCATTTTGTAATGCATGATTGCCATCAAACTAGTTTCATTTTCTATCAATAACTATTGATTCCTGGTTAGTTTTAGCACATTCATCAACTGCGGTAAGAGTGGAATGATATACAATGCCTGCATCAACCTATAGATTTTGTGCTTATGGCTATTGGTTAGTCATTTGTTTTTTCGTCCCATGCCAGCATATAGATACTTTATCTTGCTACAAAAGGCCCTAGCCCACTATCCATCCAAGGTTTCTTGAATGTGTTATAAATTATTCTGACTATGTGATTTGCCTGCCTGGGTGAAAGAATCAGCTTCTTTTATGTAGAGAGTTCTGGCCATAGGAAAAAAAATACACACACATATATGTACATTCATTTTGTGTGTGTGTGTGTGTACTTACATATATATACAATTGGGCATTGATTCGATGCAGAAATATTTCCTTTTTCACATCCTTATTCCTCCAGTAAGTGGGGTTCTCCATTTACAACATGCTCACTCTTTTTCTGGTTTTCTTAAGCTGGAAGTTAGTGGCTATAATCACAAGTTGCAGGTATTATTGGATACCATCCTGAAAGCAATGGCAGATTTTATAGTAAAGCCATAAAGATTTTATGTGATCAAGGTAATCATGAAATTTATGCTGCAGAATGAAGCGTATCAGTTCTTGTGCATCAATAATCTTTCATACACTTGGTTGAGGAAAGCTAGATAAGTGCAGGCCAGAAGCAGCAGCTACTTTTTACATTTTTTGACTTTTGTTAGATGATCTACCAAAACATTTGCATTAGTTCTTGTTAGGATTGCAAAATAAATTTTTTTGGGGGGGGGGGGGGGGGGCTGCTAAACAATAGGAGAAGCATCCTGTTATGTGGGTTTTGTATTGGTGGAAATTGTGGATACTGCTGCTAATTGATCTAAAAGCTCAAGCTATTACATGAAGGAGTATTTTACTGTTTAAATGTTTCAACAACCCCACATGCATAGGCTAAACTTTGACCTAAGATTGAGGCGTGTAAATTGACTATGATAAGGGGGCTCAGGAAAGGTTTGTCAAGACCTATTATAGTACCATGTTGAAATTGCAGGACCATGTAAGTTCAAGCTATTAGATGGAGACATAACTTAAAATTTTAAAATTCTAACAAGTTTAATGTATTGAAATACTTTAAGAAATGTTGATATTATCTTTGCCTTATTCATACTCTCAAAGTGCATCTTGGCACAAAGTGCCATAAACTTGACAATCCATGTTCTCTTCGAGATCAAATAGCTTGGAGAAGACCAATTAATTGTGAACTCTGGTCAAATTTTCTCAAGAAGCTTCCACGACATTAGGCAGAAATGCCAATCATTTTGCAAAGTAATGTTTTTATCTGGTCATATTCGATATCTAATCGGGAAATCTCTTCGTACATAACTAAGTCGTGAAATTGCAAAGGGTCCAAATACACTTTGTTGATTCAAGCAATACCTCTTAAAAAGAATCACCACTAGAGCAGTAGCTTCTAGATTGGTTCTATTATGCTTTGACATTAAAAACGTCGTAAAGTAATCTTATACATCAAGTTTCGTAGCGGCTGCACCAATTACTACTAAGACTCATCTTTTATTGTCTTCCAGGAGAAGTTGACAAAAAGTTATTAGAATTTCAAGTTTGATGAGCCAAAAAATCATGCCTCATATTATCGCACTTTAATATTAAACGACCATTCATGGCCTTGGGAGGAAGATCTAGAAATACTTGAGACTCTTCAGCCTGAAGACCTTTCTCGGTTTGCACCTACAATGCTCTCGAGAGCATTCTTAGAGTGTTAAATAACAAGTTCAGTGATTTTAAAAGTTATCCCTTTCTTTTTCAAGTTAACTCTCTCATATTTGAACCTTGATCTACTTTTATTTTGTCATCACTCACTAGGGAATATAGAGCGTGATGAAGCATAATCAATTGTTCATCATGTCGAAGATGTTTTCTTTAATGGTTCTCATCCTACATGCAAGCTTGTGCTCCAATCCCAGCTCATGACAAGCAGACTCGTCACACTCGACGAGGGTGTGAGTTATGTCTACTCAACTGAAGGCCTAAACCCAAATGATGAGAATTCCGCATTGCTTCACTATATCCAGGTACTTTAACTCAACAATATTAATGAAAAGAACAAATTTCTGTCCGCATAACTTTGTCATGAAATCTTCTGGCCTGTCTTTTACCTGAATAGACGTTCAAGATGACTCCCGCCACCAATGAACTTAATTGGCCTAGGCCACCTTTGATCTGCTAGTATGTTTCTCTGGGTATGTGAGGCTGTGTTTTGCTTGTAATTTCGGCCAAAAATCCATCTGGTGACACATTACGCATGGTTTACCCCCTTGGGGGTAGGTTCAGCAATTAGAATTGCGCATGGTTTACCCCCTTGGGATGGTTGATTTCTGACACACCAATTCACTTTCAGAAAGTATATGTTTGTACATTAGCAAAGACAAAAAGTTCATCAGATTACAAGCATTAAAAATCACGGAGTAACTCATTTTGGTAGGTCTACTTAGTCTTTTTCTGTATGTATTTGATTACAATCCCCATGGATAATTGCAGATCCATCAAGATGACATTACTTTGAACGTACAACTTCAACTTTTGGCTTTTATCGCAAGGCATGAAGCCTTCCACCCGCTCAGAACAGTTGAGCAACTTGGTTATGTCTGTTTGCTCACACATAGGTAAAACCATTTAATTTCTCCATTCTTCTCCCCAGATGTGTGTTCTGCTAATTATTCTAAGGGTTTCGTGCATATATGACCTCGGTGTGCATGGCCTGCAGTTCACTGTTCAGTCTGCTGTGAAGGTATACCACAAGGTTCTCTGTGTTTTAACTGCCTCATCACCTTTAACTCCTTCACTTTGTTAATCTTAACAGTGTCCAAGGTACATTGACACACGGGTCCAAAGCTGGTAAGTGTAAAGAGACCACATGAATATAAGGCCCATATAAACTCGATAGACATGCGATGTTAGGTACTACAACAGATGCGTTATTCTCTTTTAACACAAATGAGGTAGTGCTTTCTCATTTGACAAACTAAAAGCAACTATTCTAGTAAGAAAAGTACCCTCGACAAGCTTCTTGAACTTGTAAGCTTACATTATAATGCATTACCATGTTACGAAAGTCACAACAAAGATAGAGCTGCAAGGCCCAAAATTTTGATGACTTCCTTTCCATTAAATCCCTAATGGATACATCTGCCAGTTATACCCGTATTCAGAGTCATCCAATAAATTGTTTCTCCACATTTTGAAGAACTTTTGCCATGATGGAAACATCATCACATTTGTGACAGCTATTAAAGGACAACGTGTCATCAAAAGGTTGATTTCTCGCAACTGTTAGAGGTTATTATCTATTTAACTAATACAATTGATAATGTGAATGTCCCCTAAGAGACTTACTCTGACAACATTTGATAGAAGCTGTATCTAGCAAAGTATAGAAGAAGCTCGAATGCATGTAGCCTCAATTTCCCAATTACGAAAATGCTGCAATGCGGAGCATCAGGATTCTTGGCTAGCATTGTCGCTGTAATATAAAGTCCATACACCAGCCAATTACCTCTTAAGCTAATGTATAATGTAGAAATGAGTAAATACACGCAAGGGCCATAGGTAGTATCCTGAACTTATTCATAGTCCTAAATAGGTATTTTGGATCCATACCTCATCATAAATCCACTTGCAAACGCCAGACTGGTGTAAGATGTCAATGTATTTAAAGAGCAATCCCATGATGTCTTTGCATGTGCTCTGCTTTTTGGTGTAATGCATGATTAGAATTTCAAGCCTCATAATCTGGGCTTTCTTACATGACTGACTTTTTGCCAAGGGAATAAGCAAAGCCCTAAGTTTGTGAGAGTGGTTTTTTGCAAATGACCTGAAAGAAAAACAGAGAAACACCCGGAGGCAAGAATAGCCAGAACAGAACAACATACCATGATCAACATCAGTCATCTCAATAACAACATTAAAGAAAGAGTTATTTGAATCCACAATGCTTTCATAAGTGTTGACACCTAAATTTTTGGGGTTAATTTTTGCTAAGAAAAAAAAAATCAAAATCAAAATCAAATCGCATGGCGTTTTATATTCCGTTAAGATTTTAGGTAATATACACTCTGATGTGTTTTTGTGCAAAAAGGGGAATTTTTTTTTTTATCGAATATGCAAAAAATATTGCGCGGGGTGAAATAATATACTCGATGAAATTTTACGCGAGCAAAATTGGCAGTAAAATATACCACGAAGATACAATTTTTGGGGTATAAAAGGAGTCGCGTACGGTCGAAAAGAGGGGGGGTCCTTTCCGTCGAGTAAAAAGAAAAAGAATACAAAAAAGACAAAGGTGAAAAGTACAGCAGAAGAGAGAGAGAGCAGAGAGTAGACGTGAGGTGAGAGATCGAGAAAAAAGAAAAGAAGTGACGTGAAAAAAAAAACCCCCCCACGCGACTGTTCATCTTCCTCGCGGGGGGGTGGGTCTTCGCCGGCGCCATCACCGTCCGCTCCCTTCGGCGTCCGACCGCGCCATCCCCGCTCGCCTGTGCCAGCATCCGCCCCGAGGCTCCACCGCCTCCGAGCAGCAATGCCGCCTCGCCTAAGCCGGTGACCCGCAGCTAGCCCCCCGATGCCGGAGCCGTTCAGCAATCCGTCTCCACCACGGTCGCACGCCTCCGCACGCAGTACCGCCGCGCCACTGCGTCCCCGAGCGACGCCTCGCTCCGCCCGTGAAGTCGCCGCTACCGCCGAGCCGAGATCCAGATGCCAAGGTCTCTCCGCCTGCAGGTCCGAAGCCCCGGCGCTCTTGTCCCGACACTGCCGTGCCGCCCCGATTGCCGATTGACGAAGCCCGCGCCACGATCCGACGTTGCAGCAACCCAGACGCCCGCGACGCCCGCTCCCGGTGCCGTGACGCCGCCGCGCCGATCCCCGAAGCGCTGTGCTGCCATCACGCAGTTCCCGGTGCCCTCGTCGGAACCCTAGCCGGAGATCTCCCATCGCCGGATCGGCCACCAGCTTTATTTTCCTTTTTCTTTTTCAGAAAAAAAGAAAAGAAAAAAAGAGAAAAGCAAAAAGAAATTTAGGTATTTTCTTCATCTTATTTTAGTTTTATTATTTTTATTTTTATTTTATCTTTTTGGTGTATTATCCTCTTATGTGAAATTGATAATTCCATGATGTAAAATTGCCTTGAAATTAGTGATTGTCAGTCCGATTTTTGCTAAATCGATTTCGCAATTACTTAAAATCGCTAATCCGATCTCCCGCCCGAGATCCGATTTATGATTTTATGTGAAATTGCCAACCCGATCTCATGCACGAGATACGGTTCGTCAATTTTGGGTATCAATATTGCTTGATTTATTGTGGTATTACTTAGGCTAGTTTTCTTTAAAAACAAAAATAAAAAATGTAGTTTTAGGGTTTGCATTCATAATAGGAATTGTATTTCGAATTTTCAAAAAAAAAAAATCAAATCAATTAATTTAGGTTGTTAGTTCTTTTTTAATTTGGATTGCATGTTTAATTATTTGGCAATTATTAATTTTGAAATTTAAAAAAAAAGGGAAAAAAGGAAAAACACAAAAAAAGAAGTCATTATGCATATGTCATGTAAAATTAGGGCATCTTTTGCACGTCATAGCATATTAGGGTAAAATTGCATTTAGTTTAATTTTAGATCATATTTTTCTTAATTTACCATAGGTTTTTTTTTTTTTTTTTTTAAATATAGATTGCATTTTAGGATTATCTAGGTTAAGATAATATTTTAGTTTAAATTAGGATTGGGCTCAACCTAATTCCTAAAATAAATTAAATAGGATCTTAATCTAATTAGGTAATTTTCACATTTCACCTAATTTCGAATTTCTTGAAAAATACCAAAAAAAATGTCATAGGTTAAATTAATTTTATTATTTATGATGAAATGCATTCTTTTAGGAAAAAAAAAAAAACTTCATATGCACATCATTAGTGTTAGATTCATTGAGAGGCATGTCGTTTAGTATTTTTGCTAGGCCCATTTAGTTAGAAATTAGATGTCATTAGGATTAGGTCATTTAGTTAATATCACATTGCATATTGCATAATTTTCATTAATTAAGTGAAAAAAGAAAAGAAAAGAAATTGTGTGTTAATTAGAAACCATATCCAGGGTTGTTGATGTGGATTTTAATTTAACATTGCAAGATGCTTTATTTTGGAGGTAAGTTTTTGCAATTTATTTATTGTTTATCCGAGTGTTAAATTGGTGGTTTGTGCATGCGCATGATAACCTCACATGTTAGGAAAATAGATTTAAAATAAACCCAAGCTGCTTGCAAAAAACATTTTTTCAAAATAAAAGAAATGGTACCGAAAGGGCGTTAGAGAAATTTAGCGTAACAAAGTCCCCGTACGCATAGTCTCTGGTTCGTAGGAGTAAAATATTTCTCCTGTTATTTTACTCGGGTTTCTAATCGACCCACCAAAAATAGATTAGTGGCGACTCCTAATTAAAAAATTTGCATGTTAAGAACTTAAACCGAAAGTCGCGAATTGGTATGGGCTTGGGAGAGCCCGAGTTAAGTTTAGGCTTAACAATCCATTAGCCAAACCTTAGGAGGTTCACACCCGAAAAATTGGTCGCGACAGCTTGGCGACTCCGCTGGGGACTTGAGTTAAAACTCTTAGTGGACTTAGGCCAATTTTTCTTTTCTTTTTAAAAATGTTTTTGTTTGGCAGCGAGGATCCCAGGTACGCCCCTAACATTTAAGGTGTTAAATGTTTTTGTAGGATGGGAGGTACAAGGGGAAGTGTTTGTTAACCTTTGTTTTGCAGGGAGGTGTAGGAATGTATGGTTTATTTTCATGAACGAAGTGTTGCTTGATATAAACTGTCGTGCATGCCTTGCATCTAACACTACACTATTGCACACACAATCTGCCGCCGGACCTGGGCCGCGTTAGGATTATCTAGGATGGTATTGAGATGGATATCACTCCGACCGCAAGCCCGCGGTACGAGTCGCCCATCTCAATCCCGAAATTTCATTCATGGTGTCAAGAGTACCCACCTCGGTTTGCACACCCGCAACCTGGGTTGGCTCTATGACTAAGCCGAAGTCATGAGGACCCGACGTAGTCCACAAGCCCATGGCTAGTATGATCATCCTTGTGGCTCCACCTTGTCAAGCCTTATAGACTAGAAATCGAGCCACTTATCATGCGCATGTTTATGTGATTGCCCATCATTGGTAAAGTAAGTTCTTTAAATTTTTGGCCTTTGCAATTTACTTACTTTATTGCATTATTTTGTCGGTCCATGGCATTAGGGTTGTCCTAAGTCTTGATCAATATACAATGGGGACATCGGACATTCGAATTATCCTCCCTCCGAAGGAAGAGCTTGGCGCTTGGTGGGACAAATTAGACCAAAATGGCCGTCAGTTCGTAGAGTCACATATTGGTCGACTGCTTCCATTGCTGCGTATCAACATCCATGGCGGCCTCGTCCAAGCATTCGCCCACTCTTGGTGCCCCAAGACTTCTACCTTTATCTTCGACGGTAAGCATGAGCTCACTCCCACCTTGGAAGAGTATAGCATTGCCATAGGAAAGTCCTTGAAAGCTGAATTGATTAGTCCGCCTATCGGAATAGATCCTGTTATGACTTTATCTGATTTTCTGAGAATTAAGGAAGATGATATAAGAAAGGTTTTAAAGGCTCATCGCAATACATGTCTTTTATCCTTCTTGAAAGAATGTTTTGAGAAAGGCATTTCATCTTAAATGCGAAGGGTTTTCCTTTTAGCTTTCTTTGGGTTTATAGTTTTTCCTTACTACAAGAATGCTATTAACCTTTTGATTGCTCAATTAGTTAAACAAGTGTTGGAAGGAAAGAATTTTGTAAACACTGTTCTAACTGAAACTTTCCTTTCCCTCACTCGGTTTAAAGGGGGTGGTGATAAGACCTTCCATTCCTCTCTTGAACTTTTGCAAATTTGGTTTCTTTCACATATACAAGGGTTTGGTGGTCTAATGACTATACATGATGTTAGTAATTCCAATCACCCTATTATGAGATTTGAGAACAACCAAAAACATGCACCGGATTATCATTATTCAAAATGGCTAGCTTTCATGAAAAAACCAACTTCCAAAGGTTTCCTATGGCATGCTAAATGGTTCCAAGTTCGGGTAGCGAGACTCTCGTGTGGAGGAGTTGGCCCAATCCCTCTATTGGGATTCACTGGAGCATTGGAGTACTATCCGACTAGGGTGACTCGTCAGTATCAAGTCGTACAAGAGCTTCCCCCGGCGTTACAAGCGGAGCCACTCCAAGTCAGTTTTGTTGATGGAAGCCGAGACCTTGAAGATTCTATTCTTACTATCAAATCGATGTGGGACATGTGCCGTCCACAAAAACTCAAATGGCCCGAAGAAGAGTTGAAAGGCAAGGAAAGGAAGTACTATGCCTCGATTAAGTATATCCAACAACACAAAATTCCCGAGGAGCTGCTTCCGAAGATACCGAAGGCGCCGTTGAAGATCACCAATCGAGCTAAGAATAAACGCCTCAAAAGAGTTGCTGAAAAAGCTCAAGAGGAGAATAAGCGATTGCGCCGAATGGTGTCCCAAGTGTATAATGATCAAGCCAAATGAAATGCTTGAATCAGTTTTGCTATTTTCATTTTTAGATTAATGTTTAGGAAGTTGGGTCATTTACTTTCTTAGTTCATTTGTTAGGGACATTTCGAATTTCTAGGCTTGTCAAAAGCTCTATTGATGAATAAAATTTCTAGAGTATTGCCATGGATCGACGTATTTTCATATGAGATACTTATTTGTGTTCATTTCTTAAATTTAGGTGATAACGGATCCTCCACGCTCTCCTATTATCACGCGATTAAGAGCAAGAATGGCCGAACAAAGCGAGATGCGTGATCGCATGTCCTCCGTGGAAGGCCAACTCCAACAGTTAGCTGCCTCTATGGAGCTTATAACAGCTCAACTTCAATCCTTCCAAGTGAATCCAGTTCCTCCACCTGCTCTCCCTGAGATAGTAGTCCCGAGGCAAGCAAATATGGCCCAAATGAATGATGATGAAATGCCTGGGTTGGAAGATGACGTGGTCCTTGTTGGGAAGGCCAAGATAGACAATGTTCCCAAGACAGATCAAGATAAGCGTGTTGCAAAGCTGGAGGAGAAAGTGAGACAACTGCAGGAGTCGCAAAGCTCACTCCCATTCGACCTCTCGGTCTATGAGAATGTTAAAATGCCGAGCAAGTTTAAAATGCCAGATTTTGAGAAATACGATGGTACTTCTTGCCCGAAAGCTCATCTGCAAATCTACCACGTGCGTATGGCCCAGTATGTCAAGAACGAGCCCCTCATCATCCAATCATTCCATGCAAGTTTGACTGGGCCAGCGCTAAATTGGTATGTCATGAAGAATATCTTCTCGACACCTGGAATGAAGTGGCTGACGCATTTCTCAAACAATACAAGTTCAATATGGATATTGCACCTTCCCGAGAGGATCTTGAGAGGATGGAGAAAAAGAAGAGCGAGTCATTCAAAGAGTATGCCATGAGATGGCGAAATCTAGCAGCTCAAATCACCCCTGAGCCTACTGACAAGGAGTTGATGAAGTTGTTTATCAAAACTCTCCCGTTTGAGTTCCGTATTCGGATGGCCAGCACGTACGTTGAAAACTTCAATCAACTTATTCCTGTGGGGGAACAAATCGAGATGGGGATAAGAGAAGGGTGGTTTACTGAATCGTCGAGTAGAAGATTCTCTGCCAAAAAAGAGAAGGAGGCTGTTGTAGATGTGAATTTGGCTTATGGCCAAGAAAGTACCAATCGCGCTTCGGCTATCCAAACGAATCAAAGACAACCACAAACCGCTGGCCGTCAATCATTTGCCCAAGCGAATAATAGAAGGCAATTCACTCCTCTCCCTGGATCTCCATCCCAAGTGCTAACAATCCTCCGAAAGAAGGGTTTGCTTAATAGTGAACCAAAACGCCCCAACCGCGAAAACCTTTGTGGTTACGACCCGGCAAAGAAATGTGACTACCATAACGGTGAACTGGGACATTCAACTAATGAGTGTTTTACCCTCAAGCACCGGATCAAAAAGCCTCTTGGACACAAAGGCCTTTTCATTTCAAACTGCTCAGCCAAATGTCCAGAAAAATCCGCTACCGGAGCATGAGGGAAGGGTGAATGTTATCCTGGAATCTGAGGCCGGTCGAATCAGAAACTCAAGGGTGCACGTGAAGGATGCCTACAATGGACTGGTGAGAGCTAGATATTATCCAGATCAGGAGGATGTTCCTCTATCACTGATGAAAGAAAGAGTCACTAGGATGATGGATGACGGAATCATCGTTTATGCTGACCATAACTGCATAGTTTCCACTATTTCCCCATCATTATTGATTAGGAGGAGGAGCAAGCGGCACTCAATGATGATAAAGAGGAAGTTGATCCTTCACTTGTTGACATGCCCCCACTTGAAGATGCATTCGACAATGAGATAGTGATTGAAATGCCTCAACCGTATGCATATGTCAACAATAAGGCAGTCCCTTGGTCCTATGATCTAGATGTTGACCTCGTTACAAGGTCTGGTCGAACTTATTCTCAAACCAATGCTCAACCCGCAAAACCTGTCACCGATGAAGAGGGTAAGGAGTTTCTGGCCATGATTAAAGCAAGCGAATATAAGGTGGTCGAACAGTTACGAAAGATGCCCGCCCAAATTTCTTTGCTTGAACTCCTGCTTACATCCCCTGTGCATCAAAAGTCACTAATGAAGGTGTTAAGTGAAATTCGTGTACCTGAAACGGTTGAGGCAGACAAGCTGGAAGATTTTGTGGGATTGATCCTTCTTAAGGACATGATTGCCTTCTCTGATGAGGAATTCCCTCTCGAGGGTAGGGGGCATAACAAGGCATTATATGTATCTGTCAAGTATAAGGCTTCTCATGTGTCCCGAGTACTCATCGATAATGGGTCCGCCCTAAACATATGTCCACTGGCCACTCTTCATCACCTCAAGGTGGACCCGTCCAAGATACATGCTACGAAGACTTCTGTTCGAGCTTTTGATGGTACGAAGAAGGAGGTGCTTGGGGAGATTCATCTTGATGTGCAAATAGGGCCGGTGGTTTTCAATGTTCCCTTTCAGGTAATGGATATCCCTACTGCCTTTAATTTCCTGCTGGGTCGTCCCTGGATTCATACTGCTGGGGCGGTACCATCAAGTCTACATCAAGCTGTGAAATTCGTAATCAAAGGGAAGCTGGTCACTGTCTATGGCGAAGAAGATCACCGAATTTACCATGAGACAGCTATCCCCTATGTAGAACCAGACTTTGAGTTCGAATCGAGCTACCACTCATTTGAGTTGGTATCCACCATTCATGCTTCTAGAGACTCACCACCACCAACCCCTGAAGTTTCAAATGCTACTCTCATGGTGGGAAGGATGATGGTCGGGAGTGGTTTTATTCCTGGTAATGGCCTTGGAAGAAATGGTCAGGGGATTCGAAACCCCATTAAAGCCCCTCAGAGGTCCCGTGCTGCTGGATTAGGGTACCATGGAAGAGGTGGAGAAAGTTCTGGAGGACAAAGACAGGAAAGGCGAAACCCGCCACCTGACCACGGGCAAGGAAGGCAAAACCCGTTACCCCCAAACATTCTTGAGACATTCCCTGGTCCTCCCATAATGATGCAGGACGAAGCAGAAATAATCGACACCCTGGGATAGCCAAGCGGAAAATTCGACTATTTGGTGAAGTATTCGGCTCCTCCCAGTTTCTACATTGATCCTCGCAACATTGTCTCGGATGGATGGGGCGGCATGGATGATCCGACACCCTCGGCGACGGAAAACCCCGAAGATGCATTAGAAGGAATCTCTAGTCTCTTCGATGATGTCTTCATAGGGACCATTGACGAAGGACCTTCGGAGAAGATGGGCTCTAGCCCACAAGAGTAACTCATTTACTGCTTTCTCACATTCCCCTGCGCGGGAATTTTTATCGCTTTCTAGGGCTTGTTTTTGATTTCTTCTTTTTTCGTTTTAGGGCTTGAAAATCGCATTTCCATTCAATAAATGTAATTGATTGATGAATATCAATAAAATTACAAGTCTTATTTTGAGGGCATGATGAGGTACACCAAACCAGCCCGATGATGATATCCAACCGATAAACAAAAAGGAAAATCCAAGGAGAATTCCGAGGCCTGGGCTTCATCATGCTTTCTCATGTCAAAATGATTTAAAAAATATTTTTGCCAAAATTCTTTTTAAAGAAATTAAAAAAAAAACAACAAAAACATAAAAACAAAATATAGATTACTTTGTTTGTCTTTCTAATTTATTTACTTCATGTTTCAGGAGCAATCTTACGGCATACAAAAGTATGGAAATGGTCCAACCCAATGCAACAAATGCTGACATCGACGACCTCGAGGACTTGAATGAAGATTCCATTGAGGTGCAGCGAAACTGGGAACAACATGAAAAAGCCAAAGCTCTTACATCCGAACAGACCGTCACTATTAATTTAGGTGACACCGAAGAAGTCAAGGAAGTTAAAATTGGGGCAAATCTCCCCAAAGACGAGGCCAAATGCCTAACTCAACTATTGAAGGAATACCAGGATGTCTTTGCATGGACCTATGCTGACATGCCAGGTTTAGACCCATCGATCGTCGAGCATTGCTTACCTACTAATCCGGACGTACCACCTAAGAAGCAAAAGCTCCGGAGAACTAAGCCCGAGCTCTCGAAGAAGATAGAGGAAGAGGTGATGAAGCTTCTGAAGGTGGGATTCATTGAAGTCTCACAATACCCTGAATGGGTGGCTAATATCGTGCCAGTGATGAAGAAAGATGGTCGAGTTCGAGTTTGCGTCGACTATCGAGATCTAAACAAGGCTAGCCCAAAAGATGATTTCCCGTTGCCTCACATAGATGTCCTCGTGGATAGTACTGCCAGATTTAAACTATTCTCATTTATGGATGGGTTTTCCGGGTACAATCAGATAAGGATGAAGGAAGAAGACAAGGAGAAGACTGCATTTATCACCCCGTGGGGAACCTTTCATTACAAGGTCATGCCCTTTGGACTCAAGAATGCAGGGGCAACTTACCAGCGAGCCATGGTAACACTATTCCATGATATGATGCATCAGGAGATTGAAGTCTATGTTGATGATATGATCGCAAAGACTCGACCTGGAAGAAGCCATGTGGAAACCTTGAAGAAGTTATTTGACCGACTTCGTGAATTCAAGCTTCGGCTAAATCCCACTAAATGCGTGTTCGGGGCAACATCCGGTAAATTACTCGGATTCATTGTAAGCAGTAAGGGTATTGAGATTGACCCAGCCAAGGCTAAGGCCATATGTGAATTGCAACCTCCATCAACGGTAAAAGAAGTTCGGAGCCTCTTGGGAAGACTGAATTACATAGCCCGGTTCATTTCTCAAGCTCCTAAAGAAGAATGCACAAATCAATTGGGATGATGAGTGTCGAGAGGCGTTCAACAAGCTGAAGCAGTACTTGATGAATCCACCAGTTCTTGTCCCACCATCGCCGGGGCATCCCTTGATTCTCTACCTCACTATTCATAGTGAGTCATTAGGTGCAATGTTGGCTCAGGAGAATCCTGTGGATAAAAAAGAACGAGCCATTTATTATCTGAGCAAGAAGTTCACTGTATCAGAACTGAAATATTCTGATGTTGAAAAGACTTGTGCATCATTGGTGTGGGTATTACATAGATTACGACAATACACACTACATTATCGGACCTTCCTCATAACTGAGAACGATCCCATCAAGTATTTACTTGATCGGCCAGCTTTGGTGGGTAAGTTGGCCAAATGGCAAATTTTAATCCCCGAATTTGATGTGCAATTCATGCCACAAAAGTCAATTAAGGGTCGAGCGATCGCTGATCTATTGGCCGAGAATTCAGGAGTCTCTAATGACGATGACAGTATCCTTGATGACCGTGTTTTGAGTGTAAATGAAGACTCATGGAAGATGTTCTTTGATGGAGCTGTAAATTTATCTGGTTCTGGTACTGGGGCAGTTCTGATATCCCCAGATGGACAGCACTATCCGGTAGCTGCAAAATTGATATTCCCATGCACTAACAATGTGGCCGAGTATGAGGCTTGCATCCTCGGACTTCAAGCCGCAATCGAGATGGGTGTGGCCAAGTTAATGGTATTTGGAGATTCGGCACTGATCATACTTCAGATCGTAGGTGAATGGAAGACTAAAGACATCAAACTGCTCCCGTACCACAAGTACTTGGAAGATCTAGTAAAGGAGTTTGACGAAATTTCATTTGAATACTTGCCAAGATCTCACAACCAATTCGCTGATGCACTCGCGACTTTGTCATCCATGTTACAAGTCACTGACGGGTTAGAAGTCGAGCCATTGAAAATAGAAGTTTTGCCGAAACCGGCTTACTGTATGATCATAACTGAAGAACCTGATGGAAAACCATGGTATTACGATATCATGAACTACATTAAAAGGCAAGAATTTCCCGAAGGAAGCACTCCAGCCGATAGGAAGTACATCATGAAGATGGCCTCAAAGTTTTTCATCAGTGGTGAGAATTTGTACAAAAGATCCTATGATTCAGTCTTGTTATGGTGCGTGGCTACAGCTGAAGCTACTCAAATCATACAAGAAGTTCACAAGGGGGTGTGCGGCCCTCATATGAATGGGCACATGTTGGCTAAGAAGATCATGAGATTAGGCTATTATTGGCTCATGCTAGAGGGGGACTGTATTCAGCATGTTCGAAGATGTTATCGTTGCCAAATCCATGGTGATAAGATAAATGTTCCTCCAACTGAGCTGCACCAGTTTTCCGAACCATGGCCCTTCTCGATGTGGGGCATTGATGTGATCGGCCCAATAAACCCAAAGGCTTCCAATGGGCATCGATTCATTTTAGTAGCCATAAACTATTTCTCCAAATGGATCGAAGCTACGTCATTTGCAAGTGTCACTGCCCGTAATGTTGCGAAGTTCATCAAACATGACATAATTGCTCGCTACGGTGTCCCTGAAACAATTATCACTGACAACGGGACAAATTTGAACAACAAGCTTGTTGATGAGTTGTTTAGCGAGTTTAAGATCAAGCATCTGAATTCGTCCCCTTATCGCCCTCAAATGAACAGGGCTGTTGAAGCAGCCAATAAGAATATTAAGAAGATCTTGGCTAAGACAGCTGAGAACTATCGAGATTGGCATGACAGATTACCCTTTGCATTGATGGCATACCGAATATTGATTCGTACTTCTATCGGGGCAACTCCTTTTGCTTTGGTATATGGCATGGAGGCAGTTTTGCCTGTGGAAGTGGAGATTCCTTCCCTAAGAGTATTATCCCAAGTGGAATTATCTTAGGTAGAACGGTCGCAGCAAAGACTTGAGCAGTTAAACTTGATAGATGAGAAAAGACTAAAAGCTCTTTGCCATGGCCAGACTTACTAGCAGAGAGTGGCCAGATCCTTCAACCGAAGGATACGACCGAGACATTTCAAGATAAACGATCTGATTCTGAGAAAGCTGTTGCCAATTTTTCCAGATCCTGGGGGCAAGTTCGCTCCAAATTATGGCGGCCTGTATGTGGTGAAGAAGGTACTTCCTGGAGGTGCCCTGATTTTAGCAGAAATGGACGGTCGTGAGTTTTCTACCCTAGTCAATGCTGATGCTGTCAAGAAGTATTATCCGTAATAGAATTTGCCATATCTTGTCTTGAATTACAAGTAGTTTATGATGAATAATATGCTTCAATCAGTTGAATTGTTCAAATTTGTCATAAATCTTGCATTTTTCTTCCTTGATGAATTGTGTGAGATAAATTGAATGTGTCAAATGAGATACTTTGGAATGATGAAAGGCAAGCCTTATTCCATACACTATCCCATACACTAATCCTTGGTGAGTTGTGTGGAAGAGTTCCATGCCCACGAGAAAAAAGGATGATCTCGCAAAGAGTACGTCAACCAAGGTGATGAGAGGCAGTTTCTTCTGCTATCCAAAACACTACAGATATATCCATTGTTCAGCCCTTTGAGCCCACACACATGAAGAGATTTTTAAATTATCCCTGTCAAGAATCGTCTCATACCGGGACAAGATTTGAAATGAATGATAGAAATTTTCTTACTTGTACTTGCATTAATCTTCGAGTATTGCTTTTACAGTGTGACTTGTACGATAATTTAAAGTGCCTTAGGACAACGAAGAGCGGTTCTTTCTCTATCCTATACACTTTATCCATTGCATAGCCCCATTGAGCCTATGAATTCATTTCACATTAAACCCAGTTGGTGATCATCCCCCACACTGGGGCAAGGTAAGAAAAGATCAAGCCACTCAAGTAGCATGATTTACAATGCTGATAAAAATGAAGACTTTGTCCAAAAAAAATGGGGCATGAAAAAGCAGTGTGCCTGGTAAAAGCAAGGCCAATGCCCAAAGGAAAAATCAAACACTTGATGAAATGAGTCGTATCTCCAACAAGGTGGTACTCAATATAAAAAAAAAAAAAAACTCAAATGTTGAGATGTTGCAATCAGTGGAATTGTGATATGAAGAAAATCTTTGACGATGGGGAGGAAAATTGTTGGAAATGTCAAGGTGATCACCAACTTTGACCTCATAAACACTTTTTGAGCCAAATGATCCTTTCGATTCTCAACCTATGAACCCAACCTACGTTACGTCCCTTACAAAGTCTCTTCAGATTAGGGCACTTAAATTAACGTAAAAGTTCCTATGTTTGAAAGCATCGCTTGAAGAAGTGCGAGTAAAATAATTTCTACTTCATTTTTCATGTTTCTTGGCTTGTAAACCCCAAGATGATTGTGAAATATCATTCATTTTTTTAATAGCCTCGACTCAAAGAGTCTCTTTTGCTAAGCCGTTGACCAAGCCAGCGTTGTAGTCCCTATTAAAGACCTCTCAGATTGGTAAGTTCGTACCACTTGCGAGATTTCTCGAACCCTTGTTTGGCATGATGATGAAAGATAGAGTGATTGTCGAAAATCCTGCATCAAAGGTCAGGATAAAACAACCCATTTTAATGAGGATGAGTGAAAAGTCCTTTCAGACCAAGAGGTCCCCCATTTGGCACATCCATCACACTCATGTGTTCAGATTGGAACATTCTTTGTGAAATCATTTCCAATGGAAATTAGGTGATGCAGGCTTGATATAAATCGCAGCGCATGAACCTCCCTAAAATTAATGCATGTTTGTGATCACAAATGCATGTTGCTTCTCCTATGATCATGTTTTGCAGAGGACATTTCCCTAGGAACAGAGATGATACCAGGTAAGTATATCTCTATCCATACCTTAAATACTTGTCATTGTGCAGGTATTCCCTTTTGAAAACACCGACATTCGATTGAGCTGTCCCCCAAAGATTTTTCTCCAGATTCAATCTGATTAAGGCGACCGAAGAAAGGTTTGGGTCCTGGTCAGATAATCTATGTTGCAACGTTAGGCGACCGAAAAAAGGTTCGGGTCCTAGCAAGCAAAACCTCAGTTTAGGCGACCGTAGAAAGGTACGGGTCCTAGACAACCTTATTGCTCTAACAGGCGACCGTAGAAAGGTACGGGTCCTGGAAAAGCAATTATCTCAGTTCAGGCGACCGTAGAAAGGTACGGATCCTGGAAAAACAATTTTCCCATTCAGGCGACCGTAGAAAGGTACGGGTCCTGGAAAATCGATTTTTTTCGTCAAGGCGACCGTAGAAAGGTACGGGTCCTAGAGACAACCAAACACTGCCTTACTAGGCGACCGTAGAAAGGTACGGGTCCTAGGAAAGTAGTTTCCTTACAAAACTTTGCTGCCCTACTAAGCGACCGTAGAAAGGTACGGGTCCTAGGAAAGTAGTGTCTTCGTTACTATTTTAGGCGACCGTAGAAAGGTACGGGTCCTGAATATGTAACACCAACTATCTTGAATCACTCTACCTCGAAGGTAAGTTATTCCAGGTAGGCTCATCCATCATTTGCATTAGTATTTCCATGCATCATATAATTTGCATTAAAAAATCGAATTTATGTTCCGACAAAAAATCATTCATTGCATGTGCATGATCAAAATTTAGGTCTCAGTTTGTCTTTGAAGTCAACCTCTGCGAGCTCACCTTCAAAGAGGGGCAGCTGTTGACACCTAAATTTTTGGGGTTAATTTTTGCTAAGAAAAAAAAAATCAAAAACAAAATCAAATCGCATGGCATGTAGTTTAGGCAAGTTTTATATTCCGTTAAGATTTTAGGTAATATACACTCGGATGTGTTTTTGCGCAAAAAGGGGAATTTTTTTTGATCGAATATGCAAAAAATATTGCGCGGGGTGAAATAATATACTCGATGAAATTTTACGCGAGCAAAATTGGCAGTAAAATATACCACGAAGATACAATTTTTGGGGTATAAAAGGAGTCGCGTACGGTCGAAAAGGGGGGGTCCTTTCCGTCGAGTAAAAAGAAAAAGAATACAAAAAAGACAAAGGTGAAAAGTACAGCAGAAGAGAGAGAGAGAGCAGAGAGTAGACGTGAGGTGAGAGATCGAGAAAAAAGAAAAGAAGTGACGTGAAAAAAAAAAAAAACCCCACGTGACTGTTCATCTTCCTCGCGGGGGGGTGGGTCTCCGCCGGCGCCATCACCGTCCGCTCCCTCCGGCGTCCGACCGCGCCATCCCCGCTCGCCCGTGCCGGCATCTGCCCCGAGGCTCCACCGCCTCCGAGCAGCAACGTCGCCCCGCCTTAGCCGGTGATCCGCAGCTAGCCCCCCAACGCCGGAGCCGTTCGGCGATCCGTCTCCACCGTGGTCGCACGCCTCCGCACGCAGTATCGCCGTGCCGCTGCGTCCCCGAGCGACACCTCGCTCCGCCCGTGAAGTCGCCGCTGCCGCCGAGCCGAGATCCAAACGCCGAGGTCTCTCCGCCTGCAGGTCCGAAGCCCCGACGCTCTTGTCCCCACACCGCCGTGCCGCCCCGATTGCCGATTGACGGAGCCCGCGCCACGATCCGACGTTGCAGCAACCCAGACGCTCGCGACGCCCGCTCCCGGTGCCGTGACGCCGCCGCGCCGATCCCCAAAGCGCTGTGCTGCCATCGCGCCGTTCCCGGTGCCCTCGCCGGAACCCTAGCCAGAGATCTCCCCTCGCCGGCCCGGCCACCAGCTTTATTTTCCTTTTTCTTTTTCAGAAAAAAAAAACGAAAAGAAAAAAAAGAGAAATGCAAAAGAAATTTAGGTATTTTCTTCATCTTATTTTAGTTTTATTATTTTTATTTTTATTTTATCTTTTGGTGTATTAACCTCTTATGTGAAATTGATAATTCCATGATGTAAAATTGCCTTGAAATTAGTGATTGTCAGTCCGATTTTCGCACCCGAAATCCGACTCGCAATTACTTAAAAAAATTGCCAATCCGATCTCCCGCCCGAGATTCGATTCGTGATTTTATGTGAAATTGACCAACCCGATCTCATGCACGAGATACGGTTCGTCAATTTTGGGTATCAATATTGCTTGATTTATTGTGGTATTACTTAGGCTAGTTTTCTTTAAAAACAAAAATAAAAAATGTAGTTTTAGGGTTTGCATTCATAATAGGAATTGTATTTCGAATTTTCAAAAAAAAAAAAAAAAAAAAAATCAAATCAATTAATTTAGGTTGTTAGTTCTTTTTTAATTTGGATTGCATGTTTAATTATTTGGCAATTATTAATTTTGAAATTTAAAAAAAAAAGGGAAAAAAAAGGAAAAACATAAAAAAAAAAAAAATCATTATGCATATGTCATGTAAAATTAGGGCATCTTTTGCACGTCATAGCATATTAGGGTAAAATTGCATTTAGTTTAATTTTAGATCATATTTTTCTTAATTTACCATAGGTTTAGGTTTTTTTTTTAAATATAGATTGCATTTTAGGATTATCTAGGTTAAGATAATATGTTAGTTTAAATTAGGATTTTGCTCAACCTAATTCCTAAAATAAATTAAATAGGATCTTAATCTAATTAGGTAATTTTCACATTTCACCTAATTTCGAATTTCTTGAAAAATACCAAAAAAAATGTCATAGGTTAAATTAATTTTATTATTTATGATGAAATGCATTCTTTTAGGAAAAAGAAAAAAAAAACTTCATATGCACATCATTAGTGTTAGATTCATTGAGAGGCATGTCGTTTAGTATTTTTGCTAGGCCCATTTAGTTAGAAATTAGATGTCATTAGGATTAGGTCATTTAGTTAATATCGCATTGCATATTGCATAATTTTCATTAATTAAGTGAAAAAAGAAAAGAAAAGAAATTGTGTGTTAATTAGAAACCATATCCAGGGTTGTTGATGTGGATTTTAATTTAATATTGCAGATGCTTTCGTTGCTTGGAGGTAAGTTTTTGCAATTTATTTATTGTTTATCTGAGTGTTAAATTGGTGGTTTGTGCATGCGCATGATAACCTCACATGTTAGGAAAATAGATTTAAAATAAACCCAAGCTGCTTGCAAAAAACATTTTTTCAAAATAAAAGAAATGGTACCGAAAGGGCGTTAGAGAAATTTAGCGTAACCAAGTCCCCATACCCATAGTCTCTGGTTCGTAGGAGTAAAATAATTCTCCCGTTATTTTACTCGGGTTTCTAATCGACCCACCAAAAATAGATTAGTGGCGACTCCTAATTAAAAAATTTGCATGTTAAGAACTTAAACCGAAAGTCGCGAATTGGTATGGGCTTGGGAGAGCCCGAGTTAAGTCTAGACTTTACAATCCATTAGCCAAACCTTAGGAGGTTCACACCCGAAAAATTGGTCGCGACAATAAGCAGACAAATTAGTGGCCCATCCTACAAAGTCATTGGCATCAGAACTGATCATAAACCCTTCAGAAAAGAGACTTGATCAAAGTAGCTGAAAACAATTAAGCCAAAGCAATATGCTGGCTCCAGCAATTCTAATTGGATATTTTACTTTCACGAGTTAATTTCTTCTTACACTAATTACGATAAGCAGACAGTTTGGGTCCAGATGCTTTTATGCCCCTCAACCCCAGAGGATCATAAATTTGCGTAACCCAACCTAATTATTTAGTTTAGAAAGGACAAATATTTTCTTTCCCCCAAAAGTTTGAAAGAGCGTTATTTTCTATGTCAATTTTTGCATGTTTTGAAAAGGTTTCAGGTGTTTGACACTAATTTAAAGCCAAATTTCAAAGGCGACAAGAAAAAGAAAAAGTATAAGTAAAAAAAAATATTCGCTCGAGCAGATCGTAAAGTTTATACACCGTATGCTCTATGGAGGGTAAAATGAAGAATATCTTTTGGTCAATTGAACTCTTATGCTCCTCATACTGGCAGAAAAAAGAGATGCATGGAGCATGACTCTTTTCCTTCCCAGTGAAAAAGCATAGAGCACGACTCTATTCTGCTTCAGTTGACATTTCGAGCATCTTGGGAGCAAGAAACCATAATATAGAAGAGCTGCATATACATGGAAAAAAAAAATCTCCTACATGGAAATGAGATGCATATATTTAAGTTGCAATTACCAGAAAAGAACTCAATCAAGAAGGTTATCCTAGCGGAAAGGAACATTACCATTAAGATGAATCCTCCTGAGGATTAGTATAAGATAAGCAATGTAAATGACACGAGAAACAGACCTAATCTTTTTAAGGCATGAAACAGAGATCCTTCTCCCTCATGGCCTATAAGATGGGTGAGGTAGCTGCATGGGACTTCTTTGTAATGGTGAATGCTGTGAGGCACTGGCCACTGAACTTGTAGCGTGTGGTCGTCACATATTGGAATGGCTATAACAAGAACCTGGACAACAAGTAGGAGCTTCTTTAACTTTCTTCTGGATAGAAATTTTTACCAAACAGGAAATGAGGAATGTGCGTGTCTTCCAACAAAAAATGGGAGCGGACTGCGGAAATGGACCTGTAAATGTTCCCATAAACAGGGATGACCAGAAATATGCAAAAAGCTCCGCTTGTTGTTGGAAATAGCGTTGAACTTTTGGACTACTAGATCTTGGATTTTATCAAGAGATCCTGTGGAGATCCATGAAATTTTATAAAATTGCACCACCGAATGAAGAGAATGTAGCAATTGTAAAGCTGTGTTGTATAGATGCAAGCAGTACCTTCCAAGGGGAACTCCTTGATGGCTGACAGTTTAAACCACAATGGGGTTGAAAAGTTCCGATAGATCTCTCAGCAGCCTTTCGACAAGCCTTCGAGAACCAGATATCATGGCATATAGTAACAACCTTTTTTTATCATGTAGCTCGACCCGTCCGATCACCCATTCTTAACAACTTTTTACATTCTTCTGAAGCAGTAGCCGCTGTCTCAGTAGAAACCATACCTCCAGTATTTATCCATTCTGTGAGCTGCCAATAACAAGTAACCATTATGGAAGAACAACAATCAGTACATTTAGGCAGCAAACGAATAGTACCAGAGGTGCAAACTGATGTGCACTACGGGATGACAAGGCAACGTCTCTTGCTTCATTGTCATACCCAGTTCTCAAGCAAAAGTATATCTGTTGAAACAAGATATGTGTAAAATAAGTCAGCTACAGGCATAGGATTCCGTGCTTATAAAGTAACTGCAATCTGCAATATCCCCAGGAAAATAGGACAGCCCAAAAACAACCTCTTAACATAAAAAACAAAACAAAATACTTCTTATCTTAAATATTTTTCTTCCTCTAATAGTTCATATACCGAAAGACAGGATAGCTGAAACATAAGTCACCGTCATCTCAGCCAAAAGACAATGAAACATCAGCAGTTTCTATTTACTGCAGCGCCCCAGCGAAAATGAGGACTTCATCATGATACACCAAATTTCTACATTCTTGTGGTATCGACTTCGCCACCAAAATAGAAAATGGAATGCAAAAGGGAAGCATTCATAACTTGCTGCCACGCGGTGTCAACAGGTGGCTGCCTTCGAGCATCACTAACGTCAAAGTCGAGAGCAGCCTAGAAAGAGCAGGAGGACAAAATAATGAGCACTAAACTCAATAAATACATTTTAATATGTTAATGCCTTGAAATCTTATTAGAGACAAGCTGGACAAGGAGAGCTCCAGCTCCTTGAATACTGCTTCAAAAAGGTCAAGTTCGATTACCATATGATGCAAGCAAGAGCTATCTCCAAATGTGACCGAAGCAGTAATTTTACTGAGTCTAAACATAAACAAAAAGCTTTTGCCATAGAAGTTTCATGGAATCAAAATGTCAAGAAAGGTAAAAATAATGACTTCATACTTGTGCGGGATGACTTTGTATCATGTCCATAATGTACTTCTCATGCCCCCACTCAAGGTGCCGCCTTGCAGCAATTACCAATGACATCTTCTTTGAAATGTTCCACGAATAACTGAATCCTCATCCACACGTGCCTAGCAAATTATTGCACAAACCATTACATCTCTATAGCATAAGAAGAAAAAGGGAGCTATGAAATGGCATGGAGAAGTAGTTAAGAATATTTTCAGAGCCACACATGAATGAGAAGCCATATTTTCTGCATACTGACTGATTTTCCCCCGGATGTATTAATACCCAGACTTTCATAAGCACCCTTGAAAGCAATAGTGGATTGAAATTTGAACAATATCAGAGAGAGATTATGCCCATATCATGCAAAAGTCGAATAGATTTAGTGAAAGAGCATCAATACAAGTGTATACATGGCATCATAAATCTAACAAACACACTCATGACACAACCATTACAAGGCAGAGAACAAGAAGTACAAATAATGACTAACGGTAAGTGTCTCAAATAAATATGCTAACGATGGCAGCTGGCAGGCAAATAACAATAAACTATGATCAAGATGTGCTTCTATGTTAGAATCTTAGAACTGCCCCAGCACAAATTCAGTGCCTAGTAAACAAAAAGATGTAATGAGCAGCGATAACTATTAAAGATAAATAAAACCAAACTTTCATTACTTTAAATGGCAAGCCATGCTCTTTGGCACTGTTAAGGTCCTTCACAACACCGCAATAGAAGCTTTTTTCTCAAGAATCGACTTGTTTGCCACAGCTAAAGCTACGATCTCCATGCCAGAAGGACCAGATGAAACTTGAGGGCTTGAAACTATTGAGGCTATTTGGGGGAGACGAGCACCTCCACGGCCTGAATCAACGATGTTAGTCTTGGCTAATAATGATATCCGGCTTAAGCTATGAAGAAAATCATCCTTTTCCTTGCCAATCATCCTGTCAGACGGCAAAGCACCCATTAGAAACCAGGGCTGGAAAAAGTGGAGATAGCAATTTGGAATATTCTATAATTGAGTTGCGAGTTACAACCTCCAATACTTTCAACATATAATCATTAAAACTTCTAACATTGTACTTCTGTGCTCCCTGAATAGCTGAGACCATTGATATTTTCATGAACCTACAATAAGATGCAGCAAAAGAATCATCTCATCATTGGTACATAACCACAAATTCCATAAAGCAAGAGAAACAAATTGTAACCACATATTTCATAAATCACGAGAAACAAATCATGGAACCTTAAATTACCAATCATGTATTTAGGAAATGACTAAAAATATCAGAAATACAAATGTAAATGCACAGTTCCACGTAAACACTTACAGGAGACAACAAAGGAGAACATTTACATATATGCATGTTGAGAGGGTAACAATTATTGAAGGGGACTAGTAAATGAAAAGGCAGATCATAATCAAAGACAAGCTTTATCATCATCATCCTGGATGACAAATGCAAAAGCTGACTTATGGATATGGCATACGTCACTTTGTAAGTATGGTCAGTAAACCCAGCATATTTTCCACATTTAAACACAAGAGCACGCAATGATCTAAGCGAATTTAGAAGAAAGACCAACCCTGACTGTACTATTAGCCCGATGCAAGAATGATTTATTCAAAGCAATACCTTCCATGTTTATATTTTGTTTTATGTCTGCCATAACCGGCACACTGCTCATCAGCACCAGAACCAACGAGGACGATTCTGGCATGGCTCTTGTAATTATGAAGTTGAAGATCCTCGTCATTTTCATTCTCTCTTTCTTCATACACCCAGCCATCACCACCAGCAGCCAGCCATAAAGCTATTCCAATATTCAGGTCCTGCAAAGTGAGGTGAAAATTGATTCCACCATGGTGAAGCAGTACATGAATTTTGACAATTTCGAGGAAGGAGGAAAAATTTTAGTGACATTTAAACATGAAGAATTAATGACTATAACATATGTTCACAAATGATAATATGTATAATTTCCACGTCATGTGATAAACACATCCTTCACATTTTAATAGAACGACGCTACAAGAATTGTCTAGCAACAGTACCATGTAAGTATTGAAAGTGCTAGTACGAACACTTAGAGATGGGTGAATAGGTGTAAAACAGATTTTACAAAATGCAGTGAAATTTTTTTCCTTTTAACCTTAGTCTAGTTGACTACAGACTTTGCAGAGGGAATCAGACTTAAACAGTTAAATAGAGTTACGAACAAAATAAAGGAGTTTAGGAAAGAGAATAAGAATACAAGATAGTGGTTCGGCTTAGACCAAGTCTACGTCCACTCTCCCGCACTGACAGCTCACCGGCTGAATTTCACTATGAACCAAAAGAGATGTTACAGTCCCACGTCCTTGATTCCACAGTGTAGAGACTCTGCTACACTTCCTCAAGGTCTCACCAGTATCTAATCTCTCTTTTGAGTACAAATTTACGCTCAACAATTGAATTAGCAAATAACAAGGAGTTTCAGACTTTGGAATTTATCTATCTCGCACTCTCGAATAACTAGAGCGTCTTCCTTATGTACTCCTCCATGCTTTCATAACCATTAGCACCTTCCAAATGAGTTTTTCCAATCTACCCGTTGGACAGAATCAATTAAGGAGATCTCGAGTTACTTAAGGAATGTGATGATAGCCCACTAATTATGCTCACCCATACAATCAGAATCTAGATTTCCATAAGTAGAACCTTCCAAGTATGCTTCGCCAATCAATGAATCTAAATTACTCGAATTAATTGCAATACAAATAATAGATCTCAAGATGCCATCTCCAACCGTGAGAACTTCTTTAACCGCACGAATCAAATCCTTAAAGATATACTCGCATCTGGATAAGTCTTATTCGTCGGTCTAGAAATTGTCAATGATGACAAACTTAAATCTTGAGTCTAGTGGTCTTCAGACTTTGACAGTAGAGTCTGGAAGTCTTCAGACTAGACTAATGGAAACGTTTTGTTAGCTTCAAAACAAATAACAAAACAAATAAGGAAGTTTTCTCCAGCAAGTATTAGCAGGATGAATAAGAGACATAACATGCTTCGTTTCTGAGCTCAAGTTTGACAAGTCAACATCTATCTCTATAAGTCTCCACATGCACTCCAAAACCACTAAGGCTGTGTTTGGCAGTCGAGATAAAATTTGAAATATGATATGATTTATCCTATCCTATATTTAGTGCTCGCTCAGGACATGATAAAGTCGGATATAAGGAGGATATATATGGGATAAAATAATCCCATGGGGGAGGTGGAATAAACGTAGATATGATTTTTAATATCCATAATAGGAAAGTTATTTTTCTCGAATAACAAATTATTAAGTTAACAAAATTGAATTATATTTCAATATAAATAATATTTGAATGCTAATTTAAGAAATTAAAAATAAAAATAAAAAAATTATTTTTAATTAATCTCATTTTAATTTATATATTCAACTTTAATTCTATCTCATAATAAAGATTCAATTAGTAAATTAAATATTTATATTTATTATATATTTTAGGTATTTTGTATTTTAGGTATGTTAGTATAGTTTACTATTTGATAAAATTTTATTAAAGAATGATGAAAGAGTGAAAAAGAAATAATAAAGAAAATAATATAAAAAAGAGGAATAATAAAATAAAAATAAATTAAGGAATAGTGTTACAAGATATTTTCATCATCTCCATTTATGAATATTTAGGTTCATTTATAATGATATGTCGTTTATATAAATATATAATACAATGTGAATATATTCGACTTTAATATTGCGATTCACCAAACAATGGACAAGATATAAAAAAATCCCAGGATTTCATATCCTATCCTATCCAGTCCTATCTCGATTAAAAAGCCGGACGACCAAACATAGCTTAAGAGTTTAATGGCCAGAAAACCTAACCATACCAGAATAACAACCAAATCTTTCCATCTCAGATGGATAGAACATAATTTTAGAACCTTTCGACTCATTATTCAGTAAGAAGAAAGTTAATCTTTACAACAATCAAAAAGTATGAAATCCAACTTTCCAGATATCATAAATCTCCCTACAAAGAAATAGCACCATAAAGACGGCAAATGTCAAAACTAAAGCAAAATTCACCCAGTAATCAACACATGAGATGGACAAAAGAGCTATTGAAAATGTCTAGTATCACCAAATTATGTCAGTCGACAAGGCAAGATTAACAATTATCTATGAAGGACAAAATATCAATTTAATGCCCTTACATTACTACAGTTAGTAAACTCAATTAGCCATTGGATTATTGAAAAAATTGGCCGCTTAGTACCATTAAAATTCAATTAAATAATTGAAAGAGTCTAGGCAATGCTAAATGTAGAGGCAAACATCTCAGATATATTCTACCATCCTTAGAGTGGTAAGACCAGCATTTATAAAATGTTCGCTTATGTAAGAACAACATTGCAACAAACGATGCACTTTCATCCGTAAAATGTTCGCTTATGTAAGAGAGGCCAAGCTTTCTCGCGTTGCTGCGCTTAGAATCAAAAGCAATAAACCAGCGAACTTCTAAGCACTTTCTCCCCCAAAAACAAAGATGTGACCATACAAACTCGGGAAATAAAATCGAACCTGACTTGCGGTCGCAGAGTTAGGGCTTCTCGAGGGACTGCTTCGAGCAGAGCAGGAAGCAAGTCATTGACGGAAGATTAGACAAGAGGGCAAAGCGATTGCTTCTCGGTCGCAAGTTGGGGGACGGAGAGAGGTGAGTGAAATCGGCCATTGGGAGAGAGCGCGATTTGGGAATAAAGATGTCACAAGAATGCATCGAGAGAATGCAGCCTTGAGGATGAGGCCGTCAAGTGGAGAGAGAAAGGCCATCGTCGGGAGGGAGCGATTGTTATAGATGAAGCCAAATATTTGTTTTTATGGGCTATTTTGTCTTTTCTATCAGATTTGCTTTTAGGTTAAAAGTGATATCTTTATATTAGCGATGAGAAGACCCTAGTCGTCAAGATGCTAAAAAAGAAAATAGAGAGGCAAGAAAAAGAGAAAATAAAAAAATGAGTTTTTTTCTTGATGGGGATTCTCAATCTCATTGTGCCTTGATCTTGAGAGAAGATCATTGTTGTATTCCAACTTTTTTTCAAAGTCTAGTGAATTCGCAGAGTGCCTCTGCGCGAAGACATAGCCCAGGTTTGGGTGAACTTTGATAACAAATTTTCTGGCGTGTTCTTCTGATTTTGTTCCTTTATTATTATATTATGCCTAGTGAATTGTTTGCGAGCGTTATTTTTCTGGAATCGACGTGCAATTTCGTAACAACGATGGCCGTCGGAGGAAGCGCTACACTGGAAGGTTTAGTGTGTTGGGTAGAGTGTAGAGAGAGCATCGAGCATCGGAGGAGGAGGAAGAGAGAAGGTAAAGAGGAGAGAGAAGACAGAGGAGAGAGAATGCCCTAGCTTCCGCCTGCGTGTTGGTTTGAAGGTTTGAACTGGGACGATGTGGACCGCCCAAACATGTGTCACACTTTGAATGGCTCAAAGTAAAAATGACATGGAGCTATTATAGTATGCAATATTTTCTCAATTTCTAGGGGCATGCATGTTACGACCTCTTTTTTTCCGTCCGATGAAAAAGAAGAAGGTTTAGGGGTATTTATCTAAAGAGGCATACCAATGGCCCTAAATTAGGTGCGAGCTCTCCCAAGCCCATACCTCGCGCGACATTAGATTTTGAATTTTAGTTCTTAACAACCTATGTAATTCTAGGAGTCGCCACTAGCCTATTGGGGTCGGCTAGAAACCAATCAAGACACGGGAGAGTTGTCTCGATTCCTACGCAACCAGAGATTTCTAGGAACAATGACTTGTTTACGTCAATGTTTCTATTAGCACCCGGTACCACTAACTTAGAAGGTTGTTTATCTAAATGGCCACACAATCTTGATTATCAATTATAATCGTTATGAAACCACTAAGTGTCCATGCAAATGTTTTTGTAGTTTTTTTTTTTTTTTTTTTAATGTCTAGACTAATCCTAACATAATTTAGAAGATAAATTTACACTCAAATTAATGAAAAACGGCGCATAAGTAAACATCCAAGAAATTGAAATGACTTGAAAATAAACGTGGAAAATGTAAATCCGATACAAGTCGGGCAAATAATATTACATGACCTTATTATCACACCCCGGGACGGGACCCCCATGAGCAAAATGAGAATTCAAATATGCATGAAATTATTCTATATACATGAAATTACTTTAAATAGTTTTAATCTATGCAAAATGGATTATTTACAAAAATGGTTATAAAATGCCAAAATAGCATTAAATTAGGAAAATGACCTTTTAAAATTAGGAAAATTTCATATATGTCTTTTCTATCCTAATTTGATGTTATCTAACATTTTTTGAAATTTTTGAAATTTTCATATCTCTTTTTTTAATTATTTTTTTAAAAAAATAATAATAATTCCTTAAACCGATCTATGCTAACATGGAGTAACACAGCATATGAATATCACAATAATCAAGCTCAAATCGACCGTTTCAATATCGAAGCTTAGTTTGGGTATTTTGTCGAACACTTGGTGTGCATTAAACTAGCCCCAATAGCCTCCTCGAGCCATGTTTGTAGCCTTCAATCTCCACTCATAAGCAATCTCATGTGAAACTAAAGTATTAAGATTATACCACCACATGCAAAGAACAAGATTAGATAGAAATCACAGCTAAAAACACACTAGAGCCAAGCTAAAATCGTCCTTAAATACACGGGTTTGAACCCAAGTCAAGCAAACAGGTTACATGCCCATATTCAAGCCCCGACACTCATCACATACGAGATTTAAGGGAAATACTACTTAATCCGCGTGAAAGTAGGTAACATGGGCTTTCAAATGCAACAAACATCATAGAGAATGACTCACCGAACAACATCAAAACGACCTCTCCAAGAAGCACACATGCAAAACTCTTGAAGAGATTTCAACACTTAGAAAAATTCTAGCCTCAAAATCAGTTTTTTGGACTAGTTTTCCTCTTGATTTTTCACTATTAAAACATGTTCAAGCTCGAAAAAAAAATGCATCTAAGATACTTACCTTGCTTCCTAGTTTCTTTTTCAAGTGGTTTTCGACCGAGGAAACCAAGAAATTATCCTCGGGGCCCGTGCAAGTTGGCTTCTTCAACTGGAAATGAGATCTACAAAAAAAGAATTGACAATGAATGTTTTTTTTTTACCTCTAAAATTAGACTTCAAGATGTTTTTTATTGGAAAAATTGACACCAAGCCAAACTATATGTACTCTAGTTTGAGGTAAAATTCAATATTTTCCTCATTTTTTTCTCAAATTTCTCAAAAAAACACCGGCATTTTTCAACTCGTGACCAACTGGGCTCAACACTTAGAAAAAATTTTAGTGTTTCCTGGCCCACCTAGAGGGTGTATTTCGGGGAGCTTTAGGAGGCCTTGCCAATCTCCATTTGGGACGTGCAACCTATGGATGGAAAGATATTTGAGTGAAGTTTCATTCTCTAGTTGAAGTTTTTGGCTAATTTTGGCCGAAGGATTGTGAAAATCTCTTTTTTCTCTCTCCAGGTCGGTCTGGAATTTTTGGATTTCTCCTTTTCTGGAGTTGCTTCTGAAGGTGTCTTTGGGTAACGATTCTGAGCTCTCCCCTCTCCTTCTCGTCCCCTCTCTCTCATCCCTTGAAAGACCTTGCTTCCGTGATCTTATCCCATGAATTAAGGGATTTTTTGGCCGGCCTTTTGTTCACCTACCAAGCCTATCAACAGGGCTACTTCACCCACTCTCTGACTTAGCCAATTTTTTTCAATTCTGCAGCTGTTGATATTTTGCTGCGATTTTCCTGTGCTGTCAGTAGCTTATCCCTGGCCAATTTTCGTCCACTTGCACTACTATATACGGTCTTCCATCACATGCAAAGATCGGGCTGGTTGGGAAGTTGAGGAGGATATGGTGGGGTCACCAAATTGCTTACTCAACAACTCCGAATTAAGACCAACTCATGGATTGAGTTTTGGCTGCTGATTTGAGTGCTTTAATCCACTAATTTGGCTGCGTTTTTTGATCAATTAGAAAGCTCATGTATAGTAGTTTAAGATCTTGACCATTTTTCGCAATTGTTTCCACCCAATTTTGCAAGAAAGTCCCTCAAAATTGGCCATTTTCTTACCCGAAAATGCCAAATTCAATGCAATTAGGTCCTTTTTGCCCGATTCGATTAATTAGACCTGACCCAAGTTCAATTTCAACTCAATTGGGGGCCAAGATAATGATTTAAGGGATTGGGCAAAATTTTTGCAAATTTTGCAAATTGGTCCCTCAACTTTTGGAATTGCATTTTGGCAACAACTTGCCGTTTTAATTACAATCTGATCTCTTGGGCTTGGCTAGTCACATTCAGATCATCGGCCCCAACTTTCTTCTTTTTTTTTTCTTTTAGGAAAAACATATTTCATTAAAAAAACTATATTAAACACCTAGATAATCTACATGCAATATTTTTTTTTTTTTAGGTGTCAACAATGCAGTGTGCATGCATTTAATGAGGTGGAAAAATGGACGTTCAACTCTCACAAAGTAAGAGCCATGGGCATGCATCCATGAACGAGGGAGAAGTCCAAGCTTGCATGCTTCTCATGTGCACATTAAAGACATATTGCCAACCCTTCTTCCATGCACAGAGAACGTTCAAGCTTTGCTTCTTCCTCATTTAATGTTTGTCCACTTCATACTGTGCAAAGTTGCGTGTGACTTTGATCGATAAATGTTTCGAGTGTGCATTGAATCTCGTACATGACTTAAACTCGAAACAGTATTTAACAATGAAAGATCCTGCAAAGTTACAACTGAAGCTAAGGATCAAAGAGAGCTCTTTTTTGTAACTCTTGAATATTTGCATCTTCTGTTGCGGTCCTAAGACTAATGTGGAATTTGGACGTGATCCCGGTGAAGAGGGGTGGAACTATGGAGATTGACCAAGTACGGGCAAAAGGAAGCAGAGGGAGTAATCTTTTTTTTTTTTTTTTTTTTTTTTTTGTCGGTCTTTACTCTATTCCTATTCTACACTCACTCTCAAACTTTTACCTGCAAATGGAGTAATTGAAATAAAGAAAATATGTAAACAAGCAATCCAACATTTGCTTACAATGATTTAAATACAATCTCTTTTTTTTTTTCTTTTAAAGATTTTCACATATCTTAAGGAAAAACCACTCAAAGGCTATTTTAAAGCTTTTTCTGATTTCTTTGGAAAAAAAAATTCTGGGATTTTTTAAAATTCTATTAAAAGAATATTTTGTTAATTTTTAAAATATCAAAAAATATTATATTATATTATATAAAAAGGGGATCCAGGTCGGGTCTCCTCATCTGGTTCGGTTCGAGACCGACCTGGACTCACCAGCCGAGGTCTTAGGACTCGGGCCCTCGACCGGGATGGGCTCAGCAAGTTGGGCCCAGTTCGGCCTGAAGAAAAATATTAAAAGGCAAGCAGAAGTAGCCCAACCCGAGACCATTCCAAACCAGAATTAAACTAACTCAGCCCAAGCGTCATCTTTTATCCTAGGCCCACTACGCCTAGTCCCAATGAGCCGAACAAAAGCCAATTCATTAAATCCACACAAAACTCCCCAACCCCACCTCATTCCCTATTTCAGCCAGCTCAAGAGCACTCTAAACCTACACAAGCCCAGCACGCCGCTCTTGGTTTTGCGTGCTAGTGGATGACCAGAGAAGAGCAGCCTTGAGCTGGTTCGTCCCCGACCGCGCCCCGGCCCGCGAGACCAACTCGCCATCCCCCTTCTGCGATTAGCCGCGAAAGTCGTTGATCCCCAGAGAACTCGTCCTCGGTCATCAACGGATAAGCGCTATCCAAGCAACACGCATAGGAGTATGCCAAAGAAACGGCCATGACAGCCCCGATAAACGAGATAAGGTCTCGCCCAGGACAAACTCAGTAACTGAAGATCAAAATAATGATACGTGAGCTTAGGGTAAGGCAAAAACAGCGGCTATTCTTACGGAACCGTCTCGAGGACATTTTATCAAACACTTAATATACGCAAACTGAGGGGCGAGAAGCAAGGACGACCGAGCCCGAGCCCGAGCCGGGATTTCGAATGAACTACATACCAATCCCCCAAAACCGTAGCGCGCACACAAATGAGGCCAGAACTCGTGCGAACCGGACAATGTCATCCCGGTCTGGTGAGCCCGAAACAGAGCACAAAAAGGGGTATGAGCGTTCGGATGAAGGAGCCCTATCTGTCTCGACAGCGTCGGACGGTGGCCGAGCTCAGTAGATCGGGCTACGTTCGTCCGCCTCGCGCATCTCCGAGCTGGGATCCTCGGGAAATCAACGCCCGAAAGAAAGGCGAACGAAACCGAACCAAAACCTATCGTGAGCTCGGCTGGGGGAGAGGGGTAACGTCAGTGGGTCGTCGGCCCGATTTCGAGTGTGTTTGTCGACGGAGAGCCCTTGCTCACTCTCAGTCCCTCACTCAGCTCTCTCCGCTTACGGTCTGCCTCTCGCTCGGATCTCTCCTCCCTCCTCCCTCCTCCCCTTCTCATCGATCTCTCCCCGAGCCTATTTATAGGCCGAGGAGGCCGGTCGGCGGTGGTTCTTCAACCGCCGGTCTTCGGCGCGCAGACCGGCCTCCCTCGACCTAACCGGCGTCCCATCCGCTTGTCACCTCCGTCGCGTCCGCCTGCTCTGGCGTTCGCCTTCTCTACTCCTCTGTCCTCGGTTGCGTGAGGCTCTTCTTCTTCTTCTTCTTCTTCTTCTTCTTCCTTCTTCTTCTTTTTCTTTCTTTCTTCATTTCTTTCTTTCTTATTTTTTTTTTCCTTTCTTTTTTCAATATTAATTTTTTCTATTTATCGGAAATAAAGCAAAATAAAGGAAAATGAAATAAAATTTAGTCAATGCAGATAATATAAATAGCTAAGTGATATGAAATTTTTTAGTTAAGGTCAAATTGATCTTTACTTTATTGAACTTTAAATATTTAATTGAAACGGTACTAGACTTCACAAGTCCATTTTGGCTTTTGCGATCATTTCTTCCTACCTCAGCCAACGCATCCCACGAATGACTAGAGCAATTTGGAAGACCATTGGCATAAAAATTGCATCGCTATCTAGAGTCACTATATAATAAAATCGGAAGCATAAGTTATGGGAAGACTATATAAACTTGCTCCCATGCTAGTTCCCACAGGTAGGCCTAAATCAAGTTGGAATGTGTGATGTTGACAATAGTTGTTAAGTCAAGTCTCCAACTTATGCGTACAATTAATCCTCCAAAAAACTCTTCACTAATGTGGAAGGTTTTTTTTTTTTTGGATCTGTAATGCGGAAGTTGAGTGTTCTTTTTTCCTTTCTTCTTTTTATTGGGGGATCAAAATGGGAGATGAGTTTTTTGGAGCACGTTATACACTAAGGATACATTCAAACAAATTTAGGTGTCCGTTGATTCATTTGGAAAGCCGACCGTATCTAAGTTGATCAAGATTATATACCGCTAAGATTTGATAATTCAGTGCAAAGGTAGTAGTTGAATGTACCATTGGGAACCTGGATTGAGACACTGATGGTGTGAACTTGGTGCTCTCATCGTTGTTTAAAGCTTTGAAAGGCCACCCTACTTGCATTTAGTGGGCTTATTGGATTTGATCGTCGGAATCATTTTGCTAAGTGCATTGTTCTTATTGCGCTGCATATGCTTTTGAATGCTAGGGCCATAAGATAACATTATATTATGACCCCTGAGCTATAGAGGAGCAAATGTCTGTCTTGGCTTTCTTTGTAATTATACGAGCTAGCTAGGAGTCACTTCATTATTTGCATAATTTTTCATTGCACTATGCAATGGTTAAGTTTCAAGATTCTAATGATCATATGTTGTCTAGTGGAAGGAGATTCTATTGACGGGGGTGATGGTTTGTCAATTTTCTACAACACACTAGAAATTGATGAGTTAGTACATTGTCATTTGAATTGGTTGCTTGTAATGGCTAGTTGAGTATAGGACCAGTTCATTGTGGGTGGCTAGCTCAGCATTATGTGTCATGTATTGGCCAGTTTAGTGTTAGACACGAATATGGTTGCTTTGCTATGTGTTGTGCATTGTTGAATTTAATTTGATGTGATGTGTTTGAAGGCCTCTGTTTCACATAATTTCTAGTGTTTCCATTAAATCAACCTATTTGCTATATGTTCTGCTGTGCATTGTTTAATTTGAAGTTCCCATCCAAAAGCATGCACTATTGGAATTTGAATTGATTGCTTGTATCGGGCAAATTGATGATTGCGGTTTTTTTTTTTTTTTTTTTTTCAAATGGATTGATCCTAAGTCCTCATTTCATGGCAAAGAAGTGACTTTGGATTGATCAATGAAAAGAAAGCACTAGTAAATAGAATTAGAAGTGTGGAAGTTAGTTGAAAGTATATGAGGAAAACAGTCCACATTCTCAAAATGCAACTAGAAAAGAGTAAGCAATAGGACAACAAGATAAAAGTAGAAGTGTCTCCATTGAAAACAATGGTAAAAATCTATTTTGGAAGCAAAGGGAAAATGATCTATTTGAGAGGCATAGTTGCATCGAAAGGATTGATGTGCCAACCCCGATGTTGAAGTTGGACCCAAAAAAATAAAAATAAAAACAACATTTTTTTAAATTAAGAACAATGTTATATTAGGGATGGTTGTGTTGTTTGTCTATCTTTTTTGCTTCTTGGTAGTGTAAGTGGAGGCTAGATGTGATGCAAAAAAATATGAAAGTGTGTTAAGTTGTATTAGCAAATCCAAGTTCAACTGTGTTCAACGTATTAGCGAATCCATATTTTACTATGTTCAATTGTCTGTAGAGAAAGATGTCATGTTCCCTATATTGTATATTTACTTCAGATTCATGTAGTAATACTATCATATTATCATGTCGCACAAACTAAAAAGGTAAAGGATTTAGGTCCTTAAGCATTTAATAACTATGGTCGTCCTAATTGGAAGGAGAAGGATTTGCTTGGAGATGAAGAAAATAAGACACGGTGGCTCCACCATGCATCCACAAACAGAACAACTATCGCCAATTATATGCTTCCAATGAGGTCTAAAAACCTCTCTTCACTTAGAACTTGGATGATTACAATAGGAAAAACCAAGTGGACAAGTTGGTATGTGGTTAAGAAAACAAGAATAAGAGGAAATCACAACCAACTTAAACGATGACAATAGAAAAACATCAATTGGACATTAGCTACCAAGATGGTATATGGTTCAGACAACAGAAAAAAGAGGAAATTTACGACCAACTCAAATCATCATAGTAGATCCATCACAGAACAACCATCATAGCCTTATGTTGTTGTTCCATTAGTCTTTTTAGTGGCTGCCATACCAAGTACTTCCTTCTTATCTCTATGCTACAAAGAGATTAGAAGAAGATCAGCATACTCAATCTTGGAATCATCGGTAAGAGCATTCCACAAGAATCAGTTTCCCAAATACTTGCAAACCAATATCATGTCAAAATTGAGAAACTTTACACAGTGAATTCCTCAAAAAAAGCTTCACCAGATAACTGTGATTTTAAAAGCAATATCTAGAAATTCTCAGAGTCCAAAAACACCTTTTTTTTTTTTTTTTTATAACTTCTAAGTTTTTAACCAGGCCATCCGGTAATGTGCGTAAAAAATTAGCTGGAATAACTATATTGGTAAATTGTTAAAATTATTATGACTAAATTTTGCCAAATTGAAAAATTTATAATTGAACTAAAATCCATAGCTCCCTCCTCAACAAGAGAGTGTTATGGATATAACAACATTTGTTTAGATTAACTACACAGTGAAAAGTGAATATAACATCTTGTGCTCCAAGACCACAAAACAAGACAACAATGTTGCAACGACTTCCTACCAGCCACCCCGGAAGCTATGGAATAGAATTTAGGATCTACCTACCAAAAAAAAAAAAAAACTGAAAATCTTCCTATGGAGCTTATGTCAAGATGCAATACCGACAAAGGAAAATCTGTTCAAGAGAAGAATATTACTCGACCCTTTATGCCCTATATGCTCAAAACATCCAGAGACCGTCGAACACCTGCTTTTCTTCTACAAATGGACTTGAAATGTTTGGTCAAACCCACACCTCAACCTCAACAACAACACAAGGATAGGAACTAGAATGGACAAGTGGTTGGCAGAATTTTTTGAAGCAAGACCGAACTCACCAGAAGAGGGATTAGTGGCAGAAGTGCTCTGGCAAATCTGGAAAAATCAGAATAATTAGGTCTTCCATGGTAAGCCCCCACAACCGGACGACATTGTCGAAGCAGCCCAAGCACAAAGCCAGAGCTTCAGCCGATGGAATCCACGCACACGAAAAGGGAAAGCTAAGATGCGGCATCTACCTGTGAGATAGGAGGCACCAGACAACCAATCTTTGAAGCTGAATGTCGACTACTCGTGGGTGGACGGAGAGACACCAAGCTCAATTGTAGAGATCTTGCGCAATTCAAACGGCACAATCGTTGATGGCTTTGCCAAGGAGATCCGTGCTTCCTCACTGCTACAAGCAAAAACCCTCACTTTGTTGTACGGTTTGCCTCAGTGGCCACCCTTCCAATAGAGCTCTTGGCCCAAACAACCTGTGTAAATTTAACCCATTGTCCTAGAGAAGCAAACCAAGCCACAGATTAGGTTGCAAAAGCCCACTGACTCAAAACACTTCCCCCAACCTGGATGTCCGATCCCCACGGTGCCTTTGGAACATTTTATGTTCAGGACCCTGTCTATTATCTTTTTTTTTTTTTTTTTTTTTTTTTTTTTTTTTTTTTTTTTTTTTTTTTTTTTTTTTTTTGATGACCCAGGGGAACCTCCGAACGCCGCTTCGCGGGAGAGTAAACCGGAGCGCCGGGGGCCCCCACCGCTGACCCCCAAGCGCAGGTAAGACGCGCGTTATGCATTGAAGCATCGCTTCCACGGAGGTTCGAACCCTTCCCCCTGCGTTTGGGGTACCAAGCCCTAACCAACGCTTCCACCGCGGGCGGTGGTCTGTCTATTATCTTTTTGTAGTCCTCGTTTTAATGAATGAATGAACGCACTATTATAAATAAATTAGGATCTATATGTCAGGTTTCAATTTTGTTTTTCTAATAATTATCCCATTGTAAAATCAAATCCTACAAAAACCATTCACTTCATGTTGTCAAGAGCTCTTTACGTGGGATTGGATTGGATTCCAATCTTGGGCTTGCATAGTACAAGATGCACCAAGCCCCAATAGTATGTTGAAGCATGTCATGCGTTCGTAATTTAAGATACATTCAAATAACTCTTTTAATATGGCTAATCTAATTCTAAATATTTTGACAATTTGCTAATGTAGTCCATTCGGCCAACTTTTGCTGGAAATAATTGGCATGGTCGTCAAGCATCTTACACAGGACAACTAACACCTAACTGAAGCTGACATGGACAATTTATGCAATTTTTGAATATTATATCTTAATTTTTTTTTCCTTTTTTTCCATATATCTTTAATTTCTTTAATTTTTTAAATGAGATCGTGGATATCAAGCGAGACATCGTGACCTTTGCCCAAGCCCTTCCCAAGATCCAAGCAAGGACTTTGGGCCCTCGTTTAGGGTTGGTTGGCAACCTCGCCCACCCAAAGTTAGAGGAAAAACGAAAGAAAAGAAGAAAAAATTTCAAAAAAAAGTTCAAAAGATTGCAAAACTTCATCATGTTAACACCAATCGTCCTACATATTGACTGTGTCATGTAGTACAACTGGCACTGACTAGACCGCCATATTAGCGAGTTTTGACAAAAAATTGTTGAAATGACTAAATTGGCAAATCATCAAAAAGTATAGGACTAAATTGGCACAATCTTTGATTAAAAATATTAGCACAATTGAAAGGTTTATGACTAAATTGGCTGCCATACAATAGATTCAAGATTTTTTGGACAATTATTCTGAGAAAAATTTGACAGAATTTTGGCATTTTTTTTGTTGTTGGTGTTTTGGCACAGTTTGAGCGTCCCCTCTTTCTCCATGTTCTTTCTATATATACTCTCGGTATTTCCATTAACAATCATTGCAACTCATGCGTGATCCACTTTCTAATTGCTCCACATTTCCATGATTTCCTCTATTTCCATGATTAAAGTTACTCCTAAGGTAATTGCGTGCCATGCAATAACTACCCCTTCATTCAAGATTAATCTATTATGTAATTGTTCTAGTGCTTAACTCAAACAGTGCGAGGTACCCTTTCCTGATTATAATCGAAATGGCTAGCAACACAACTCAGATCAAAGTCATGCCACACCACCTCTAGGTGAAGTTAAACTAGATAAGCTCCAGATCGAAGTTGGGCCTATTATAACTAGAATTCTTATATTTTGTTGATAGTTGAAATCTCTCCTCAATATTTGGGCCATAAATGTTCATCATCAACCGGAGCTAAAGAATAATGTTGTGAAAAATCTCTAAAAGGGAAATAATAAAAAAGTAAGAGTACCAATGATAGTTGTACGATAAGAACAGTAATTTTCATCTCTCATTTTACTAGTACTTTATCTTATTCGTTTCATATCATGCTTCCACTGAAGAAATTATTTCATTTTTGACGTCGCACATCACATGATTGATAAAGCTACTTTTGATTTTTAAAGTGAGCCAACCGACAAAGACCAAGTTAGTCTAGGTCGTCTTCACTTTTTGCTAGCGAGGGTTCATGTATTATTAGTTCATAACGAAAAATGTTAAGAACTATCATTTTCATTTCTTTGCTTTTATTAAATACTTTATCTTATTGCATTTCATATCATATTTCCACCATTGAAGTTATTTCATGATGTTGATGGCGCGCATCATGCATTTTGATAGAGCTACTTGTGATCTTAAAGTGAATTGACAACAAAGACCAAGTTAGCCTTGGTTGTCTTCACTTTTTTTGTTGGTGAGGGTTCACACATTATTCATTCATATTTAAAAATGTTAACTATCATTTTCATTTCTCTGCTTTACTAACACTTTATCCTATTGCATTTCATATCATTTTTCCATCAATGAAATTGTTTCATCATTTTGATGGCATGCATCACACGATTGATATAGCTACTTTTTATCTTTAAAGTGAGCTGACCGACAAAGACCAAGTTCGTCTTGGTCATCTTCACTTTTTTTGCTAGTGAGGGTTCATGCATTCATATTGGAAAAAGTTGACAACCATCATTTTCATTTATATGATTTGCTAACACTTCACTTTACTACATTTCATACCAGATTTCTACTTGCAATTGTTTCATCCCTTTGATGGCATGCATCACACGATTGATAAAGCTACTTTTGACTTTAAAGTGAGCTAACCGACAAAGACCAAGTTAGTCTTGGTGTCTTCACTTTATTGCTGGCAAATTCATACAATATTGGTTCATAATGAAAACCTCCTCTCAGTTCCAGCCACACAGTCATAGACCTAGATCCATCTTTTTCTTTAAGAGAGAGAGACTTTTCTTTTTTGGTCTCACTCATTCTCTATCTATCGTGTACAGTAGGTGCACAGTGTTGCCACGCAAATAAAAGATAACAAAGTAGAAATTTGCACCCCCTAATATAGAGATAATTACATATCCCATCTGCCCAACTTACTCTTTACATCCTAAGTCTCACGTCTTTACATTTGTCTGTCATGGTGACCACCTACAATACTTTTGCCGAGTTGAAGACATCCGTAGATAAGAACAACAAAGATAAAGTAATAAATAGAGCGTGTGACTGAGAGAGTGCTAACGATCTCATAATAGTGACAATATAATTTGATAGAGATTATATGTTCTCTAGACCATAAAGCCATTGTTATCAGGCAACTAAACACTATTTACACGTCTCTCCTCTCAGTTGTATAGTGTCTTGTTTCTACCCTCTAGTGATGCCAAGTGATTGTTGAATCCATGAGATAACCACCACCACTAGTCACGAGGTTGGATCGACCGCTCATCCCCAATCTCTTGCTTGCACATGCTTCCGGTTGACAAATCCATTAAAATCCTGTATTTCGGCACTTTTTTTTTTTTTTTTTTTTTTTTTTTTTGCTTTTGATAAAGTATATGATTTTTTTTCCAATGTTGAGCGAAATGTCAATTGCTACTTCATTTTTTTTTCTTTTTGTGAATAATGCCAGCTTTTACATGTTACAGTGGACAACACGCCGAAATAAGAAGGGAACAAAATTATCCTTCCCATATTTATGACAATTTTAAGCTTAAGGCTTGGCTCTATAGAGATGTGTTTCTAACACACAAGAAGCAATTTCGCTATGAAGTCAAGGTGGGACAAGATGCTCTTACCCAAATAGGTGCAATTAAGTGATGGAATCTAAATGACCAAGGAGTGGTGAGATACTCTACCAAGTCCTTCCTGAAATCATTGGCTTTTCTCTGGATGAAAAGAGAAAAATTCATTACAGAGAGATAACAGTTAACAAAAAGATGAAAGAAAATATAGCAACACAATGAAACAAAAAGATAAGTGCATAAACCTTAAGCATCGACAAATTAATAAAGGTTTGTATGATTTGTAGAGTAATACACGTGAGGTAGTTTGTTGATTATTCATTGATTTAGTAGTAGGATTCAGACATAAAGAATATATATGTTGACAGAATTTTTATTTGGACTACTATCTCATCGCAGAGGTCGAGGGTTCAAACCCTCTCGTTGCTAAAGTGTCTGAAGTGGGGGGTCATGGTGTTGGGGTCTCGGGCTAGCCTCCCCCGAGGTTTACGTCTAAATAGCGGCTTGTGGTGAGACCCAACGGTGCCACCAGGCACTAGAGGGTCGTGTGATTCCCGAAGGGTGATCTCCGGCGGTTCTTCGATTAACAAAAAAAAAAAATTATTTACGCTTTAATGTATAATTAACATGTTGAAAGTTTCTACTACATAGCTATCTTGAAACACACATGTCACATGTTCAATGTTAAATCCATTGGAAAAATTTACATTGGTATTAAAATAATTATAATCCTTAGCGAATTAGGCATATGCTCATTTAACATTGACATATATAAAATATGAATGGAAATGAGAATGTCGCGAACTCAAAGGTTTCAGATATAAGCTTCGTCTTAAGCAAGAAAAGAACTTTCGTGTATGAGATATCATTCTATACATGAAGTAGAGCTTAGTAATATTTAATGTGATTGTAGGATTTATTCAATTTTAAAGAGAAGATGAAATGCAAAATACTTACAAGACATATTATTTAATAACAAACACCATCTAAATTACCATCGAAAATACAAAGAAATGTGTCTATTAGAATATACTATCTTGAGAAGAGGTGCATGCATTTATTTTATTTAAAAAATATATTCATCTCTACTGTGCTTGTTTCCTATATTTGTCAAATTATATTTGGTGGTTGGTGCTACTAGAGGGTGAGATGAAAAGAGAACACATGAGAAAGAATTTCGTTACCCTTCTAACAGTTTATTCATGCTTATCTTTAATTGTGTTTCTTTTGCAATTAGCAAAGAGTACTGAAAATTGCTGTTTTTGTGACGAGGGTCTTTCTAGTTCACCCCTTGTTTATGTTGTCGAGGTGCTCTGTCACACAATAGATAACATATCTGAATTTTGCATTATGCCATCTGAGAGATCTTATATTGGGCAGGCTTATCCTTTTGTCGGTATTCCTCATGCTAGGATGCTTTTGCCTCTTAACTTGGCAGCGGCAGAATCACGAGATTTCGAGACAAAGACAAGCACGTGCTAAGCTTGAAAAGCAAACATCAAAGTTAGAAACGTGAATTGCCTTTTTTATGCATGTTGATTTGGAAGCTCCTTCCAGACTTTGCTAGTTAAAAAAAATAATTATAAAGCTCTCTCTCTCTTCTTTTCTTTTTTTATTTGAAGGTGTTCCGCTTGTGTTTGCTTCCATAGCCACATGCTATACTATCATTAGATGCTTTTTTTAGGAAATTCTATTTTGTGGGAAATAGTTTGACTACATGCTTCATCTTCATTACAGCTTTTGCAGCTATCTTAGCATTAAATTCATTGGGGATAAACTTAATTGATATCTATTCTTTGCTCGTTCTCTGATATGGTGTCGTTCCTCTCATTTGTCTTAGTTTAATTGGATCTACAGCCGTATCTTCATGAGTCGCGGCACCAGCTGCCATGAGAAGAGCCAGAGGAAGTGAAGGCCTGTTTCTTGATCCGCGTAAAATCAATGCTTCGGATGATGCAGCTGAAGAGAAGGGCACAAATTCTGCTCCTGCTCTATCTCCCAATCTGCCAGTTCATTGGGCTCTGTTTGGCACCTGACTCCTCTGAAATCTAGAATTCATCTAGTAGTCACATGGCTGGAAGGTCGGTGGTGTCAATAGTTCAATGTGATTCGAGTTTTCAAGAAATCCAAACCGAACCAAATTATAGGGGTGAGCGGTTGAATCAAACCAAATCGCAATCTGAACTGAATACGACCCAAATGAAAACCCGATTTGATTTGGTTTAGTTTTCTCTTCTTCTTTTTTTTTTCTTTTTTTTTTATGAGAAAAACTATTGACAAGAATGCATTTTAGTCTCTAAGCGAGCAATTACCATTAAAAATAATTTTTCCCTAAAAAAAAAATGAATATATGTAAAAGCTATGTATGTACTTCTTCTTTTTTCTAGTTTCCTCTGGCTCATAAATTACTGTTCTTAATGAGAAATTTTCATACATGATAGTAGTATATATACTAGACTGAATTTTGGTATGGAAATAAATATGAGTTACACGTGAATCTTGCTCCACTAAATCTGACAACCTGATTGACCTTTAGCAAATGTATTAGCCACTTGAGATACTTGCTCATGTTGGTCCATGCTGCTTTTATTTACCGTCCTTGGAATTCAATCATTTATCCATCACGTCATGTTTGTACTCATTTGTGGAATTTATAGTTCATCTTTATCATATCATACACAGTGGACTAGTCCATTCTTAACTTTTCCAAAACCTAATGAATATGTGGCCCCTTCCTCCATTATTTGTGTACCTCCTCCACTTTTTTTATGGGGCCATTGACAATGGTCGGCATATAACTTACAAAATCAAAATGCTTGAGGATGTAACTCAACTAATATCAAGATAAGGATCAAGACCAAATGAATCTTCATTCGACAGATCGATCAAATCAGTACTTTTAAAAGCTCAATTGTTTAATGACGATGCTATGAAGGACTGACTCAACGTTTACTCTTAATAGGCGTGAAGGACGAGGGAGACCCCCGTAAGTAAATGAATAAAGAGGGAGGTTCGTCACTTGCATTACATTGCTTAACCTTGACTTGTTCATGCTATCATCCACGGCCATTTAAATGTCTTATAAACTAAATTTTTATATTGCATTGAAGAATTTTTCTTTTTGTCAATGTTTGCGACAGGAACGGTGCATGAATCGATGGTAATTTTGATTATCTTTTTGATACCTATAAAAAGTCTAGTTTCCTACGATATGCACGCAACTTAAGATTTCTTTCGAAGTACAAAAGACACAGCGAAATAGGAGTTTCCTTCTTCATTTTCATTTCGATATACTACTATATTCTTTTTCATATTTTAATTAATTAAGCCAATAAATTGATATGTTACGGGTTAGTTAAAAGTTATTTACTTGACTATTTAGCTATAGTGATGGATGGTGACAATTGATTAAGTGACGCTTTTTATCAATCAAATGCGATCTTGCATTTCAAAATGCTGGCATAAGCCTAATTTAAAGCTGTTGGATTTAAATCTATCCATGGCAAATCTAACAAACTGGCGATTACAAAAACAAACCAAAACTTTTTATCTGGTTTTAGCTCGACCACGAAGTGATCAAACTTCTGCAAAACAATTTTTTCAAGATGGATCGAGGGTGAATGTGTGTTTAAAAGGTATGTCAGATTTTGAGACCAAAATGTGAGATAGAAAAATGTTACTTCAACCTAAATGCCAGGGAAACTAAAGCATGTGAAAAGTAAAGTGTGAAGATTAAAATTGAAGGAAACCAAAAGGAAAGTTCTGAAATCAAAGGAAAATTAGAGCGGTGACCATTGAAATTAAACTTAAAGTGCAAGCACTGTAAAAGAAATCACTAAGAAACTTCACTGAAATTGAGATATCCTCAAAGTTACAAACACAATGATGCTAAATTGCAAACATTGAAATGAAAGCTATACCATTATTTACAATGCATATGAAGAATAACAACCTTACAAACTAAAAAAGAAATTGAAAGACGTTAGTTCAATATAGAAAATGCTTCAAAGGAAAATTTAGCAGAGTTTTGGCAGAGCTTGAGCAACCCCTCTGTTGGGGCTTACCTTCGACGGTTATCGAAATTCATGTGTGATCCTCCTCTCTAGCCGCTTTATATTTCTAAGATTTGCGCTATTTCCACGATTTTAGTAACTCCTAAGGCAATCGTGTGTCTTGTAATAAATTGCCCTTTCATTTGTGATTTAATCTAATTATGTAACCATTCCAGCTCTAAATCCAAATGGGTCCAGGTACCCTTTTTTCCTTAGTATGATCGAAATGATAGCCTATACACCTCAAATCTATGTGAGGTCAAAAAATTTATAGACGAAGTTAAACCGGAGAAGCTCCATATCGAAGTTGGGTTTAATATGACTTGACTCATAATTAGCTCTGCTCTCCTAACTCATATAGATAATTGAATCACTCTTCGGTGTCTCAGCCATAAATTATCACCAGCAGAGGCTAAACAATAATGCTGTAACAATTTCTAAAAGAGGCAGTGCTGAAAAATTAAGAGCACCAATGAGAGTAGTGATAGTATATTGAGAACTATCATTTTCATTTCTCTACTTTACTAATAGTGTATCTTACTGCATTTCATGTCATATTTCCACTGACAAAATTGTTTCATCATGCGATTGATAAAGTTACTTTTAATTTTTAAAGTAAGCCGACCAATAAAGACCAAATTAGTCTTGGCTGTCTTCATTTCTGGAGAGGGTTCACACATCATTAGTTTGTATTGAAAACTTCCACTCAATTCTAGCCCCACAGACCCTCCTTTTTCTTTAGAGAGAGAACTTTTTTTCAGTCTCACTCAATCTCAATCTATTATGTACAGTAAGTGCATAGTGGGTGCACAGTATTGCTACGCACATAAAAGACTGGAAAAAATTAGAAATTTACACCCCCTAATATGGACATAATTATAGATCCCATCCCCTGTATTTCCCAAGTTTCTCTTTACATCCTGAGACTAAGATCTTTGCATTTAAATTTTCTACGTGTATTGGAATGCGCGGTGATTTTGTTGGGATTATAGGGGGTGGTTGGTTCAGTCTTTGCTTTCTACCTGAAGACATTAAATAATTTCTATGGACTGTGTGGTGAATTTTCATTTCATTTATTTCTTGTGTTTGGGTTTAAAAAAGCTTTGGAATACCAAGTGAGTCTCTATAGAACCTAATATGGAGTACATTGCAGAAAAGGAAAAGACTAATGAGAGCATATACTGGAAATCCGAGTTTTGTTTGTTGGATGAAAAGAGGTGTTGGTTCCCTCGCAGTTCATTCTACGTCTCACAAAGTCAACGGCCAAATTAAGAACCATTCCAAAATTGAGGATTACAATACCACGTGACCCGCTCTTCTTTATTTGCCGTTGATACGCACGACCTTTTACATCCATAAAAAATTACATTAAAAAGGAAACGCACGATCTTTCACTTTATAGGAACCGAACGACATGGCGCGTTGATTGGAAGGAAACAGCGCAGGCGCTTGGCAGTGAATGTCTTTATTTCCCAGAGAGTCTTTAAGAATTTCCCTATCTTGTTAAAAAGTCTTGGACAGCTTCAACGGTGTCCCACTTGCGAATGCACAACTTTAGGTGGGAATGAGCTTTGTTAGCATAATAGTTTTTGGATTACTTCTTGTGAGAATAATAACTTATGGTGAGTCCCAAATTCTTAAAGGAGTGGGTCTCATCATAATTTATAATTATTTGTTATTTGGTTTTTTTGTACTCTTAGGTACAAAATGCAATTAAGCCCTTAATCTTTCAATTGGCTCTATGTGTCTAAAATCTTCTTCAAAAAGTGCGATCAAATATTTTGACAAACAGTACCTAAAATTGCCCATGCATTACTCAAAAAATTAGCATCATCCTTAAATTGCACTTTTCAACCTAATTTTAGGATTTAATTGCAATTCTTTTTTTTTAATAAATTTTGTGTACTTAATCGAACCAATGATTATGACTCAACTGCACTTGTTGCTAAAGGCTATGGACTTAATTAAACCACTTGAATGGGTCATAGCATTACATACATAAGATTTAGTATTTGTGGTGCGACTTTACCCCTCAAAGAAGCATCCTCAAAGATACTAGAAAGTGACGGAACTGGACTAAAGTTACGCGTATAGTTTTAGGTCCCTGCATATACGGAACGTGAAAATCATGTCCAACTCGGTGTTTCAAATTCTTTTGCTTCTGGTTTCCCTCACGGTACAAGCATCAGGAGCTGCACCTCGACTTACAAGGATTGGCTGTAAAGAAAAATGTGGGATCATCACCATTCCATTCCCCTTCGGAACAGGAGCCGGTTGTTTCTTGAATAACTGTGACGAGATCAACTGCCAGAAAAACAACACGGCCATCCTAAATAAGATTGGATTGCGAGTTCTTAACATTTCACTCCCTGATTACCTTGGATCCGTGAACGGCATGATTAGCGTCCGTCTTCTTTTAGTTTACTCAAATGCAAGCCGCGGGGGTGACGGACGTGTGCAGATGAATTTGAAAGGAAGTCAATTTTTCTTCTCCTCGACTAGGAGCGTCTTGATATCGGTGGGTTGCAACACCCTGGCGATAGTAGGTACTCCAGAATCAGCTGTTGCCAGTTGCAGGTTGAAATGTGCTGGAACGGATGCCAACATTAGCCGGTCTAGTGCTTGTTCTGGAGGAATGATTGCAGCCGGACTACACTCCCCTTTAACCTTCAGGGCTAAGTATGAATTTTAAAGTAAAAGGTGAACATCAGGGGTGCAAGCACGCTTTCTTGAGGTCTGACTTTACAGACTTATATTATTTGAAATTGAATGAGGCCGTTCCAGTGGTGCTGGAACGGGGGATTGCGAACAACACCGACCATGGACGTGACTTAGTTGCAGGATTGCATACTAAGTTGGGTCCTTGTGACTCCGGCGTGGTCAAAAAGCCAACCCGTCTCGCAGGATTGCGGAAAATGGTGATAACTCTTAACACCAAGAAAACAATTTCGAGAATGAGATGGGTGACTCAAATTATGTGATTGTAGTCAGAGTTGTATTCATCTCAATACCAAATCTAATGTCATTAACAGGGTCCTCGACAAAGGATCCTGAAAACTGATCTATGTTGATGCTGCTCCATTCTTTCTCAAAACAAAATGACGACAAACTTATGTCCCCAGCAATGGGAAAAATTACACTCGGCTTCTTAGATTGATGTACTCTACCCATCAAGCTTTGATATTCCAATCCTCGGGGAAGCATCCCCAAAGATGCTAGGAAGTAACAGAGCTGGAAAAATTATGTGTACAATACATGAAAATTAAGGGAACCAGCCCATAGCCCCTTTCTCCATAGGTTGAAGTCCATCAACTTACCAAACGTGAAAATCATGTCCTTCGTTGCGGGGGAGACTCCTCTTGGTCACAATGTGCAACTTTTTGTGACTCAACCTTTTATTAGATATCGGCCAAAAAATTTCTTTGGGTTATAATATTAAGCAAGACTTAATCTTTATATTTTTTTTAAAAAAGGAAGAGAATCACTCAAAAAGTCCTAAACTTATTGCGATTGTGCCAATTTAATACAATCAGTCAATTTTGGCCAACCTACACTAACGTTGACAATTTATAATAAAAAATTTCAATTTTTTATTAATTTTTTTTCCTTTTCGTCATTTTCTTTCTTCTCTTCTTTCTTCTTTTGCTTCTTTTCCCATGGTGGCTGGTGAGGCTTGCTAGCCACTAGGCAAGGACCGCAGGTGAGGTGGCTTTGCCTAGATCCAAGGAAGGGGCGAGGTCCTCATTGACAGTCGCCAAGGGCTTCATGGCCGTTGCCTAGTGGTCAGCAAGCCTCACTAGAGCCTCACTAGCCACTATGGAGGAAAAAAGCAAAAGAAGGAAAAAATTCAAAAAAAAAAATTCAAAAAAATTCAAATATATATTATTTAAATTATCAATGTCAATGCCGGCTGGTTAAAATTGGCTGGATGGATCGAACTAGCACAATTACAAAAGATTTGGAATTGAATTGGCAAAAACAAACGTTTAGGATTCAGTTGGTATAATTGTAATAAGTTTAGAATTTTTTTGGTAATTTTCCCAAAAAATAGGCTCTCTTGTCTCTCTGTCCCCTCATCACTGAAAATAAAAAATAAAACAATGCCAAGGGTTCTGAATAATATATGCAGTATGATCCAAAGCATTAGCAAATTAATTAGAGTATTTTAAAGCAAAAATCATTATAGTTTTCTTCAATCCAAGTGCATGGGACACAACGTCTTCCATTGTGGAAGCGAAAAAACATGCCACATGATTCACGTTCATCTTCTACTTTTTTTCTGGAGGGCTAACAATATTCCCAAGTGCTGTTATGGATGGCTTGCGCAAATAAAGCATTGGGCTTGTTCCACGATGTACCGCACTCGAGAAAAATAAAAGTGATTTTTGCTTCAACAATGAGAGAGATACAACACTCCAACATCGCACCACGATTAAAGAAATTAGAAAGCAATCACTTTCGCTTTAATAAAAGTGACCTTTGCTTTCACTTTTCTAGATTGAAAAGATGCCAACACCCAAAAGAGATTTTTGTTGTGAAAAGCGGTTTTCCTCCTCAAAAAGGAGAGGGAAAAAAAAAGTTGGAACATGAGAGCTGGGTCATCGAAAGTTGTTTCATTTGAGACAACGATTTGATGTTTGTGTTCATCTTGATAGAGCAAAAATTATTAAACTAATACTTACCCCCAAAAAATTATTGAATGGATATAACTCTGCTTCCAGGCATTAAAAATTATTGAGTAGAATCTTTTTTTTTCTTTGCTCAGTTTTAATGTGTTTAAAGGGATCTACAACAAAAGATCTTGAAGAGTCACCCACCTCGATAATGTTCCCAGTGTTTCTCATGAGAAAAATGATGACTAAATTATCTAACAAACAATTGGAGAAGTCACAATTGGCTACTTTAATTAGTGCTCTCCGCCTATGAAGCTTTGACATTTCTGTTCTTAAGGAAAGGCGAACAAGAGGTCCAAAATCTTGTATATCGAATACAATCAAGTCCTAAATTCAATTAAGTCCCAAACCTTCTTCAAAAGTGCGATTGAATCTTTTTGATGAACAATATCTAAAATCATTTCATCTCACTCAAAAAGTGTTTATAAATTGCCATTTTCAACATAATTTTAGGATGTAATTGCATTTTTCAATAAAGGTAGAGGAATTAATTTAATCAGTTGAAAAGTAAAGCACTTAAATTGCATTGTTTGCTAAAGGTTTAGGACTTAATCGAAACAATTTAAAAGTTTAAGATTGAATTACATCCATATAAGATTTCGGACATTTAAGACTTGTAATGCAATTTTTTACCCTAAGGGAAACATCTCAGAGATATTAAGAAGTAACAGATGGAATAAAGTTATGCGTACGGTACATGAGAATTTTCCCTTTTTCCACTTCAACAAGAATATAAAGGGACTCCGCCCATACCTGCTTTCTCCATTAATTTTTGGTCCATGCACTTACGAAACTTGAAAATCATGTCGACCTCAGTGTTTCAAATTCTTCTGCTTCTGGTTTCCCTCACGTTACAAGCATCAGGTGCTGCACCTGGACTTGCGAAGCCTAACTGTCCTGATGCATGCGGGGACGTCCCCATTCCCTTCCCCTTCGGAATAGGAGCCGGGTGTTTCTTCGAGGAATGGTACCAGATCGTCTGCCAACAAAACAACACGGTTCCCATTCTGAAAAAGATTAAATTGCGAGTTCTCAACATTTCACTCCCTGATGAATACGTGGATGGTATGATTAACATTAGCCTTCCTGTAATTTACTCAAATGCAAGCTGCGGGGGTGACGGACGTGCTGCGGGGGTAAGCTTGAAAGGAAGTCAATTTGTCTTCTCCCAGACAAGGAATGTCTTTACATTGGTCGGTTGCAACACCCTGGCCACAGTGGATACCACAAATTCAGCTGTTGTCGGTTGCAGGTCGAGATGTGCTGGAACCAACACCAGCATTAGCAGGAATGGTGATTGTTCCGGGAGGGATGGCTGCTGCCAGACTATGCTCCCTCGTAACCTTCAGGGCTTTAGTGTGGATTTCAAAGAAGAAGGTGGACATGAGGGGTGCAAGTACGCTTTCTTGAGGTCTGACTTTACAAGCTTATATGATTTGAAAGTGAACAAGACGGTTCCAGTGGTGCTGGAATGGGGGATTGCGAACGATACTAACTATGGACGCGAGCTTACCAGGCAGTCAGAGACTTCTTATCCTTCCATATGTCGCGCACACAGCGTTGACAACAGTGAAATGCTATTTACACAGTGCTATTGCACACGGGAGTATGGTGGTAACCCATATCTTATGGATGGATGCGAAGGTAACCCATTCCATGCTATCACGTTCCGTATTTTTTATTTCGATATATAATAGGGAATGTGCTTTCACATTCCGTATTTAGGGGCCTCATGCAGTGAAGTGGTTTGTTCATTTCTAGATTTTTCTGAGAAGAACGCATTCACACTGTATAATGATTGTATACATGCTTTTCTACCTTCTTTTTGTTAGTTTTTCCGCCCAAGATTACACAAAGTGAACGCACTTTCAAACAAAATTGATCAAATTACATTGATAATAATTTACTGGAATTACAGGGGAACAGGACAGTCCTTTAGTTACAAGCACAATATTTTAGTCATGGAATTAACAATTTATGAGGAAATGTGACCTACTATTTTCCGTAATTTTACTCAAGGAGATCGGTTTTGCTGTTAATATATTTGCTTCTGGTTTCACAACCATCAGGAGCTGCACCTGAACCATCAGGAGCTGCACCACCTCCAAGCGATTACTGTGCTGAAACATGCGGGAACGTCACCATTCCCTTCCCCTTCGGAATACGAGCCAAGTGTTTCTTGGATGACTGGTACCAGATCGTCTGCCAACAAAACAACGCGGTTCCCATTCTGAAGAAGATTGGATTGCGAGTTCTCAACATTTCACTCCCTAATGAAGACGTGAATGGCATGATTAAAGTTAGTCTTCCTGTAATTTACTCAAATGCAAGCTGCGGGGGTGACGAACGTGGTACAATGGTAAGCTTAAAAGGAAGTCAATTTGTCTTCTCCCAGAAATGGAACATCTTTACAGTAGTCGGTTGCGACACTCTAGTGACAGGGAATAGTACAGAATCAGCTGTTTTCGGATGCCGGTCGAAATGTGCCAGAACCAACTTCACCATTAGCAAGGATAGTGCTTGTTCCGGGAGGGACGGATGCTGCCAGAGTTTGCTCCCCTTGAACCTGCAGGGCTTTGGTGTGGATTTCAAAGAAGAAGGTGGACATGGGGGGTGCAAGTACGCTTTCTTGAGGTCTGATTTTACAGGTGCTTATGATTTGAGATGGAGTGATAAGGTTCCAGTGGTGTTGGAATGGGGGATTGCAAACAATACCAATTATGCACTTGAGCTTATCCGGCAAGAATACGATGATGAATCTTTCTACTGTTCAAATTCGGGCGGTAGAGCAAGCCGAAGTATATATGATAGATATGGAAGCTACAGCGTCGACAGTGGCGAAATGCTATTTATGGAGTGCCGTTGCACTGAGGGGTATCGTGGTAACGCCTATCTTAATGGAGGATGCAAAGGTAACATATTTCATGCTCTTATTTAAGTGCACCATACAGCGAAGTGGCTTGTTCATTCCCAGATTTTTCTTTGGAAAGAATTCATTCACGCTGTTTAATGATCACATATATGATTTTATTTTTATTTTTTTTGCCTAAGAATGCACAAAGCGAATGCACTTTTAAACAAAATTGAACTTATTATATTGATAAAAAAAAATTACTGGAAATAAAGGGGAACAGGACAATCCTTTTGTTACAAGCACAATATTTTAGCCCTGAAATTAGCGATTTATGAGGAAATCTGACCTACTAGCCTCCTTTATTTTACTCAAGGAGAAGGGTTTTGCTGCTAATATATTTACGATATCATTTGTCATCAGATATTGACGAATGTGAAGATTCAAATAGGTGTTCCGGGACTTGTGTGAACGAACCGGGCTCCTTTCGCTGCATCGGTGGTAGAACCAAGTTCATTCTTATTGGTAAGCAAATCTTTTAACCTAGAATTTTGGACCGCTCCATGCTGGAGTATCGCTAGAAAAAGAACAGCATAGCATAAATTATGTTCAGAAAAGGTACATAAATAAGATTTACCTTACCATTCATTCTAACGTGATTGTCCATTTGCTTGGTGATAATTATAGATAAGTTTCCATCAATAGTATCTATCAAAATAACCTCAAAACTTTCTTCGTGCACTAATACTTATATTTGATAGCTAAGACAACACTTAGAACTTTTCTAATGTTGCCGCTTCAGATCTATCAAAAGATAACCAAGGTTGCTACTTACTCTTGTTTTGAATTGGAATTATTACAATCATAATCAAAATGAATTCTCGTAGGAATATTTTCATTTTCATCAATGGTTTTCTAATTTCCTCCTAAGGGAGGTCAATTGTACAGTCTACATGTATGTGTAAAAATATCAGCTGATGGAACTTAGCAGGAGACAAATTAATTATTCAAGGTTGTTAAGAAAAATCCACATGAAAGGAGCTCAGGTTAATCACTCTTATATGATTTCCTCTTAATCAGATTCACAAAAAAAAAAATTATGATAAGACTTTATAGATACAAGAAGAGTGCATTTTTTTGGACTTTTGCCCCTTAATTTTTTGTAATGCAGGGATTGGGGCAGGCCTTGGGGCAGTACTTTTGTGTCTTGTCTTATGGGGGCTGTACAAATACATCAAGAAGAGAAAAGAAATCAAGCTCAAAGAGAAGTACTTCAAACGTAACGGCGGTCTTTTGCTGGAAAGTGAGCTATCTTCAGCCAAAGGCCATGTCGAGAAAAACAGATTGTTCAACTCGAAGGATCTAGAGAAGGCTACTGACAATTTCAATAAGGATAGAATACTTGGGCAAGGTGCACAGGGTACTGTTTACAAAGGAATGTTAACAGATGGAAAAATAGTTGCTATTAAGAAATCGAAAGCAATAGACGAGGGCAAAGTTGAACAATTTATAAATGAAGTCCTCATTCTCTCACAAATCAACCATAGAAATATCGTTAAGCTATTGGGGTGTTGCTTGGAGACAGAAGTCCCACTTTTAGTATACGAGTTTATACCAAATGGGACTCTATACCAATATTTGCATAACTCAAATGAGGAGTTTCATGTATCATGCGACACACGCCTACGAATTGCAGCTGAAATTGCAGGAGCATTATTCTACTTGCACTCGGCAGCCTCGATTCCCATTTATCATCGAGACATCAAGTCCACCAATATACTCTTGGATGAGAAATATCAGGCAAAAGTGGCAGATTTCGGTACTTCCAAGTCTGTTTCCCTCGATCAAACTCATATAACCACCTTGGTGCAAGGGACTTTTGGCTACCTAGATCCCGAGTATTTCCAAACAAGTCAATTTACAGACAAAAGCGATGTGTATAGCTTCGGAGTTGTTCTTGTTGAACTCTTAACGGGACAAAAGCCAATCTCGTCGTTGAGGGAACAAGAAGGTAGAAACCTTGCAACCTATTTCATAATTTCAATGGAAGAAAATCGGTTGTTCGACATTGTAGATGCTCAAGTTTTGAAAGAAGGTAACAAGGAAGAGATTGCATCAGTTGCTAACCTTGCAAAAAGATGCTTGAACTTGAATGGGAGGAACCGGCCTACAATGAAAGAAGTGGCAATGGAGTTAGAGGGGATGAGAAAGCTCCCAAATCCTTTGGGTATTCAGCAAAATCAAGAGGACCGGGAGGCAGCTGAATCTTATGCTGCTGCATGTAAGTCCAACAAGTCAAACATCGACGCCGATGTCACTACATTTTCGGATGTGCAGCCATTCTTACCTAGTGAGACGTGGTGAAGATCTATTTTGCCTCTTACACTTGTGAGTTATATTGCTGCATTTGTCATGGAAATCAGTCTTCAGAGCAAAAGAAGGAGAAGAAAGAAAGGAGGAAAGCTTGTTAATTTACTAATAAGAGGATTTTTGTTAGTTATGTATTGGTAATGAACTTATTCTCGGTGTTTGGGATCAATAAACTGTTAAGCCAATCCCAAGTTTATTCTAGTTCTATAATTAGCATAATGCCGTGATTTCAGCTCATCTTGAGATCTTTGAATACTTGTTGTCAATTTGGTTGTTGCAAAACTTACATCAGTCATGCAGTGGACCAACCTTTGTGATTCAATTAGATTTGTACTTGCTGGGAAGGAAAAACAAGAAAGACGTTTCCCTTCTGGAAAAGAAGGCGAACTTGCATCTGCCTTCCCCACCCGGCTCTTCCCTGAAGATCACACTAAATTGTTGATGGCATAGAGGGATTGTTGCCGGCTACCGATGCTCCGGCTGCTTAGATCCTCACTACGTGATGTATCAAACTCACCACCTGAATTACATAAATCAACATCAAAAAGCCCCACTAGTTGCAGAATTATCTCTCCCGATCCTAGCCAACCATACTTGTCAATTTTCAATGGCAAAAAAGGAAACAGTAAAAATCAATCGTGCATGGACCAACTCATATATAAGAGATATTTACTCCTCATTTTAAGCATAGAAGATGTTGGGTGCTCATTTTTCATATTTCCATTGATTTTGTCGCGATAGTAGTGTTTGATTAAATGCCCTTAAGGAACGTAAGTCATGTTGTTTGTAGAATAAAATCCATGGGGATCATAAATTGGTTTTATGTCTTCATTATTGATGTTGACATCCGAATTTTTGTAGATATCTTAAATATCCATTTATTTTGCAAAAATATAAAAATCTATAAAAAGATAAAAAAGCAAAAAAATAGAAATCATAAAAAGATGATGATGATGCTAATAATAATAATAATAATAATAATAATAATAATAAAGAAGTAATAGTAATAAAAAATGCATGAGAGTGAAAAAAAAATGAAAAAAATGAATGGGAAAAGTCAAGTGGGCTCGTGTAGCACGGCCCATTATTTTATTTCTTTTTGAGCCCACTCTTCTATTTTTCTTCTAGCCCATTATTTTAGCCCATCCGAAATTAAATAAAAGAGAGGCCCAGCCCATCATCCCTTTTCTCTCCTTTGCGCACACGTGCCCGCACACGAGGGAGGGGGTGAACCCAGCGGCAATGGCGCCAGTCCAGTGACTAGGGGTGTGCAAAATACCCGGGATCCGCCCGGACCGCCCGGAACCGGACCGGAACCGCCCGGAACCGGCGGGTCTTGAGGGAACCGGTCCGGTTCCCGGTTCCATGGGCAGATCCGCCCACCCGGACCGGACCGGAACCTTTTTAATATTAAAAAAAAATTACTAAGAGAAACCCTACATCTCATCTCACTCTCTAGGGAACCTTTACCTTTGGTCAAAGAAAATTTAACCATTTATGGTTATTTGCAAGTAGGAAATGGGATAATGTTGTATTCTATCTGTTCGTGTTTTTTTTAATCTACGAGATACATTTATAATTACAACAAATAAATATTTGTTCCATGTACTTAAATTTGATTTTTCTTTCTTTGGCTTGCTTTGATGTCACGTAATTGTTTTTTTTGTTGAAAACCAAAAAAATTTCGTGTCAAAATCGGTTCCATGGATCCACCCGGGAACCAGACCGGACCGGCGGTCCGGTTCCCGGGTGGATCCACACAACAAACGGGTGGATCCCGGTTCCAATTTTTTGGAACCGGTCCTTAGCGGGCGGTTCCCGATTCTAGGTCGGGAACCGCCCGCCCGGACCATGCACACCTCTACCAGTGACGCCAGCAGCAATGACGCCAGCAGAAGGAATATTCCAACTGTCGTCACTCGTCAGAGGAGTGGAGGAAGGAGGCAGCAAGAGGGGCGTGAGCAACGCAGAAAAAGAGGAGAGAAGGGCTCAACTCGTGGGGGGTTGGCTAGAGAAAAAATGTGATAAACATATTAGAAGTGTCAAAAGTTATATATGACGCTCACTTTAATATCAAAAGTTTTTGCCGGCTCTATTAAGTACTAAATCGGAAGAAAAATAATTATTTTAATGCCAATGGCGAGAAATTTTGGCGAAATTAATTAAGTGTCATTTATAATTAAAATTATAATATGACTTAGGCAAAAAATTTAAAAAAATCCAATCCACGTGCTATTTCCAGATGGTATGCTTGGCACTAAAGGGATCCTTTTTAAACAATGACTAATACTGAAATAATCACTTTAAATACAATTTGTCACTCGAATGATCACTTCTAATAAAATTAGGTACTTAAATGATCACTATTTACAACTTTTGGATAACATCGTTTAGGGACTATATGTTGACTAGGCACGTTGGCAAGCCATGTATGACTGAAAAATTAATAATATATAGACACGTCGGATTTCTGGCAATCCGGACTGGAGTTAGCACTTAAATGATCATTTTTTTCAAAAAAATTTGTACTTAAGTAATTCGAAAAAATCTTTAGCATTAAATGAGTGTCGTACACAATTTTTTGCACTTTTAGTATCATTACCCCGAGAAAAAATAAACACAAGAGAGCCATTCTTTCAATGAAAAAGAAGAAAACGAGAGACAGGAAAGGCTGAGGAGACGACGTTTTTGGTTTTTCCCTAGAGTGACAAAAGCGAGGTTGCTGGAGCTCATTTCAAAGCTGATCAAAGGTCCATGCGGCATTGTCCTTCATCATTTCAATTTTTTGTCTAGGAAATTTCAAAAAAGTACCCAAAATGCCCTCATTATCTCAAATAAGGACCGAAGTGGACCTTATTTCAAATAAGAGCTTGAAATGACATTACTTTTCTCAAATAAGGACCTTAAGTGAATCTTTTTTAAATAAGAGCTTAAAGTGGCTATATTTATTTCAAATAAGTACTTGATTTTTTGGCGATCAACATTATTTTCATCATTTACCATTTTCCCTTTTTTTTTTTTTGTGCTTCTTCTTCCTCTCCGTCGACAGCTGATCAGCCAACCATTGGCGATGGCCACAAAGGGCTAGGCGAGGGTTATCCTTGCCCAATTCGACAAGGGCCACCCATGCTAACCATAGGTAAGGGACGGCCTCGTCTCAATGAGGTGACCCTCACCTTAGGGGAGGCAACCCCTCACTGCCATCCATGAGGTCAACCCTTGCCAACCATAGGTGGAGACTCCACAACCCTTGCTAGCGGTCGACAAGGGTCGTCAAGCCCTCGCTAACCCCAAGCGAGGTTGATACTCACTAGATTTGGCGAGGGTGGCTGGTGTGGGCTTACAGGCCCTCACTCACTATCAGTGAGTGCTTGTAGGCCCTCGCCAATCCTTCCTAGTAGCCGGCGAAGGTGGCCGAGCCCTCGTCTGCCCTTCCCAGCAACTAGTGAGGTTAATGTCAAAAAAAAAGGAAAAAGAAAAAATTTGGCCAAAAATGCTCTTGACCGATCGAAAAATTTAGCTGGTTGACGATTGGTGAGGTCAAGCCCTTATTTGAAATAATCATGGTTATTTGAGGGCCTTATTTGAAACAACCAAAGTCACTTTAGTCCAATATTTAAAAGAAGATTCAGTTTGGGTATTTTTTTGAAAAAAATGATGACACTTTAGATTTTTTTTGGAATTTTCCCTTTTTCTTCTGCAGCCGTGGAATGGCTTTAGCCTAAACTCTCTCGCCATCGGCGCATCGCCAATCGAGATCTTGACTCATCTAATATACCAATACCAAGTAAGATTCCCCTTTCCCGAACCCCAAAAAGAACCGCCTGGGTTGATTCATGCTCTCGGGAAAATCTTGTTAAACCGAAGTAATTTCATGTCGAGTTAAAATGCTTTGAACCTGGAATGCGAGTTCATTAATGAACACCAAATACTCGATGTATTTCTTAAATGAAACACAGAATGTTTGAGAACCCTGAAATCGAATGGAGAATTTCAAGTGACTCATGACAGACTGAGATGGGTTTAACATGAAAATGTGTTGATTCCAGCCTTTATGCATCATGTTTATTCCGTAGGTTGCAATAAATTTCGCTCTGGAATGCATGCTTAAAATCATCAACCGTTTGATAAAATGGCTAAGAGAATGCTGAGTATTGATTCATCATTGAATCCCGAGATAGATCCGTTCATGTTTTCTTCTAGGTTGGTTGAATCTGCTTTGATATTCTTTTTTTCTCTGTCTGGCTATGTGATTCTACGGGAACGATCGATCACCAGCGGGCGAGCCGAGAGTCCCCCCTTTGGCCGAAGCTCTCACTCCACATCGGTGAATCCCGCTGTCCAGGGCTATTCTAGTTAGGCCATTCTCTCCATATTCGTGTATTTATGTTCGCTTGTATTTCTGATTTGCTGATTTTAGAACCCATGTTTCGCTTAGTTTTTGTTTCGGTGAATTTGTTTTGGGTCGCCGGAGTAGACGGCCGGTGATGGGCCAGCGGCGGTTAGGGGTAGACGATAGGTCGGTGAGTGGTGGCCTGAGTGGACGACCATGGAGGGTAAGGGCTCAACTGCGGCCTGAGGTTTGGTTGAGGTCCCCTGGTTCGATGAAGATGAATTTGCAGGCGGTGAAGGAGATGTTCTCGGTCTGCGAAGAAGAATGAAGGTGCAGGAGAAGAAGACAAAATAGGGAAGAAGATAAAGGAATAAAAAGAATTAAAAAAGGAAAATCAATAAAAATCAAAAAATACATTAAAAAAATCCTTTTATAATCGACGCGGTTCGGATCCGGATAGTCAGTCGGATCAAGTAAACCCGGTCCAAACCCGTTGCCTAAATATAATGATAATAAAAAATATTAAAATTTCTAAAAAATTGTAAAAATCATTATAAATTTCAAAAAATTTTGAAAATATTAAAAAATTCGAGAACTTAAAAAAAAAATTTAAAAATCTGAAAATCCCTAAAAATTAATAAAATATTTGTAAGTTCATAAAAAATATATAAATCAGAAAAATCATTAAAACATTTTCAGATTAAGTTTTCAGCCTCTCTTATTATAGGATTGAAGATTGTGTCCAAGATGAGGTTGAAAGAATTGAACAAGGCCATAGAGCGCTTGAAGGAAGAGTCCCCCAGCAAAATCAAACAAGACTCTACTGCAAAAAGAAGGAAAGGTAAGGAGCTTGTACATGAACTTGCCAAGAAGAGAAGATCTCTTATCCTGCAGGATAAAGAGGATGAGGATGATCTTACTATCTTTGCCTTTGCCTTGAAGAATCTTCAGAGTTTTGTCAACTTTGAGCATCAACAGGACAAAGAAGAAAGAGAAAGAGGAGAAACTGAGCAAAGAAAAGAAGGAAGAGAAGACAGAGAAGGAATAGAGGAAAGAGAAGAAGCAAGAAGAGAAGCTGAAGAAGAAGAGGGTCAGGATTACTCCCTTGAACCAACTTTTGCAATATCCTTATCTGAGGATTCAAAGAAGACAAGGAGCGGAACTGTAGGAGCTCAAACAGAAAAAGAACATCACTCTGGTGCTGAGATTTAGAAGGAACAAGAAGAAAAATTCCTTTCTTCACCTATAGCCACAGAAACATGAGGAGTTTGTGAGAAAATAGGTACTTCTTCTACTCTCATTTTTACAAACGATGATGTTAGTAGATCTCTTATTGATCAAAAGGATGTCTATGTTTCACATTTTCCTGAAGCTGACATTGAGGAATCCTCTCCAAGTCAAGTTGTTCGACAAGTTGATGTTCCCTCAATTCTCAACATTCCTCAAATTCATTTCGTTGAAGCTAGTGCACAAACTGAACCAACTACTGATTATCCAAGGATGATGGAACTCCTTTTGGAGGTGAAAGCCCAGCAATACGCTATGGAGTATGAGATACATCATGCTGCCCTCAAATTGTCTTATGAATTTCACACTGGGAAGGTACAGTCTTTGGACACACAAGTACGGACTCTGAATCAGCAAGTTTCTCAATCTGTGGTCAAGAATGATGAAAATGCTCAGATGTTGAAGACTGTTTAGACTGCAGTTCATAATGTTTCTCTCCAGTGCTAGAAGATTGAGGAGGTAGTCCAGTCGATGGGAGATTTTCAGCTCGTTCGAATTTCGAAACAAACCTGATTTCATTTGTCTTTTATATATTTTTGACTTTCTCCACTTTTTGCTATTGACAAAAAGGGGGAGAAAGTGCAAATTTGACTTGTTTGACTTATTTGACTTATTTAACTTGTTTGACTTATTTGACTTGTTTGACTTTAAATTTTGTTGAACTTTTGTTGAACCTTTATTCCGTTATTCTATTTAACCTTAGTAGGCAACTTACTTTTGTGGTAATGATTATGGATGGATAGTTGTTTAAGTCTTGATGTTTGTCTTATCTTATATGGTTGCAAAATCGATGATGTTCAGATCCTAATCAACCTATTTTTATAAGATATCATGTACCGCTTAAGAGTTATTTTGCAGGTCAATAGTTCTTAAATCTGCAGAAAAGTTTTGTCACCATAAAAAATGGGGGAGATTATTGGAGAAAACTCCTTAATGTTTTAAAGTTGACAAAACTTATCCAAAGTCTATTCTAAAGAATTCTAGACTTTAGTGTCAAAGTCTGAAGACCGCCAGACTTTAGGTTCAAAGTCTGCCCACACTGATAAATTCCAAACTGAACGATACTGAAGAATGAAGACTTTTCCAAGCACAAGATTATCTTTATTTCTTCAAGGGTTCAGTTCGTATGGCTTTTGGATGGCTTTTTGGTTGGATATAGCACATACATGATTGACTATCTTTTTTGGAATCAATTTTGATATTCAAATATTTTGGAAGGCAAGTAAACTTGAAAAGTACCTACTTATGAAAATCAAGATCTTGATTGTATGGGTGAACAGGATTGACGGGCTTTGATCACAATCATCAAACGACTCGAGATTTCCTTGATTGATTCTGTCCAATGGATTGATTGGAAGAATTTCTTTGGAAAGTGCCAATGGTCAAGACGGCATGAAGGAGTATTTAAAAGAGACATCTCTAGTCATTCAAAAAGTGTGTGAAAGAAAATTTTTAAAGTCTGAAACTTCCTAGTTCCTTGCTATTTCATTCACTAAGCTCAAATTTGTAATCAAAAGAGAAAAAAAAAACTTATAGTGTGACTTCATGAAAGAAAAGCAGACTCTTCATTGTGAAGTTGAGATCACCAAGCTGTAAAATCTCTTTTGTTTCTTAGTGGAATCCAGCCAATGGGCTGTCAGCGTGGGAGAGTGGACGTAGGCTTGATCTAAGCCGAACCACTATAAACTTTGTGTTCTTATTCTCTTCCATGAACTCCTTTATTTTGTTCGTAGTTTTATCTAATTACTAAAGTCTAAACTCATTCAAAGCTTGTCATTTTCTAAAAGCAAAATACTTCTACTGAACTTTGCAAAAATTTTACTTTACACCTATTCACCCTCTCTAGGTGTTGTTACTAGCCCTTTCATTTAGGAATTCCCTCAGATTGGGAGGCATTGAAGAAAGAGAGGGTCGCTTGGACTCTTGCTAGGGTCAATACGAAATTAGAAAGTTGGAAGAAGAATCTATTGTCAAAAGCTAGGAAGGAAATATTGATAAAGGCATTGGTGCAGGCATTTCCTAAATTTGCAATGTCTATCTTTAAAATCCAAATTTCAATTTACAAAGCCATTAAGAAGAGAATAGCCAATTTTTGGTGGATAAATTGCAACAAATCATCCGACTTGCATTGGAAAAAATGAGAAGTTTTAAAGCTTAGGAAGGATGAAGCGAGCCTTGGTTTCAAAGTTCTACTGGCATTTAATAAAGCTATGCTATGGAAACAAGCATGATGAATTCCTCAACATCCTGAAACTCTTTAGAGTCAAGTTATTAAGGCATTATACTATCCACAACATGATTTTTGGTAAGCTGGATGAGGATCCCATCCTTCGTGGGGTTGGCAAAGCCTCATAGTTGGAAGAGATGCCATACCCCCTCAAGTTATGTGGGTGGTTAGGAATGGTAAGAAAATTTCTATTAGAGAAGATAAATGACTAAAAAAAATGACATATTGGTGGCCCGACGACAAGTAATGAGCCAGTTCAAGTGGCTAATCTAATGGACATTGAAGTGGCAAAATGGGATGAATCCTTACTTAAAAAACTATGTTTAACAAACATATAATAATGGAAATCCTTGCCATTCCTATCGGACTACCGACTACAAAGAATAAATTAGTCTAAACCAACAACAAATCAAGGACATACACGGTAAAAAGTGGATATTTCAATAACATAATTTCAACAACCAGTGCCCTCACAATAACAACATCATCTTCCTACCAAGCCAAACCAGATTTGTGGAAATATATATGGAAAGCAGGAACTGTTATTTATTTTTTGTGATCCCACATTTTATACCTAAATTTTCTCCTAAAAGTTGCGACTATTCGACATGAAGTTTTCCACGCTTCGTACCCTTTCGTTGACAACCGCCCGTCTTGATGGGAGACGATATATATAAGGAACGTACGTTCATTTCTGACGGGTGATCAAGGTCTAACACAAAATCCTCACATTTAGAATACACCATCAGTACGTGAGGAAATTTGGTTAGTAGAGTGCGCCCATTACTCTCTTGATTTTTTCAGGAGATTCGACGAACGTGAATGCAAACAATGGCTGGAGGTTTGTCTACAATTGATCCTTGCTTCCGCATATTAATATTTTTATGTCTTACATTTGGTATCAGAGCGTGTTTATTGCATCTGCCTTGTTTTTTCAAATTTTTTGGTATATTTTTTGGGCATTTTAGACATGAACAGTAACTTTGAAGTTTTGAGGCCAAGAGAGATTCGTCGATTCCGGGCAAAATCCGCACGACCCACCCTTTGATTTCGGACCCATACGGTCACACCGCCATGAGGAACGTTAGCCATGAGTTTTTCCGGTATATTGGTGTTCACCAGAGGCTAATCGGGCGGCGGAAGTCTCTGTGGTTGAGGTTTTGTGTTTTTGGGAATTTTCTTGTGATTTTGGGGCTAATTTTTGCTCATTTTCGCCGAAACTTGGACCCATGTGATCGTGCCGGCGTGTTCTTCAAAACCCATTATTTATTTTTGTATGAAATGGGCTGCCGGAGAAGAAACCATGGTGAAATCGCGGCTGAAAATGGCAAAAAACCGGCGGAAATGCTTCTGTTCGCGCGAGGAAGAAGGCGCGTGGAGCCCACGCGCGCGTTGCGGTTGCAGGCGCGTGGATTCCACGCGCTCTCACACGCGCGGCAACCGTTGCGCCCGTGGGATCCACGCGCGCAGCAGTTGCCAGGCGCGTGCAACGCACGCGCCTACGCGTTGAACCGCGCGCGTGCGAGGCACGCGCCTGCGCGCTGAACCGTGCGCGTGCGGGTCACGCGCCCACGCGGAATTTTGGCGCATGCGAGGCACGTGCCTGTCGTCCCCTCTTCCGCGTCTCCTTTTTAAACTTTTGCCCCAATTTTTAAAATTTTTTTCTTTTGCAATTATACCCTTGGCCAATTTATTTATTTACTGTTCTGCCCTTCATGTATTTATTTATTATGTCATTTCATGCATTTTTATGAATATTTTATGCATGAAATTAAATGTCTAATGATCCATATATTTAATTAATTAGGAGTGACCACAGCATCTTTAATTAATTGAATTATATATTAAAAGCCTCCGGATCATATTTAGAAATGGACATTGATTGTAATTAATTATATTAATATGATGAATTTTATCCCACAGGAATTTTCATTATATTAATATGATTAATTAGGATGAAACATCATATTATTTTTCTTAATTTACCCACAGGGATTAAGAAAAGGCATATAATATGGTAGTTTCTTCATGAAGTAATTATGAATCTATTTAAATTAAAAACTTAGCCCACATGTAGTTTTTATGTTATGTGATTCATATTGTGATATGTTTACATTGGTAAAACATGATTTATTTATATTTGCCTCAAATTTTGTGACATAAGCATGATTATTTGATATGCAGTTTCGCAACCTGTGAATTTCTCTGAATTTAAGTTTGATGTTCCCGTACTGAATGGTGAGAACTATAAAATTTGGAAGGAATCAGTTCTTCTTCAATTGGGGTGGATGGACATTGACTATGCTATAAGGAAAGACGAACCACCTGCTCCTACTGATTCGAGCACTCCAGCTGAGATAACTCTTTATAACCAATGGGAGCGGTCCAACCGCGTTTGTGCCATGTTTATAAGAGCTAAGATATCTCCTAGTATTCGTGGTTCAGTTTCTCAGCATAGCAATGCTAAGGCTTTATTGGAGGCTATAGATGCGCAGTTGGAAAGTTCTGAGAAGGCGCATGCCATGACCCTGATTATGAAGTTTTCATCATTGAAGCTCACTAGTGTTAGAGGTGTGCGTGAGCACATCATGCAAATGAGGAACATTGCGGCTCAGCTTAAGAACCTTGAGGTTGAGATATCTGAATCCTTCCTTGTGTATTATATTTTGAACACTCTCCCACAACAGTATGCACCTTTCAAGATCTCTTATAACACACATAAGAATAAATGGTCTATTAATGAACTCATGACCATGTGTGTTCAAGAGCAAGAAAGACTGGTTATGGAATTGGGAGAAAGTGCTCATTTAGCAACACAAGGAAAGAATAAGGGCTATGGCAAGCATAAGGGAAAAGGTAAAATACCTCCCCAAGCTGACATTAAGAAAGAATCCAAGTGTTTCTTCTATAGACAGAAGGGGCATATAAGGAAGGATTGTGTCAAATTTAAGGCCTGGCTCAAGAAGAAAGGTAATACAATCTCTTGTGTTTGTTATGAATCTAATATGACTGATGTAAGTCACAACACTTGGTGGATTGATTCTGGATCTACAATCCATATTTCAAATTCCTTGCAGGGTTTTCAAAACCACCGGAAGCCAGTGGGAAGTGAACAAAGCATCTATTCAGGAAACAAGATGCGTTCGCATGTGGAAGCTATTGGGACATATAGACTAGTTCTCAATAGTGGTTTTGTTTTAGATTTGGAAAAGACCTTTTATGTTCCTAGTTTTTCTAGAAACTTAATTTTAGTTTCAAGACTTGTACCTTTGCGATACTCTTTTAACTTTTCAGATTCAAACTTCTGTTTATCATTTAAATCTGAAATTGTCGGGAGTGGTATTTTGTCTGATGGTCTTTTTCGAATTAATTTACAAGACAATGCCTATTATGATGCGATGCATGTTCATGATAAAGCTGGTATGAAATGATGTGTTGTGAAAGAACATTCTTCTATGTTGTGGCACCGGAGATTGGGACATATCTCCATAGAAAGAATTAAGCGATTAGTAAATGATGGAGTACTTGGTACATTAGATTTTACTGATTGTGATACTTGTGTGAACTGCATAAAGGAAAAGCAGACTAACAAGTCAAAGAAATGTGCCAAGAGGAGTACAGAAATATTAGAAATCATACATACGGATATTTGTAGTCTGGATATGGACTCATGTGGTCAGAAATACTTCATCTCCTTTATAGATGATTATTCACGTTATATGTATCTCTACTTGATTCATTATAAATATGAAGCATTAGATGCCTTTAAAGTATTTAAGGCGGAAGTAGAGAAACAATGCAATAAGCAAATTAAGATCGTGAGATCAGATAGAGGTGGAGAATTCTATGGTAGATACACTGAAGATGGACAAGCACCTAGTCCATTTGCAAGATTTCTTCAAGAGCATGGGATAGTTGCCCAATATACTATGCCTGGTTCTCCGGACCAAAATGGTGTAGCGGAAAGAAGAAATCGGACATTATTAGACATGGTGCATAGTATGCTTAGTAGCTCCAAACTTCCTAAATTCTTATGGACTGAAGCACTTAAGACGGCAGTGTACATATTAAACCGAGTTCCGACCAAGGCTGTCCCAAAGACACCTTTTGAGTTATTTAAGGGTTGGAAACCGAGTTTGCATCATGTGCGCGTTTTGGGATGCCCGTCTGAGGTGAGAATTTATAATCCACAAGAAAAGAAGTTGGACCCAAGAACCATAAGTGGGTATTTCATTGGATATGCCGAAAGGTCAAAGAGATATAGGTTTTATTGTCCATCTCACACTACTAGGATTGTGGAATCAAGAAATGCTAAATTTCTTGAAAATGACTTGATCAGTGGGAGCGATCGACCAAGGGATCATGTTCCTAAGGAAGATCATTCAGACACTCAACTTTCCACCTCAAGTTTAAGATTGGTTGTTGCTCATAATGCCCCTTCAATTCAGCCGGCTATTGAACAACCAATTGTTGAAGTTCCACAACCTGCTGATATTGATCCAGTAAATCTAGTTGTTCAGCAATTACCAGAAACTGTTGAACAACCAGTTGAGCAACATGCTCCTCAAGAGAATGTTGATCCAACATTGAGAAGATCTGCTAGAACAAGGAAATCGGCTATTCCTAGTGATTATATTGTGTATTTATAAGAGTCTGACTACAATATTGGAGCTGATAATGATCCTGAAACGTTTTCACAAGCCATGGATAGTGATAAATCCAATTTGTGGTACAATGCCATGAAAGAAGAGATGAGTTCTATGGCATCTAACAAAGTCTGGGATTTGGTTGAGTTACCTAATGATGCGAAGGCCATTGGTTGTAAATGGGTCTTCAAAACTAAGAAAGATTCATTGGGTAACATTGAAAGATATAAAGCTAGACTTGTTGCCAAAGGATTCACTCAAAAGGAAGGAATCGATTATACTGAGACTTTTTCTCCTGTATCTAAGAAAGATTCTCTTCGTATTGTTTTGGCATTGGTTGCCCATTTTGATATGGAATTACATCAGATGGATGTGAAAACGGCGTTCCTCAATGGAGAACTAGAGGAGGAGGTTTACATGAAACAACCTGAAGGATTCTCCTCTAGTAAAGGTGAGCATTTGGTGTGCAAGCTTAAGAAATCTATATATGGCTTGAAACAAGCATCTCGCCAATGGTACTTAAGGTTTCATGATGTTATCTCTTCATTTGGTTTTATAGAGAATGTCATGGATCAATGTATATACCAGAAGGTTAGTGAGAGAAAAATTTGTTTCCTTGTGCTGTATGTGGATGATATACTACTTGCAACCAATGATAAGGGGTTGCTACATGAGGTGAAACAATTCCTCTCTAGGAGTTTTGACATGAAGGATATGGGTGAGGCATCTTATGTCATTGGCATTAAGATCCATAGAGATAGATCTCGAGGAATTTTAGGACTATCTCAAGAAACCTATATCAATAAGGTCCTAGAGAGATTTCGGATGAAAGATTGTTCACCGAGTATAGCACCCATTGTGAAGGGTGACAGGCTCAATTTGAACCAATGCCCGAAGAACGATCTAGAAAGGGAACAAATGTGCAACATTCCATATGCTTCTGCTGTTGGAAGCTTGATGTATGCTCAGGTTTGCACTCGACCTGACATCGCTTTTGCTGTGGGAATGTTGGGAAGATATCAGAGTAATCCAGGTTTAGACCACTGGAGAGTTGCAAAGAAAGTGTTGAGATACCTTCAAGGTACCAAAGACTATATGCTTATGTATAGACGGACTGACAACCTGGAAGTGGTCGGTTATTCGGATGCGGACTTCGCGGGTTGCATTGATTCACGAAAATCAACATCTGGATATATTTTCATGTTAGCTGGCGGAGCCGTGTCATGGAGAAGTGCCAAGCATACTTTGACTGCTACTTCCACTATGGAGGCTGAGTTCGTTTCTTGTTTTGAGGCTACCTCGCATGGTGTATGGTTGGAGAGTTTCATTGCTAGGCTTAGAATTGTTGATTCTATTTCTAGGCCATTAAGAATATATTGTGACAATTTAGCTGCAATTTTTATGGCTAAAAATGCCAAAAGTGGCAGTCAAAGTAAGCATATCGACATTAAGTATTTAGCCATAAGGGAGCGTGTTAAGGAGAATAAAGTGGTCATTGAACACGTTAGCACTGAATTGATGATAGCTGATCATTTAACTAAAGGCATGCCACCGATGAAGTATAAGGATCATGTAAGTAGTATGGGAATAGGTCCCATTATGTGATTTGTCGACATATGAACAATTTTGTTGTATGGAACTCTTATTTAGTTGTAATGTTGATTCTCAATTTTTGTGTACACATTTTGTTGTTTATGAGAATAACATTTATCCTTGGTTCTGGAATAAACATGAGGTTTATTCATTAAGATATGTTGTCACATATAGGCTGACATTAAAGAAATAAGATGCATTGTGATACATGGAAGGTATTACTCACTCTTAGAGGACATGTCACCATGATCCATGTGTTTTGTTTCTTTTCTTTAAGCATAAAGTTTTCGTGGAATTAGTTGAATGATTCGTATGATGAAAATGATGGGATCAAGTGGGAGAATGTTATTTATTTTTTGTGATCCCACATTTTATACCCAAATTTTCTCCTAAAAGTTGCGACTATTCGACATGAAGTTTTCCACGCTTCGTACCCTTTCGTTGACAACCGCCCGTCTTGATGGGAGACGATATATATATAAGGAACATACGTTCATTTCTGACGGGTGATCAAGGTCTAACACAAAATGCTCACATTTAGAATACACCATCAGTACGTGAGGAAATTTGGTTAGTAGAGTGCGCCCATTACTTTCTTGATTTTTTCAGGAGATTCGACGAACGTGAATGCAAACAATGGCTGGAGGTTTGTCTACAATTGATCCTTGCTTCCGCATATTAATATTTTTATGTCTTACAGGAACAACCCCCAAAGTTAAAATCTTCCTATGGAATGCATGCCATAATCTCTACCTACTTTCAATAACCTGTACTAAAGAAAGATTGTACCTGAACTGGTGTGTCCGATTTGCAAACAAGAACTGGAAATGGTAGAACATACCCTATTGCTTTGTCCTTGGACATCCCAACTACGGCGTGAAGACCCCCTACAAATTAATATCACAAGAACGGGTTTAACTCGGTTTGAAGAGTGGTTAATTAAATTGAGAGAAGACCCGTGAAACTCACCTTGGTTCGACCTAGTTGCAACGACCCTGTAGTGCATCTCGAAGGACCGGAACAACGCCATCTTCAGGAAGATGCCTTTGATGCCACAGCAAACGAAAGACAGAGCCATGACTTTATATGAGAAAAAAAGATATGCAGATCTAACCCAAAAATGGCGAGAACCGAACCCTGGATTGTTGAAGGTAAATATTAATGCAGCGTTCATTGGCACCTCCAACGAACCATCCACAGCCATGATGAACAGAGGGGCGACCAAAGGAGTGAACAGGGTGGCCATAGCTTGCATCGTCCGAGACTCCTGCGGCACGCTACTGGATGAATTCTTCTGATCGGTGGACATCGGATCGCCTGAGCAAGCAGAAGCCTTAGCATTGGTTAAAACCTTAGTCTTTCTCCTACCCAGATCTACTTTAAGTTTGCAACTTGAGTCAGACTGTTCTATACTTCTGCGAAGTGTGACTTCCTCCGCACTACTAAATTGGAAAGTATAACCCCTGGTGGGCCAAGGAGCTAATGAGCAAATTTTCAAGCCTCACGTTAGCCCATTGCAGCCGAGAAACAAATATCATCGTGGATTGACTAGCCAAAGTCCAAAGGTCAAATACTCTACCTAGTAATTGGGTCAAACCCCACCCCCCCCCCCCCCCCGGTCTACTCTTTTTGATTTGTTATGCTCTGAAGCTCTTGATGTATTTTCAGCAAATTTTGTTGAAGTAATTAATGTCACTCGTATTTTTGATTAAAAAAAAAGTTATTTTGCATATATTTCCTTGAACTGGAACCTACATATGGAATAAATATAACTACCTTCAAATAAATTCCTAATATTAGTCTTGTCGTGTATTATCTATTCAAGGATTTATAACCTTTTCTTGTCCTAACACAACTTTTAACCTCATAATAGTCACTTTCATGGGTTACGGGACTTGGTGATAATCAGATGTTACAAGACTAATGCTAATTATTGTTTGTTTATGACTTGTTATATTTAATACTCGAAATTCCCTAAAATTAGATAATGGCAGATAAAAAGTAAGGAGTGGATATTAGTCCTTTCCAATAAAATATACTTTTGATGGCAATTCTGTAAAAATTTACAACTGTGCAGAGTAAAAAAGTGATAAAAAGATCAATGGCTAAAGATTGGCCTCATTTATCCCAGCTGCAAAAGTCCGAAGCTTTTCTTTGTCCCTTGTTTATTGAGAAAAGCCCGGTGCAAACCCTAATTGTTCTTTGAATTCGCAAACTCATGTCATGATCTACTGAGGCTCCACCAAAAGCTTCATAGCCTCCACGTCATTATGCTTATCCCACAGATCAAGAATGGTGTCACCATTTTCAACCCTACCACGTGTTGCGCTCGGTCTTGCCCAAGCCAGCTCCGTGAAATGTCAGATCGACCTTTCCACAGCCGCAATATGAAAAGGATTTCCACCGTACGGGTCCCCTGCAGCTCATGTCCGCCTCAATACTCAAAACATTTTCTTCACAGTTTGTGAGTACCCTTTAACCGCTCTTTAGCAAGTTCAGGTTATCAAGAATCGCGTCGAGAATCTCATGTGTCCGAGCATCTCTGCCATCTACAGAGGAGTCTCGCCACAATAAGAAAAAGACCCCCACCATGAACCAATCGAGAATAATTATCCCTTAGCAAGGCCAGCAAGGAAGCTGTATCTCCTTTAACCTCCTATTTATAAAGTCACCTCTCCATTTTCGATCTGGAGACAAACCTTAGCTTCATTACAAGACTAATATATCTTGCTATTAAATGACAGTGAAAGTCAACTCTTGATTTCGAAATTAAATATCAGCTCCCCTTATAAAAATGATTATTCTATTGACATTGGAAATTCATCAAATTTGTTGAACACTAAAAGTTATTATTAACCGCTGGAATTCGCCCCAGTGACCACCCTTTCAACATGGAAAGGGGAGGTGAGGGATTCAAATCCCCACCTTCTCAGGGGGGATGGGGTGGGGACGCATAAGTTTCAGGAGTGGGTTTCAACTCTCATGCCTCGCAAGAGGCAGGGCAAAAGTCTAAGAGTGAGTGTAGAGTAGGATTAGAATAGGACTGGCCAAAAAGAAAAAAAAAACAGTAAAAGTCATTATTGATTAATGAGTTGCTACTCGTCGGGAAAAGTACAAAAAAAAAGTCATAAATCTATAGTATTTGTATCAATTTACTTGTAAACATTTCAATTGGACCACATTAAACCTAAACATTTTCACATTTGTACAAATTCAGTCCATCTTGTCAAATTTGGCCAGCTAGCGTTGACATGGATGCCAGCAAACTGATGAAAGATGCCGTGGTAATTTTTAAATATTTTTTTTCCTTTTTTGAAGTTTTCCTTTTTTTTTCTTTTTTTTTCTGTCTTTTTCCTTCCTCTTGGCCTTTTTCTCTGGCAATAGTCGGCAAGCCTCCAAGAGCTCACCAGCCACTAGGCAAGGGTGGCCCTCACCCAAGGCTACGAGCAAGGCGAGCCTCGCTACAAGCAAATGCGGCCTCACCTGTGGCTAGTGATGCCATGGTAGCATTCACCAAGGCCCAAGCAAAGGTCGCCATGGCCTTGCCTAGATCTAGGTGAAGCTACTTGGCCCATAGCATTGGGCGAGGCCGAGTGAGAGCTACGACCTTGTCAGCCGCCAATGAGGGCTTAGCAACACTAGCCCAATGGTTAGTGATGGTTTGGTGGGCTTTGCCCACTGATGAGTGAGCCTCACCAAAGACTTGTTGGGGACTGGAAGGAACCCAAGGAGGAAGAAGAGAAAAAAAAAAAGGAAAAAATGTAAAATTAAAAATTAAAAAAGTTAAAAGTTGTCACATCGGCGTTAACCGGCCAGCCGACGACCATGTCAACAAAGCCCAAGCAAAATTGATCGGATGAGCTGAATTGATACTAATGTGAAAAGATTTAAAGAACTGAATTAGTCTAATTGAAAATTTTATAATTGAATTGATACAAATACTATAGGTTTAGGACTTTTTGGTACTTTTCCCCCGTTCATTAGTTTGTGATTCTTGGAGCTGAATGACTTAAATATTCTCCTTTGAAATTCTACACGAAACCACTTCATAGAAGCATAAGATTAGAATGTGAAATAATTTCAATGGTACATTCACAATGGAGGAAGAATTTGCTACATGAGGAAGTCAACTAAGACTTGGATTGAAATTACTTGCAGAATTCATGCATAGTCATTGTTTGGATAATTTATCAAAAACACATCGCTAATACAATGAAACAAGCCTGTCATTTTTCTTTGTAAGTCACGGCCTAAATCTCATCCCTCCTTGTCTAGGACTTGTCATGACCTCTTCGGGCCCTCCCGTAGGTGCAGAGGTTAATGTTGTTGGAGAAATTTTCTTGAAATGTTTTGAAGCTGACAAAATGTTTCCATCAGTCTAATCTGAAGGTTTGCAGACTTTGCTGTTTAAAGTCTGAAGACCTCCGGACAGCCAGACTCAAGATTCAAAGTCTATCCTCATTGACAGTTTCTAATCCGTTGAAGAAAGGCTATCCAGAACTTGATGTTTTATTAAGGATATGACCTTATCGACTGGAGAAGATCTCTTGGCTGGATATGACATAACGGAATCCTTTTAATTGATCAAGATTGATTCGAAGATTAAGGATCCGTTGATTGGCGAAATATTCGTGGAAGGTTCTACTTATGGAAACAGAGATCCTGATTGTATGGGCGAACATGATTAATGGGCTATCAACATGTTCCTTTAATAGCTCGAATGATCTTCCTAATTGATTCCGTTCAACGGGTAAATTGGAGGAATTCCTTTGGTAAGTGCCAACGGGTATGATGGCGTAAAGGAGTATATAAGAAAGACGTTCTAAGTTGCTCGAGAAGTGCGCAATAGAAGAATTCCAAAGTCTGAAGTTCCTTGTTATTTAATCAATTCATTTGAGCGAAATCTTGTACGAAAAAAGAGAGTTTATATTTGCGAGAAACCTTGAGAAAGTGTGGGCCTAGACTTAGAACCAGGGAAGGAGAGTAAATTTCCTGCAGGTATGCATCCCACATTGGGCGAACAACTCCCGTTCAAGCCCTTCAGGGACAGCCTTTTAGCAGAAAACCACTCAGCCCTTTAGTTCAGAGCCTAGAGACACTCAGAGGATGCCAGGACAGAAACGTTTCTAATCTACCCAAGCTGCATTTCTCGAAGGATCATACCAGGCTAGAGAAGAAGAGGAATTTTAGAAAGCCATAGAGAGAATTTCACAAAGCACACACTTTACTTCAAGGGACTCTGCCCAAAACGATACAACAACCAAGCCTTATATAGGCAAATAAAGGTAGACAAGGACACACGGGGACCAGCTCACGGGTCCGAAACAAACGAGAGGCCGCGAGAAAGCCGGGGAGGGTGTCGCACACTATGAACGGTAAGCGTGCGTGACGGTACATTCCTAGCCTAGTGCTACAGTAAAAGTGAACAGTACTTTGCTACAGTGAAATTGTACGGACTCAACGGTCTCGTCCGTCACGGGCATTGTAGCTACATACTGAATCGTCATCTGAGCTGTCTTCTAGGAGGTGTGCTTCATACTTCTGTTGGAGAGCTTCAAGATCTTGAGGCGAAAGGATCTGATTCAGCCTTTGGGATGAGGATGCTTCATGAGCCCAATGGGATGCTTCTTCTGCTGCCCAGTCTGTGTTTTCGTCAGTAGTGTTGTCAGGAAAGCTTGGCTGCGGCCAGTTTGAGGGTTGTGCATAGTAGGATGTATCCATATGTTGGAATGAAGACGAAGGTTCCTGGTCGTAGGGATTCTGGGACAGAGGACCTCCGAAGCGTGCATAGGGGTCTTGAGTAGACTGGACAATGTCGTCTTCGCTTGTCATTTCATGCTCTTGGGACGATGCAGCTTGTGCATGCGGTCAAGTGCTTCCTTAGCCTCTGCGGTGCTAGGTCATAATGATCCCACGTAGTGGGTGCATTATTCCGGACATCTTCGGGAATGGTCTTGTTTTCTTGGCATAGGATTCTCGGGGTTCTCGGTATTCATGTTCACAAGATCTAACGGATCTTGGATAAGATTTGTGAATCCGAGCTTCTCGGCTTGTTCAAATGGGGTTTATAGGATGTGGTTCCTATTTCAAGTGGTGCATCGAGAATTCTGTCATTATTTCTGAAGAAATTCCATGGTCGTTTGAAAAACAGGATGGTGTGAACTTCAGGGTTTGGTGTCATGGTTCTCAGTTCTCTTTCCAAGTCTTGTTTCCAACATGTAGGATGATAGAACCGGTTTAGAAATTCTAAAAGATTCTTATCACATTCTTTTCGACATTTCTTAGAGCATGAATATCCTGGTGAGATTGGCAATGAATCTTACGGTAGGAATTTCAATGGCTATTAAGTACTTATTGGTTAAGTACCATAATAGCGTTTTGAGCTGATCAGGAAAATCATCTTCCTTCCAGATAAGAGGATGAATAAAAGGATAATTGCAATTGAGCCCGAAAGGATAAAGAATCGAACCTCCGTTGAATCTGAAAAGGTCTGTGTGGCATTGCCACATGAGGCTCTCCATGTTTTCAGTAAGACTGTCATTCTGGATTTGCTGAATAATTTCCTGAGGAAATTTCCAGCTTGGCAAGTCTTTGATCTTCTCAATCCTGTACTTGACACCATGATGGAGCATATGGAATGCAGGTCTCTTGATGTACATGTTGATCTCGGCTGGTGCCTTAGGTCTTGACAAAAAGTCGGCAAGCACATTCTTTTTCCAGGAATGTGTTTGGTTTCAAAAGTATTTTGAAAACCATTCGGACCATCGAAGCAGTTGAGGGTTAGGAATCTGTTTCTGTTTAAACTTGGTCATCTGAGGAAAAGATGCCATGTCTAATTCTACCAAGAAGTGATGGCCGATGAGATGAAATTCAAACTTCTTGATTCCATTTTTTACTGCTAGGATTTCTTTGAAAGTGGAATGGTAATGCATTTCGGCTTGGGAAAACTTTCCACTTTTATGAGCACAAAGGAGTCTCTTACCATCAATTTCTTCAAATAGAACAGCTGCCCAGTATTCATCACTGGCGTCAGTTTGAAGAATTCTTTTACCTGTTGATGGTATTTGAAGTGGTGGGAGATTCTGCATAATCTCCTTAAGCTCAGCAACTGCTTTCGTTTGAGTTTTTCCCCAAGGTGGGGAATTCTTTTTTAGCATGGATTGCAAAGGACTCAAAAGCTTTGCAATATTGGGGACAAAGTCTCTGAGATAGTTGATTATCCCCAGAAATTGCTGAACTTGTTTTGTTGTGAAGTTATCCTCAGGAAACTTCAATAATTCTTGAGCAATATGTGGCCCTGGATAGTATGTACCTTTGTTGAGGTGCATACCAAGAAATTCAATTTCTGTCTGGGCGATATTCATTTTCCTTTGAGAAAGCATAATTCCATGTTGCTTTACAATTTCCGCAAATTTCTCAAGGAGTTGACAATGACTCTGTTCATCAGGGCTATAGAGCAGAATATCGTCGATGTATATGGCCGCACTTGCCAAGATTGGCTGGAAAATACGACACATGGCCTTTTGGAAAAGGGATGGTGCTACCTTTAGACCAAAAGGAAGAACTTTCCACTGGAAGTGCTGATTCGGAATACAGAATCCTGTCTTGGATCTGTCTTCAGGATGAATACCCAGTTGCCAAAATCCGGCTTTGAGGTCGAATTTGGAATAAATGTGGGCTTTGGTTAAACCAGCAAAGAGAGAATCTCTGGATGGTAAGGGGAATTTGTCATCTTGGAGAAAGAGGTTGAGAGGTTGATAATTAATTACCAATCTCATTTTTCCTCTGTTTTGCTCAGCACGCTTATTTACATAAAAAGCTTCACAAGCCCATTGAGAATCTGAAATTTCAATAAGGCCTTGTTGTAATAATTTTGAGCATTCCCTTTGAGCTAGAGCCAAATGTTCTGGGTTCATTCCCGTATGACTTGCCCTGGTCGGATTGATATCTTCGTTCTTCTTGAAGGGAAGACGAACAAAGAACTCAGGATTTTCCCATAAAGGATGAGAACATTTCTGGGCAAATTCTGAATGGGATTCTGAACAAGATTCAAGCAACTTTTGCATGATTGGATCTAATAGACTCATCTCAATGGAAAAGAGTCTCGAATATTAACGAACTCGAGAATTGGTCTTTAAATCTAAGACCCTTTCCGGGAATGATTCGAAGTTGAGAGATTTGAGTCATGATATCCCACCCAATTATCAAATCTTTATTGGGAGGCTTGATCCAAAATCTTTGTGGTTATAGAACAACGAGGAAAAAAACTGGACGATGGCCAGTGCGGTTCGACATTCGTGGAGAAAGTATCTCTGACGAATTGAAGTATCGAATGTAAGGGTCGAGAATTCTTCGAGTAGTACTTTTGTATCGAGAATGGAACAACTTGCTCCTGTGTCAATAAGAGCAATGATGTTGATAGGCTTGGCAAACTTCGAGGTGAGGATTTTAATAGGAAAATGAGGGCAGTGAGTTTGACTTGAGAATATGTCAGGATTTATCTATGAAGATGTAGGAGATATGTGAAAGATGTCTTCAGATTCTGAGTCAGACTCAGTTTCACTGGAAGTTTGGTAAAATGGAATGACACAAAGTGTTTGTTCAGTTGGTTCATCATCAGCAGAGAACAAAGATTCAATATCATCATTTTCAAGTGAAAAACCTGTTTCATTCTCTATTAGATGATTCTGACCTTTCTTTGCCTGGGGACAATTTTTGGCGAAGTGTCCTTTCTTGTTGCAAATGTAGCAACGGCTTGACTTCTTATGGCCTGTGCGATCCTTCCTTTTGCGTAGGTATCGCCATTTCTTCTTTTTCCGGAAATGCTTGGAGCCATGTCTGGATTTCTTTATGGAATACTTTTTGTAGTGCTTTTTCTTCCAGGAAAACTGGCCACAAGTACCATCACAATCTTGCTGGAGCATTTGATTTTAGCTTCGATGGGAACAAGGTTTGCTTCAAGCCGCTTGTCATACGTGATGTATGTTTGGACCATTCGGCGCTTTAAGCATAATTCTTCAAGGCATAGATGGACTTCTTGCTGGATTTCTCCCATGGGAACGTCTTGTATCCTTCTTTGTTTTCCAAAGAAAGATCTTTCAACCATACGTGATAGCTCCTTAGGAATAGAGGTGAGGAAGACATGCTTTAAATTTGGATCTGCTCCAATTTGATAAAAAGAGCTGAAGCATTAGTCGGTAATGCTTATCAAGATGCTTTTACCGAAGGAGGGCGCATCTTCTTTCAAATAATTCTCTCCTTTTTAGCTCTTTGAGATCTCGGGTGTTCCCACAAAAACATGGTATAGAAAATTAAGGGCATGATAGAAGCTGGGTGATAACAAGAGCGTAAGCTGGTCTGATTACGTGAGTGATTGCCACCAAAATTTAAGGCTCCTGTGAACCTTGTAACAAAATTGTAAAGGACATCATTCATATCATGGTTGGTGATGGTATGTGCTCAACCACGTATGAAATTCTTCAAGTCTGTGTGGCCATTTTGAATAGGGAATATCATCAATGGAGAAGAATTGTTTTGATGCCATGGACACATGACTGGCAGAATTGGTTCTAATGGGATTACTTGTCTGTCCCAATTCTGGATCAGAATAGTTTGATTCCATTTCATAGTCATAGTCTGGAGGAGTGTCAGCCATGAATATTTGTGAAGTTGGTGAGACAACAGGGGGAGAAGTTGGTGAGACAACGGGGGAGAATCATCGAAAGGATGAGAAAGAGGAAAGGGATCTTTGATCGATGTGGTTGAAGAAATTTGTTCGTGAGATAGAATGTTTGCTTTTTGGGATAACGAGAATCAAGCTCGAAATTTGTTGGATACTAGGATCTTGAGTAGCCAAATCCTTCAAGAAGGATTCTAATGGATTTGATAACATCATCTGGTCTGGCCTTTCTCTTATAACAATTGAACTTGATTCTGTAGGTGGTGTCTTTTCTTTTCCCTTTTCCTTCTTCAAGGCTTTGAGAGCGACTTCGCAAATCTGTTTCTCTTTTAGAGAGATCTTAGGATATTGGCAAAAGCAGAGACACTTGAGGTGTTGGGGATACATACCCAGTTTGAACAGGAGGTGCCAATGGATCGAAAGGTCGAAACCTTCCTTCTTCAAGAAGTTGAATTTGCTTCTTGAGTTTCTCTATTTCTAGCTTTGGACTTTCAAGGTAATGGTACCCAAGATGTTGTCCTGATTCCAAAGCATGAAGCCTTTTCTGGAATTCAGAAAGTATCTTCTTGGTACTCTGATTATACCTTTGGAGATCTTGTTGCACATTTCCGATCTTGGAATCAATGGCTTTGAAGGCATTGTTTTGTGCTAACAGAGTCTCTGATTGCCAGTTTAAAATGGCTTCAGCAGCAGGAGTTTTCTTCTGCCTTTCATGTTCGTCCACATCAGTGGGGGTAGGTATTTTGGGAACATGGCGGTACCTGCCATGTGGATCAATAAACTCTTCTGCAGCAGGGAACGAGAGTTTAGAACTTTCCTTGACAAGAGGAGGAAAGTCAGTATCTTGGAACATGGCAATGGAAGAAGTGGGTGGTGTTTCTGCTGGGACTTCGAGGGGGTAAGAGTGTTTCTTAGCCCATTTGAGGATTGGCTTATAGAATGGGGAGAGAGCTTGCTTTTTCTGGGGGAGGAGAAGGTGGAGGTGATTTTGGTGGATCGGTGAGACTTGGGTTGTGGTACTAATCTTTGGTGGTGGAGGTGGTGAATAAGATACCATGGCTGGTATTTATCACACTCACCAAGAGTATCGACGGAGGAGTCTCGGAGTCAAGTACCTTTGGTACACCTTATCCTTTGACTTTTTTCTTCGAGGTGGAGATTTCGCATGAGGATTTACCTCGTACCGGAGCGTTTAGACGGTAGGAACATTGGCAAAAGGATCCCAAAAACAATGACCATGATTGTCTTTATAGTAATGAACAGGATGTCCATCACTATTGAAGTGCCTAACATAGTTTTTTGGGTCTGGTTCAGAAATAGATTCTGGAACACAAGGTTCAATCATGAAGAGGGTCTGGAAGATAGAATGACTTTCTTCCTTTTCCTTGCCAAATTTGATGGAAACAGTTCCATCTTTTTTCCTTATAAACTCTGAGTCTGTAGACTGGAAAGGCTTGTTATGCTAGTGTAGCTTTTCGTAGTTGGTGATCCAAGTCTCTGGAAGGAGCTTGGACAGTGTGTCCTTCGGGATCTGTCTAGGGACATGAATGCGGGGCCTTTGGTCATTACGCATGGAGATGAACAACGCATCTTCGTTTCCATTGTTGAAATTGAGGTCGAGGCATGATTACGCACTCGGTAGACCATCTGGTAATGTAAGGTCGTAGCTACCGATTCAGCAGTCTGAGGGGCTCCAGTGAGCTGGACTTGGACTTTCAAAAAAGAAAGTAACTGGGGGTCTGATAGAGCGATGTTGAAGTTTGGATACAGAGTTACAAAGACTGTTCCTGCATTTAAAGTGGTTTGAACAGTACCAATGAAAGCGTGCTGGTATTGTAAAAACCTGGTGTCTAACAACGCTATTCTTGCCACAACTGGTAAACCTTTACGACCATGGAAAGTAAGAGCGAGACGAACAGCTCCATAGTGGACATGCGAATATCCCTGTTGTACCCATTGTCTGGGAAATTCTGGAGGGATCTGAAGAGTAACAAAGTACTCCTTCTCAGTAGCAGGGATGGGATGCTGGTCGAACTTAGAGGATTCTGTTCAGTCCTCTAAGTTCGACCAGCATCCCATCCCTGCTACTGAGAAGGAGTACTTTGTTACTCTTCAGATCCCTCCAGAATTTCCCAGACAATGGGTACAACAGGGATATTCGCATGTCCACTATGGAGCTGTTCGTCTCGCTCTTACTTTCCATGGTCGTAAAGGTTTACCAGTTGTGGCAAGAATAGCGTTGTTAGACACCAGGTTTTTACAATACCAGCACGCTTTCATTGGTACTGTTCAAACCACTTTAAATGCAGGAACAGTCTTTGTAACTCTGTATCCAAACTTCAACATCGCTCTATCAGACCCCCAGTTACTTTCTTTTTTGAAAGTCCAAGTCCAGCTCACTGGAGCCCCTCAGACTGCTGAATCGGTAGCTACGACCTTACATTACCAGATGGTCTACCGAGTGCAGAATCATGCCCTCGACCTCAATTTCAACAATGGAAACGAAGATGCGTTGTTCATCTCCATGCAGAATGACCAGGCGTCCTGCATTCATGTCCCTAGACAGATCCCGAAGGACACACTGTCCAAGCTCCTTCCAGAGACTTGGATCACCAACTACGAAAAGCTACACTAGCATAACAAGCCTTTCCAGTCTACAGACTCAGAGTTTATAAGGAAAAAAGATGGAACTGTTTCCATCAAATTTGGCAAGGAAAAGGAAGAAAGTCATTCTATCTTCCAGACCCTCTTCATGATTGAACCTTGTGTTCCAGAATCTATTTCTGAACCAGACCCAAAAAACTATGTTAGGCACTTCAATAGTGATGGACATCCTGTTCATTACTATAAAGACAATCATGGTCATTGTTTTTGGGATCCTTTTTGCCAATGTTCCTACTGTCTAAACGCTCCAGACGAGGTAAATCCTCATGCGAAATCTCCACCTCGAAGAAAAAAGTCAAAGGATAAGGTGTACCAAAGGTACTTGGACGGAGACTCCTCCGTCGATACTCTTGGTGAGTGTGATAAATACCAGTTCATGGTATCTTATTCACCACCTCCACCACCAAAGTTTAGTACCACAACCCAAGTCTCACTAGATCCACCAAAATCACCTCCACCTTCTCCTCCCCAGAAAAAGCAAGCTCTCTCCCCATTCTATAAGCCAATCCTCAAATGGGCTAAGAAACACTCTTACCCCCTCGAAGTCCCAGCAGAAACACCACCCACTTCTTCCATTGCCATGTTCCAAGATACTGACTTTCCTCCTCTTGTCAAGGAAAGTTCTAAACTCTCGTTCGCGCGTAAGAGTTTATTGATCCACATGGCGGTACCGCCATGTTCCCAAAATACCTACCCCCACTGATGTGGACGAACATGAAAGGCAGAAGAAAACTCCTGCTGCTGAAGCCATTTTAAACTGGCAATCAGAGACTCTGTTAGCACAAAACAATGCCTTCAAAGCCATTGATTCCAAGATCGGAAATGTGCAACAAGATCTCCAAAGGTATAATCAGAGTACCAAGAAGATACTTTCTGAATTCCAGAAAAGGCTTCATGCTTTGGAATCAGGACAACATCTTGGGTACCATTACCTTGAAAGTCCAAAGCCAGAAATAGAGAAACTCAAGAAGCAAATTCAACTTCTTGAAGAAGGAAGGTTTCGACCTTTCGATCCATTGGCACCTCCTGTTCAAACTGGGTATGTATCCCCAACACCTCAAGTGTCTGTTTTTGCCAATATCCCAGAAGATCTCTCTAAAAGAGAAACAGATTTGCGAAGTCGTCTCAAAGCCTTGAAGAAGGAAAAGGGAAAAGAAAAGACACCACCTACAGAATCAAGTTCAATTGTTATAAGAGAAAGGCCAGACCAGATGATGTTATCAAATCCATTAGAATCCTTCTTGAAGGATTTGGCTACTCAAGATCCTAGTATCCAACAGCCTGAGCCTGATTCTGTTATCCCAAAAAAGCAGATTCTATCTGCTGAACAAATTTCTTCAACCACATCAGACTCAGCATCCCTTTCCTCTTTCTCATCCTTTTCAGATGATTCTCCCCCTGTTGTCTCACCAACTTCTCCCCCTGTTGTCTCACCAACTTCACAAATATTCATGGCTGACACTCCTCCAGACTATGACTATGAAATGGAATCAAACTATTCTGATCCAGAATTGGGACAGACAAGTAATCCCATTAGAACCAATTCTGCCAGTCATGTGTCCATGGCATCAAAACAATTCTTCTCCATTGATGATATTCCCTATTCAAAATGGCCACACAGACTTGAAGAATTTCATACGTGGTTGAGCACACAGTCCATCACCAACCATGATATGAATGATGTCCTTTACAATTTTGTTACAAGGTTCACAGGGAGCCTTAAATTTTGGTGGCAATCACTCACAGAACAGGACCAGCTTACGTTCTTGTTATCACCCAGTTTCTATCATGCCCTTAATTTTCTATACCATGTTTTTGTGGGAACACCCGGAGATCTCAAAGAGCTAAAAAGGAGAGAATTCTTTGAAAGAAGATGCTGCTCCCTTCAGAAAAGGCATCTTGATAAGCATTACCGACTAATGCTTCAGCTCTTTTATCAAATTGGAGCAGATCCAAATTTAAAGCATGTCTTCCTCACCTCTATTCCTAAGGAGCTATCACAGATGGTTGAAATATCTTTCTTTGGAAAACAAAGAAGGATACAAGACGTTCCCATGGGAGAAATCCAGCAAGAAGTCCATCTATGCCTTGAAGAATTATGCTTAAAGCGCCGAATGGTCCAAACATACATCACAGATGACAAGCGGCTTGAAGCAGCTTGTTCCCATCAGAAGCTAAAAATCAAATGCTCCAGGCAAGATTGTGATGGTACTTGTGGCCAGTATTCCCGGAAGAAAAAGCACTACAAAAAGTATTCCATAAAGAAATCCAGACATGGCTCCAAGCATTTCCGGAAAAAGAAGAAATGGCGATACCTACACAAAAGGAAGGATCGCACAGGCCATAAGAAGTCAAGCCGTTGCTACATTTGCAACAAGAAAGGACACTTCGCCAAAAATTGTCCCTAGGCAAAAAAAGGTCAGAATCATCTAATAGAGAATGAAACAGGTTTTTCACTTGAAGATGATGATATTGAATCTTTATTCTCTGCTGATGATGAACCAACTGAACAAACACTTTGTGTCATTCCATTTTACCAAACTTCCAGTGAAACTGAGTCTGACTCAGAATCTGAAGACATCTTTCACATATCTCCTACATCTTCAGAGATAAATCCTGACATATTCTCAAGTCAAACTCATTGCCCTCATTTTCCTATTAAAATCCTCACCTCGAAGTTTGCCAAGCCTATCAACGTCATTGCTCTTATTGACACAGGAGCAAGTTGTTCCATTCTCGATACAAAAGTACTACCTGAAGAATTCTGGACCCCTTACATTCGATACTTCAATTCTGCTTCAGGAGATACTTTCTCCACGAATGTCAGAACCGCACCAGTCACTGTCCAGTTTTTTCCTCAGTGTTCTATAACCACAAAGATTTTTGGATCAAGCCTCCCCAATAAAGATTTGATAATTGGGTGGGATATCATGACTCAAATCTCTCAACTTCGAATCATTCCCGGAAAGGGTCTTAGATTTAAAGACCAATTCTCTGAGTTCGTTAATATTCAGAGACTCTTTTCCATTGAGATGAGTCTATTAGATCCAATCATGCAAAAGTTGCTTGAATCTTGTTCAGAATCCCATTTAGAATTTGCCCAGAAATGTTCTCATCCTTTATGGGAAAATCCTGAGTTCTTTGTTCGTCTTCCCTTCAAGAAGAACGAAGATATCAATCCGACCAGGGCAAGTCATACGGGAATGAACCCAGAACATTTGGCTCTAGCTCAAAGGGAATGCTCAGAATTATTACAGCAAGGCCTTATTGAAATTTCAGATTCTCAATGGGCTTGTGAAGCTTTTTATGTCAATAAGCGCGCTGAGCAAAACAGAGGAAAAATGAGATTGGTAATTAATTATCAGCCTCTCAACCTTTTTCTCCAAGATGACAAATTCCCCTTACCATCCAGAGATTCTCTCTTTGCTGGTTTAACCAAAGCCCACATTTATTCCAAATTCGACCTCAAAGCCGGATTTTGGCAACTGGGTATTCATCCTGAAGACAGATCCAAAACAGGATTCTGTATTCCAAATCAGCACTTCCAGTGGAAAGTTCTTCCTTTTGGTCTAAAAGTAGCACCATCCCTTTTCCAAAAGGCTATGTGTCGTATTTTCCAGCCAATCTTGGCAAGTGCGGCCATATACATCGATGATATTCTGCTCTACAGCCCTGATGAACAGAGCCATTGTCAACTCCTTGAGAAATTTGCGGAAATTGTAAAGCAACATGGAATTATGCTTTCTCAAAGGAAAATGAATATCGCCCAGACAGAAATTGAATTTCTTGGTATGCACCTCAACAAGGGTACATACTATCCAGGGCCACATATCGCTCAAGAATTATTGAAGTTTCCTGAAGATAACTTCACAACAAAACAAGTTCAGCAATTTCTGGGGATAATCAACTATCTCAGAGATTTTGTCCCCAATATTGCAAAGCTTTTGAGTCCTTTGCAATCCATGCTGAAAAAGAATTCCCCACCTTGGGGAAAAACTCAAACTAAAGCAGTTGCTGAGCTTAAGGAGATTATGCAGAATCTCCCACCACTTCAAATACCATCAACAGGTAAAAGAATTCTTCAACCGACGCCTGATGAATACCGGGCAGCTGTTCTATTTGAAGAAATTGATGGTAAGAGACTCCTTTGTGCTCATAAAAGTGGAAAGTTTTCCCAAGCCGAAATGCATTACCATTCCACTTTCAAAGAAATCCTAGCAGTAAAAAATGGAATCAAGAAGTTTGAATTTCATCTCATCGGCCATCACTTCTTGGTAGAATTAGACATGGCATCTTTTCCTCAGATGACCAAGTTTAAACAGAAACAGATTCCTAACCCTCAACTGCTTCGATGGTCTGAATGGTTTTCAAAATACTCTTTTGAAACCAAACACATTCCTGGAAAAAAGAATGTGCTTGCTGACTTTTTGTCAAGACCTAAGGCACCAGCCGAGATCAACATGTACATCAAGAGACCTGCATTCCATATGCTCCATCATGGTGTCAAGTACAAGATTGAGAAGATCAAAGACTTGCCAAGCTGGAAATTTCCTCAGGAAATTATTCAGCAAATCCAATGACAACGCCATCAAAACATGGAGAGCCTCATGTGGCAATGCCACACAGACCTTTTCAGATTCAACGGAGGTTCGATTCTTTATCCTTTCGGGCTCAATTGCAATTATCCTTTTATTCATCCTCTTATCTGGAAGGAAGATGATTTTCCTGATCAGCTCAAAACGCTATTATGGTACTTAACCAATAAGTACTTAATAGCCATTGAAATTCCTACCAGAAGATTCATTGCCAATCTCACCAGGATATTCATGCTCGGAAGAAATGTCGAAAAAGAATGTGATAAGAATCTTTTAGAATTTCTAAACTGGTTCTATCATCCTACATGTTGGAAACAAGACTTGGAAAGAGAACTGAGAACCATGACACCAAACCCTGAAGTTCACACCATCCTGTTTTTCAGACGTCCATGGAATTTCTTCAGAAATAATGACAGTATTCTCGATGCACCACTCGAAATAGGAACCACAGCCTATAAACCCCATTTGAACAGTCGAGAAGCTCGGATTCACAGATCTTATCCAAGATCTGTTAGATCTTGTGAACATGAATACCGAGAACTCCAGAGAATCCTATGCCAAGAAAACAAGACCATTCCCGAAGATGTCTGGAATAATGCACCCACTACGTGGGATCATTATGACCTAGCACCAGAGGCTAAGGAAGCACTCGACCAGTACAGACAAGCTGCATCGTCCCAAGAGCATGAAATGACAAGCGAAGACGACATTGTCCAGTCTACTCAAGACCCCTATGCACGATTTGGAGGACCTCTGTCCCAGAATCCCTACGACCAGGAACCTTCGTCTTCATCCCAACATATGAATACATCCTACTATGCACAACCCTCAAACTGGCCGCAGCCAAGCTTTCCTGACAACACTGCTGACGAAAACACAGACTGGGCAGCAGAAGAAGCATCCCATTGGGCTCATGAAGCATCCTCATCCCAAAGGCTGAATCAAATCCTTTCGCCTCAAGATCTTGAAGCTCTCCAGCAGAAGTATGAAGCACACCTCCTAGAAGACAACTCAGATGACGATTCAGTATGTAGCTACAATGCCCGTGACGGACGAGACCGTTGAGTCCGTACAATTTCACTGTAGCAAAGTACTGTTAACTTTTACTGTAGCACTAGGCTAGGGAATGTACTGTTCACAGTACAGTTACTGTTCATAGTGTGCGAATAATTCCCTCCCGAAGGCTTTCGGCGTCTCTGTTTGTTTCTGGACCCGTGAGTTGGTCCCTGTGTGTCCTTGTCTACCTTTATTTGCCTATATAAGGCTTGGTTGTTGTATCGTTTTGGGCGAGTCCCTTGAAGTAAAGTGTGTGCTTTGTGAAATTCTCTCTATGGCTTTCTAAAATTCCTCTTCTTCTCTAGCCTGGTATGATCCTTCGAGAAATGCAGCTGGGGTAGATTAGAAACGTTTCTGTCCTGGCATCCTCTGAGTGTCTCTAGGCTCTGAACTAAAGGGCTGAGTGGTTTTCTGCTAAAAGGCTGTCCCTGAAGGGCTTGAACGGGAGTTGTTCGCCCAATGTGGGATGCATACCTGCAGGAAATTTACTCTCCTTCCCTGGTTCTAAGTCTAGGCCCATTCATGGTATACACTGTGGAATCAAGGAAAAGCTGTGCTGTAACATCTCTTTTGTTCATAGTGAAATCCAGCCGATAGGCTGTCAGTGCGGAAGAGTGGACGTAGGCTTGGGATAAGCCGAACCACTATAAACCTTGTGTTTAATCTTCTCTTCCCTACTCTTTACTTTACTTTGATCGTAATTCATTTTGATTAAGCAAAAGAGTACTTCCTTTCTATTGGTTGCCTAGTATTGCTTCCGTATCTCGAGAAATTGTTTTTACACCTATTCACCCCCCTCTAGGTGTTTATACTAGCTACATCAAATGTATTGCTAAGTCTAGGCTTAGTCTAGGCTCTTCTGAAACTACCAATTCGCAACTTATGGTCTGAATTTTTAACCTGCAAGTCATTTTTATTTGAAGAGTCGCCATTAATCAGTTTGTAGTGAGTCAATTAGAAACCCAAGTAAAATATTAAGAGAAATATTTTACTCTTCCACAATTAGAGAAATTAAGATTGGGGACTTGATTGTAGTAATCAATCAACTAATGCTTTTTCGGTACAGTAAAGTGTTTATGCAGCATTTTATACCAATCACAAGTCCTAAGATTCAATTCATGACCAAGCTAAGGAAATAGCAATCCATGCATCATAAGGACATAATTGGAATAAAGGAAATGTGCAAATAGCAATCTAACATTTTCTTCCAAGGATTTAAACATAATTTTTATTTTATTTTAAAGATTTCACATATTTTGAGGAAAAATCTCTCAAAGGCTATTTTAAAGCTTTTTCTGATATTTTGGAAAAAATCAGATTTTCTGAGATTTAAAATATTCGTTTTAAAAATATTTTTATTTTTAATATTAAAACTAATATATTATATTATATAAAAAGGAAATCTGGGTCGGGTCTCCGCATCTGGTCCAGATAGAGACTGACCCGAACTCACCACCCAAGTCTCAGGACTCAGGCCCTTAACCGGGCTGGGCTCAGCACGTTGGGCCCGGTTCGGCCTGAAGAAAAAAATAAAAAGACAATCAGAAGCAGCCCAACCTGAGAACATTCCAAACCAGAATTAAACTAATTCAGCCCAACCGTCATCTCTTATGCCAGGCTCACTATGCCAAGTCCCAATGAGCCGAACAAAAGCCAATTCACTAAATCCACACAAACCTCCCCAAGCCCTCTCATTCCCTATTTCAGCTAGCTCAAGATAGAGCTATTAAACAAGTGGGTCAGATCGGGTTTGGTCAGGTCATTAATGGTCTAACCCAAATTGACCCATTAACCCATTTATGACCCATTTATGCTTAATGTAAATTTTCCGACTTATACCCGACCCGATCCATATCCAACCCATACCCAACCCAACCCATATTAAATATATTTAACCAAATTTAGAAAAACGTATTCCTATGTTTTTTCTTTTAAGATTATATTACTAAAATACTTCCAAGCTTATTTCTTTTATATATATATTATTATTTTTTAAAATGGTATTGCTGAAATAGTTTTATACAACACAAATTTAATGAAAATTTTTTATAATTTTTAAAATAATTATTTATAAAAAGCTAATTTTAATTTTTTTATTTTTAAAAAAATTAAATTTTTAATTATTTTTATTTTATTTTTTATATATAATTTTCTTTTTTTTTTCTCTTTTCTCTTTTCTTTTTTTTTTTTTCTTCTTCTTCTTTGGCTAGCCGTCGTTATTCTTTGGCCGGCCACCGGCCATGATGACAGCCGATGACCTAGGTTGCACTGACACGGCGGAACACGACACGACACGACACGACACGTCGACACGTCATTTCTCAAAAATAGAAAATTCCGACACGCTGAGACACGTTATATATTAAATGAATATTTTTATTTTTAATTAATTTGAATCTAATTTATAAATAATTAATTAATTAAAAAGAATTTATTATAAATTTACACTAATCATTCAACATTTTTGGTAAGATTTTAAGTTTTTTTATTTCATTATCCCAAATTTATTTTTATTTCATTAAAATCAAACCCCTCCCCCTAAAAAAAACCCCGCAGCCCAAACTCCCTCCATTTTTTTCCCTCGACAGACCCTACCCCCAAATTTTTTCACTTTTTTTCCCTCCCCACCACCCGACAGCCCGTCCCTTCCCCTCCCTCCCCGTCATTTCCTCCTCGCTTCAACATGCAAGCCCCTTTTTAATCTTTTATTTTCCTTCTGAGTTCTCAAAACCCTAGCAGCACGGCACCTTCTTCTCCTACTCCTTAGTCCTCGCCGCACGACGCCTATCTCCGAAAGCATCGAAGACACACAAGAAAAGCACCAGCATTCGCCGAAGGAGCGGAAAAGGGAGTAACCCAAAAAAAAATTCAGTGGAAGGGATCGGAAAAGAAGGCAGAACACGCGGTCCCTGTGCGCGGAGAGGCTACACACCGCCGCGAACTCCTCCTCCTCCCCCTTGCCGCCGCCGCCGCCGCCGCCCCACTCGACGATGCTGCCCTCCCCCACGAGTGCCTCCCTCGTGAAGTTCCTCCTCACGGCCCTCGCCTCACTCTTTTCTCTTTCTCTGGCCGTCTCTCGCTGTCGCGGGCTTGCCTTCACTCGCGGCCTCCACCCTTTCGAACACGCGTGTCGAAGCGTGTCGATTAATGTTGACTGCGTGTCGGATTTGTCGACACGCGGTCAACGCGTGTCCAAACGTGTCCGAGCGTGTCCGAGTGTGTCGGACACGACTCGAGAGCTCCGGCAGCGTGTCGGTGCTACTTAGCCGGTGACTGGCCACAGGCAAGCCTTGAGCCTTGCCGGATGTTGGCAAGGCCTCCGCATAGCCATATCCAGCGAGCTCGAGGCTCGCCGGGCGTCAGTGAGGCCTCCTCCTTGCCAGATTCGGCAAGCTCGAGGCTCGCCTAGCTGGTCGCCAACCATGGCCATCTGGCGACCGGGAGAAGGAAGGAGAAAGAAAAAAAAAAGAAGAAAGAAAAAAGAAAGGAAAGAAAAAGAAAAGAGAAAATTATAATAAAAAAATTATAATTTTTATTTTTATAAAAAAAATTATTTTTATAAAGTTAAAGAGGGAAGAGAGAGATTATAAGGTTTTGGTTGAAAATGGGTTTTCAACCCAACTCATTTAAAACCCACTTAAGACCCACATATCTTAATTCTTTAATTGTGAAACCCATTTAACTACTTTTTGTCAAAAACAAGTGACCCATATATGACCTATTTATGATTTAAATGGGTCATATATGGGTCTAAGACCCATTTTAACACATCTAGCTCAAGACACTTAGGATGCCTTTGGTCCTTTTTAAATTTAAAAAAAAAAAAAACGAGAGCCAAGATCAAAAATTTGAAGAGTTGATGAGGATAGTTTTGAAAGAAAAAGTTAGTTTCAGCATTTGGTCAAGTGTTGAAACCCAATACTAACCTCTACTAGTATTTGGCTTTCAACTTTCTCAATGCTAATTTTCACTTGAAAGCTTCATACTGAAACCCAATATCAGTTCCTAATAACATTGGGCTTTCAATCTTTTTAATACTAACTTTCACTTGAAAGCTCTTCAAAATAGTTGTCAAAAAGTTCAATATTTTCTCAATGAGCTTTGGAGGTTGAAAGCTCATTGAGAATGCTAAACCAAACACACCCTTAAACCTACACAAGCCAAGCATGCCGCTCTTGGTTGCTTGTTTGGGGATGACCAAAGACGAGTAGCCTTGAGCTGGTTTGTCCTCGGTTGCTATACTAGCACTATTGCTCCGTCATTCGCTCACACTAACCCGTGAGACCAACTTGTCACCCTCCTTTTGTGATTAGCCACGAAAGTCGTTGATGCCCTTCCGTTACTAATCGATTTGTAATGAGTCGACTAGAAACTCAAGAAAATATTGAAAGAAATATTTTACTCCTGTGCAACCAGAGAAATTAGGATCGATGACTTGATTATACTAATTAATCAACTAATGCCATTCCGATACATTATTTTATTTAAACATCAAGTAATGCATTTACGTAGCATTTTATATCAATCATCGGATTCAATTCCTGACCAAGCTAAGGAAATAGCTATTAATGCATCATAAGGGCGTAATTGGAATAAAGAAAATGTGCAAACAGCAATCCAACATTTGCTTACAATGATTTAAATACAATCTCCTTTTTTGTTTTCTTTTAAAGATTTTCACATATCTTAAGGAAAAACCACTCAAAGGCTATTTTAAAGCTTCGATTTCTTCGAGAAAAAAATTGTGGGATTTTTAAAAATTCTTTTAAAAAATAAATTTGTATTTTTAAAATATTAAAAATATATTATATTATTTAAAAAAAAAAAAAAAAAAAAAGGGATCCAGGTCGGTCTCCTCATCTGGTCCAGTCCGAGATTGACCTGGACTCGCCAGCCCAGGTCTCAGGACTCGGGCCCTCGACTAGGATGGGCTCAGCACGTTGGGCCCAGTTCGGCCTGAAGAAAAATATTAAAAGGCAAGCAGAAGTCCCCCAACCCGAGAACATTCCAAACCAGAATTAAATTAATTCAGCCCAAACGTCATCTCTTATCCTACGCCCACTACGCCTAGTCCCAATCCCAATGAGCCTAACAAAAGCCAGTTCATTAAATCCACACAAACCTCCCCAACCCCACTCATTCCCTATTTCAGCTAGCTCAAGAGCACTTAAAACCTACACAAGCCCAGCATGCCGCTCTTGGTTTTGCGTGCTCGAGGATGACCAGAGACGAGCAGCCTTGAGCTGGTTCGTCCCTGACTGCGCCCCGGCCGCTATACCGATGCCGCCGCTCCGTCATTCGCTCACGCCGACCCGCGAGACCAACTTGCCTTCCCACTTTTGCTATTAGCCGCGAAAGTCGTTGATCCCTAGAGAACTTGTCGCGGGCCATCAACGGATAAGCGCTATCGAAGCAACATGCATAGGAGTATGCCAAAGAAACGGCCATGGCAGCCCCGATCAACGAGATAAGGTCTCACCCAGGACAAACTCAGTAACTGAAGATGAAAATAATGTTACATGAGATTAGGGTAAGGGAAAAACGGCGGCTACTCTTATGGAACCGTCTCGAGGACATTTTATCAAACACTTAATATACGCAAACTAAGGGGCAAGGAGCGAGGACGACCGAGCACGAGCCCGAGCTTGAGGCGGGATTCCGAATGAACTACATACCAGTCCCCCAAAACCACAGTGCGCACACAAATGAGGTCAGAACTCGCGCGAACTGGACAACGTCAGCCCGGTCTGGCGAGCCCGAAACAGAGCACAAAAAGGGGTACAAGCGTTTGGATGAAGGAGCCCTATTCGTCTTGGCGGTGTCGGACGGTGGGCAAGCTCGATAGATCGGGCTACGCTCATCCACCTCGTGCGTCTCCGAGTCGGGATCCTCGGGAAATCGACGCCCGAAAGAAAGGCGAACGAAACCAAACCAAAACCTACCGTGAGCTCGGCTCGAGGAGAGGGGTAACGTCGGTGGGTCATCGGCCCGATTTCGAGTGTATCTGTCGATGGAGAGCCACCGCTCACTCTCAGTCTCTCGCTCGGCTCTCTCCGCTCACGGCCTCCCTCGCGCTCAGATCTCTCCTCCCTCCCCCCTTCCATTTCTGTTTCTTCTTCTTATTGAAGGGCCAAAATGGAAGACGGGTTCTCAGGAGCACGTTATACACTCATGATACATTCAGACAAATTTAGGCGTCAGCTGATTCATTTAGAAAGTCGACCGACTTTGTTTTTATTTTCTAAGTGTTTCTTAAGCAAAAATATAATTTGAATAGATCGAGAAATAAACGTTCATTAAACGTAGATATTACAGATAATGTTAGGAATTTTCAGGTGCCATTTATTCTTTTGTTCCGCTAGGCATACCTTTCACCTCTAGGTATGTAGCCAAAACCCGTCAGACTAGTCAAAACTAACAAAGACAACAAATAATTCTAGAAAACAAAAATAATACATTAGTTCCCAGTGGCATTTTGAAGTAAATGTCACGCTCCGATCTTTAGGCACGCACACATCCTTCTATTTGGTCGATTTTATAATGTGATATCCCAGGACTAAGTATTGCTGACCCTTTCGTTTATTAAGCACATGCGGAAGAGTTATAAATCCCCAAACAATAACACAATGGGATAGAAAAGCAAGGCCATATTTTTCATATTAAAATCCACAACCAAACCTTTATACATGGCATAACTCAAAATCTATTCACAAGACTATTCATAACATTCTAGTTTCACACTATTCACATTTAGACAAGATTCACAAAAGAGGATGGGATCTCAGTCCTCATCCAAGTCGTACTCGGGATCATCCTAATCCTCTTCTAACTCTTCTTCACTAAGCTCACGTCCTTCAAGCTCTTCATCTTTTACTGGCTCATCGTCATCTTCTAGCTCTTCCTCCACAGGCTCATCTACAGCTTGAAATGTTGTCTCACAACCGGAATGAGACTATGTCTTAGCAAGTTTTACCCCACTAAGACTCGATTAGGAAACCAATACGCTAACCGGGCTACCTATACACGCACGGGTCAGAGGACTTACCTTGGCTTCAGATTCCACCTGCAAATTAAGGCTAAGCACAGATATTCAAACAATTCACAACATACGATCAAGTATTGGTCAATTGACTTAGTCGATTACATGTCAATCGGACCATCTCTAGGTTATTTCCACTCATATCATAATTTCCCAATGGTATACTCATTCACTAAATCACATGTGTTTCTTGAGCGTCGTTTTCGCCAATGACATACCGATCACCGACACCATGCATTATTTAAGGTGCCATTTTCACTAGTGATATCCTCGATCACTGAACCACATGTCCTTTCTAAGGCGCCGTTTTCGCCAAGGTAACATCGGCTATAGACAACATCGTGAGTTCTTTAAAGCGTCGTTTTCACCAGTGATATTTCCTTAATCACCGAACCACGTTTATCTATAAGTCATTCATGTGTGTTCTTTAAGGCACCGTTTTCGCCAGTGATACTTCTAATCACCGAACCATGTATGTCCAATAATATCGTACCTGATTGGTCTCAGCCAATAATATTCTCAGTTAGCTCTCACCATTCTCTCTACTATATAGCCTATCAACGTAACTGGCGTTATATACCCATACCCGGCCAACTACCAATCACATATTCAATAACAAACAATTTAGGACAATTCCTAAAAATCCACAATTAATTCAATTCCACACAACATAGAGCTCAAATAAATAAACGGACTACGTCACGACAATTAACATGAAATTTCGGTCGTCGACTATCCTTGCCTAATTTCTAAAAAATAAATAATTAAATAATTAATTTCAAAAATTAATAAATAAATACTAAAAATCCAATTTAGGCCCGTAATGCCTAATTGAAGCCCGATAAGGGTCGGGATAAATCCCGAAATGCATTCAATAAATAGTATAGGCAGTTCTCTAGCTAAGTACACTAACCACCTAACTAATATGCAATGTAATTAACTAATAATCACTAATACATGCTAATCTAACCACCTAATTAATATGCAATGTAATTAACAAATAATCAATAATCCATGCTAATCTAACCACCTAATTGCACTTAATTAAATTTAATCAACCCTTAAGCATCATTAGTCTACTAAGCAAGGATTAGTGAGATTACTCACTTGATTAAAAACGGGGACTGGGACACCACGACGACGACGCGACGGCGGTCAAAATCGGACTTTCGACAACACCAGCGGGTTTGGACCGGGCCTTAAACTTGGGCCCAACAAATCTCAGCCCAACTGAGATTTGTTCTTGCACTAGACTGGGCTCACTCTTGGACTTGGGCTTGGCTGCGATTGGGCCTTCTTCCAATGGGCTAAACTGCTGGAATTTTGGGCTTTGCTGGGCCGGAGAGACTGAAAATGCTGGGCTGAATTCGCTGGAGATGGGTCACGAACAGGTTAGTCTCACTGGCGTGGGCTTGACTCACGTGAGCTGGGTTGAACTTGTTGAATCCGAGAGCCTCGCCGGAAATGGAGGCTGCGAATTGGGCTGGGATTGGTCTCACTTCAAGATGGGCTGGAACAGAAAATGCATAGGCTGTTGTTGGGCCTCGGTGGGGACGCATCTGGCGGTCGAAGGAAAGGAGTTGCTGCGGATGGTCGTTGATGCTGGACGAGTGGCTGAAAGAAGAAGCAAAGCAGTTCGCTGGCGGGGTTGGCGAGCTGGCATGAGGAGTCAACGTTGAAAGCCTTCGGTTGGGGCTTTGACCGAAGGAAATGAAGGCTCGGCAGAGACAGAATTTGGTGGAGCAGCTTCTGTCGAGGGCGAGTGGCAGCATGAGAGAGAGCTGCTTCAGTGCAATTGGAGCCGTTGATGGTGTTGAATAGAAGGAGTCAACAGCATGGGGGATTGTTATGGACGTTGGCAGCACAAAGGAAGCAGTCTCGACGCTGCTACTGAAGGACGTGTGGCAGCTTCTTCAGTTGGGGCTGGGCTGTCTTCGGTGAGGATGAAGACAACGCTGCTTGAGGACTTCTCTCGGTTGGCACTCTGCAGGGCTTTGTTTCGTGGCAGCTGGAGGAGACGTGGACGATGCTTCGATGGTTTGCCGGCGTGAGGCCATGAGAGCTTCGGTCAACAAAAGGCAAGAAGGAAGCAGCTTGGTGGGTTTTGTTCCGGTAGCTAGTGGCCGCCGAAAATGGAGAGAGAAGCTGGGTCTTCGTTGTTGGCGGAAGAGAACGGGCAGCTGGCGCACGGGCGTGAACTCGGTGGAGAATTTGACCGAGATGTGGGCGTGCTGGTGTGGAGCTGAGGGACGCGCGGATGAAAGGAGTTGCGACTGCTGGCGGTGGAATTTCGCTCGGTCTTCTTCAGCTTCAGGCGTCGCACGAAATGAAGCGAAGAGGAGAGAGGTTGGATTGGGCTGCTTCGTGCAGATGAGTGAAGAGAAGACGTCCGAAGGAGGGGTGGCGTACGCAGTTGGAGAAGCCAGCTAAGGGGGAGCAAAAGTCTTAAACCCTTAGCCAAAAAATTAAATGTTTGGTGCCCCCACAGCCCACATAAATATCTTCTTGCCCTTAATACTTTCTGCCACTTTAATTTCAACAACTAATCCAAAATGAAGTCAAAAAATTGTTGTCCAAGCATAATTCCGAATTTCACTTAAATTAGCTTCAACTCCTAACCTAAATCCCTAGATTGAGGCCCGATTTCATCAAAGGAAAATCCCGTACTACTTTCTACCAGTCTTCAACACTCAAAGGCTTAGCTTGGAAGTTGAAATTTCATTTAATTTGGCCTATCCGAATTTCCGTTGATTTTTCCGAGGCGTCCGAACCGATTTTCTGTAAAAATTTTGGAATCTCTGAAATTTTTTTTGAGATTGAGTCAACGTTCCTAGAATTTATTGTGATATAACAGAATCTTCAATTTCTAAAATCGAACTCGAATTCAAGATTAATTTTCATTCAACACGTTTTTAGCGTGACCTATACTACCGGTAACTTTCAGAGATTTTTAGTGCAAATGACCCGTGATCGATTTTCTTCGAGCCACAATGAACCAACTCGACACATTGGCGACTTTCAATTGTCGTGAAAATCTCGATGATTCAAATACGAACACAGGTTACCAAAACGATAGAGAAAATCAATCTAGTGTCGGCCAACGAGAATTTTCCAATTTAGTGGTTTCACCCACGATTAGCCACACATCTCAGTCGAACTGACCTATCACTGATCTCTAATCAATTTACATTTGTGCCATAATGATCTTGACAGATGAACACGGTCGAATAGCCGATTCCTGGTTGAATTCTCAAGTCTATTTGCTTTAAAATTCTTAATGGTTTCCCCAGATAGTCTAGTTATCTCTAGAATGATCAGTTCTGAGAACAACCCTATAGATGCGTCAATGAAATGCCCGATTTATTCAGTAGAAAACATGATTGAAAATCTGGGATGTCACAATAAACTTGCCCTTCTTTTTTAAATAAGAGACAATGCCATTGATATTTATTGGACCTTAGCAAATTTTATTAATAAGAGAAGAACAAAGTTTTAAATCGAAGAGGTATGCATTCGTTTGATACCAAATTTTCCTCAAATAATAAAAATTAATGATATACATATACGTTGATTGTGAATAACAAAAAAAACTTCTCTTTTCAAAATAATGAATTCTGTTAGCGGTTGAAATGTGGCTCGAAATTTGACTTTGTTTTGATTTGGATGTGAATTGGGATTAAAGTCTGAGACATTTGAAGCAAGCCAAAAGGTTTAGAATGCGTGACGATACATTTTAGATGTCCTAAATCAAGTGGTGGACATCCGAATTAAATGGTGAGGCAAGACGAGGCTATTATGGATAGAATTGCGGATTTGGATGTCTAGAGGCAAGATTGGAAAATTGGCCAAACTCACTGGATATTCGTGAGATGTCTCAAATTTTTGTCTAGCTATATCAGCAAGCCATGTAGGAATTTAATTTTTCGATAACCAAATTTAGTGAGTGAATTAGGGACGAAGATATTAGCATGTGCCTTGTACGGTTTATGTATGTGCCTAAAGTTGTACCTTAGGACATAACTAGACTTTTAATAGACCTATATATATATATACATATATATATACATATATATATGTATGTATATATATATATGTATGTATATATATATATGTATGTATATATGTATATATATATGTATGTATATATGTATATATATATGTATATATATATGTATGTATGTATGTATGTATGTATGGCCGGCCCTATTATTAGTTTTGCATGGGATTTAATTTTTATAATTACCCTACATTATGCTGCCGCCTCTATAGCCCAATGGAAATGCTAGAATTTGATTCAAATTTGCTAAATAGGCTAAGGATATAGCTTGATCATGAGCTGCCTCCCTCTTGATCCAGTTAGAGTTCATGCGAGAAGTGTATTGAGGAAGACACCTCCCTTTTCCTTCCCTTGATCGGCCGACTCTCTTCTCTCTCTCTCCCTCACTCATTTCATTTCTCTCATCTCACTCTCTCCCTTTCTCTCGTGCGAGCTCTCTTCCCCTCTCCCTCACCAAACATCTCTCTCATTTCCTTCCATTTTCCTCTAAGTATTCAAGGTCTTCTTCAAGGAAAGAAAGTCTGGAGCTCAAGAGAAGCAAAGGCAAGGAGGAGTGACTTTCTTCTACTCTTCTTGATCATTTTTAGGCTCGGTTTTTGCTAGAATAGTAGCTGTTTTGTGTTGCTTCTTGCTTGCATGTCCTTGTTAGCTTGAGTAGATGTAGAGAATGTGAAATGATAGCTTAATTATGCTGTGATTCCGAGATTTTGTGGAAGTGAAGCATCGCATGTCATTTTCGTGGCCTATATAGTCTTGCATGTGAGTTTCGTGTGTTAGTTTGGCCCTCACGTACGAAGTGGTTGATTATAGTTGGAGATGGATATTGCATGTGGCTTAGGACTTCTGGTTTTGATGTGTTCTGATCAAATGGACTCGTGTGGTGCAAGTTTACATGAGTTCGTGTACTGTGGTTTGGATTTCCAGAACTGAAATTGCTGGACCTTATCTCTTTGTTAATTCTGTGGAGATTGCTGTGATTCGAGTTTGACGAGACTTTCTTCATGAAAGTTGTGCAAGGCATCTTGATGTAAAACATAATTTAATTTTATATTTTTTAAGGTGATAGAGTTGGTTCGAAAGCCTAGTCATTTATTGTGTATGATCTGCCCAGTACAGTAAGAACAGTAACCCAATTGTCTTTCTGAATTTTTATAAAATTTTCCCTTTTGATTTTGAACTTTTTTCCTCATAAAAGTTGTAGAGGACATTACATATCCAAATTTCAAATTTTTTTTGACACGTTTAGGGCTATTAGATGATTATATCTTTAAGATCAGTTGCTCTATTCCAGTGAACCAGATTCTTCTTTATATTGTGCATTTTACTGCTCTTTATACAAATTTTTTTGAACTTAGTTTCCTCATGAAAATTGTTTGTTGGTCTTCTCTGTAACATATTAAAATTTTAGAAAATTTCGAGTTCATTAACTATGGATTTAGCTTTGATTCCTTTGACTGTGCAAATCTGTTCGTTTCTGCCTTTGATCCTAATTGCATTAAATTCTTTAGGAAGGTGATGGAATCTTGCTTGGTGACCTACTGATGACAGTAACGGCATTTGATAGACTTTCAAATGGTGCATTTTGATTGCCATGTGGTACCATTTACTTGTAGAAATTGGGTTTAAAACATAAGAGGACAGAATATGGAATTTTGGATTATATGTGGTTGAGTGTACCATGAAGGTAGTGAATCATGCGTGGTGGCATACTGCCCATCCTAGTGTCACGTGTGCTGAATAGGAGGCATTTTATAATGCGCAAATGCTATGTCGCTACATGAGTGCGCTATGCCTGCGATGCATGAGATGGATTGTGATATATGATGCCCAAGGTTGGCAAACCTTGGATGCCCGACGATGGCTTGGAGTGAATGTCGAAGGTGAATGCCTTGGCTAACAATTAAGATGCCCTGGTTGTAGTAGGGATGTTTAGGGTTGTGACAAACCCTGGAAGTCTTGACGATCAACTCAAAAACTCAACAATGGCCCAAAGTGGATGTCGGAAGTGAATGCCTTACCTAACAATCAAGACGCCCTGGAGTAGGGACGCTTGCAGTATGGAACCGTGAATGCCTGGTTAGTGAACTAGAGGTCACTGCATGAGCCACCTACATGGACTGGTTGAGCAGTGAAATAGGGATGGACCCCGATGATATTGTGCATGATAAATGTGAAGTGTGATGCACCCATTGCATAGTAGTGTGACCCATGTGATTGTATGTGACGCATGTTGCATTAAATGCATGCTGGCACTACTCGTGTGATTGGAAATGGTCTATGATATGCCGTGCGCTCATACTTGGGTGCTTACTTGCTTGGATATTAGTTGTGATGTAGAAATCGAGTGTCAATTAGATCAAGTGGTTTTATGGTCTTGTTGTTTCTCTTGCTGAGTGGCAACTCACTCTTGTTTTTTTTCTTTTTCCAGATTGATAGCTATGTCTTCACTCCCAGCATCCCCATCTCTCGTTATGGAGCACCCGTTGTGCTAGAGGGCAAGCATCACAAATTCACGAACCCGGACTTTCCGGGCACAATGTTTGTTCAATACACGACTGTCTTGCTAGTGGGGACAGGATAGCTTGATATAATTTCCTACCGTTTTGTCGCTATATTTTTGCTAGTGGACGGTCGCCTGTTAGAACCGATTCCATCCCCTGATGCTTTTGGTGTAGCTGGTGATGGAGGGACGTGGTGATGGAGGGACGCGGAGGATTAGGAGCTGGAGTAGGACGGAGTGCAGAGGGATCGTGCATGTATTTTGGCACGATCGTAACTTTTTGGGGTGCGGGATTATGTAGTCGGGACGGTCGGATAGAGATGTATGTACGGACAAGGAGCTTGCTATAGCAGGGTCTAGGGAAACTGGAACTTTCTTTTATTTCTCCCAGCTTAGGTTTTTCCTTTTGATGTATAATCTGCCACCCGACGTACATATAAGTATGGTAAATAATTGAAGCATGATTCCCTTTACTATTTGTATTCTTAGAGGCACGTGTATAGTTCATGTTATAAATGCTACCCTTTAGAAAAGACTTCCGTTTGCGTGATAATCTAAAGTAAATAAAGAACAGGGATTAGTAAGTGGCGGATTCAGACGCCACAGTTCGACCATGGACATAGTGAGCAAGAGGGAGCAACTTCGAATGTCCGATCAAGCTATGGCTAGATATCTAAACTAGACCGAATTTTCCCGAGAAGATTTTTGATGGCCGAAAGCAGGATTTATACTGAATGCGGGTTTTGACCTAATTTTGCACTGATATCAAGCCTGACTTAGTGAGAGCTCAGGGAATCGTCAACGAACGTAAGTGTGTGAGTAAACCTTTGTATCTCTTTGATTTGATTATGCGAGACTTTTTTTAGTATAATTGGAAACTGGAAAACGTTTAAGAATTGTTATCTCGAGTGAATGTAATTTCCTCTTGTTGATTATAATAAAATATCTTGTCGATCTCTTCCTATGGAATAGGCACACTAGGTCAAATAATCTAAATCCTCTGTGTCAAATTTTTTTTCTACGATGGTTTCTTGCTTGATTGTGCTTGTTTGACGCTTCCACCATTTTTTAGTAATAAAATCGTATCAGAGTTTTACGTTGTTGATGACAAGCAATGGTTGTCATTCGCTAATTAGAAAAATGGCCAAAATCAGCTCATTTGAATCAAGTATAGAAAACTTAGAAAAATGACAAGCATTGTATGAACAAAATTTCATCGAAACCGACTTCTTCAACGAATGTATAGCATAAATCTTAGGCATCTTATCCAACTGTCGGTTGCGCCGCACCCCCCCCCCTTCTTCTCTCCTCTCTTCAATGACCTAGAAATTTAAATTGGCCAAAATCAGCTCATTTGAATCAAATTTTGAAAATGTATCAATGCAAAATGAGAGCCAAATTAGAAATATTCTACATAGTTGTTATAGATGATAAAAATGATGTAGTGTTCACTCCTAGTTTTAATCCAACCACAGGAGGATGACTGGATCTTTGGGGTTTTCCATATACCATAATATAAGTTATTTAAATAATTTTCTACCTCATTTATACTTCCTTGTTTTAATCTATGTGGAATTTCAGATTTACTTTCTTTTTGTTTTTTCTACGTATCATTCTTCTTGGCAAACCTCTCTTTCCCTTGCAGTGTATATTTTTGCAGACTATTTTCTTTGGTTTTCATTTTCTTCTTAAAGGAAATCTTCTTTTAATGTTTTGCAGTCTATTTTAATGGAAGTGCTAATAAGTTTATTCAAAATCTGAAAGCATGAGCCAAGTACATTTGCTAGGATGAATAGTCGTAGATGCTTTTTTCTAGCAATGTAGGATCAATCTATGAGTAGGACATATTGTTCTTGTCATGCCCCGATCCTCGAGACGCGTCCATCCTTCTCTTGGTCGATTTTAAAGTGCGATATCCCAAGACTAAGTATCGCCAACCCTTTTTTTTTGTTACGCATGCGGAAGCAGTTATAAATCTCCAAATAATAAAACAATGGGATAGAAAAGCATGCCATATTTTTTTATATTGAAATTCACAACCACACTTTTATTTACAACATAACTCATAGTATATTTACAATACTATTCACAGCATACTTGTCTCACACCTATCTACACTAAGACAGGGTTTACAAAAGGGATGTGATCTCAATCCACATCCGGGTTATACTCAAGATCCCTCTTTGGATCATCTTCTTCTTCAAAAATCTTTCTCCCCTTCAAGTTCCTCCTCCTCAGCTTCTCCTCAGGGTCCTGAAATGGTTATTCAGGCTCTGTTTGGCAACATGCCAAACAGTGACTGATTCTGATTTTTTGTTCCCAGAATCAGTTTGGGACGAGAATCGCGTTTGGTAAAATTTTTGTTCATGGGAACAAATCAGTTTGGGAGTAGATTTGAGAATCAAAAAAAAGTTGATTCTGCGTCCGAGAATCAAAAAAAGAATCAACACAATAAAACTCTTCTTCTTTCCTTCCGCCATCCCGCGACCATCGCCCGCCGCCGCCCACCGCTGTCCGCCGCCGTCGCCCACCACCGCCCGCCGCCCGCCGCTGGCCGCCGGCCGCCGGCCGCCGGTCCGGCGAGCTCACCAGAGGCTCGCCTAGCCAGGGCGAGGTCCGACAAGCTCGCCGAAGGCTCGCCCAGCCATTGGCGAGCCTCGCCGGGGCTGGGTGAGGCCCGCCTAGCCACCGGCCGGGCTCACCTAGCCTACCGGTGGCCAGGCGGGCCTCGCCCAGCCCCAGCAAGGCCCGCCTGTCCACCGGCGAGGCGAGGCCTCGCCAGATCTGGCGAGGCCGAGGCTCGCCGGGGCTAGGCGAGGTCCGCCTAGCCACCGGCCGAGCTCGCCTAGCCTGACCGGTGGCCAAGCGGGCCTCGCCCAGCCCCAACGAGCCTCGCCCAGCCCCGGCGAGGCCCGCCTGTCGACCGGCGACGCTCTGCCTCGCCAGATCTAGCGAGGCCGAGCCTCGCCCAGCTACTGGCGACACTCGGCCGACGAGGGCCAGCCTCGCCAAGGGCCAGCGACGCTCTGGTGAGGTCGCCGGCCCTCGTCCGACTGGTCCGGTGACCAGCCACAAGAAGAAGAAGAAAAATAGGAGAAAAAGGAAAAAATGAAAAAAAAAAATGAAAAAAGAAAAGGAAAAAAGGTAAAAAGGTAAAAAGGTAAAAAAAAAAAAAAAAAAAAAAAAGTAGAAAAAAAATTATTTAAAAATAAAAAAATAATTTGGAACATAATCAATGGACACATTATCAAACGCAATTCTATTCCAGAATCAAAAAATTTAGATAGTTACGAAACACGTTCTTTTACTCAGAATCAGTTCTCGGGAACATAATAAAAAATAATCATTTATTGTCAGAATCAGTTCCCGGGAACAGAATCGTTGCCAAACGCACCCTCAATAACCAATGAGACCACGTCTCAGTGAATTCTACCCCCTAATACCTGATTAGTAAGCCAATACACTAAGGCTATCTAAACACGCACAGATCAAAGGACATACCTCGGCCTCAGATTCCACTTGCAAATTAAGGTTAAACACAGATATTCAAATAATTCACGACATCCGATCAAGTATTGATCAATCGACTTAGTCGATTACATGTCATTCGAACCATCTCTAAATCATTCCCATTCATACCATAATTCCCTAATGGTATACTCCTTCACCAAATCACATGTGTTTCTCGGGCGTTGTTTTCGCCAATGACATAACGATCACCGACACTGTGTATTCTTTAAGGCGCTGTTTTCACCAGTGATATCCTCGATCACCGAACCACGTGTCCTTTCTAAGGCGCCGTTTTCGCCAAGGTGACATCGGCAATAGACAACATCGTGAGTTCTTTAAGGCGTCGTTTTCACCAGTGATATTTCCTTAATCACCGAACCACGTTTGTCTATAAGTCATTCACTTGTGTTCTTTAAGGTGCCGTTTTCGCCAATGATACTTCCAATCACCGAACCACGTATGTCCAATAATATCGTACATGATTGGTCTCAACCAATAACATTCTCAATTAGCTCTCACCATTCTCTCTACTATATAGCCCATCAACATACGGGCACTATATACCCATACTCGGCCATTTACCAATCAAGTATTCAATAATAAACAATTTAGGATAAATCCTCCAATTTCACAATTTAAATCAATTCCATATAAATTGAAGCTCAATTAAATAAACGGACTGCACCGTGACAATTAGCACAAAATTCCGGTCACCGGCCATCTTGGTTGAATTTCCGGAAAAATAATTAATTAAATAATTAATTTCGAAAATTAAATAAATAAATATTAAAAATCCAATTTAGGCCCATATTGCCTGATTGGAGCCCAAAACGGGTCAAGAAAAATCTCAAGATGCATTTAATAAATAATAGTACATCTCTATTTGCTAATGACTAGATTTAACCACCTAACATGCATCATTAAGTCACTAATTTAATTGTTCTAACCTAATCTAACCACCTAAGTGCCCGTAATTAAATCTAACCAAACCCCTAAGCATAGCAAACTAAGAAAGCATTAGTGAGTAAAACTCACTTGATTTAAAGTGGGTATCGGAACACCGCGACGGCGACTCGACGGCGGACTCTCGGTTCGGGCCTAAAAGCTAGCAAGCCCACAGAAACTTTGGGCTCGGGCCTGCTCAAATTCTTGGGGCTGAGTTGATCTGGGCTTCTAGACTAAAACAGAACTGAACTGGGCTTGAACTTGGGCCAAACTGATGCTGTGAAAATGGGCTGAGCTGGACTGGCTTCTTGGGCTGGCTTGTCCTCTTTGCTGGGCCGAAATTGCCTGAAGGTGGGCTGAGCTGGCTGCTGGTTTGCGTGGGCTGAACGTGCAAAAATGCTGGCCCGAATTCCAACGGCTGCTGGGCCGAACAAGAATAACTCGCTGGGCTTCTTTTTGGTTCGGCCGACTGATCCACGAGCGGAGGGGAGAGGAATCACGCAGACAGCTTGCTTCGGTTGGCTACAACACGGAAGACACGACGAAGACGTTGGATGCGTGCGGCTTCACTGGATGCACGGAGGAGCTGCAGGTCAACCAAAGGCCTCGTGGCTTGCTGTTATTGACCGTAGGAATTGATGAAGGCTGACGTGTGGCGTGGCTACTGCTTCGCTGGCTCAACGAGGAAGCGGTTGCATGGAATGGAGCTACACATCAACAACCGGCAGAGGAAATCGCAACTTTAACTAGTGGGCTCCAAGGCGCGGACGTGTGGCGCTGCAGCTTCGGCTTCGCCTGGCTTCGGTCAACAAAATGGAGCTGGAGTTGACCCATGAAGATGCGGAAAGGAGGGGCGCTGGATGATTCGGTTTCGGTGGAGGGAAGACGTGGGCTTTGCTGGCTTCGCTTGGGATGTCGCGGCAAGGGAATGGACGCGCGGCAGCCAAAGGGAAAATGGAGGGTTGATTCTGTGGGGTTTTGATGCTGCAGTTTCGGTGAAGTTGAAGTAAAGAGAGGGGTGAGAGAGAGAGAGAGAGACACGAAGATGTAAATCGGGAGGGGCGGTGGTGAGGCGTGCGACCGAAGGTTTAGGAAGAAGAAATTAAAGTCGATAAAGTAAATCCCAAGAGTTAAATGCTTTGTCCCCCATAGGCTTTGGTCCCCCAAATATCTTCTTGTCTTCTCCTCACAAATAATTCCATTTTGGTGCCAAAAAATATACCTATTTTCTTAATTCCGAATTTACTCACATAGCTTCAATTCCTCACTCAAATCCGCAAATTTGAGGTCCAATTTCACCGAAGGAAAATCCCGTATCATTTTTTGCCAGTCCCCAACACTCAAATGCTCAGCTTGGAAGTCGAAAATCTCCTCAATTTGGCCGATTGACTTTCCATTGATTTTCCGCGATATTCGAACTGATTTTCCGTAAAAATCTCGGAATCTCTAAAAAATCTACTAAGACTAAGTCGACACTCCTAGAATTTATTGTGACATGGCCAAAACTTCAATTTCTGAAATCGGACTTGAATTCGCAGTTAATTTCCATTTGACGCATTTTTAGCGTGACCTAGGCTACTGGGTAACTTTCAGATATTTTTAAGTACAAATGACCCGTGGTCCATTTTCTTCGAGCCACTATGAACCCACTCGACTCAATGGTGACTCTTGATTGTCGTGAAAATCTCGATGATTCAATTACAGACACAAGGTACCAAAATAATAAGAAAATCAGTCTAGTGTCGGCCGACGAAAATTTTCTAATTCAATGGTGTCACCCACGATTAGCCACATATCTCTATCGATCTAGTCTATCTCTGATTTCAAATCGATTTTTAACTGTACCGTAATGACCTCTAAAGATGAACATAGTCGAGAAGCTGATTCCTGATTGAGTTCTCAAGTCTATTGCCTTAAAATTCCTTAATAATTTCCTCAGATAGTCTAGTTATCTCAAGAGTGATCGGCTCTAATAATAACCCTATAGGCGTGTCAATAAAATGCCCGATTTATTCAATAGAAGATAGGGTTGAAAAATCTGGATGTCATAGTTCTTCCCTTTTCTTTTCTTTTTTCTAATTCCATTGCAAACTATTCCCTTGATTTCTTTTTTTGGGATAAGTGAGCCCGATGACCTAGAAATTTTTTTATATTAAATTATTGTCCAAATTATTTCTTTATTTAGCTTTTCTACGTTCAATTTCATCGATCTACTTTTATTAAACTTAATTTCTATTTCTCAATCTTTATATTTACTAGAAAAAATACCTTACCAACACCTTCAAATTTCCTTTTAAGATCTTCAAAAACCCCAAATTTATACTTGCTTGACACATGTCCTCTCCGATTCTGGTCAAAGATCATCCTGAAAAATCCTACTTCTTACGTGGACAACAGAATGCAAGAGAAGTTGATGTGGCGCCGTGAAAACAACGACATCAAAATGGTGGCTGACGTGGACTACGAGGGCGCCGTTTTGCGCTCTCTTAATCTCGGTTGCCGAAGTCAATTTGGGTCAAATTTCTAGGGTTCGTGGTTCGTGTTTGCCCTCCCTCTCGGTTCCTTGCCAAATCCGTGGCTTTTTAGCCAAGATATCCAAATCGAGCTTCGATTCAACTTGGGTGACTGATTACGAGTTCATATTGCTCCAAATATGTGGTGTTTTTCTAATTCTAGGTTTTGACACCTTTTCTTGCTCTTTGGTTATGTCATTACCAGAGTTTTTGCATTTTTTTGCCTCTTCAAGATTCCTGTGAAGAGTTTTTGCTTCATGTCCAGCACTTTATAACCCCTCAAAATTGCGTTTCTTAATCCAGCAACATGAGGTTCTTTATCTTACATGCTCATCGGAAGAGATGGATTATATATTTGCATTACTCAATCTTGTCAGCTCTTTAATTTTCTCATACGTTTGGTGCATCTACATCTTGCCAGTATTATATAAGTTGATAAGGATTATATACTGCTAAGATTTGATAATTCAGTGTAAAGGTAGTAGTTGAATGTACCATTGGGAACCTGGATTGAGATACCGCTGGTGTGAACTTGGTGCTCTCATCGTTGTTTAGAGCTCTGAAAGGCCACCCTACTTGGATTTAATGGGCTTATTGGATTTGGTCGTCGGAATCATTTTGCTAAGTGCATTGTTCTTGTTGTGCTACATATGCTTTTGAACGCCAGGGCCAGAAGATAACATTATATTATGACCCCTGAGCTATAGAGGAGCAGATGTTTGTCTTGGCTTTCTTTGTAATTATACGAGCTAGCTACAAGTTACTTTGTTATTTGCATATGTTTTCATTGCACTATGCAATGGTTAAGTTTCAAGATTCTAATGATCATATGTTACCTAGTGGAAGGAGGTTCTATTGCTGGAGGTGATGGTTTGTCAATTTTCTACAACACATTGGAGATTGTTGAGTTAGTACATTGTCATTTGAATTGGTTGCTTGTAATGGTTAGTTGAGTATAGGACCAATTCACTATCATAGGTTGTTCATTGTGGGTGGCTAGCTTAGCATTATGTGCTATGTATTGGCCAGTTTAGTGTTAGAAAAGGGTATGGTCGCTTTGCTATGTGTTGTGCATTGTTGAATTGAATTTGATGCGCTGTGTTTGAAGGCCTCTGTTTCACATAGTTTCTAGTGTTTCCATTAAATCAACCTATTTGCTATATGTTATGTTGTACATTGTTTAATTTGAAGTTCCCATCCAAAAGCATGCCTTATTGGAATTTGAATTGATTGCTTGTATCGGGCAAGTTGATGATTGCGGGTTTTTTTTTTTTTCAAATGGATTGATCCTAAGTCCTCATTTCATGGCAGAGAAGTGACTTTGGATTGATCAATGAAAAGAAATCACTAGTAAATAAAATTGGAAGTGTGGAAGTTAGTTGAAAGTATATGAGGAAAAAAGTCCACATTCTCAAAATGCAACAAGAAAAGAGTAAGCAACAGGACAACAAGATAAAAGTAGAAGTGTCTCCATTGGAAACAACGATAAAAATCTATTTTGCAAGCAAAGGGAAAATGATCTATTTGAGAGGCATAGTTGTATCAAAAGGATTGATGTGCCAACCTTGATGTTGAAGTTGGACCCAAAAATATAAAAAACAACATTTTTTTTAGATTAACAACAATGGGATGCTTGCGTTGTTTGCCTATCTTTTTTGCTTCTTGGTAGTGTAAGTGGAGGCTAGATGTGAGGCAAGACCAAGGTTATGATGCAAAAAAAAAAGGAAAAAGAAAAAAGAAAGTGTGTTAAGCTGTATTAGCAAATCCAAGTTCAACCGTGTTCAATGTATTGGCAAATCCACATTCAACTATGTTCAATTATCTATAGAGAAAGATGTCATGTTCCCTATACTGCATATTTACTTCAGATTCCTATAGTAATACTGTCATATTATCATGTTGCACAGACTAAAAAGGTAAAGGATTTAGGTCCTTAAGCATTTAATAACTATGGTCATCCTAATTGGAAGGGAAAGGATTTGCTTGGGGATGAAGAAAATAAGAAACGGAGCCACCATGCATCCACAAACATAACAACTATCGCCAATAATATGCTTCCAAAGAGGTCTAAAAACCTATCTTCGCTTAGAACTTGGATGATTACAATAGGAAAAACCAAGTGGACAAGTTGGTATGTGGTTAAGAAAATAGTAATAAGAGGAAATCACAACCAACTTAAACGATGACAATAGAAAAGCACCAACTAGACATTAGCTACCAAGATGGTATATAGTTCAGACAACAGAAAAAAGAGGAAATTTACGACCAACTCAAATCATCACAGTAGATCCATCACAAAACAACCGTCATAGAAATTGCGAAATTTTACGACATGTTGTTGTTCCATTAACTTTGTAATGGCTGCCGTACCAAGTCCTTCCTTCTTATCTTTGTGCTACAAAGAGATTAGAAGAAGATCAACATACTCCATCTTGGAATCATCATAAAGAGCATTCCACAAGAATTAGTTTCCCAAATACTTGCAAACCAATATCATGTCGAAATTGAGAAACTTTACACAGTGAATTCCTCAAAAAAGCTTCACTAGATAACTATGATTTTAAAAGTAGTATCTAGTGATATAGCTAGTACGAGTACCTAGAGGGGGGTGAATAGGTATTTAAATGATTTTTCTTGATAATTGCACAATACTTAAACAGTTGAAGGATTTGTGACAAATAATAATCAACGTAAGACTGAGTAAAGGAAAGAGAGAATAGAACACGCGGTTTATAGTGGTTCGGCTTGATTCAAGCCTACGTCCACTCTTCTGCACTGACAGCCAATTGGCTGGATTCCACTATGAACAAAGAGATGTTACAGCGTTGATCTTCCTTGATTTCTCAGTGTAGATGATCTACCACGCTCGCTCAAGGTATCACTAAGTATAGACACTCTCTGTGTATACAATTTCGCTCAAAATGTATCGACTAATAATCAAGGTGCTTCAGACTCTAGAATTTCTCTATTGATCACACACTAAAACAACTAGAACGACTTCCTTTTATACCCCTTTATGCCATCATACCCGTTGGCACTTACCAAAGGAATTCCTCCAATCTACCCGTTGGACGGAATCAATTAAGAAGATCATTCGAGCTATTAAAGGAACCTGACGATAGCCCATTAATCATGTTCGCCCATACAATCAGGATCTTGGTTTCCAAGAATAGAATCTTCCAAGAATATTTCGTCGACCACCTGATCTTCAATCGATTTAGATACGAATAAAAGAATCCGTTATATTTATCCAACCAAGAGATCTTCTCCAGAGGATAGGATTAAATCCTCAACCATATACTTCGGCTCTGGATTTCATTCATCACTGGATCAAAAAGACTGTTAATGAGAATAGTCTTGAGTCTTAAGTCTTGAGTCTTGAGTGCTGAGTCTGGTGATCAGAAAGTCTTCAGACTTTAAATAGACGGTCTGCAAATATCCAGACTAGACCGATAGAAACGTTTTGTCTCGCTTCAAAATATTCTCGGGAAAGATTTCTCCAACAATCTCCCCATTTTTGATGGTGACAAAACTTTCCCGTAGATTTGAACAATTTTGACTGCAAAAACATTTCTCAAGCAATATGGCTATCTCATAAAGATTAATAAAACAACCAGACTCTACATCCATAGAAAATTGGTTAGTCTTTCATGAGTAATACCATATGACAACACTTGATATAAATGCAAACAGTTTAAGCATCAAAATCTACAGCCAATTCAGTCAAATTCAAGTTCACACCCAAGTTCACTCAAGTCATACTTAAAAAAAACAAACATATTCAACCACAAAAACAAAGTCAAAGTTTAAAGTTCAAATTGGTTTGGTTCAAATTGCTTCTCCCCCTTTTTGTCAGCATTAAAAAATGTGAGAAAGGAGTTAGGTCTGCTTGGGAATGCGCACGATCTGGAAATCTCCCATGGACTGGACTATGCCTTCTAGCCTCTTCAAGTCTTCCCTTAGTTTAGCTACCTCCTCTCCTTTGGCATTGGCTTGAAGTTGTAGAGCGAGATCTTTCATTTTGTCCTCTAGGGTAACCGAAGATGCTTGTCTAGCATTTTTTATGGCTTGAATTTCACAATCCAGAGCATAGATTTGGCCCCGCATTTCCAGAAGAACATCAAGAATACGACGGAAATCTGCTGAATTATCCGTCTGTGTACTTGCATTTGCTTTCTCGGATGGAGTGAATGCAGACGATGGAGCTTCTGTATAATCTTGCAGATTTGGTGTTGACGTATCGTGTCCTTCTTCAGGCAATTGAGAAGCCTGAAACTCTTCTGGATCTGCTGGAGATTGTCTTAGACCTTCACTATTGGCAGCATGAGGTGTGGACCTTTCTTGCTCGCCAACTCCCCCTGTCTCTAAGATCTCAAATGGGGAAGAGTGATGATCATGCTCTTCTGTATCTTGATTCTCCTTCTCTCCAGATTCAGCTGCAGACTTTAACTTCCTCGAGCTTCAAAATGTTGAGTCTGGAACGGATAAAATCGAATTGATTTTTTCTCCAAAGGCTTTGTGAATATATCCGCTAGTTGACTTTTTGAATCAACAAATTGAATCGAGATTTCTCCATTTTGAATATGATCTCTAATGAAGTGATGTCGAATTTCTATATGCTTTGCTCTTGAATGAAGAATTGGATTTTTAGTGAGATTAATTGCGCTGGTATTGTCACATCTGATTTCTGTACATGAGTCTTTAATCCCAAAGTCTTGTAGCTGTTGTTTTATCCATAGAATTTGCGAACAACAGCTTCCAAAAGCTACATACTCTGCTTCTGTTGTTGAGAGAGTCACAGTGCTTTGTTTCCTTGAAAACCAAGACACCGTCCCCGCTTCCAAGCAACCGGCAAGTTCCGAAGTACTCTTTCTATTGACTCGCAACCGGTCGATCTACGTCGAATATCCGGAAGATTAAAGTCTCCCTTCTTAGGATACCAAAGACCGATGCTTGAAGATGAAGCAACGTATTTAATAATACGTTTTTAAAGACCGAGATGGGATTCTCTAGGATCCGATTGAAACCTAACACAGATGCAAACACTCAACAAAATGTCGTCTAGAAGCAAGTAAGATAAAGAAGTGAACCAATGATGCTCCTGTACAGCTTTTGATCAACTTTCTTCCCTTCTTCATCTTTGTCTATCTTCAAAGAGCTTGATATCGGTATATCAGTCTTTTTGCGATTTTCCAATCCAAACCTTTCGACAAGATCATTAGCATATTTTTCTTGGTAAATGAAAGTTCCTTCCTTCAATTGCTTTACTTGAAGACCAAGAAAGAATGTTAATTCTCCCATCATACTCATTTCAAACTCATCCTGCATAGACTTAGAAAATTTCTTGCATAGACTTTCATTAAAGGATCCAAAAATAATATCATCCACATATATTTGAACAAGTAAAAGCTTTTGTTTTCCTTTTTGATAAATAAAGTAGTATCTACTTTACCTTTGACAAAACCATTCTGTAATAAGAACTTACTTAGTATGTCGTACCAAGCTCGAGGTGCTTGCTTTAAACCATACAATGCCTTTTTCACCAAGACTAAGTCTCGGCTTCTTTGGGTCTTCAAACCAGGTGTGGTGTTCCACATAAACTTCCTCATGGATAAATCCATTTAGGAATGCACTTTTGACATCCATTTGGAATAACTTGAAATTTTTATAACAAGCAAACGCAAGTAATAGTCGAATAGCTTCTAACCTTGCTACAGGAGCGTAAGTCTCATCATAGTCTATTCCTTCTTCTTGCGTATATCCTTTGGCCACGAGTCTTGCTTTATTTCGTACGACCTTTCCTTTTTCATTCATCTTGTTTCTGAACACCCATTTGGCTTCAATAACAGTTTTACCTTTTGGTTTAGATGTCAATTCCCAGACATCATTAATGTTGAACTGTCTGAGCTCTTCTTGCATAGCTTCGATCCAGCTTTCATCAGATAAAGCTTCTTCTATGCTTGTTGGTTCAATTTCAAAAATGAGAGCCACAGCACTAGACTCTTCACGTCTTTTGGATCTGGTGCGAATTCCTTCATTAATTTCACCGATAATAAGATCTTTGGGATGGCTGGACTTATGCTTCCAGTTACTGGTTGATTTGTCTGGATGATGATCTCTTTCTTTATTTGAATCTTCATGAACATCTTGATGCTGGACTTCCAGAGTCTGAGATACTTCTTGAGTTGTAAGCTTTGGAAGGTCTGGAGCAGGTTCAGACTCTTCATACTAAGTCTGACTGGATTCATCTTGCGTAGAGTCTTGGAATTTGACATTCATTGACTCCTCCGCAGACTGGCTCTTCTTGTTATAGACTCTGTAGGCTTTGCTTGATGTAAATATCCAAGGAAGATGCCTTCATCTGATCTTTCTTCAAACTTACCAACTCGATCTTTTGCATTTTTTAATATAAAGCATTTGCAACCGAACACATGAAAGTATGAAACAATGGGCTTCTTACTTTTGAATAACTCATAAGGGGTTTTCTCTAGAATAGGTCTTAGGAAGACTCTATTGATGATATAGCATGTTGTTGAAACAGCTTCAGCCCAAAATCGTGAAGAAATTTTACTTTCAATTAAAAGAGTTCTAGTCATTTCTTGAAGAGATCTATTCTTTCTTTTCACAACTCCATTTTGCTGAGGAGTATATGGAGAGGAGAACACATGCTTAAATCCAGATTCATCACACAATTTTGTAAAATCTTGATTTTCAAATTCACCTCCATGATTTGTTCTTATACTTGAGATAACACATCCTTTTTCATTTTGAACCTTTTTAGCAAATTTTTCAAAATACGAGAAGGTTTCTGACTTACTTGCAAGGAAATATACCCAAGTAAAGCGGGAGTAATCATCCACAATTACTAGGCAATATTTCTTACCTCCAATACTCTGGGTTATGGTTGGTCCAAAGAGATTCATATGCAGCAACTGTAGTACATGATTAGTAGAGACATGATTTATTGGCTTAAATGAATTTCTTACCTGCTTTCCCATAATACATGGTGTGCATGGATCGGACTTTTGGTATGGTAATTTGGGTAGACCTCGAACAAGCTGCTTTGATGAGATTTTGGCTAATTGTTTCATGTTGACATGACCAAGCTTTCTGTGCCATAAGCTTGCTTCATCTTGAATTGAGATTAGGCATTGCGATTCATTTAGTTTCATGTCTAAGAGGTAGATATTTCCATGTCTTCGACCCATGAAAGACGAGTAGAGTCTTTACGATTCCGAGCATATTCCTTCTTGAAAGGCGATCTTGAAACCAATATCACACAATTGGCTAATGCTGAGAAGGTTATAGTTGAGTCCTTTCACTAGAGAAACATTGCTTATTGTGAGATTTCCAATTTTCACGGTTCCATATCCCACAATACTTCCTTTGCCATTTCCTCCAAATGAAACTTTTCCACCATTCACTTGAATAAGCTTTATGAAGCAATTTGAGTCTCTTGTCATGTGTCTTGAACATCCGCTGTCAAAATACCACTTTACTTTTTTCTTGACGGAGACCTGCATTTAAAAGAGAGTCTCAAGCTTTCTTTGGTACCCAAATTTTCTTGGGTCCTTTGGTGTTAGTAGGATAAACATTATTAGGCCATACTTTCTTAACAGGTTCCCAAACCATAGGACACTATTTTTCAAAGTGATCTTGACTGTTACACTTTGAACACCTGAGAGCATTTCGACCTACAGATTTTATAAAAACTTTCTTGAATGATTTTTGTAAGCCTCTCTCGATGGTCTTTTCTTAATTCTTTCTTTTACTTTAGGAAAATCAATCAAGGGAATTGTTTCTGCTGTCATGCCTAAACCAGACTTATTGAAGTAAGGTCTTTGAACTGAAAGAACTTTTTCAAGTTTTTCAAACCCTATCGAAAATTTCTTTGAAATATTTGATAAGTCTGTTTTTAAAAAAGCATTTTCTTTCAAAAGATTATCTTCTTTTTCTTTAAGAGTAGAAATATTCAAGTCTAAACTTTTAACTCTTTCTTCTAAAATGTTTTCCTTTTGTTTTAGAGCTAAGTTTTCCTTTTTAAGTTCGGAAATTCTTTTGAGAGAAGTCTTAAGACTAAAACACAGTTCATCAATGTATTTAGAGACTTTGACAGGAATTTTAAAATCACTTACCTCAAATTCAGCATCGAGTCCGATCCGAATCTAAGTCTGAGTCTGAATGTGCCATCAGACATATGTTGGCATATTCATTATCACTTTCTTCACACTCTGAATCACTCCAGGTTTCGGCTTTGAGAGCTTTCCGAAACATTTTAGCTTTTCCTTTCTTCTTCTTTAGAAGATGACAGTTGGGTCTGATGTGTCCCTTTTTCTTACATTCGAAGCAAACTACATCTTTGTTTGATTCCTCATCATCTACAGACTTGGTCTGCTGTCTTTGGAAACTTTGTTTCTTTGAGTTGAACCTTCTTCCTTTTCTATTCAGCTTTTTGAATCTTCTTATCATAAGAGCAAGCTCCTCATCGTCCAAATCATCTCCAGAATCGGTATCATCAGAATCATCATTTGATTTTAATGTAATGGATTTCTTACCTCTTGGATCTTCGTCTTCATTAATTCGTTCCACTTCATAAGACTGAAGAGTTTCAATCAGCTCGTCGACAGATAGTGGCATAATTCTTTGCGTCTCTCTTATTGAAGTCTTTATGTGAGTCCAATCCTTGGAGAGTCCACGCAGTAGCTTGTTTACCTTCATGGGATCAGAAATTTTTTGTCCTTGGTTCTCAAGACCATTGACAATATCTGTAAAATGACTAAACATGTCAGTTATAGATTCTCCTGGTTTCATTTTGAAGGCTTCATATTGATCGAGGAGAATGTTAATTCTGGTCTCCTTCACTCGATCTGTTCCTTCATAGGTGATATGTAATCTGTCCCATACTTCTTTTGCTGTAACACAAGAAGATATTATGTTATATTCAGTTGGTGACAAAGCACAATATAAAGAGTAAATTGCTTTTGCATCGAGTGCTTGTCTCTTGTTTATCTCTTCCTGAGTCATTCCGCCGGTCTCAACAATTTCTTTCCCTCTTTCAGAAACTGATGCAGCTGTAGGAGTAATTCCTTTTTCTACAACGTCCTATTCCAGAGGATCTTTTGATCATAGGAAAGCTTTCATCTTGTTCTTCCAGATGTTGTAATCCTTTCCATCAAAGTAGGGTGGTCTGGTATTGCTTTGCCCCTCTACCAGCCTTGGTGCTAGCATACTAGCCATGAATCTTTTACTCTGAAATAAAACACTTCAAATAAAGTAAGAACACGAGCTCAGATACCAATTGATATAGCTAGTACGAGTACCTAGAGGGGGGTGAATAGGTATATAAATGATTTTTCTTGATAATTGCACAATACTTAAACAGTTGAAGGATTTGTGACAAATAATAATCAACGTAAGACTGAGTAAAGGAAAGAGAGAATAGAACACGCGGTTTATAGTGGTTCGGCTTGATTCAAGCCTACGTCCACTCTTCTCGTGACCGACAGCCAATTGGCTGGATTCCACTATGAACAAAGAGATGTTACAGCGTTGATCTTCCTTGATTTCTCAGTGTAGATGATCTACCACGCTCGCTCAAGGTATCACTAAGTATAGACACTCTCTGTGTATACAATTTCGCTCAAAATGTATCGACTAATAATTAAGGTGCTTCAAACTCTGGAATTTCTCTATTGATCACACACTAAAACAACTAGAACGACTTCCTTTTATACTCCTTTATGCCATCATACCCGTTGGCACTTACCAAAGGAATTCCTCCAATCTACCCGTTGGACGGAATCAATTAAGAAGATCATTCGAGCTATTAAAGGAACCTGACGATAGCCCATCAATCATGTTCGCCCATATAATCAGGATCTTGGTTTCCAAGAATAGAACCTTCCAAGAATATTTCATCGACCACCTGATCTTCAATCGATTTAGATACGAATAAAAGAATCCGTTATATTTATCCAACCAAGAGATCTTCTCCGGAGGATAGGATTAAATCCTCAACCATATACTTCGGCTCTGGATTTCCTTCGTCACTGGATCAGAAAGATTGTCAATAAGAATAGTCTTGAGTTTTAAGTCTTGAGTCTTGAGTGCTGAGTCTGGTGATCAGAAAGTTTTCAGACTTTAAATGCATACCGCAAATATCCAGATTAGACTGATAGAAATGTTTTGTCAGCTTCAAAATATTCTGGAAAGATTTCTCCAACATCTAGGAATTCTTAGAGTCCAAAAACACATTTTCTTTTTTTTTTCTTTTCTTTTTTAACTTCTAAGTTTTTAACCAGGCCATCCGGTAATGTGCAATTCTGTCAAAAATTAGCTGGAATGACTATATTGGTAAATTGTTAAAATTATTATGACTAAATTTTGCCAAACCGTAAAATTTATAATTGAACTAAAATCCTTATCTCCCTCCTCAACAAGACATTGATATGGCTATAACAACATTTGTTTAGATTAACTATATGGTGAAAGTGAATATAACAACATGTGCTCCAAGACCACAAAACAAGACAACAACGTTGCAACGACTTCCTACTAGCCACCCCGGAAGCTATGGAATAGAATTTGGGATACCTACCCCCCCCCCAAAAAAAAAAAAAAAAAACAACTAAAAATCTTCCTACGGAACTTATGTCAAGATACAATACCGACAAAAGAAAATCTGTTCAAGAGAAGAATGTTACTTGACCCTTTATGCCCTCTATGCTCAAAACATCTAAAGACTGTTGAACACCTGCTTTTCTTCTACCAATGGACTTGAAATGTTTGGTCAAACCCACACCTCGACCTCAACAACAGCACAAGGATAGCAACTAGAATGGACAAGTGGTTGGCAGAATTTTTTGAAGCAAGACCAAACTCACCAGAAGAGGGATTAGTGGCAGAAGTGCTCTGGCAGATCTGGAAAAATCAGAATAATTAGGTCTTCGATGGTAAGCCCCCACAACCGGACGGCATTGTCGAAGCAACCCAAGCACAAAGCCAGAGTTTCAACCGATGGAATCCACGCACACGAAAAGGAAAAGTTCAGATGCGGCATCTACCTACGAGATGGGAGGCATTGGACAACCAATCTTTGAAGCTGAATGTCGACTACTCATGGGTGGACGGAGGGATGCCAAGCTCAGTCGCAAGGATCTTGCGCAATTCAAATGGCGCGATCGTTGATGGCTTTGCCAAGGAGATCCATGCTTCCTCACCGCTGCAAGTAGAAACCCTTGCTTTGTTGCACAGTTTGCAGCTGCTAAACTAGAGAGAAGAAGTTCGCATGGGGCTTGGAATCTAGAGTGTGAAAGTGACAGTCTTCTATTGGTGGAGTTGGTCATGGGCCGAATAGAGGAGTCTTGGGCTGTGAAGGAATTAATTCAGGAGTGCAAGAAGCTCTTGGCCCAAACAACCTATGTAAATTTAACCCATTGTCCTAGAGAAGCAAACCAAGCCGCAGATTAGGTTGCAGAAGCCCACCGACTCAAAACACTTCCCCTAACCTGGATGTCCGACCCCCCACAGTACCTTTGGAAGATTTTATGTTCGGAAACCTATCTATTATCTTTTTGTAATCCTCGTTTTAATGAATGAATGAACACACTACTTTAGACCAAAAAAATAAATTAGGATCCATAAATTAGGTTTCAATTTTGTTCTTATGATAATTACCCAATTGTAAAGTCAAATCCTCCAAAAACCGTTCACTTCATGTTGTCAAGAGCTCTTTATGTGGGACTGGATTGGATTCCAATCTTGGGCTTGCATAGTACAAGATGCACCAAGCCCCAATAGTATGTTGAAGCACATCATGCGTCCATAATTCAGGATACATTCAAATAACTCTTTTAATATTGCCAATTTAATTCTAAATATTTTGACAATTTGTTAATGTAGTCCATCCGGCCAACTTTTGCCGGAAATAATTGGCACCGTCGTCAAGCATCTTATGCAGCATAGCTGACACCCAACTAAAGCTGATATGGACAATTTGTGCAATTTTTGAATATTATATCTTAATTTTTTTTTCCTTTTTTCCATATATCTTCTTTGGTTTCTTTTATTTTTTAAATGAGATCGTGGATATCAAACGAGGACATTGTGACCTTTGCCCAAGCCCTTCCCAAGATCCAAGCAAGGACTCCAGGCCCTCATTTAGGGTTGGTTGGCAACCTCGCCCGCCCAAAGTTAGAGGAAAAATGAAAGAAAAGAAGAAAAAATTTCAAAAAAAGTTCAAAAGATTGCAAAACTTCACCAAGTTAACACCAATCATCCTATGTATTGACCGTGTCATGTAGTACAATTGGCATTGACTAAACCGCCATATTAGCAATTTTTGACAAACAAAAAAAAACTGCTAAAATGACTAAATTGGCAAATCGTCAAAAAGTATAGGACTAAATTTGCACAATATTTGATTAAAAATAGTAGCACAATTGAAAGGTTTATGACTAAATTGGCTGTCATACAATAGATTCAAGATTTTTCGGACAATTATTCTGAGAAAAATTTGACAGAGTTTTGGCACAATTTGAGCGTCCCCTCTTTCTCCATGTTCTTTCTATATATACTCTCAATATTTCCATTAGCAATCATTGCAACTCATGCGTGATTCCCACTCTAATTGCTCCACATTTCTATGATTTCCTCTACTTCCATGATTAAAGTTACTCCTAAGGTAATTACGTGTCATGCAATAACTACCCCTTCATTCAAGATTCATCTATTCTGCAATTGTTCTAGTGCTTAACTCAAACAGTGCGAGGTACCATTTCCTTATTATAATCGAAATGGCTAGCAACACACCTCAGATCAAAGTCATGCCACACCACCTCTAAGTGAAGTTAAACTAGAAAAGCTCTAGATCGAAGTTGGGCCTATTATAACTAGAATTCTTATACTTTGTTGATAGTTGAAATCTCTCCTCAATATCTGGGCCATAAATGTTCATCATCAACCGGAGCTAAAGAATAATGTTGTGAAAATCTCTAAAAGGGCAATAATAAAAAAGTAAGAGTACCAATGATAGTTGTACGATAAGAACGGTAATTTTCATCTCTCATTTTACTAGTACTTTATCTTATTCATTTCATATCATGCTTCCACTGAAGAAATTATTTCATTATTTTGATGCCGTGCATCCCACGATTTATAAAGCTACTTTTGATTTTTAAAGCGAGCCAACCGACAAAGACCAAGTTAGTCTTGGTCGTCTTCACTTTTTGCTAGCGAGGGTTCACACATTATTAGTTCATAATGAAAATTGTTAAGAACTATCATTTTCATTTCTTTGCTTTTATTAAATACTTTATCTTACTGCATTTCATATCATATTTCCACCGTTGAAGTTGTTTCATGATGTTGATGGCGCGCATCATGCATTTTGATAGAACTACTTGTGATCTTACAGTGAACTGACAACAAAGACCAAGTTAGCCTTGGTTGTCTTCACTTTTTTGTTGATGAGGGTTTACACATTATTCATTCATATTTAAAAATGTTAACTATCATTTTCATTTCTCTGCTTTACTAACACTTTATCCTATTGCATTTCATATCATTTTTCCATCGATGAAATTGTTTCATCATTTTGATGGCATGCATCACACGATTGATAAAGCTACTTTTAACCTTTAAAGGGAGCTTACCAACAAAGACCAAGTGGTGTCTTCACTTTATTGCTGGAAAATTCATACATTATTGGTTCATAATGAAAACCTCCGCTCAGTTCCAGCCACACAGTCATAGACCTAGATCCATCTTTTTCTTAAGAGAGAGAGAGACTTTTCTTTTTGGGTCTCACTTAATCTCTATCTATCATGTACAGTAGGTGCACAGTGTTGCCATGCGCATAAAAGATAACAAGTAGAAATTTGCTCCCCCTAACATAGAGATAATTACACACCCCATCTGCCCAACTTACTCTTTACATCCTAAGTCTCACGTCTTTCCATTTGTCTGTCCTGGTGACCACCTACAATACTTTTGCCGAGTTGAAGACATCCGTAGATAAGAGCAACAAAGATAAAGTAATAAATAGAGCATGTGACTGAGAGAGTGCTAACGATATCATAATAGTGATAATATGATTTGATAGAGATTATAAGTTCTCTAGACCATAAAGCCATTGTTATCACGCAATTGAACACTATTTACACATCTCTCCTCTCAGTTGTATAGTGTCTTGTCACTACCCTCTAGTGATGCCAAGCGATTGTTGAATCCATGAGATAACCACCACCACTAGTCACGACGTTGGATCGACTACTCATCCCCAATCTCTCGCTTGCACATGCTTCAGGCTGACAAATCCATTAAAATCATGTATTTCGGCACATTTTTTTATTTCATTTTGCTTTCGATAAATTATATGTTTTTTTTCCAATGTTGAGCGAAATGTCAATTGCTGCTTCATTTTTTTATTTTTGTGAATAATGCCAGCTTTTACATGTTACAGTGGACAACACGCCGAAATAAGAAGGGAACAAAATTATCCTTCCCATATTTATGACAATTTTAAGCTTAAGACTTGGCTCTATAGAGATGCGTTTCTAACGCACGAGAAGCAATTTCGCCATGAAGTCAAGGTGGGACAAGATGCTCTTACCCAAATAGGTGCAATTAAGTGATGGAACCTAAATGACCAAGGAGTGGCGAGATACTCTACCAAGTCATTCCTGAAATCATTGGCTTTTCTCCTTATGAAAAGAGAAAAATTCATTAGAGAGAGATAATAGTTAACCAAAAAAAATGAAAGAAAATATATCAACACAATGAAACAAAAAGATAAGTGCATAAACATTAAGCATCGACAAATTAATAAAGGTTTGTATGATATGTAGAGTAATACATGTGAGGTAGTTTGTTGATTATTCATTGATTTAGTAGTAGGATTCAGACATAAAGAATAGATATGTCGACAGAATTTTTATTTGGTCTACCGTCAATATTAAAAATTATTTATGCTTTAATGTATAATTAACATGTTGAAAGTTTCTACTACATAGCTATCTTGAAATACACATGTCACATGTTCAATGTTAAATCCGTTAGAAAAATTTACATTGATATTAAAATAATTATAATCCTTTGTGAATTAGGCATATGCTCATTCAACATTGATATATATAAAATATGAATGGAAATGAGAATGTCGTGAACTCAATTCGTCTTAAGCAAGAAAAGAACTTTCGTGTATGAGAGATCATTCTATACATGAAGTAGAGCTTAGTAAAATTTAATGTGATTGCAGGATTTATTCAATTTTAAAAAGAAGAGGAATATGCAAAATACTTACTAGACATACTATTTAATAACAAACACCATCTAAATTACTACCAAAAGTACAAAGAAATCTGTCTATTAGAATATACTATCTCGAGAAGAGGTGTCTGCATTTATTTTATTTAAAAAAGATGTTCATCTCTATGGTGCTTGTTTCCTCTATTTGTCAAATTATATTTGGTGGTTGGTGCTACTAGAGGGTGAGATGAAAAGAGAACATATGAGAAAGAATCTTTGTTACACTTCTAACAATTTATTCTTGCTTATCTTTAATTGTGTTTCTTTTGCAATTAGCAAAGAGTACTGAAAATTGTTGTTTTTGTGACAAAGCTCTTTCTAGTTCACCCCTTGTTTATGTTGTCTAAGGTGCTCTGTCACACAATAGATAACATATCTGAATTCTACATTATGCCATCCGAGAGATCTTATATTGGGCAGGCTTATCCTCTGGTCAGTATTCCTCATGCTAGGATGCTTCTGCCTCTTAACCTGGCAACGGCAGAAGGGCCCGTTTATGTAAATGCTAGGCAGTATCACAAGATTTCGAGACGAAGACAAGCACGTGCTAAGCTGGAAAAGCAAACATCAAAGTTAGAAAAGTGAATTGCCTTTTTTATGCATGTTGATTTGGAAGCTCCTTCCGGACTTTGCCGGTTATAAAAATTAATTATAAAGCTTTTTTTTTATTTGAAGGTGTTCCGCTTGTGTTTGCTTCCATAGCCACATGCTATACTGTCATTAGATGCTATTTTTAGGAAATTCTATTTTGTGGGAAATAGTCTAATTGCATGCTTCATCTTCGTTACAGCTTTTGCAGCTATCTCAACATCTAATTCATTGGGGATAAACTTAATTGATATCTTTTCTTTGCTCGTTCTCTAATATGGTGTCATTGCTCTCTCTTGTCTTGGTTTAATTGGATCTATAGCCGTATCTTCATGAGTGCGGCACCAGCACGCCATGAGAAGAGCTAGAGGAAGTGGAGGGCGGTTTCTTGATCCAAGTAAAATCAATGCTTCGAATGATGCAACTGAAGAGAAGGGCACAAATTCTGTTCCTGCTCTATCTCCCAATCTACCAGTTCATTTGGCTTTGTTTAGCACCTGATGTAGGACGCAAAACATGTAATCCCATGATCTCCATAACTAGAATAGGAACACGCATAATTGAGTAGAAAGATTAACGCACCTGTTTTGGGATCCATCGTTCTTGATGCGGAAGCAAAAAAACAATGATCTATGCGCAAATCCTTCTCCTCTATTGCCCTCTATATTGCCCTTCGTATCACTGGCTCAATGAGATGGCCCATCATCCTTTAGCACTAGGTCAACGCTCCTTATGTAAGGATACTTGTAAAAATTAGGATTAGAGGAAAGACTTGAGCACTATTTATAGAGTTTCCAAGTAGGCCATTTCATTACGAGCTAGGCTCAACTTGACCCACATTAGCCAACCCCATATTAGACTAATTAAGAAACTTTCTATCTCACCTTAGATCAACCCCGTAAAACAGTAAATTACAATATCAATTAATGTAGTTCACATTAGAAAAACTCTTACACCTGACTCCTCTAAAATCTAGAATTCGTCTAGTAGTCACATGGCTGGAAGGCCGGTGGTGTTAATAGTTCAATGTGATTCAAGTTTTCAAGAAATCCGAACCGAACCGAATTATTAGGGTGAGCGGCTGAATCAAACCAAATCACAATCTAAACTGAATATGACCCAAATGAAAACCTGATTCGGTTTGGTTTAGTTTTCTCTTCGTCTTTTTTTTTTTATGAGAAAAACTGTTGACGGGAATGCATTTTAGCCTATAAGCTAGCGATTACCGTTAAAAATAATTTTTTCCCTCAAAAAAATGAATATATGTAAAAGCTAGATATGTGTTTATTTTTTCTAGCTTCCTCTGGCTCATGAATTATTGTTCAATTCTTAATGAGAAATTGTTATACATGATAGTAGTATATATACTAAATAGAATTTTGGTATGAAAATAATTATGAGTTACATGTGAATCTTGCTCCACTAGATTAGACAACCCGATTGACCTTTAGCAAACGTATTAGCCACTCGAAATACTTGGTCATGCTGGTCCACACTGCTTTTATTTATCGCCCTTGGAATTCAATTGTTTATCCATCATGTCATGTTTGTACTCATTTGTGGGATTTATAGTTCATCTTTATCATTTTGTACATAGTGGAGTAGTCTACTCCTACTTTTCCAAAACCTAATGAATATATGTGGCCCCTTCCTCCATTATTTGTGGACCTCCTCTGCTTTTTTATGGGGCCATCGACAATGGTTGGCAGATAACTTACAAAATCGAAATGGTTGAGGATGTAACTCAACTAATATCAAGATACTAGATGATTCGACCGATCAAATCGGTACTTTAAAAGCTCGATTGTTTAATGACGATGGTATCAAGGACTGATTCAACATTTACTCTTGATTCGTGCATAGACACGCACAAATCATGTGTCCGTGTTGGTATAGCTACGCATCAGTCATCAACGAGAGAGCAAACCCCTGAAAACGCGTGAAGGACAAGGGGGACCCCCGGAAGTAAATGAATAAAGAGGAAGGTGATATAGCTAGTACGAGTACCTAAAGGGGGGTGAATAGGTATATAAAAGATTTTTCTTGATAATTGCACAATACTAGACAGTTGAAGGATTTGCGACAAACAATAATCAACGTAAGACTGAGTAAAGGAAAGAGAGAATTGAACATGCGCTTTATAGTGGTTCGGCTTGATTCAAGCTTACGTCCACTCTTCTGCACTGACAGCCTATTGCTGGATTCCACTATGAACAAAGAGATGTTACAGCGTTGATCTTCCTTGATTTCTCGGTTTAGATGATCTACCACACTCGCTCAAGGTATCACTAAGTATAGACACTCTTTGTGTATACAATTTCGCTCAAAATGTATCGACTAATAATCACGGTGCTTCAGACTCTGGAATTTCTCTATCGATCACGCACTAAAACAACTAGAATGTCTTTCTTTTATACTCCTTTATGCATCATAACCGTTGGCACTTACCAAAGGAATTCCTCCAATCTACCCGTTGGACGGAATCAATTAAGAAGATCATTCGAGCTATTAAAGGAACCTAACGATTACCCATCAATCCCATTCGCCCATACAACCAGGATCTTGGTTTCCAAGAATAGAACATTCCAAGAATATTTCGTCAACCATTAGATCTTCAATCGATCTAGATACGAATAAAAGAATCTGTTATATTTATCTAGCCAAAAGATCTTCTCCAGAGGATAGGATTAAATCCTCAACCAAATACTTCGACTTTGGATTTCCTTCGTCACTGGATTAGAAAGACTGACAATGAGAATAGTCTTGAGTCTTGAGTCTTGAGTCTTGAGTCTTGAGTCTTGAGTACTGAGTCTGGTGATCAGAAAGTCTTCAGACTCTAAACTGAAGGTCTGCAAATATCCAGACTAGACTGATAGAAACGTTTTGTCAGCTTCAAAATATTCTGGAAAGATTTCTCCAACAAAAGGTTCGTCACTGCGTTGCATTGCTTGACCTTGACCTGCTCACGCTATCATCCACGGCCATTTAAATGTGTTATAAACTAAGTCTTTATGTTGCATTTAAGAAATTTTCTTTTCGTCAATGTTTGCGATAGGAACGGTGCACAAATCGGTACTAATTTTTATTATCTTTTTGATACCTATAAAAAGTCTAGTTTCCTACGATATGCACACAACTTGAGATTTTCTTTCGAAGTATAAAAGACACAGCGAAATAGGAGTTTCCTCCTTCATCTTCACTTCGATATTCTACTATATTCTTTTTCATATTTTAATTAACTCAAGCCAATAAGTCATTGATACGTTACGGGTTAGTTACTTGACTATTTAGCTATAATGATGGATGGTGACAATTGATTAAGTGACACTTTTCATCAATCAAATGCGATTTTGTATTTCAAATGCTGGTATGAGCCTAATTTGAAGCTGTTGGATTTAAATCAATCCATGGCAAACCTAACAAACTGGTGATTCCAAAAACAAACCAAAACTTTTTCTCTAGTTTTAGCTCGACCACAAAGTGATCAAATTTCCATAAAACAATTTTTTCAAGATGGATCGAGGGTGAAGGTGTGTTTAAAAGGCATGCCAGCTTTTGAGACCAAAATGTGAGATAGAAAATGTTACTTCAACCTAAATGATAGGGAAACTAAAGCATGTGAAAAGTAAAGTGTGAAGATTAAAATTGAAGGAAACCGAAAGGAAAGTTATGAAATCAAAGGAAAATTAGAGCGGTGACCATTGAAATTAAAATTAAAGTGCAAGCACTGAAAAGAAATCACTAAGAAACTTCATTGAAATTGAGATATCCTCAAAGTTACAAACACAATGATGCTAAATTGCAAACATTGAAATGAAAGCTACACCATTATTTACAATGCATATGAAGAATAACAACCTTTAAAACTAAAAATGAAATTGAAAGACATTAGTTCAATATAGAAAATGCTTCAAAGGAAAATTTAGCAAAGTTTTGGCAGAGCTTGAGCGACCCCTCTGTCTGGGATTACCTTCAACAGTTATCGAAATTCACGCGTGTTCCTCCTCTTAGCCACATTATATTTCTAAGATTTGTGCTATTTCCACGATTTTAGTAACTCCTAAGGCAATCGTGTATCCCATAATAAATTGCCCTTTCATTCGTGATTTAATCTAATTATGTGACCATTTTAGCTCTTAATTCAAATTGGTCCAAGTACCCTTTTCCTTAGTATGATTGAAATGATAGCCTATACACCTCAAATCCATGTGAGTTCAAAAAATTTCCAGACGAAGTTAAACCGGATAAGCTCCATATTGAAGTTGGGCTTAATATGACTTGACTCCTCATAATTAGCTCTGCTCTCCTAACTCATATAGATAATTGAATCACTCTTCGGTGTCTCGGCCATAAATTATCACCAACAGAAGCTAAACAATAATGTTGTAAAAATTTCTAAAAGAGGCAGTGCTGAAAAATTAAGAGCACCAATGAGAGTATTGATAGTATATTGAGAACTATCATTTTCATTTCTCTACTTTACTAATAGTGTATCTTACTGGATTTCATGTCATATTTCCACTGACAAAATTGTTTCATCACACGATTAATAAAGTTACTTTTAATTTTTAAAGTAAGCCGACCAATAAAGACCAAATTAGTCTTGGCTGTCTTCACTTTTGGTGAGGATTCACACATCATTAGTTCGTATTGAAAACTTCCACTCAATTTTAGCCCCACAGACCCTCCTTTTTCTTTAGAGGGAGAACTTTTTTTCAGTCTCACTCAATCTCAATCTATTATGTACAGTAAGTGCATAGTGGGTGCACAGTATTGCTACGCGCATAATAGATTGGAAAAAAATTAGAAATTTACACCCCCTAATATGGACATAATTACAGATCCCATCCCCTGTATTTCCCAAGTTTCTCTTTACATCCTGAGACTAAGATCTTTGCATTTAAATTTTCTACGTGTATTGGAATGCGCGGTGATTTTGTTGGGATTATAGGGGGTGGTTGGTTCAGTCTTTGCTTTCTACCTGAAGACATTATATAATTTCTATGGACTGTGTGGTGAATTTTCTTTTCATTTATTTCTTGTGTTTGGTTTAAAAAAGCTTTGGAATGCCAAGTGAGTCTCTATAGAACCTAATATGTAGTACATTGCAGAAAAGGAAAAGACTAATGAGAGCATATACTGGAAACCAGAGTTTTGTTTGTTGGATGAAAAAGAGGTGTTGGTTCCCTCGTAGTTCATTCTACGTCTCACAAAGTCAATAAACCATTCCAAAATTGAGGATTACAATACCACGTGACCCGCTCTTCTTTATTTGCCATCGATACCCATGACCTTTTACATCCATAAAAAAATTACATTAAAAAGGAAACGCACGATCTTTCACTTTAGAGGAACCAAACGACATGGCGTGTTGATTGGAAGGAAACAGCGCAGGCGCTTGGCAGTGAATGTCTTTATTTCCCAGGGAGTCTTTAAAAATTTCCCTATCTTGTTAAAAAGTCTTGGACAGCTTCAACGGTGTCCCACTTGCGAATGCACAACTTTAGGTGGGAATGAGGTTTGTTAGCATAATAGTTTTTGGATTACTTCTTGTGAGAATAACAACTTATGGTGAGTCTCAAATTCTTAATGGAGTGGGTCTCGTAATAATTTATAATTATTTTTTATTTGGTTTTTTTGTACTCTTAGGTACAAAATGCAATTAAGTCCTTAATCTTTCAATTGGCTCTATGAGTCTAAAACCTTCCTCAAAAAGTGCAATCAAATATTTCGACAAATAGTACCTAAAATTGCCCATGCATCACTCAAAAAATTAGCATCATCCTTAAATTGTACTTTTCAACCTAATTTTAGGATTTAATTGCAATTCTTTTTTTATATATAAATGCTGTGTACTTAATCGAACCAATGATTATGACTCAATTGCACTTGTTACTAAAGGCTATGGACTTGATTAAACCACTTGAATGGGTCATAGTTCAATTGCATTACATACATAAGATTTAGTATTTGTGGTGCGACTTTAGCCCTCAAGGAAGCATCCTCAAAGATACTAGAAAGTGATGGAACTGGACTAAAGTTACGCGTATGGTACATGAATATTCTTCCCTTTTACCGCTTAAATAGCAATATTAAGGGACTCAGCCCGTATCCCCCTTCTCCGTAGATTTTGGTCCCAGCATATACGGAACGTGAAAATCGTGTCCAAGTCGGTGTTTCAAATTCTTTTGCTTCTGGTTTCCCTCACGGTACAGCATCAGGAGCTGCACCTCGACTTACAAGGATTGGTTTTAAAGAAAAAATGCGGGATCATCACCATTCCATTCCCCCTCGGAATAGGAGCCGGTTGTTTCTTAAATGACTGGTACAAGATCAACTGCCAGAAAAGCAGTACGGTCATCCTAAATAAGATTGAATTGCAAGTTCTTAACATTTCACTACCTGATTACCTTGGATCCTTGAACAGCATGATTAGCGTCCTTCTTCCTTCAGCTTACTCAAATGCAAGCTACGGGGGTGACGGACGTGTGCAGATGAACTTGAAAGGAAGTCAATTTGTCTTCTCTCCGACAAGGAACGTCTTGATATCGGTGGGTTGCTACACCCTGGCGACCGTAAGTACTACAGAATCAGCTGTCGTCGGTCGTAGGTTGAAATGTGCTGGAACTGATACCAACATTAACCGGTCTAGTGCTTGTTCTGGAGGAATGATTGTAGCCGGACTACACTCCCCTTTAACCTTCAGGGCTTTAGTGTGGATTTTAAAGTAAAAGGTGAACATTAGGGGTGCAAGTGCGCTTTCTTGAGGTCTGACTTTACAGGTTTATATGATTTGAAATTGAATGAGGCCGTTCCAGTAGTGCTGGAATGGGGGATTGCGAACAACACTGACTATGGACGTGACTTAGTTGCAGGATCACGTACTAAGTTGGGTACTTGTGACTCCGGCGTGGTCAAAGAGCCAATCCGTCTCGCAGGATTGCGGAAAAGGGTGATGAGTCTTAACACCAAGAAAACAATTTCGAGATTGAGATGGATGACTCAAATTATGCAATTGTAATCGGAGTGGTATTCATCTCAATACCAAATCTAATGCCATTAACAGAGTCCTCGACAAAGGATCCTGAAAACTGATTTATGTTGATGATGCTCCATTCTTTCTCAAAACAAAATGACGACAAACTTATGTCCCCAGCAATGGGAAAAATTACATCCGGCTTCTTAGATTGATGTACTCTACCCATCAAGCTTTGATATGCCTGTCCTCAGGGAAGCATCCCCAGAGATGCTAGGAAGTAACAGAGCTGGAAAAATTATGTGTGCAATACACGAAATTTAAGGGAACCAGCCGATAGCCCCTTTCTCCATAGGTTTAAGTCCATCAACTTACCAAACGTGAAAATCATGTCCTCCGTTGTGGGGGAGACTCCTCATGGTCACAATGTGCAACTTTTTGTGACTCAACGTTCTTTAGATATTGGCCAAAAATTTTCTTTGGGTTAAAATATTAAGCAAGACTTAATCTTTATATTTTAAAAGAAAAAAATAGGGAGAGAATTATCCTAAAAGTCCTAAATTTATTGCGATTGTGTCAATTTAGTCCATTCAACCAATTTTGGCCAACCTAGCGGTTGGCGAGCCTCACTAGAGCCTCAGTGGCTACTATGGAGGAAAAAAGCAAAAGAAGGAAGAAAATGAAAATGAAAATGAAAAAAAAAATAATAGAAATTCAAAAAAATAATATATCATTAAAAATTGTCAATGTCAATACCGGCTGATTAAAATTGGCTGGATGGACTGAACTTGTATAATTACAAAAGATTTAGAATTGAATTGGCAAAAAAAAAAAAAAGTTTAGGATTCAATTGGTATAACTATAATAGGTTTATGATTTTTTTGGTAATTTTCCCAAACAATAGGCTCTTGTCTCTCTGTCCCCTCATCGCTGAAAATAAAAAAATAAATAAAACAATGCCAAGAGTTCAGAATAATTTACGAAGTATGATCCAAAGCATTAGCAAATTAATTAGAGTATTTTAAAGCAAAAATCATTTTAGTTTTCTTAAATCCAAGTGCATGGGACACAACGTCTTCCATTGTGGAAGCAAAAAAACATGCCACATGATTCTCGTTCATCTTCTACTTTTTTTTCTGGAGGGCCAACAATATTCCCAAGCGCTATTATGGATGGCTTGCGCAAATAAAGTATTGGGCTTCTTCCACGATGTACCGCACTCGAGAAAAATGAAAGTGATTTTTGCTTCAACAATGATAGAGATACGACAATCCAACGTCGCACCACAATTAAAGAAATTAGAAAGCAATCACTTTTGCTTTAATAAAAGTGAGATTTGCTTTCACTTTTCTAGATTGAAAAGATGCCAACACCCATTTCATTTGTGACATCCTAAAATTCGACCCCGTTTCGATAAAGTGAAATGGGCATTTCGTCGACGTGCCTATGGCCCTTTTTCTCTGAGCTGATCACTCACGAGTTAACTAACCTATTGGGTGAAGCCATTAAGGGATGTATCAGCTGTAAAATCCCTAAAAGCTACCTAATTGGTTGGATTGAGCTAAAATCACGTTTGATCGATTTTTAACCACGAAATTGAACTCAATTTCGGGAATCGAATTTTAAGTGCATCATAATTCTTATTTTTAGAATCCTGTCTCATCGCTCATCAATTTATTGACGGGTCCGAAATTTCAAGAAAGAAATTATCGGAAGAAAAATTGAAGACCAAAAGAAAATAGAAAGGAAAAGGAAAAGAGAAAAAAATTATGCATTTCCTTTTCTTTTTCCTCTCTCTCCCTCTCTTTTATTTTCTTTCTTTTTCTCTCTTTTCTTTCTCTCTCCTCTCTCCTCTCCCCTCCCTTTCGTGCGGACGCCCCACCCACCGACTCACTTTTCTCTCTCTTATCTCTTCTCTCCCTTATCTCTTCCCTCTCTCTCCTCTCTCTTCTCTCCCACTTTTTCCCCCACGTGACCGAAGGCTTCCCCTTCCCTTCGTTTCTCGCTCGTGAAAACCAGAAACGAGGAAGAAGAAGCCACACGGCTGCAGCTCGACGGAGCCGCTCGTCCCGCCGTCGCACCGCTGCCCACACCTGCACCGCGCCCGTGCGCCCGCCGCCGTCCCGCCGTCCGCGCGCGCCCAGGCGTCCCTCTCCCGCTCGGCCCAGCTCTGTTTCGCCCCTGTTCCACACCGACCAGCCCCCGTCCAGCCACCTCCGGCCACCACCTAGCCTCGCCGGACCACCCTCGCGTCCCCCTAGCCCTCCGCCGGCTTCCCCTCGCCACCCTAGCCGCCGGAGCAGGCCCGATCAGCCCCGTCTAGCAAGCCCACGGAGTGGGTTTCAGCGACTTCGGGCCCGCTTTTGGGCCGTTTCCCGGCCCCGAACCCGAGCCGTGCTTTGGGAACAATCGTTCCTCGCGTCGCCGCCGTCGGATTGATCCGATTTGCGCGCGATTTGGTGAGTAATCTTACTAATCCAGGATTAGTGGCTAATTTATGCTTAAGGTTGGTTTAGATTTATTTAATTATGTTTAGGTTGTTAGATTAGATTAAATTAGCAATTATTAGCCAATTGTGATGCGAATTAGATAAATTGAATGTGTAATTAGCAAGTAGATGTGGTCTACTATTTATTGGAAGTGTCTCGGGATTTTTCCCGACCCTTTGTGGGCTCCAATTAGGCTTTTCGGGCCTAAGTGGAATTTTTAATATTTAAATATTAATTTTCGGAATTAAATTAAATAATTATTTATTTTTTGAAAATTCAACTGAGATGGCCTGGAACCGGAAAATTATGCTGATGACCGTGGTGAAGTCCGTTTATTTAATCGAGCTTTATTTTGAGCTAAATTGAATTTCTAGTAATTAATAATTAATTTTCGAAATTATTTATTTATTTATTTATTTGGAAATTAAGATTTTGATGGCCGACGACCGAAATCTCGTGCTGATCGTCGTGGCGCAGTCCGTTTATTTATTTGAGCTCCACGTTGTATGGAATTGAATAAATTGTGATATTTTATGGATTTACCCTAAATTGATTGGAATTGATTGAGATTGAATTGTTGATCGGTAAATGGCCAAGTATGTTATTCAATATTTATAATGCTTTGTTGAGTTGATTTAATTATTTGATTGAGAAATCGTTGGCATTGGTTGTCGATATTGAAAGTAGATTGGTAACCATTTGAAAGAGGACACGTGGGCTCGGTGAATTGGAATGTCACCTGGAGAATGCACGTGAGTTCAGTGGTTGAATATGTCACATTGGCGAAAAGGTCGCCTGAGAGAATGCACGTGGCTCGGAGACTCGGTATGTCCTCCCGGAGAATGCACGTGGGCTCGGTGATAGAGTTTGGTATCTAAAAGGGCACGTGGGCTCGGTGAATTGATGCATCACTTTGGTGAGATAGCACCTAAGAGAATGCACGTGGGCCCGGGCATCGTAAAAAGGACACGTGGGCTCGGTGATCTGATGCGTCACCTTGGCAATTGAGTGCCTTAGAGAATGCACGTGGGTCCAGTATTTGAGAATAGCATCTAAAAGGGCATGTGGGCTCGGTGACTTGATGTATCACTTTGGCGAAGAGGTCGCCTTAGAGAATGCACGTGGCCCAAGGTTCGAGGCACGTGAACTCGGAGACTTGGAAGGTCGTCTGGAGAATGCACGTGGCCTAACTTTTAAATATCCCATAGTGGGGATTGATTTGTATGACATGTAATCGACTGGTTCGATTTGTTTGAAGTAAATGGGTGCCTATTGTGAATTGTTTAGGCAGCCTTTAGTATAATGGTTTACTAATCGGGCTTAGTGGGGTAGAACTCGCTGAGACGTAGTCTCATCCCAGTTTGGGGAAAACCATTTCAGGACCCCGCTGAAGAGCTGAGGAGGAGGAATCCGAGAAGGAGAACTCGGAGGTGAGATCTGAAGAGAAGGATTTTGGAAGAAGAAGACAATCCTGAGAGGGGTCTTGAGTACGGCCCAGTTCGTCTAAGTTTCTGTCTTCTTTTGAGATCTCCTTTTTGATGTGAATAGTTATGAAGTGATTCGTGGTTTGTATAAAAGTTTGGTTATAAATTTCAATATGAAAAATATGGCCCTACTTTTCTATCCCATCGTTTTATTGTCTGGGGATTTTAACTGCTTCCGCATGTGCTTAAAAATGAAATGGTCGGCGATACATTGTCCTGGGATATCGCATTATAAAATCGACCAAGTGAGACGGATGTGTGCGTGCCTGAGGATCGGGGCGTGACATCCAATTTAAGTGGTATCAGAGCGAGGTTCAAGATTGGAGTGATAAGGAGCAATGGTTAATGGGATAGTTAGTAGGATGGCCTTTAAATTCATGTTGGTGCATGTTTGTGTTAGCTGAGTGCTAAAATTGTTTGTTGTTTGGATCGCTCTGTTTCTAATTCGGTGTTGAATTGGAAACGGGTGTTAGTTAAGTAAAGCTACACCATGAGCGATCAGGAGCCGAGAACTCCTGCAAAGAGGACTAGTAGGGCCGTTATTCGGGGTAGAGCTCCGACTCGTGTTAGAACCCGAGGCGGACGTGGTCAAGCGCCAGCACAGGCTAGCACGAGTGGAGTGAATCCACCTGTCGTAGATGTCGGGGTAGCAGCCCCTAATGATTCTAGGGTGGATGGGATCTTGCATGTTTTAGAAGCAATGGGTAATAGAATGGATCAGCAAGCCACTACAGTTGAAGCCGCCGCTCAGGCCGCCACTAATGCCGTAGCTGCCGCCGCTGCTCAGGCCGCTCCTGCCGCCGCACCCGCAATCGCACCTGCCATAGTTCCTCCTGCAGTGAACGTTGAAGGTCAGCCAGGAATAGTGGTTGCAGAAAGACCAGTAAGTAAGTTAGTGAGGCACTTTCGAAGGCTAGATCCACCGAGATTTAGGGGTACTGGAGACCCTGAGGCTGCATCACAGTGGGTACAAGATATGGAGAAAGCATTCGCAGTCTTGATGTGTAATGAAGAAGAAAAGGTGATACTAGCTGTGTATCAACTTCAAGATAATGCCAACATTTGGTGGAGAGCCACCAAGGATGCTGTGTTCCCGGAAGGAGTATCAAGGGTGTGGAACACCTTCCTCAAAGCCTTTAATGATCAATATTTTTCGAGTGCTGCCCGAGAGTTGAAGATGGAGGAGTTCCAACGCCTTCGCCAAGGATCGATGACTGTCGATCGGTATGGGGTTAAGTTCGCACGAACTATCTCGCATGCCCCAAGATTGATCGAGGACCCCGAGGAAAAGCTCGAGATTTAGGAATGGTCTTCGTACGTAACCGAAACAACCTCTACTACCATTGGATTTGGTAGATTATCGTGAAGTCTACCGTCGGGCTCAGATGATAGAGAGAGGTATATCAGAGCAAGCAGCCTCATCTGGATCAAGGTTTAGCTCGCACAGAGACAACATCCGCCAAGGGAAGAGGCCGATGTTTGGAAATAGATTCCAAAGTCCGCCCAGCAAGAAGAGTGGATTTAATAGGTCAGGACCTATTAGGACTAATGAGTGTCGCTTCTGTGGGAGAAGACATGGGGCAGGACCGTGCCCAGTTAGGACGGGTGCATGTTTTGAATGTGGCCAACAGGGCCACATGGCCAGATTTTGTCCTAAGAAGCAAAGAGGACAACCTCAGTTACCGCCGCCACCACCGATGAGACAGATAGGAGGGTATGCCCCTCATAATGCACCGCAAGGAGGACAGCAGAGACCTCCAGCTCAGGGCACTGTGTACGCGATTACCCAAGGTCAGGCAGAAGCTGCGCTTGGCGTGATTACAGGTACGGTCTCGCTCAACGACCAACATGCTTATGCTTTGTTTGATTCGCGAGCAACCCATTCCTTCATTGCCGAGCAATATGTTAGGATGCTAGGACTGAATCCCGTATTGCTAGAATCGGCAATTTGCATATCTACACCCTTGAAAGATAAAGTTATTGCTGCTTTGGGATGTTCGAGGTGCAAGTTAGAGATTGGTGAGCGAGTGGGGAAAATTGACTTGTTAGTCCTAGCCATGTATGATTTTGATTTGATAATTGGCATGGACTGGCTCACCAATCAACGAGCTAAAATGGACTGCTATCGCAAGGCGATTCAGTTTGATCCATTAGGTAGTAAGAGCTTCGAGTTTGTCGGGAATCGAGGAGGACCTTCGATTTCCTTAATCTCGTCACTGGAAGCAACTCGTTTGTTAGACGAGGGTTGCCGAGGGTACTTAGCGACTATCGTGGATACGACAGTTGAAGAGTTGAAAATGGAAGATATTGCAGTGGTACAGGAGTTTCCAGATGTCTTTCCAAAAGAATTGCCAGGGTTACTGCCAGAAAGAGAGATTGAATTTGTAATCGAGCTAGCACCAGGGACAGAACCAATCTCAAAGGCACCTTACCGAATGGCGTTATCTGAGTTGAAGGAACTGAAGGTGTAGATGCAAGAATTGCTGTATAAAGGATTTATTCGTCCTAGTGCATCACCTTGGGGAGCACCAGTTCTGTTTGTTAAGAAGAAAGATGGTTTGTTGCGTTTGTGCATTGACTATCGGTAGCTCAATCAGGTAACGATCAAGAACAAGTATCCATTGCCGAGGATAGATGACTTGTTTGATCAACTGCAAGGAGCGTCAATATTCTCGAAGATCGATTTGAGGACAGGATATCATCAGCTAAGGATTCGGAAAGAGGATATTCCTAAGTCAGCATTTCGTACCCGGTACGGGCATTACGAGTTCACAGTGATGCCGTTTGGATTGACGAATGCTCCAACTGCCTTTATGGATTTGATGAACAGAGTGTTCAAGGAATATCTAGATCAGTTTGTAATCGTGTTCATAGATGATATCCTGGTCTATTCGAGAAGTAATGAAGAGCACGAGAATCATCTGAGATTAGTGCTTCAGACCTTAAGAACTCATCAGCTGTATGCTAAGTTTAGCAAATGCGAGTTTTGGCTGACTCGTGTTGCGTTCTTAGGTCATGTGATTTTCGGAGAAGGAATCTCCGTCGACCCGAGCAAGATAGAAGCCGTGATCAAGTGGCCGAGACCAACATCAGTGACAGAGATCATAAGTTTTCTGGGGTTAGCAGGTTATTACAGACGGTTTGTGGAAGGGTTTTCATCGATAGCGTCGCCTCTGACAAAGCTCACAAAGAAAAATGAGAAGTTCATATGGACAGACAAGTGCGAGCGTAGTTTCCAAGAGCTGAAGGAAAAGCTTACTACCACACCTGTGCTGACGAATCCATCTGGTCCTGGAGGATTCGAGATCTATAGTGATGCGTCATTCAGGGATTGGGTTCCGTGCTGATGCAACATGGCAAAGTTGTTGCATACGCTTCCCGGCAGTTGAGACCTCATGAATTGAATTATCCGACGCATGACTTAGAACTCGCAGCCATCTTATTTGCGTTGAAGATTTGGAGGCACTACTTGTGTGGGGAAAAGTTTCAGATCTTCACGGACCATCAGAGTCTCAAGTATTTGTTCTCTCAGAAGGAGTTGAACATGAGACAACGGCGATGGATGGAATTGCTGAAAGACTACAACTGTGATATTCTATATCACCCGGGAAAGGCGAATAAGGTCGCCGATGCATTGAGTCAGAAATCTTCAGTGGCACAGATCTTGGTTAAGGAGTGGAACTTAATCGAGAGAGCTCGAGATTCGGAATTCAAATTTGAGGTAGGCCACCTCTCAAGTTTTATGGCCACCCTCAGAATTGAGCCGGATGTCCAGGTCAGAATCAAGCAACTCCAACCGACAGATCCGGACGTACAGAAAATTCTTCAAGAGGATACCGATAAAAGAAATGCTGATTTTCAAGTTTCTGATGATGGGGTACTGAGGCTTCGTGGACGTTTGGTTGTACCTGACGATGTAGAGCTTAGAGAAGAAATTTTATCTGAAGCACATCGTAGCAATTACAGCGTTCATCCTGGAAGCACTAAGATGTATCAGAACTTGCGTCAACACTATTAGTGGTCAGGTATGAAGGCGGACATCGCCAAGCATGTGGCCAAGTGTTTGACTTATCAGCAAGTAAAAGCCCAGCATTGCAAGCTGGGAGGATTTCTGCAACCTCTCGTGATCCCAGAGTGGAAATGGGAGCATATCACGATGGACTTTGTGACTGGACTAGCAAGGAGTCAAAGGGGAAATGATTCAATTTGGGTAGTAGTCGACAGGCTGACAAAGTCGGCTCACTTCATTGCAGTTCGAAAGGACCTAAGTCTGGATAGACACGCAGACCTGTATGTGCGTCAAGTAGTTCGTATGCATGGAGTGCCAGTTACGATAACATCTGATAGAGACTCAAGGTTTACTGCTGCTTTTTGGAAGAGCTTGCAGAGTGCTTTGGGTACAAAGCTTCAGTACAGTACGGCATATCATCCTCAGATGGATGGCCAGTCTGAAAGGACGATTCAAACTCTTGAAGACATGCTGAGAGCGTGTGTAATAGACTTCAAAGGAAGCTGGGAAGATCAGCTTCATCTGGTGGCATTCGCCTACAACAACAGTTATCAGCAGAGCATCAAGATAGCTCCATTTGAAGTATTGTATGGCAGAGCATGCAGAACTCCAGTATGTTGGGATGAAGTCGGAGAAAGGAAGATAACAGGCCCAGAGTTGGTTCAGCAATCGGTAAATGCCGTGGCAGTGATCAGAGACAGATTGAAGACAGCGCAGAGCAGGCAGAAAAGTTATGCAGATAAGCACCGAATGTCTTTGGAATTCCAAGTTGGTGATCACGTTTTTCTGAAAGTCTCACAAATGAGGGGAACTTCGCGCTTTGGTAAGAAAGGCAAGCTGAGTCCGAGGTATGTAGGTCCGTTTGAGATTCTTGAAAGAATCGGAAACCTAGCATATCGTCTTGCGTTGCCGCCAAGATTGGCGCAAGTACATGACGTCTTTCACGTGTCGATGTTAAGGAAGTACAAGCCTGACCCGACCCACGTGCTCAATTTCGAGGAATTGGACGTGGATGACCGTGTGTCATACGTTGAAAGCCCGGTTCAGATTGTCGATCGTAAAGAGCAAGTTCTGCATACAAAAACCATCCCGTTGGTCAAAGTGGTCTGGCAACACAACTACACTGAAGGAGCGACTTGGGAGACTGAAGAATCGATGAGTCAGTTGTACCCCCGCCTTTTTGAACAAAGTGTAATGGTTTAAATTTCGAGGACGAAATTTTTATAAGAGGGGAAGAGTTGTGACATCCTAAAATTTGACCCCGTTTCGATAAAGTGAAATGGGCATTTCGTCGACGTGCCTATGGCCCTTTTTTTCTGAGCTGATCACTCACGAGTTAACTAACCTATTGGGTGAAGCCGTTAAAGGATGTATCAACTATAAAATCCCTAAAAGCTACCTAATTGGTTGGATTGAGCTAAAATCACGTCTGATCGATTTTTAACCACGAAATTGAACTCGATTTCAGGAATCGAATTTCAAGCGCGTCATAATTCTTATTTTTAGAATCATGTCTCATCGCTCATCAATTTATTGACGGGTCCGAAATTTCAAGAAAGAAATTATCGGAAGAAAAATTGAAAACCAAAAGAAAATAGAAAGGAAAAGGAAAAGAGAAAAAAATTATGCATTTCCTTTTCTTTTTCCTCTCTCTCCCTCTCTTTTCTTTTCTTTCTTTTTCTCTCTTTTCTTTCTCTCTCCTCTCTCCTCTCCCCTCCCTTTCGTGCGAACGCCCCACCCACCGACTCACTTTTCTCTCTCTTATCTCTTCTCTCCTTTATCTCTTCCCTCTCTCTCTCTCTCTTCTCTCCCACTTTTTCCCCACGTGACCGAAGGCTTCCCCTTCCCTTCGTTTCTCGCTCGTGAAAACCAGAAACGAGGAAGAAGAAGCCACACGGCTGCAGCTCGACGGAGCCGCTCGTCCCGCCGTCGCACCGCCGCCCGCACCCACGCCGCGCCCGTGCGCCCGCCGCCGTCCCGCCGTCCGCGCGCGCCCAGGCGTCCCTCTCCCGCTCGGCCCAGCTCTGTTTCGCCCCTGTTCCGCACCGACCAGCCCCCGTCCAGCCACCTCCGGCCACCACCTAGCCTCGTCGGACCACCCTCGCGTCCCCCTCGCCCTCCGCCGGCTTCCCCTCGCCGCCCTAGCCGCCGAAGCAGGCCCGATCAGCCCCGTCTAGCAAGCCCACGGAGTGGGTTTCAGCGACTTCGGGCCCGCTTTTGGGCCGTTTCCCGGCCCCGAACCCGAGCCGTGCTTTGGGAACAATCGTTCCTCGCGTCGCCGCCGTCGGATTGATCCGATTTGCGCGCGATTTGGTGAGTAATCTCACTAATCCAGGATTAGTGGCTAATTTATGCTTAAGGTTGGTTTAGATTTAATTAATTATGTTTAGGTTGTTAGATTAGATTAAATTAGCAATTATTAGCCAATTGTGATGCGAATTAGATAAATTGAATGTGTAATTAGCAAGTAGACGTGATCTACTATTTATTGGAAGTGTCTCGGGATTTTTCCCGACCCTTTGTGGGCTCCAATTAGGCTTTTCGGGCCTAAGTGGAATTTTTAATATTTAAATATTAATTTTCGGAATTAAATTAAATAATTATTTATTTTTCGAAAATTCAACTGAGATGGCCTGGAATCGGAAAATTATGCTGATGACCGTGGTGAAGTCCGTTTATTTAATCGAGCTTTATTTTGAGCTAAATTGAATTTCTAGTAATTAATAATTAATTTTAGAAATTATTTATTTATTTATTTATTTTTCGGAAATTAAGATTTTGATGGCCGACGACCGAAATCTCGTGCTGATCGTCGTGGCGCAGTTCGTTTATTTCTTTGAGCTCCACGTTGTATGGAATTGAATAAATTGTGATATTTTAGGGATTTACCCTAAATTGATTGGAATTGATTGAGATTGAATTGTTGATCGGTAAATGGCCAAGTATGTTATTCAATATTTATAATGCTTTGTTGAGTTGATTTAATTATTTGATTGAGAAATCGTTGGCATTGGTTGTCGATATTGAAAGTAGATTGGTAACCATTTGAAAGAGGACACGTGAGCTCGGTGAATTGGAATGTCACCTGGAGAATGCACGTGAGTTCAGTGGTTGAATATGTCACCTTGGCGAAAAGGTCACCCGAGAGAATGCACGTGGCTCGGAGACTCGTATGTCCTCCGGAGAATGCACGTGGGCTCGGTGACGAGTTTGGTATCTAAAAGGGCACGTGGGCTCGGTGAATTGATGCATCACTTTGGTGAGATAGCACCTAAGAGAATGCACGTGGGCCCGGCATCGTAAAAAGGACACGTGGGCTTGGTGATCTGATGCGTCACCTTGGCAATTGAGTGCCTTAGAGAATGCACGTGGGTCCAGTATTTGAGAATAGCATCTAAAAGGGCATGTGGGCTCGGTGACTTGATGTATCACTTTGGCGAAGAGGTCGCCTTAGAGAATGCACGTGGCCCAAGGTTCGAGGCACGTGAACTCGGAGACTTGGAAGGTCGTCCTGGAGAATGCACGTGGCCTAGCTTTTAAATATCCCATAGTGGGGATTGATTTGTATGACATGTAATTGACTGGTTCGATTTGTTTGAAGTAAATGGGTGCCTATTGTGAATTGTACTGACTTGCAGGTGTGATCAGAGGCCAAGATAAGTCATCTGCCCTGTGCGTGTTTAGGCAGCCTTTAGTATAATGGTTTACTAATCGGGCTTAGTGGGGTAGAACTCGCTGAGACATAATCTCATCCCAGTTTGGGGAAAACCATTTCAGGACCCCGCTGAAGAGCTAAGGAGGAGGAATCCGAGAAGGAGAACTCGGAGGTGAGATCTGAAGAGAAGGATTTTGGAAGAAGAAGACAATCCTGAGAGGGGTCTTGAGTACGGCCCAGTTCGTCTAAGTTTCTGTGTTTTTTTGAGATCTCCTTTTTTATGTGAATAGTTATGAAGTGATTCGTGGTTTGTATAAAAGTTTGGTTATAAATTTCAATATAAAAAATATGGCCCTACTTTTCTATCCCATCGTTTTATTGTCTGGGGATTTTAACTGCTTCCGCATGTGCTTAAAAATGAAAGGGTCGGCGATACATTGTCCTGTGATATCGCATTATAAAATTGACCAAGTGAGACGGATGTGTGAGTGCCTGAGGATCGGGGCGTGACATCATTAGTCATAGGATAAATTAGTCCAATGATTTTGCCATTCAAAAAGAGATTTTTGTTGTGAAAAGCGGTTTTCCTTCTCAAAAAGGAGAGGGAAAAAAAAGTTGGAACATGAGAGCTGGGTCATCGAAGGTTGTTTCATTTGAGACAACAATTTGATTTTTGTGTTCATCTTGATAGAGCAAAAATTATTAAACTGATACGTACCCTCAAAAAATTATTGAATGGATATAACTCTGCTTTCAAGCATTAAAAATTATCGAGTAGAATCTTTTTTTTTTCTTTGCTCAGTTTTAATGTGTTTAAAGGGATCTACAGCAAAAGATCTTGAAGAGTCACCCATCTCTAATGTTCCCAGTGTTTCTCGTGAAAAAAAAAATGATGACTAAATTATCTAACAAACAATTGGAGAAATCACAATTGGCTACTTTAATTAGTGCTCTCCACCTATGAAGCTTTGACATTTTTGTTCTTAAGGAAAGGTGGATAAGAAGTCCAAAATCCTGTATATGGAATACAATCAAGTCCTAAATTCAATTAAGTCACAAACCTTCTTCAAAAGTGCAATTGAATCTTTTTTATGAACAATATCTAAAATCGTTTCATGTCACTCAAAAAGTGTTTATAAATTGCACTTTTCAACATAATTTTAGGATTTAATTGCATTTTTCAATAAAGGTAGAGGAATTAATTTATTCAGTTGAAAAGTAAAGTAATCAAATAGCATTGTTTGCTAAAGGTTTAGGACTTGATTGAAACAATTTAAAATTTTTGGATTGAATTACATCCATATAAGATTTCAGACATTTAAGACTTGTAATGCAATTTTTTTGCCTAAGGAAAACATCTCAGAGATATTAAGAAGTAACAGATGGAATAAAGTTATGCGTACGGTACGTGAGATTTTTCCCTTTTTTCCAATTCAACAAAGATATAAAGGGACTCCGCCCATGCCTGCTTTCTCCATTAATTTTTGGTCCATGCACTTACGAAAGTTGAAAATCATGTCGACCTCAGTGTTTCAAATTCTTCTGCTTCTGGTTTCCCTCACGTTACAAGCATCGGGTGCTGCACCTGGACTTGCGAAGCCTAACTGTGCTGAAACATGCGGGGACGTAACCATTCCCTTCCCCTTCGGAATAGGAGCCGGGTGTTTCTTGGATGGATGGTACCAGATCGTCTGCCAACAAAACAACACGGTTCCCATTCTGAAGAAGATTGGACTGCGAGTTCTCAACATTTCACTCCCTGATGAATACGTGGATGGTATGATTAACATTAGCCTTCCTGTAATTTACTCAAATGCAAGCTGCGGGGGTGACGGACGTGCAGCGGGGGTAAGCTTGAAAGGAAGTCAATTTGTCTTCTCCCAGACAAGGAATGTCTTTACATTGGTCGGTTGCAACACCCTGGCCACATTGGATACCACAAAATCAGCTGTTATCGGTTGCAGGTCGAGATGTGCTGGAACCAACACCAGCATTAGCTGGAATGGTGATTGTTTCGGGAGGGATGACTGCTGCCAGACTATGCTCCCTCGTAACCTTCAGGGCTTTAGTGTGGATTTCAAAGAAGAAGGTGGACATGAGGGGTGCAAGTATGCTTTCTTGAGGTCTGACTTTACAAGCAAAGTGAACAAGACGGTTCCAGTGGTGCTGGAATGGGGGATTGCGAACGATACGGACTATGGACGCGAGCTTATTGAGCAGTCGGAGAACATTGCTTATCCTTCCGTATGTCGCACATACAGCGTTGACGGCAGTGAAATGCTATTTACACAGTGCTATTGCACACGGGAGTATGTTGGTAACCCATATCTTACAGAAGGATGCAAAGGTAATCCATTCCATGATATCACGTTCCGTATTTTTTATTTTGATATTTAATAGGGAATGTGCTTTCACATTCCGTATTTAGGGGCATCATACAGTGAAGTGGTTTGTTCATTTTCAAATTTTTCTGAGAAGAACGCATTCACACTGTATAATGATTGCATACATGCTTTTCTACCTTCTTTTTGTTAGTTTTTATGCCCAAGATTACACAAATTGAATGCACTTTCGAACAAAATTGATCAAATTACATTGATAATAATTTACTGGAATTACAGGGGAACAGGACAGTCCTTTAGTTACAAGTACAAAATTTTAGCCATGGAATTAACAATTTATGAGGAAATGCAACCTACTAGTTTCCGTAATTTTACTCAAGGAGATCGGTTTCACTGTTAATATATTTGCTTCTGGTTTCACAACCATCAGGAGCTGCACCTGAACCATCAGGAGCTGCACCACCTCCAAGCCATTACTGTGCTGAAACATGCGGGAACATCACCATTCCCTTCCCCTTCGGAATACGAGCCAAGTGTTTCTTGGATGACTGGTACCAGATCGTCTGCCAACAAAACAACACGGTTCCCATTCTGAAGAAGATTGGATTGCAGGTTCTCAACATTTCACTCCCTGATGAAGACGTGAATGGCACGATTAACGTTAGTCTTCCTGTAATTTACTCAAATGCAAGCTACGGGGGTGACGGACGTGGTGCAATGGTAAGCTTAAAAGGAAGTCAATTTGTCTTCTCCCAGAAATGGAACATCTTTACAGTAGTCGGTTGCGACACTCTAGTTACAGGAAATAGTACAGAATCAGCTGTTTTCGGATGCCGGTCGAAATGTGCCAGAACCAACTTCACCATTAGCAAGGATAGTGCTTGTTCCGGGAGGGACGGATGCTGCCAGAGTTTGCTCCCCTTGAACCTGCAGGGTTTTGGTGTGGATTTCAAAGAAGAAGGTGGACATGGGGGGTGCAAGTACGCTTTCTTGAGGTCTGATTTTACAGGTGTTTATGATTTGAGATTGAATGATACGGTTCCAGTGGTGTTGGAATGGGGGATTGCAAACGATACCAACTATGCAATTGACCTTATCCGGCAAGATTACGACGACGATTCTTTCCACTGTATGAATTTAGAAAATTCAGCCCGTACAGAAAGAGGAAGTATATATGATAGATACGGAAGCAACAGCGTCGATAGTGGTGAAATGCTATTTATGGAGTGTCATTGCGCTGAGGGGTATCGTGGTAACGCCTATGTTGATGGAGGATGCAAAGGTAACATATTTCATGCTATCACATTGGGAATTTAAGTGCACTATACAGCGAACTGGCTTGTTCATTCCCAGATTTTTCTCTGGAAAGAATTCGTTCACGCTATTTAATGATCACATATATGATTTTATTTTTATTTTTTTTGCCCAAGAATGCACAAAGTGAATGCACTTTTAAACAAAATTGAACTTATTATATTGATAAAAAAAATTACTGGAAATAAAGGGGAACAGGACAGTCCTTTTGTTACAAGCACAGTATTTTAGCCCTGAAATTAGCGATTTATGAGGAAATCTGACCTACTAGCCTCCTTTAATTTTACTCAAGGAGAAGGGTTTTGCTGCTAATATATTTACGATATCGTTTGTAATCAGATATTGACGAATGTGAAGATCCAAATAGGTGCTTCGGGACTTGTGTGAACGAACCGGGCTCCTTTCGCTGCATCAAGACAACCAAGTTCATTCTTATTGGTAAGAAAATCTTTTAACCTAGAATTTTGGACCGCTCCGTGCTGGAGTATCGCTAGAAAAAGAACAGCATAGCATAAATTATGTTCAGAAAAGGTACATAAATAAGATTTACCTTACCCTTCATTCTAACGTGATTGTCCATTTGCTTGGTGATAATTATAGATAAGTTTCCATCAATAGTATCTATCAAAATAACCTAAAAACTTTCTTCATGCACTAATACTTATATTTGATAGCTAAGACAACACTTAGAACTTTTCTAATGTTGCCGCTTCAGATCTATCAAAATATAACCAAGGTTGCTACTTACTCTTGTTTCAAATTGGAATTATTACAATCATAATCAAGATGAATGCTCGTAGGAATATTTTCACTTTCATCAATGGTTTTCTAATTTCCTCCTAAGGGAGGTCAGTTGTACAGTCCACATGTATGTGTAAAAATATCACCTGATGGAACTTAGCAGGAGACAAATTAATTATTCAAGGTTGTTAAGAAAAATCCACGTGAAAGGAGCTCAAGTTAATCACTATTATATGATTTCCTCTTAATCAGATTCGCAAAAATATTTTATGATAAGACTTTATAGATACAAGAAGAGTGCATTTTTTGGACTTTTGCCCCCTAATTTTTTGTAATGCAGGGATTGGGGCAGGCCTTGGGGCACTACTTTTGTGTCTTGTCTTATGGGGGCTGTGCAAATACATCAAGAAGAGAAAAGAAATCAAGCTCAAAGAGAAGTACTTCAAACGTAATGGCGGACTTTTGCTGGAAAGTGAGCTATCTTCAGCCAAAGGCCATGTCGAGAAAAACAAATTGTTCAACTCAAAGGATCTAGAGAAGGCTACTGACAATTTCAACAAGGATAGAATACTTGGGCAAGGTGGACAGGGTACTGTTTACAAAGGAATGTTAACATATGGCAAAATAGTTGCTATTAAGAAATCGAAAGCAATAGACAAGGGCAAAGTTGAACAATTTATAAATGAAGTCCTCATTCTCTCACAGATCAACCATAGAAATATTTTTAAGTTATTGGGGTGTTGCTTGGAGACAGAAGTCCCATTTTTAGTGTACGAGTTTATACCAAATGGGACTCTATACCAATATTTGCATGACTCAAATGAGGAGTTTCATGTATCATGCGACACACGCCTACGAATTGCAACTGAAATTGCAGGGGCATTATTCTACTTGCACTCAGCAGCCTCGATTCCCATTTATCATCGAGACATCAAGTCCACCAATATACTCTTGGATAAGAAATATCAGGCAAAAGTGGCAGATTTCGGTACTTCTAAGTCTGTTTCCCTTGATCAAACTCATATAACCACCTTGGTGCAAGGGACTTTTGGCTACCTAGATCCCAAGTATTTCCAGACAAGTCAATTTACAGACAAAAGCGATGTGTATAGCTTCGGAGTTGTTCTTGTTGAACTCTTAACGGGACAAAAGCCAATCTCACTACTAAGGGAACAAGAAGGCAGAAACCTTGCAACCTATTTCATAATTTCAATGGAAGAAAATCGGTTGTTTGACATGGTAGATGCTCAAGTTTTGAAAGAAGGTAACAAGGAAGAGATTGCATCAATTGCTAGCCTTGCGAAAAGATGCTTGAACTTGAATGGGAGGAACCGGCCGACAATGAAAGAAGTGGCAATGGAGTTAGAGGGGATGAGAAAGCTCCCAAATCCTTTGGGTATTCAGCAAAATCAAGAGGACCGGGAGGCAGCTAAATCTTATGCTGCTGCATGTAAGTCCAGCAAGTCAAACATCGACGCCGATGTCACTACATTTTCGGATGTGCAGCCATTCTTACCTAGTGAGACATGGTGAAGATCTATTTTGCCTCTTACACTTGTGAGTTATATTGCTGCGTTTGTCATGGAAATCAGTCTTCAGAGCAAAAGAAAGAGAAGAAAGAAAGGAGGAAAGCTTGTTAATTTACTAATAGGTGGATTTTAATTTGTTATGTATTGGTAATGAACTTATTCTCGGTGTTTGGGATCAATAAACTGTTAAGTCATGCCAATCCCATTTATTCTAGTTCTGTAATTAGCATGATGCCGTGATTTCAGCTCATCTTGAGATCTTTGAATACTTGCTGTCAATTCGGTTGTTGCAAAACTTACATCAATCATGTAGTGGACCAGCCTTTGCAATTCAATTAGATTTGTACTTGCTGAGAGGGAAAAACAAGAATGACGTTTCCCTTCCAGAAAAGAAGGTGAACTTGCATCCGCCTTCCCCACTCGACTCTTCCCTAAAGATCACACTGAATTGTTGATGGCATAGAGGGATTGTTGCCGGCTGCCAATGCTTCGGCTGCTTAGATCCTCACTACGTGACGTATCAAACTCACCACCCAAACTACATATATCAACATAAAAAAGCCCCACTAGTTGCAGAATTATCTCTCCCAATCCTAGCCAACCTTACTTGTCAATTTTCAATGGCAAACACGGAAACAATAAAAAAATCAATCGCGCACAGACCAACTCATATATTAGAGATATTTACTCCTCATTTCAAGCATAGAAGATGTTGGGTGCTCTTTTTTCATATTTCCATTATTTTTCACGATAGTAGTGTTTGATAAAATGCCCTTAAGGAACGTGAGTCATGTTGGTTGTAGAATAAAATTCATAGGAATCATAATTTAGTTTTATGTCTTCATTATTGATGTTGACACCTGAATTTTTGTAAATGTTTTAAATATCCATTTATTTTGCAAAAATATAAAAATTTAGAGAAAAAAAAAAGAAAGAAAAAAAGCGGAAATCATAAAAAGATGATGATGTTGTTGTTGTTGATGATGATGATGATGATAAAGTAATAGTAATAAAAAAATGCATAAGAGTGAAAAAAAAAATGATGAAAAGATAATGGAAAAGTCGAGTGGGCTGGTGTAGCACGGCCCACTATTTTATTTCTTTTGGAGCCCACCCTTTTATTTTTCTTCCAGCCCACTCTTTTGGCCCATCCGAAATTAAATAAAAGAAAGGCCCAGGCCATCATCCCTTGTCTCTCCTTTGCGCACGCGCGCCCACACACGAGGGAGGGGGGGACCCAGCGACAGTGGCGCCAGTCCAGTGACGCCAGCAGCGATGACGCCAGCAGAAGGAATATTCCAGCTGTCGTCACTCGTCAAAGGAGTGGAGGAAGCAGCGAGAGGGGGCGTGCAAGGCAGAAAAATAGGAGAGAAGGGCTCAGTTCGTGGGGGGCTAGCCAGAGAAAAAATTGGGATAATATATTAGAAGGGCCAAAACTTATGTACAATATTTATTCTAATGTAAAAAGTTTTCATCGACTCAATTAAATGCTAAATCGGAGGAAAAAAGATTATTTTAATGTCAATGACAATGAATTCTAGCCAAATTGATTAAATGTCACTTATAATTAAAATTATAATATGACTTGATAAAAATTTTAAAAAATCCAATCCACGTGACATTTTCACATGGCATGCTTGGTACTGAAGTGATCCTTTTTTAATAATGATTAATACTGAAGTAATCACTTTAAATAAAATTTATCAATCAAATGATCACTTTTATTAAAATTTGGTACTTAAATTATCATTATCACAATTTTTGGATAACATCGTTTAGGGATTATATGTTGACTAGGCACGTTGACGAGTCACATAGGATTGAAAAATTAGTAATATATAGTCATGTCGGATTTCTAACAATCTGGACCGGAGTTAGCACTTAGATAATCTTTCTTTTTCAAAAAAGTAGCACTTAAGTAATTCGAAAAGAAATTGACACCAAAATGAGTGCCATACATAACTTTTGATGCTTTTAATGTACTTACTCTAAGAAAAAGTAAACGCAAGGGAGCCATTCTTTTGGGGAAAAAGAAGAAAACGAGAGAGAGGAAAGGTTGAGGCGAGGACGTTTTTGGTTTTTCCCTAGAGTGACTAAAGCAAGGTCGTTGGAGCTCATTTTAAAGCCGATCAAAGGTCCATGCGGTGTTGTCCTTCATCATTTCAATTTTTTGTTTGGAAAATTTCAAAAAATGGCCCAAAATACCCTCATTTTCTCAAGTAAGGATTCGAAGTAGTCTTTGTTTCAAATAAGAGCTTGAAATTCTATTACTTTTCTCAAATAAAGACTTGAATTGAATTTTTTTTTTAAATAAAGGCTTAAAATGGCTATGTTTATTTCAAATAATGACCCGATTTTCAACAATCAACGATATTTTCCTCATTTACCATTTTCCCTTTTTTTCTTCCTTTTTTTCCTTTTTATTTCCTTTTTTTTTTTTTGTTGGTTCTTCTTCCTCTCTACCATCGGCTAACCACTGGTTATGGCCACAGAAGGCTGGGCGAGAGTCATCCTTGCCCAATTCAACAAGGGGCCACCCACGCCAACAACAAGTAAGGGACAACCTCGCCCTGGAGGAGGCTGCCCTCACGGCCATCTACAAGGTCAACCCTCGCCGGCCACAAGCGAGGGCTCCACAACCCTTGCTAGCGATTGGGAAGGGTCGTTGAGCCTCACTAACCCCAAGCGAGGCTGATACTCACTAGATCTAGTGAGGATGGCTGATGTGGGCTTGCAAGCCCTCACTCGTTGTTAGTGAGTGCTTGTAGTACCTCGCCAATCCTTCCTTGCAGTCGACGAAGGTGGCTGAGCCCTCGCTAGCCCTTCCCAGCGACTAGCGAGGCTGATGTCAAAAATGAGAAAAAAAAAATTGGCCAAAAATACTCTTGATCGATTGAAAAATTTAACTGACTAGCGATTGGCAATATCAAGCCCTTATTCGAAACAACCATGGTCATTTGAAACTCTTATTTGAAACAACTAAAGACATTTCAGGCCCATATGTAAAATAATGTTAACTTCGGGTCTTTATTTGAAAAAATAATAGTACTTTAGATCTTTTTTGGAATTTTCCCTTTTTCTTCTACAGCCGTGGGGTAGCTTTAGCTTGAACTCTCTCGCCATCGCCAATCGAGATCTTGACTCGTATGATATACCAATACCAAGTAAGATTCCCCTTTCCCGAACCCCAAAAAGAACCACCTGGGTTGATTCATTCTCTCGGCAAAATCTTGTTAAACCGAAGTGATTTCATGTTGAGCTATAATGCTTTGAACCCGGAATGCGAGTTTATTAATGAACACCAAATACTCGATGTATTTCTTAAATGAAACACAGAATGTTTGAGAACCCCGAACTCGAATGGAGAATTTCAAGTGATTTGTGATAGACTGAGATGGGTTTAACGTGAAAATGTGTTGATTCCAGCTTTTATGCATCATGTTTAGTCCGTAGGTTGCAATAAATTTCGCTCTGGAATGCATGCTTAAAATCACATATCAACCGTTTGATAAAATGGCTGAGAGAATGCTGAGTATTGATTCATCATTGAATCCCGAGATAGATCCGTTCATGTTCGCTTCTGGGTTGGTTGAATCTACTCTGATATTCTTTTTTCTCTTTGTCTGGCTATGTGATTCTATGGGAACGGTCGATCGCTGGTGAGCGAGCCGAGAGTCCCCCCTTGGCCGAAGCTCTCACTCCACATCGGCGAATCCTGCTGTCCATGGCTAATCTAGTTAGGCCATTCTCTCCATATTCGTGTATTTATGTTCGCTTGTTTTTCTGGTTTGCTGATTTTAGAACCCATGGTTCGCGTAGTTTTTGTTTCGGTGAATTTGTTTTGGGTCGCCGGAGTAGACGGCCTGTGATGGGCCGGCAGCGGTTGGGGGTAGACGATAGGCCGGCGAGTGGTGGCCTGAGTGGACGACCATGGAGGGTAAGGGCTCGGCTGCGGCCTGAGGTTTGGTCGAGGTCCCTTGGTTCGGTGAAGAATGAATTTGCAGGCGGTGGAGGAGATGTTCTCGGTCCGCGAAGAAGAATGAAGGTGCAGGAGAAGAAGACAAAATAGGAAGAAGACAAAAAAAATAAAAAGAATTGAAAAAAGGAAAATCAATAAAAATTCCAAAAATCTAAAAATACATTCAAAAATCGTTTTATAGTCCGACGCGGGTCGGATCCGAATAGACAGGGCGGGACAATGGGTCGGATCAAGTAAACCCGGTCCGAACCCGTTGCCTAAATTTAATAATAATAAAAATATTAAAATTTCTAAAAAATTGTAAGAATCATTATAAATTTCAAAAAAAATTGAAAATATTAAAAAATTCGGAAATTTAAAAAAAAAATTAAAAACTCAGAAAATCCCCAAAAATTAATAAAATATTTTAAAATTAGTAAATATATATAAATCAGACAAATCATTAAAAAATCAGAAAAATTATAAAAAAATAATTATATAAATTTACTTAATTAGAAAATTAAAAATTGATAAAATTTAGAAAATTCAGATAAATCATAAAAATCATAAAAAAAATTTAAAAATTCTATAAAAAAACAAGAATATTCATAAAATTTTAGAAAATTCAAAAAATCGTTAAAAAATTTCGGAAAATTCAAAAAAATCATTAGAAATATTTAAAATATTTAAAAATTCTGAAAATTCATAAAAATTCCAGAAAAATACAAAAACTATGAAAATTGGAAAATTGTTAAATTGAAAGACCAAAATTGGACAAGTCTTTAGGACTTTATAATAGGGTTGTTTGTTTTGAATTGTTTTCTCTTTTTTAGAGACCATTTAGGATATTTATGTGTTTTCTTTGCGATTATACTTGGTAGTGCTTCTTTAATACCTTGGATGTTATTTTCTTTGTTTTAAAATGGATGAAACCTAGAATTCTCCGATAGATTACCATGGCGTTAATTAGCATTCAATCGAGTTAGGCACTGACAGGACATCAGTTTTAAGATTAGTGTAATCAAGTTCTCGAATCTATAATCTATGGTTGCATAAATAGTAAGATTTCCTCCCCTATCTTATTAGATTTCTAGCCAACCACAAATAATTAGTAGCAGCTCCTGAGTCAAAATTTATATAGGATTAATTGATCGAAAAAAGAACGTCCAATGTCGCATGAGATATGGGCTTGGGAGAATCCATGCTTATGATTGATGAATCATTTGCGGTGTTAACAATCGAATGGTCCATCCGTGATCATCATTTGTATGGACCATTCGATTCATCTCATAAGCAAGTATCTTAAACCTAATTTTAGCCTCATTGGAAGGGGTTAGTTGTGATAGCTTGAATTACAAATTGAGCACAAAATCGTGAAATTTACACTATGAATTTTTTCGTAGTTCGAACAATTCGGGACACTACTTTTCAACAACATAAGATCGCCTTAGATATGCTCCTTGGATTGTCTAATTCTTGTATTTTCATCTAGAACTTCACAGTTACCAAATTCTTTGAATAAGAACTTTTCTATTAAGATGAACGTATTGGAATATCAATTTGGAAGAGATGATAGAAGCGGGAGTTCATTTTGGTAATTTTATTTTCACATGTGCATTAGATCTGTTCCATGAAAAACATCAAAAACTGTGGTTTTTCAAAATTTTATCTACTTTTCTAGTCAATTGATTATAGATTCTATGTTTATTTGATAATCACTTTCAAAACTACAAGTAAGAAAGAGGGAGCATGACCAATATTGGCTTCTCTTTTTCCGATGTTTTTCTTTTTTAACTCTGGCGTATGTTTTTTCTCTGTGAATACTTTATTTTTTCAAAAGTTTGGTCTATAATGGAAAGTTTCATAAATGGGCTCACAACTCGTGATATACTTCTCTGAAACCCAAATCTTCTTCCCAAAAAAGTTCAATATCCAATTGATGGGCCTCTCTTGCAGCCAGGCCCCCCTTAAGCCCAAATCCATTCGCCAGGCATAGAAACGACAATGAAAAGGAATTGGCAAAGCGTGGCCGACCAACGGGCATAATTATGAATCGAAATCAAAAATTGGAATACGAATTGTCCACGGTCATACCTCTCTCTCTCTCTCTCTCTCTCTCTCCCTTTTTTCTCGATCCTACTCAAGTGCGTTTGGTTCAGCATTTTGAAAAGCCCATTAGAAAAATACAAAACAGTTCGACCTAAAGGATTTTGGGTAAATGCAAAGATTGTTTGATAAATTACATTTTAAGAATAAATTTTGAGAGAAATGTTGTTTGATAGAAAACATATTTGAAGAGCCATTTGAGTAATTCATATTATTTTTTTATTTGTTTAAAATTGAAAAAAAAAATAATGTACGCAACTTTTTAAACATAAAATTTGACAATAATACTAAAAAAATCAAATATGTATAATTTTTTTATTAAAAAAAAAAAGATTACCAAAGCTTTTGTCGAATGATCGTCAAGCTGGATGCGCGTGGATCGTCGGAGGTCACTTGACCTCGAGCTACCCTCGACAAGGGTCACACGACCATGCCACACGCAACCTAGGTGACCACTACCTAGGTCTTGCGAGGGTCACTCGATTGATGGCTTGAGTCACATGCTGCCTGAGGTCACGCGACCTCCATGTGACCCTCGCTAAGGTCGTGCAATGGGTGACCTCGACCAACGGCAGTCGTGGCTAGAACTAGCTCGCTGACGGCCATAGCCCTCTATCAATTCAGCAAAAGGTTCGGTCCTTTTTTAATATAAAAAAATAACGAGGGGCAAAATCAAAATTTTGAAGAATTCTTAAGAGTAATTTTGAAAGAAAAAAATGAGTTTCAATATTTAGTCAAATACTAAAAGCCCAATGCCAGTGGGTTTTCAACCTTTCAAATACTGGCTTTCTCTTAAAAGCTCGTTAAAAATAATGGCCAAATGATCCAATATTTCTCTAAGGGTTTTGCCCTTAAGAATGCTGAACCAAACACACTTTCTAAAGGATGGATATTCCAAAGAGGCCTTAGTGGGTCTTTGTGATCTCCTGAGGAAGAGAATTTTCCAACCTTTCAACCTAGTTTAAATTAGCGGACTTCATATTGGCCAGCAACATCTTGCAATCATCCACAACAGGATATAGGGCCCACGGGCTTTCTACTTTTTCGGCTTGGCAGCTCTGCCACAAATCTACCGTCAATCTTTATGGTTGTGTTTGGCAACCAGCCAAATAGTGTTTGATTTTGTTCTTTTGTTTCTAGGAGTAGATTTGTAATAGAAAATTGCTTGGTAAATTTTTTGTTCTCGGGAATAAATTTGTTTCCGGGAATATATTTGGAGTGAAATCGAGAAGTAAAAAAATTGATTCTTTGTTTCCGGAACAATTCCAAAATTGGCCAACCAAGATTTTTTCTTTTCTTTTCTCTTCTTATTTTCTTATTGTTTTTCTTCCTTTTCTCTTCTTCTTTCACCGCCACAACCATTGGCCGCCACCGCCGCCGCTATCCACCACCACCGGTCGCCGTAGCTACCAAGCCATCGATGAGGCTTGGCCTCGCTCAGGCCTCCCTTGGCCATCGGCGAGCCTTGCTTGGCCGGGCAAGACTCGACCAAGCTCTAGCTAGGCTAGGCTGGGCGAGGCTTGACCTCACCCAAATCTAGCAAGGCCGAGCTCGACCAGCCACCGGCGGGGCTCAACCTCACCGGCCACCGTAAGGTCTGGACTTATCTTCTTTCTTTTTCAAAGTCACGATCAGTCTTAGGTTGAAATCGGAAAGGGTCCTTTTTCACATCCAAAAGCCTTGGTTCAAATCCAGCTCGTGACAAAGGCAGAAGTCAATGTCTAAAACGAGAGCCTAGCCCCGGAGCAAGGGATTAAGGAAATCGAGTAGGAGTAGGCAAACTACGAGCTGCTAGGGAAAGCTTTGGGATCGGTGGCTGAGAGATGAGAATAAGTTCCACGGCTCAAGTTAATAATAGACTGAGGAGGTGCTGGGCTATCGAAGAGATTGGACCAAGATTTGACACTCGCCCGGCCCCTAATGGTTGCAAGAGCATGCATTTCTCCCTCGATGGATTGGGGCTTTCTAAGTTGGCGCTGCGCTCATCCGTTGCTTGTTTTGCTTACTTTACCTGAACAACGAGGTGAAAGACTGCCTTTTCTTTATTCTATTTCACAGGCTCGATGAGATCAGTAATACTCTTTTTAATAAGTAAATAAGATGAGCAGATAGATTATGTAATTGGGGATATCTGCAAGTATATCTACAAGTCAAATCCAATCCTTGGAATGTAGATTCAAAGGGTCGGGTCCGCATTAGTTTAAGGTGCTTGAGCTCCTTTGTCTTTGAGTTGGACTTGATTTTAACACTTTCACAAAGGAGGTTTGTGGAGAAGTTGCTTTTTTGTAGCTGCGGCCTCGCCTTGGTCAATGAGGCCGACCTTGTAGTGGCGGCCTCGCCTTGGTCAACAAGGCCAACCTTGCGGTGGCCCGTCGAGGTCGAGCCCCACCGGTGGCTAGTTGAGCTCGGCCTCGCTAGATTTGAGCGAGGTCGAGGCTCGGCTGACAAGGCGCGGCGTCGCCAAGAGCTGGCAACCCTTTGACAAGGTCACCGGCCCTCACCTGGCCAGTTGCCGATCATCCCAAGGCCGGTGATCGGCTAAAGAAGAAGATAAAAAGAAAAGAAAAGAAAATAAGAAAAAATCAATTATTTAAAAATTAGAAGAAAATGATTTGGATTAGAAATTTTTAGGGTAATGTCAAACACAATTTATTCCGGGAATAAAAATTCTGAGTAGTTACCAAATATTTTTATATGCTTAGAATTTATTTTTGAGAATAGAATAAAAAAAATAATCATTTTTAATGAAAAATTATTCTCAAGAAAAAGATAGTTACTAAAAGCGTCTTTTCTCTACAAAAAGTTGATCCGCTTTCTCCTTCTTCAAATACAGAAGAGCTCGGAAGACGGCTAGGGTTTCGGTGGTCAACGCCGAAGCGAGTTGAAACGTTCAGGAAGATGGACAGAGATGACGGACGCGATGCGATTAGCAATCTACCGGACCCAATGCTCCTCCATATTCTGTCCTTCCTGCCCACGAGAGACGCCGTCAGGACAGTGATGGTGCCGGGGTTCCGCCATCTCTGGACTTCTACCCGCCACTTGTCTTTCTATCACCGTCCTTACCACGACTGCAAAAAGTTGGAGACTGCTTTTGAAGTGGACGACAAATTCGTGAATTTTACCGACCACGTGTTGACTCTGCACGAGAGCCCCACGATCAATTCGTTCGGTCTTAATTTAAACTGTGCATCTGAGGTGCACCCCTATGATCCTGAAAATGAGGACTATGTAACTCCGGAGAGGAGAGAACGTGGAACAAACTGGATACGTGGATTCGTTTTGCAGCTAGGAGAAAGGTTAAGTTCCTCGTTTTGGACTTCTTACGGTGTGCTTGGGAGTTCCGACATTGTCTTTACTTCCCCCTTAATCTTTACGTGCTGCCCAGCGTTGTCCTTAGGTGGAGCAGTTTAGTAGAGCAGAAGCTGGCTTCCTATGTGGTCAGACCAGTGGCGGGACGGGTCCAACTAAGGCCGCTTAGAAAATTGTTTATGAAGGATATTCACTTAACTGAAAGAAGGTTGGCTGGCATACTATCCGGTAGCCCGTTGCTGAAAGAATTGTCTATTGAAGATTGTCATGGCCTCCACGAGCCTAAATTCTGTTGTGGCCCATCCATTGAAGTTTTAAATTTAAAGGAATGGGGCAGTCTTGAAAAGCTTGATCTTACACGATCAGATATCAAACATTTAACCATTGATCAGTATGGGGATCTGGAGCTAGTTTGTCCTAATGTGAGGATTCTGGATATTGCTATGTCTAAATTATGTCAAGGCGACTGATATGTCATCACTGGTTGATACGTCCCTCAGCTTCAGTGATTATTTTAGATATCCTTACGGGAAATATTGAGTTCAGACTGCTTTTGGAAAAGCTCAGCCGCAGTCCTTATTTATGCTATGCAATTTGTGCATACTGGTATGGTTTCTCTGCTTTTGCTCTTACCTATTTTGTCTTGCTTTGAGGTACTTTTGAATGATTTGGGTTCTGATCCTTCAGGTGAGGAGCATTACTATTTGTTTGATTGGATATTCTCATATTTCAACTGTCCTAAAATTTGTAGAATAGAAGTTGGGTGAACTGATTTTTGATGGGTCTTACTTGAAATGGACAGTGGCTGTGCCGTTTCTCTGCTTTGGCTTCTGTGTTCTGTTGTTTTAATTATGCTTCAGTTCATCAGGTAATGTCCCAGATGTAGAGTAAAAGAAAATATTATTTACTTAGGGCGGGTTCTTTTATTTATGCCCACCTAAACTTTTATAAGGTGACCTTCCTTGCATCTGCTGGCCTATGAACTTTAATTGTAAACTATGATCCATAACCTATTCATGTAACTGAAAACTACAGCTTGTTAGGTGTCTGTCTTCCTTGTGTCCTTGTTTGCTTTGTGGCATTTTGTGGACGATATTGTTCACTTTTTACGTGACATTTGTTACCATTTTAAATGTGCATGTACATGCTCTTGTAATTTGCCTGTCTAAATATTCTACAATAGCTAACTAAAAATTTCCTGACATGACTCTGAATTGAATGGTATCATATAATTTCATTTCAGTCAGTCCATACATACACATGCTGTCGAGCGCCCACGGTGCATGTCCGATGGTAATTTTCATTCAAAATTGGTCCAAGTAATTCTTTTTAAACCAGGTATTAACATGCTGTCGAGCGCCCGCAATGTATGTCCGATGGTAATTTTCATTCAAAGTCGGTCCAAGTAATTCTTTTTAAACCAGGTATTAACTAAATGGGAACTGGCAAATCAGCCATGCCCATATTTCGCTTGGAAGTATGTGACACTTCAACTGCGTCGGAATAAGTGGTACCTCCCTGGCATCTCTAGCTTGTTGAGGAACTTTCATTTTCTTGAGACACTCGCTCTCTATGTTTATCCTGGAAGAGATGAAGATGAATCCGAGGTGTAAACGGTTGAACTGTAACATTTTGTTGCCATATTAGAACTTGAAATTAATGGAGATTGAAATGTCACTTTATTTTCTAGCTTGCCAAAGCAGGGTGTAATCTTGCATTTGAGTTCAATGGCTTTAGTTACTGGAGTTCAGTGGACAGCACATTTCCTTGTCTGGAGGACCAGCTTAACCATGTTAAGATATATGGTTATGTACTGGAGCCTGATGTCATTGAGCTCATTGAATTTCTGCTCAAGAATGCACAGGTCCTGGAGAAAATGGAGATTTATACCATGAAGACTCTGCAGCAAACTGGTAGCAAGTTCATGTTCTCCATCGACATTGGTCGTCCATCAAAGGTCTATGAATTCGCAACATCCACGACTCTGTACAAGCAGCTTTATGAATATTTTGATGATGTGTATGCCAGGCATGTCTCACATTTGGTAGACTTTACAAAAGTAGTTGGCCTTTATGATGCCCTTTTTTTTTCGCAACATCCGCAACTCTGTATCTTTATAAATATTTTTCTCTTGATGGCTTTTGTTTTCATATTCCCAGCTCTTGCAAATAGTTCGGCTAAAATTTTTGCAGTATGGATTTACTTGAACATTCTATTGACACCAGTTACAATCTGTTCATGAGTAGCCTTTGCTCTTGCGCTGCTGTTTCTCTCTTGGTTTTTCATTTCAGAGGCTGCCATCTTTGTTCTTTCACTCTTCTGCTTTAGCTACCCATTTCTTTATCTTGAAAGGAAATCAATGCAGTTCAACATTCTTAATGATTAGTATCAACATCAATATCAGTACAATCCGAAGCTACTTTGTACCATAAAATATTGAGTTGTGCAGTCCGCAAAGTTCGTATCTTCTCTTAATGTCTACCCTAAAATTGTTATTATATGTGCTCTTCTTGCAAATTAACATGATCATTTTGTCCCTTATTTGACGTGTGAGTTCTTTTTCCTTTATAAATAACATGAGTATCCAACTTTGTATTTTTACTTAAGGTAATTTGGTAGTCGACCCCTTATACCCTTATACTATGAATTGCATCAAATCAGTCCAACTATGTATTTGCTTCATCCCCTCCAGACACAGGTTTCCGAGGATACTTTTCATAGTAACATGTCTGTCGAGCATTGATCGGTATACCACGCACTTCCTCCACGGCAATTCCACGATAATAAGGGGTGCTCTAATATGAGATTTGACAAAACAAGTACTTACACATTGTTTTCTGGAAACCTAACAGGAACAACGTCAGATATGATCAAAGTCAAACCGAATGGGATTTGATTTCTGAACCAAATAGATAGTTTCAACTTGATCGGGCCGTCTCAATTCAGTTCAACATTTGAACAGAACTTTTCCCGCTTGATTTTATTACGTCCTAGTCCAAGTTGCTTCTTTCACACTCCTCCATGTACTTTCCTTGAATTGGTATTCTTTGTATTCTAGGAGCTCCATCTTTAAGGCTTCGACTGGTTCTAAGCAGAGCGACACCTCCCTGGTATTTCCACCTCATACAGGAATTCCTATTGTCACGAGATCCTCACTAGTTGTGCTCATCTTCGACCTCATCACATATTTACATACGAATTTCCATTCAATCCATCACAAGAGCTGGAGATGAAAGAATGGCTTGCATTCAAATTTCAGCACGCTGAAGCTGGCTGGATGCAAGCACCTGACTACAATGGCAAAAACTAGTGCCTCGAGCAATAAGCTTAAGCAATGTAAAGATACGGGCATATGTCATTGAGCTCATCTAGTTTCTACTTGAGAGTGCGCTGATCTTGGAGAAGATGTCAAAAACAGCAATTTACGTCTCTGCGTTTTTTTCCCATGATTTACTGGGTCATCCAGGTTACCGGGTGCTATTTTACCTTTCTCGCTCCTCTTCGATTTCCCACCCTTTTTTCCTCACGGAAAAGGAGGACGTAGAATTCTGATTTTGGGTGGTTCCCAGCAGGCTTCGTCACTTGTCTTGTTTCTTGTTGCTCTCCAAGCGTTTGTAGAATGTAGTGCCTGGGTCCAATCGTCCAACCCCGTTTCCAACATATTTCTGTTTAGCTCCTGATTTCTCTATGAGATCCATTTCTTGTTTGCTGCAGTGGTTTTGATCACATCATAGTGTCCTGGAGTAGATCAACTTTGGAGGTCAATAATGTTGCCGGGCAAAGAAGCAACGCGGAAAGTTCGAGAGGGCCATAAAGATGGTAGAAATGATGTAATCAGTAATTTCCTGGACTTAGTCCTAGTCTACATACGCAAAATTATCTTTTGATCAGTGTGCTTTCTAAAAATGTGAAGAGCAGACAGTGCACAATGGTCTTGAGTATGATGGCAAGTTCTTAAATTGCACCTACCACGTATTGAGCCCTGCACGAGAGCCCGACAATTGCTTGGAGAGTTGTCCATTGGAAAAATGCTATGGTCTCCAGAAGCGCTAATTCGACAGGCACCCGTCAATTGAAGAATTGAACCTCGACATGTGCAAGGGTTGAAGAAACTTGATCTTGCTTGCTTAGCTACAAACAAATTAATTATTGTCATTAATATTGGGAGTCGTGTAAAAAAGACAGTCTATGCTTAAATTAGGACTCCGCAGATTTCTGGGTCGATGAAGTGTGTCGATTTAACCAATTACTCATCTCTGATTGATGTATGGCTCTACTTCGGTCATCACCTCAAATGTTCTTGAAAGGCATACCGCGAAGTCAGAGTGCTTCTCAAGAAGCTGAGAAGCAGTGTGTGTTTTATGCCATACACTTGTTGTATACTGGTATGGTTTCTCCACTATTGCTTTAACCTCATTTATCTTGCTTTTGAGGTACTTTTAAATAATTGAGCCAACAAAGTCACATAACCAGGGGTATTGAGCCGACATGTCGGTTCTGTGACTATGCATAGCACAAGTCTTGCCCAATAGGAGCCCTTGTGAGCTCCATCATCTCACCCCAAGCGTGGATGGCTATAGTATACATGCCTACTTGATAGTAGCCGCATCCGAAGATGTGACAGGGAGCCTACCTTCTCCTCCGGTGGCCCCCTCATTGCTAGGTGAACATTTTTCTTCCCCACCTAGCTGGGAATAACCCCACATTTTACGTCTCAAAGTTTAGACGAAATAATTCAAGGATGTGTTTAGTTCCAAAGTATTTTTTAAATGATTCAACTGGGAGTCCTTGAACAAGAAGTAATACTCTCTGTTTGACTAATTTTTCTCAAATGATTTTGAAACTGGGTTTAATGTCCAATCTATTTTAGTCTCTTTGTTCTTGTTGTCCCGAGACTGTCGATGAGGTAATATGAAGAGGCAGTAAGGAAAAAAGCTATTCGCTCACACCAGCATATGTTTTATTCATCCTGCCCTTTTACTTTCATCTTGCCCTTAAACTTGTCTTTGCATGCTTCCCTCAATTCATGTAACTCTTTGCATGCTTTCCCTCATGTAACTCAGACATTGTCGAGGTTTTTTGTGTGTCAGTTTTTGCATTGTTATGAACATGTCATCCTTTCACAAGCAATTCATATTTTGTGGTCTCATTCATTGATATATTCTGTCATTTGCAACCGTTCAAGTGAGTATGAGATCGGCTCTCTTGAATTATTTTGTAATGCTCCAAATGCATAGTTTAATTAGGTGGCTTGAATGTGTTGAAGATATGGAAGAAACCGTACAATCTTGATCTTCCTTCACTAACACGCTTTGCGACATGTCCATTGTTTTGTTCCAATGCTGTAATATCCGCCATGTCTCTTCCCTCTATATTAACCAAAATCAGACACACAAAAAGTTGATTTCAAGTTGATGCTTTTGACTGATCAATGATGATGATGATGATGTCGTCGAAGTCGGTTTATGTTTTCACAGTCGCAATTAAGTTGAAGTTGCAATTAAGTTGAAGTGGCCGACTTCCTTTCCTATGAATCTAAACAATTCTTTCTTCTATCAAGTATTCATTTATGGGAATTGACACAACAGCCATGCCCATTATTTGCGCGAAATCTTTTGAGGCTTGAACTAAGTCAAACAAAGTGGCACCACCCTGGGATCTGAGCATATTGAAGAGTTTCCATATTCTTGAGAAACTCACTACATATGTTTAGACCAAAATACATGTGTCCTTTAGAACAAGTTTATTTTTTAGTTTTACTTCTCGCTCGGTTGTTTACGTTTGTTTCACACTTCCGCCGTCTCACATAACATTAGCTTTTAAAGTGGATTTTTTTCTTTTAGGAAAAATTATATATATATATATCAATTTAATCAAACGACACATTAGTTTATACAAACAGAAACTCAAATAGAAAAATACGACAGTTCTTGCCTTTCATCAATCGCGACATCACTTTTCAGCGCCCACCTTGATAAGGAAAGCGACGGGACCGGTGAAATTTTCTTGACTTTCTCGGATAAAAGGAAGGTAATTTATGAACGTTTTCATTGGCTGACTGAAGGGGCACCATAAGAGCAGCTCATGTAGGGACAAAGAAAACTCAATCGATCCCACCTTCCATTTTTATTATTTTAACCAAAACCCATTTGCTCGAAGCGATCCGTCGCCCACGGTTGCGGAGGAAATCAGCGGTGCCGCCTCGACACTGGACCTGCACAGGGCGAGCAGCTGGACCTCAAACCCATCAAATCCCAGCCCAAGTTTTCCGCCCGACCGACACATGTCCCATGCTTCGATCGATACTAACACCTCCCTTAAATCCATTTCTTGAGGGAGGAAATATAACTCTCTCTCTCTCTCTCTTTCTAGTTTTCTGGAGTCTGTCTTCTGTCTCACTCACTCTGTTTACTCTTGAAAAAGGTGGGAATCCTTTTGTCCCCACGTGGAATTAGCCGCCTGTTGGATGAAAGACCATGTTCATCGTGGTCCACGGTTTTTGTCTCTTGTAAGAAACCATCTTTTTAAATCAGGTTTGTCCATCAAAGATCGGAAATCTCTCAACGCCTTCTATGTGTGAACCTCGTCCGTTTCCGAAAGTCCTCTTCATGATCCTTCTTTTCTCTTCCGATACCTCGGTCCAATAATTAGAGCAACTCTTCCTCTTATCCACACTACTATCATTTTTGTCCATTGTTTGTCATCGCTCCCTCCTCAGATCAACCTTTTTTTTTCTCTCTCCATATTTGTATAAGTTTCTGGTAGATCCCCATCTGCTTAACAAAAGCGATTCTCAATCCGCATAAGTGGAATTGGGATCAGTTCAGTTGTCTGGACTTCAGATTCGTTTGAGTTTGTGCAGTTAAAGCAGAACAGAGGAATCATTTTTTTATTTTTTTACGAATTTGCTTCAAGAGATGAGCTTGAGAGCAACAGAGGAAGGTTCAGCTCCAAAGATTCAAATCCCAGCAGATGTGGATTGGCATATGCTTGACAAATCAAGATTCTTCTTCCTTGGAGCAGGTCTCTTCTCAGGTGTGTCGGCTGCTCTCTACCCAGTTGTGGTGCTCAAGACGAGGCAACAAGTCTCACACGCGCAGGTCTCTTGCTTCAAGATGTCGTTCTCCATCATGAGGCATGAAGGCCTGAGAGGATTTTACAGAGGGTTTGGGACGTCCCTGCTGGGCACAATCCCAGCGAGAGCCCTCTACATGGCTGCCCTTGAGGTCACCAAAAGCAGTGTTGGTTCAGCCACTGTGAAGCTAGGGCTCTCAGACACCAGTGCCTTGGCCGTTGCCAATGCCGCGGCGGGGGTAAGCTCAGCCATGGCTGCTCAGCTCGTGTGGACCCCAGTCGATGTGGTGAGCCAGAGATTAATGGTCCAAGGCCAAAAAAATGGCTTCACTAGCAAAGGGAGCTTAATTGGTCAAGGGGGTTTTGGTTCTTGTAGGTACAAAAATGGTCTCGATGCATTCAAGAAAATACTATGTGCTGATGGTCTGAGAGGCCTATACAGAGGATTTGGGATTTCAATTTTGACATATGCACCTTCAAATGCAGTTTGGTGGGCTTCTTATTCTGTGGCCAATAGGCTCATTAGAGGTAGTTCTGTGGGCAAAAGTGGTGAAAGAAGCCGAAAAGACTGCTCTTCTTATGGCCTTTCTTTTGGGGCTGAGTCAAGGTCAATGCCGACGGTGGCCGTGCAGGGTCTGAGTGCAGCAATGGCAAGTGGGGTTTCTGCAATAATCACCATGCCGTTGGACACAATCAAGACGAGATTGCAAGTGTTGGATGTAGAAGAAAATGGCAGAAGAAGAGCACTCACTACTATGCAGGCTGTGAGGAGTTTGGTAAGGGAAGGTGGGTTTAGTGCTTGTTACAGAGGGTTGGGACCAAGATGGGCTTCGATGGCCATGTCTGCAACAACCATGATCACCACCTACGAGTTCCTGAAGAGATTATCTGCTAAAAACCAGGAATGCTTCGGTTCTTGATTGAAGGATTAAATTGAAGCAGAACAAATGAGATAGCATAAACTCTTCTCTTTCCTTTTTAGATGGATATTCTCAGATTTCCTTTTAGATAGATGTTTCCCATAATGGCATAGAGAAGAGGGCTCGCCGAATGTAAATCAATGATTCGATCAATATCAGCTATTGGGATTTTATCTTATGTTTGTCCCAGCTTTTCATTACTCATAATCTATAACAATGCTAATGCAGTTGAACAAAGTACCAATGCCTGTTAAATGGAGAGTCATGCTGCTAAAAAGTTATTTTTGCAGCAGATGGTTGAATAAAAGAAGATACAAAGGAGGAAAGACCAAGGGGCTAAACTTGATTTTATTTGGTTCCATCTATTCCACATGATGATATATGATAAATTTTCTAAGGTATATCTACATCTAATGGGAAACAATTCTTTTGTCCTTGAGAGCTACTGTTTATTGCAGATATGAGAAGTTGCATCTGTTCTGTGCACAGCTTGAGAATGTACAGATCAACTCCAAGTTGGACCCTCTAAGACCTGAAGAGTCATAGCTACTTCCAGAACTTGAATGAAGAGGCGATTTAAATTAACAAATCAACACCCTTTCCGTGTACCAGTAGCTACCATCCCCGAGTTTTGGTGACTCCTATCGCCTGCTGAAAGACGGGGACGATTTTTGTCGAAATAAGCGTCGGCTTGTTGTTTGTCAGCATGCTGCAAACACTAAGCATTTACATATGAACATCAAGATATTGATGCTCGAATATTGTATTTGTTTCAAGCTCATCATGTTCAGGAGTTTGTCTTAACATGCATGTAATGGGGATCTAATAGAGTCTACCTGCTGCAAATAAGAAGTTCCATTTTCCCAATTTTCCTGTTCTAGAAAACCCAAAGAAGCTGTACTAAATTAAATAAACAATGGGAGAGGTGGGCTGGGGTTTTTGGAGGAAAGTGGTGCATGGATGTGAACTCCCATTGTTTCTGAATACCTCCAAAGAAGTGTCGACTCAAGTCCTCGTAAGAACTCTGCTCAAAAAAGGAAAAAGAAGTCCTCGTAAGAACCGAAAAGAAGCCGTACAAAAAAATCACATAATTAAATCCAGGTTATGGGAAATATCTTCTTAATGTTATCATCAAACCAAGTGGCTGATTGGCAGAGCTGAGGGCCACCTGAAATCGGACAAAAGAGGAAAGACGTGGAATTCACCTCCAATTTTACTGGCCTCACCAAGAAACAAAAATCCTCAATTTATTAATGCAAAAATTATGGGTGGTTTCAAAATAAGTAAGTTCAAGACTAGATATTTTAAACCTAATCTATAAAAACTGATTCTCAATTTTTGAAATCTCTGAAACCGTTGATTTTGGATTTGTCCTAGAAATAGAATATAGTCCAACGCCAACGAATGGCTAATGAAATTTCTCATCCCTATCTTTAACAAATGCATAATGAAACATACTCCAATACCAAAGAATTTGCAATCTTTTTCCACTGACTATTCATCTCTCACATGCAGAGTACATTATAGTATAGTCTGTTTAGGAGTTCAATGAATTACATTTAATATGGAATTTGTTATTTTAATCGAGAATAATTCTTAATAAGCCTCTTTTTTTGGTAGTTTTGTAATGATCGAGTGAAGATGATGATGCTTTTTTTTATTTATTTATTTATTTATTTATTTATTTATTTATTTATTGGTTTAAATTTTGTAAAATGGGAAGAAAAGGGACCCAAAACCAGGGGCAGCAGCACCATCCCAATTGCCAAGATTCCCAAATTCTATGGACCATTCAGGCCTCACCATTTATTATTGACTTTTCTATGGACCATCAAACCGTGGGCCATTTTTCAACACTTTTCTCAATCTCATCAATCTCAAACAGTTGCATCCACTACTGAATCTGATCTCCCGCTACTCCTCTTGTGACCTCAAGACAAACCTTGAGGACCACTTGCATCTGGTTTCCAGCTAGTCCCAATCCAAACTGTCCAACACAGCCTCATTTAAATGAAAAGGAGACTATCTGTACTCCTTATGTTTAAAGGAATGAAAATTACTTGATATATACAATTAGGTGTGCTTTAAGGCATCTGCTAAGCCATATTCAATTTACATTGACAAGATAACAAGATGTAATTCAGTGATGTGTCAGATTGTTGTGTTCTACTCATTTCAATACTCAAAATAAATTTTTATTGTTACCAATGCTTGGGAGGTGTTAACACATAGTATTTGGTGTACTTTATGTTGTCAAAAATTTTATTTTACTCACTTTTGATTGCTCACGATATGCTCTTTGCCGCGATATTTTGTATACAAAGTCACGACAAACAAATCTAGATACAATGTATAACCACATGAGATTGATGCTTTTAAGATTCTCTAGGGAACTGCATCCACGATTAATTTCTTATAATAGAAGTGATTTACTATGAAATGTTCCTATATTTTTTTAAGTGACATTGTCCGCTTGCACGGCCTTCTTCATTGTTCAGATATGGCATGGTAAACCGTCATCTGCAAGTCAACGTCCCTTGCACATTTGATGTGCATATGCGTGAAGCATGGAATGGAGGATACATTGGTCAGTGTCGTGAGGGAATTTTTTTGAATGGATAAGATTTTGGGGCCCACTTTTCAGCAAATGGCCCGGCAATAAAGTAAATCTGTCATTCCCAGCAACAACTTGGCCTATTATGATAATCATTGAATCTCATTGGAACTAGAAAGAATATAATAGCCAACAACTCTATAGAATCAGATACCCTTGGATTGGATCAATACAGAGGTTTGATCATTGTTTTAAGTCGCAATGTGTATAAGAGACAACCCCCCCCCCCCCCCCCTCCCTTGCATACGTGAGCACTTAAAAGGTTTGAGGTCTCTTCTTAGAGAAAATGAGTAATGGATGAGTCATAAGAAAATGAATAATTGATGAGAAAGATTATCGAAAAGGCAAACACTTGCACGGATCCATTCTGAGGATTGGGCCAATCTTATGTAATGTTAATATGGCTCTCACAGAGAGGTCACAACATTTAACATCTAATGATATCCTTGTGTCAAATCCTTAAGCACTATCATCACTAGGGCATGATCCCCCTGAGTAGAGATGGCAAAATGGATTATAAACCCATATTTTTTTTTACTCATACTTATTAAGTTAAGTGCAATATGAATTGCCTAAAATTAAAAATATAGGATAAAATGGGTCTTAATAAACAAAGTCCTAAATAGTTTTAATGGGTTTGCAAAGAATCCAACTTCAACCTATTTACTTGAAAGGAATGTCCTCCGCTTGCCCATGCCCAATTCATGAGGTCATGCCCAGGTCCCAAGAGCCATGGTGGAGTATTCAGCTCCCAACCCCAAATCACTAGCACTCGGCTCAGGTCCATCGAGTCCAAGCCTGCTTCCTTGATGGTTGGGACCAAGTCCATAGAGATTGGGCCAAAGTCTCAATGTCAGAACCTGAGGTACCCAAGGCCACAAGGCTATGACCAGGTACCCAGCATTTCCCATGCCCAAGTCATTAACGTCAGACCAAAGTTCATGAAGGCCAGCATAGGACCATAAAGGTGGGCCCCAGGTACCTCAAGCTAAGACTCAAGCCTTGGTGCCTATGCTGGGCTTCGTGAAGACCAAGCTTGGGTCTCTCAAGGCTGGGCCCAGTTTCTCAACAACAAGCCCAAGTCTCTTGAAACTAAGCTCAGGAGCCCGTGGTGGAGTTATGCGGCTCCCACGCCTAAGTCACTAGTGTTCACCCCAAACCCATCGTAATCGGGCGCAAGTCCATAATGGCTGGGCCAAAGTCCCTCGAGGTTGAGCCCGAGACCCCGGAGTACTTATTCCCAGGTGCACGGAGATTAGGCCCGAGTCCCTGAAGGCTCAGCCAAGATCTCAATGCCCATGCCCGAATCCCCAGTGGCCATGCTCTAAAGTCTCGCGCCCAAGTCCCTTTGATGAGCCTACTTATAGATTGACCTTTTCCAAAGTTGATTTAATTCAAGAATGGAGATCTAGCTCCTCATATGTTCACAGACATCCAAGTGCTGGGCAACTACGATGTTCGCCAACCACGGTTGGTTATCATTGCAAGACCGAAATCAGCTGCGTTAGCAATTGCCAGACCACCCTAATACGTATTTTACGGATGCAGATGCGAAATGGAATCACTACAGAAGATATACCGCTAAAACCAGCAGTAGAGTCGAGCACAAAAACACGATTAACACAGCTCGATTCTAAGTTCTAGCAAACATAGCAATTTTTGGATTCCCTCAAGGGTTTGCTTTACGTAGACCGACTCTCGGAACCATGCCCACACATTAAAAAATAATGAGCAAAAGCATTGCCTCACCACCAAATTCTACAAACTTTGCACCAGGCAGAAGCTGGAACGAGGAGACATTACATCTTCCGTAAATTTAAATTACAACTGACATTTGAAAAAAAAAAAAAAAAAAAGGTGTCCTTAACAGGAAAGTCTGAATTCCGCCTTAACTCAACCATAAAAATATGAATCTTTAGTTAATGAACAACTGATCTGCAACCTACACAACTTTCTCTAACCAAGGAACACCGAACTAATAAGAGTGACCAACTACACAATTAGCAGTCAAGGAAAAGGAACCATTTGAACAGCTAACTCCCAAGCAACTATCAAGGCCGGGATCTCTTGTTGCTGCAAGATGGGCATTTGTACTGCTTGATGTGCTCAGCCCTTGCAGGAGTGATTTTGACACACTTCCCATGGAACCACTTCTCACAGATATCGCAGCAAATCCAGAACTCATCCGAGGCATAATTCTCTCCACATGCCCCACAAAGAGTCTCCCCGTGCTCCTCCTCATCTTCCTCCTCCAAGCCTTCCTCCTCCTCTTCCTTCGGTTGCACTGGCTTTGTATACTTTGTCTGAGATTCCGATCCTTTCTGCATAACAAGTACCGTTAAGATATGACACATAACAAAATATCACCAATAATGCATAATTAGATGAATCACAGTGCTCCACATTTGGCATTTTGACCATCCCCTGAGCACTCACATTCAATAACTTCAAACAAAATGAAGTCATTTATCAACCATGGCATGGATACATTCACTTGACTAGCACACTGCTTAAGATTGTACACCAAAATTTCAAATGTCCAAGAACAATCAGACTACTACAGGAAACAAATCACAAGGGCACATCACGCATCACTGCTTCCAAACTAGACTGCGCATTAAATCAAAAATACAGGTGCAACAGTGCAAAGCAAGTTTTTTTATTTGGCTTGTTTCTCTCTCTTTGGCATGGGAGATTATGGACTGGGGATGCAGAAGGTGTGGTGCTTTGTAAGCTTGACACAGAAAGGAGTTTCAGGAATTGCTAAATATGGGATTCTAGGGGTGCATACAGCTCACGACGCACCCAGGCTAGCCAGCCTAAAAATGAAGCTTATCCTTCTAATGAATTGGAAATTGGAAAATTAAGTAAATGACCCAAAAGAATCGCATAAGATTGCCTCCACACCTTGGGATTCGATTTAGATTTGCTGCTGCTGTTATTTGTAATTGATGACTTCTCCTTGACTTGCTTCTTAGCCGTGCCTGTCACAACCTCAAATATTGTGGGAAGATCATTAATCATATTGAAAAGGCGTTTCCTGCACCAGAGAAATCTATAAGGTTACAAAGCCTGATGATGTGCTAGACCACTGAAACATTAAAAGCAAAAGATCCATCCACACCCAAGATAGTATCACAGAAATCTAACAAATTGCACAGTAATTGTCTCATTGAAGAAGTGTAACAACTCCAGCTCCGTCTACACAATTACCATACCATATGGAGTCGCTATTATTAACTATTCACTGCTTCACAATATGAGAGAGAACAGACATTGCAGCTAGGCATCCAAAGGCATCCAAAGCCGTTTTTGGGTTTTATATCAAGGTAATGCTCTATGTGCTGTCAATGCCTTTGGATGCCGAGCTGCAATGTCTAAGCATAAAGAGCATTACCTTGATATAAAACCCAAAAACGGCACAAATGCAAACTAATTATGAGCCAACCACCCCCCCCAAAAAAAAAAAAATCCCCCCTTCAGTTTCAATCATTTGGAAGGTTTCAAATTCTCCAGAGCGAATGAACGAATTAACAAAACTAAACATCAAATCACTCTGCAAAAGTCAAATTATGAATCTATAAATGTTCTGTAGTCAGGAAGAGAGGGAAACAGAACCTGTCAGCTTTATCAAATCCGAATCTTGCACCAAAATAAAATGCGACAGAAAGTAGCCATGCATCACTGTGAACCGCGACCAAAGACAACCAGTCCTTCTCTTGCATCCCATCTCTAGCAAAATTAATGCCGAGGGCAGGTTCCGGAAGCTCCGGTGGAACCTCTTCCGCAGGTAAGTTGACTTCCCACTGCTCACTTGGAAATCCATAAAGGCAAAGGTTCTCCTTTTCTAAAACAAAGGAGGAGCAATAGTTATATAGAAGCCCAAACAGAACAAGTATGTCAGAATCTTGGAGTTACTATTTCAGTCAAGCAGATAAAATTTATAAAAGAAAAAGTCCAGAAAGCACAATGATTTCAAAAAGGCCTCGAATTTCATAAACAGAACAAATTTATATCACTCACTTCTAAGAAGCTCTTGCATCGAATAACATGTAATGCAGTACATTAAAATTTCATAGACAGAACACATCAAATGTGTTACCTCTAAGAACCATTAAAAATATCCTGAGTTTCACAGTAATGGATGGAGTACATTATCTTACAGAAGACAGACAGGCCTAGTTATTGTCAATTATATTAACACAAAATTTTGATGACCAACACATATACAGTGGAAAGCCAATGAGTTGCAGGTAAATTCAAGAGTGGGAAGTCAAGAGTAACCTTAACAGATGTCAATTTGAACTCATGAGTCAACATTTGTCATGTAAGAAGAGTGGCAGAAGTTACACTGCCCCAAAATTTGGTATCTTATTCATTGGAAGGTATTAGCAAGAAAAGGGCAATCCTCAGGATCCTTAACATTAAACAGCATCATAAAAAAATAACCTGGACAAAGCTTGGTCAATCAAGCATTTTGCAAACAAGGGTTCAATATCAGCTGGTTTTCTCATAGTAATTGCTTAAAACAAAAACTAGACATACAGGTGTATTGCTTAGTCTCCGCATAGCTAAAGTATTTTAACTGCAAGCGAAACTGCAGGCAAATAAGTGACAAAATAAGCTTTTATCTGTTCACCAGTACGTAACAACTGAAATAAACATGATGTTTTAGGACATTTGTTTTTAAATTAGTTGTCAGTTGCTGTGAAACTACACATGCAGGCCACGAATTGAATAAACTAATCTTCTATAATTAAACAGACATGTTCCTCAAAACGCATCCACATCAAAGCCCAGTGAAAAAAAAAAACTACTCTCAGAACAAAAGAAAAGGGAGTTGCAGAATTCAAATAATCCAAACCAAATGGAATCCAAGAAAAATCATTTTGCAGGAGGAAATTAGAGAACAAAGAACATTCTTGAGGATACACGGGCCTTCGTATTACGTTACTCCTCAAACACACTGCATGAAATCTAGCAACAGACCAAAACATAACGCTCGAACTCCCCCTTTCCATTTTAGCCCGTCATGCATTCCAAAAAGCGAAACTTGCTCGACACCCACAAGACAAAGTCTCCAAGTTCGTCTCATACAAGCATCGCATCAGCAATAGAAAAGCAGCAACACAGCTAATTCCTATCAGCGAACGAATTCACCACGCGAAACCCAGCCAGAAAGAAAAACCACGACACCACGAGGCAGAAGAGATGGAAACCCTAACCGGGATCGCACTGCTGGTAAAACTCCTCGACTTCTGCATCACAGAGCAAGGAAAGAAAAACCCAGAAAAACTCACGTCAGAATCTCGAAAACCCAGACCCGAAATGGCGCAAGAACTCGAAATTCCTCCAACCCATTTAACGACGCACGGCGCAAAACCCGAAAATCACTCGCCGGGACCCAGGAAAAAACGGAAATTTCCAAGGGGGAAGGGGCGTACCGTTGGTGAGGGCCTTAATCATGCCGGCCCTCCGGCCCTTGAAATCCCTAAACACCTCCTCGACGGTGCGAGGATTGTACTGCGCGCCTCCGTCCATGATGGCACGACGACGACGAAGCGTGCGAGCTCGAGGGCCCCCGAATTCAGAGGAACGGCGGAGGAGGGGAGGCGGTGGGGGGTCGGGAATTGAGCACGTAGGAGAGGGAATTCCTAGAGAGAGAGAGAGAGAGAAAGCAGCGGAGATCGAAGAGGAGAGGGAGTGAGGGGGGAGTGAGGGGGGAGGTAAAAGGAGGGAAAGATGGGAAAGTATTTGACCTCTGTGCAGAGGGGGAGAAAAAGAGAGAGAGAGAGATGGGTGCGGATTTGAACCGGGTTGGGGTGGCCGGATTTAACTGGATTTGATTCTGGTCGGGAGGAGTCCGGGGAAAACGGATTAGATCTGGGAGCTCGTTGGGCTTGGGCCTTATTTTGGGCCTCAAAGCAGGCCCAATATGGGTGGGGAATCTTAGGATGAGCAAGCGAGCATTGCCTGGGGAGCGCGGTGAGATTGAAAATGGAAAACGTCTCTAGTCGTTATTCATCGGTCCGTAATCGTGAGGTTTGAAGCCCTGATATGTCGTTGTGTTCAAGTCGAGCTTGGTATGATGTTCGGTGGGGCATTGCTTGCTAGAGTAAGATAGCGCCGTGGCCCGACCCGAACTCCTCAAGAGCTGCTTTTTTTTCCGACCCGGATCTGTTCGTTGGATGATGGATCTTGAGGGTCAGGGCCCATGAGCTTGTGGCCCGTGTTTAATGGGCAACTCACGTTGCCTTTTGTTCACACACAATGCATTTGCTAGTTTACTTCTAACTTTTGAACGAGTATAACATCTGATCAACTTATCGGCGAAGGTTTTCAAATGCGTCCCCGGCTGCACATTGAAATTGCTAAAATCATGCCTCGTAAAACGCGGTACATTCCGACCAAAAAAAAAAAAAAACTCGGTACATAACAACTTTTGAAAGGTATATGCATTTGAGGAAACATATTGTTTTATGTTTTCCTCGGAAGCGTGACCAAGTTGTGTTCTTTCTCTAAGGCGATTAGAAAAGAATATGTAATATCTCTGGATTAACTCGCTCAAACATTATCCTACTTTGGCCCCTCCTTTAATTCAGAGGTATTACCCGCTTTGACCCGTTCGATATCAATTTTTTGCTTTTCTTTTTCCTTTCCAAAGCCAAGCATTGTCGTTGCGTCAAAAAACGCCTCCATAAGTTCATTCCAATTTTTACGTAGTTCTCATAATCGCTTTCACCATGTTCGATACACAGTTTAGCTCATTCCTACCCCCTTCACTATCTTAGAAGCTCGCCAAGAATCACTTCTTATCCAAGCCCTCTGGCCCCAACAACCACTCTCCACTCTTGTTAGACCGAGTCATTACAAACCCATTAGCTTGCGCATGGTTCGTCCCCAAACTATACATCTATTGGAGAGGGTCTCACTTTGATATGATATTGTGACATCATTGGATTAACTCACTAAGATCGTCCATTTTGGCACATCCCATATTGAGCCTAACGGTTGTCCTTTGACATTGTTTTGCTGAAATTGCTTCCTATAACAAAATGTCTTTCACCAAAAGTCATCCTTCGGTTTTTATCAAAGGGGACAAGGGTTCTATGCCAACTACAAACAAAGGATATGTAATGTAATGTCAAATTAGCTTCTTTGATCCAAACAACATTGTACAATTTTCATTTGAGTTGGAATTTAATTAACAAAAGGCTCACAAGTTACAAGATCATACTTGAACTATGTTGGAACTCAATCAATGACACAAATTGAAGATAGATGAATACAATGCTAAAATTTCATCGACAACACCACTCCAAAATAATGAGATACAATGCCAAATTTTAATCAACGGTGATGCATCAGGATAGGGGGACACAACGTTGGAATATAATTGATGATGATGTACCAAGTAATAACTACGTGCCGGAATCTAATCAATGACGAGAATTTGAAAACCATGGCTAGGAAAATTAAAGTGTAGTGCAAGTAAAGTAAAGATAAAGAGATAACATTTTGATTGATTTTGTCAAGGGGCCTCCTTTGCTGGATGACTAATAGTATTTATAGTGAAACTTGGCAACCGTGGGGTAGTTGTGTATTCTTTAGTAACCACTCACGGCTTGGTTCACATCCCTTTTTCCTTGCAAATCACTTCATCCACTTCCTTTACAACCATTTTGATTATGCTCCAGAATTTACATGGTTGATGGCCATTCCATGGCTAGGTCTTCAAATGGCAACTACTCCTCAATAATGTGCATCATTGGTGCCTATTGTCCTAGTATCTTGAGTAATGTTTAAGTGTTTCAATTGAAAATTTTGCCGCCAAAATCCATTCAGGCAACCACCAACTGTCCGTCATCGTATTTCATTTACTATAAATGTGGCATATCCCTACCTTATCATCGATCATTGAGTATTTATCCTTTTGCTCACGATAATCAAACATATATCAAACACTACTCCCATGACATGCATGTGATTGCAGTTTTTTTTTTTGTCACATTTTCCCTCATGACAAGCATGTGACAACTGCATCAATTTTGGGTGTCAACAAGCACACAAGTGGGCACCTTCCAAGAAGGACACACACACACACATCATAATCGTTCTCCTCTTACTCGATGCATAATTTGGTTCATTCATGCTCCCTTCGTCAGCCTAAAAGTCTACCAAAAGCCACTCATTATCCATATCCTTTGGCCCTAGCAACCACTTTCTGCTCTATAGGATCGGGTTGTAAATTCATGCTAGAAGATTGGTTTTAGATTAAAAAGTACATACCCTTCACATCTTGGGTTTATGCAGGTCGAAAGAGGGTAAAAAAGAACAAAAATCAATAGTTTGAACCTCCATTTGCAGTTCACAGTTAAAAAAAAAAAAAAAAAAAAAAACTACAAAAGGAAAGCACACATAACAACTAGATCCAAATATGGAAAAATTTGTAGAGATCATCAAATAGCTGAGACGACAAAATTACACTTGTGAAATGCGATTTCACTCAAACTTTATTTGAAAAAGAATTGCAATTAATGGCGTGAATACAAGTCACGTCCGTTCCTAATCTTTTTGCGACTGCTATGATTCAAGAGATGGAACCAATAGTTCAAATTAACAATCTCCAATGGACAAGGGGTGACAAGAGGATGAAAGGAAAGATGATAGTGCACTGGGCGAGAATATGACTTGTATCATTCTTGAAACTAACAGAAAGAAACAACAATTTGGAGAGAGAAATGGTGATTAGATCACTTGGATTATAAAAATATATATTTTAATCATAATGATTGTGCAAATAGCCCTATCGTAGATATCATCTATATAGCGTCATAGATAATAAATCAATCATAGTAGAGAATGGGCTCGATTTGAGCTTATGTACTAGCCTACCAGACCGCATCAAGCCAAGTCCTTTTAATCCAAAAAGTCAAGCTCTCCATTAACAATTCATTCACCGCCGCAAGGGTGGTTGGAGGAAAAGATAATCCTTTTTGTTTATGCCACCTCCCTATTATATCATGAATTATATAGCCTACCACACTAAGCTAATTCCTATAATCCGAAAGTCAATCTTTCTATTGCGACCAAAACGAGCTTATATACTCGCTAATCTAACCTATAGTTCTCCTTAAACTCACGAAACCATTGAGAAACATAAGCCAAATAGATACAAAGAGCATGCTCCATCCCGACTCCAATAATGTTCTTTGCTTTATTGCATCATAAATCGACCAAATCACATACTGTCTCCATTGCACTTTTCGACTGCCGCGATACAAAGATAAAGCTGGCGAGACGAGGGTGGGGAGGGGCATGCATGCACGCACCGAACGTGGAGGATGGGGATTGGGGATGGAAGGAGGATGGGGGGATCCCCAAGAAAGCAGCCAAGTCGTGAAGCGCACGTGGAGCATCCCCTCCGCTGCACTGCACCACCATGGCCACGGAGAGACAGGGACGAGGACAGAAACATAAATGAGGCTGACACTGTCCGGAAGGCCCCAGAGAGACGGCTGACGAACTGCCACTTTGTTGGGGGCTTGGAATTTCATTGAGGTTTGTTTATTGAGTCGCTGGGCCGCTGGGTAGGGTTTAATCAAGATTACTATAGAATTTTTGTGAACTTTTTTTTCGACACTGCCCCCGGAAAACCCCATAAATAATTGAGAACATACACTCCTGCTAGTTCGGATGCCCATGCAAATCAAACCAATCGTAAATTTTGATTATCTATTTGTACTGTATCATGTGAGATACATCGCTTTTTATATATCCACAATTCAGCAATCAAATTTTTCTTATACTTCTCGATACAAAGGATATGATTTCTATCTTGTGGTCCTCAATACACGAGCTGGTTGCAATTGACACCATAGAGATTTGCACGATTCAAAGAGATCTTGTGCTAAGCGTTCTCTTCTCTTTCTGCTCCTACGAAGTGTTCCCCGAGTAGAGATGAACTGGGGTCGAGAAAAGGATGTGGGCGGATGACGGTCGTGCGGTCAAGCGACGTCGTTGCCCCACTCGCCTGCTCCCATGAAGACATCTGACTTCAACTGATCATAACTCTTTGAGTTGCGAAGGAAGCAGTGTATGCCCTGGCTTCACGTGGGAAAGAGACCACCGCCCATCGCAATCCTGAGTTGATAGCTGATTTTTGTCCATGCATACTTCGATTGCGTCTATCTAAGCAAAGTTTATGATCCATGGCCCTCGAGTGTCCTAGCTAACTACCCGTCCTTGGGACTGGAGCTAAAGTCGTTGCCTTCAAACTATAGTCTAAAGGTTTGAGGTGAACAATGGCGGCATTAATGCACCTTCTTGATTATATGTGTACGACAATCTTGAGAAATATGGAGAATTTTCTAGATATATATCTCCGACATTATGATAGGTTGAAGAAAAGTGTCCATTATAATAATTTTCATGTCGATTTGCCACATGACAACTAATAATACTAGTGATGGATTGCAAAAACGTTTGGTGGGGGAACAGAGCTCAAACGGTGCATCAAAAGTTGTAAATCAATACTTTATTCACACTCCATCTTCTCTTAATTAAACATGACGATGTTCAAGAATTTTACATACAAAATAGTCAAGTCAATTTATACTTACAAAAAGAAATTAATAAAATCATTCAATACGTGTGATAAAGTAATTATATTTGGAACACCAACTTACCCATAAATATTTTCACTTATACACTATTTATTTTCTCGTGAATCTCTCAAAAAGGTCAAAAAAATTTCCTACCTCTCGTAACGCTAAACATTATTTACAGTAGTCCATCGAGGGTAACATCTCGTGCTCAAGAAAAGAGCTTAAGAAATCGTTCATAAAAGAAGAGAGAGAGAGGGCCAAAAGAAGAGTGACCTGCCAAGACTGAAATCACAAGCCTGCTCGTCCGTGGGATCAGCAAGCGGCAGGCAGACGCAAGTGGGATCCGACGGCTGGGGGATCGTTCCCTGACAAAAGCACCGAACTTGCAGCATCGAGCGGAGGCATGACGTCGGCGATCGCAGTTTGAATAATAAACCCAAGTCGAAGCCAAAAGCGAAGTAAAACGAAAGATCATTCCTTCATCGAACGACTCGCATCGGCGGAGCTTCCGACCGCACGTGTCGGGGGGCCACGTCAGGCCCCCGTGGGGACAGGGGAACAGTGAATAATGCGCGTCTGCCAGAGAGCGCCCCCCCCGGGGGCCCACCACGCGCGTCAAAAGTCGTCCCCTCCCCTCCCTCTTCCGCCCGCACTTGCCGACTAGTAACGGGTCGCGCGTGGTGGGTTTGAAAGATCAGACGGCCAGGCGCTAATTATTGGAGGGAGGGAGGGAGGGAGGCAGGGATTTTATCCGCACAGGCTATAGGCGATAGGTGACTTATAGCTTGTTCTTATAGCCTGAAGGCTAAACTGGTTTTATGATGATGACCCGTGCTGGCCATTTCGCAGGGTTTTGTAACGAGACGGTGCAGTGCAGCCACTTCGCGAAATTGGCCTCGAAAGGGCCAAAAGCTGGAACATGTCCTGACAAAAATCATAAATATGTTAAGTTTTTTTTTTTTTTATCATAAATATGTTAAGTTTATTACACTAATATCGATTTATTTTAACTTTATCTATTAAATTTTAAATATTTTCGTATTTTATTAATTGAGCTTATATGATGTTTATATGATGTGATCGATATTTACGTGAATAATTTAAAAAATATTATAATAAGAATTTTTTTCTTTTTTTTTTTTTTTTTTGCTTCTTAACTTTTTTTTTTTTAATATGGTTTGTGAGAGTTGCAACCATTGCCCGCAATTGCAATGGTCTAAGCGAGGCAACCTAATCCAAATCTGAGCAAGGCGGCCTCGCCTATAGCCATAATGGCCTTGCCTGGTGGCCAATGAGGGCCCGCCACCCCAGTTGCCCACAATAAAAGAAGAAATGATGGAAAAGTGAAGAAAAAGGAAAAAAGAAAAAAAAGAAAATAAAGAATTTGGAAAATTTTAAAATATTATTAAAAGTAATTTACATCACCATTATGTCACATAGGACGGTTAACGTACACATTAATAATTTGCCAAAAATTGATTGAATTGGCTCAATTAGTTAAACGTGAGAAGATTTATAATTTAATTTGCCTAATTAAACGGTTTAGAACGGAATTATTAAAAAAGCGTAATCTTTGCATTTGATAGAATGAATAAACTCACGTCGGGTGATTGTATGTGATTTGATAATATAAATGGACAACTATGAGCCACTGTCACCAATCGACCCCAAATTCCACGCAATGATCAAAAGGCTACTCACTTTCTATAGGAGAATCTTTTGAATGGTCGCAAATTTTAGGCTAATTAAATTACAACAAACAAAGAATTTCCCTTATAAAGCTTGGTCTCTTGGCGTGCATTTTGTGCTCAAGGATGTAATTAGGAAATTTTTTCTCCATTTGCCCCTTAATCCTACGAGAAATTAAGAAATGAGACAAAACGAAATTGAATAGCACTGATTACCCATTTGAAAAGCAATACTAATAAGCTATGTAAAATCAATCACCTCCTCGGAAAAATCTTGTGATGAGTCTAATGACAAGTTTGGATGATGCAGATGAGACTTGGCGTTAGGCATGGTAGAAAGAAACAAAACGTTTGGAATTTGTAAGGTTATCATGGTTCTCGCTTAGAGGGTGCAATTAGGGTCCCTCCATGCCACGGACAATCATTTAACTTTAGTATCCACAACACTATTCCAACTGGATTCATTAACTCTAAACCAAAAAAATTATTATCATAAACCTTGGATAATTTGTACATGGGATGCATGCGATCTAATGATCGAGATCATTCGGGTCCACTTGCGCCCCTGCCTGGTCATTGAAAATTATTAGGAGTGATTAGTTCTTAATTCGGTCTAGTTCCATCTAGGAACCAAGAAATGGACTAGGAGGATCAATTCCCCATTTTTAGAACCGGGAACCAAACTGGGTGATCTTATAGAATTGGGAGATTCACATGTCTTGATAGAAAGTTTTGAATGAATTAAATTGTCGATCCATGTCCCATTTCAAAGTTGGAATTTTGTCTAAGATTTACAAAGAAGATTGGGAGATGATGGAGCCATGATTGTAGGGGCATACGAAAAGAAAGGGGGAGGATTTGGTAAATAAAGATCCACAAAATTAAGGAATGTGCAAGTAAGTGAGGGGGTAAAATTGGTGAATCTTTGCAAGAAAAGAAAGTAAAATGAAGAAAGAAGTAATAAACAAAAAGAGCAACTTGGATGAATTGGTGCAACAATATGAAAGAAACAAAGATTTGTTTCTTCATTTGGAATAGGTGAGGCGTGAGAGGAGATTAGGGTTTACATCTATCTTTTACTTTCTTAAGAAATAAAAAAAAATGTATAAATCGATCTAATCATGAACCAAATTGAAAATCACCTGAACTAGAAACAAGATCAACACCTCTAGAATCACTCAAAATAGTCGGTTCAATTTGATCGGGCTTGGGAGGTTCTTGCTTCCAGTGGCTCTATATCCTCACCCTAAAACTTATAGGCTAAAATATTTTACTTTCTTAAGAAATAAAAAAAATTATAAATCGATTTAATCGTGAACCGGAATGAAAATCACCCGAACTAGAAACAAGATCAGCACCTCTAGAATCACCTAAAATCAGTCAGTTCATTTTGATCTGGTTTGGGAGGTTCTTGCTTCCGGTGGCTCTATATCCTCACCCCTAAAACTTATAGGCTAAAAGTTTTTCAACCGTGGGGCCCATGCTATCAATTAGGGCTCCTCCTCGATCGATCGCCATCCGACGTTGAGATTACAGCACGAGATGGATCTTAGGCTCAACAGCTGGTGCATGCCACCTTGCAAATTGTAGCTCAAAGATAACTCCTCGTAGACTATCCCATCCCAGCCAGAGACTCAAAGAAGACCAAAACCAATGACCTTTCACCTTCGAAGCACACGATCTCTGATGCTGATTGCTACATGGCGTGCTGTCTTGAGATGGATGAACAGCCAGAGAACCAGAAACGGGAAGATCATGTGGCCTTGGCGAGTGCAAAAGAGGCAAGACACTGTGCGTGCGCATTAGTGGTGTGGGCGGTTGGGTTGGGTTTTGATGTTATTAATGTTGTTTAGTCCAAAGCATCACTTTCAGCCCTCTTTGATGATGCCTGTTGTTTTCCCCAAACGCCAGTGAAAGCAACTGGGCTTCTCTATGGCCAAAAGAAGAAAGACATGCATGACTTCTCAGTGGTTTGCATTATGGATGGAGCCAGTGATGGTTACTGAGGCACCCTATATTTGAAAATTATTGATGAACAAATTGAGGGTTGGGATTATTTTCCCTCCTCTTTTTTTTTCTTTAATCAATTCGATTTTATAATTGATTAAATGGAATATATGATATCCAACTTTGTTTTGAAACAAAAAGATAAATAGATTGTTACTTAGGACACATTTAGTAACATTTCTGTTTAAAAATTGTTCGAGGGAATAGAAAAAAAAAAATATATCTGCTCTGGGAAACAATTTTTGAATAAAAAAACGCGTTTAGTAAACTTGTTCCGATAATAAAAAATGAACGAAATACGTTTGGCAAATTTTTTTCTTTTTTTTTAATTTTTTTTAATATTTTTTTTCTTTTGGCCAGTCGCTAGCCTCGGCCATGCCAAGAACCGGCCGACGAGGGCCGGCGGCCTCACCTAGCCACGGCAAGGCTCGCCGTGGTTGGGCGAGGCTTGGCCTCGCCGGGCCATCCCGGTCGGCGGGAGGCCAAGCCGGATTTGGGCTAGCCTAAGCTCGCCCAGCCAAGGCGAGGCCGAGCCTCGCTAGGGGCCGGTGACGCTCCGGCGAGGTTGCCGACCCTCAACAATTGGTCACCGGTCATGGCCAAGGTCGACAACTAGCCAAAGAAAAAAAAAAAAAAAAAAGAGAGGAGAGAAAAAATCTGTTCTTAAAAATTGTTCAAGAAATAAGAAATATATTTTTCTTATTTCATGTTTTTATTCCAAATGTGTTCCTAGAAACAAAAAAAAAAGATTTGGAACAAAAACGCAAATAATTTTTTTTTTTTGTAAAACTGTTCTTTTTTTGTTCTCTAAAACAAAAAAACAGAAATTTTGTTTATAAACAAAAACAAATAACATTAACAAACAAGCCCTTAGGCACACCCTATTTCAAATTAAAAGAAGGGAAAATCCAAGAGACATAGTGATGTTTTTTTCAAATAAATAAATAAAGGGTTGGGATTATTTCGCCTGATTTTTCTTTTAAGCGATTCCATTATATTAGGCACAAAATACAGTAGCTCATCTCCTGCTTTGTTTTGAAAACCTTCGAGCATTACGAAAAAGCAAGAGCATAGGCTCCCAGATTATTATTACATTTTTCCTTTTTCCTTTGCGATGTTGAGAGGCTCCTTGGTAAAACCATGATTAAATGTCAATCTTTAACAGGCTCCTGAAATAATTACTCATGCAGGTTAAAAAGCCAAATGTTTTTTCATGATTACGGGCAAATCTATCGCCAACTCTGGTCAAGCTTTTGAAACTGTCATTTCCATTTTTGGGTAATAGAGCTAAGACCATTAAGTTATGCAAGTTTCAAATTCAAAGAAAAATAAAACGATCGACAAGGTAAAATCGGGCCCCATCCCTTTCATGGTCAGAAACAGCATAGACAATGACTGTTTTACTTTTCATTTTAATTAATCCGCATACTTCTTTTAACATTTGGATGATGTGATATGATATATCTTCTTCTTTTCAATGCATGTCTGAAAATCACATAAAGGAACAAAAATAGTGATGCAAGAGATACGCATGTTGGTTTATCAGGCGGCACAAGTGTTATATACAAGATTTATTGTCTCCCTCGTTTGATTTTATATAATACTTTTAGTTTTTATTTTCCAGTTTTGCTAGAACATATTTTGATAAATGAAAGAGACATTTGTTGGTATAGATTTCCAATCTCGAAAACAATGAGAATAGGAAATGTTGTTTTCAAGTATATAAATCTAGTTCGGGAAACAATCCCTTTCTTTCTTTTTTTTTTTTCTTCCAATTTTCATTTGAAAACTGTTTTGAAAATCTTGGCAGATGTATTTTCAAAACTGTTCTCACTATGAAATGAATCTATTATCCGGTTAAAATAGGACCATTTATTTCGAATTGTCTCGTTAAAATCATCATGTTTGACTTGTGAGACAATTTCGAAATTATTTTTTGTAAGTCCCAGGAAAATTCCACTTTAATAACGCACGCATAATAGCCAATGATAATGTGTTCGTCCTCCACAAAGACATGTGACATGCTTCTAATCCCACAGCTAAAACATGCAATCACTCCACAAATCCACTGTTCATGTCCCTGGCTTGATTGATGGGAGATTTGGGCATACATTAAATATAATTTGTCTTAATCCTCTCTCTCTCTCTCTCTCTCTCTCTCTCTCTCTCTCTCTGAGGGTAAAAGTTCTGTCATTCAAGAATCACACCTAGAAATCTCCACAGACGCCTCTCGATTAGAAATATGCATTCCCATCCAACAGAATAATTATAAGCCACTCACCCATCTCATTATAGAATCGCCAATATTCCCCATATCAACCAATCTACGTACCAATTAATTATTCAACCGACGTTGATTCCATCTCTCTACTTCCAATAATTATTGTCCTGCCCAATCTCCCAAATTTCTCCAAAGAAATCTTGGTCAATTGGTGATGTAACTCCCACATGGTCTAAATCAAATTTAGTTCGAGATTGCCGCCGAAGGTTCGGTCGGCTTTTATGTTTTGAAAAAAATCCACCCTCTTGATTCGATCATGAATTTGCAAAACATTAGGTCAATTCTTATGATTGGAAACGGAAAGACTTGTCAAACCCCAATATACAATAACTTGAATGGTCTTCAAAATGCGCATCTTCGTGACAGTTATGAGATTAGAGAGATATTTTGACTTTTTAAGACATTTCAATGGAGTTCTTGGAGCGCATCAATAGAATTTAAGTGTCGAATTATAGAGCGGTGAGGATGATCCTCATCATTTTAAGACCATGCTTTCCATAATATTGGGGTTGCACTTGTTCTAAAAAATGCATGTTGCTAGAATACATGATGGCCCAAGTCAAAGCGCGTCAAAATTGTGATGCCAGAAGAGCTCGCGCAATGAAATTCAGCACATGACCTAGCATGGCAAAAGCACTTATTGTTTTCCCAAGAAGTGGCGAGTCCGAAGTCATTAAGCTCCCGAACAAAATCCTTATGCAGAAGACCAATCATCATGTCACAATTCTAGTTCTAGGAACATGATTCGAAGAGCAATGATACCAACGGACTCAAATCGGACTGCAGAAAATGTGGCATTTTCATGGCTTCACACTCGCCCCTCTTTCATCCTTTCGACGTGATCACCGGCTTCAAATTCGAACTTAAGATAAGGGCACAAAAAAACTAAATCGGACGTACAGTAATTTCCCTGCACCGTAGAGGAACAATGCCGAGCTGGCGATCGGCTCCGGCTGGCACGGACCATGCACGCGCACGAAAGAAACCCTGCCCCCCTTTATATAAAGTCCTCTCTCTCCCTCCTCCCCTTTCCTTCATCCTCAAGGCGTGCCCTTGCTTGCTCTCATTACTCTCTCTCTCTCTAGAAAACACATCGATTGCTCCTGTTTCTCCATATGCCATGCTCGCCTCCTCCCTCGGTTCTCTCACTTCCCAGAAAAAGGCAACGGGAGGGGAGGAGGAAATCGTAGTGAGAGAAGAGATCTCCGCTTTCCAGTAATGCCCCTCTCGCCCGACCCGTCCTCTCGCGAGATTTGAGCGCCTTCCAAAACAGCAGCTTTCTGAACCCTTCTTTCGCAGACAGGCTCAACCACCTCTTTGTCTCTCTCCATCATTTTGTCCCTCGCCCCCTTTCTCCCTGTGCGCCAATCCTTGTGTTCTTGACATCTCTGTTCCCCGTCCCGCACAGTTCTCTGGAGTGGGGGAAAAAGGTGGGGGGAGACAGAAACATGTATAAGTCGGAGAGGACTCTGAGAGAAGAGAGATGTGCGCAAGCGAAGCACTACCCGTCTTTTTCTTCCACCCTCCTGGACGAAATCTACAGATCCATTGATGAGCCCGACCCAAAAGGCGAGGACTTGAAGTTTAACGGCGACGCGGCAATGGCGAGGAAACAGAGCATCCGGGAGAACAAGAAATGCGGCTCCAAAAGCGGCAAGTGCGCCGAGGAGAATCCCGCTCTTCACCGCGGGGTTTTCGTCAGTAACAAGGTCGGTGACGATGGAGGAGCGAATATGAGGCAGGTGAGGGAGGAATTCGAGAGGAAGCAGAGGAGGGATCGCGATCGCGACCGCGATGCTCTGTTTTTCAGTTCGACCTCGAGCTCGTCGGATTCGAGCTGCGGTGGATTCTCTTCCTCGGACACCGAGTCCATGTATGGGCTCGTCAAGACGAGAAGCTCTTGCTTCGCTCCACCGCTACTACCGAGGCCTAAGCCGGTGAGGACCATGTCCTCTGCTAAACCGGAGAAAACAGAGAGGGCTCTGTTTCAGGAGCAGAGAAGTCGCGTGACTTTGATCGTTATCGTCACGATTCCTCCGTCGAACAGAGCGCATACACCGAGGAAGGTATGATAAAGTCCAAATCGAGAGCTTTAAAAATTTATGCCAATCTGAAGAAGGTGAAGCAGCCGATTTCCCCGGGGGCGGCTCTCAAATTTCATTAATTCCCTCTTCACCACCACCAACACGAAGAAGTCGAAGTCGACCCCGGCGATCGGTGGTTACGGAGAACCAAATGCGGAGAGGAAATCTCAATCTGCGCATGCATCCGCGTGTTCCTCGGCTTCTTCGTTCTCGAGATCTTGCTTGAGCAAGCATTCCCCAGAAACTAGGCAAAAACTGCAAAACGGCCTGAAGAGGACGGTCCGGTTCTACCCGGTGAGCGTGATCGTGGACGAAGACTGCAGGCCATGCGGACACAAATCGCTGTACGAAGAAGATCACGTAGAGTACGGTTCGATTTCGATGCCGGTGTCGGTGCCGAGCGCGTGGAAAATCGGAGGCGGGAGGCCGCCGACGTCGAGGAAAACAGAGGAAACAGAGGAAGTCAAATGCCACGCGGCCAGAGAGTTCCTGAGAGATTACTACCAGAACCAGAAGAAGGTCAGGAACGACAGTTTCGTGGTGAGGGGTCACAGGGAGGTTCACCAGGTCGGCCAGGACGAGGGCGACGAGTGCCGCGACGACGACGACGCGGCGAGCTGTTCGAGCTCCGATCTGTTTGAGCTCGATCATCTTGCAGTGATAGGCAAAGAGAGGTATTGTGAGGAGCTTCCCGTGTACGAAACCACCCATGTTGGAAAGAATCGCGCCATTGCTAATGGACTGATGATGTAATTACTATTTCCCCATGATATTACAAGAACCACATTTTTAGCCAATCTCTCTCTCTCTCTCTATGTTACATCTTTACAGTCTTCAAGCTCTTAATGTCATAGTTTGACCAGTGTATGTGTTCTCTTGAACGAGGATTAGCCCATTTCGGGTTTAGATTGGGTGGAGTACAAGCCGACGAAATCCTTTGACATTCACATTTAGATTTAGGGTTGCGCTCAATGTGCATGGGAGATCTTAATAAAGGGCATGGCGGCTCCTCGATAGACTCGAGCCAAAGTAAAAATTGACTAAGGTCGATTGACTTTTGATAGATCTTGCTCACAAGTGTCCTTGGCCATTAACTAAGCATATGAAATGAGCAATGTTTCATTTTTCAAGGTAAATATCATTTAAGATGAAAAAGAAAATGTTGTAGATCGATAATATTAAATCTTTCTCGTTTAATTGATTTGACAGTTACATCAATAGAACCCGATTTTATTAACTTTGATGATCCAATGTGAATAGGGGAGGGAGAGAAAAGTAAAGGAAGGGAAAGAAGATGTATGAAAAGAGAAGGAAAGATTTAAGAAGGATCCCAATCACAAGAAAAATGGGAGAGGGTGGATGGAAAATGCATAGTTCTTGTGAAATGAAGGCGATGGAAAAAAAAAAAGGGGGAAAAGGAGGGGCATGCCCACGGGAGTTGACAAAAGCGAGAGGCTTTTGCTTTCCTTCTTTGTCCCTCAACACATTTTGGATTGTAGTTGACATGTTCACTTTGCTTGAGCATTGCGTTAGCATCCACCTCCACAAAATCATCACACTCCATCCACAGAGATCCACATTTTTTTTTTCCAGATTTAAATTTCTTTCTTTCATCTCTCTTTTTTCTTATGGTCGCAAAAGATTGCCGTCGATTTCATCATGAATTTAACACATCACCCATCAAATGCTCTTGTAGAGATGTAGATCACGTCAAAATTCAAGTAATAAAAGAAAAACAAGGACGGGTAAAACCCAAAGCCGAAGATGACACTTTTAAGTTTACGAGGTACCATAGCCATGTGAACTTGAGAATTATTAGGAATAATACTATATAATGCAACTATATTATAAATTTGATTGCACATGTTGGGCCCACAACACCTCCTCATCAAATCAACAACTGTGATGAGGCGATTGTAGGTGCTGCGAAGCAGCTCAAAAGTCTAGATTTATTCAACAAGCATTTTTGCTGCACATAAAAACAGAAGCGTGTGGTGATTGGGTCGTGGACCACCGAAGTCCAAAATAGACAACTCCATACAACCTTTGGGTGCGTGCACAAACCCTAAGTACTTTTTGGTAGAAGCTTCATTGGTTCCTATTTAAAAAGTAAAGGGAGATAAAATAAAAAAGACCTAATTTCTAGGTAGTTAATTATTATTATTATTTTTTAAATTTTGGGTATTTCGTTGAAGATACTCTAGCTCGGTTGTTTATGAGAAGAGAACAAGTAGTTGGGACTAGGGAGGATTTAAGTAATGTTACGCGCACGTAGCTACTAGAGCTAGGGCATTATTGAGCTAATTATTCAAATGTTGGTTTGGAGACGTGGGTGGATTTGATTAGTCTCGAAATAGGTACCATGACGGAATCTGACAATCTTGAAAATCAATAAGTGTATGTCTTGAATGGTGATGGTTGTGAATATTTAGGTTAAATTTATGTGCGATTACATAATGTTATGTGTCGATATCGAGAGGAATAATGTTGTTGTAGGCATTGGGCACCGCCCACTTTCCACCAAACAAGATAAACCATGCGGGATAAAAGACAAAGAAGCACTAATCGCAATATACATCTCTTTTGTTTTAAGGCATGTGATGAGTCATTAGACTTATCATCAATCAATTTGTGACTCTTTTACTAAGATGACCAATAAAAAAATTATTTTGGATAAGCAGTACTTATCCATGTCATTGCTTTGGGAAATTCTATATATATATTCCATATCTACATGTATTTTTTGAAATGCTTAGTTAATTCTTCGAAAAATAGACAAATACGCGATGGGGTATTTTCGCCCCTCTTGAGATGGGATAAATGGCGTATCTTTACCATCCACGAGAAGGAGATCTTCTCTTGGCCGGTTGTGGATCAAATAAAATTATTACCATTCTGGTCGTATGATAAAATGGAATAAATAGCAGCATTCATGGCAATCTTCATTATTTTCTCCGAGGGCATGGTGTGGATTCCAATTCATGCGGTCTGCATTGGTGTTTTCACTCCCCACTCTCCTTAATTTACAATCCTTTCCATGCCGAAGCATGGGGATTCAAAAACCTCGTCCGAGAACTCGTATATAGAAGGATTTCCCGTGGCGCGGTGGTTCTTCCATGCCAATTTAGTTGTCCAGCTTGTAAATGGTAAATGAGAGAAGGCTAACTTGTCGGCATTTTTGAATTTTCATTCCACAAACAACCGATAATCTCTATGGTTAAAAGATCTCTAATAATTCAATGAATTGACCATGTCAATCTCTTAGCTCGTAGAAATAATCTTTTCGGTGACAACGAACTAACTATATGTTTTTTTTTCCTTTTTAATAATAGTACAAGCACAAGCGACACACTAATTCTGCCCTTCATTATAACAAACCCTATTCTACCTTTGCACTTCTATGTTTTTTCTTGTCTTTGTTAGTTTTAATTAGGGTGATTAGTAGTCTCCCTATCACTTAGAGCAAATAAAACCCTAAGAGTCATGATCAATCAATGTCAAAAGGGTCTACCAAAGAGCTTAGAGATGTAGATGAGGTTGTACTTGTAAGAATATATAGCCAGGAGGTGATGATGCTAAAGTGCCAAGAACTGAGTTTAAAGCATCCGCAATAGAATATGCACCTCCCAATTAATTTAAAATTAAATGTAGATTGAGCTTTTGAAGTAGACCTAATAATGAACCTATAAGATGACATTAGTACGTGAAGAGCATACACACTAAAGAAAGAATTTCTCCAGTCAAAATCTAACATGATCATATGATTAGAAGCAAAAAGACAAGTGGAAAAAGTATACACTTCATTAATGGTAGTGGGTGGTGCCTTTGGTTACTTATTCAACAAATGTGGGTGGGAAATGAATTTTTAAGTTGAGGTTTTTTTTTATTGGCTTACTCTTTTTTTTTCTTAATTTCTTGATAGTAGTTTAATTAGAGGGTCTTTTGTGTGTGTTTAAATTAAATATAGTATGGGTTATTAGCCCGTACACTTGGTGGGGAACTTGCCAGCAATGACGAATGCATGGAATAATGTCGTTTGTGGAAGAGAAGTGAGTGAGAAAGAAAAACCTTGATACCCTGGGCTTGACTTTTGCCTTTTCTTTCATAAAGCTTGTGAGTATTTTTTTTAATGAAAAAAATTCTATTTCTAGGGGTGTAAATCACACCTGTTGGTTATCCGTTTATGTAGTGCAAATGGGTATCCGAATTAATTAATGGTTTAGAAAAAGTTTGATTGGTTAGGCAGTTGGGTTTGATTAAAGTATCAGTCATCGCTTCCACATAACTTACGGTTTATGTGACAAATCGGACTTCATATGCATGATAGAATCTATCTCTACAGGGGTGAATTAGTTAGAGTTGAGTGAAGTTTCAAGTAGAAGTTATTCAATCAATCCTAAACTTATTGTACAAATGTCAATTAAGTCCTAAATTTTCTAATTTTACCAATTTAATCCTTTGCATGAAATTCTAAAGTAATTATTCTGACCAATTTTCATAGGAAATTATAGATGTGGTAGTGTGCCACATAGGATAGCTAGCAGTGACCAAATTGTTATGTCGGTGATTTTTGGCAAAAATTGATCGGTTACTTACAATACGAATATCAATTAAGTCCCAACCTTTTTTTAATTTTGTCAATTTAATTATAATATTTTATAAAAAAATTCCAATTTAGTCTTTGGTCAATTTCCGTCGGAATCACTAAGGTGCCACGTAGAATAGCCAATAGTGTCTAGATTGCCGTGTCGGCAATTTCCAATGAAAATTGACTAGAAGAAATATATTGGAATTTCATGTTAATGTTTAATATTGAATTGATCAAATTGAAAAATTTATGATTGAATCGACATCCTTACAATAAGTTTAAGATTGGTTAGACAATTTTTTCAAATTTCCAAAAAAGAAAAAATAGAAAGAATTTTGCATTTTATGAGCTCAAAACCTAACTGGAGCCACTCTTCTTCAATTCTTTGTTTAACTTATTCTTGCTTTCATGTGTGGTGGGAACATTATGAATTTGCTGCCAAAATAAGGACATGCTTTATGCCGGAATTAAATCTAAAGACCCACCGAGGTGACATACAAGTACAGGTTTTACCTAATTCCAATTGTTTATTGAGTTACAAAGGTTGACAATGAGGAAAAAGGGAAACGAGAATTATAATTATTACAACCTCAAAATGAGGAACGGCTGATCTAATCCACAAAGTGCGGGATACGAGATGTGGATGTTTTATTTCTATAAGGAAATAAAAGTTGCCATTTGGGTTATTTCGAGAAATGAACTTTTAAGATGTTGCCGGATTGGAAATTTTAATTGAAATTTGAAATCCACGAGAAAGGTGTGCGAACAAAATATTGGTACGTTGACTGTTCAAATTATCATCCTGTCCATTTTAAGCATTATAAAGTTGTTATTTATATTATACCAAATATGAGCATTATTGAGATTTTACTGTATAATAGTTTGAGGTTTTAAGAGACAACCCTATTGTTTGGGTGTATTTTGATTCCATAACTTATCTTCTCGAAGTGAGTTTTCTCATCATAAAAAGATCCTTACATTTTTAATGAACAAGTAAAGATCCCATTTCATATTAATTTTTACATCGCATTTGATCATAGACTTTGGAAGAAATCACAGGAGTCATATGCAAGCTGGATGCTCCGAGGGAGTGATGAAATATATTTGTGGAAATTAGGGACTTCCTTATAGAAAAATATTGTTAGAAATATTATTTAAAATGGGGCATTCTCTAGGATGGTTTGTTTCCTTTTGTTTACATATTGTTAAGGAATTAATATTCTTAATTCTAATAACTCAAGATTGAAGACGTCAACTGAGTGAAGATATAGTCTTTATTGATTTTTTCTCCCTCTCTCTTAAAGATTATATAAAATTTACATAGGAGATCTTGTATTTATAAACATATATCAGCACATTGCTATTTGCTGATCAGTTTTGATTCACTTATTATCTCTCCTTTTGTTTTGGACAACATGAGGATGACATTCAACTCAATCGATCCCATGAATGCACATAAATTACCTCGTTGGAGCGCATGCAATAATGGCTTCAACCTAATTTTGTCCATGTGCAAAAAGGAAAGGCTCCACTGTTGGAGCGGCAGACATGATCCTTAAAGCTCTTTTGAGTGGCAGATATTGTGATTTGAATGAAATCGATCACATCCAAACTAGACCTTTAACAAATCAAACGATCTCCTTAAAGGCTAGTCTTGTGTTCACATTTAAAAAAATATGTCCACACACATACCCTCATAAGTTTTGAAGCCTAACTAGCTCCAACTTCCATCATCCCTTTACACCACCCAATCAATCAATCTGTTCATTTCAATCAAGAAATGAAATGCAGAACATTTGCTCTTTTTCCTGACTAACTATGTGCAGGATTTGCTCTTAAAGGGTCGATCAAGTAGTAAAGTGAATGGGATGCTATGTTTCAAAAACCTAGGGATACCTCGAGTTTGATCCCTACCCGAAGCAAGATGCGTCCTTATTCCTGTTATAAAAAGGGAAAAAGATGTACGTGCATTTGAAATGTGAAAAGGGAGAAGTTAAGATCGGCTTGAGAATATATAAAGAGAGATAGGTCCCAACTTATGCGGGCAGCTTTGGCTTTTGCAACTAAAAAAAGAGAAAGGTTAATATCACGAAAAGTCCAAAATTGGTACCTTAGTGATGAATTTACCCAAAAGTAATTTTTTGACCACGAAAAATCCTAAATCGGTACGTTTGTAACAAATTTATTCAAAATTACCATAAAAAATCATAAATTGGTACACTTATGATAAAATTATCATAAACTAATTTTTTTAACCCAAAAAAATCCCAAAATGGTACATTTGTGGTAATATATATCCTTTGTTAAATTGAATTAATATCACAAAAAATACAAAACTGGTATAATTGTGATAAATGGAGAGTAAAATCTCAAACCAGTATAGCAGTTAATTATCACGTGTTATCTAACTCAGTTATTTGATAATAAAAATTAACAGAAATTAATAAAAGGTAAGTTTGTCACAAATCCATCAATTTGGGATAAATTTGTCCAAAATATATGGTGATAAAAAAATTAGTTTAAGCTAAATTTGTAATAAGTGTAATGATTTTGGGTTTTTTGGGTGCCCATCAACCTTTAACACTACCTAATCAAGCAATCTATGCATTTCAATCAAGAAATGAAATGCAGAACATTTGCAGGATGTGGCTAACTGGATGCAGGATTTGCTTTTCAAGTAGTAAAGAGAATGCAATGCTCCGTTTCAAAAACCTAGGGATATCTCAAGTTTGATCCCTATCAGAAGCAAGATACGTCCTTACTGCTGTAACAAAAGGGAAAAAGATGTACGTACGTGCATTCGAAATGTGAAATGGGGGAAGATAGGATCAGCTTGAGGACATATAAAAAAAGAGATAGGTCCCAACTCATGCGGGCAACTTTGGCTTTTGCAACCAGCGAAGAGCAAAAGGAATTCGATTTGCCAATCCCTAGAAAGAAGTTCCCAGCGATTGCTCTGCAGCTTTTGCCTTCTGTCCTCAAAGTACAAACCAAGCAGTGACAACAGGGAGTGATGGAGATGATGCTTGTCCGACGCTCGAAAAAGAGGAGGCCAGCGAAAAAGGACCAATTAGCAAAGCCCCCACGCCCGTTTGAATTAGAGTTCCGTGTCCCTTTCCTTTTTGGGGGGTTAACTTGTACGTGTTTTCATTCAAAGAGCTCAACCCTTGCCTAGGTTCAATTCCCTCATCGCTCCTAAAGGAACTTCTCAATTCTCAAAACAGTTGGGCCAAAAACTAAGTAACAATTCTTTTCTCACAAGTCCCTTTTCCCCCTTTGAACGTCTAAGCTGTCACGTTATGAAATAAAGGAAAATTAAGATAAAGATAACATTTCAATTGGTGAGAATATTAATGACTAAAGAATAATTCAGTTGTCGTCATGCTTTACGAAAATGGCCCGTGGAAACTTGGGCCGAGTACCCTCTGCCCCGTTAGCGGGCTTCTGATGATCGGTATTTCTTGGGCTGATACTAAATGTGCATTCAACCACTATGGTCCAGCCATTGGAGAAAACAAGTCAAAAACTTGATGATGAATTTAAAAAAAATTATTTTTATCAAAGGCAATTAGAGCTTAATGCTCAAAGGGTCATATCTATCTGATACGTTACTTGTCATCACCCTCAGGATGATGACAATGGGAATATCAATTTCGCTTTAGTGGTTATTCTTTACTTGTTCAATGTTGCATTCACGTAAATGACTTCCATGTTATTGGAGATGCGAAGCCTTTCACTTATACATCAGATTAGTCAGAGACCTTCCCGATTCCGCGATTCAGAAGATAAGATAAACGAGAATAACATGCATGTGAACGAAAGCAAACTGAGGAATGCCCACAGATGGATCAAAGGGAAAAAGCTTTCATTCAGTTCAGCATTGATTTCGATTTGTGTAAACACTTGAAGCAAGCGACATATGTGGGAAGGACAAATGAGACAGATTCAAATAATTGTTGCTCCTTCTAACAATTGCTTGATGGATTTCTTCATTTGAATAGGATTTGCGTTAGATCTATTTCACAGCGACTCCAGATCTCCCTTCCCTGCACAGCCATTCCCATCAAGCTTGAGGCTAGAGACCTCAGTGGCGGTAAGCCACACCATGTCCATGTATAAATCTCGCATCTTCTTCCGTGTAGACATGGGTTTCCTTCACAAGTCTGAAAGACACATGGAAACTCTAAAATCAAAACCTGTATGCAGTGACCTTATGGAGGAAAATGTCGTCAATGCCACTTTTCGATTAGCACAAGCAGCAGAGAGAACCATTCACTTACGAGGTCAAAACCACCTTGTTTAGGGTGGCCAAAGAAAGGAACGCAGCACCATTGAGATAGACCAAATTGCCATCGATTCTCTTTTCTATCCTCCTATCAATTTCCTTGGCGTCCACAGAGAACGGTTCATCAGAGGCCTGATTCAAGAAACCCATCAAGAATGTGAAGCAGAAGACGAAGTAAAAGTTAACTAGCTGAATGATTTTGATCAAGCAAAGACATACCATGACCCATCCCCATGTATCAGCAAAAGATGGCACGTGGGCAGTATAAGGAATGACATCTGCAGAAAGATGATAAGGCACAGTCCATTACATGTCTGATTACTTTGATTTACAGGCTTAGTAGCTCATTAGACAATGAATATATTGGCAAGGCTTAGGCTGGTGGAGAGAATTACATTTGAAAACTTGCTTAATTGTATTGTATATGGATGAGAAGACCTCCTTGTGGCTGAAAATGCCAGCTGGTCCTGCCTGCGCAATTAGAAAGTCGTAACTCAACATACACAGACCAGCAAAGAGAGTTAACAATATTCAAATTTTCATCAATTTCTGAGACTATTCCTTCACAACCATATGAAAGATTTTTTTTTTTTCCCAGGGCTGAAATTGGGAATCTCATGTCATTCAAGCAGAGATATGGTGAAACTGTGTGAAGGGTACCTGAGTGACAAATATGCCATTCTTGTTGAGCTTAGGCTTTATAATCTTCTCATAGAATGACTTGGTGTAGAGCTGATAGCATGGTCCTCCTTCCACTGGATCAGCTAGATCTCCAACTATAATGTCAAACTTACCTTTCCTATTCTGCAGTTCGATCCTTTAACAGTGATATTTATTCGATCAGCTTAAGTTCAACATTATCCAACTGATCCACTACAAATGAAATCCAGGCAACTTACTTTGCATCATTTATGACTAATTTCAGCTTCTCACTAGAAAAGGCCTCATGATTTTCAGTCAGATGTTTCTTGCAAAAATCAACCACTTCCTGCAGTTCATCAGGAAAGAATGTTTACAAGAATGTACTCATTTTGCACCTGAAGTGTAAGCATCTACAGGAATTAAGTGCAGTCAAAGCTATTTAATATGGTCCTACAAGAACAGCAATTCTTTGTTCAATGAAAAGTTACTACTGGTACAGTCCTTATGTTGACTGACCAAAGTCTTTATGACATACTCGACCATCTAAAATTTCTGATCATACTAAGCAAAGTCGCAAGACACCTGTAACAATACTTAAATTGAACCTTGAAGATCATTAGATTTGGCTTGGCCCATCTACTACATTTAGACTGGACAATATCCTTGTAATTCTCGATTTGATTTGATTTGAGACTCTACACTTCATGGAAACATAATGTTAACTTAGCAAACTTCAAACTAAGAAAATATATCCTGTCTGAATTACCTGGTCAATATCACACATGACCACTTCTTCAATTGACAAGTGCTTCAGTGCTTCTCTTGCAGCTGAACCCTCACCACCTCCCATTATAAACAATGTTTTTGGGCTGACAAGAAAATTAACACATCAAAGTTAAAATCAGTCGATTGAGAAAACTTATAAACAAGGTAACTTACAGATATATGATGAAATTAGTGAAAAACTTAAGCGCAGGCATCTTGGTGAAGACTTCTCCATAATCAATACACTTACCATCATAGTGAAAATTCGTAATTATGAGGATTACAGGTAAAACTGATAGGCACTATTTTATTGAATTTACAGAGTGAGTGAGAGATTTTAATGATCAGCACAATGCACCATGGGAGTACACATGATCTTATATATCTAACTGCCATCTGAATTAAATTTAATCACTCTTGAGACCTTCAGGTAATGCAGCAAACAAAATGGTGAAGTTGGATCCCAGAGGGACAAATGAGAATGGACTGATGAATGAGGCCATGTAAAGTGAATACAACTTCCTGTAGAGGACTTACTTTGGATGACATAAGAGCGGAGGGTGAATCAAGCATTCATGGTAAATGAACTCATCCTTTTCAGCACTCTGCATTTTCCCATCTATCAACAAGATCTGAAACCGAGCAGCACATGACAATTTGTTCACCATGTTAACAATCATATTCTGAACAAGAGGAACAGAACAGACCTTCCCAAATCGCTTGGTGTCGAGGAGAGCTATCTGCTGATAAGGGCTTGTCGCTTTAGCCAGCACTCTAAAGATACGGATGGGAGAGAGTCAGTTCTCCAAATATCTCTTTTGTGAAAAAATAGTAAAATGGACCAAACGAGTTGAACAGAGAGCACGGGATTGATCCTGAAAGAGTATGACAATTTCCCCAATCCAGGAAAAGTAAAACAAATCCCCACCGTTCTTGCAAATATGCAGATCAATCAACGCTCTGTACTTCCATAATATTCTTATGCCAAAGCATTAAAGAAAAGACAGAGAAACAACATATGCCCAGTATGAAGATCAGCACGGTTTGATTATCACTACGTAGAATTTCCTTAGTTCTTCCTACTTTGGAAGAGTAAGACTACTGATAAACACATCCGTTTTCAATGCAGGAAATGAACATATCTTTCTCCATAGCAGTAAAAAGATCAGTGGAGAGGTTATTACATACTTGACTAAACGTATCGACACTAGAAAGGTATATGACAATGCTTGTGCGGGAAAAAGAAATGTGAAAACTGAATTCTGCATGAGAAATGTGAAAACTGAACCTGGCATGGTTTTAACCAAGTTATGTAAACTCAATTTCTTGAACAAAAGACTCATTGAACATTCGAATACCAACTATTGAGTTGTGCATGTTTTCTGGGTATAAATGATTCGGTCAATGAGAAACATCAGATTTCATAGACAAATTACAACGTCAGTTTAGAGGCTTTAGACTATCGACCCTTATCCATAATTGTGCAAGCCAATGACCTCCGATGACAAACTCAACCACAACCTGTTCCTCTAGACTGACAACCTAATCACCCTCAATCTCCATTGAAGGACATGTATTTCTCGGATCATCTAGACCTATGAACACTGAAATAAGAACGGACCTCTCCAGAGTAAATGACCATTTGAGATCATCCTCCAACTGCTCCTCGAACCAGACGCGACCATCCGCAGGAACCTCCTCCACATTCCTCTCCCCCTCATTGCCGTTCTTGGGGAGCCCATCATCACTGTGCAAGATTTCCAGATCCCCAGTACCCATTTTCAAGAAGAGAAAGATCTCGCCAAGAAGCGAGACGTTGGGTCGGTTTGGTTAGGTGCTGGGGAAAGGAGGAACAGGGGAAGGGCGGGGTTGCAGTGAGATTCCTGAAGCTCGAAGGGCGCATCTTTATAGCGGAAGGAAGCAGCGGTTAAGCGCCTAAGAAAAAAAGTTTGTGCACTCACCGGAACAAGTCGGTAGGTGATGATTGTGTCACGGGGCAGGCTTAAGAATTATCCGCCTCTTTTCACTTGCCAACCGAGCACTTCGAAAAAGCGCATCATCGTTCATGGCGACTCCGCATGTTTTCGTGCCTCCCATCTTTTTTGAAAGTCCATCGGATCTACTGGGGAAGTAGGAATAAAAAAAATGTACTAGAGCAAAGGTCAGAGAATAGTAATATATCTTATCATATCTCATGTTATTTTTTTTTTTATATGAATGATCTTTATGTACTTCTCGACATAAACAAATTAAAAATCTAAGTACCACATTTCACATTTGACTAAAATTCAGACATCATATTAAACAAATTAAAAGTTTCATGCTTTCATTTTTTAATGTGTAATGTGATCTCTGAACTTTTAATTTGTTTAATGTGGTATCTAAATTTTAGTCAAATGTACAATGTGGCACGTGGATTTTTAATTTGTTTAGTATAGTCTCTAAACTTTTAGTATATATTTAATACGGTCTTAGAATTATATCAAATTGTTCAATGTAAACTTCCATCAATTCAAGATTAGAGACAATATCGAATATTTTCATACAATTTAAAGACTGTACTAAATATGTATCAAAAGTTTACGAAAAACATTGACCATTTTCTCTATAAAATATGTATAAAAAGTTTAGGGATTATATTAAATAAATTAAAAATTCAACAAAGGTTCATGTAGTACTCGTGTCATTTTCTTCCTCAAATAAGCATAAGTGAGGAAGCTCATTTATCTCACAAAATCTCATGAATGTGATCAATTGTTGTGCTCACAACATCGATGCGTTATAGTTATCCACACGGTCGGTAATCGCGCTTCTTTCTTTTCAAAAGAATTTAAAATTCAATTCAATTTTTGACTGAGATAAAGATGATGGCTAACTCAAACAAAAAAAAGCACATGATATGTATGGTCGCCATTTTTCGTGGTGCCGGGAAGGTGATGGGGGTACAGCTGGGAAGGAGGAAGGAGGAAGGGAGGAGGGGGCGAGCATGCGCAAAGGACGGGATTGCCGGGGCGAGGGGGAAGGAAGCAGCGGTTAAAGCGCCTAAAGTTGAAAAAAGGTTGTTGCACTCATCGGAACCCGTCGGTAGGTGATGATTGTGTCACGGGCAAGGCTTTTTCACTTGCCAACTGAGCACTTCGGAAAGTGCAGCATCTTTCGTGGCGAATCCGCATTTATTCGTGCCTCCATTTTTTTTTTTTGAAAGTCCATCGGAACTACTCCGAAGTAAGAATAATAATAATAATAAAAAAAAATACTAGAGCAAAGGTCAGAGAATAGAAATATATCTAATCGTCTCTCATGTTATTTTTTTTTATATGAATGATCTTTATGTACTTCTCGACATTAACATTTACGCATTTTGAATAGGGGTAATGATGCAAATAGTCCATAAACCTAGGTTTAATGTGTAATGTGATTTCTGAATTTTTAATTTGTTCAATGTAGTCTCTGAATTTTAATCAAATGTGCAATGTTGCACCTCGATTTTTAATTTGTTTAGTGTAGTTTTTTAACTTTTAGTATATATTTATGGTTCTTGAACTGTATTAAATTATTCAATGTAACACTTCCATCAATTCAAGACAAGGGACAATATCGAATGTTTTCATACAGTTCAGAGACTGTATTGAATATATATTAAAAGTTTAGGAATTATATTTAATAAATTAAAAATTCATAGACTACTTTGCACATTAAGCAAAAGTTCATATAGTACTCGTGTCATTTTCTTCACTGAATAAACAGAAGTGAGGAAGCTTTCGCTCATCTCACAAAATCTCATGGATGGGATCAATCATCGTTACCACTCACAATGTCTATGCTTCATAGTTATCCATATGGTTGGTAATCGCGTTTCTTTCTTTTTAAAAAATTTAAAATTCAAATCAATTTTTGACGGGGATAAAGACGATGGCTAACCAAAAAGCACATGATATATGTGGTCGCCATTTTTCGTGGTGCCGGGAAGGTAATGGGGGTGTAGCTGGGAAGGAGGGGAAGGAGGAGGGGGCGAGCATGCGCAAAGGACGGTATTGCCGGCGAGGGGGAAGGCCCGGAAAACGACACCATTCCCCATTCCCATTCCCCCTGATGGATGGATGGATAGAGTTCGCGCGCGTGGGATAATGGGCGGGGCCCACCACTCCCCACGCGGGGTCGGCCCTGACACGTGGGCGACGCTTTTGGGACACGTGGTCCGACCCCAGTGGGCGTCGGCCTTTGAGTGGGGACTGTGAGTGGATCATGTTTTTTTTTTTCCTTCTTCCTTTTCTTTTTTTTAATTAATTAATATTTTAAAAATTCCTTTTCTTCCTCTTTCTGTGACGGGGGTGTGCAATGAAGACGGGGTAAGTGGCTTTTGGTGGGCTGTACTGCAATCCACTAGTGTTGGCATGTCTACCTTGTATCATGCAATATTCCACTTCCCCCTTCCTCCCTCCCTCCCTCCCTCCCTCCTTGGATTTTAAAATTAGTATTCGGGCATGCGCTACGGACCCTGTACGCACGTAGAACCAATGGTTGGGTACGAGAAGAGAGTAGGCAAAGCCCGAATGCAGCGACGGTTCGAGAAGTGCGACGGATTCGAAGAACCAAATTTTAATTCGGGATTACTATCGAAATATAAATAACGTGATAAGCAAAAGGGACCTCGCTTTTTCTCTAGATAATGTGGGAATGCATTGAAAACGATGGCGATCGAGAGTTTTAAGTCAAGGGTGCGAAAATGCTATCTAGTCTATAAATGGTCTATTAGGGCAAAAAGCAAAGAGGCTAGATGGAGGAAGGGGGGGAAAAGAAAAATCTTGGCCTATAGTGGAGGGGAAGAAGAAGAAGATGGGAGGAACGGGGAACACGGTGGGCCCCGCCTGAGTTGGGCTTCGGGTGGGGCCCACCAAAAGACTGGGGAGGGGGAGAGGGGCAGGGAGGAAGGAGGGGTTGGGGTTGAAGTTGAGGTGGGGAAACAGGCCTGGTGTGTCGAGCGTGGGGCGATCCCACTAAGAACAAGATCTTCGATCGTGGAGAGACCACTCCCCTCCCCCCATCGACGTGCATCATCATCACCACCATCTTTACCACCTTCTCTCTCTCTTTCTCTCTCTTTCTCTCTCTTGTGTGCTCTCCCCTGTTTGCGTGCATGGGATTGGCTTCTCAATCCCCTGTTTGTTTGGCTCAATTTGATGGCCGATGGCTAATTTGCTATCTAAACCGATACGAGGTAAATTAATCACAAATGCATCTGGGTTTTGAAAAGATATAGAGCAGAAAATAAGGTTGATCTGAAGAGCAAGCATGCATGTTTTGTCCCCCAAGATTACCGGAGATGTGCACGGAGAAGTAGTAAGAGTGTCTCGTGATTTTTTAACATTGGTAACGAGTAATTCTGTCGGCATATAGCGTGATAGCCATATGAGGTTAGCAAGACACTAGTAAATTAGATGAGGGCAAGATGGTCAAGCAACACTAGAGAGAGAGAGAGAGAGAGAGAGAGAGAGCCAACAAAAGGAAGTGCTCTTTTGAGATGTCTCACCTTTTGATGTATTGGGGGAACCGGGTGCAAGAAAAACGCGCTTTTTAGATCTTTGTTTTTTCTAATAATTCAATGTTAGGGCGGCTAATAATTATAACGATAATAATAATAATACTAATAATAATAAGAAGAACGACCGCTTTTTATTCATCAAGATTTTTTTTTTCTTGAAAGTCGAGGTCCAAGGCGGGGGAGTGCCGCGATATGGTTTTCGAGTCAAAGCTTTTTGTAACCATCTTATCTTTTCACAAAGATGTCCGACTGCTTAATGATAGATATTTCTTGTCGGCTCCTTCATTACCTCAAAAGGCTTTAAGGTTGAAATTTCCACTCTAGCTACTCAGGAAGAAAAAAAGGAAAACACCAAAAATAGGAGGAAGGAGAGAAGAGAGAGAGAGAGAGAGAGAGAGAGAGAGAGAGAGAGAGAGAAAGAAATATTAAAATTGTGTGGCTTTTGATTTGCAATTGGTGAAAAGAGAAGCCTTCAATGCTTGGAAGGTCAGATTTTGTTAACTTTTGATCTCAAGGGTTCACCGGCGATGGTCGATGATTTTACCGATATTTATTTACTAAATCACATAAATCTAAACACGACATCATTAGAATTGTTATTGAGATTATCCGATTCTTGATTCATTCATGTAGTACGATTTGATTAAATTCCAAACATTTTACTTGTCTATTAAGTGAAATGCTAATCTCTTGAATCTCAAGAGTATCTATTCATTCACTATCAATATGCAATTGGACGCATATGCATTGATTCAATTTACTCAACTTTGTAAATTAATATAATCGATACACCATATGAAGATCTACAATTTATACTTGAATGTATCGATATTTAAATAAGAAATGGAAATTATACATTCTTACAAATAGGGATCATCACATGTACTCAAAATCAAGATTTCTCTATCGTAAATCGCAATTCTCATGAGAAAATTTATAACTTATAATATTGCCCAGAAAATTTATAATTTTGCCGAGTCTTATGATTTGATTCGATTCTCCATTCATAGGTTGGAAACTTAGCATTTTGATTCACGATATGTATCTCGATTTAACAACCACTATCATTAGCATCAAAGTAATAGACTTGGATTAAGATTACCCACATCGCCAAACTCAACCTACCTAGACCCAAAAAAAAAAAAAAAAAAGAAGAAGGTCCTTTGACTTTTAAAAAGTATAGAATGGGTGAAAATCCCAAATTAAGATAATTTTTTAGGGTATTCCCAAGAAACCCTATAAAGATAAGAGAGAATCTTACTAACTCTCACTAGAGGTAAAGCATATTTTGAGGAAAATGACTCTCTTCCACTTCCCCAAGCGTAGTTGCCCACTCCAAGCATGAGGGCTTATTCTCAGCAAGAGAAAAAGGAATAAGACAACAAGCCTGTCTTCACTTCTATTCTCATAGGACGAGCGTACATTAGAAAATGGGGGGGGTCACGAATCATTCCCGAGCCACATACGAGGCCATGCGTGCAAAGTCCCCACTAATTGCTGTAAGCCAAAATAGAGAGAGCGAACCAAACGGCAAAGGCGAGCAGAGGGGGACAAGAAGACAAGTCAATCATGGCTCTTTTCGATGGTGTGGTGTGCGCGCGTGTGCGTTCCCTTGGGTTGGCTGCTTTGGTGCTCCAACATCGCACACAGAATCTCTGCGTATGATGGACTTGGTGGATGCTGCGGAAAAAGGCTTTTGTGTGTGTGTGTTGGGAAAGATATGGGGGCACGTCCTGCGTACACGTGCCTATTGTTTATCCGCTCTCGGCTCGAAGGTGATCCCGTCAATGATGTCCAACGAGTGATGGCTCTTTCGCCAGACAGTGGGATTGAAGAAGGGCACGATTCGAGTAATGAGAGAGACAAGTTAACTAGGTGTGGTTGTAGTCCGTTCACGGAGTTTTGATCTCGATATTTGGACCTCGACGAGCTCGAACTCTGAGTCAATTTTTGAGAAAAGACGATGCGCAGTGAAGTCGGGCGCCACTTGTATCGGTGTGTCAAGTCGGAATTTGCTCGTGGAAAAAGGCGGAGAAAGGAAGTTGCGAGTCGATTTCGTGGAGCACAGTGGGGGCTTTAGGAGATGTACATCGCAGCACCCAGATCGTTTTCAGAGACTTTTCAACACAGCATGTGGGGGTGGATGGTGGATGGTGGATGCCACTTACTGTTGAGAAAGCTTATGTGCATTCACTGAAATACTTGGTCAGATCACTTTCACTGAAATCTAGACATCTAATGATGAAGCAGTACCTCAAGATTCACTAAACTCCCCACCGAAATAAAGGGTTTCTTTAACGAGTCATTGATGGCTCCTTCAAGAGTCCTTGCCCTGACACGAAAACATGACCTCCGGCAATCAATCTGGGGGAATCCAAGTACTTTCTAAGCACGCATGATTCACAGCAAATGATGCTTTGGCATCATCATTCTTGTCGACACCGCATGATGAGCTAGCGAAGACTGCTGGTTGTCATTGCTCATCGCGTGATGAGAGAAAGATTTTTCTAAAACACGTCTAATCCGGCGGAATTTCAAATGTCCTAACGTACGTCTCGCATGGATTCGGGATTCACTTTCCATGAGCTGATTCGCCGCCGGGAAAAGGGCTCATGTAAATCATGCGTCCGCGTGCTCACGTCTGCGCGCACAACTTCTTGGGGGCACCGTGGACTAGCTAAGACTAAAATGATTGAGATTCCAATCTATGGCAGCCGTTGAAGCTTGAAAAGGACAGGAAAAATGAAAGAGAAGAAGAACCGATGACGCTGCATTTTGACAATTGCTTCACGGGTTTTGCATGATTCGAGCAATTTAAATTAATTACTCGTCATCGAGCATTGATGCCTGAACAGTTTAGTACAGGATACATGTCGACATATCTGTATTTTAAAATGAACTGGTCATGTTCTGTATTAGCAAGAACCAGTATATTGCAAGCACCACGTCCTACCAAGACGGTTTGGGAGTTTATTTGAGTGCATCACGACTGAGAACAGGAAGAGGCTTATCACAAGTCATGACCATTTGTCAATATTAACCTTCAGAAGAAAGCATCGATTTACTTTCTAATCCCTCCTGAGCAAAGGAATGTGCTTTACAAAACACTACCATACATATTGACAACTCAAAACACTCATAAACAGTTCTATCTAAATTGGACATTCACAGAATCACAAGCGCTCCCATTATTGTGGCAATTCGCAGCCTCGAGAAATTCACCAAGCTTCATCAATCATTTGCTCCAAAGAAATGCTCTAGCACGAATATATTCGGTCACACGTTAATTGGAACTACTTCCCCACACCGCTAATTGGTTGAGTCATGTGTCTTGGTCCTTAACGAACTGGAATCTTCAAAGATCTCTGTTGGAGATGCTGGTAGTTGAGAATGGATGGTACCCACAAGAAACTGCGTCAGCTATCCTTGATGACACCAGAATCATGACCTTGATAACAACATCATTCCGAGAATTTAGCCCAAAAATCCGAGGGAAAAACATGGCACTCACGAGGAAAACCTGAAAGAAAAAACATGCTCTGAAATGGGAAGATATAATGACAGAAGCTAATATACGTCAGCGTTCAGGCGCCCACGATGCGTAGTGGAGAGCGCATGGTGACAAATACAAGAGAATTTAGTGTAAAACAGCAAATCAGCTCACCTGTCAAAGAAGGATGTACTCCTAGCAACCATTTGGCAAGCTGAGCATGGAGATTTACGCTCATATGGCCTGGTAAAAGATAAGCCACCGCAAGCTGAGATGTGGATAAAAACTGAAGGTAAAAAATGAAGGCAGCAATCGGAGCTCTCAGATATACCTTAGATTATGCCATTTCACTACTCAGCCTCGCCATTGAACATCAGTATGTTGCAGCAAGCACAATACGATGAACATTTGATCCCGAATTCACAAAAAAAGAGAGGTAAATGAGCATGAAAATTAATAAAAATGCCCTGGTATATCTCCCTTCACCTTAAAAAGTTTGTTTTTGGTAAGGCTGTCACCCAATATAACGTGATTTTATTTCATACATACACATAGATTGCGGAAGGCTTGTTTTTCAACAAGTTTTTCTTTTTAAATTCAAGTGCGTATCCAGGCTAATTTGTGTAGATCAAACACTACACGGGCAATATGAAAAAAAATAAAATACAATGGCATGTAGCACCATAAATCAGCTTAATTCAATGGAAAAATAATTCAAAATTTCGGAGCACATTCCAAACTCCAAGTACTTGGATTAGCACAAGAAGCCAGACAGGCTCCCACTGGTAGTGTATGAGCATTGCAATCAAAGCCCCCATGACCATAACAAAGAAAAGGGTGCCCAAAAGAAATTCTCAAATTGCAAGACCAATTAAGCATGAAAGCAGTGCCAGAGAGTGGAGGGAACAATGAGCAAACAAGGATACACAAATAGTCTGACGTTAAAACATCACGGATGAGAAGACAGCCTACCCCTATCGAACCGGTTATAACTCAAACAGTGCAAGCAGCGGAAAGAGATTTTGCATGATCATCATGTGGCAGATTATTCCAAACTCCAAGCCATCGTGTGCACAGCAGAAAGCCTGACAAACTCCCAGTGTTCATTTAAGCATTTCTATGAAATCCAAGAGGCAATGTAGCGACGCCAGAGGGAGAAAAGAAAAAGTAGATGCTACCACAAATAATAGGACAAACCCTCTGTTACATCATCAGAAAATTTGACCATCCAATCTTCTGTTGCAATGGGGGGCAATAACCATTTCAACCAGAACCCAAGTTGGATGGTCACAACAGTTATCGTCATCCTCAGACACGAGATTGATACTAATTAAAATAAAACCAACTCGCTGTAAAGATGACATTTTGGCGCGATAAGAGATTCAAACATCAATCCCAGCATCGCAATCAAGAACCACGCGAGCCTAAAAATTACACCTTTTCCTTCTTTTTCCCATCAAGAACAGGGGAATGGAAATCCTACGGACTAAAACATTCAGTCCGAACGCGAACCCATCAAGCACGAACCCTGAATCAATCGAAACTCGACAAAAATCATTCGAAGAGGAGTCAAGGACGAACCTTTTCGCGATTTCCCCACCGACCCGAAACGCCATTGCGCGATTCCGGTCTGGCCGAGGGGAGAGGAACGAGGTTCTTTCGAATTCCAGCATCATCGTCGGCGTCAGCGGTTCATTCATACATTCATGCTCAAAGCTGGAAACCCTAATGGCGGGTTCTTGAGCTGAGAGGGATCCGTTTTTGGAAAAGCTCCGACCCGGACCAAGGCCCAATCACCAGCGGGCCGACCCGGAATGGGCCTCTTGGAATTTGTCAGCCCAACAATTGGTCCCGGCCGGATGCTAAAACGGTTCAAGCCCAATGAAAACTCAACTAAGATTGTTATTTGGATTTTCGAATGAGTTCCTTTTGGAGCACTAATCCAACCGACTAAACAAGATTTGGAGACTACTTTCCTCAATTTCGTGACCTATTTTGATTCCTATTTCAATGAAATATCATTATTTCAACTTTAAAAACAAGTGACAGAGACGTGTTAACCGGTGTCAAATACATATTAAGCGTAACGTATCCTATCATATTGAAATTTTCTATAATTCGTGTCTTTGTTTTGTTGTCTAAAAGCAGCTCTCTTGACAATATACCAAAAGCAGTATGTTGGAGCCTCTGTTTTCTTGGCCACCATAGTTTGTCTTCAAAGGATAATTTGTTGAACTTCTTGTGCCGGTGCTTTGAAGACATGCCGTATGATCTTAAGACTCGAACCTCGACTTTCAAACATACTATAACGTGGATCTGGATGCTAAGAACATTCCAATGGAGACGCCAATAAATTCATTTGTCCAACCTCAAAAGATTTAGTGTACATCATCCGATCGTTATTTGTAGATCAGTATGAAAAGGGAGACCGACGTTACATGATGCACAAATTGATGGCTCCTGGCTCTAATGGCCACGATCAGCAGTTCAGGAGATCAAAATTACAACATTCATTCCGAGATGTGGACGCAAAAAATTGGCCAATCACCACCTACGTAACACAGAGGCAACAGCTTTGCTGCTTTCTTATTCTTTCCACCAGCTAAAGATTGAGATACACTTTAAAATGGACTAAAAATCTGAATGATACAGACAGACTAAGCTCGAGTGAGTAATAGGAGTGCGGCAGAGAGGACATTCGGGCTTTTCGTTGCACCATTCCATAATGCAATTCCTGTACATCGAGAATGGCAATTTAAAGTAAGAGAGGAACACGTGCAAGCAGAGAGGAAAATGGGAATTTGGGTTCATTGCAGAGGAAGTACCAGCAGAATACATGACCACAAGGTGTCGCCGTTGGGTGTTGGCGATGGCTCAGGCACAACGTACATTTACTCGTGCCAGTCATTCCCTGAGGCTGAATGAGAAAAAATGGTGTAAGAGACAAGCACCGATTTCACTGGCCATCAACTATGCACTGGATGTAGGTCATGACACAAATCTGAACAGGAAATTAGCTAACATGCTTATGTTTTCTACAGTCTCTTGTTTTGGAATATGTCATGGTATTTCAAGCTAATCAAGAAGACCAAGTCAAGGTTTTCATCGACCAGTAAGGACTATTTCACTGGCACCGTCAAATACAACCAAGCCTCCAGTCATGGAGTTCTACATCCTACAGATTAAGGTGTAGTAAGAAACTAGTATGATATGCATGTTGTTAGAAACTAAAGATTCTAGTGATGTGTATATGCATGCAAGTATCTTTTTGTGGATTCATTGCTAAGATGAGAAGGGGGGAGGTAGGAGCTGGACACAAGATGCCTTCTGTGATGCAATAAATCGAACTAAAAGTTTTTGAAATATCAATTACCTCTGAAGTTGAAGAATCAGTTAGCCAACTTCCTTTGTTATGATCCAGCGATATCACATTGCCCTCCTCATTTAGTACAGGCAAGCCTCTCCCTACACCCAAGAGATGGACAGAGTACCGATTTGATTCCAGAAAGAACAATGCTATATGTCAAGTAGGATTGCTACTTTGTCATGAAAACTTAAAGAATTGAAAGTGAGGTTTACCTTATGCTTCAAGAACTAGAAAGCATTCTGATCAGTCATCTAGCAATAAATTGAACAAGAATGCGTATAATGTGAAGTATCTTGGGAGAGCTAATATACCTGATGAAGTTTGGTGCGTGCCTAATGATGTCTGATGAACTGAACTCGCAATGGATGACAAATTGCTGCGCCTTAGTCCTTCAGCAGCAAGGATGCAAAGCTGTATCAAGAGAAATATGCCCAATATTTGGTATCTGCAAGAAAATGAATTTCACCAGCTTTAATATTTGAGTCGAGAACACCTGTAAAATTTGAAGACATAATCCTTAAACTGGAAGAATATGAAATTTGGCTAGACTGATTAGACAAGTGCTATATGCTCCTCAAAAACAAAAGCATCCACAAGCAGTCAGATTCTAAAGTGCTTAATATCACTAAACCATTGCGTCCCTGAAATCTAACTCTTAACCAGGATACACCTTTTTTATGATGCCTAATTTAACAGGATGAGATGAACAACCTCTAATATTCTGAATTAAAAAGGACGGAGGGGGGAAGGAGGTCTGTCTGTATTTTATGATGGAATAGAAATGAGGAACATATTGCCAACAGATTGTCATTCTTCCTCATCCTCCACAACAAAAGCATAAAGCTAGCTTGAGCCAACCGCCAAAATTGATACAACTAATACTTATGTCAAAGAGGTGAATGGATTAACCCAACAAGCATCAAGCATGCAACAAAGGGCACAATCCACATTGATGTTCCACAAACCAAGGTGATGAACCCATATAGCACATCAGTGATGCCCTTGGCATAACAAGAGCCCTGAGATTTGAACAAAACCCTACCTAGGCCTTTGGTTGGATGGTTTACCAATGAACACATATTTGATGCCCGCTGCTCGTTTTGATATATGATAATAGAAGCCTATAGATAGACCATGAAGCAAAAGTTAGACAAGAAACCATATCAGACAGAAAAGAGGGACCTCAGCAGAATTCACCTTCAAAGTAGAAGAACATGAGGTTAGTTCGAATGACCAGCTGCAAAATCTCTCGAGCTACAGGAAGCACCTGAATGTAATCAAAGGGAAGCACACAATACCAATTCAAAAGATAGTAAGCCCACAGTTCCATATCTGTTGAGGAAAAAGTGACACAGTCATCTAAAGCAGTCCACAATACTTTCAGTCACAAAATTACACTTTTTAGTATGATTTCTATAAATGACTGCACAAGAAGAAAAATACACCAACACAACTACTATATAATGAACATAATGGTACGAACCCAGATCATTCCAAAAAAATTCTCATAAGCTTTAACAAAAATAAAAATAAAAATTAAGACTCGAATTACCGCAGGCCACCTCTGAACAGCATCCAGCCACAATGCATTTAATCTCCTCTTCCACCTCGTGAAAACAGATCCATTTCCGCGTGACACAGACGAAGATGGATTACCAGTAACTAAAGAAGTTTGACCTTGATTATTCTGAAAAGCAGTATTCTCATACAGTTCACTAGATGGTGTCTCGGCCAGCATGATCCCACGTGAAGCAACTCTAGAACTGCAAACGAAATCCCTCTTTAAGTACACAATTTGCCAAACAGTTTTCCCAGTTCCTAATAAAGATATAAGCATCGACAAAGCAATCAACAGGCCAAAAGCAGTAAATTGACCTTATTCTTTCTGTGAGGTAAGGAAATGCAGTCTGATATATGATAAAAAGAGCGCGCCTCGCCGGTGTCGGAGGAAGCCCGTGAGGCCCAGAAACCTAAAAGCAAAAAGAATTGATCTTGAGAGGACCCCAATTAGAAAATGATTCGGGCACGCAAAAGTCTCATATCATCCATATATCAAACCGAAGCCCCAACCGTTGCCACATTCCTATCAATGCTAAAGCTAAGCTTCCAGGCTAAGCAAGCAATCAAATTTCAACTACAACGGCATAAGGCCGACCCGAGCAATGTTGATGTTAAGCCATTGAACAAACCTGAGTGATGTCGCAGTACTCTTCCCCCAACGTCTGCTGCCCCGAACCAGTCGTGAGCACATAGTACAGCATTTGCCCGAGAAGCTGCGTCTGCACGACATACCCAGATGCGTTAATCATCGGCGTTCGAACGCTGCAGTCGAATTCCAGCAATACCAAACGAGAAATTGAGAAATGGATTGAGCTGAAAGACCTCGCTTTGATACGCCACGGCGACTCTGGTGCCTGGACACGAACGCAATCGACTTCGATCAGCAAAACGGGGAAGCGCGACACTGCTCACGCCCTAAAAATCGGAGGGGGCCGAAGGAGAGAGAGAGAGAAGGTACCGAAGAGGTGGCGGATGGCGTCGCGGCAGGCGTCGTAGAGGAAGGAGGCGTACTGGTCGTCCTTCTCGGCGGCCCTCATTATCTCCGGCTGAGCCGCCGGGGCGAACCGCCGCGGCGACTCGGCCCCACCGCCGCCGCTGGTGGAGGCGCCCGGGTCGCCCGACCGGGACGACGACTGACCCGTCATCCTCCGGAGCCCCATCTCTCCCCGCTCTCTTCTCTGCTCTGCTTTGCTCTGTGCTTCGTGCGTCCGGCGAACGAGGAAGGTTCGGATAGGGACGAGCAAAAAACGGCGCCGTCGTACCTCCGCCGAAACCAGAAAAATAAAAAAAAAAAAAAAAAGATGGAATTCGCCGTTGCCGGGGATCGAACCCGGGTCACCCGCGTGACAGGCGGGAATACTTACCACTATACTACAACGACCTTGTTGCTCTTGTCTTAATTTCAATTAATATAAATTAAAATTACTGGATAAGTACCTGAACAAAGTGCAATTTAATCCTAAAAATTTCAAATATTATAATTAAATCTTAAATTTCATCAAATTGATCAAATCAATTTTTTTTTTTGTTAACAACATATTTTGAAAGTTTAAAGATCGAATTACACTTTTGTAACAAGTATTAAAATTTGATTGCACCTTTTGAGAGCTTTAGGATTTGATTATACTTTTTACACATTTATTAAATTTTATAATTTTTTTTTATAATTTTAAAATTTTCAGGACTCAATTATAATTTTATAATAAGTTTTAGGATTTATAGCATACTTATCTCTAAAATTAAAGGTTTGTTCACTTTCTGCTTGCACTACATGTGCGGATAACGTTCTTCTGGTTAGGGGCCGTCGCTTATCTCCCTCCCTCTCTTTCTCTCTCTCTCTTTCTCTAGCTGAAATTTTAGCAACGCCGAAGTGGAAACATTCCATATCCGCGCGGTGAGCGAAGATGGCTATGTCCGCCGCTTCCACCGTATCCATCCCGTGCCGACCTTCCCCATCCCCACCGCCATCTTCCTCGTTCCCGCTCAACACCGCCCTCGCGTTCCCTACCAAACCCAGGAGATCAATCCTCGTCGCGTGCTCCTCCGGCGACAACCCGGCCGAGACCAACGCAGCGACGGCGGCGACGGCGGCAGAGAGCGATGACGCCTCGGAGAGCTCCATCGAAGCTCCCGACTTGGCCCCGTCTCTGATCTCCGCGCTCAACGTGGAACGAGCCCTCCGCGGCATCGGTAAGGACTTCCAATCTTCACCCCTCAAAGCCTCGTTCTTTACAGGGGTTGCTGTTTCAGTCGTGTCCTGCTTGAGTTTTGTTCCGGGAAGAGGGGTCAAAGACCGCGGGACTTGATTGGTTTTGGTTTTAGAATGCAGCCATCACGGACGCGGATCATTACGGTCGCCTCGGGCTCCCGAGAAAATGCCCCTACGAGCAGGTGGCCGGGGCGTACAGGAAGAAGGTTGAAGAAGCGAAGAGCGAGGGGCTGGAAGAGGAGGAGCTCAACGAGAAGCTGGAACAGCTGAAGGTGAGTGACGAGAGAGGGTTTCCAACTCGAGGTCTTACGCGAGAAAGCATGTAGTGGTCGACGATTCTGACGTTGTGGGCATGCGATTTTTCGGGACAGGAGTCGTACAGGATACTGTCGTCGGCGGAAGAGAGGAGGCTGTACGATTGGAGCTTGGCCAGGAGCGAGAAGCCGGACAGATACATGTGGCCTTTCGAGGTCGACACCGCTCGGGCCACTCCAGACTCTCCTCCTCCGCAGGTACACTCAACTCAAACTGCTCCATCTTTTGCTTAATCTAGATTTTGCGACACGCGCATTTAGAATTTGCTCGACGCTAAATCGCTCGAACAATCTCGAATGGACTGTTGATGTGCCTAACGAGTTGGTTTGATGAGAGTCGGAGCTTTTGCGATGCAGGAGCCGGAGGACGAGGGGCCGACGAGACTTGTGGGTTACTTCATACTTGGATGGGTGGCACTGTCCTTCGTATTATCAGTTGCTCTCAATCGATAGTTCATCAGATGATGTATCGAGTTTGTGAAACGAATCTCCCAAAGAGAGATCTTGAATTGGATGAAGCATGGATCTTGACATGGTTGTAAATCGTAGTAATTCTTAATTGGAACCCAATGCCACCAAAGATTGACCAACTAGTATCTAGATAGATCTGGGTATTAGGAACTATCATTCTTTACTCAGATTTTCATATTTGTCTTGGCATAACTCGAGATGATATGTTATATTGTAATAAATTACTATTTGGGTCGGTGCAAAATCGCCACTATCACTATTGACAATATGATGGTTTACTTAGGTTGAATTGCGCCTCACAATTCAATGACGAACTCCCTTTTGACTTAAATGTCATGATTTTCTCTTCAAGAAAACTTTACTATTGAGAAATCATATCTAGTTCATTATAACACAACTTCATGAATGCAAGTTTTGGAAAATGGACATACTTCTATGTTCTATAACGTCATATCTCTCATCAAAATTACGAGCCTAACAAAATGGGAGTTCTAGTTGTAAAAGGGCAGGGTAGCACAACAAAATGTTGCAATTTGACTAAGTTCGATGCTCAATCCTAGGCAAACATTTGTTTTATACACAATCCGATGGTCGAGTTGACAAAATAACTCATTTTATCGAAAATTGACTCCGTTCAACTTGTCTCTATAAATTTTTCAAGAAACAACCATCAATATCAAAACATTGGTGAATCTTGATTAAAAAAACATCCACAAACTTTTTCGTCTCACTAAATTTATACACAATTTATTAAAAGTTCCAACCGAATGATACGAAACTCTTGTACCTGGCCCAACTTCGTGCCATCCCTACGGGTCAAGGCCATTCAGGCAGATTTGATGGGCCGAAAAGCTCGTCGCTTTTCTTATTTTCGAGTCTTGGACGATTAGCTTCTTTAAAAAGGTGGTTCATTTCGACCAATCGAGCAATCGTCCGTATCTTTCGGTAGCCATTGAACGTGCATGGATAAGCCGAGTGGCATACAACAAGGTTTCGTAAATTTCTAAGATTGCGCCTTTTGGATCTGGCGTGTTTGAGCTTCCTAGTTCTTGGCCCATCTTGGACGTTCGAGAGGGATTCTGAGGACAAGCTTACTTGCGCCTCTATCCTTTCTATCATTTTCACTTTGCTTGCAGATAGGGTAACTTCCATTAAGCATAGAGATAGGAGATGGCCAATCCTTATGGGTAGTAAAAAGGAACTCAGAGAAAACAAAGTTGCGTGAAGAGGGAAAGTTTCATTAATTGCTTGGACGATCTTATTGTTCTGTTAATAAAATGATTTTTTTTCTGTGTTGGTACTTCTTTGAAGAATAGGTAATTTTTGGTTAAATTTTTTTTTTCTGTTCACCTGATTGTCAGTAACTTGTGAATATTTTATCGACACTATTATGAAAGTGTTTTGATGCTTTCTCCACAAAAATAGCTAAACATGTGTGCAGCAGTTGATAATTCCATAATGGTATTGGCAAATTACCAACAAGTTACTCAGATAAAAAGCCTTTTTTTTTTTTTTTTTTTTTTTTTTTTTTTTTTATACTTAGAACCGCCGTACAATCGGCAACCGGCACCGTAAACTTGGGGGCACTAACGCAGGGACCCATCACTCATCAGCACCCCACTTAAGTTGCGCATCGTGATGAGTTAGGGAATCCAACCCCGGCCTTGCGTGTGGCCAACGTTCAATTCCACTAACTTGGCCACCACGGGGTGGGTTCAGATAAAAAGTCATTGGCCTCTTCTTCTTCTTCTTTTTTTAAAATAAAATAAATATATCAACAGTTTTTTGATACTTATCAACATTTATTAAAGTCTACCAAATCCGCATGTGAAGCATGGAAGTATAGAAGTCTGCTGGTTTATTGAATCTCACTATCACTTAACCAAAAAATCAATAAATATATCAACAATTTTCTGATACTTATCAACATTTATTAAAATCTACCAAATCCGCATGTGAAGCATGGAAGTATAGAAGTCTGCTGGTTGATTGAATCTCACTGTCACTTAACCAAAAAATCAAACTAATCATCCATCGCAATGACTTAATAAGTTTTACCTTGCAAGAACGTTAGGTGGGTTTTGCTGGCCGAAAGAAAGAAATTTAGGTGGCTTTGCCTTTGATTTGCTCCTCAATATGTAAGTTTCCGAGAAGTGTCCATTTCAGTAATACTTTCCCACATGATTAGTGATAAACTTTCCAAATTCGACCATTTCCAACCGGTAGATGTCCTTTTCCTCCTACAATTTCGTTGTTATATGCGGGTACATTGTTCCTACAAGAAATTACCAAACATTTTAGATGTGAGAAACGAACGAAACATGATCACGTTTATGTTGCTAGGCTTGGAGTAGTACAGTGCATACCCGAGGCTTGTTTCTAATGAACTTGGAGAAAAAAAGTGTGAGATTCAATGGGGTCATTATTGAGTTCTAATTGTATTCAGAACAGCACAATAACTCAGGCATCGAGTGAAGGTGAGTCTTGAGCTTTGAGATGGGCTGCTCTTGAATTTTACTGAGTGACCATATAACTTGGCTTCGAGCTATGCTCATATCTAGATAATTAATCGGGTCGAGCTCAAATACATTACAAGTCAAATCGAGTTTCAATATCACGTAGTGTCCAATCGATTCTAAATTGATCTTGACATTTCAGCAATTTGAATGACAACCTCCACAGTTTGTCCCAATGGGTCCAAGTGGGCCCCAGTTTGATTGTTGAGGTGAAATTATGGTATTACTCTTCAACTTCACGTATGAAACCTCATTTGACCAAAATTCAATAATTAACTCGTTGCCATATGATATATGGATGCGTGGTAGGACACTAGACACTCGATTGAAGGTCCAGGAGCGGCACTTTCTTGTAGATTTTTTTTTTTTTTTTTTTTGACGAGAAACAAAGCTGATGATATTAGATAATAGGCAAATCTAATACAGCATGAGCATTAGTACAAAGTAAATCCAGAAGAGCAGAAGGGGGACTAGTCGCCCAGTTGCTAGGAAGAAAATCAAAACGCCGGGCTTTAATAGGTTGAACTGTCCTTTTGAAATTTCAAATTCTTAAGGGCGAAGTCATAGTCCCAATTTAATAGGTTGAAATGAGACTAGTGTGAAATGGAAAAGATGCGACCTGACTTTAATCATAAGTCGTTGCATTCGAAATAAAGTATTATTAAATGGCATAAATTGATCAAGATGGATTGGTTTATAGTATTAAAATATTTAAATATCAAGCAACGTATTTTTTTAATAGCTTAAGTTTTTAACATGGTCGATAATAGTTTCACAAAGTTTTACATAATATTAGAGTAGGAGATCTCGAGTTCAAATTTTTCTAGACTCTTCCGGGCTTTAGGTTTAGGGTAAAGTCAAGCCTATGCATGTCGGGGTATCAATTAAATGTTTAACAATGTTTTATCTAACAGTTTAAGTTTTTAAAGCAGTTGACAATTGTTCCACAAAATCTCACATTAAGTCTCAAGTTTTTCCCTCAATTACCATTGGTTGCGCATCGGGATCGAGTTAACATAGACTAACATTTAAATATTAAACAACACATTTATCTAATAGCTTAAACTTTTAGAATAGTTAACATTAATTTCACAAAATATCATATATAGGTTACAAATATTTCCCTTGAGTACCACTGGTTGTACCATTGGTTGTGCATTGAGATCGAGTTGACATAGATCATGAGCCAATTTATAGTATTTATATTTAGCCCTCTATGTTAAGGGATGCAATTGCTTAAGGGTTAATACCTTGAAAAATCCTAAACTGGTATACTTGTAACAAATTTATCCAAAACTATTTTTTTGACCATGGAAAACCCCAAACTAGTACATCTGTTAAAAAAAATCCACCCCAACTGATTATAAAAAACCATAAACTGGTACATTTATGATAAATTTACCCTAAACTAATTTATTCGAACACAAAAAACCCCAAACTGGTAAATTTGTGACTAATATATCCTCCACTAAATTTGATTAATCCAACAAAAAAATCACAAAAATTGTAAACAGTGACAAACGGAGTGTAAAATCCCAAATTTGTATACCGGTCAATTGTCACGTGTCATTTAACTTAATAATTTGATAGTAAAAGTTAACGAAAACTAACAAATGGTAAATTTGTTACAAGTGTATCAGTTTTTGATAAATTTGTCAAATGTATATCAATTTGGGGTTTTTTATGGTAAAAAAAATAATTTCGGGTAAATTTGTTATAGATGTATCAATTTGGGGTTTTTAGGATATTAATCCATTGCTTAATTTGGTGAGGCAATCTTCTGCTTTTTCCATGTAGGGGACAGTCAAGACACATTAGACATATAGAGACAATATCCGTTGGTTAACACGTTATATACTTGGTAATCGGTGCCTGATGACTACCAGGTTTCCTTGATAATGATGATCGAGCCAGCAACGGTGTTGATGTAAAAGAAATCCCATATCTTTATGTGAAAAGTTAGAAAATAATGGACTGAAGTACGAGTTCATCGACATATCACGTTCAACATGATAATATATGATAGCGCGGAAGGACATGGAGATTCAATGAAAGGTCCTGGAGCGACAATGTGAACTGTCTTTTGGAATTTCAAAATCTTAATGTCGAAGTAATAGTCCAAATTCAACAGGTCCATATGGGACTCGTCAAGTGGAGGAAATGGGACCTTACTTTAATCAAAAGTTTTGTCGCATTTCAAAAGAAAGCATTATTATATGGTGCCAAAGTACTTCATTGAGATAGATTGATTTGAAGGCCGTAAATTTTTCCCTCAAGTACCACAGGTTGCGCACCGAGATTGAGTTGACATTGATTATGGACCAATTTATAGTGACCATACTCAATTCTCTAAGTTAAGGGATGCAATTATCTACTTGGCAATTGGTGCCTGGTGACTTTCTAATTTTCCTGAATATGTTGATTGGGCTAGCAGTGGTGTTGACGCAATTTTTCTCCTCCCATGTGACCCTCATTTTTAGGCATATTCTCCCTTAATTCAAAATATGCTTTTGTATCAGTACATCTCAATTTAAATTTTCCACGTTGTTAACCTGCACAACATTGTTGTAGCCCAACGCTGTCCTGCGCCACGCATGGTCTCTATTTTGTAATTTCCACCGAAACAAGCCTTAATCATAATATTTCTTCCTTGAAATATATAAGAAACAACAAATTAGATTAGAGCCCACCAACCCGACCATTGCCTGTGAAGAAACACTTGTTAGGACGTGTAAGATATCTTAACAAGGGAAAATCCCCTATGAAGAAGTTCAAGTCCAGCCCTATCAATACATCAAATTGAATCTGTCTTCAATCAAAAGCTTAAAATAACAAATTATAGATTATTTATAATATATTAACTGTTTAATAAGTGCCGATTATCCAATATTAGATGCCTAACCAATGAACAAGTGGCAAAAGTCTAGATATAATTGGGAAGTCGTGTGGAAAAACTAAAAGTTACTTGTCCCAATGTACATAATGCAACGTTGTACGCTTAAGCAGAAAAGTCCTGTTTGTAGTTGGGGATGAAGAAATATGAGCAAATCTGAAATCCAGGTAGGATCTCTGAAATTGACACCATGATTTAGCTTCTACGTCTAGAACAGGTGAAATCATTAAATGTCTTCATTTCCAGTCCACCAAACTTGATCTTAATTTACTTTATTTTTTACCCCAATCTCTCCAACTTTCATATGAAAAAGGTGAATTTTATTAATTAGTGAGCTGAATTTAATTCCAGATACCAAAATTTCTAGGGCATAAACTCCAGAGACACCCAATGGCAAATTTACAAATCAAACTAAAATTAGGAGCCTACCTCAACATTTATATGATTCGGGAAAAAAAAAAAGTCAGAGGGTTAGCATATAATATGCAGGCAATATATTATATGTCGCTTTGATGTGGAAATTGCGAACGATGGGATCTATTTTCAACTATTGCCTCAACTTTCTAGATTGAAATTACCACTGATGGTACGGAACAATTCATAATTGGAGGAACCATTTCAGGTGCGCTGCCTTTCTTCACCGCACATTTGGCACGATCAGAGACGTTTCGGCCCCATTAACAACATCGTACGGTGGAGGGCGAATAATGCAACGGTATAAAGATGACGACCCTTAAATCATATATAATTGCATAAATTTCTTAAGTGGCGCTCCAATTTGGATTCTTCTCGATTCACCCGACAGCGTTCATGCATCCTCGGACACGTGATCTGATGTGTTCAATCGGACGTTTTTGGTCCGAATCTTGTCAAGGACATGTCTGTCCTAATATTCGACTCTCAGTGAGGAGGTTCCTTAAGACGCGAAATTGAATAATTTGCAAGACTGATGTTCATTTCATGATCGATCATTTTTTTTTAATGGTTTTTCAAATTATTAGCTATACTCTTATTGGTCAGTTCCATTTTGTCATTTCCCATTAGTTTCTCCTAAAAAAGTGAGTTGTCAAGAATAGTTGTTCGTCTCATAAAGTTAGTTAAGCTAAATATCTGATTGACAGAATTTGTATCTTAAGACGATCTATGTAATTAAAATGAGTTTATTCATTTTTCATACACTCTTTTTATTTGTCCTCTGTTTCCTATGTTCAGTAAAGATCAACTAAAGACCTAACTACTTGGATGCTCACAAAACACCTTTAAACCCTATCAAATAAATAAGAGGCATTGATTTGACTTATGCATGTGACGTTAGTTTAGAGTTGCTTGCATGCGGTTGATGAAATTTGAATAGATGACATTTGATTTTCGAGCTGAAAATCCTCTTACACTCCCACCAATCGTGCCAATTCTGAGGGATCAATGCCCGAGTGGGGGATTAATTAAGGTACCTAAAAAGGCAGCTCTAATTAAAATTAAATTCTCTATTACATAACATCACGGCCATTCCTCAGGATCAAGCACAAATGGAATAGACTCTAGATCTAACATGTCCTCTTTTGTACAAACACTGCCCGTCCAACTCTCCAGAAGAATTTCTTCGACGCTAGGTGCAATATTATCAATAGTCTCGAGCATATTCCCCATAAAACGGTCTTGCTCTGCTTGGAAATGATCATCAAGATCAAAGTCAAAGAGACGAATTTCACTAACACCTTGACGAGGAAAATCTTCATGGCGAGCCTCACCAATTCGTGAATCCTGACTGTCACCCGTTGGTTTAAGCAGGGGACCGAGTTCATATAGTTTCTCCCAGGCTAGCACCGGGGTGCACTGTGTTGGCTTTGCTCGCACGGGCTGGGGTCTGGTGACGGTCGCCGCCGGCGACTGAGAACTCGAGGGCTTGACGATGTTGGGATAGCCATTGTTGGCCGAGATCCTTTTGGCTTCGGCCTTTGTTGAAGGTAATTCTCGGGAGGGAAAGGGAGACGGTTGATCTTTAGCTTTCTTCACCAAAGTGGTGTTCCAGTAGTTCTTGATTTCATTATCCGTTCGTCCCGGGAGTCTACCTGCGATCAGCGACCATCTACACAAAAAACATTAATAATTCTTTCGGTTAAGTTGAATTATTCAGATAAAGTAAGATCACGATCCCTAAACGGCACCAGAGGGGGAAGAGAGAGAGAGAGAGAGAGAGAGAGAGAGAGAGAGAGGACCTGTTACCAAGGAGCTTATGGAGTCTGATGATGAGCTCTTCTTCATCATGGGAGATGTTACCCCTTTTGATGTCTGGCCTCAGATAGTTTAGCCATCTCAGTCTACAACTCTTGCCACATCTCTTGAGACCTGCAATTCTCAACTTTTTGAGACATGGACTGGATATTTTCTCTTTAGTTGAATGGAATTGAGAGAGAATGAGGAAATGGGTCATGGAAAAAACAAGAAAGAAAGAAAGAAAGCAAGCAAAGAATAAGAATACCAGCTCTCTTGGGAAGATTCCTCCATTGGCCCTCCCCATGAGCTTTGACATAAGCAGTCAGAATTCTATCTTCCCAGGGAGTCCATGCTCCTCTGTTCAGTCCTACCTTTGAGCAGCATGGACTCCTTCCCATCTCTCTCTCTCTCTCTCTCTCCCTCCCTCCCTTCCTCCCTCTCTGTGCGCGTCTCTGTGTGACTTTATAAGGGGAGATGAAGATGACCCATTGGGCCTTTATGTAATTGCCCAAAACGAAAGGCAAAAAGATCTGCAGGCGACGTAGGATAATAGTGCACGGCGATGAGGTGGCGCATAATGTCTAACAAGAAACTACTAGAACATGAGAAAACCCTAATAATGTATGAGCGGTGGGTCGATAATCACGATCATATTGTTTCTCTTGCTTGAAACAGCGATGAAATTTATCTCGGATCATTTACTTATCGTTACCATTGAAACCATTTAGATCAATCTCTTTAGTAGATTTCTTCACAAGCTACATGCTGAACAAAAAATTTATTTAAAAATCACACATCATCTTGTGCCAAGAAAAAAGATCATTTATGTGTGATCCTCGATCGTCCAATTCCAACCTTAGGGTATAATTATCCTTAAAGTTATTAGGATATGAAAAGCACCTCCGTAAGTTGCTAGGATATGAAAACTACTTATCATTCGAAAATTAGGAATTCGTTATTCCCGATTATCATAGCATGTAGAAAAGAAATACTATTAATGACCACCCCTCGATGGAACTACTTCGCTAATTAAAATTTCTATAGCGGTTAAAATAATGATTGAACAATTCGATTGTCATAACCTACTTCAGGGGGAAAAAAAGCCGAGCTTAATTGGCTTTAGAAGCACAGTGTATGCTATTATCGCTTCTCCATTTTACCTGATGAACTTTGAGTCTAGATATGAATAATTTATACTTATTATAAGTCATCTTGATCGCATTTAAATATCGTTTGAGCGAAATTACTAAAGCAATATAAGTTGTAGGATTCACCGTCATTGGAAATTTAGAACATGCCTATGAAGTGCTCTCAGAACTAAGCCATTTTTGAGTGATAGCATGTGTTCCCTCATATCCACTTTTGTTAGAAAGGGCTCTCCACTTCCATTCTATCAACAGCATGCTGCATCCACAAAATATACTGCGATTATTAAATCTCGAGGTGTTGCTTAAATGATAAGCGAGTTCAATTTTCTCATTTAAACATATGATTTGAATTACCACACTTACTCATTCTCTTGGTGCTGCTCTCAAAAGCACAGACCTGTATGTTTTCAGTATTTACACAATATATCATGGGATGGGAAGCTTGCCACACGTGATGAGAATAGTTAATGCTTAAAGAGTCTAGAACACTTTTTTGATTATAAAAAAAATATTGTGCAATTACTTAATTTGCTAATCATGAATTATATTCTGTTTCACAAAAAGAAAAAAAGAGAGATAATGATAGATGCCCAAGTCAACACGCACTCCTATCGCAATGATCTATGGCTTTGGACCGATATTTCTAGACTGGAAATTGGTGCAAAAAGTGGGCCATTGGGAGTATATAGGCTCCCCACGCACTTGATAAAAACGCAGTCTGCCAGTCGCCGATGCACGTTTAATAAATGAATACCACTTTCTCATATCTCTTTTGACAAATCAGACTAATGGGGACATTTACAGTACGCCGAGAAAATGTTTATTTATGATCCAATTATTGACTATAAATAGGACTCGCATTAACAAGAACTCAGAACCTCCAATATTCATCACTTTCACACGGAGGGAAGCTTGTGCAATTCCTTTCTCTATCTTATTTTATTTTTTTGCCAGAAAAAAGAGTAGATATGGGCATGTGTCGTTCTTACACCAATGAAGGAATGAAGAAAGGATCACGGACCTGTCAAGAAGACCAAGTACTCGTTCATAATGTCACTGTCCATGGTGATAGATGTTAAGATGTGGGACCAAATCATAAGGAAATAAAGAGTAAAAACAAAAAAGAGAATTTGATATATGAGATTTTATCCCGGTTTACTCTTATATTAGTGCTTTATTCAATAAGACTCCTGTGTCATCCCGTCGATGAGGAGTATAAACCACACCTTAACAATAAACATTGAGCATTGTCTCGAAAGAAGCACATCAGTGATCATACATGAATTTGATCTTGTTCTCATTGCAAAAAAACATGGCAAAATCTAAGTAACTATACTGATCAATGCTTTTGGGTTGGGCTCAAGAGATTTGCAAAGAGCTTTAGGCTTCGGTGGTTTAATTATTTGAGACCCCAATGTTGCCAGGCGACCCTTGCTACCACTAGGCGAGGGCACCGTGGCCTCACCCAATCTAGGCAAGGTCACAATGCCCATATCGGCGAGGGCCACACTCACCTCAATTTGGCAAGGGCCAAAACACCCTCACCTATGGTTGGCTAGGGTGGCCTCACCCTTAGCCAATGAGGGCAACATGGCCATCACCTGTGTTCGGTAACCCTTACCGCCTCTCAATAAAAAAATAAAATAAAGAAAAGAAAAAGAAAAAAGGACAAAACCAAAAATAAAATTAATAAAATTAATAAAAAAATTAATTAAAATATATTTACGTCATTGTCGATCGTGTCATGAAAAACATCTAACATCCACATCGGCAATCTCAAGTCAAAACTAACCGGATGAACTAAATTGCATAAATGTAAATGGTTTAAAACTAGATTGGTTCAATTGAAAGGTTTATAACTTTTTTGGTATATTATCTTTCAAACTCTTAGGCGACATATTTGTATACATAGTTTCATGCGTGTGCATGACAATCTACGTTCATGATGTTACATTTCATCGTATATGACTCCAGCCAAGATTCTAAGATTAGGAAACCCAACTTTAATTTTGCATGTGAGAGTCCTTAACGATATTTTCTTTGTTGCTTGAGTCGTCATCACGTCCAGATCGATCAAAATGACATTTTTGCAGCTGGTCTTTGATTGATGGGAGGCTTCAAGGGGAAAAGTACCAAAAAAGTCATAAACCTATTGTATTAATACCAATTCAGTCATAAAACTTTTCAATTGGACAAATTCAATCCTAAAATTTTTAATATTGGTACCAATTTAGTCCATCCGGCCAATGTTGGCCTGCCGATGCTGATGTGGTAATTTTTATGATTTTTTAATTTGTTTTTTTCGATTTTTTATTAATTTTTTTCTTTTTTTCTTTTTTTTTTCCTTTTCTTTTCTGCCTTCTTCCTGGCGGTGGTTGACGAGGGCCGTGAAGCCCTCGCCTGCCGCCGGCAAGGGTTGCGGCCCTTGCCTGCCGCTGGCGAGGGTTGTGGCCCTCGCTTGGCCTCTCCCAAGGCCGCCTGAGGCCAGCCTCACCCTGGCCTTGCCGCGAGTGAAGGTGGCCTCGCCCACAACTGGCGAGGCCATGGCGGCCATTGCCAAGGCGGAGGCGAGGACCGCTAAGCCCTCGCTAGCCGCCAGCGAGGGTCATGGCCCTTGCTCGGCCTTGCCCAAGGCCGTGGGCGAGGTGCCTTAGCTCAAATCTGGGTGATGCCAACCTTGCCTTGGCCTTGCCGCAGGCGAAGGCGGCCTTGCCCGCAGCCAACGAGGCCAACGCAGCTCTTGTCCTGGCCTTGTTGCAGGCAAAGGCAACCATTGTCAGCATACCGGCCTGGCAATGGTTGCCTTCACCTGTAGCAAGGCTAGGGTGAGGCTAGCCTCGCCCAGATTTGGGCTAAACCGCCTTGCCCGTGGCCCTGGGTGAGGCCGAGTGAGGGCTGTGACCCTCGCCTTCGCCCTGGCGATGGCTGCCATGGCCTCGCTAGCTGCGGGCGAGGCCGCCTTCACCCGTGGCAAGGCTAGGGCAAGGCTAGCCTAGCCCAGATCCAAGCAAAGCCGCCTCGCTAGCGACCCTGGGAGAGGCCGAGTGAGGGTTGCGACCCTCACCGGCGGTAGGCAAGGGCTTCGCGGCCCTCACCCAGTGGCCGGTGAGCCTCAGCGGAGGCTCGCCGGCCACCGCCGATAGAAGGCAAAGAAGAAAAGGAAAAAGAAAAGAAACAAGAAAAAAATTAAAAAAAAATTCGAAAAAATAATAAAAAATCATAAAAATTGCCATGTTAGCGTCCGGCCGGGTCCACGTCAGTGCCATCCGGCAAAAATTAGCCGGATGGACTAAATTGGTACAAATATTAAAATGTTTAGGACTGAATTGGTCAAATTGAAAAGTTTAGGATTGAATTAGTACCAATGTAATAGTTTTATGACTTTTTTAGTACTTTTCTCCTTCCGGAGTGAACAGGCAAAGAAACATAAAAAACTGTTGACACTCAAACATAACCAAAAAGGGACAAGCTGGCCCAAGCAATCTAAGTAGGCAATGAAAGTGAGAAACCGAAAATAGACAGAGATGAAGCCAGCCATACTTGCAGCCAATGAGATCGACTTCAACAATGCTTTCTCAAAGGCTCGACGAGTTTGAAATTTCTCATATCAATGCTACGAGTGAAGTGCAAGCCCATTTAAACAAAAGTCTGCAAAAGAGAACTATGCAAGGGATCTGCTTGCAGAGTTGATGGAGGACGACTTCGATCAACCTGAACTGAACTCTAATGAGGATACATGGATGGCTATGATCGAATCCTTATCAGAGTGGATCATCTGAAACTTTCAACATTTGATGAAGCAAATTAATGAAAGAGTCACATAATCTCAATGTGCTAATCCCATCATTTATTTCTTCTTCATTTGCAACTGTATGATGATTGAAGCCAAGGGAATGGCTACTATTGTATCGTCCATGGTTTAGCTGAATATCTGATGCTGGCCATGTATCGTTTAGTTCCTGATGCACGTGCTGTTTCAAAACCTTACAACTGCATGCTTGATACTTGCCAAATGCGTTTTTTCCAGTTTTCCTTGAACATGCTTTGTATTAATCATCATTTTTTTTTTTAAAGCAGCAAATATTTTGTATGTTTTGCACTATTAATGTGCTTTTGACTAAGAAAACTTCGTTTGTCAGGTCTCCTCTCTCCTCTACCTTCTTAATTGGATGAGATTTTCATTCAAAAAACCTACCCTCATAACTAAGCTGCAGTCATAGTAAAATCACAACCCAAAGCAAGCTGAAGACGACGTATATTTACCAAATTATGTAGTGTTCTATTAAAAAAAATCCACATCAATAGATTACTAAAAGAGTTGGAAAGTATAAAAAATTTATTGATAAAAAAAAAAATTTACCAGTCACCTAATTTCCTAGTAATATTTTTTTTTTTCCGGTCCTACTTTATTCCTACTCTAACTCTCAGACTTTTGCCCCACCTCCTTACATGACGTGGGAGTCAAAACCTACTCTTGAAACTATATCGTCCCAACCCTAACCCTCTGAGAAGGTGGAGATTCGAACTCTCCATCTCTCTCTTCCATGTTGGAAGGATGACCAGTGGGACAAACCCAGTGGTTTCCTAGTAACATGTTGACTAATAACCTACTAACCCTACTTCTTCCCGAAAGTTTAGAAAGGGCTGTGCTTTTTTCACTCTCACTATAGCTAAAACACTCCATATCATAATGTTTTGACAATATTAACCTTTATGGGTCCTACCTTCTTTAAGTATTCTTTTTTGTTTACTTGTGGTGTCCTGTTTGTTTTCTTCTTTATTTTTGTCGTGGATTCCATTGTCCTCCTCCTCCTTTACTTCTCTTCGTTCCATCTTAAATCCGATCATGGTTCAAGCTGTGTTAGTATCTGTAACAAACAAAAAAAAAAAAAAAAGGAACACTCTCCTTTGTGGTCTAGTTCTGTCATTTGTTGTCCAAGCCATGTCACACCCACCAGTTTTTAAATCTTTAACCGAAGTTTGATACCCAAGAACACAATAGGAACACCTCTTTGGCCCTCTCAATGGATAACGATGGCGGCTCGGCAACCGAGATTAGCACGGAAGTAGGAGAGACCGTGGGGCCGACAAGAGGCAAATCCTTGCCAGTCTTGTTGATGGGATTGTCGCTCTTGAATGTGGCATTTTTGGTTTGCGTAAACAACTTAGTGAGAGCAAGGGTGGATTCGAGTCATAAATATAGAGGTTGGTAGGTGATTGCGAATTGGCGATGATGGTGATGATCAGGACCATGAAGAGGAAGACGGAGAAGCAAACATTGCTGATGAGTTTGATGAGGATTTGGGTGAGGGCTTGAGCTCTCAGATTTGAATCTTCAATGGGGTTTTTTTTCGTCTTCGTGATTGATCGATTGAAGATTTTGATGCGAAATGGGCTAACGAATAACACGGAGCGAAAGGGATGGAATGAGGGTGAAGAGTGAAGAGACGTGAGATGGGTGTTTTACTTACGGTTGAGCTTTGAGTTGAAGAAATGGAGATGGAAGAGGACTCGTTGCGTGAGGAGGAGGTTCTTGCAAATCTGGGCTTCAACTCCGTGGGTTGCTTGTGTTGGTATCTTTTTCCTTTTTTGTGCCGGTGACGAACATAATTATAAGGAATTAATGGATCATCTGACGGTTGAATTTGAACAAAGGGGATAAATTACAAGGCTCACACATACATCCCAACTCATTTCGTGCTCCTAAAAAAAAAAAAAAAACTCAAGTCGTGCACCCAATAAAGCATATCGCAATAGCAAATGGTCAGTGTTTATTGAAAAAAAAAAGAAAAAAACAACAACAACAAGCAATTCACTTATGTAGCGAGTTAAAATGCAGTGGAGAAATTATATTGGAAATTCGCCGAAACTAAAGATCTCGTCACGCCATGTCCAAACTTCAAGTTTAGCAAACAAAGAAACCAAGTGCGGAAAACATAGGTATGAGATGCAAAGAAAATCTTAACGATTGAATTCAAATTGTGATTTCAAAATTTCAAGTCCGAATCCAAAAGTATGCACGGAGAAAGAAGGAACTGGACTCAATACTGCTTGCATAGCTCATTGCATAAAAAAATGTCTATTATTGGCATGAGAAAGGTGTTTTAGAGAGAGAGAGAGAGAGAGAGAGAGAGAGAGAGAGAGAGAGAGAGAGATGAGAAGAAGGAAAGTGGGACAATGAAAAAAGAGAGAAGAAAAGTAAAAGAATGCTTAAAAAAGATACGACCCACAAAGATTAATATTGTCATAATAATGTGATAGTGTTTTAGTCATAGCAGGAGTCAAGAAAGAGTGATCATTTAGAAATGATCAACTTTCATTGTGTACTATATTTCTTCGATTTCTTTCCAAGACTATGAATTTACCAACTTATGTAGGAATTTAAAATTCAAAAATACGTTGGTAACTAACTCAAATCAAAGTTGACAGATTATTAAAAAAAAAAATCTAAACGTGGTAACTAACTCAAAAGTTGATTAGACAAAAATAGTTGATAATTTGTGGGAGAAAATTTTATGACTAATTTAAATTAAACTTAGTAATTCATATAAAAGTTGGCATAAAGCTTAATTAAGAAAGATAAATAAAAATTGGTAATTAAAATATATAAACTTTGCAAGTAACTGAAACAAGAGTTGGTAATCTAAAACTACTAGGTACTAGGGAAAATTGTAAGTTATCATGTTGATAATTTCTTGGAAAAATAGGTGAATTTAAAGCAATGCTAAGAAATGAAATAAAAGTTTGAAAACTATTTAAAATTTCAATTTTTTTTTTTTAAATTTGTAAGTAATTCAGATAAGAATTGGTAATCGAATAGGAGATGTTAGTTTAAAGGGAGAAAAGTTGGTGAGGTATGCTAATATAGGTTGATAATTTTTTAAAAGAGTTGGTACATGTTGAGTTGCCAACCAAGGCAAATAAAAATTGGTATTTCAATGGAAAGCTGGTAACTTGAAAGAAATAAATATCGGTAAATTACTTAAATAAGAGTTGATAACCCAAAACTAGTTGGTCTTTATTCTAATATGACAAAATAGGTATACCACTTTAATTTAGATTCATAATTTCATATTAGTAAATTCAAAGTTTTAGTAAGTTTATGTAAATAAAAGCTGGTGAGTAAGTGAAAAAATTAGTAATTTGTAAACTGTAAAAACAGATAATTTCATGAAAATGTTGGTAAGTTACCAGCAAGTAACTTAGAAAAAAATCACAAGACCTTTTTTGGGTAAACTTTCTTTTTTTAACACTTAGGAACAGTTTTCGAAATTTATTATAAGCATGGAAAAAAGCATATATTTTTTTGGTTCAAAACAATCGAATTCTACTTAGTTACATATACTCTGTTTTATTTTGGTCAAATTCTTCTAACCCCGAGATCTCGCTCTAGAGAACATCATCTTAAGAACACTATGTAACCAAATAAGTTTTTTTGTCAAAGAATTATTTTATATCACCTTGGAGTGGATGACTATGTACTTATGATTTACTTATTTACCATAGACCTCTTCTTTTTAACCCTCTTTAAATAGAGAAAAATTGTTACATAACCTATACTATATGACATGTTAATTGAATATCATTGGCACGAGCAAGTATATTAATTTTTTTTTCAATTTTAAACATTCATCGAAATTAAAGGCACCTTATTTTAAATGATTGATACTGTATCAACACGTCATTAAATAGAAATGGTGTATTGACTTCTTGATTTCTAAATTGAGCTCGATCGATGGCAAAATAAGATATTCAACTCGTTACTTCAAATCTTTGTTTATGATTTTTTTACATATCATTGTATTAATGTGTCATATACTATATATAGACATATATATGTATATCGTATCTATAGAAAATACTCTAGATTGGAGGATTATCCCAGATCATCGTGGGAAATGGCGAAGATCAAGCTTCATAATTCATGAAAAATTTGTAAAATACGTAAAACGTGCAATAAACAATACTTCATTTAGTCAAGATTTTCCTTGATTCTTGCAGACATTGCGCCAAGTAATTAATTTTGTGCGTTAAGAGGCTCGACAGGTTAGGCAGTTTCATAATTGGTTGCTGACTGACATCAATCAATGAAGACACTCGGCCTCCGTACATTGAATTTGGGGGCACAAGTTGACTGACGCACACTCTTCGACCCCAGATACATAGTAGGGGCGTGTGAATTGGACTTCTATTTTGTGTGGAGCACATGCATGCATATTGATAGAGTAGATTGTCCAAAAAACCTTAAAATTATTATATAATCGATAATTTAATCTTAAGTTTTGCAATTTTATTAAGTAATCCTAAGCCTTTTAAAAATTCCGCAATTTAGTCCATTCAACAAATTTGTGTCGGAAATTGATGATGTTGTGGTTCAGTTAATCATGGCCATTTTACATATCATGATTGGCAATCTAATGTGTCCGACTCAACTCAAAATGGCGTAAAAAAAAAATTATAATATTTTCTTTCTTTTGCTGCATTCTTCATTTTCCTGGAAAGAGCCAACGGGCGTCGTTGGGTCCTTGACAATCGGATCATTGTAAAACTAAAGAGTTGTACGAGGGCTTTGATGAAGTATTTCAAGAGTTTCACTGCGGATGGAAGTTCAATTGGGGCAAGAGTTAAGTAGCTAGCCCTCTTACTCCTAAACCATGAGGTTGCAAAATACACGTAATTACGATTTATTGACACAACTATAAATTTTGCAATGAAAAAATTGAAATGAGAAAGAAGTGACTTCATCAAATATTAGTTTTTATGGTGTTTCTTGAAAATTAATGTATCCCAATATATGATACATTGGAACATGTAAGAGATGCTAGTCTTGCAACAACATTATACATTTTTGTCCAACCACATGTCACATTGCAAATGTTTTTTTCCCTTAAAATCTTATGTTACAGCATCCAACAAGTTTCATAAACCGATCAAGTTCAGACTTTTGACTAGTGTAGATAACCTAAACTCAGAAGATATCACTCACTATTGTTAGGATTTGAAGGGGTGACCTCCAATTTTCTAGTCAGGAATACTGCCACTGCCAAATGCACCATCGATTCTAGAGATTTTCTTTAGAAACTTTTAGGAAACTAATTGATAATGCCTACATAAAATGTTCTTTAACACATCCTCAATTCAAAGGATTTTCTCAACTAACAAGATCAGAGCCTATTTAAAATCAGTCTCTCCAAACCGGCCACACACCAAAATATACACCTGCATGATGCCCAGAAATCAAGCGAATCACAGTCTGTACTGTCTTTCCCACGTGAACGTACTCATTCTAATCATACACGTGATACCATCATATGCAACACAGCACCTGCTCTGGGCCAGTGGACGACATATAAAAAAGACAATATACACACCAAACTTTCTCCTCGTGATCTATGGCCTAGTGAGCTGGGGCAGTTAGATATTCTCTGAGCGGTACTTGGTCGCCGTATATAAAATTAATGTGGCGAAAAACGTGTCTACATTAAGAACGCAAACCCGACATAACGGGAGGGAACCCGAGGCTTGGTTGGATACAGGACTGAGCCGCAGGCCAGCTCAGGCCTGTGTTCTTGGAAACTTGTTGATCTTTGATTGGTTTATGCTGCGAAAAAATATTTTAGGGTTTAGTCGCCGGAGAGTATTCTCTTGAGGGTCTTAAATTAATCTACTCGTGGGGCCAGTGGCTTCCGTGACTACGGTCGGAACAAGCCCAACGATTGGTAATGAAATCAACGGAGGTTCGAGAAGAAAGGAGGTAAAACTAACCCAATTAGATTTTACGCAGTTTACAGCACAAACTTGACTTGAGATGGGTGTTTAAAATTGGCCTATGTCAAACTTGGTTTCTCAACCTCTAACTTCAGCTTAACTCGATATGCCTCTTAACTCAATAGAGATAGCTTGGTGATTGAAAAACAAGGTTTCAATTCAAAATTCAAAACTCTAGTTTTGGATTCCATCGATTAAAGAAATAACAAAAGTTGGTGATTTTATGGTTTCACAGGTTTTAAATACATTCGTTTTGTTTGACACAAACACTATCTGACTATTTAATTACATTTATAAATTGTGATTAAGTATTGCGATGTCGTGTTATGCTCAATTTATATATTAGTATGCCTGCTTAAATCAAGGCCCACTTAAATTAGTTTTTTTATGCCTTTGAGCAATTCAATAAATTTCGAAGTGATTACATCAAATCCTCTAATTATGACTCATTACTCAAACTTGGCGAAACTCAACTTTTCAAAAAGTTGGGCTTAGATAGTCGACGAGTCAAGGATGAATTGCTAGGTAGTAATTTAAAGAGTTCTCATTGAGTTACTTCCAAAACCGACTGAACCGAAATTGTTAGGTTAGTTAAAACCTTTTGATCTAGGCCTTTTAAAAACAATGAATGCAGTGAACTCATGAGTACAATTAAATGGCAAATCTGCATGAACCAATGACCATACAAACAATTCAATTTGAATGGATCTCGTCCTTGAAATTATAGGCAGACCGTATCTATCGGTCAAAACCACACCTTTACTCGATTCCATATAGCATTTCAAAATTGCATGCAACTTTCTCAAAACCGGCTTTCGGATGTCTCGTTCGGAATAATCTATTATCGTTTAATACACGTTGTTGTTCCGTTCAAGAATAACATTTCTTTATTCCTCTCTTTCTCTCAGCAAGGACGGTGTGATTTCAACATCAACGGCACATGCTGTCTCCATATAATCTGTCATCATCAAGACAGTATACCATTAGAATGCGAGAGAGAGAGAGAGAGAGAGAGAGAGAGAGAGAGAGAGAGAGAGAGAGAGAGATGGGCAGAAATCCTAGCAGTGGTAAAGATGGATTGAAGTTGAAGAAAGGAGTTTGGTCGGCTCTTGAAGATCAAATCCTCATCGATTACGTCAAAGTTCATGGCCAAGGGAAATGGGGCAAAGTTCGTAAGGTAACAGGTGAGTTAAGGCCTTTAGGATCTTACTATATTTCTCCTTGCAAACTGCCATAGGAAAAGAAAAAGAAACAAATGTTCTAAAACCGTACTGTGAATATTAGGAGTGCGTGTCTGAACTTACATAATACCAGTTATTCAATGAGTGCACCAATATGCTGCTTAGTGTCATCATTGAAATAAATAGTCCCGCATTCGATATATGCATATAAGGTCCAATATATTGTTTTCCAATAGAACTTGAATGCCTAAAAAACTTTTATGGGCAACACGCAAACATGTGACCCAGTGTGCATACCAATAAATATGTTTCATCTTCAGTCCATCATTAAATTCAAATAATAAGACATTATGCTGCATAGTTTTCAATGAATCCGAGTTATTCAGACATGGCAAATGGTCTGAGAATTTCCTCTTTCATTTTATCCTCTGGGAAAGTGTACTTTATTTATGAAAGTAAATCCTATCAATGAAAATAATGCGAGGAATTGATGTGCAGGCCTCAAGAGGTGTGGAAAGAGCTGTAGGCTTCGGTGGTTAAATTACCTAAGACCAGATATCAAGAGAGGAAACATATCGCTTGAAGAAGAGGAACTCATCATTAGGCTCCATAAGCTCCTAGGCAACAGGTATTCATCACTTCGAGTGATGAGCTCATAATACCTTAAAGACTGTCTTTTGAAGGAGATATTCAAAGTGATGATAATTTGCTATGTCATTTACCTTTAAACAAAGAGAGCCACTTGACCACGTTGTTTGCGAAAGCCATTTTCATTTCCCAAAGAACATCATTGAGATTGGCATTAACATGTGTTAATTCATTTTCTTTAGGTGGGCTCTTATCGCGGGAAGGCTTCCTGGCCGGACAGATAATGAGATAAAGAATTACTGGAACTCCACCATAAAGAAGAAGCTAGTCCAAGAAAACGGTGACCGGCCAATGAACTCAAAGTGCGAGGATGACAAGCCCTTAAATGAGACAGCCACAGCTGAATCACAAGGCGATGCCGATCGTGACAGTAAGCCGTGTAATTCAGAAGGCGTCGTTTCAGATCGAATGATAGAATCAATTGAAGGAAAGGGTCAGGGAGGAAATTGCGAGGACGACACGATTTCATGGGAAAACATGATGATGGATCTCAATGTCGAGGACATGTGCATGTCTGAGAATCAGCACTCCGAGTTCTTTGAAGGCAATGAAGATGGAGGGAATCAAAACGGGTGGATTTCTGAGGAAATGCTGTCTACATGGGTTGCTGAGTTGCTGGGCTGATATGCAAGTCCTTCCATGGTGCAACGACTCATCGCATTCTTATCGATATCAATCAAGAACACTGAGCAGGCACCTTGATTTGGGTGGCATCATCGACTGCGAGAACAACGATCTTAATCAATCGATTTGTCGCTAGAATAACGACAGAAATGCCTAACTCTTCATTGAAATAGATCAAGAGTTTCAGTTTCCCTCTATTTCGCCAACCCCCCCACCCCACGCTTTTTTTCGGCAAAAGGCCACACATGTATGCGTGTGGATAAAAATGAAAATAAATTTGAATCTATATGAAAAGGGATAAATCATTAAAAATGTAAGTTAATTTCGGAAAGAAATTTAAATGATTGAAAATAAGATAATTTCACATTCCCTTTTGCAAAGTACTTTATAAGATTAATTGGTGGTTATCTTGACTAGTCTAAATAATGATTTTGTCAGTTTTGTTATGTCATAATACATCTCAAAAAAGGACATGCACATTCCTAAAATTGTTTTAAACCTTTTTAAGGAACATTTTTGTAAGAAAATATATGTAAATATTAAAAATTTATGAAAAATAAAGATATCATTAACTGAAGCATTTCACACAAATACATATTTTGTGAAATGAGTAATTGAGGATAGTAGTGAGATCTCTCAATATCATATTTTCTTTACAATAATATAAATATATTGACAGAACATGGATGTTCGCAAAAGTATTTACACATTTCACAAGAATTAATATGTTAATTGCCCAACAAACAGAACTTATGCAAACCCACAAAAAGGGAAAAGAAAAAGAAAAATAAAAGGATTTTGTTGGGCCAACGACCACATTCCACATAAACTCGTTGGATGACCTTTGATAAAATACACTTAAATTACTTTAATTGAGTAAAAATTCCACTTAATTCAATATGTAAAAGAGGAATTACTTAGTTCGGTCAATACAAAAACATTCGATGGCAACTAGATTATTATGTAATATAATGATAAAACATATCAGTAATGACCTTTTTTTCTATTTTTGGAAGATGATCAATAATACTCAACTACACATTTTTATTTTTGTTTTCATCACATCTTTTAATTCTATTTCAGCCGTCAATATTATCAACACTTGAAATTGACCACTTAAATTTTCATCATGTAATTTCCGATCTATGAAATAGGCCCTAAATCTCGGGCATACAAGCAAGCCTCGGTGCAATGGAACGTGATAGCATAAAGACTTGGGCAATAAAAGGACAAAAGAAGCGACATAATTCACCAATCATGTTGGTCAATTCTCCATGAGCAGCACCTTGATTGTTCGTATGCAGTGATATCAATTATAAAGCACAGTTGGCAACGGTGAATGACATAGATTCCTCCTTTCCTTCGAGAGAGACCATAGACAGAGATTGATGTGTCCATTCTCTGTCACTACGTGACCATCAAGGTCCAATTGGACGAGAGGGATTCTATCCGTTTGTCCTTTTGTATGGAGCCCGGCCGGAAAATCCACTTCAAGCGGGTCATGTTTGCACAGTGGTCGATGTTTTTGTCCTTCGTCTTGGAACAGGTCATAGAAAGGAACCCCGCTTTAATTAGATCGTACCATAAAGGTAATACCTTGGGGCCCAATTCATGTGATGGTGGCGATAATTCAGGAGTTTGAGAAGGAAAAATGAAACTGGCTTGGATTGGACTCTCCATTAATTTTTCTTGGCTTGACCGTGAATCATAAGTTAGAAATATGGCAATCTAGTCATGAAAAATCTCAATTCTTGGCTCGACTTGGAATCTTAAGGTAGAAATAGAGCAATGTAATAATACAACCCATGCCAATATCACTCGAGAATAAATTGATACTAGTGAGATGTTCATATGTTGTATGGGTTGACAACTATCATTATATATATATTTCTAAACTATCGATGTTATCATAAACTTTGCAAGAAAAAAAGGGTCGTATAGAATTGTAAAAAATGATTATTTGCATTAATCAAAACTCCACTAGAGTTTATTTCAGACTTCATCAAAAGTGGATCCAAACTCCAACATTTAGATTTATCCTCCCCAATTAAAGGAAAACATAAGAAATAAAATTACAATATTAAACCATGTGTTCATTTCACAATTTAAACTTTTAGAATAGAGGTCCCTCAAAATCACAACTTAAAGCAAGGTGAACGAGGATGTACATTCGCCATACTACATATTGTTCTGCTAATTTTTTTTTTTAAAAAGAGTTGGTAAGTGTCAAAAAGTTATAGATAAAAAAAAGTTAGTAGTCACCTAATTTCCTAGTGACTTGCTAGCTAATAGCTAGCTAACACTAACTCTTGTTGACACATAAATTTTCACATTTCTTTTTTAGAAAAGTAAAATTTGTTTTCCCACAAAAAATATATCTCATTAAATTCGTGCATATTAAATTACTCATGCATTTAGCACAGCTCCCTAGTTGAGATTAATTTCCTTAGAACTTGTTCTCCAAAAATATGACATAAAAATAATAGCATGAAGAATATATATAATAAAAAGAGCAAAAAATAGTAAAAAAATAAATTACAATAAAAAGAAAAGAAGAGAGTGAAGGCTGGCCGAGTGTGAATAGCACAGGGAACAGAACGTTCCTTGGAATGTGTGGGAAGCCTGAAAGCACACGAGAAGATCTGGAAATAAGAATAAAGAAGCAAACAAGCGAGGGCAACCCACAAAACACGGCAAAATTCAAGGGATCAGAAGAGAACAGAGCATGGGTTGAGATCGAACGTTGACTGAAGCAGAGGAATAGCAGCAGATGGGAGCGTTGTTTTGGCGTATAGAAGAGAAAGATCAAAAGACAAGAGGTACGGGCAGGCTGAAAAAGCAGAGAAGAAAGAGACGTGTTTAGACCTCCTGAGTTTAGCTGGACGTGTAAGCGCTGCCAAAAGCACCGCCCTAGACCTCAGCGGCCGCACCCCTGCCTTCCCCTGTTTTTTGGCCGAGATAGCCCGATAAGCTTGAACCTCGCCGGTGCTTCACTCATTTGTCTCAGCTCCTTTCGTGGACGACAGCAGGTGCTCAATCCGTCGATTCTACCGCTCATCCCATCTCAGGCGTCGCAGACAACCGGGTACTCCTCCCTCTCTTGCTCTGCCCTGTTTCAATAAAGCCCAAGGGGAGAACCGTCTATACCACCCATGGTGTTGTCTGATGAAGCATGATCACATTGACGTTCCAGTGTCAGTACGCATGCAAGCTGTTTATAGAAATGCCCATGAGAACCTTCGAAATTCATGTGCCTTAAATCGATCCGCCTTGGGCCATGACTGGAACACGCTCTGAATCAGCCATATAGGCTATGTGGAGGGGCTGGTTTGATGCGTGTGGTCAGTCATTCTCCAAGGCGTTTGTTGCATATGAAATTCTGTGTGTTCTTACTTTCATTTGGATCTAGTGGATCTTACTCAATGTTTTTTCAATGTATTATATAAGGGCGTGAAATTGGTTTGGGGGAAACTGTTTTGGGCTGCCTAACGTCGTACACCAGGCGGCGAAACATCCAAACCAAGTTCAATCTTGAAATGACCGATTTAAGCTTGCTCAATGTGATATTCATATTTTGACCTAATCCATATTTATGTTAGTTAAGCCTCGGGTCAATAAATTAAGGAAAATTGAAAAAAAAATCTGAAAATAAAGAGAAAAGGATACCGAAATGGCATTAAATAACTATAGTATTATCAAGTCTCTGAATCCATTGACTCTCTAGTTGGTAGACGTAAAGTGTTCTCCCACACTTTACTAGATATCTAATGAATTTACTAGTAAGTGATTAGTGGTGACTCTTCTTTGCATGTTAAAATTAATTAAACCTAAAATTGCGATTGGTATTTGAGAGAGTCAGTGCTAAGCTCTGTGGACTTAGTAATCCACAAGCTTACTGCTGAGGGAAGGTCACGACAACTCTTTTTGACTATTTAGAAATGATGGACTTTCATCTTTTACTAAATTTATTTGTCTCTCTTTCCAAGATTACAAATTACCAACAATTTATTTGTCTTCATAAATATACCAACTTTTATAGGAATTTAAATATCAAAACATCTATTGGTAACTAATTCGAAAGTTGATAACCCATAAATAGTTAGTAATTATCTAGAGAAAAGCTGATGAATCATTTAAATTATTGTTGGTAATTTCATATGAAATGCAATATAAAGCTTAATTAATAAAGGTAGATAAAATTGGCAATTAAAATCGACAATAACTCAAATGAGAGTTAGTAATCCAAAACTAGTAGGTATTAGAGAAAATCCTGTAAGTTACTAATTAAGGTTAAGAAAAGTAGGTAAATTTAAAGCATAGCTACAAAATGAGCAAAAAAGCTTGAAAATAATTATAAAATTTGAAAAATGTCAAAATAAATAAATAAATAAATGAGAGTAAGTAATTTAAATGAGAGTTGGTAGCTGAATAGTAGATGTTAGTTTAGAGGGAAAAAAGTTGGTGGGTTATGCTAATTTAGGTTTGTAATCTTTGAAAAGAGTGAGCACATATGAGGTCACCAAGCAACTCAAATAAAAAATGGTATTTCAAGGGAAAGTTGGTAACTTGAAAGAAATAAACATTGTTATTTTTTGTGAGATTTGGTAACTCAAAAGTAATCTAATATGAAAAAATTCGATAAAGCCCTTTAATTTAGATTGGTAATTTCATATTGAAGCATTGGTAAGTACATGTAAATAAAAATTGGTAAGTTAGTACAGAAATTACTAACTTGCAAACTGTTAAAATTGATAATTTTATGAAAATGTCGGTAAATTAGCCGCAAGTTACTTAGAGAAAATCGCCAGCCATTTTTCACTAACTTTTTTTTTACACTTAGGAACAGTTATTGAAATTTATTATAAGCACCGAAAAAAAAATTATATTGTTTGGACCAGAACAATGGAATTCTACTTAAATTAAATAAACTCTTTCTTGTTTTGGCCAAAGTCGTGTGGCCCCAAGATCTCTCTTGGAGAACATCATCTTAATAACACTACTTGACCCATGCATATACACACACATGTATTGTCAAAAAAAAAAAAAATTGTATCACCTTGGACTAAATGTCTATGTACTTATGAGTTACTTATTTTCCATTGACATAAATGGAGAAATTTCTTATATAATCTACACCACATGACATGTTGATGAAATATCACTTGTTCCATCATGTATCCTTTTTTATTTTCAACTTTGGAAACTCATCGAAAATGATGACACTTTATTTTAGGGCTTCATTTGTTTTACAAAAGCATCACATTTCTAGAAAATATTTTTCAAGATGTCATTTTCTAGGAAAATGGTAATATTTTTCCGGTGTTTGGTTGAAATCAAAAAAATAATCAGAAAATATTTTCCATGGTTCAAAAAGGAAAATCCAATTTGATTTTTCTCTATAGATATACACTAGGCACTAGTGACTTGTCCATGGTTAGCTGATGAATCAAACAAGGGCAATGGGGTTTTGAGGTTGGCCTCAATGGACCCGGCCTAGCCTCGATAAATCCTAGCTTGGGCTTTAGGGACCTAATTTTGAGCACAATGGACTTGAGCTCGAGCGCAAGGCTCTGGGCACGAGCATGGGGTCTCAAGCTCAAGTGTTGGGGACCAAGACACAAGCATCAAAGTCTCAGACTCAATCTCGATGGACCAAAGCCCAAGCATCAAAGACCTAAGCACGAGCACTGGGATCCTGCCTTAACCTCGATTGACTGAGGCTCGGCACAAGAGATCTAAGCACATGCATTAGCTTTCTAAGCTTGGCCTCGATGGATTTGGACTCGTGCTCAAGCACTAGAGATTTGCATATGAGTTTTGGGGTTTGAAGCAGGGCTAGCCTCCATGTACTAAGGCACAGGCGCTAAGAACTCAAGCCACGAGCATTAAGTTCTCAAGACCGGCCTCCATCGACTTTGGCCGAGGTGCCAAGAGCAATCAAATATACTGGGTACTAGGCCTAGCCTTTTGAGAAAATTTTATGCTATTTTATTTTTTCTTTTCCTTCATTGTTCAACTTTCCGAAAAGAGCTGCCACGGCATCAGAGATGGGATCATTATAAAACTAAAAAGTTGTACAAGTGCTTTGATGAAGTATTCAAGAGTTTCACTGCCGACGGAAGTTCAATGGGGGCAAGAGTTAAGTAGCTAGCCTTCTTACTCCTAAACCATGAGGTTGCAAAATACACGTAATTATGATTTATTGACACAACTATATATGTTCAATTTTGTAATGAAAAAATTGAAATGAGAAAGAAGTGACTTCATCAAATATTAGTTTCTATGGTGTTTCTTGAAAATTAATGAATCCCAATATATGATAAGAGATGCTAGTCTTGCAACGACATTATACATTTTTGTCGGACCACATGTTGCATTGCGAATACGTTTTTCCCTTAAAATCTTATGTTAAACACCTAACAAGTCTCATAAACCGAACAAGTTCAGACTTTTGACCAGTGTAGGTAGCTTAAACTCAAAAGATATCACTGACTATTGTTAAGATTTGAATGGATGACCTCCAATTTTCTAGCTAGGAGTACTGCCATTGCCAAATGCACCATCAGTTCTGGAGATTTTCCTTAGAAACTTTTAGGAAACTAGTTGATAATGCATCATAAAATGTTCTTTTAACACATCCTCAAATCAAAAGATTTTCTCAACTAACAAGATCAGAGCCTAGTTAATATCACTCTCTCCAAACCGGCCACACACCAAAATATACACCTGCATGATGCCAGGAAATCAAGTGAATCACAGTCTGTGCCCCTCTCTTTTCTACGTGATCGTACTCATTCTAATCATACACGTGATGCCATCATATGCAACACAGCACCTGCCTTTTGCTCTCATAAAAAAGACAATATACACACCAAACTTTCTCCTCATGATCTATGGATTAGTGAGCTGGGGAAGTTAGATATTCTCTGAGCGGTACTTGGTCGCCGTATATAAAATTAATGTGGCGAAAAACGTGTCTACATTAAGAACGCAAACCCGACATAACGGGAGGGAACCCGAGGCTTGGTTGGATACAGGATTGAGCCGCAGGCCAGCTCAGGCCTGTGTTCTTGGAAACTTGTTGATCTTTGATTGGTTTATGCTGCGAAAAAATATTTTAGGGTTCAGTCGCCGGAGAGTATTCTCTTGAGGGTGTTAAATTAATCTACTCGTGGGGCCAGTGGCTTCCGTCACTACGGTCGGAACGCACTTAACAAGCCCAACGATTGGTAATGAAATCAACGGAGGTTCGAGAAGAAAGGAGGTAAAACTAACCCAATTAGATTTTACGCAGGTTACAGCACAAACTTGACTTGAGATGGGTGTTTAAAATTGGCCTATGTCAAACTTGGTTTCTCAACCTCTAACTTCAGCTGAACTCGATATGCCTTTTAACTCAATAGAGATAGCTTGGTGATTGAAAAACAAGGTTTCAATTCAAAATTCAAAGCTTTAGCTTTGGATTCCATCAATTAAAGCAATAACAAAAGTTGGTGATTTCACAGTTTTACAGGTTTTAAATACATTTGTGTTATTTGACACAAACACTATTTGACTATTTAATTACATTTATAAATTGCAATTAAGTATTGCGATGTTGTGTTATACTCATTTTCTATATTAGGGTGCCAGCTCGAATCAAGGCCCACTTAAATTAGTTTTTTTTATGCCTTTGAGCAATTCTATAAATTTTGAAGTGATTACATCAGATCCTTTAATTATGACTCATTACTCAAACTTGGTGAAACTTAAATTTTCAAAAAGTTGCGCTTAGGTAGTTGACGAGTCAAGCATGAATTGCTAGTTAGTAATCTAAAGACTTCCCATTGAGTTACTTCCAAAACCAACCTGGAACAGAAATGGTTAGGTTAGTTAAAACCTTTTGTTCTAGGCCTTTTAAAGGCAATGGATGCAGGGAACTCATGAGTGCAATTAAATGGCAAATCTGCATGAACCAGTGACCATACAAACAATTCAATTTAAATGGATCTCGTCCTTGAAATTATAGGCAGACCATATCTACCGGTCAAAACCACACCTTTATTCGATTCCATATAGTATTTCCAAATTGCATGCGACTTTCTCAAAACCGGCTTTCGGATTTCTCGTTCGGAATAATCTATTATCATTTAATACGCGTTTCTGTTCTGTTCAGGAATAACATTTCTTTTTAACTCTCTTTCTCTCAGCAAGGACGGTGTGATTTAATAAAATAAGCTGCGTTGAACATCAACGGCACATGCAGCAGTCTCTATATAATCTGTCATCATCGAGACAGTTTAGCATTAGAATGCGAGAGAGAGAAAGAGAGATGGGCAGAAATCCTAGCAGTGGTAAAGATGGATTGAAGTTCAAGAAAGGAATTTGGTCGGCTCTTGAAGATCAAATCCTCATCGATTACGTCAAAGTTCATGGCCAAGGGAAATGGGGCAAAGTTCGTAAGGTAACAGGTGAGTTAAGGCCTTTAGGATCTTACTATATTTCTCCTTGCAAACTGCCATAGGAAAAGAAAAAGAAACAAATGTTCTAAAACGGTACTGTGAATATTAGGAGTGCGTGTCTGAACTTACATAATACCAGTTATTCAATAAGTGCACCAATATGCTGCTTAGCATCATCATTGAAATAAATAGTCCCGCATTCGATATATGCATATAAGGTCCAATATATTGTTTTCCAATAGAACTTGAATGCCTGAAAAACTTTTATGGGCAACACGCAAACATGTGACCCAGTGTGCATTCCAATGAATATGTTTCATCTTTAGTCCATCTTTAAATTCAAATAATAGTACATTATGCTGCATAGTTTTCAATGAACCCGAGTTATTTCGACATAGCAAATGATCTGAGAATTTCTTCTTTCATTTTATCCCGAGGGAAAATGTGCTTTATTTGTGAAAGTAAATCCTATTAGTGATGCTCTTATCCTCACTTGTTTTGTATCTCCTAATGACTGAAAATAATGCAAGGAATTGATGTGCAGGCCTCAGGAGGTGTGGAAAGAGCTGTAGGCTTCGGTGGTTAAATTACCTAAGACCTGATATCAAGAGAGGAAACATATCGCTTGAAGAAGAGGAACTGATTATTAGGCTCCATAAGCTCCTAGGCAACAGGTATTCGTCACTTCGAGTGATGAGCCGATCGCACCTTAAAGACTGTCTTTTGAAGGAGATATTCAAAGTGATGATAATTTGCTATGTCATTCACCTTTAAACAAAGAGAGCTACTTGACCACGTTGTTTGCGAAAGCCATTTTCATTTCCCAAAGAACATCATTGAGATTGGCATTAACATGTGTTAATTCATTTTCTTTAGGTGGGCTCTTATCGCGGGAAGGCTTCCTGGCCGGACAGATAATGAGATAAAGAATTACTGGAACTCCACCATAAAGAAGAAGCTAGTCCAAGAAAATGGTGACCGGCCAATGAACTCAAAGTGCGAGGATGAGAAGCCCTTAAATGAGACAGCCACAGCTGAATCACAAGGCGATGCCGATCGTGACAGTAAGCCGTGTAATTCAGAAGGCGTCGTTTCAGATCGAATGATGGAATCAATTGAAGGAAAGGGTGAGGGAGGAGATTGCGAGGACGACACGATTTCATGGGAAAACATGATGATGGATCTCAATGTCGAGGATATGTGCATGTCTGAGAATCAGCACTCCGAGCTCTTTGAAGGCAATGAAGATGGAGGGAATCAAAACGGGTGGATTTCTGAGGAAATGCTGTCTACATGGGTTGCTGAGTTGCTGGCTGATAAGCAAGTCCTTCCATGGTGCAACGACTCATCGCATTCTTATCGATAGCGATCAAGAACACTCAGCAGGCACCTTGATTTGGGTGGCATCATCGACTGCCAGAACAATGATCTTAATCAATCGATTTGTCGCTAGAATAACGACAGAAATGCCTAACTCTTCGTTGAAATAGATCGAGAGTTTCAGTTTTCCCTCTATTTCCGCAGCTCCCCCCCCCCCCCCACCACCCTTTTTTTTTGGCAAAAGGCCACACATGTATGCGTGTGGATAAAAATGAAAATAAATTTGAATCTTTATGAAAAGGGATAAATAATTAAAACTGTAATTTCGGAAAGAAATTTAAATGATTGAGAATAAGAGAATTTCACATTCCCTTTTGGAAAGTAATTTATAAGATTAATTGGTGGTTATCTTGACTAGTCTAAATAATGATTTTGTTAGTTTTGTTATGTTATATGACTGTAATACATCCCAAAAAAGGACATGCCCATTCCTAAAATTGTTTTAAAGCTTTTTAAGGAACTTTTTTGTAGGACAATATGTGTAAATATTAAAAATTTATGAAAAATAAAGATATCATTAACTGAACCATTTCACAAGAGTACAGATTTTGTGAAATGAGCAATTGAGGATAGTATTGAGATCTCTCAATATCATATTTTCTTTACTTTATACAATAATATAAATATATTGACAGAACATAGATGTTCGCAAAAGTATTGACACATTTCACAAGAATTAATATGTTAATTGCCCAACAAACAGAAACTTATGCAAACCCAAAAAAGGGAAAAGAAAAATAAAAATAAAAGGATTTTGTTGGGGCAACGACCACGTTCCACATAAAGGATAACCGTAGGCCTCCTCTTTGGCACTGCTCTTTAAATTGTCTAACGGAAGGGAGAAAGAGTATTGACTAAATCATGAGACAAGCTACCCATTCTATCTGTTCGGTTGATATTCGGGCCACCTGGTGACTCATACATGGCCATCTTTAGGTTTGACTAAGGACTAATTTGATAACCCAAGTAAGTGCTAAAACATCAAATATTTAGCATTTAATTAGATTAAACTCGTTGGATGACCTTTGATAAAATACACTTAAATTACTTTAATTGAGTAAAAATTCCACTTAATCCAATATGTAAAAGAGGAATTACTTAGTTTGGTCAATACAAAAATATTCTATGGTGACTAGAATATTGCATAATATAATGATAAAACATATCGGTAATGACCTTCTTTTTCTATTTTAAGAAAATGATCAATAATACTCAACTGCACGTTTTTTATTTTCATCGAACACATTTTAATTATATTATCAGCAGTCAAATATTATCAACACTTGAAATTGACCACTTAAATTTTCAGCATTTAATTTCCGATCTATGAAATAGACCTTAAATCTCCAGCATACAAGCAAGCCTCAGTGCAACGGAATGATGATAGCATAAAGACTTGGGCAATAAAAGGACAAAAGAAGCGACAAAATTCACCAATCATGTTGGTCAATTCTCCATGAGCAGCATGAGCAACACCTCAGTTGTTTGTATGCAGTGATATCAATTATAAATTTATAAAGCACCCTGAAAAAATCACTAAACAGTCGGCAATGGTGGATGACATAGATTCCTCTTTTCCTTCAAGAGAGATCATGGACAGAGATTGATGTGTCCATTCTCTTTGTCACTACATGACCATCAAGGTCCAATTGGACGAGAGAGATTCTATCCGTTTGTCCTTTTGTATGGAGCCCAATAGGAAAATCCACTTCAGGCCCATTTTGTTCGGCTTTTCAGGAATGCATTTGCGAAAATACAAATACTTTTAGGTGAATGGGGTTTTCCAAAATGCAAATAACGTTTGGTAAAATTTGTATTGAAAAACAACTTTAGCCAAAATACTATTTAGTAAAATTTGCATTTAAAAATGACTTTTATTAAATTAAAAAAACAAAAAATTTGTATTTTTATTTTTAAGTCCAGCCATCGGATTGCCAGATCTGGCTACTGGATGGCCAGATCTAGCCCCTGGATGGTCGCCGGTCGCTGGGGTCCAGCGACCATAGGCGACGGCAGCTTGGGGTCACGCGACCTCAAGCATCCGTCACCTAGGGTTTCGCGACCTTAGACGGCCGTCGCCTAGGGTCGCTTGACCCCGGCGATCGTAGCCTAAGGTTGCGCGACCTCAGGCGACTGCTTAGGTCGCTTGATTTAGGCTATTAGTCGCTTGGGTCGCGCGACCCAGGTGTCGCCTGAGGTCCAGCGAAAATTGCCGGGGTTGGGCGACCCTCAAGCGGCGATCGCTGATGCACACGGCCCCTTGGCCAGTGGTCGTTGGCCTCTGATCAGCTTCTCCATTGGAGAAGATGAACAGTAACCGAAATTTGCATTCCAAAAATGCAAATTCCCAAACAACCTCGAGACCTGCTTTGGACTAACCCCGTTTAGTTCAGCTTCCCCAAGGGGCTTTGGGCCCCCAAAGCTCCTTGGGGAAAATATTTTGTATTTGGGAGTCACTTTTGAATGCTCAGCATTCCCAATACTGAAAGCCCAATTCAACCTCATGAGGTGCTTTGAACATTCGGCATTCTCCCAATGTAAGTTCCACTGTTCACGCGTTATTACTGTTCATCATTTTCCCCACAACTTTGAGTTCTCCGCCGGCCCCGCCGCCGCCTCTGTCGTTGACGCCGCCTCCGCCTCCACTGTCGACGCCTTCCTCTTCTACAACAAATCCATCCCCTTCGACGAGCGCGAGCAGCACCGCATCGACTCCTTGCTTCTGTGCTCCGACTCCTTCGGCTTGCGCGAACCAAGCCTCGAGGCAGCCGCCGATCCGGCCTTTACCCCCTCCCCCCGACCAACCCGACGGTCCTCCCGCCCCGCCGTTTTGGGACGCCCTCGACTTCTAGCTCTTTGCCGACCCCACCACCGCCTCTGCCTTCGCGTCCACTGTCGACGCCTTCCTCTTCTGCGGTAGATCCATCCCTTTCAACGAGTGCAAGCAGCACCGCTTTGACTCCCTGCTTCTACGCTCTGACTCCTTCAGCTCATACGAATCAGGCCTCAGGCCGCCAGATCTAGCGGTCTAGAGGCTAGATCTAGTAGTCTGAAGGCCAAATCTAGCCGTCTGGTGGCCAGATCTAGCCTCTATGACCTAGATGACGACATGCATCACCTGAGGTTGCGACCTCAGGCGGTTGGACGGCCAAATCTGGCCGTTCGACGGTTGGCCGGTGGTTAGCCGGCCGCCAAATTTAACTTTCAAATTAAAAAAAAAAAAAAAAAAAAAAAAAAACGCAAAAGCCCATTACAAATGTGAGTTTTGCCAAATAGTATTTATGCTAAGTAACATTTCAATGCTACAATTTACCAAATGGTGTAACATTTCAGAAACCTCTTTACCTCAAAGGTATTTGTATTCTCCCAAAGGTATTTCCCCAAAGCCGAACAAAACGGGCTCTAAGGGGCCTTAGAGTTATTTGGAGATGCAATTGCATCTTGCCAAAATCACCCAAAAAATCAAACCAAATGCGTTTGCATTTGGCCAAGGGACTTTAGAATCCCAAAACCCATTTCCAAAGCTGAACCGAATGGGGCAAGTGGGTCATGTTTGCATAGTGGTCGATGTTTTTGTCTTTTGTCTGAAACGAATCATAGAAACGAACCCCACTTTACTTAGATCATACGATAAAGTTAATATCTTGGGGTCTAATTCATGTGATGTTGGCGATAATTAAGGAGTTTGAGAGGGAAAAATGGAAATGGCTTGGATTGGACTCTCCATTTATTTTTCTTGGTTTGATCGTGAATCATAAGTTAGAAATATGGCAATCTAGTCATGAAAAATCTCAATTCTTGGCTCAACCTGGAATCTTAAGTTAGAAATAGAGCAATGTAACAATACAACCCATGACAATATCACTCAAGAATAGAATGATACTAGCAAGATGCTCATATGTTACATGGGTTGACGATTATCGTTATAGATATATGACTATCAATGTTAAAGTGAACTTTGCAAGAAAAATAAGTCGTATAGAATTGTAAAAATGATTATTTGCATTAATCAAAACTCTACTAGAGTTTATTTCAGACTTTATCAAAAGTGGATCCAAACTCCAACATTTAGATTTATCCCCTCCGATTAAAAGAAAACATGAGAAATAAAATTGCAATATTAAACCATGTGTTCATTTCACAGTTTAAACTTTTAGAATAGACGTCTCTCAAAATCACAACTCAAAGCAAGCTGAAGGAGCACGTACATTCGCCATACTACATATTGTTCTGCTAATTTTTTTTAAAAAAGTGTTGGAAAGTTATTGATAAAAAAAAGTTACTAATCACCTAATTTCCTAGTAACTTGTTAGCTAATAGCTTGCTAAGACTAACTCTTGTTGACACATATTCTTTTTTAAGAAATTAGAATTTGTTTTCCCACAAAAAATATATCTCATTAAATTCGTGCATATTAAATTTACTCATGCATTTAGCGCAACTCCCTAGTTGAGATTAATTTCCTTAGAGCTTGGTCTCCAAAAAAATGACATAAAAATAAAACATAAAGAATATATATAATGAAAAGCAAAAAGTAGTAAAAAATAAATTACAATAAAAAAGAAAAGAAGAGAGTGAAGGTTGGCCGAGTGTGAACAGCACAGGGAACAGAACGTTCCTTGGAATGTGTGGGAAGCGTGAAAGCACACAAGAAGATTTGGAAATAAAAAGAAGAAGCAAACGGGCATGGACAACCCACTGGCAAAATTTAAGGGATTAGAAGAGATCAGAGCATGGGCTGAGATCGAACATTGAGTGAAGCAAATGAATAGCAGAAGATGGGAGCGTTGTTTGGCGTATAGAAGAGAAAGATTAGAAGTCGAGGTACGGGTAGGCTGAAAGAGCAGAGAAGAAAGAGACGTGTTTAGACCTCCCAAGTTTAGTTGGACGTGTAAAGGCAGCCGAAAACACCGCCCTAGACCTCAGCGGCCGCACCCCTGCCTTCCCCTGTTTTTTGGCTGAGATAGCCCGATAAGCTTGAACCTCGCCGGTGCTTCACTCATTTGTCTCAGCTCCTTTTGTGGACGACTGCAGGTGCTCAATCCGTCGATTCTACCGCTCATCCCATCTCAGGCGTCGCAGACAACCGGGTACTCCTCCCTCTCTTGCTCTGCCCTGTTTCGGTAAAGCCCAAGATGGGAACCGTCTATACCACCCATGTGCAAATCATTGAAAATTTGAGGTGCTGTCTAATGAAGCATGATTACATTGACGTTCCAGTGTCAGTTTAAGTAGAGCCAATGTTTCCAATGTGATGGTTTTATGTGATGGGCTTAAGTTGGCCTGTCCACCCATGTTGGGCCTGAAAGCCTGGCCCATTTTATTAGGACCCATCGATGAAGGGGCACATTTCTATTTTTGAGGGAACGTATATACGGGAGGAAAGAGAGGGACGAACATACCTTTTGGCATAATAATGTACGTTTTCTCTCCCTCTCTCCCTCCAAAAGAAAAACGAACGCAAACGGTGACGCCATCTTCCCTTCAAGGCCAATCGACGTCATCGGATCGAACTGGATCGGTTTTCTCTTCCTCTTATCGGCGTTGGTGCTTAATTTGTGGCTAACAAGGTACGCTCGATTCCATGGTGTGCTTTAGGATCGGTGATACATGTTTTCTCCCGGGCTTGTCTTCCGCATTCATTTTAGGGGTTCGATTTAGTGTCGAATTCGGTTTTTGAGAATCCGACAATCTCAACATTGGTATCAAAGCCCTAATTCATGTTTTCCCGATCCCTTTGATGTTTTTTGATTGATTTTTCACGAAAATAATCGGCCAACTCGAATCGGGGCGATAAATCATGACACCCGAGCACTGTTCATCCATTTTTTTCGAGTTTCTATAAGTCGAAATCAATTTCTCAAGGCACGGGGTGAAAGAGCTTGTCGAGACGAGTCCGTCGACATGTCATGCGCTGCCGGGCGACACCGAACGCGCCCACACGCGCGGCCAGAAGTCGTTGTGCGTGGGTGGGACGCGCTCGAAGAGCTGGCTCGGCCAGCGCGTGCGCCACATGAGTCGGTCGGCAAACCGGCACGCGCCGGTCGGCGAACCGAAGCGTGCTGACGTCACCGTGACGTCATGGTAACCGCCGGGATGACATCATCGATGACGTCATCGCCGACGACCGTTGGCTGGCCGGCGACCGGACCCGACCCGACATATGAGGAAGCTTGGCGCGTGTCGCGCACGCGCCGGCTGACGTCTAGGTAACGTCAGCCTACGCACACATGCGGCACTTGCCAGTCGGTTCGTCCGACCTAGCCCGACCGATCCGACCGGCGACCGTTGACCGTTAACCGTTGACTTTGACCGTTGACCGAAAAAAAAAAAAAAAAAAAAAAAAGGGAAAAAGAATTTGTTTCTTTTTTAATTATTTCTAAGTAGGTTATAAGTAATTCATTTTTTATTCTGCATTTGTTGCATGAATCATGAAAAATTATGTATTTTCCCTTATTTACATTATAGATTATAAGTGATCCATTTTTAGGTTCTGCATTTGTTGCAAGAACTATGATGCGTTATGTACGGATACCTGCAATCCCGAGAACGGACGAGGGAAATGCAAAACTTAAAAGGCTGATGACAAAGTTAGCTAATTATCGGTGGCATGACGGTGATTTAGTATCACATGTGGTCAGGGTCAATCATATGATATATGAAATCATCTGGAATGGTTATCTTATGCCGGATTTTGAGAATGTGCCGGCTTTAATAAACACTCTTCCACTTGAATGGCAAGCAGTGTTAGATCGGTTATGGGAGGTCAACGTGGTCCTGGGTTATAGGAGGCTAGTGGTAGCTTTTGTTAGAGAGTACTATAGGATTGAGTTGACCAAAACTCCAACCCTTAGATTGAGCGCCACATGGCGCAGAGTGAATGCACCTTGGAGGCGACATGAGAGCTCTCCAAAAGTTTTTCCATGGTTGGCAAATGTGCCTTCAAATTTATTAGATATTTTGACTGATAGATTAGAATGGACATTGTCTATTTATTTCTTAGATGAATTTGAGATGTTTTTGAGTGTGAATATCTCTTTCTATGTTGATATTTCTTCTTTGTATATATTACTTAGTGTAATGGATAGTTGTATTATGTGAAAGCATTATTATTCTATTGGATGTTAGATATTATTTGTTTTATATTATTGTTGACTGATGTGGGTAGTTCATGGAAGTTTTTGTAACTTCATAGAATTTATTTTGCATAAGACAATTATATTAATAATAGTTTTAAGTTAGGATTTTTGGAGGATGATTGGAAACGTAGTGACCTTTTGATTCTGAAACCTTACTTGAAATTATTCATTGATATGATGGGTCTGTGCAAAGTGGATACATAAATGATAGGCATTAATTATTCGTGCATATATGTCTGATGTGTTCAGATCGATGGTTTCAGCAACTAAGAACGTAATTGCTGATATGAACGGCAACAATTGTGAAATATTGAATATGAAGATTTAATATGTGCTGGAAAAGCAAGAAGCACTAGAAGCTCTTGACCATATTATGGAAGATCTTGAGGATGACGTGCGCCACCTTTGAGCTAGCAGAGGACCGCCTAACGGTATTTGAGCCGAAAAGAGATATTTGTAATGCTAGTTCTAGCTTAGAAAGGGCTTTGAACTTTAAGCACAAGCGTATTGATTCGTTCAATATGTGGGAATGCAAAGGATCAAGTCCTTATTGGAAGAAATCAAGAGTTAACCAACACAAGAGAGGAAAAAACGTCTTTAAGTAAAGAAAATGTCAAGGTTGAGGTATTACAATTGTAACAAGAAATGTCACTATGCTCGCAACTGTTGTGAGCCGAAAAAGATAAATACCTCTTGTACATTTGAGAACTTTGCTTATGTGTCAAGTTCTGTTTTATTGACTGAATCCAATCCTTTATGGACTTTAGATTAAGGAGCGACAGACCATGTAGCGAAGTATAGAGAATCCTTCGTGGAATTCCGACAATACCAACTAGAACTAAGTGGATCTATGTGGGAAATAACTCCAAAGTTGAAGTTAAAGGGATTGGCACCTGCCAATTGAACATGCGTGGTGGACACACCTTGTTCCTACATGATGTTCTATATGCTCCGGAGATTCGTTGAAATTTAGTGTCTGTTTTTTGTATTGGTTAAGCTTGGTTTTTATGTTAACTTCCGTAATAGTCATGTAGATTTGTATTTGGATACAAACTACTATGGTTGTGGTCATTTTCTGAATGGTTTTATTATACTAAATGTTGACTGTGGTGATGTCAATGTTTGTTATTTCATTTTCACGTCTTCTACTTCATATAATAATGATGTGAGTATGTGGCATGTTAGACTTGACTTGGTTATATTGGCCAACAACATATGAATAGACTAGCCAAAGAGGGCTTGTTGGGTAACATTGAAAAAGTCGATTTGCCCATATGTGAGAATTGTCTAGTAGGAAAAACAACAAGAAAACCATTTGGAAAAGGTAAAAGAACTGAATTTCCTCTGCATTTAATCCATTCTGATGTCTGTGGTCCAATGAATGTGAGAGAAAGGCATTGGGCTATTTATTTCATCACTTTTATAGATGATTAAACTTGATTCGGATATGTTTATTTGATTTCTCATAAATCTGAAGCATTAAGTTGCTTCAAAAGGTTTATGAACCTGGTAGAAAATCAATTAGACAAGAAAATAAAAGCATTAAGATCCGATCGAAATCGAGAATATTTATCTGATGAGTTCAGAAAATTATGTGATGAAAAAGGAATCGAAAGACAGTTGTCTATTCCATATACTCCTCAACAAAATGGTGTTGCAGAGAGAAGAAACAGAACTCTACTGGAAATGGTTAGGTCCATGATGGCGCATGCTAACTTACCTATCACTTTTTAGAGTGATGTGTTGTTAACTGCTGCCTATATACTTAACCGGGTACCTTCCAAATTAGTTACTTCCACTCCATATGAGTTATGGACAGATAGAAAACCGAACTTAAATTTTCTCCATGGGGTTGTGCTGCCTATATTCATGAGTCCTCTCACAAGTTTGGGAAATTGGGTCCCAGAGGAAAGAAGAGTATTTTCATAAGATACTATGATCACTTGAAATGGTATGTGTTCATAGGTGAGTAGGAAAGTGGGAGTATAATTGAATTTGAATCACGGGATGTCACAATCTTAGAGGATGAATTTCCTAATAATGGCGAAATAGAGGAAGATTACTCTCTATTTAAAACATTGGATCAAGATAATGATATTAGTGGAGTTCGTCCAATTTGGAGTAATATGAGAAGTGATGAATTGAATTCAACTCATTCTCAATTGTAACCAGATGATGAGACAACGTCATCATTATCTAATCCTAGTGGGAGCATAATGGGGAATGATGTGTTAAGTGTACAATCTCCCATACGGCGAACAAGTCGCCAAAGTATTCCCCGTCGATGTTTTGACATTGAAGGGGAAATTTTTATGAATGCTCCGCAAGATGAGGATGAGCCAAGAAACATTAATAAGGCTCTGAATTGCCTTAGTAAGGAAAAATGGATTCATGCAATAGAAGAGGAAATAGAGTCAATGAAGTAAAACCAAGTTTAGGAACTGGTTGATCTTCCAAAAGGACGCAAAGCTATAGGGAACAAATGGGTTCTCAAAATAAAACGAAAAGCTGATGGCTCGATAGAAAGGCATAAGGCTCGCCTTGTAGCGAAGGGATATAATCAACAGGAAGGAATTGATTATGAATGTACATTTTCTCATGTAGTGAGATTTACCTCGATTCGCATTATTTTGGCAATAATGGCTAGTATAGATCTTGAGTTACATCAAATAGATGTAAAGACTGCTTTCCTCAATGGAGAATTAGAGGAAGAAATATATATGGAACAACCTGCTGGTTTCATAGTGAAAGGCTAAGAAGAAAAGGTATGTCGACTTTTAAAATCAATATATGACCTTAAGCAGTCATCGACACAATGGTATATACGTTTTCATAATGCCATAGTGGCATATGATTTTACAATGATTGACGAGGATCATTATGTATATATCAAAAGATCCAATGATCAATTTGTGATCATATCATTATATGTTAATTATATACTAATTGTCGGAAGTTATATGGAGTTTGTTAATACTGTGAAGAATTGGTTATCTTCCAACTTTGAAATGAAAGACATGGGTGATATTGCATACATCCTTGGAGTTAAGATTTCAAGATTGAAAACCCAGACACTCCTATTGCAAAAGGTGAAGAATTGAGGCATAGACTGTGTCCAAGAACTCCACAAGAGAATGAACAAATGAAACATGTTCCTTATACTAGTGCTATTAGAAGCTTTATGTACGCTATGATGTGTACAAGACCTGACATATGTTTTGCAGTTAGAATGGTGAGTAGATACCAATTCAACCCAGGTCAAGCACATTGGAAGGCCGTTAAGAGAATACTGAGGTATCTAAAGGAAATTGCTGATTATACGCTGAGTTATTAAGGAAATGATCTGCGACTCTAAGGCTATTCTGATGCTGATTGAAGAGGAGATTTAGATGAAAGAAAATATATCTCTGTGTTTGTTTTCTTACCGAATAATTGCACCATATGTTGGAGCAGTAAGAAACAAAAGTGTATAGTTTTGTCCACGATGGAAATTGAGTTCGTGGCATTAGCAGCAGCAATATAAGAAGATATTTGGCTTAAGAGATTTTTGGATCATTTAGGTGTTATTGGAAGTGCTGCAGATTCATTATTGGTTCATTGTGATAGCCAAGTAGTAAAAGCGTACACCAAAGATCCAAAATATCATGGCAAGTCCAAACATATAGATACCAAGTATAACTTTGTCAAAGATATGATTGCACGAAAAGATGTGAACTTACAGTACATATTACGCATAGAATGGTAGCAGATCTTATGACAAAGCCAATACCTAGAGATGTGTTTTGTGGCCATATGAAATCTCTAGGATTGCGTAGAGTCTGATGTACTGGATTGTAATTTCCCTTAAGAGTTCACATTTGATGAATTTGTGTTTTTTCATCATTAATTCCTATACATCTTTGTTTGATCTTTATGTATCTTAATGCTTAGTGCATTATTTTTAAGTTGAGAAAGTATGTCGAACAGATATAAGATTAGCCCATTCACACGGATAATCGCCTATATTTACTGTGTGATAAATAGAGATGAGACTGTTTTTAAGCTTATTATTTATGTGATAATCGAAAGCTCAAGCTTAAAATATGTATGTCGCCTTAACTGGGTGTTAAGATGATGATATAATACTTACTATATCCAAAAGTAAAATACTCCACATATTTTACTTTATCTGCCTAAGATGCCAGATGTGAGTTCTTATGAATTTTGTGAATGAGTAAATACGTGAACTCAAGTTAGACATTGGGTATGTCTGAACTATCATATGTATGGTATTTAAGGAAAAGACATACGCTATATGGGAAATGAGTTAATACCGTAATACGTATTTCATACTACGTATGCATGAGACGACCAATAACAGTGACAAAAGTTTGATCTCAACTTTTATGTCGTGTGAGACTCTTGAGGAACAGAGTTCCTCAATTTTTAGTCCCCTCATGACTCTTACTTATTCTCAATATTTCTATTTAGTGTTTGCTATCTTAGGATGTTGTCAATGATCATGAGTTGATTCGATCTAATGGGACGTTTCTAGAAAAGCAAGCTGAACTGAAATTGAGAGTTTGAAGGAAAGAGGAAGATCGAATTTGGAGAATTACATTGTAATTATGTATTCACTGGTTAACCAATTATGACTGTCTTTGGGATAATCATAATTGTGAATACAAAATATATATATCATTGTTTAAAAGAGATCAAGAGAGATATAAATGTGATCGATCGATCTAGGGTACTGCATACTAAATCTACTCAGAATGTGATACCCATTATGAGCTGTTATATATTCCTAACAGATGTATGGCAACGAGCTTTCAAAGTATGCTGGTTGCATGAATTATTCATCGGTATGAATGTTGAAGAGAGGTAAAGAGAATCATGTTCGGCCCACCATGTGCGAGTGGGAGATGATGGTTTTATGTGATGGGCTTAAGTTGGCCCATCCGCCCATGTTGGGCTTGAAAGCCCGGCCCATTTTATTAGGGCCCATCGATGAAGGGGTACGTTTCTATTTTCGAGGAAACGTATATAAGGGAGGAAAGAGAGGGACGAACATACCTTTTGGCATAATAACGTATGTTTTCTCTCCCTCTCTCCCTCCAAAAGAAAAACGAGCGCAAACGGTGACGTAATCTTCCCTTCAAGGCCAATCGACGTCATCGGATTGAATTGGATCGATTTTCTCTTCCTCTTATCGGCGTTGGTGCTTAATATGTGGCTAACAAGGTACGCTCGATTCCGTGGTGTGCTTTAGGATCGGTGATACATATTTTCTCCCAGGCTTGTCTTCCGCATTCTTTTTAGGGGTTCGATTTAGTGTCGAATCCGGTTTTTGGGAATCCGACAATCCCAACACAATGCATGCAAGCTGTTTATAGAAATGCCCATGAGAACCTTCGAAATTCATGTGCCTTGAATGGATCCGCCCTGGGCCATGATTGAAACACGCTCTGAATCAGCCACATAGGCTATTTGGAGGGGCCGGTTTGATGCGTGTGGTCAGTCATTCTTCGAGGCGTTTGCTGCATATGAAATTCTGTGTGTTCAATGTTCATACTTTCATTTGGATCTAGTGGATTTTGCTCAAAGTTTTTTTAATGTATTGCATATGGGCATGAAATTGGTTCGGGGGAAATCGGTTTGGGTTGCCTAACATATACCAGGCGATGAAATACCCAAACCAAATGTCAATCTTGAAATGGCTGATTTAAGCTTGCTTAATGTGATATTCATATTTTGAATTAATCCATATTTATGTTAGTTAAGCCTAGTTAGGGTTAATAAATTAAAAAAAATGAAAAAAAAAGTCTGAAAATAAAGAGAAAAGGATGCCGAAATGACGTTAAATTAATATAGCATTATCAAGCCTCCGAACCTATTGAATCTCTAATTCGTAAAAGTAAAGTATTCTCCCATACTTTACTTAGATGTCTAATCAATATACCGACAAGTGGTTAGTGGTGACTCTTGTTTACATGTTAAAATCGATTAAACTCAAAATTGCGATTAGTAAAGTTTGAGAGAGTCAGTGCTAAGCTCTGTGGACTTAATAATCCACAAGCTTACTACTAAGGGAAGGTTGTAACAACTCTTTTTGACTATTTAGAAATGATCCACTTTCATCTTTTACTAAATTTATTTGTCTTTCTTTCCAACATTACAAATTACCAACAATTTATTTGTCTTCATAAATATACCAACTTCTATAGGAATTTAAATATCAAAACATATGTTGGTAACTAACTCGAAAGTTAATAACCCATAAATAGTTAATAATTATCTAGAGAAAAGCTAATGAATCATTTAAAGCTTAATTAATAGAGGTAGATAAAATTGGCAATTAAAATAAATAAATTTGGCAGTAAGTCAAATAAGAGTTAGTAATCCAAAACTAGTAGATATTAGAGAAAATCATGTAAGTTACTCTAATTAAGGTTAATAAATTCTTGGAAAAGTAGGTAAATTTAAAGCATAGCTACAAAATGAGCAATTGAAAACAATTATAAAATTTCAAAAATGTCAAAATAAAATAAAAGAAATGTTGGTAAGTAATTTAAATGAGAGTTGGTAGCTGAATACTAGATGTTAGTTTAGAGGGAGAAAAGTTGGTGGGTTATGCTAATTTAGGTTTGTAATCTTTGGAAAGAGTGAGCACATATGAGGTCACTAAGCAACTCAAATAAAACCTGGTATTTCAAGCGAAAGTTGGTAACTTGAAAGAAATAAATATTGGTATTTTTTATGAGATTTGGTAACCCAAAAGTAATCTAATATGACAAAATTCGATAAAGCTCTTTAATTTAGATTGGTTAGTTCATATTGAACCATTGGTAAGTACATGTAAATAAAAATTGGTAAGTTAGTACAGAAATTACTAAAGCTGCGTTTGTTATTGTTTCTTTTTTTTTTTAACAACTTTTCTGTTTTTTTGTTCCTTGGAACAAAAAAGGAACGTAAACACGTTTGTTTGCATTTTTGTTCCAAAACTATTTTTTTGTTCCCAGAAACACATTTGGAACAGAAACAAGAAATAAAAAAAAGTTGTTTCTTGTTTCTGGAACAATATTCAGAAACATTTCTCCCTTTTTTCCTTCTTCTTTTCTTCTTCTTTTTTCTTTCTTTTTTCTTTGGCCGGTCGCTGGCCTCGGCCGTGGCGGCGACCGGCTGTCGAGGGTCGGCGACGCCATTGAGGGCCGGCGACCTCACCGGAGCGTCGCCAGCCCCCGACAAGGTGGAGCGTCGCCAACCCCTGGCGAGGCCGACCTCGCGCTAGGCTGGGCAAGCTCGATCTCGCCCAAATCTGGCGAGGCCAAGCTCGCCCAGCAGCCGAGGGGAGCGGCTGCAAGTGAATGGCGGCAGGCTCCAACTTAGGGCTGCGGCGGAGTCGGGGCTGGGTCGCCGGTCACGAAGCTGGGTCGCGGGTCGCTGGGTGGCAGCGGCGGCTGCGATGCAGGGCTTGGCCATGGGGTCTCGAGCGGCGGACGTCGAGGAGCGGAGCGGTGAGGATGGCCGATCGAGTCATGGGCCGGCTTGGGGTTGACGATCGAACGGATCTCGAAGTCGTGGGTCACAGCGTGGTGAGATTTGATGCGACGGTGGTGAACGGAGGCTCGAGACCTGCAGATGCGTCGATCGGGCGTGAGGCGGAGGGGCGGTCTTTGGGACTCCGGCATCGCTAGGTCGTCGACGGAGGCTTCGGGTGTAGGTCTGGTGTCGCGAGGGGAGAACATGGAGCGGTAGGTGACGGATCTAGGGACGCAGAGGTTGGCGACACCGTCGGGCGCGGGTTTGGCGTCGCGGCATGCAGGGGGCACAGTGGCTGCTCCAACAAACGGCCGGTACGATGGCGGCGAGGAGGCGTCAAGCGCAGTTGCCGATGCGGTGGAGGGAGACGATGATTTGGCTTTGGGTCACCGTCAGCTCGGCTGCCGGCGCAGGCGCGCTGGCACGTTTGTGCAAGGAGACGCCAAGGAGGAAGAGCAACCGGCCAAAAGAAGGAAAAATAAAAAATAAAAATAAAAAATAAAAATATTAAAAAATTAAAAGAAATAAAAAAATTATACAAATTTACCAAACGTATTTATGTTCATTTTTTATTCCTGGAACAAGTTTACCAAACGCGTTTTTTTGTTCAAAAATTGTTCCTCGGAACAGAAACACTTTTTTTTTTATTTTTGTTTCCGAAACAATTTTTAAACATAAATGTTATCAAACGCACCCTAACTTGCTAGCTGTTAAAATTGATAATTTGATGAAAATGTCGGTAAGTTACCCACAAGTTACTTAGAGAAAAATCGCTAGCCACTTTTCACTAACTTTTTTCTTTTACACTTGGGAACAGTTATTGAAATTTAGTATAAGCACCGAGAAAAAAAAAAATTATATTGTTTGGAGCAGAACAATGGAATTCTACTTAAATTAAATAAACTCTTTCTTGTTTTTGACAAAGTCGTGTAGCCCCGAGATCTCTCTGGAGAACATCATCTTAAGAACACTACATGACCCATATATATACACACACATGTATTGTCAATATATATATCACCTTGGACTAAATGTTTATGTACTTATGAATTACTTATTTTCCATTGACTTAAATGGAGAAATTTCTTATATAATCTACACCACATGACGTGTTGATGAAATATCACTCATTCCATCAAGTATCCTTTTTCGTTTTCAACTCGGAAACTCATCGAAAATGATAGACACTTTATTTTAGGGCTTCGTTTGTTTTACAGAAGCATTACATTTCTAGAAAATATTTGCCAATATGTCATTTTCTAGGAAAATGGTAAATTATTTTCTAGTGTTTGGTTGAAATCGGAAAATATTTTCCATGGTTTAAAAAGGAAAATCCAATTTGATTTTTCTCTATAGATATACACTAGGCACTAGTGACTTGCGCATGGGTAGCTAATGAATCAAACATGGGCAGTGGGGTTTTGGGGTTGGCCTCAATGGACCTGGCCTAGCCTCAATAAATCCTAGCTTATGCTTTAGGGATCTAATTTTGAGCACAATGGACTTGAGCTCGAGCGGAGAGCCCTAGGCATGGGCATGAGGTCTCAAGCTCAAGTGTTGAGGACCAAGACACAAGCATCAAAGTCTCAAGCTTGGTCTTGATGGACTGAGGCTCGGCACAAGAGATCTAAGCACGTGCATTAGCTTTCTAAGCTTGGCCTCAATGGATTTGGACTCGTGCTCAAGCACTAGAGATTTGTGTATGAGTTTTGGGGTCTGAGCTTGGCTTATGTGGACTAGGGCTAGCCTCCATGTACTAAGACACAAGTGCTAGGAACTCAAGCCATGAGCATTAAGTTCTCAAGACCAGCCTCCATTGACTTTGGCTAGGGTGCCAAGAGCAATCAAAGATACTGGGTACTAGGCCTAGCCTTTATGGACCTAGGCTTAAGTACTAGGGATCGAAACATGGGCGTCGAAGTCTCTAGCAAGGGTGCCAATATCTCAAGCCCCATCTTTGTTGAGTGAGTTTAGGCACTAAGGTCTTGGGCTTGGCTTCTTTGGACTCGAGCTTGACCTTGATGAATCCCTATGAACACAAACTTGGCCTCTAGACCCAGATTCGATGTGAAACGACCAAGAACGAGCAATGAGGTTCTTGTACCCAAATGCAGAGTTTTGTGTCAAAGCACCGATTAATAGCTTTTCTAATCCCTCTAAGGCTAATACACTTCCTATTATGGTGTTTTGACCATATTATCCCCCATGGATTCCACTTTCAGGCAATGTTTCCAATTAAATGTAGAGCCCATATTGTGTCCCACTTTTTACTTGGTTCTTTCCTTTCTTCTTATCTCTCAATTCTCTCTTTTGCTTGTTCCACTTGCAGTTCCTAGGTGTCCCGAAAGTTTCGTCATTGGATTAAGCAACCAATGATGGAGCTCCTCCTTAGTACGACAAGGATGGAAGAGGTGCAGTGGAGTGACTAAGTTTGAGGCAAGCTTAGTCTGCTTGGTGAGGATTGTTCATAAATTCATCGAGGAAAGCAACGAGAAGTAAGAATACCCAGTGACTACTAACAATTCCTAAGCAAGAAGTTGCCAATATTCAACCCAATCCAATTCTTCTAATCGTACACCTTCTCATTAACCATGCATCACAATGTTAGAGTCCTTATACCTCTCCCATGGTGTCATGACCTACCCCTTCGGGGAGGAATATAAGTTTAGAGATATTGCCTAAAAAATAGGCCTACAGCTCATGACTAAGTACAGACTCTCCTAAACCCATACCTCGAGTGACATTTGAGTGTTCATAAGAATTTTATAATAAGGAGTCACCACTAGCCTATTGGGGTCAACTAGAAACCAAGTGAGATATGAGAATGTACTTCACTTCATACGCAACCAAAGAATTTAAAGTCGGGGACTTAATTATATTAATTAACCAATTAATGCTCTTTTAATACCTAATATTATTCATTCTAAAAAAATTTGTTAAATAGTTTGGATTAATTTTTATCAATCCACTAATATGTAGAGTGATTATGCAAGTGCACAATAATCAGTAGTCAAGGAAAGCATTAAATAAATTAGATGAGAGAACAAAAATTTAACGTAATCAAATGGAGAGCATGCCATCTCTAACTAAGCTAAAGGAAGGCCACGGTCAACTCAATGAAAGTGCACAATCAAGAGCATTGATTTTTAAGGATAGCCAACACCTTACGGTTGAGCCCTAAAATCTTGTTTAATTTTGAACACAATTTCACCAAGGATTTTCAGGCATTTAATGAGAAGACTCTACAAAAAAAAAAAAAAACACTCTTTAAGCTATTTTTAAGAAATTAAAAAATTTTGAAATTTTTCTTGAATTTTTTTTAGAAATTTTAAATATTTTAAATATTTTTCTAATTTTATAAAAAAATTTATGGATTTCCTATTTTTTTTCAAATTTTTATTGTTTTCCCGAATTTTTTTAATGATTTTCTCAAATTTATAATTTTTCATTGATTTTCGAATTTTTAAATTTTTATTATTTCCTAAGTTTTTTATCATTTTCTGAATTTTTAATAAATTTTTAAATATTTTTTGGAATTTTTAAATATTTTAAATTTATTTATTAATCATTATATTCGGGGAACGGGCTCGGACCGGGTTTATTCCGATCGGCCCGTCGACCCGGCACGAACCCGGGCCCAACCTAGTTGGATTTTAAAAATAAATGGATTTTAAAAATTTTTAATTAATTTTGTAATGATTTTCTTAATTTATTTTATTCTCTCTCTTTTGTCTTCTTCCCTATTTTGTCTTCTTCCCCACGCCTTCTTCAACCCTGCAATCTCCTCAGTCCTCGCCGAAGCTTCTTCCCCATATTCCGACGAGCACACGCCGGCGTTCGGGCTATCGCCAAGCCACCATCCAGCGTTGGTTATTCCGTCTGACCAACGCCAGTCCCCACCAGTCACTAGTTGGCGGGAGGTTTGTCGTATTGCCGGGTCCATTCCGACGAGGGGCACGCCCACAACGACCAACTCGGGCAACGCGAGATACGCCAACAAAAATCAAGGAAGACACCGACGACAGTGTCGGGACAACAGCATCATAATAGGTCACACAGATATCAAAGATCTGGGCTTCGGTTCGGAGACTCGAGTTTGGCTCTCAAGTGAAGCAATTCATCGAACAATTGGCGTGCACTAGAGAAACAAGGGGCTTCCGAATCGTTCACGACTCAAAGACTGAACCAAGACTCTTAACGGGCATACTAGAACACACAACAAGCATACCAGAACGCACAGAAACGTTAACGAGGAACCAGCAGGGCCGGAATTCGCGTGACTAGAACAGCCGCGACGCGAACTCGGGCCTTGGACACGCACAAATGAAGAAAGGCCTACTTGGCCCGGCACGGTGCTCCGGCGACGCGGGTCCCTTTCTTCTTTCTCACGCGGGCGGAGCGGACTATTCACTCTCTCTCTCTCTCAAACTCCCTCTCGGTCTCCCTCTCGGGCTCCTCCTTTCTCGCTTTTAAGCTCCGGCGCGCATGCCTCCTGCCGTGCCAGCTGCTGTTGCCGGCCTGGCCCCGACCACCAACTCCCGGTCGACGCTCTGCCCTCTGTCCCGTTCCCTCTGCCCCGCGTGCCTCATCCTTCTCTGCCCTCTTTGTCCGTTCTTTTTACCAGCGTGAGAGGAAGGGGAAGGAAAGAAGCCACGAAGGCGGTCAGGCCGGGGAAGAAAGAAAAGAGAAGAGACCGGGTCAGGCCCAGGCGAAAAGAAATAGAATAAGAGCAAAAGAAAGCAGGCTGGGCCGGCTTAGACCCGGCCCGATCTCGCCTTTTTTCTTCTCCTTTTTTTTTTTTTTAACAGTTCTTTTAATTATTTTTCTTTTTCTTTTATTTTTTTATTATAGAAAAAGGCTCCATTTTTATTAATGCAAATGCTTCTAATTTCTATATGCCATGCAATTTAATGGAAATCATTTTTGTCAGGGGTTATAATTAGTAACTAATTTTCTATGCGATAAAACTTTTAATAAAATGACCAAATTTAGGTATCAACGCGTGGAACCTCAAATGTCATAGCGATGAACATAGTATCACTGTCCATCCACCACAAGAAGTCAATAGTCGGGTATGACCCTAGCAATTTCCTAATCAAAGGCAATTTAGCCCAAAACCTAGTGCTCTCCGCATCTAAAAGTGCCCTACCGTGAAAGATCTTAATACCGTGCAACCTACAATAATCAATCTTATTCCTAATCGATTTTAACAGGTAATGATCATTAAACGAGTTCTCGCACCGCTTCAAAGATGAACCTGTGATGAGCGAAATGCTAGGCTTGTTAGGCCCGATGATATTGGAGTAATCCGGGTGTTCTTCAACCAATCAACTGTCTACTCGTCTTAATCGGATATCCTTAGGCTGAGACTATACGGTTTTGCTCGGGTCCCATTTCTCGTCTTCGCCTTCATTGACGAGGATCTTCCATTTGTTGAACCTATTGTCATCGAGACAACACTCTCTCAGTGACAACACTCGCTTCTAGATCCTCAAGCTCTCGTCCTCACTTGGTCTGGATTTTCTGCATTAGCTCTAGTCACACCAATCCTGAATCTTAAGCACGTAAGGATGCTCAACAAGGGACCGGGAGCTCGCCGGAGCTACCAGATCTGGTGTGCGGCATGGTAAGGTGACCATACTATGACCGTCATCGTCCTTCGCAGCACCATCATTCAAGTTAAATGTGAGGCCCATTTTGACCTTACTTACCTTCTTGCTTGTTCGCCATCCTCTTCTTCCTCGCTACCATCTCCAACTACATCCTCCACTCGCACCCAACCTCGAAGGTGCTAAAAAATAGGTCCCGTGAGGGATGATATGGTCATAATATTGTGATGAGATACTTATTAGCCAAAAAGGAAGTGAAAATAGCATTACCCTTTGAAATGTAATTTTCAATTTTTTAAAGTTAAAATCATTTTCTGAATTTCAGCATAAGCTCTTTGTTGACTTGGAAAAAAAAAATCGTTAACTCATTTTCTTAAGTGATCCAAGTGATGGAAAATGAGGAAAATATTTTCCAAAAAATTGTTTTCCACTAAATAAATGGAGCCTAGATGATTGATATTGCATCAACATGTCTTTGAATAAATATTTGACTTGTTAATTCAAGTCTTTGTTTATGATATTTTTTTTGCCTCATATCAATGCGTCATATGTCACATACACTCACGCGTATCTGCAGAAAATACTACAGATTGGAGGATTGTCCTAGATCACCAAGGGATACCGCCATGAAAATTTTGTAAAATATGAAAAACGAGCTTCACCACATGACATGTTGGCGGGACATCACTCGTTCAATACAGTATTCTAATTTGTTTCAACGTTGGACACTCAACGAAAGTAACAGCAGCTTATTTTAAATGATTGATAACGCATCAACATGTCAGTAAATAGATATTCGATTTGTTAATTCAAGTCTTTGTTTAAATGATTGATAATGTCCGCAAGTATTACCGAACGATACGGTCAAGATCAAGCCTCATGACTCATGAAAGTTTTGTAAAATACGTAAAACGTGCAAAGAACAATACTTCATTCATTTGTAGATTTTCCTTGATACTTGCGGACATCGGGCCAAGTAAGTAATTTTGTGCATTAAGAGGTTCGACAAGTTGCGCAGTTTTAGTGTTGGTTTCTGATCAACGTCAATAAATTAAGACACTCGGACATCTATACATTGAATTTCCCTGACCCAAAAAGTCCTAAATCTATTGTAAACCGTTAATTCAGTCTTAAATTTTATAATTTGACCAATATAGTCTTAAATCTTTTAAATATTTCCCAATATAATCCATGAAAACAATTTATGCAGGAAATTGCTGATGTGGCGGTCCAATTAGCAGCATCCTACATCTCATGGCTGGCGAATTGATGTGTCCAGCTCCACTCAAAATGACGTCGTTTTGAAAAAAACTTTATGATATCTTTTTTTTTTTTTTTTCCTTCATTGTTCAACTTTCTGAAAAGAGCCGCCATGGCTTCAGTGATGAGATCATTATAAACTAAAGAGTTGTACAAGGGCTTTGATGAAGTATTTCAAGAGTTTCACTTTACCAAGAGGATTTCAATCGGGGTGAGAGCTAAGTAGCTAACTCTCTTACTCTAAACAATGAGGTGGCAAAATACATGTTCGCACTTAAAATGAAAAAATAAAAATTGAGAGAGAAGTTACTTCATCAAACATTAGTTTCTACAGTGTTTCTCACAAAGCAATGAGTCCAAATATACGATGCATTAGGAACGTGTACAAGATGCTAGTCTTGCTATGAAGTTATACACCTTTGTTTTTGCAGACCACATGTCATATTGTGAATGCCTTTTTCCCCTTAAAATCTCACGAACTAATTACGTCCAAATCTTTAACTAGTGTAGAGGTGGCCCTGACTTAAACAATTTTGCACCCTGTTGGTGGATCCAAATGAGTGACCTCCAATTTTCGAGTTGGAAATAATGACATGTACAACTATGCCAACTCTAGAGATTTTCCTTAAAAGGTTTTAGGAAATGCGTATACATAACATGGTCTTCAACACATCCTCCATTCCAATTGTCTCAACTAGCAAGATAGGAGCCTATATAATATCACTCTGTCCAAACCGGCCAGAAACCAAAAGATACACCTGGATGATGCCAAGAATTTAAGTCAAGTCACAGTCTGTGCACCTCTCTTTTATACATGATCGTGCTCATTTTAATCATACAAGTGATACTATTATATTCTATAAGCCATCCGCCTCTTGCGCTGGACCGTGGGGCAACATGCTTTCTTTTAGCTGGGGAAATTAAATATTGTTTGAGCTGCACGAGGCTCCTATATATAATAATGTGGCGAAACATGTGACTGTAAACACAACATAAAGGACAGAATCCGAGGTTTGGTTGATCACAGAGGTTGTGATTTAACGAGGTTCCCCTCATTATGGTCGTAATGCACCTAACAAGCCAACACGAGTAATAATGAAATCAATGGAGGTTCGAATGAGAGGTCCTTAATCCATATGAAAGAAGGCCAGACTAATCCAAGTCGATTTTATTCAATTTACAGCACAAACTTGACTTGAGATTGATGTTTAACATTGGCCTATGTCAAACTTGGTTTCTCAACCTCTACCTTCAGCGTAACTTGATATGCCTTCTATCTATGAATAGCGATAGCTTGGTGATTGAAAAATAAGATTTCAACTCAAAACTCAAAGCTCTAGCTTAGGATTCTATCAGTTAAAGCAATATAAAACTTTGTGATTTTTGGTTTTACAAGTTTTAATTACATTCGGAGTGTTCAACACAAACATTATTTGACTACATAATTACATTTATATGTTGCGATTAAGCTTCGTGATGTTATGTTATGTTTGTTTTAAATATCACGGTGCCCACTTGAATCAAGGCTCCCTTAGATTATGGTTTAATGCCTTGGAGCAATTCTACAAATTTCAAACTGATTTCATCAAATCATCTAATTAAGACTCATCACTGAAACCTTTTTTTTTTTTCGGTCGGAATATCATTCAAATTTTGCTAGTCTCAACTATTCAAAAAGTTGGGCTTGAGTAATCAATGAGTCAAGAATGAATTGCTAATTAGCTCAAAGAGATGAATTTCATAAAGTTACTTCTAAAACCGGCTTGGAATCAAAATGATAAGGTTAGCTAAAACCTTTTGTCTGTGGCCTTAAAAAATTCACCGATTGTAGTGAACTCATGAATGCAATTACATGAAAAAGTCTGCATGAGTGAAGAATCAACGACCATTCGAACAGTTCAACTCTCTATTCTTGAAAATATAAGTAAACAATATCTACTGGTCACAACCACATCTTTACTCTACCAAATTGTATATCAAAACTGTGTGTGCCTGTCTCAAAACCAGATTCCAGGTTTCTCGTTCCAAGTAATCTATTATTGTTTAATGCAGGTTGCTGTTCTGTTTATAGATAACAACTCCTTGTTCGTCTCTTTCTCTCAGCGAGGGCAAAGTGACTCAATATAACAAGCTGTGTTCAATACCAACGGCGCATGAAACAGTCTCTATATAATCAGTCATCTTCGAGTCAGTTAGCATTAGAGTGCGTGTGAGTGTGTGTGAGTGTGCGTGAGAGAGAGAGAGAGAGAGAGAGAGAGAGAGAGAGAGATGGGCAGAAACCCTAGTACCAGTAAAGATGGATTGAAGTTCAAGAAAGGAGCTTGGTCGGCTCTCGAAGACAAAATCCTCATCGATTACGTCAAAGTTCATGGTCAAGGGAGATGGAGCAAAGTTTGTAAGGCAACAGGTGAGTCGAGACCTTTAGGATTTTACTATTTTTTCTTTGCGAACTGCCATAAGGAAAGAAGGAGAAATACATGTCCAAAAACCGTACTGTGAATAATAGGAGTGCAAGTCTGAACTTTCATAGATACCGGATATTCAATAAGTGCCCCAATATGCTGAAAAACAAATAGTCCCATTCTAATATGAATATATGATCCAACATATTGTTTTCCAACACTCAAGCATGTGACAGTGTGTGCATGCCAATGAATAAGTTTTATTTTATGTCCTACCATTAAATTCAAATTTAGGACGCTACCCTGCATAGTTTTCAATGAATCTGACTTATTTAGACATAGCAAATGGTCTGAGAATTTCTCCCTTTATTTTATCCTCCGGAAAAGTGCACTTCATTTATGAAACTAAATCCTATCAGTAAGTGCAGATGCTTACCTGTTTTGTATCTCCTAAACACTGAAACTAATGCATAAAGTTGATGTGCAGGCCTCAAGAGGTGTGGAAAGAGCTGTAGGCTCCGGTGGTTAAATTACTTAAGGCCAGATATCAAGAGAGGAAACATATCACCTGAAGAAGAAGAGCTCATCAGTAGGCTCCATAGGCTCCTGGGCAACAGGTATTTATACTCTTCGAGTGATGAGCTCATCATACCTTCGATATTTTTTTGTTTGGTGGAGTTATTGAAGGTGATGATAATTTGCTATGTTATTCACCTTTAAACAAAGAGAGACACTTGACCATGTTGTTTCTCAAAGCCATATTCAGTTCCAAAAGAACGATATTGAGATTGGCGCTAGCGCGTGTTGGTTTATTTTCTTGTAGGTGGGTTCTTATCGCGGGAAGGCTTCCTGGCCGAACAGACAGTGAGATAAAGAATTACTGGAACACCACCATAAAGAAGAAGCTAGTCCCAGAGAACGACAACCCACCGATGAACTCAAAGTGCGAGGATGACAAACTCACGAAGAACGAGCCCCTGGATGAGAACGTGGCGGCCTACGATGCGGATTGTGACAGTAAGCTGTGTAATACAGAAGGTGTTGTTTCAGATAATATGATGGAAATAGTAGAAGGGAAGGGTCAGAAAGGAGATCGCGAGGGCGACACGATTTCATTGGAAAACGCGATGATGGACCTCAATTTGCAGGATACGAGGATGTCTGAGAATCAGTACTCTCAGCACTTTGAAGGCAATGAAGATGGAGGGAATCAAAACGGGTGGATTTCTGATGAAATGCTGTCTAAATGGGCTGCTGAGTTGATGGGGTGATGCAACTCCTTCCATGGTACATCAACTCATATCGATCACGAACACTCAGTAGGCACTTTGTTTTGGTGAAACAGATCAAGAGTTTCAGTTTTGCCACTATTTCTATTCCCATCCCCCGCTCTACGTGTGGAGAAAATGGAAAATAATAAGAGCATTTCACACTGACTCTTAGAAAGCTAAATATTATAAGATTGATTTGTAGCTATCTTGACTAGTTTAATCAATTTGGTTATATCATGACTATAATACATTCAAGAAAAGGACATGCACGTTCCTTTAACCTTTTAAAAAACATTATTGTCAGATAGACATGTAAATATTAAAATTTATGAAAAATATTGAAGCATAGGGAGGATTTTTTTTTTTCAAGAATTGAGGATAGTAATAAAGTATGAGATCTTCTTTACTTCATATTGTAATATAAATATATAACGACATTAGAGGTTCCCAAAAGTATTTACACATTTCACTGGAATTAATATGTTAATAGTTTCCAAAGATAGTGCCATGCTCCCCCAGCAAACAAAACTTATGCAAATCCACGAAAGGAAAAAAAAAAAAGGTGTATTTTGTTGGGCCAATGGACACGATCCACAGGAAGGGAAATCGTAGGCCTCATCTTTGGCACTGCTCTTAAACTTATTTGACGAAAGGGTGACAAATTATTAACTAAATCGATGAGCTACCCATTTTTTCTATTCGGTCGATTTTTGGGCCACCCGATAACTCTTACATGGGCCGCCCTTAGGCTGGTCGAAGGGCATATTTGATAACCCAATGAAGTGCTGATATTAAGTACTCAACATTTAATTAGATTAAATTCGTTTGATAACCTTTAACAAAATGGACAAATTATTTTAATTTAATAGAAAGTCCACTTAATCTTGGTATGTAAAAGAGGAGTTACCTAATTAGTCGATAGAAAAATAATTGATGGCAACTATAGCCTTGCTAAATATAACGATAAAACATTAGTAACGGTATTTTATTTTCTATCTTTAGAGAGAGGTTAATAATATTCCGCTATCCATTTTAATTTCATCAAACAACTTTTAGAGTGCATTTGTTTCAGTGAAAATTTCATGATAAAGGAAAATATTTTCCATGAAAATATTTTTTAATGAAAATAGTTAATTTTAATTTGTTTGGTGGTTTAGGGAAAATGATTTCCTTCTTGCTATAAAAGGGAGTCATTTAAACTTGTTGTTTTCGGTCTATGGAAAACATTTTGCATAAATCAATTAGTTTTTTTATCATCCAAACAACGGAAAGACGTACAACAATTTTTGAAAAACAATTTTCATTCAAACAAACTGACACTTAATTCTGTTGTCAACAGTTAATATTATCAAAACTAAAATCCACTACTTAAATTGTCGGTACTTAATTTCCGATTCTATCAAAGGAGCCCTAAATCTCCAACATACAAGCAAAGCCTTAGTGCAATGGTCTGATGATAGCACAAAGAATTGGGCAATAAAAGGACAAGAGATGATACAAAATTCACCAATCAAGTTAGTCAATTCTCCAGGAGCAGCATGAGCAACACCTTTGTAATATGTGTAGTGATATTAATTATAAAGCACTTTGAAAACTATCTTTAAACAGTTGGCAATGATGGATGACGTAGATTCCTTTTCTTCGAGAGAGATCATAGATTTTTTTTTTTTGGTCAAAAATACGATGATTCTTCATTTAACTCGAAAAGTTCGAAGTATTTACATCAAGAACATCAACGCATAGTAAATCAAATAAGGTTGTAAGGGGATTGATTACCCAATTACTAGGGAGGGAGTTCTAGCGTCGGGCTTTTGCAATCTAGTCCGCAGGCTTGTTGGCCTTTCTGCTGCAATGGGCCAAGGAAAGGCCCTGAAACTCTTTTAATTTGTTTTTGATTCGGTCCACAATCGGCAGCAGCTTCCAATTCACTTCCTCTTCGTTTAGAACTCCCCGCACGAGCTTTTGACACTCTGAATGTACTTCCCAGCTTCTGTTCGTGCGGCTGGAGAGATAGGTTAGGGTTTCCAAGAGGGAGATTGCTTCTGCTTGTTCTGTTGAGATCGCCTCCACCGTCTTGGAGAATCCATCGATTAGGCGTCCCTGTGAGTCTCTACAAAGGCAAGCGATGGCTGCCCTGTTTTCTGGTTCTCCTTTGTTCTCGACCAGGTTAGCTGATGCGGCTTCTTGCTGGACAAAGGAGGCGTCTATATTTGCTCGGAGTGAGTCGAGGGGCGGGGGTTGCCACCGGTGCGTGCGATTCTCTCGCTGATTCTCCTTGACTGTCCTCTTGTTCTAGGTTTCGAAGTTTGCTTGGAGAGCCACTGATCTGTGTAGAGTCTGCTTCAATTGCAGGGCTTTCCCCTCGAAGATGTAGTGATTTCGGTCTTGCCATATACACCACAAGGTTGTTGTGATTTGATTGAACTTTGTTGCGCTTTGAGAATTCTCTTTCTGTATATGCAACCATTCATCCAACCTTGTTAAACCTAACCTGCTGATCTTTATTTGCAGTGAGTTGTCTTGCCAGATTTGAGTTGTCCATGGGCATAACAACAATGTATGTTCAATGGACTCGGCTTCTTTTTGGCATATGGGGCAAAGTGGGTCAGGTAATATTCTTCTCCGATATAAATTTTCCACTGTAGGTAATGCGTTTTGGCTTGTGTTCCAGAGGAATAGCCTTACTTTAGGTAGAATGTCTGAGCGCCAAATATGTTTCCAAAGGCCCGGTTGTGTTTGGTAAGAGGATGAGGCTTTGTTGTGGTGTGGGGTTGCCGCGTGATCTCTTGTAGTCAAGTAGCCGCTCTTTACCGTATATGCTCCAGATGTAGTTTGCATCCATACTAATGTATCTGCTGTTGTGGGTAGACCAATAGGTGTAGCAAGGATCTCCGTCGCCCTTTGTTCATCAAACATCATTCGGATCTTTTCTTCATTCCACGTGCGACTCCTCTGTTCTATTAGTTCACTCACCTTCTCTGGCTCATCTCTCGCCGTCGGGCCTCCAATAATTCCGTTTCTTAGCCATTTATCTTCCCTCACCAAAATTTTCTGACCGTTACCAATAGACCACATAACATTTGGAGATATAGAATCCCTTCCCGCAATAATGCTACGCCATCCCCACAAGGGTCTTGATCCTATTCCAGCCTTCCAGAAATCGCACTTTTGGAAATATAAGCCCTTCATTAGTCTACTCAATAGAGAGTTAGGTTGCTGCGAAACCCTCCATGCTTGCTTTCCTAGCATTGCCACATTAAAAGCTAGAAAATCTTTAAAGCCAAGACCTCCTTCATCTTTCCTAAGCTTCAGAGTCTCCCATTTCTTCCAATGAATCCCAACAGAGTTTTTCCCATTTTTCCACCAAAAATTAGCAATCTTCCGCTCTATTGCTTTACATATAGACACCGAGATCTTGAATATAGACATTGCGTATTGTGGAATAGCCTGCACCACCAATTTAATTAATATTTCTTTTCCTGCTTTTGTTAGCAAATTCTCTTTCCAGCTTTCTAATTTCTTATTCACTCGAGCCAGAATCCAAGCGAAAACATCTTTTTTAGAGCCTCCCCAATCCGAGGGAAGGCCTAGGTACTTCCCTGTTTTGTCTATTTCTGGGACCCTCAACTCTTTTGCCATATTAATTCTTAGTCTCCTCGGGCAGCTCTTGCTGAAGAAGATACTTGATTTGTTTAGATTCATGGCCTGTCTTGACGCAAAACAATATCGATGTAGTATTTCCGCTAAATTTTGACATTCTAGAATAGTGCCATTGAGGAAAAATATGCGGTCATCTCGCAAATAGCAAATGGGATAGAGTAGGACAGGCACCGTTGAGCTTTATCCCCTGAATTGTACCATCTTCAACAGCTTGTTTCATCAATTGTGAGAGGACATTGGCCACTAGAATAAAGAGATACGGGGATAGAGGATCACCTTGTCGTAGTCCTCGTGTAGGCTTGAAGAAAGGCTAAGGTTCGCCATTAAAATTAATGCTAAATGAGACCGTTGACACACACTGCAGCACCCATTGCACCCACTTCTCACAGAAGCCCATTTTTAGTAAGCATTCTCGAAGAAAATCCCATTCAATGCGGTCATAGGCCTTTTGCATGTCCAGCTTTAACACCACTTGGAATTTACGTTTTCTCTCTTGACTTCACAGCTTATGGAGTACTTCTTGCACCATCAAGATATTGTCTTGAATCTGTCTTCCCCCCACAAAAGCACTCTGTTCCTCTGCAATAATGCTTGGTAGCATAGGTTTGAGCCTATTTGTCATCACTTTAGATATTATTTTATAAACGAAATTGCAAAGGCTAATTGGCTGAAACTGTTCAATCTTTTCAGGATTGGGGATTTTGGGTATAAGAGAGATTGAGGTTCTATTTAGATCGAGTTTAGGTAACCTGTCTCAAAAAAATTCTGCACTTCTCTGAATATATCATGGCTGATAGATGTCCAATGGCTTCGATAGAATAATCCATTCAGTCCATCTGGTCCAGGAGCCTTAGTGGCCCCTAGTTGTTGCATTGCATCTGTGATTTCCTCCATTGTGACTTGTTCAACAAGCCTCCGGTTCATGTTTTCATCAACTGAAGCTGGAATTTGTTGTATGACAGGTTGTAAGTTATGCGGCCCCACTAATGTTGACACCCGAAATTTTTGTCAACATTTTAAATAAATAATTTGCAAAAATAAAAATAAAATTGAAATGAAAATAATAATAAAAAAAGAAGAAGAGGGAGAAAAGAGAGAAAAAGAATAAAGAGCCAAAAAGATTTAAAAAAAATGATGAATGAATGAATGAAAACATAAAAAAAGAAAAAGAAAACAAAAAAGAAAAAAAAAAAATGAAATGAAATGAAAAGAAAAAAAAAAGAAATAAAGGAAACTCTAAAAGAAAAAAAGAAAGAAAGAAAAAGGTGGGGGGACGCTGGATCTCTCTTGGGAAATCGCGAATCGGGGGCTCTCTCTTGCTGGCTCTCTCTTTGGGGGCTCTCTCTTTGGACGGAAAAAAAAAAGCGGGGAACGGGGATTCTCGCAGGGGGTTCTTGGCTTCCGCTCGCTCTCTCTTTCCGAAAATGCGGATTCTCTCTCTGAGGGTTCTCGGCTTCCGCTCGTTCTCTCTGAGGAATCTCTCTCTCAATCGCTAACTCTCGCTCGATCAGTTCTCGAAGGCGAAGCAGCTGCCGGCGGGGACATCGGTGGTTACAACGATGATGACAGGGGGTTTGATCGGCTAGGGTTTTTCCTCCATTGGCAAGGGATCGAAGATTGGAGGCCAGATCTTTGAGATTGGCTGGGGTTTCTTCTCTCGGGCTCTCTCTCTCTAATTCTCTTTGGTTTGATCAATCGCGTCGTCATCGGCGAAGACGGTGGCAGTGGCGGCAACGACAACGATGCTTAACCGATCTTCTCTTTGGATCGGGCTCACCGGATCGGTGAGCTCTCTTTCTATCCTTCTCGATCCGTTAGGGTTTCGTTTGCAGTTTCAATCCGTTCGGTTTATGGATTCTGAATTCTCTCCCTCGGTTCTTTTTCGCTGCTCTTTCCCGAGCTCCGGCCGGAGGTAAAGGTTTTCCTCCATTGGCGAGCGATTGAAGATCAAGCACCGGCGGTTGAAGATTGTGAAAACCTGATTTTTTCTCGGAGATCAGACGCTTGCTCTCTGAAAACTCGCTCGGAGGTTGGTTCGCTTGATTGAAGGGGGTTTTCTTTCGATTCTGGCTCTCTCTCTCTCTGGAGCTCGATCGGTGATTCTCTCGATCGCTCTCTCGCGCACCGGATCTGACTCGCTGAAATGGCCGGTCGAAGAGCGTCATCTCTACGACCAACTTTGGCTTGGTCTTAGTTCTCATACAACAACTTCGGTAGCTTCTTCGAACTGAGGTTTGACCTCCGTAGTCACTATTTCCTCAGTTTTCTCTATTGGAAGTGTTGTGTTCACTTACTCAACCTGCATGACATGGTATTTGTTGCACTAAGTTGCTTTCTGTGATGAACAATTACTACGCATATAAAGGCTTGCTCGCCAAATATGTTTGAGCGACAGAATCAATTTGATTGCTGAACATGACCCAGTAGTGTAAATGCTTAATTACCATTTGTCACATCACTTTTAAACAAGTTTCTCTAGACCGTCGACTATCTTAATTCTCAAGTGTTCACTCATCTATCAAACGTGAAAATTTTGGTTTGCAACTTGAGATCCGTGTTGCTAGAGCTGAAAAGTGTAATGTCCGGTTGAATCTAGCACTCTATTATCTTTTTAAAAAAAAAAAACTGATGGTCTTGATATGATGTTACTAGTGCAAACAGCGATTTAATCATGCTGGATGAGGAATTGATTTTTGTTGGGTTGAATAGATCATAGGTCATGCTTCTATTAAACAGACATTAGATATTAGATGCTCTGTTCTTGTATAGATTGTTTTGGTTGATTGATGTATCTCTGCTCTTGATTTTTTTAGAAAAATATGCATGCTGAATTTGATAATGTTGTTTTCTTTGAAATTGATTATGGCATCTGTTGTATACTTTCTGATGGACCAAGTGAATATAAAAGAGGCATAGGGGTTCACAGGGTTTACAAGCTTCAGATTTTGTAGTTCTTTTTGGTTTTCTGCTGAAGTATTGTGTTAAGATTCTCCTGCTTGTCCTTCTCTTGAATTGTACTTTCGTATGGTGAGAATTCAAGTAACACAAAAAGCTGGTTGTCTTGATAGGATGTTAATCATGCTTGGTGAGGAACCGACTTCGGTGGAGTAGAATTTAGATCATAGATTGGTGCTTTATGAAATGCCTTTGGTTACAATATATAGAATTCTTTGGAGTTGATTTGATTAGAAATGCTGTCTTTTCTGTGGCTAATTGCTGTTAGTTTTAAGATGAGATAGTAGATTTGTCCAATTGCTTTTAATATGTTGTAGAGTGACGGTGTGACATGCTACCATGTTCTATTTTTGATTGACCTCTTCATGTTCTTGAATTTTTAGAAATTCACGTGTTAAAAATTTTGAGAAGCTTCCTCGTGAAAATTGTTCTTATGATGCTGATTTCACATGATTTGTGTATCAATTGGACTCAACTTCTCTTGTGATTCGCATGATAGAAATCTGTCATAAAAACGAAATTCATGATCCCTATTTTTCCCTTATCAAAGCTGACCTCGTCATTTTTCTATGATTTTCTTATTAAGAAATTCTAAAATTGGATCCTTAACAAAATTTGTTCGTCTCTCTTTTGTTCGCGCTGTGGTAAAATTTCACATTCCTCAGATTTTCTTTTTTTTAGGTCAAATAACTATTAATGTGTCATGATATCCTGATATTTTGCTGCAATTCCGACGTGATATTGTACATTCTTGGATTTCCTTTAACTTCTATGTAGCTCACATTAAAAAAACTTTTGCCATGAAAGTTGTTACCATGATTGGGTGTGCATTTGATTCTAACTTGCGGTTAGTTTGGTTATGAATTGATGCCATCTTGATCAAAAAGACTCATACGTGCTTGTGATAAGATATGGCTTCAATTTCATGGCGATTTGTCATCAAACAATCACAATTTATAGTCTTATGTGCTCTGTTACAATTCTGATTGCATGCTGGAAGTTGTGGATTAAGCATAAATTAGATGGATATACATGTAGCATGAACATGTTCAATGATGCATATTGTTTGGTGAATGATCTTTTGTCAGCTAATCCATTTGTTTGATTAACTAAGAACCAAGGTTATATGGCTTGGATGCCTGCCATATTATATGCTTTGCATGTGATCATTTGATAAATGATTTTGATGCGACGCATATCAATACTGAACTTCAGGATATCATTCAAAACTTGACTTTCACATTGTACTTCTTTTAAACAATTAATTTTGATATGATGTATTGTTTTCTTTTTGGTTGCTTGATGTGTTTGATTGTTTCTTTCATTTGTATGCATCTAATCATCCAGTTTTCCTAGATTAGGTTTAGAATAGGATCCTAAAAGTGGAGAAGAAGTGAAGATGGTGGAGGTCGATGTCCACTCCGATCATTATCCTGTAATATTCGTTTCTCTCCCGACATATGTCTCGGGTTCCTTGTGTTGTATAAAACCCGACGAGTTGCAGGTTTTCCTTTTTTCCCTCATTTTTTCTTAATTGTGTTTTCTCTTTTATACTTTCTTTTAGGTTTGCATGATAGATTTACTACTTTTCTTGATTGTTTACTTCATGTCTTGCAATTTCAATTTCATTGATTGTTTTATTTTCATTTTTTTTTAGAAATAGAATAGAATGAAAGTAATCCACCACGCATGATCATTTAGTATAGAATTGACGATCCTGAAAATATAAAAAGAAATGCATGGACATGTTAGAAAAAACACAACATACTGTTTAGGTATCGAAAGGGCGCTAATAGCAATATTAGCGTAACCCAAGTCCCCGAACCTAGATATCTGGTTGCGTAGGAATCGAGGGAACACTCGACCCTCGATTGGGTTTCTAGCCGACCCCCAAAGTTAAGGCTAGTGGCGACTCCTGTATATTTTGTAGGTTGTTATAAACAACTAGATCCTATAAATAAATCCGCTGTCACGCGGGGTATGAGCTTGGGAGAGCTCGCGATCTCATGAGGAAACTCTTGTGATCAGAGTACCCCTAAACCCGACCTTTCCCCATCCTTAGATACTTTTCGAGGTACGGCGAGATCGGGTCGCGACAGGCTTGGCGACTCCGCTGGGGACTGGTTACTAGATTAAGAGGACTTGAAGCCGTTTAAAAATGGTTGTTGTGTTTTAACTAACATGTCTTATGTAGGATCGCCTGCATGTCAAAGTTGCGTGGAAAATCAGGTTAGTTGCTAACCTTGTGTTAAATGGTTTTGTAGGTGGGAGTCATAAGGGGAGGCGTGCTTGTAAACCCCTTGTTTTACAGGTGGTGTGAGGATGTATGAATGTATGTGGATTTATATTGAAGTGCTGGATGTTTAAATTTAAATGCTTGTTTACCAGCTTTAGCACGACACCGCACACACAACCACGGTCTAAAACCCCAATCGCCCAAATCTAGGACCTTAGGAGGGTTTATGGGTGGAATCTGCGAGTGGATGCTCGTGGTAATCCATTACTTACATAAACCCGCTCATCCCAACCGATAAAGATAGCACTGACCGACGATAGTAGCGGTGGGTAAACTATTTTTATCCTTTGGGATGAGGACCTTGAGCCTTTAGCACACTCACCTTAGGCGTCGAAACCTCACAGTTTCATGTGGCATGTGATTTGTGCTTGCCATGTGTCTGGTAGGTAAGATATTGTTCCTTCTTCATCGTGCTTATCTTTTACTTTCCATATTTCAATTATGTGTTTCATATTTCAATGACGATATATTTTAATCATGTATGCCCCCTTAGGTTTAGGATTAGATGGGTAGACCCGAAGTGGATGTGATCCCTATGCCTGGAATTTCAAGACTCTATGGGAGAATCTCGACCCAAGACATCAAGATCACATGGAAAGATTCCCGAGCCTCAAGGATTTCGGCGAGATCATATTATCAAACAAAAAGACATTGCCTTGATCAATGAGGAACGCTTGGCCCATGATAACAAGCGTCTCCGCGCGATCCCATCTAGTCCTTAGGTTTTCATTTCATACACTTTTCTTGTAAAGGGAATTCATTTGTGTTTCCCTCTTTTCTATGAAGGTTTCCCTGTATTCATTTTCATATACCTTGTAAAATCGAACTACTTTGTAAGCTTCAAGAAAGCAAGATTATATTTCCCTTGTAATTGTTCAATGAAATGAATGAAATTCACGAACATTTTCATGTAACTTTTAGAAAATGGGCATTGTGATTAAATATTTGTCGTCGTTCCTTTTCAATTGTATAATTTCTTTTGAAGAAATTTTGATAAGAAGATGTTATATGATACTGGGATCATATACACTTCTTATCATTATTTCATCTCAAGAAAATATAAAATTGACTAGGATTTGTACTTTAATGGTTTCTTCTGATTGGTACTAATTCGAGTCATTTTCTTTCATAGGGGGTTTTGAAAAAACGGCCGAAGAAAGATTTGTTATACGAACTCGCCGCCAAACAAAAATGGAAAACGAAGATACTCGAGCCCGTGTCATTAATATGGAGAATCAAATGGCACAGATGATGACGTTATTGGCCGATCTCTCTAGCCAAGTCAAAAGCTTCACATCTACTTCTTCTACCATGAATATTCCTACCGCACCCCCTGAAGTGTCGGTAGTAGAGCCCATGGCAAAAGGGCCTGTGGAAGAGATCCCCACTGTAATCCCGATAGTTATCGGTCCAGAGCCTTCATCTAAAGAGATTCCGACTTCACACTTCGATGAGGAGAATTCAAGGCGCCTAGCAAATATCGAAGAACACCTTTGCATGCTGCAAGGCTATCAGTTGCAGGGGCTTGATAAACTGTCACCCTTTGCCAAAGTTACAGTCCCTGAATTCTATAAGGAGCTGGAGTTCACAAGAAAATACGACGGCATCGGATGTCCTAAGACTCATTTGAAGTACTACCTGGGCAAGATGGCCCGTTATTCAGATAATCCCCCACTCTTGATCAATTCATTTCAGGACAGCCTGGTTGGTCCTGCGTGAACCTGGTTTATAGAGTTGGACATGGAGAAAATCCGTACTTGGGAAGATCTCGTTGATGAATTCCTTCAGCAATACAAATTCAATACTGAAATCGCTCCAACTCGAGAAGAATTGGTTCGGGTTGAGAAAAGAAGAACCGAATCATTTAGGGCCTACGCTCAAAGATGGAGGGTCACTGCGTCTCAAGTAAAACCGCCATTGTCTAAGAAAGAGACCATGAAGTTGCTGCTTCAAGCTATGCCCCGTGATTTTTTCGAAAAGATGTACAACCATACTTGTATGAACTTTGCTACATTTGTAGAGTTGGGAGAACGCATCGAGGGAATCATGCGAGAAGGAAGGTTGAACACAAATCGTCGATATACCCCGAAGAGGGATAAAGAATCAACTGTGGAGATCACCTATGTACAAAATTCCTCTTCTCAAAAGCCGTATAATCCCCAAATTCATAAACCCTCCATGGAGGTAGGGGGTTCTTCCAGGAACTTTGAGCATAAAGGAAAGGCCCCTCAAAGGCAATTTACTCCATTGCCTAGGCCCATGTCCCAACTACTTCCAATGCTGATTGAAAATCATCTTGTCGCAAAAGAAATCCCAAGGAATAATCCGCCAAAGTTTGCCGGATTCGACCTTAATAAAACATGTGAGTATCATATGGGTGAAAAAGGTCACCATGTAGATAATTGTTTTGTGCTCCGTTATAAGATCCAAAATTTGCTGGATAAAAAGTTGCTCGCCTTTAAGGATTCAGCACCGAATGTCCAACAAAATCCTCTTCCAAAGCATTATGAAAATGTCAACATGATTTATGGGGATGTTGACGAAGATGTACCCCTGATGGATATCCAGGAGATGAAATAGAGCATACCATTCGATGATCACCAGTTGAAAGGTCACATCGTTCATGATGAAGAAGACCTTATTTCAATTTTGCCAAAGGATAAAGAGGTCTACTCCTATAGCGAAGAAGAGGATGAATACAAAACTTCCCATTTAGACCGTGAATTTGTGAGGAAAGCCCATGAGAAGGGTGAAGTGGTAGACGCCTTGGGACAACCAAGTGGGAAATACGACTTTATAGTCAAGTATACTCCTCCTCCAAGTTATTTCCAAAACTCATGGCTATGATTGAACCTGTTGTGATTGATCTGACTAAAGGAAAAATCCCATGTGGGAGTGATATAACTGCTAAGAGTGTCATCGAAGTCGGCTCATTGGTCGATAATTTTGGAGCCATGAAGATCTCAAACACGGATTTTGGTCCTATTGTGATTGAGTTACCACCAGAATTAGGTGAATGTTCTAACACTAAAGTGATTCCTACTTTTGACACTAGGGCGGTCCCTTGGAATTATAATACAAATGAAATCGACGCCGTCACTCGATCGGGTCGAATCTACCCACCACGTGAAGGTGAAGAAAAAAGGCCGAATCGATGAGGAAGCTGAACAACTCCTCAAAACACTCAAGACAAGTGAGGCTGAAGTGATTGACCAATTGCGCAAGATGCCTACGCAGATTTCTCTATTGGAGCTTTTCAAGACCTCTGAAAAGCATAGAAATGCTCTCCTCAAAATTTTAAATGAAGTTCATGTACCCGAGGCCATTGGAGAAGTACAGTTGGAGGAGTTCGTGGGTGCTATACTTTTAAGAGATCAAATTACTTTCTCTGACAGAGACCTCCCCCCTGAGGGCCAAGCACACACCAAGGCGTTATACGTGTCCGCTCAACATTTTGAGGCAAAGATTTCGAAGGTCCTGATCGATAATGGCTCTGCCTTGAACATTTGTCCTTTGTCCACCCTTCGTAAATTAGGGATGGGAATGGAAAATGTCTCTTCTCCAACGATTCCTATTTGAGCCTTTGATGGGATGAAGAGAGAAACAATAGGGGAAATCGATTTACCACTGACGATTGGCCCTATTGCCATGACTCAAAAGTTTCAAGTACTGGATATCCTGAGCAATTTTAGCCTGCTATTGGGGCAGCCTTGGATCCATGCTGCAGGAATCATTCCTTCCAGTCTTCATCAAATGATGAAACTTCCTATCGATGGAAAGATTGTGACTATCCGACGTGAAAGAGATGTGGAGACTTTCCATAACACAGCCATACCTTTTATTGAACCTGAGGTCAAGGGAGAGTCGAGCTATCACTCGTTTGAGATGGTATCTATCACTCATGTGCCTGTTGGATCGATTATCAGAAAGCCTCGGTTCTCAGAGGCTTCCCTAATGGCAAGTAGAGAACTGCTCAAGAATGGTTTTGCTACGAGGAAAGGTTTGGGTAAGTTCACCCAAGGCATGCCAGATCCTATTAAGGTGGTCAAGATCAATAAGCGCGAAGGCCTGGGTTATCAAGGCGACCGTAAGGGTCAAGGTAATCGCAAAGGCCCAAACATCAAAAGTAAAAGCTACCAATGTCTCTTGCCTTCACCTTTGAAAGATTTCTTTCCCGGACCACCAAAGCTCTTACAAGAAGAAGAATCCAATATCTATCACTTTGCTGATTTGTTCGAAGATGGTCTAGTCGGCACTATTAGTGAAGATGAAGAGCCTACAATTCCCACTGTGTAAGGGATGTTTCTAGTTCTTGCATTTAATTTTTAGTTGTATTCGATTCATTTCTCCCTTACAAGGGAATTCTATTCATTTCTCCCCTGCGAGGGAATTTCATTCATTTCTCCCCTGCGAGGGAATTCCGTTCATTTCATTCGTTTATACTTGTAATAATCTGGATCATAGACTTTCTAGATCCAAGATGATATACGTTGTAATGCAATTTTCACATATCAATAAAATTCATCTTTTGTTAATAGATGTGTAAGGCCCAAATCAGTCCTATGATGATGCTTTGAGGTTTGAGCCTCCACACGATCTATAGTTTCAAAATGTTTTTGTGGAACGAAGACGTCCAATGACATGAAGGCTAGTTCCCAATAAATTTTTCAAAAACAATTTGAGTTTGAAAACAAATTTTTCATGACATTTACATTCATTGCATTCGTTTATATGTATATATACTAACCATTTTTCAATCACATCTCAGGCATGACATTTCACATCACGATAGTCATTTACATGGCTCGGATTCGCATTCAAAAGATTTTGACGAACCCGATTATTCCAACTCGAGAGAATGAAGATGATCCTCGAAGTATTGAAAAAGAATGGCTCGAGACATGAAGAGTCCAAACCTCCTACCACCGAACAACCGGTCACTGTAAATTTGGGAGATTCAGACAACCCTAAAGAAACCAAGATTGGGGCAGGTCTCTCTCGAGCAGATGCCAATAGACTAATTGGGCTTTTGAAAGAATATCGATATATTTTTGCTTGGTCGTATGCCGATATGCCGGGTTTAGATCCTGAGATCGTGGAGCATGCGTTACCACTTGATCTTAATATTCTGCCGAAGAAGCAAAAGCTCAGAAAGACAAAACCTAAATTGTCGAAGAAGATTGAAGAAGAAGTCATGAAGCTCTTAAATGTTGGTTTTATTGAAGTCACCCAATATGCGGATTGGATTGCTAATATAGTCCCAATTATGAAGAAGGATGGACGAGTCTGAGTATGTGTTGATTACCGTGATCTGAATAAGGCAAGCCCTAAGGATGATTTTCCTCTGCCGCACATTGATGTTTTAGTTGACAGTACTGCTGGATTTGAATTGTTCTCCTTCATGGATGGATTTTCTGGTTATAACCAGATTCGAATGAAAGAGGATGATAAGACTAAAACTTCATTCATCACCCCGTGGGGAACATTTTGCGACAAAGTTATGCCCTTTGGCTTAAAGAATGCAGGGGCAACATATCAAAGAGCCATGGTGACACTATTCCATGACATGATGCATAAGGAGATTGAAATTTATGTTAATGACATGATTGCAAAGTCAAGACAAGGTGAAGATCATGTTGAAATCTTAAGAAGATTATTTGATCGATTGAGGAAATTCATGCTGAGGCTTAACCCCGCAAAATGCATATTTGGGGCAAAGTCTGGGAAGCTTCTTGGATTCATGGTTAGTAACAAGGGTATCGAGATGGATCCCTCTAAGGTGAAGGCCATATGCGATTTGAAACCTCCTTCTACTGTTAAAGAAGTCCGAAGCTTATTAGGAAGATTGAATTATGTTGCAAGATTTATCTCTCAATTGTCAGAAGCTGCTAAGCCATTCTTCAAGCTATTAAAGAAGAACGCTAAGGTCAACTGGGATGAAGAATGTCATAAATCATTTAAAGAACTAAAGCAATATCTTTCGCAATCTCTTGTACTTGTACCACCTATCCAAGGCGTGCCTCTGATCTTGTATCTCACCATTCATGAGGAGTCTTTAGGAGCCATATTAGCACAAAAGGGACCAAGGGATGGAATAGAACGTGCCATATATTACCTCAGTAAGAAGTTTACTACTTCCGAGATTCAATATCTTAAAGTGGAAAAGACCTGTGTAGCCTTGATTTGGGTTTTACACCGACTGAGACAGTATACTTTGCATCACCGCATCCTTTTGGTGACTGAGAATGACCCGATCAAATATCTTTTGGAAAAGCCAGCATTGGTTGGAAGGCTAGCTAAATGGCAGATATTACTCTCTGAGTTTGATATTCAAAGCATGGCACAAAAGTTCATCAAAGGGCGAGCTATAGCTGATATGTTAGCCGAAAATCCCGGGAAATCTAATGATTGGGATGAAATCGACGAACGGATTTACTTGGTCTCGCCTGATAAGTGGACCATGTACTTTGATGGTGCAGTTAACCTTTCTGGTTCTGGCACTGGGGCAGTTTTAATATCCTCGGAAGGTCAACATTATCCAGTAGCTACAAAGCTGGTATTCCCTTGTACCAACAATATTTCTGAATATGAAGCGTGCATCATTGGCTTGCAATTAGCCATCGATATGAAAGTCAGAAAGCTTCAAGTTTATGGTGATTCTGCATTCATCATCCACCAGACGGAAGGTGAATGGCAAACACGGGATGTAAAATTAATCCCTTACCATGAATATCTCGAAGACTTGGTCAAGGAATTTGACGAGATCTCTTTTGATTATATGCCGAGATCACAAAATCAATTTGCTGATGCCTTGGCAACTTTATCTTCGATGTTGCAAGTAACTGATGGTTTGAGCATCGATCCTTTGCAAATCGACGTTTTGAAAAAGCTTACTTATTGCCTGATGATAGAAGAAGAACCTGATGGTCAACCCTGGTATTATGACATCATGAATTACCTTCGAGAAGGCAAATTCCCCCAAGGTAGTCAAACCAATGATCGAAAATACTTGATGAAGTTGGCATCCAAATTCTTCCTCAGTGGATGAGCCCTCTATAAAAGGTCTTTTGATTTAGTTTTATTGAAATGTGTGGACACACAAGAAGCTAGACTCCTGATGAAAGAAATACATGAAGGAGAGTGTGGTCCACATATGAATGGTCATCTCTTGGCTAGAAAAATTATAAGGCTCGGTTACTATTGGTTGACCATGGAAGCCGATTGTATTCAGCATGTGAGGTGTTGTCATCAATGCCAAGTCTATGGGGACAAAATCAATGCTCCTCCTAATGAGCTACATCAAATGTCCGAATCCTGGCCTTTTTCAATGTGGGGCATTGACATCATCGGACCAATTAATCCTAAAGCATTGAATGGGCATCGTTTTATCTTAGTAGCAATTGATTACTTCACCAAATGGATTGAAGCCAATTCTTATGTCCATGTTACTGTAAAGAGTGTGGCAAAATTCATCCGTCGTGATATCATCGCCCGATATGGAGTTCCTGAAGCGATCATCACAGATAATGGATCAAACTTGAATAATAAAGTGGTGGATGATTTACTTGGAGAATTCCACATTCGCCATTTGAATTCTTCTCCTTACCGCCCACAAATGAATGGAGCTGTGGAAGCAGCAAATAAGAACATCAAGAAGATTTTGGCTAAAATGGCAGAAAATTATCGTGATTGGCATGATCGGTTGCCATATGCTTTGTTTGCTTATCGAACTTCAATTCGTACTTCGACTGGGGCAACACCGTTCTCATTGGTTTATGGGATGGAAGCTGTATTACCCGTGGAAGTGGAAATTCCTTCACTGAGGGTACTTTCTCAAATCAAACTCTTTGAAGCTGAATGGGTTCAACAAAGATTTGAACAACTTAATATGATTGATGAAAAGAGGGTAAAATCCTTATGCCATGGACAAAGCTATCAGAAGAGAGTAGCTAGGTCATTTAATCGCAAGGTTAGACCAAGACATTTTGAGATCAACAATCTTGTCTTGAGGAAGGTTTTATCTATCATTCCAGATCCTCGTGGGAAGTTTACTCCAAACTATAAAGGTCCATATATTGTAAAGAAAGTGCTACCTGGTGGGGCACTAATCCTTGTAGAAATGGATGGTCATGAATTGCCAAGACCTGTAAATGCTGATGCTGTCAAGAAGTATTATCCATGAATAAAGTGAAAGGCCTTTGAGCCATTTTTTGGATTGAATCTGAGCCATTTTAGGATGTTTGCATCATACATTTTCATGCATACATATTGCATCTGTATGTTTGTTCATTTTGCGGGATCTCTGATGAAAGAATCTACCTATCTGCAAGAAGTTCATCTCAAGAATGCAAAAACTTTTAAAGGTGTCCATTCTTCTTTAGAACTTAGAAGTGACCTTATCCTTTAGAATGCCAAAAGAGTCGGTTAGAACTCTAGAAGTACAGTTAGAACTCTAGAAATGAACCCATGTGCTAAGCAAAGCCTGTTCTGTCTACAAATTTTTATCAAACCTTACTTTCAAAAATCTCCCCAATAGGGTCAAGGAAACATGTCCTTTCAGACAAAATTTCATTACATTTTCATTTCCCCAAGGAGTTGAATTTAACTAAAGTGGGTTTTGAAAAACCTGAAAATGATTGTTTAAATATGCCAAGTGGTAGTGCCTAAAATGATGAGAGGCAACCCCTTTACCAAACACGTCCTCATACATTCTTTGAGAGAATTGAGTGGAAAGAACCATGTCTTAGGGCATAGGATTCATTCATAGTAAATACATGGATTGAAATGGGGAAGACATTTCTTTCTCAAATCCTAAACACTATAAATATCTCTTGCAAGCCACTTTGAGCCAAATAGAAGTATTTTTAAAATACCTCTATCAAGAACAACCCCACTGGGGCAAAATAGGGGTCTTGGTTGAAAATCAAGGAGCAAAAGATTAAAAAAGATTTTATTGCTTTCACTTGCATCAATCTTCTTGTGTTAGCTTCAGGTGATTTCTTGTTGAAACTCGAAGCATCCCAAAGTGACGGAAAGCATTCCGTTCACTACCACAAACACAATTATCCATTGCTTAGCCAATTTGAGCCTTATGCAATTCTTTCATAACCCCAGGTGATGATTATCTCCCCACACTGGGGCAAGGCGCATGATTTACCAACAAAATTGAGAAAATTGGCAAATGCCACTCGAGAGTCCTAGATACTCAAAAGAAAATAAAACTAGGGGGCATGAAAAAGCAGTGTGCCTGGTAAAAGCAAGGCTAATGCCCATGAAAAAAAATGCAAAGAAAAGCAAGAATGCAAAAAAGAGCGAAATCCATGATCATGCAAAAGATCATTCATTGAAAAACAAAAGAAATATCTTGCAAGAGAAAACATGTATTGCAAGCAATGTTATTAGAACAAAGAGCGAAGCTCTCATGTCTCAAGACAAATTACCAAAAGGACTCTCGAGATAGGTTAAATTTCAAGAGTCGAATTTTTGAAAAGTCGTGTGATGGTAATGATGCCAAGATAATCACTTGCTTTTTAACCCTTTGATATCTGAAAGTTTTTCAAGCCTTTCTAAGCCTCACTCAAACCAACACTACAACCCTTATCCGAAGTCTCTTCCGATTGAGATGGTTCGAGTTGAAATGAGAATATCACATAGGAGCTACCGCTAGAAGGAATAGAAGCAATTCTATCTTATCTTATCTTCAAGGTTCTTGACTTGTAAACCTGATGAAGATATTGACTGAATGTTCATTTCTTGGCCTCAGAGTGCATACCTTTGTATAAGCCCATGACCAAGCCATCATTACGGTCCCTTTAAAAGACCTTTTGATCAATGGATTGTATTCACTGTGAACGTTTCCAAAAACCTTAGATATAGGTTGAGTGAGACTCCTCCAGTGAGATTTAAACAGTTTTCCCATATCAATGGTTGGGAACAAAAGCCCTTTTTGAGAGCTAGTGTGAAAGACCTCTTTTGATTAGAATATTTCCACTTTGCATATTTGATTTAACCCTTAGATGGTTAATCAAATCTCATTTTTGTTAAAATCTTCTCTGAAATAATTTGGTAATCAATGTTATTGCAAGTTTGGTTCTCCAGCAATTTCGAAACTCATAACTGGTCGAAAAGACCTTTCTCTCGGTCGAAGCCCATTATTACATAGTAAGACCCTCTTCCCAGTCGAAACCAATTTTTACACGGTGAGACTTTTTCTTCCAGTCGAAACCCGTTTTTACACGGTGAGACATCACATCCAGTCAACATCCGTTTTTACATGGTGAGACATCACATCCAGTCAATATCCGTTTTTATATGGTGAGACATTACATCAAATAAAACCCGTTTTTACACGGTGAGACATCACATTCAGTCAATATCTGTTTTTACACGGTGAGACATCACATCCAGTGAACATCCGTTTTTACACGGTGAGACATCACATCCAGTCAACATCCGTTTTTACACGGTGAGGCATCACATCCAGTCAATATCCGTTTTTACACGGTGAGACATCACATCCAGTCCATATCCGTTTTTACACGGTGAGGCATCGCACCCATTCAAAACCTGTTTTTACACAGTGAGACCTTTCTCCCAGTCTAAACCATACGGTTCGTAGGTTATCCTTAAACCATTCATTTTCCATTTAGTGATTTCATTGTCTTCATTTCATTCCACGAGAGAGAGAAACAGAGATAGAGCAAATAAACCCCAACAAGAGTTCAGATACCCTGATGAGCAAAGGTAAGTATCAGGTACGTCCCTAACCAACCATCATTGCTTTTGTCATTTTCTATTTTTCAAAGCCGAGTTGACTAAAATTTCAGGTATCAATTTTGTCTTTGAGTGGAACCTCTTTGAGCTCCCACCCAAAGAGGGGTAGCTGTTGACACCCAAAATTTTCGTCAACATTTTAAATAAATAATTTGCAAAATTTAAAAAAAAATTGAAATGAAAATAAAAAAAAAAAAAAAAAAAAGAAGAAGAAGAGGGAGAAAAGAGAGAAAAAGAATAAAGAGCCAAAAAGATTTTAAAAAATGATGAATGAATGAATGAAAACATAAAAAAAAAAAAAAAAAAAAAAAAAAAAAAAAAAAAAAAAATGAAATGAAATGAAAAAAAAAAAAATAAGAAATAAAGGAAACTCTAAAAGAAAAAAAAAAAAAAAAAGAAAGAAAAAGGTGGGGGGGGACGTTAGATCTCTCTTGGGGAATCGCGAACGGGGGGCTCTCTCTTGCTGGCTCTCTCTGGCTCTCTCTTTGGGGGCTCGCTCTTTGGACGGAAAAAAAAGCGGGGAATGGGGATTCTCGCAGGGGGGTTCTTGGCTTATGCTCGCTCTCTCTTTCCGAAAACGCGGATTCTCTCTCTGAGGGTTCTCGGCTTCCGCTCGTTCTCTCTGAGGAATCTCTCTCTCAATCGCTGACTCTCGCTCGATCAGTTCTCAAAGGCGAAGCAGCTGCCGACGGGGACATCGGTGGTTACAACGATGATGACAGGGGGTTTGATCGGCTAGGGTTTTTCCTCCATTGGCGAGGGATCGAAGATTGGAGGCCAGATCTTTGAGATTGGCTGGGGTTTCTTCTCTCGGACTCTCTCTCTCTGATTCTCTCTAGTTTGATCAATCGCGTCGTCATCGGCGAAGACGGTGGCAGTGGCGGCAACGACAACGACGCTTAACCGATCTTCTCTTTGGATCGGGCTCACCGGATCGGTGAGCTCTCTTTCTATCCTTCTCGATCCGTTAGGGTTTCGTTTGCGGTTTCAATCCGTTCGGTTTGTGGATTCTGAATTCTCTCCCTCGGTTCTTTTTCGCTGCTCTTTCCCGAGCTCTGGCCGAAGGTAAAGGTTTTCCTCCATTGGCGAGCGATTGAAGATCAAGCACTGGCGGTTGAAGATTATGAAAACCTGATTTTTTCTCGGAGATCGACGTTGCTCTCTTTCGGAGGTTGGTTCTTTGATCCGATTGAAGGGGGTTTTCTTTCGATTCTGGCTCTCTCTCTCTCTGGAGCTCGATCGGTGATTCTCTCGATCGCTCTCGCGCACCGGATCTGACTCGCTGAAACGGCCGGTCGAAGAGCATCATCTCTACGACCAACTTTGGCTTGGTCTTAGTTCTCATACGATAACTTCGGTAGCTTCTTCGAACTGAGGCTTGACCTCCGTAGTCACTGTTTCCTCAGTTTTCTCTATTGGAAGTGTTGTGTTCACTTACTCAACCTGCATGACATGGTATTTGTTGCACTAAGTTGCTTTCTGTGATGAACAATTACTACGCATATAAAGGCTTGCTCGCCAAATATGTTTGAGCGACAGAATCAATTTGATTGCTGAACATGACCTAGTAGTGTAAATGCTTATTTACCATTTGTCACATCACTTTTAAACAAGTTTCTCTAGACCGTCGACTATCTTAATTCTCAAGTGTTCACTCATTTGTCAAACGTGAAAATTTTGATTTGCAACTTGAGATCTGTGTTGCTAGAGCTGAAAAGTGTAATGTCCGGTTGAATCTAGCACTCTATTATCTTTCAAAAAAAAAACTGATGGTCTTGATATGATGTTACTAGTGCAAACAGCGATTTAATCATGCTGGATGAGGAATTGATTTTTGTTGGGTTGAATAGATCATATGTCATGCTTCTATTAAATAGACATTAGATATTAGATGCTCTGTTCTTGTATAGATTGTTTTGGTTGATTGATGTATCTCTGCTATTGAATTTTTTAGAAAAATATGCATGCTGAATTTGATAATGTTGTTTTCTTTGAAATTGATTATGGCATCTGTTGTATACTTTCTGATGGACCAAGTGAATATAAAAGAGGCATAGGGGTTCACAGGGTTTACAAGCTTCAGATTTTGTAGTTCTTTTTGGTTTTCTGCTGAAGTATTGTGTTAAGATTCTCCTGCTTGTCCTTCTCTTGAATTGTACTTTCGTATGGTGAGAATTCAAGTAACACAAAAAGCTGGTTGTCTTGATAGGATGTTAATCATGCTTGGTGAGGAACTGACTTCTGGTGGAGTAGAATTTAGATCATAGATTGGTGCTTTATGAAATGCCTTTGGTTACATATATAGAATTCTTTGGAGTTGATTTGATTAGAAATGCTGTCTTTTCTGTGGCTAATTGCTGTTAGTTTTAAGATGAGATAATAGATTTGTCCAATTGCTTTTAATATTGTTGTAGAGTGACGGTGTGACATGCTACCATGTTCTATTTTTGATTGACCTCTTCATGTTCTTGAATTTTTAGAGATTCACGTGTTAAAAATTTTGAGGAGCTTCCTCGTGAAAATTGTTCTTATGATGTTGATTTCACATGATTTGTGTATCAATTGGACTCAACTTCTCTTGTGATTCGCATGATAGAAATCTTTCATAAAAATGAAATTCATGACCCCTTTTTTTCCCTTATCAAAGCTGACCTTGTCATTTTTCTATGATTTTCTTATTAAGAAATTCTAAAATTGGATCCTTAACAAAATTTGTTCGTCTCTCTTTTGTTCGCGCTGTGGTAAAATTTCCTATTCTTCAGATTTTCTTTTAGGTCAAATAACTATTAATGTGTCATGATATCCTGATATTTTGCTGCAATTCCGACGTGATGATATTGTACATTCTTGGATTTCCTTTAACTTCTATGTAGCTCACGTTAAAAAAACTTTTTGCCATGAAAGTTATTACCATGATTGGGTGTGCATTTGATTCTAACTTGCGGTTAGTTTGGTTATGAATTGATGTCATTTTGATCAAAAAGACTCATACGTGCTTGTGATAAGATATGGCTTTAATTTCATGGCGATTTGTCATCAAACAATCACAATTTATAGTCTCATGTGCTCTGTTACAATTCTAATTGCATGCTGGAAGTTGTGGATTAAGCATAGATTAGATGGATATACATGTAGCATGAACATGTTCAATGATGCATATTGTTTGGTGAATGATCTTTTGTCAACTAATCCATTTGTTTGATTAACTAAGAACCAAGGTTATATGGCTTGGATGCCTATGTCATATTATATGCTTTACATGTGATCATTTGATAAATGATTTTGATGCGACGCATATCAATGTTGAACTTCAGGATATCATTCAAAACTTGACTTTCACATTGTACTTCTTTTAAACAATTAATTTTGATATGATGTATTGTTTTCTTTTTGGTTGCTTGATGTGTTTGATTGTTTCTTTCATTTGTATGCATCTAATCATCCAGTTTTCCTAGATTAGGTTTAGAATAGGATCCTAAAAGTGGAGAAGAAGTGAAGATGGTGGAGGTCGATGTCCACTCCGACCGTTATCCTGTAATATTCGTTTCTCTCCCGACATATGTCTCGGGTTCCTTGTGTTGTATAAAACCCGACAAGTTGCGGGTTTTCCTTTTTTCCCTCATTTTTTCTTAATTGTGTTTTCTCTTTTATACTTTCTTTTAGGTTTGCATGATAGATTTACTAGTTTTCTTGATTGTTTACTTCATGTCTTGCAATTTCAATTTCATTGATTGTTTTCTTTTCATTTGTTTTAGAAATAGAATAGAATGAAAGTAATCCACCACGCATGATCATTTAGTATAGAATTGACGATCCTGAAAATATAAAAAGAAATGCATTGACATGTTAGAAAAAACACAACATACTGTTTAGGTACCGAAAGGGCGCTAATAGCAATATTAGCGTAACCCAAGTCCCCGAACCTAGATATCTGGTTGCGTAGGAATCGAGGGAACACTCCCAACCCTCGATTGGGTTTCTAGCCGACCCCCAAAGTTAAGGCTAGTGGCGACTCCTGTATATTTTGTAGGTTGTTATAAACAACTAGATCCTATAAATAAATCCGCTGTCACGCGGGGTATGAGCTTGGGAGAGCTCGCGATCTCATGAGGAAACTCTTGTGATCAAAGTACACCTAAATCCGACCTTTCCCCATCCTTAGATACTTTTCGAGGGGCGACGAGATCGGGTCGCGACAACTAAAGTGTACAAGTTTATGAAGAAAGCTGCTGTTATTTCCTTTAAGGGCTCTTCCTCTTTCACCCATTCATCTTTAGCATTTTTCAGCAAGGTAATTCTGTTTCGAGATCTCCTCTCTGGATAGTGGTTGCATGAAAAAGTTTCGTGTTTCTATCTCCCTATTTAAGCCATGAAATCCTCGAGCGCATACCCCAGTACATCTCCTCTTGTCGCCATAGCTGTTCGTTAGACGCGCATTTATTAACCATTTTGTTCCTTAAATAATTTAACGTAAATAGATTTTTCTATTTCTATTTCTAGAAGAGTTTCTAAGCAAAAATAACTGTTTGATAACGACACAAAATTTCTACTCTAAAATAGAAATTCATTTGATAACGATACAAAATTTCTTCCTTTCGGACGACGGTGACGACAACCGACGACCTTTAATATAAAAAATAAAATAAAAAATGATTTAGTAAAAAAATAATGAATAAAATAAATATACTAAAATAAAATAAAATAAATCATAAAAAATAAAATAAAAATATCATTTTATTTTAAAATTAAAATATCCTTAAAAATAATTTTATTTTATTTTATTTATTTTATTTTATTTTACGAATAAATTTATTTTAAAATGAATAAAAATAAACAAATAAACAAATTTATTTGGCAAAACACTCAAAGGCAAATAAAAATAAATTTATATTTATTTATCATAAATAAATTATTTTTAATAAGTTTAATAAATTTATTTTTAATAAAATAAAAATAATTTATTTATTTTAATAAATTTATTTTTATTTTTAAATGAATAAAATGAATATATTTATTTTTATTTATTTTTATTTTTAATAAAATGAGAGAGGCGGAGGAGGAGGAGGAGGGCGGAGATGTAGAGGAGATGAGGGAGAACTTACCGAAATTAGGTTTAGTGAGAGAAATTATTTCGATTTCTCTTCCGAAATCGAAGTAGAAAATTTTAGCTTCGATTTCTCTTCTAAAGTTATTTCTGGAATAGAAATCTATTCAAGAAATAGAAAAACTGAATAGGTTTATCAAACGGATTTCTCCAGAAACAAGTCTAGAACAGAAAAACTATTTCTGGAACAGAAATTTTGGGTTGTCATGCACCCCCTCAATTTCCCGAGTTATTTGCTTTGCTGTCTCACTTTCTTATTTCGTCTCCTAAGCATTTGTCAATCTTTGTAAATCACGCATCAGCTCATTAATTCTGGTTTTTGCATTATATAGCCTCTGTTTACTCCAATTTTCTAGTTTTTGTGCCACTATCTGCAATTTCTCCACCATACTCAAATTTTGAGGTCCCAATTCAGCCCAAGTAGTTCTAACGAGTTGCCCGCACTCCTCATTTTCAGACTAGAATGCCTCATATCTGAAAACTCTTTTTTTCCTCTTCCTTCGCAGGTTCAAAGATAATAGGAGCGGACTGTGGTCCGACCCGATGGCTGGTAGAGCTGTACATTCGGCATTGGGGTGTGCTATCCTCCATTCTATATCACATAATGCTCTATCAAGCCTTTTTTTGACTAAATGCTCCCCTGTTCTATTATTTTTCCAAGTGAAAGCACAGCCCTTGCTCTCCAAATCCATTAAGGAGCATTGTAGAAGGAAGTCCCTAAATGCAGTAAGTCTGTAAGTTTCTGCCCTCTTCTTGCCCACTTTTTTCCAATGGTATAGTATTTCGTTGAAATCCCCCAAGCAAAGCCATGGTAAATGGTATCTAGTGCTAGTTCTGTGTAGATCCTCCTATAACGCCACTCTTTCTTGAAACTCATTAGGGGCATATACAAAGGTAATATGCATTCTCTGTTGGGTTTCTTTTAGTACGCATTGGGTATCAATATGGCTTTTAGAGCAAGAGTCTATAAATAACTCTACTTGATCATCCTAGAAAAGTGCTAATCCCCCTGCAATTCCTTCTGGATTCACCACGAAAATGTTTTGGTATCTCAGCCTTCTTCGTATGTGTTGCACCTTTTGTTCTTGATTTTTTGTCTCCATTAACAAAATAACACTGGGCCTTTCCTGGGTCGCTAGGACCCTCAGGGCTTGAATTGTCAAGGGTGTGCCCAACCCCTGACAATTCCAGCTTAATAGCTTCATAGATGATCCGGTGGATTATTAGGGCTAGCCACCAAAGCCCACTGGTTAGACTTCTCCATCACGTGGATAAGAGTTTCCACCAACTGTGTGGTGTCCAAAACCTGAGTTTTTGAAGATCGAGCGCCATACGGGCAGAAGCGCTTGCCTTTTTTCGCATTTGATGCCTTCGAAATTCGAGTTTTTGATTTCCCCAGCCCCTCTTCCTCTGATAGTATCTCTTCTACAGCCATCGCCACCTCCTTAAGTTGTTCCTCATATAGAATCATTGCTGACTCTGCATCAATACGGCTACTTCCTCTCTTTTGTGGCCCTCTCTCCTCCATTATTAGCATTTCTATAGGCTGATATGAGTGCATGTTCTCTTGATTAACGTGTTGTTCTGCATTATCCTGCCCACAGATGAGTAAAGCTTGTTCTGAATTTTGTTCTTGCTGATTCTTACCTGTTTCAGGATCTACATAGATGGGCGTCTCGGGCACACTCTCGATGTCCTCCGGTATTATCTCTTGCTTGCCATAAAATATCTTCCCATACAGGCTGAGTTGACGAACTTCCACTTTTAACCATTGACCAAACCTTCCTAGTAAGTTTTCTGCTAACCCCGATTTCTCATAGGGTATTTCTCTACAAAAGGTGGCATAATGCTCAATCTTTCCACAAGAATAACAGTAGTGCGGGAGACGTTCGTATTTGAATTCTACCCACAATCTCTTCTTCTCCAAATTTACTAGAACTCCTGTCTTCAATGGCTTCTCTAGATTCAGCTTGATTCTAGCCTTACCGAACTTGTAGTTGCTGTTTCCTTTTGTTTCTAGTTTCACCTCGATCACTTCGCCCAATTTCACAGCTCTATCTCTTATGACATCATAAGTCACTCTTCCAAAAGGGAGCCCGTAGAATTGCACCCAAAAATCACAGTGTGTAAAATCATAGCATAACTCAGATGGAGAGATTGATATGTTCGCTTTGTCCCTATATGACCATCTTGGTCCTGTAAGGAAGAATAGTTCGCTTGCAATGTTTGTCGTCCTATTTCATGAGAGTGATTCCATCCTTTTGTCCTTTTCTACGGAGCCCATAGGAAAACCCATTTCGAGTGGGTCAAGTTTGCGCAGCGATCAATTTTTTTTTTTTTTTTTTTTTTTTTTTTTTTTTTTAGGGTCTTGGTACAGGCCGTAGAAAGCAACCCCACCTTAATTAGATCATGCCATAATGTTGATATTTTGGGGCCTAATTCATGTGATGAAAGTGATCATTTATGGGCTTCAAAAGAAAAAATGAAGCTGGCTTGGATTGGACTCTCTATTTATTTTCCTTAGCTTGGCCGTAGAAATATGGCAATCTAGTCATGAAAAACCTCGATTCTCGGCTTGACCCCGAATCATAAGTTAGAAATAAAGCAATGTAGTGATACAACCCTGTGACGATACCGCGCCAGAGTAGAATGTCATACGTTGCACGAGTTCACAACTGTCATTATCTTCTTTTAAATGCTGGTGTTAACATGAACCTTTGCAAGAAAAATAAGATGTATAGAATTGTAAAAATGATTATTCGCATTGATCAAATTCTCCACTAGAGTTTATTTAATACTTTATTTAAAGTGAATGTAGACTCCAACGTTTAGGTTTATCCTTCCAGATTAAAAGAAATAAAATTGCAAAAATTATTAAATCATAATATAGGTAAATGTTGATAGAATATTTAAATATTAAATCATGTAATCATTTGACAGCTTACATTTTCAGAATAAAGTCTCATAATATCCCAGATGGTTCAAAGGAGGAGATCTTGAGTTTTTATTTGCCTCCTTAACAAAATATTTTCACACTTTAGTGAACTCCCCAATTAAATATGTCAACACGTTATGCTAGACAAAAAGGATAGACTAAATATGAGGAAAAGTGATAGAATATTTAAATATTAAATTTCATATTCATCTAATAGCTTAAGCTTTTATGACAGTTGATAATGGTCTCACAAAATCAATACATGCAAATGTCGCGCCCATAGATGAAGAGCTTAAGGAACTAATCAAATCGGATCCAATCAGCTCAAGGCTGGTGGAGACCAGCCTTGAGCTTTCAGCATTCCCAAGTGTAGGCTTTCATTTGAAAGCCCCTTGGGAATGGTTACCAAACACCCCTATTTGAGGGTGAAAGGGCTTTGGGGCTTGAATGGGCTTTCTAAATGCCCATCCAAACGCACCCTCAATGTCCACACGAATGTCACACCCATAGATGAAAATTGTCCGGAACTCATAATGGATTTGATATCTCAGTAATAGACATTCCCAAGATCGACTTCGACAATGCTTTCTCAAGGCTCATGAGTTTGAGATTTCTCATATTGGTGCTATGAATAAAGTCAGCCATTTAAAAAAAAAAAAAATGCGAAAGCGATGTGCCACACTGTAACTATGCAATGGATCTTCTCGCAGAGTTGACTGAGGACGACTGTGATCAACCTGAATGAACTCTCATATGAATACATAGATGTCCATGATTGAATCATCATTAGAGTGGTTCATCCGAGACTTTCAATATTTGATGAAGCAAATTAATCCCATTATTTATTTCTTTTTCATATGCGATCGTATGATGATTGAATATAAGGAAACGGTTACTATTGGATCGTCTATGGTTTAGCTGAATATCAGATGCTGGCCATGTATTGTTTAGTTCCTAATGTACCTGCTGTTTTCAAAAGTTACCGAGGCACGTTTGAAACTTGCCAAATGCCTTTTTTTTAGTTTTCCTTGAACATGCTTACTGTTAATCATCCATTAAAAAAACCAAATATTTAATATGTTTTGCACTATTAATGTGCTTTTGATGAGAAAACTTTAATATTAGAAAATTGGTAATTAAAATAAATAAACTCGACAAGCAACTCAAATGAGAGTTGGTAATCCAAAACTAGTAGGTATTGGAGAAATTTGTGTAAATTACTCTAATTAAAGTTAATAAATTCTTGGAAAAATACGTAAATTTAAAGCATTGCTAAGAAATGCACATAAAAGTTTGAAAAAAGTTATGAAATTTGAAAGTGTCAAAAAAATAAAAAAATATCGATAAGTAATTTAAATGAGAGTTGGTAACCAAATAGTAGATGATAATTTAAAGGGAGAATAATTTATGAGTATGCTAACTTAGGTTGGTAAACTTTAGAAAGAGTTAGTACATGTTTGGTTGCTAACCAAGGCAAATAAAATACAGTATTTCAATGGAAAGTTGACAACTAGACAGAAAAAAATCTTGGTAAACTACTTAAAAGAGATTTGGTAAACCCAAACTAGTTGGTAATCTAATATGACAAAATTCGGCAAAATACCTTAATTCAAGTTAGTGATTTCATTGTGGCCAAAAAAAAAAAAGTTAGTGATTTCATATAGTATATTCGAAGCATTCAAAAGCTTATTAAATAAATTAGTAAGTTAGTACAAAAATCACTAAGGCCATGTTTGGTAATTGGCCAAATAGTAAAAAAATTTGTTCTTTTGTTCTAAGGAATAGTTTTAGAATAGAATCGTGTTTGGTAAAAATTTTGCTCCCAAGGCCGGCTAATCGAAGAAGAAGAAGAAGAAGAAGAAGAAGAAGAAGAAGAAGAAGAAGGAAAAGAAAGGAAAAGAAAAGAAGAAAAATGAAAAATGAAAAAAGTAATAATTTTTTTTAAAATTAAAAGAAAATAATTTGGAGTAGAAATTTTGATTATGGTACCAAACACAATTCTATTCCAGAATCAGAAATTCTGTCCAGTTACCAGACACGTTCTTTTGCTTAAAAATTGTTCCCGAGAACAAAATAAAAAAGAATCATTTCGATCAGAAATTATTCCGGAAACAAAAGCGTTAAACGTGTCCTAATTGGCAAACTGTAAAAATTGATAATTCCATTTAAATGTCGGTAAGCCACTGACAAGTTACTTTTAACAAAATCACTAGCCATTTTTTCATTAATATTTTTTTACACTTAGGAATAGTTCTTCAAATTCATTATAAGCATGGCAAAAAAAAATCATATTTTTGGTACGGAACAATTGAATTCTACTTAAATTACACAAACTCTATCTTCTTTTTTTTCCCCTATTTTGGCCAAAATCCTGTGACCTTACAATCTCTCTAGAGAACATCATCTTAAGAACACTACATAACTAAATTAGGTACTTTGTCAAAAAATATTTGATCTTACCTTGGAGTGAATGACTATGTACTAATTCATTACTTATTTACCATTGACTTCTTCCTTGTAACCCTCTTTAACGGGATATCACTTATTAACATTGGATTCTCATCGAAAATAACAGTGCCTTATTTTAAATGATTGATAATGCATTAACATGTCACTAAATAGATATTCGACTCGTTAATTCAAGTCTTTGCTTATGATGATATTTGCAGAAAATACTGCAAATTTGAGGATTGTCCCAGATCACCGAGGGACACGGTTTAGATCAAGGCTCATGATTCATGAGAGTTTTGGAAAATACGGAAAACGTGTCATTCCTTGAAAATTGCAGACATTGGGCCAAGTAAGTAATTTTTCGCATTAAGAGGCTCGACAAGCTAGGTAGTTTTATTGTTAGTTGCTGACCGACATCAATAAATTTAGACACTCGGATATCTGTACATTGAATTTGGGGGGCTTAAGTTGACCACTATACATACCCCGACCCCGGATGATAGTAAGGACAAATTAATTAAATCAAACTTCTATTTTGTCGGGAGGACGTGCATGCATATCGATGGAGAAAAATTGTTCAAAAAGTCCTTAATTAGTCAAGTTATCCTTACATTTTGGCCAATGTTATCTTAACTTCTTAAAAATTTCTCAATGTAGTTCATCTGCCTAATTTATACTATAAATAGTTAACGTGGCAGTCTAGTTAGTGATTGCCGTTCTTCATATCACAACTGTCGACTTGACATGTCCTACTCCATTTAAAATGACATTGTTTGAGAAAATGTTATAATTTTCTTATTTTCTTCATTGTTCATCCTCTTGGAAAGAAGCGGCGGGGGTCACTAGGGCCTCAACAATGGGATCATTATAAAACTGAAAAGCTGTACAAGGGCTTTGATGAAATTCTTCAAGAGTTTCACTTTACCAACAGGACTTCAATTGGGGCGAGATTAGCTAGCCCTCTTGCTCCTAAATTATGAGGTTGCAAATACATATAATTATGATTGATCAACACAACTCTATATGCTCGCTTTTACAATGAAAAATTGAAATGAGAAAGAAGTGACTTCATCAAACATTAGTTTCTACGATGTTCCTCGAAAAGCAATGAGTCCTATTATTTGATCCATTGGCACATGTAAGAGATGCTAGTCTTGCAACCAAATTATACATTTTTCAGACCACACGTCGCATTGTGAATGCTTTTTCCCCTTTAAATCTTATGTTTCAACACCCAACAAATCTCATAAACTAATTAAGTTCAGACCTTTGACTAGTGTAGGTGGCCCAAATCTAAACAATTTTGCATGTTGTTAGTACAACCTCGAAGGTCCGAACTTGAAATAACATGCCGACCAACTACAGCTGCTCTGGAAATTTTTCGTTAACAAGTTTTAGCAAATGCGTATACATAAAATGGTCTTTAACACATCCTCCATTCAAAATTTTGTCTCAACGAACAAGATCGGAGCATATGTAATATCACTCTCTTCAAACCGGCCAGAAACCAAAAGATACGACTGCATGATGCCAAGAAATTAAGTCAAGTCACAGTCTGTGCACCTCCCTTTTATACATGACCGTGCTCATTTTAATCATACAAGTGATACTATTATATTCTATAAGTCACCTGCCTTTTGCTCCGGACAGAGGGGCAACATACTTTCTTTCAGCTAGGGAAATTATGTTATTCTTTGAGCTGCACGAGGTTCCTTCATATAATAATAATGTGTGAAACACATGACTGTATTAAGATAGCAAACACGACATAAAGGGACAGAAACCGAGGTTTGATTGAACACAAAGGTTGTGGTTTAACTAGGTTTCCCTCACTATGGTCCTAACACGCCTAACAAGCCAACACGAGCAATTATGAAATCAATGGAGGTTCGAGTGAGACGTCCTTGCACCACAAGAAAGGAGGCGAGACTAACCTAAGTCGATTTTATTCAAGTTACAGCACAAACTTGACTTTGAGATTGATGTTTAACATTGGCCAACTTGGTTTCTCAAACTCAACCTTCAGCTTGACTTGATATGCCTTCTTTCTATGTGTTCAGAGTTAACAACAGAGATAGGTCGGTGATTGAAAAAACAAGATTTCTAATTAAAACTCAAAGCTCTAGTTTAGGATTCTATCGGTTAAAGCAATATAGTAGTTTGTGATATTTTGGTTTTACAAGTTTTATATACATGCATATTATTTATAGCTAACACTATCTGCCTACTTAACTCCATTTATAAGTTGCGGTTAAGTGTTGCGATGTTGTGTTATTCTCGTTTTAAATATCATGGTGCTCACTTGAATTGATGCTCACTTAGATTAGGGTTTTATGCCTTTGAGTGATTACCTCTCTAATTACGACTGATCACTCAAATCTGGCTAGTCTCAACTTTTCAAAAAGTAGTGCTCAAGTAATCAATAAGTCAGGGTTGAATTGCTAGTAAGTAAAACAAAGAGATTCCGTTGAGTACTTCCGAAACTGGCCTAGAATCAAAATGATTAGGTCAGTCAAAACCTTTTGTGTCAGGCCTTACAGAAATTCATTGAATGTAGTGAACTCATGAGCGCAATTACACGGAAAAATTTGCATACGACTAATCGAACAGTTCAATTAAAAAGAATTATGTTGTTGAAAAAGATAAGCAAACCATATCTACCGGTCAAAACCACACATTTACTTGATACCATATTGGATATCAAAACTGTGTGTGACTGTCTCAAAACCAGATTTGGGGTTTCTCGTTCCCAATAATCTGTTATTGTTTAATGCACGTTGCTGTTCTGTTTTAATGATAACAGTTGCTTTTTCCTCTCTCTCTCTCACCGAGGTTAGAGTGATTTAATATAACAAAATGTGTTCAACATCAACGGCATATGAAACAGTCTCTATATAATCAGTCTTCATCGAGACAGTTCGCATTAGAATGCGAGGGGGAGAGGGAGAGAGAGAGAGATGGGCAGAAATCCTAGCAGTGGTAAAGATGGATTGAAGTTCAAGAAAGGAGGTTGGTCGGCTCTTGAAGACCAAATCCTTATCGATTACGTCAAAGTTCATGGTCAAGGGAGATGGGGCAAAGTTCGTAAGTTAACAGGTGAGTCAAGGACCCTAGGATTTTACTCTTTTTTCTCCTTGCAAACTGCCATATGGAAAGAAAACGAAATAATTGTTCAAAAACCGTACTGTGAATAATAGGTGTGCATGTCTGAACTTACATACCGGTAATCAATAAGTGCACCAACTTGCTGCTTAGTTTCATCAATAAAAATAAATAGTCCCACATTCGGTATATGATTATACGGTCCAAAGTATTGTTTTCCAATAGATCTCTAATGCTTGAAAAAATTTTATGAGTGACGCACAAATATGTGACACAGTGTGCATTCCAATGAATAAGTCTCATCTAGTGTTCTACTATACGATTCAAATTATAGGACACTACACTTCCTAGTTTTCAATGAATCCTAGTTTTTTATCCATAGCAAATGTTCTGAGAATTTCCTTTTTCATTTTATCCTCTGGAAAAGTATACATCATTTATGAAACTAAATCCTATCAGTAAGTGCTGATACTTACCTGTTTTGCTATCTCCTAAACACTGAAAATAATTCATAAAACTGATGTGCAGGCCTCAAGAGGTGTGGAAAGAGCTGTAGGCTCCGGTGGTTAAACTACCTAAGACCAGATATCAAGAGAGGAAACATATCACCTGAAGAAGAAGAGCTCATCATTAGGCTCCATAAGCTCTTGGGCAACAGGTATTTATGTACTTCAAGTGATGAGCTCATCATACCTTCGAGATATTTTTGTTTGGAGAAGTTATTGAAGGTGATGATAATATCTATGTCATTCACCTTTAGAAAGAGAGAGACACTTGACCATGTTGTTTCTCAAACCCACTTTCAGTTCCTAAAGAACATTATTGAGATTGGCAGTAACATGTGTTTGTTCATTTTCTTGAAGGTGGGCTCTTGTCGCGGGAAGACTTCCTGGCCGAACGGATAATGAGATTAAGAATTACTGGAACACCACCATAAAGAAGAAGCTAGCCCAAGACGACAACGACCCACCAATGAACTCAAAGTGCGAGGATGACAAGCTCACAAAGAACAAGCCCCTGGACGAGACCGTGGCGGCCAAAACACAATGCAACGTGGGTTTTGACAGTAAGCCGTGTAGCACACAAGGTGTTGTTTCAGATAGAATGATGGAAATAGTTGAAGGGAAGGGTCAAGGAGAAGATCGCGAGGACGGCATGATTTCATGGGAAAACATGATGATGGACCTCAGTGTGGAGGATATGTGCATGTCCGGGAATCAGTACTCTCAGCACTTTGAAGACAATGAAGATGGAAGGGATCAAAACGGGTTAATTTCTGATGAAATGCTGTCTAAATGGGTTGCTGAGTTGATGAGGTGATGCAACTCCTTCCATGGTGCATTAACTCGTTGCATTCAGATCGATTAGAACGCTCAGTAGGCACCTTGATTTTGGTGAAATAAATCAAGAGTTTCAGTTTTCCCTCTGTTTCTCCACCCCTTCTATGCGTGTGGATAAACTGGAAAATAAATTTAATATATATGAAAAGAGATAAATATTTGAAAGAAAATGTAAGTTAATTTCGGAAAGGAAATTAAATGATTGAAAATAAGAGAATTTCACATTCACTCTTGGAAAGTTAAATATTATAAGATTGATTGGTAGTTATCTTGACTAGTTTAGATTTTAAACAATATTTGGTCAAATTGGTTATATCATATGACTACAATACATCTCAGAAAAGGACATTCACATTCCTTTTACCTATTAAGCAACTTTTGTCGGACAGAAATATGTAATTTATAGAAACAAAAACCTTATCATTAACTAACAGATTTACCAACCAAAAAGAAAAAATTCACGCAGTTCACATGGGAAAGATTTTGTAAAAGGATTAATTGAGTATAGTATTTAGATCCCTCAAAAGTACGAGACCTTCTTTATTTTGTACAATGATGTATAAAAAACATAGATGTTCGCATTTTACACGTTGTAATATGTTAATAGTTCCCAAATATAGCGCCCTACTCCCTCCAACGAACAAAACTTACACAAACCCACAAAAGCGAAAGAAGAAAAGTACTTGTTGGGCCAACGGCCACGATCAACGTGAAGGCCTCATCTTTGGCACTGCTCTTTAAATTGTTTAACGAAAGGGAGACAAAGTATTTGACTAAATCATAAGACGAGCCATATATTCCATCTATTCAACCTATATTTGGGCCACCCGATAAGACATATCATACATGGGCCATCCTTAGGCTTGACTAAGGGCCTATTTGCCAATCAAATGAAGTTCTGAAAATTAATTATTTGACAACTGATCAGACGAAACTCACGTGATAGCCTTTAATATATTGGACATAAATCCACTTGATCCAATATGAAAAAGAGGAGTTACTTAATTCAATTAGTATAAATCTGACAGATGGCGACTAGAATCTTGCTAAATAAAAACATACTTGTTTCGATTTTGGGAAAGAGCTTAATAATATTCAGCTATCCATTATTAACTTTCATCAAACAACTTTTAATTCTATTGCCAGTAATTAACATTACCAACACTTAAAATTCACTATTCAAATTTTCCACACTTAATTTCCGATTCTACCAAACAGGCCCTAAATCTCCGGCATACAAGCAAAGCCTCAGAGCAATGGAAATGATAATAGTACAAAGACATGGGCACTAAAAGGACAAGAGAAGAGACAAAATTCACCAATCACGTTAGTCAATTCTCCATGAGCAGCGTGAGCAACGCCTTTGTTGTATGTATGTAGTGAAATCAATTATATAGCACTTTGAAAAACATCATTAAACAGTTGGCAATGATGGATGACATAGATTCCTCTTTTCTTCAAGAGAGATCATAGATAGAGAGATTGATTAGTACATTCGCCTTGTCATTACATGCCCATCTTGGTCCAGTAAGAAAGAAGAGTTCTCTTGCAATGCTTTCATGCTTATTCATGAGAGCGATTCTCTCCTTTTGTCCTGTTGTATGGAGCCCAACAAGAGAACCCGTTTCAAGTGGCAAAGTTTGCTAAGTGGTCAAAAAAAAAAATTGGATTTTGGCACAGGTCATAGAAAGCAACCCTACTTTAATTAGGTCATGAAATAATGTTGATATCTTGGGACCCAATTCATGTGATGATGGTGATGCTTTATGAGCTTGAGACGAAGTAAAAAGGCTGGATTGGATCGGAGCCTTTATATTTTCTTAGCTTGACCCGTGAATCATAAGTTAGAAATATGGCAATCTTAGTCATAGAAACCTCGAATCTCAGCATGACCGTAAATCATAAGTTAGAAATAGGGCAATGTTGCCAGTAAGTCACAAAGGTTTATGATTATTGTTATATTATTTCAAACGTTGGTGTTGACATGAACTTTCGCGAGAAAAATAATATGTATAGAATTGTAAAAATGATTATTCACATTAATCAAATCCTCCACTAGAATTTATTTAAAGACTTTAGTTAATGTGGATCCAAACTCTATCGTTTAGGTTTATCCTCCCCAACTAAAAGAAAACATGAGAAATAAAATCACAATATTTATTAAATTATAATATATCTATATCCAACATTTCGAGCATGAACTGGCTATTACAGGAAAGCATGAAGAAAGAATGTAAATTCCTCTCTCTTGCGAGCTTTTATTCAATGTTAGAATTTTCACTTTTGTACCACTGACGTGATGTGAAGGTGAGCAAGCTATTTGCGTAAGATTTTCTTGAAAAAAAATAAAAATATATGATCTCCTCTTTTCCATTTGCTCATCTTTGTTTCTAGAGAGATGGAGCTAATTCGTCAAAATCATCTTCTGACTCCATCTATTTCACTTTCCTCTCAACAGACATTGTTTTGGTAAATCTTTTTTTTTTTTTTTTAACAGTTTGGTAAATCTTTTGACGTCTGTCATTTTGTTTAGGTAAGATTTGACGAATGTCTCATCAGCATAATAATCTATCACAGAAAGAATTGTTGGATATTTTGCGAAAATATGCGATATTCAATTTTTTTAAATAAATTCGGAATACTACATCTAGAAATTTTTTATTTTTATTTTACTAGAATAATAGTAGTTATATATTCCTAGTTTTTCTAATAAAAATTTTTCGTTCCCCATTAGTAGGTTGTTCATATAATGCATTTATTAATGCTTCAAGTAAATACCCAACTTTGTAAATTTCAATTCGGTTGTATCATGATGATTGGTTAAGTGTTTTACTTACTACATATTATATGTTACGTAGACATTTATGTCACAATAGTGAAAGATTGGGGGCCCATACTTTAACATCTTGAGAAAAATTGGTCTTAAAATAGAAGAAGCTTGAGATATTGTTCAGAAGTTTCAAAAATTTTTAATAAAATATATCTTAAAGTGTGATCGAAACTGTACTTTGAACTTGCTGCTGTGAAATAATGGTTTGCAATAGCAATATCACTTCAACAGAAAGAAATTGAATATATAAACAAAATCATCATAATACTGAAAAATGATTCGAAAGTGTGATGATTAATTCTACTGGATATACTAACGTTTATAGTATTGTCTCAATTGTTTTTGCCTTTTTTTTACTTCAATGAATCCAAACAGATGTCCACTTATATATATATCAACACTTATAACAAAAATAGTTAGCATAAAGTCTTAGTTATTTTTACTAAATGCAGCTAGGATTTTATTTTATTTTTTGGGTCGAATATAGCTAGGTTGATTGGACAACAATCTAATATTTATTTAGGGATAAAGTCACAAACAGTCCCTAAATTTTGGTCCAATATACAATTTGGTCCTTGAACTTTTAATTTATTCGATTTAGTCCCTAAATTTTAACCCAACATATAATGTGATCCTTGAAATTTTAGTTTATTTAATGAAGTCTATGAACTTTTTATCATGTTTAATATAGTTCTTGAAAATGTATTAAAAATTTTAATGTAGTCCTTCCATTAATTCAAGACTAGGGACTATATAGTCCTTCCATTAATTCAAGACTAGGGACTATATTAAATATTTTCATACAATTCAAGGACTATATTGAACATTTATCAATAGTTTATAGACTACATTGAATATAAAAGTGCAGGAACCACATTACATGCTGAGTTAAATTTTAGAGGTCATATTGAACAAATTAAAAGTTCAGGGACCAAATTGTACATTGAGCCAAAGTTCAAGGACTATTCATATCATTTTTCCATTTATTTATCTTATATGTCTTAGTGAAACAACACTTGAACACATATTTTTTCTTTCATTCAGAAACCTCCTATTTGTGATCGAATTATTATTTGTTATTGTACTCTAGTCATACATATTTTATACATCTTCACAAGGTAGAGTAAGGCATTATTTTGATACTTATGTTATACTCATAACATGTTGCTCCATGTTATGAGATGAGAAAAGAGAGAGGTAAAATCAAAATGGGAAGACAATGAGGAAAAGAAGGCTCGTTGAAAGATTGATAAGTGTTACCTTACCTCCACAAGCCCCCTTTAAGAACCTATATGATTTACAGTAAACCAAGGATACTATCCTCCAATTGAAAGGTTTGAGCAAAGCTCTACCAATGCAGCAATGGGTATTTCACCCACCATCAACTCAATCCAAGCGTGATGAGCTACTATACTCTCTTACCCTATGATAGTCAGTTCATAATTATTGACGTGTAGTCCACCTTCCCAACTGAAGAGGCCCCTTAATTTCCACCCACAATTTTCTTTTGTAGGGAACACAAAGATGACATTGTAGGGTCTCCCATCCTGGGCAGATCTTTCCCATATTTCTTCCTCTTGAGTATTTTAAGAACTTGCTTAGGTGCAATCATAAGCCCCCTTTAAGAACCTATTTGATGTATAGTAAATGTTTATTACGCTAAACTCTATAAGTTATGCGTGGTTGAATAGCATTCCCCAAGAGAATATGAAGTCTTGTTCAATTCCTACCTGCTTAATAAGGATATTCTCAAGAAATCTCTCATTATGGACGTAAAAGAGAGGAGAAAAAAGGAAAGTTCCATAACATTTAGGAATAATAGAAGACTCTTGCTCTATGACTTCTTTTTTTAAGGTAAATTGCTATATGACTTTAAACTTCTTTTGTATATACATTTATTCTATTTTTCTCGCCTAGATCGTGAGTATCACGTTGGAGATAGAGGCCAAATGGAGTTGACCTTGAGTCAAAAAGGTACTAATTACCCCCCCAAGTTTTCTAGTCTTCCACATATAGATTGTCTGCCCTTATGCAAACCAGATCAATAAATTGGACTTAGTCCATTCCTCACTTCGAGCTGCTTTATAATAGTCTTCCACTTACAAAAATAAAAAATTGCCAGGTGGGTTATCTTTTAGCTACATGAATGAAATGATGAATATTAAAGTTTGTGCTAGTTCATTCATGGTAGGGAACATTTTCTCTTAATGCTGGATGTGTGTGGAGAAAAACAAGTGTCTTTCCAAGATTAAAATTGAACTAGTAATAAGTTGGTAAGGAAGATAAAATTATCTGGTATTATTAGATTTTAACTAGATGAATTTCCAAATAAAATTTTAAGATGGATCTCGGGGGAAAGAGATTTGATGGTCGGCCGGGTTTGGTTGGTTATGGGTTAGTATGACATAGTAATCTCTTGCTTAAGCATATTTCAATCAAAACTGGGCAGAAGCTTATTGTTAATCAAGTTCTAACTCGATAACGATTTAAGCAAAGCAATAAATCCGTTTGAAAATGACTTTTTTTTTTTGGTCTGTTTTTGAAAATGACTAATGAATCAACATCAATCATTACATGATGGTCTTTTATATGTGAACTTTTGTAATGCAAATCATTTCTTAAATTTGACACCTTTAATAAACCAAATCAAACCACTACAAAAGTTGCAAGGCGTCTCTCCGCTTTCATATGACCGAATTGCCCTTCTCACTAATGAAAAGTCATGTCCGAAATTTAAAGTTCGCATCCCAAATTTCGTTTCCAATGTCCGATTCCCCTTTAGAAAAGTATGTCTTGATCGCTGTATATGCTTTTCGCTAGGAATGCCTTTCGAGCCGACCAACGAGTTTAGTGTCTCATCAAGCATTTGTCTCTATGCATTTAAAGTAGTTGGGTTTCGACCAAAAAAAAGAAAGAAAGTAGTTGGCTAAATTGTCCAATTGCCAACACATCACGCGCATGAAATCTCTCTCCATAAGTCTGACTCACCGCTAACGAAGCACTCGATTTACACATTTTGTTGTACTAGATATGTGCTATACCTAATTCTGATACAAATTGAACTTATTACTCTCTTTAATTTAGTTATGTATATTGATTTTCTCTCATTGCTCCCATCATGAGGAGAAACAGCTGCAATTAGAATTGTGGGATGAGACTTTAATTTAAAATAACTGCGTCTTGGATGTCACGCTTGTTGGTATATTTGGTGAAATTTAATTTCTAATTTTGTCGATTAAAACAATTCTTTACTGATTTTTCTACAATGGTTAGCGTTCAATTTTTGATCGATATTTTTTTCTTTATGAAATTATAGTGCCAACTTCGGGGTTATATATATATATAGTTCTTAAGAAATCCTAAAATGATTTTTAAAAAAATTAAGAAGAAAAGCACATTTTTCAGTGAAAGCAAAACGCTAAAGTCAACCGTCAATGAGCGGCAAGATAGAAACATGACGAAAGATGTATTAGGGCTCCATCAAGCTCGATTTGATTTGATGGTTTCTTCGTATTCTAAGCAAGATCGAGATTTTCTTTTGTCATCAGTGACCAAAGCAATCACGAAAATGAAGCATGCGATCTTGTTCTCTATTGTACTTCTCATCTTAAAGGACAATGAATTAATATAATCCAGTATCCAATTGAACAACTTGCCACTGAATCTCTCTATATGCCCAATTGCCCATGTAATCAGAACAAGTAGCATGAGATTTGGTTCTCTCTGGTCAGAGCAAGAAAACCCTAAAACATCAACCCTTTTCCTTAAAACAAATCGAACGATAACAACGCCGTCGACATCACAATATGTACCGAGGAAAATCTTTGTGAAAGCAACTTCCGTATTTGCTGATGTTGAATTTCTTGACAAATTCAAATAATGTAAACACCCAAACTCGGAATCTTTTTTTATCACCGTATTTTCGGAAAACCTATTGATCTTGTGCTCAAATTTCAATTTTAGGTGATTGGGTGTTCCAAAAAGTTTGACTACTAGAAAATGACCAATCACATAAATCAAGCGTTTTTCATTTTGCATTGCTTCTTTTTCTCATCTCTCCATAATGAAGGGATGAGGATTTAAATTCTATAAAATATCCATTTAGTGAGATATAATAATAAACATTAAATGAGTTTTACCGTTGAAAAATTTATAATTATTCATGATTGATTCTCACAGTATATTAAAGACTATCATGCAATTATTTCTCAAAAAAATTAAATCTCCAATGCTTTAAATGATGATTGCTTAAATCTCTTAAAAGCAAATCGAATTTTAAAAATTTAATAATTTATCCATGAAGTGTGTGCTTATTTGCCGATATATAAATGAAGCCAATCACTCGAATAATAAATTACCCCAACCTCTACGACCCTCAGTTTAAAACTTTAAAACATTAATTAAAATTCTATAATTAAAGTGAGAAAAAGGTTTTTTTTTTATAATTAATTTTTGGAAAAAGGCAGATGCAGAGAAGGTTCTCATCAAGAACAAGGAAAGGAGCAAGAAACGATGCAAACAAAAGATTCTACAATCTTGGCAGGAATATTCAACTGCGAAGATTCGCTGCAACTGCAAGTGCCTAACTCGAGAAAACATCGAAACATCAGATTCGCATCTAGACTAAAAACCTTCGAGAGGCGACGATGTCTATCGTCCAACGCTACTTGTCATTAGAAAATTGCGCCCCAAATCTAATCTTGTCCATATTTTATATATTTCCTCTGACGGCGACTGATACAATATCTTCATTTGTTTCATTCGTTAAGAGAAGATTTGATTTGCCTCGAATTGACCTTGCCCATGCAGAAACGAAGGAACTAATTGGAGGAGATACTGTTCAAGATCGACACGCCATATCGCCCTTGATTTCGCACGCCGAATCTACACGAAAACCATGGACAATATCTTTGGATCGGGAAGGATCAGATCGTGTCCACATGAAATCTGCACAGCTCACTGAAAATTTGTTGCGATATGACCAGGACCAACCAAGAGATTTGATGGTACAGCAAGCAATGTTTAGGAGCTCAACAGGCAAGCTAAGAAATTCCAAATTCTTGCTAAGCTTCGTTCTACTAAATGACGCGACAATGCCCGAGTGAAACCCTTAAAAAAGGTTGAGAGCCGTGACCTTAAAGGGTAGATCGCTACTTACGTAATTCAATATCCGACTCGCGTGGTTTCACATGTCATAAAGCCAGTCTTAGTAAGTACCCTTTGATGAGAGTATTACGTGTCCTATTTTCATTTCTTATTCCCCTGCAAGTCACTTAATAGTTATCATTAGAAAACTTATGTTGATACATGGCCCCCCTATGAAACCCAATTGGACAGTGATGACTCATTATGGTCACATAAAGACGTGGACACATTAGCTGATGCGGCCGAATGTACTTTGAACTAAAATTGCGATGATGAAGTCAAGGATCTATGGGGTAGTGGATTACAATAAAGATGACATCCTCAACGCTAAAGATCAGCAGCATCTTGTATTTTTTTCCATTTGCATGTCTTATTCGGCTCGGACAACAAATTTTTTTATACCCGAAACAATTGACTAACTCCAGTTTCACCATGCTCAATACCCCCGAAGTCTCTTTCATTATACTTTTATTTTCCATCCAAGGGGAAACCCCACTTTTGTAGCTTTCTTTACACCCAGATGACGATGGATAGTATGTGACATTGGGTAAACTTAGAATTGAATAATTGAGTGCCGCCCTTGAAGAGTCTCAATCAGAAAAGGTTGATCAAAACATTGAGAACCCTAAAGGCCCCCCCAAATCCATACCAAATCTGGGGTAAGACTTGGGAAAAACAATTTAATGATGCGAAGAAGATGACGAAGTTTAGGTATCTGGGGACCATTTGAAGACGACATCGAGCATTAAGGTCGCATTTGAACTTGCACGCTGCCGAGGGAACCATAGTTTCTTTCGTCTGGACCACGTATTGAAGGGAACTTTATATCTAACAAGGACCTTCACACCACCCTCTATGGTTGCAGGCACGACTCGAATTACTCCGAGACCGAAAAGTTGACAAGAACTAAAAACCGGCCGGCACAAGAAACAGCTTTTAGCGCACACCGTTTGCTGCTCGGATCTTATATAATTCACTATTGAAGGATCCCAAATCCTGTTTTTATTGTCTTAGTGCAAAAGACATATTCCGTGCACTTGGTTTTAGACATTCTAATGCATGTTTTAAATCTTTTTTTAACGACGAGGAAAGATAATCTTTAACTCAATGAAATACCCCCACTAAAATCATGATGTCGGTAAAACACGAACTAGAATTCGGTTAAGTGACTCGAATGCGATATTATATGCAATGAATTGTGTGGACAACAAACCTATATCGGTGCCTATAGACTTCTCATGTCTCATTTTTTTTAATGTATGCCCTTCTTTATACAGTTTCATCCCATTTGTTCTTCTGATGAAATTTAATGCGACTGGTGCAAATCACAGAGATGGTTACATGAATACATATGCGTACACGCGAGCTTATCTGATTTATTATGTATATAGATACTCCTACAAACAAGATATTTATTATGAAGTGGTCCTGCCTTAACAGTTGGACCTCTCACCAATAAAAATATTCATAATTATTGGGGAGATAATAAAAAAGAAATTGTTATGCAATCCAACCCAACCTAATTTACCAAACTATATTATGCCATTGTATTAGGAAGCTCCGGGACACCATGGTCCCACGCACGCCCAAGAGAAGGCACTAGAAAAAAGAAAACCTAATACAACAGAACATATGATGTAAAATAGAATTTAATGTTCTTCTTGAACGATATGATTTTGAGTTTGCAGTGTCTTGCATGAATTTGCATGGAATACAAAACATGTTATCGTTCATTTATCATCTCAATGGTTTTTTTTTTTTTTTTGAAAGATTATCGAGGGAAAAAAAAACAAAATGATGTGGAACTCCACCGGAGTTGAATAAACCTTGCGCTCATAAAACATCCCACTAACCTAATGAAACGGGTAATTAGAGATAGCTGAAAACTTAGCGAATGTTAGAAACACAATGTTGCTGTGCTTGTTGGTACAAAGACTCATATTTGTATCGTTCTTTAGACATGTCAAAACGGGTTACAAACCCATTTCTTAATCCATATATGAAGGCATAAGATGTTATATGTGTTAGATATATTCAATAAATGAATTATAAATGAGTTTAGAATGGTAAAGCCCAATATAATATGAATGTTAAATAGGTCACAAATAGGTTTACAATTTACTTAAATCCAATCCACCTTTATAACTCTCTTTTTATTCTCTATTGCCCTCACTCAATTACACACTCACTCACTTCATACTCTCACCTCATTTTGGGCATGAGTTTTACTAAATTTGGTTAGATTAACAATATGGGTCAGATTGGATATGATTTAGGTTAGGTATGGGTCACTAGTTTGCATTGTATAAAAACGGGTCAAGATGAGTTAAATTGATCTATTTAAGTTAGACCATTTTTAACCCGACCCACCCATTTGACTAGTCTAATCACTACACTAATCTTGGGGTTACTATCTATCCTTTTGTGTAAAGAGATGACTCGTGACCATCATTTGGTACGTCTATTCATGTTTTCTTTGCATAAGTAGAATAGAAACATCAAGCTTGCCACGTTAAATCGGCATGAACCCGCCTGCATTTAGCATGTACTGCTCAAGATAGCTTCACATAGATCTCTCCACTTTTAGGTAAATAGATCCCAATATCATCAAACACGGACCTTGTCGATATGTTAACGCTTGAGCCAACACTAAACTGAACGGCCTAAACATAAGATTGTTTAAACTTGCTCCTATGTTTATTTCATGCAACTATGATGTACGTGACAACTTCGATTGTGCATAAAGATAGAAGTTGAGAATACTATCCAACAACTCCATCTGACGAGAGAGTCACTCTTTTGGGTGATTAAGTCACTATGCGTTGCAAAATAAAGGAGGTAGGCTTTAGCTTTAGACGTAAGAAAGTAAATAGCCATGAATAGAACATCCATAATCCTTTAAGCTACATGCTTTTTCCTAGTACGGCATATAAGTTCAATATCTTTCAATGGTCACCTAAAAAGATACCATATCTTTGAAATTTATGCATATTTAAGATATATCTACTTTGTTAGGTGCAATCCGTGCTTCGGATTTTTATATCATATCTCCTTTGCCTTTATTCATCAAATGGCATTGGTGTGTAGTATCCAACTATGCAAGTTGCATATCACCCCAAAAAAAAGGAAAATTTTCATTTTTTGGGGGAGTTAATTTCCGGTGAGTTAATATGATTGAATATGCTACCAAATAGCAGTTTGGATTCAGAAATTTACATGTCATGCCTATTTACAGGACAAGGAAGTCAAAATCCAAACCTGAATTATGCTGACTTCACATTAGGTGTGATGGATACCCTTAGTTAGTTTGTCTATGATATCGTACATAACCTTCAATGGATATGCTTAATTTCACTGCTTTCTTTTGTTTTAGGTTTCTGATTTGCGAATATGCCAAATATATTGGTACTTCATGAACTGACCAATCTAAAACAGACTTTTGGGATACTCTTACAGCCTCCTCGCGTCAAGAGAATCCAAATTTTGATAAACTAAGACATTTTCACTACTATAGTCCTTGATTATAAAAAAGGACACCGTAAGGCTCCATCTCTATTTATTTCACGAAAAATATTCATTGCATTTTCCTGGGAAGTAGGGGCTCCCCATCGCCCGGTATCTTAACTGAGCCAAATCGATGACTCAAGCTCCTTTTGAAGTGCAGAAGCTTGTTTGACAACTCAACTTATTAATGGTTTCACCTAAAAGGGGCGACGCGACACCTTTTAAAGTGTACATCGATCGGTAAATTGATAAAAATTGTGAAATGGCCCGTATTAATTCTTGAACAGAATGTATAAATGATGGGAAACTCAAAAGTATTAAAGCCGGAGATAACAGTGTCTTAACAATATGATAAAATTGAATACTTGGTGTTCTTTGATTGATTGGTGGTCCCTTCTCGAAATTGCTAGAAGCTTGTTTGTAAAACAAATAAAAGTGTCTTGTCCCACATAGGAAAGATGGAAGTGTGTGGGCCAACATATAAATATGAAAGTCTTCTAACTTTACCATTGGAGACAATTGGCTAAGTGGACTTGATCCTACAATACCCACATGTGGATGCATGAATAATTAGGTGCACTAAGCTCGTTTGTGAGTTCATGGATCATAATTGGTGCAATCAACATTTATTACTTTTCATATATGGGTGGTTATTTTCCTAATGGTTATTAGCCATTTTCTCAATTGAAAACAATGGGCTAAGTAGGCTTGATCCTATAGTACCCACATGCGAGTGCACAAATAATTAGGTGCACTTAGCTCGCTTGTGAGCTCAATAATTGGCACATTCAACATTTATTATTTATTTTTTATATATATGGGCAGTTATTAACTTTGAAAAGTTTTATTTGTTCAAACATTGATTTTCATAACTTATAAAATTCAGAATAAAAAATAATTATTTTTATTTTTATTTTTAATCTGCATTTTCAATATGTCTTTTGAGGAAGTCTTGTTCAGAATGCAACATTTCCCAAAGAGTTGCATCTATTCTTAAGGACTTACATAAATTTGTCGTTTTCCATCTCATATATTTTCATTTAGTCAATTTTTCTTTCTAAAAAGTACGGTCATTGTTTTTGATTGTTTTTTTTTTCTTTTTAAGTTTTTGGAGAAACACCAAAATTGTTATCTGGTATTCTCATTGACACTTTGTTATATTCAAGAGGATTTTTGTTAGTAAGTATTAGCAACATTGTAAAGACCATGTCTTTTCACACCTCAAAGTCGGATTTCATTATGCCCCATTAAATTTTACCAACACAAACAACAATTCAAATACTTAATATCCATGATCGACAGTTAACAACAGTTACAAAAAAATCAAAAGCACTATATACGGCTCCTATAATTTAGCGAATTCTACTTTGAAATAGTTACCCAACAATAACCATCTTTACTACTAGACAAGGCCTTCTCCATTACTTCAACGGTTGTGTCTTCTTCTCTTCTTCATAATTGCCACTAGTGCAAACTTTTCAGCTTCATTACTTGATGGCTACATCAAATTTTATCTTTCATATATATTTCTCTGATAGTTGCATCCGAGATTATTAGCTCTAACACTTTTACGGTTACTTTATTCTTACGCTATAGACTATTACATCAATCATGCCCTTTTGCCACTTGAGTCAACCTCCATCTGTCGACATTCCACTTCTAGAGCTGGCTATTTTCACTTTTGCCGTCCGTCGACTAAAACCAGTTTTCCTATCGATTTATTCAATTTGCCGACTCAGAGTTTTCAACACTCGGCCAATTTTTTCTCTGCTGCACCTTGCCGGATCTCTTCCATTCTCAATAGCCGAGCAAAGACTTGGACATCTTTTGGTGTCAACACCAATCACAATGATCCAAAGTAATTTCTATCACAATAGATTCCCGAATTCTGATATCAGTAGGCAAAAAGAAATAGTACATTAAATGAAAGCACCAATCAAGGGTCTATCGATCATACAAACCGTTGGCCGATCTCGAGAACTAAATAAAGTCTCGATATACTAAATTTGCATATTAAAATGGACTTTTTTTTTGGTCGGTATATTAAATGGACTTCACCAGCCAGCTAATATGAAATTAGGCGGCATATTTCATGACTGAATGAATGATGCGTAAGAACTCTTCAATATCACATCTTTGACAAAATAAATAATACTTAATTTCATTGGAATTCCAAACATGAACCTCGACGTATATTCAATTGATATAATTTCCTAAGGTTTATTAGAGTTGGGGTGACCCACATTCATTCGTATCTTATGAACCTTGGGCGGTGATTTATGTGCCTTAACTTACATATTTCCATGTGATCAAATTCAATTAAAGATAGCATAGAGAAATAAGCAGTGGGAAGAGAGCCTATATCTGCCAGCTCACATCTTCATTTATCTATAATGCATTATTGGGATTAACTGGAATATAAGATTATGTTATTTATTATACTCCTATGTTCTTGGCATTAATTATGTCCTATTTTATGATTTTTCTGGTCTAGGTCGCGTACACTGCACTATGCCAGAAGCTGTCAATTCATCAGTTCCCGTTTTTTTTTTTTTGAACATCAGTTCCCGTTGACTTCGCTACAATGAAATACTGTTTGACTTTTGAGAGGCTCAACGAAAATTATAAAGTAATCTGAAGCACGATTATCAGAGACGGATCCATGTTTTGAGGAAAGGAAAATAATATTAAAATACAGTGAGAGATAATTAAATTTTTTAAACTTAAGGTGATGCGATTAAGACATCTCTAACAACTGTACATGCTAATGTCAGATTGGTGGACAGTATGGATCACCTCAGCACAAGAATGTCAGATTTTTTCATGTTTGATTTCCTGTTGATCGTACTGTTAATTGTCCGGTTGAGTAATTAGCATATAATATGTGTTTAGAATGGCTTCTTTTAGTTCTTTTCTTATGGTTTTACTCTTGCTATTTTGTTTAATTATTCTTGAAGATGAATTATAATCATATACTTTTAGCAAGGAATGAAATCATGAAAAGACTTCGATTCATTAAATCTCTCATATTTCCAAATGTGCATATGGGGTTCATGTATGCAAAAATTGAACTTTTGAAATTTACAAAAACTTCTTTACCAAAAAAAAAAAGTACAAACAACTTTATTATGAAAAATTTGAATCATTAGATTATAAATAAAAAGTACATCAAAGTTTGCAATTTTTTTTCTTATGAAGGTTATTGAAGGATATTGGGAAAGACTAAAATTGAAATTTACAGAAAATAAGATACAGTAATTAACTTATGCATACTTCCAAATAAGTTATTAAGGAAATTTAAAGAAGAAGAAAAAAATGATTGAGATCTCTTCCAAATAGGGTGTCCTTTTTGCTATATTAAAGTACAAATTACATGGTTTGCTCTTATTCTAGTAACACTAGCAATTGTAGACACGCAGTGCATGTGCACAAGAAACATACATTTGAAAGATTGAGCAAATGTCACTTTGACATGTGAAGTATTCAATAAAGAAAAGAAATAACTGATGAACGTGATACAAAGAAAATGGTATAAATATATGTGAAAGAGAATAATATTTCTAGTTATGAGATTTTTAAAAGGCTTTTATGATAGAAAATATCCAAGTTTTTACATTGAAACATGTGAGTAATATATAAAGTGATGAACTTATACAATTCCCCATATTTGTAAATAAATAATTAAAGATATTTCGGAAAAAAAATAATAATTGAGATCCCATGAGAGTATAAGGTCCTCTAACCTTTATAGAGTATTATTAATTCTAAGAAAAACGAGTTTTTTTTATATCTTCTACAAATCAGAGAGGCTTGTCATTTACCCCTAAGACATTTGATTTTGATTACATATTAAGGGGTAAAGTTGAAAACTTAAAATATGGCTCTAGTGTAATAGCTATTGCAATGTAATGTAAAAGAGTTATGATAACTATTATGTTGTTTGGTTTAAATAATGTGAATACCTCTTACACGTTTGGTTTTATGAATGTCATATGTAATAAGAGGGAAGCATCATCAGAACTTCCAACAGATCCTAAAATTAAAATTAGAGGAAATATAGCAATATTACTTTAATATTCACTCATAATTACTTTATTCGTGAGCTTAATACTCCAACATTTGATTTATTACAGATTTTACTTCTTTTAGTCATTTATAAAAGATTATAAGTGAAAGTCAAGCACATAACATGTGATCATATGAAAATAGGTATCAAAATATAGGAAATATCATTTCCGTATCCATTTATGAGTGTGATATTATATAATTACAATCACTGTTATAATTACATAAATAATATAAATAGATTTATATTACTAATTCTGCGTACAAACATTGAACTAGGTGATCAAAACTGTAATAGACTTGTAATGTAACAATCACTGCCGCAACCGAACAAGTGGTGGTTTTAAAAAAAAATCACACCACACGACCCGTGGTCTTTCCTCAATACCAATCATGAACCATTTCACTTAATTTTCGAACCGCATTCCCCTCTGCCAAAAGCCATTTGTAACCCTTAGAAGGGCGCTCGTTGACCTTCTAGGGCTTGGATACAGTGACGAGGTCGACGACTCCAAGGTTGTTTTAAAAAAAAATTAAGTGCTAAAACCGGATCGATTAGCTTTGACTGAACCAACTTTGTTTACGGAAATAAAAACAGAGCTGACCACAACTCTGTCTATTTTATTTTGTCAAAAGAAGAGGCGTGGGAAGACGGGGAAGGGAGGGAATGAACAGACGAGACGTGTCTTGAGACTATTGAATAATTGAAGTCAGCTCCAAGCTTAGAGCTGACATTTTATTAGTAACTTCGGAATTCCCAACACGTTAGGCATCGACCGGGTCTTATTCAAAGATGGACTTGCTAAGCATTATCATCAATTTTCAAAACAGTGATTGCGGAGTGTGCAACCAGATCGATTCCGCCTGAGAATTGGACTAGATCCGATTCTCAATTTTGAAGTAACGACCCACTGAAAAACCAAGTCCATTTCAAAATGATTTTATAAAGCTAAGAAAAGTATTAAAGAAACCTACTTTCTCTATTTCTTAGGCTAAGGTGTTATATAAATTTATTGCAAATTTAATTTTTGTTGTTTTTTTGTTTTCATGTTGGAAGAAGTTGGAGTAATGTTTTTTTTTTAATGAATGAGAAATGGATTTTTAAAATTTATGTTTTATGTTTTGTATTTAAACTTTTTATTATTTATAAGTATATGTGTTTATCTTATAGATTGTCGCTTTTGGCTAATAGGGATTTACGTTATTCATATTTTACTTTGAAATTGCTCATATTATATCATTGTAAAAAACAAAACCAAAAAAATGAAACCAAAAAAAGAAACAAAAGAAAAATGGGTTTTTGGGTAGACTCTAGAATCAAACCGAAAAAACAAGGCAGATTCTAGAATCAATTCAAGACCAAACATGATAGGTTCTAGATTCTAAAATTTGGAAGCTAGTCCTAATAGAATAGGTTCGATATTCCAAATTTATAACATACCAACTCTAAAGTCAATTAACTCTCGACGATCACACAATAAAACTAGAAACAGCTTCCTTTCTCAATCCATCAACAACCATCTTGAAAGTCCTCGTTAACAAAATCTGTAATGTATTTTGGTTAGGACAAAACATCATACTTACAAATTAAATCAAAGTGTAGTCTATACAGCGGTAACACATTTAACCTAAGAAAAAACGTTAATCATTATTAGGAGTTCAGCTTTTTAGTGAAATGAAGCAGACCTTCCACGTTTGAAGCACCGTTTCAATTTATGCCTCTTCTTCTGGCAAGTGAACCTTCCACGAAACCAAAGGGATGCTATTTAAAAGATCATTACACGCTTCTATTTACTACTGCAATGTCCTTGTATATCAACAACCCTCCTACCAAAACTTGTCAGACGAACTTGCATCACATACCAAGTACCTTTCAGATCTCTTTCCACTGTCGGCTGAGAGATTGCTGAGGAATAGAAGATGGAATAAGAACGTGCAGAAGATTGTCGGCACCACGATCTTACAAATTCCTGGGAAATTTTTGTAGCTCCATGAAGAATTAAGAGCATTTAACTCATGCTTTTCTTATTTAAATTAACTCATAGGCAAAGTGCAAATACGACGAGATATAAATATTTTTCATAGGATATCACTTGAATATATTAAAAGCATTCAAGTGATCAAGTGCCGAATAGAAAACAAATTGATATTGTGCTAAGGAGATGTAGGTTGCACAACAAGGAGGAGGAGGAGTCATACATACAATGAAATATAATAGTAAATACTGTCTATACTCTCGTTTAGGCAGATAATCCATCAAATCATATGGGTTTCACGTGAGATTCATTTCATTCAATTAATAACATGATTTGGTTGCAATTAATATGTTATCAAAATATCGCCTATCACACTTTGAAAAATGGAGTGAGCCAAATAAGAAAAAAGGAAAAAAATAATAATAAGCTTTTTTATGCGTGGGGATTTACCTAACTATAATGGACCATTGAAAAAAAAAGAGAAAAAATCCGAGTGCTTAACCATGATCAGATGCGCGAAGAAAAACACAGGCAAATGAGGCATCATGATGGGGGGCATTACAATCTTTTTCGAATCACTTTGCAAAGGAAAGAAAAAAAGGGCGTAAAGAAAGGTAACCGAGCTCATAAAATAATACGCGGTTATGTCAAATATAAAACTGGCACAAACAACGGAAGTGGCAGACAGATGATGTGGATAGGATCATAACGTTTTTAAAACAGGACATCGACACCGTGGCCCGTTTCTGACGTCATAATTCGATGTTGATTAACCTTATTTAGCTTAGCCCAAGATCCCATTGCGCCAAAAACGACCCATGCCCAGCCGCTATTTAAGCCCCTCTCCAAAAGCGAGACCAGCAGAGGGAGAGAGAGACAGAGAGAGAGAAACAGAGAGAACGAAAGGGTTCGAAAGCTTCTATTCTTTTCCAGTTTTTTTCCCACGGTTCGGAGGAGCGGGAAGTGGGAAACGGAGGCGGAATCGATCGACCCGCGACGGCTCCGATGATGATAGCCTACGCGGAGCGCTTCGTCCACGAGAGCGACGCCGAGGCGAGGCAGGACGACGGCGTCTCCGGCCTCGACCTCCAGCTCCAGGGCATCCTGGACTGGTCCCCCGCCGCGACCGCCGCCGCCGCCAGGGACTTCGGCGGCCTCCGCTCCGCCAAGCCCCGCGCCGTCGTCCGGCCCTCGGGCGCCGACGACGTGGCCCGCTCCGTCAGGGCCGCCCTCCGGTCGCCCAGCCTGACCGTCGCCGCCCGGGGCAACGGCCACTCCATCAACGGGCAGGCCATGTCGGACGGCGGCCTCGTCGTGGACATGCGGGCCGCGGGCGCCGGCCACTTCCAGGTCGTCGTCGGCGGCGGTGCCGGCGCCGGCGCCGGCGGCCACTACGCGGTCGTCGCCGGGGGGGCATTATGGGACGACGTCCTCGAGCGGTGCCTGAGCTACGGGCTGGCGCCGCGGTCGTACACCGACTACCTTGGGCTGACGGTGGGGGGGACGCTGTCGAACGCGGGCGTCAGCGGCCAGGCCTTCCGCCACGGGCCGCAGACGTCGAACGTGACGGAGCTGGAGGTCGTCACCGGCCAGGGCGAGACGCTGACCTGCAGCCGGAGCGACAACTCCGAGCTCTTCTTCGCCGTCCTCGGCGGCCTCGGCCAATTCGGCATAATCACCAAGGCGAAGATCTTGCTTCAACCCGCACCCGACATGGTACGAACTCCTCACTCTCCAATTTTCATTTTCGCCGGAATTATTTCCCCTTTTTTTATGTCAATTTAGGCGAATTTTTCCCAAAAAATATTTATATGGTGGGCGATTTCTGCAGGTGCGGTGGATAAGAGTGGTGTATGCGGACTTCGGCGAGTTCACCCGGGACGCAGAGTCGCTGGTGACTCGGCCGGACGGCGACACGTTTGACTACATCGAGGGGTTCGCGTTCGTGAACAGCGACGACCCGGTCAACGGCTGGCCCACGGTGCCGCTTGAGCCGGACCAGCGGTTCGACCCGTCCCGGCTGTCCCCCGACGCCGGCTCGGTCCTCTACTGCCTGGAGCTGGGCCTCCACCACCAGAGGAGCAACCCTCCCTCAGACGTCGATTCGGTAACAACACCCTCTTAATCAATATCGCGTCGATCAATCATGCATTTTTATCTTTTTCACGCCTCATTAGAAACAGCCTTAGTCTTACCTGGTCCACACATGGATTAGCCTAAGGCGTGACAAATTAGAGACAGAAAAAGTATTTTGACTCGGCTTTCAACATGACAGTTTTTCTTTTCTAAGCACGTGATGTAATGTTTATATCATATGACACATTAATATGACATCACTCGTTTCGAATGAAATTAGAACTTGGGCTGCACCTTTTTTTTTTTTTTTCAAATGATGTCTGGGTCATATTTGAGTTTTCATTATATTTACGGGAATTACAGAATTTTTTTTTATTTTTTGAGCGATGATGCCGTATTAAGAATCCGTATAGAGAGATTCGGAGCTGAGTTTTCTCTTCTTTTTAGTTCCGGGATTTGACCTCGGTTCCTTTCTCTGCTGAGCGGGGGGGCCCCACGTAGGGGGACCCCGCACGTGGGAAGTGTCCGAGCTGGACAGGCGGGAGTGGGGACGGGGAAGTGGCGACTGTCCTGGCTGGACTCACACGTGTACAAAGCTCGGCGACTGTGAACGAGGAGGGGACGATGGCCCCCTCTACTACTGCCCAATTCTCCACGACCTTTTCTCTCCCCACCATCATAACCCATTTGAAATTAAAATAAAAAAATAATTTTTTTTTTCTGTGTGAAAATAAAATTAGTGCGACTACCCATCGAGTGCTCCGGAGACCAAAAATAAAAATATTACATATAAAAAAATTAATTTTTTTTTCTTTTTTGGGAATTCTTTAAATGATTTTGTCTTTGCGGGAGTTACTTCGCCACTGAAGCTGACGGCACGGCGCGGATGCCATCTCCCATTGGATTTTCTGACACCCCCCGCGCGTCGCCGTAACTGCCCCCGTGCTCGCGCCCAAATTGCAGGAATGCCCCCGCGCAGCCGCGGTATCACCTTCGGGTTTGGGGCGTCCGACCGGGGCTATTTTGGGGAAGCCGCCCCCTGCCCCCTCTGGTCATACGAGTCGTCGCTGTCGCTGCGCCTGATCGCGGAGATTTTGCCTGACGTCGCTGGTCCCTCCGGCGCACGCGCACGCGCACGCACCGCAACCCGCCAAAGGCCCCCTCCCGGATCATTTTCTGGAATCTGTAGATCATCATCATCATCATCATCAATTCGCCATGTCTATTTTGCTGCTGGCTGCTTGCTCGCTACTTGCTTGCTGCCGCCCTCGGCGTGATGGGTTTTCTTGACCGTTGCGTGAGTGTGTAATTTTGTCGAACAGGTGGTGGGCAAATTGCTGGGGCGGCTGGGATTCGTGGAGGGGCTGGAGTTCCGGCGGGACGTGGGGTACGCGGAGTTCCTGCTGCGGGTCCAGGACGCGGAGCGGCACGCCAAGGCCACCGGCCTCTGGGACGCGCCCCACCCTTGGCTGAACCTGTTCGTGTCCCGGAACGACATCGCCGAATTCGACCGGGTGGTGTTCAAGGGCATCCTGAAGGACGGCGTCGGAGGCCCCATGCTGGTCTACCCCATGGTCCGGAGCAGGTTGGTAATTCTCACTCGCTGCCGTGTTTTCATTCATGATCACGTCCCGATATGATATAATCCAATACCTGCGACAAATCACGAGTTCTCATCACGGACCCGCCACATATTGGCGGGGCCCGCGATGACCGGGCTCCCGGCCAGCGCTGTTCCTCCTCTTGGGCCGCCACGTGTCGCGAGCTCGCCGGGTGACTAGGTCCGGGCGGGTGGCTGTCGTGGCGGCGCGGCGGGGGGGGGGCGCGGGCAGCCCCGGCGGGTGGGGGGGGGCCCGCGGATATGTGGATTTGTCCCCTAGTTTTTCAGAAAGGATATGTGGTGACACCGTGTTTTCACTGAACATCATTAAATCTGGTGGTTAAGATTTCGAAGGGCGGGGTGGGTCAAACGTTTCTTTCTCTTGTCTTCTTCTTCTTCGAGGAGAGAGAGAGACCCGGTCAGCCCCAATCCGGTGCGGGACCCACACGCGACCCACACGCGACCCACGAGCGCCCTTTTGATTGGCGCCCCGCTGACGGGTCGTACCGTCTGTGCTCCTGTGCGTCCCACCGTAGCCAATCACCCCCCCCGCACACCCCCCGAAACCTCCCGCCAATCGTGCAGCGGAGGCGGGACGGGACGATGCGACGCCGAGGCTCGAAATCGACTTCGGTCGCGCCTTTTGGCGCTTGGAAAATGCGCGATTCTAGCCTGATGGAAGTTCTTAGCTGTCTAGCTTTGACGCGAATGGAAAATAGGATGATTTTCGTGTCGCGCGATGCTCCTTCTTCTAGAATTTTTTATTATTTTTAGAGAGAATCCCGAAAACGAGGACCGACTCAATCTTGTGCTGGGCCGAGAACGTCATCGGTTAGGTGGTTTGGTACTAGGCGCGAGGGGAGATGGCGTACGAGCTGAGCTGAAGAGTACATTAAAAAGCCAAAAAAAAAAAAAAACCGGTACTTTGCGATGATAAAGCAGAGGGACGAAAAAAAAAAAAAGAAGATAGGGGGACCACTCGAAATTACGATTCTGTACAGAAATTTTTCATGCTTCTTTTGGTTGCATGACCTTTTTCTGGCACAGGCTTTTTCGGCCATTTCGGCCCTTTTGCATGATGAATTGGGGGAAGGGGGAAGGTCGCTGTTGTGGTGAATTTATAACTTTTTTCTTTTCTTTTCTTTTCTTTTTTCTCTCTTTTCTACTTTTATTTTTATTTTTTGAGCTTTAATAATTTATGACCTAGGGGTTGGATGTAAAGCGAGAGCCGTGAAAAAAAAAAAGGGGGTAACGAGCGGTACTTTGAGGGGCGTTTCCGTCATCGCGCCGCCCCCTCTTTTTTTAGAAAATGAGATGTCGAGAGATGTTTACTTTCGCTTGCCATTTGGGAAACGACAAGCGTACTTTCATTCGCCAGCACAATTATTTTTAAGACACCGTCGCTAGTTCAAATGAATTATTGACGAGGCTTTTGTTGGAATTGGCCTCGCAGGTGGGACAAGCGGACGTCCGTGGTGCTGCCAGAATCCGGCGAGATATTCTACCTCATCGCCCTGCTCCGGTACACCCTCCCGTACCCGGAGGGCCCGTCGGCCAAACAGCTGGTCTCGCAGAACCTTGAGATCCTGAAGACCTGCAAAGAGAACCGGATCGACTACAAGCTGTACCTCCCCTACTACCAGTCGCAGGAGGAGTGGAAGTGGCACTTCGGGAAGCAATGGGGGAGGTTTGTGGAGAGGAAGGCGAGGTTCGACCCGATGGCAGTCCTCGCACCAGGGCAGAAGATCTTCTCGAGATCGTCGGTGCCCGGGAAGATGGCAAGCGACAGTGGCCCAGCGGGTCTGCATTAGGGTTTTTTCTTTAGTCCTTTCCATTGCAAGATTGGTTCTGAACAATGTTGGGGAGCGATGTAAATGGAATATTTTTCGTGATCAAAATCGAGAATTGCTTCTTGGGTCTTCCCCACCTTCCCACCCTTTATCCGTAGAATAGACAGACATGGGTTCTTGCGGATATCAAGCTGTAAAGCAAACCGAGGTCACATCACATACGCCCAACCCCCACCCCCAATCAATCTCGGACAGTTCTAATGTCCCGATGTCTCGTCCGAGGGAAAATCATTAACCTAAGTCTTTAACTTCATGATTAGTTCGAAAAGATCGGTTGACTACGACAAACACCAACTGTCCATTTTAACATTGTTTTCTCCCTTTTCTCTCCAATGGTCAATGATTTCGCAACGTAACAGAGGATAAGAAAGGAATCCACGCCCATGTTAGGCATCAAGATTCTCACACTTTCATCTTTTTCTTCGCTCTTTTCCATGCGAAAACGAAATCAGACAGCCAAAAAGCTACCCGCTTTCTCTCTTTTTTATCGACTATTAACGATCAGATCTCGTTCGGGGGTTCTTGTTGGGTCCATGCAAAATCAAATCTTACTCGGGTTCCTCCAATTCGCAGACACTTCTCCTTTTCTCCCCACCTCTCTCTCTTCTCCCCTTCTTCTTGCCCTAAAAAGCAGAGTCGAAAATGGTCGAGAAACAAGGGTAAAAAAAATGGTGGGTCCCGCGTTTTTTATTAGCTTTCTTTAAGGAGGCAATTATAAGATTCCGGGCTAAAAAGGGGAAAGGGAAGGAGAGAGGGGGAGGCAATTATAAGATCATGATTTCTTGTAAGGCGGACCGGCCAATGAGGAGGCGTCGTCCCTAGGGTTTTTAATCCCATGCAATGCAAAAGCGCACCGTTTTACGTCCCTCCCGCAACCCGCCGCTCGGTAAACGTGTCATGCACGGACGTGTCAAATCTCCGAGTTCCCCACAAGAGGGCAAAAGGGCGAGTAGGGCCCGACGCGCGCCCGAGCGCGTGACGGCGAAGAGCCACGTCGGATGGTGGCCAGGTTGGAGCCTTGGAGGATCCTACCCTTTTTCGCTTTTCTTGTTCATTGAGAAGTCCACCGTTGTTGCTTCGACATTAAGACAATATACTATGGAACTTTGAGTCTTAGACTTCTATAAACTCATATCATGAGGCGAGATATTATTTTTTATGTACCATCTTTGTACTCATGATCCATTTTTTTACTGTGATTTGCGGATAAGTCATATTTTTTTGGTCTCTAGTTGAAGGGAAATCCTTTTGATCGACTTTTTTATCAGTGAAATATATAGGTGATGCTGATTGCTTTTGTCCCTGCCCCGATTGCTTGTATTCTCGCCAATCTTCCTCCGGTTGGGGATGGAAGAGATAAAGGTAATGCCATGCCATTAAGAAAATTTATTTGTCAAGCTCAATGGGTTACAAACAAAAATATCATTCACATTTAAATTAAGTATGCATGGGAGTGGTGTCCATATTTCATAACCCACTAACAAAATGTCTAGTTAGAGAGCTCTCTAGAATATTGATCTTAATAGAATTCACAATACCCATTTTCTTGGAAATGTGCGCGTGGATTTTGCATATACGATAGATCATGGATACATTACTTTCAACCAGAAGCATTTTTTCCAATTTGTGTATTCAATAACACCTTTTATCTCCATGATATTACATTGCTCATGACTCAGCAGTCAGCACCCACCTCAACTAGTTTTGCTAGAGACAAAATCACCCAAAGATCTTGTCATTAGCCTTTGCTATATACACATGTCCATCACGTTTTCAAGATTTTGCACACCCCATCTTGCCTATCAATGCCTAATTCTAGAAGCACGGGGCACATGTTAAGAATGTGCTTTGGCATCACATTCCATGAGTAGGCACGACTTCCCGCTCGCTCTTCGCACATCGCGTGGCCATTAGACTTCTCCGAAATCCAAAACCAAAAGTGGGTATGGGGGCTTTTCATTGAATTTGCAACTTTCCACCGCCATCTTTGTCTTCATAAAACCGAGAGAGAGAGAGAGAGAGATGGCAACTTTAGTGCAGCATGTGAACGATCTGCTTTTTCGTGGAATAAGATCTCCCTTTCCGAATGAGAGAAAAAAAGGCAGATGGGAGTTAGGTCGAACTTTAAACGAGGAGCTCGGCATGGAACGATGATAAAAGATGGAGATGACTTTGTTTTTTCTTCACTAGATCTCCCACGATCCTCCACGCACCGTATCTCCCCGTGATGCGTGTGGAGTAGCCAAAGAGGGGAATATTCTAAGTTACGTACCCATTTTTGGTCATGCATATCCATGCATCCACACATGCGTATTGCGTACTGCACCGGGTCATCGTTCTTGCCGATGCGAATCACGTGTCCCCGTTTTTTTATTCAAAGAATTTGACCTAAAAAATACGAGAAGCTATTCATGCAATTTAATTAAAAGTGGTTATGTTGCCGGCGGATCCGATTACACGAATTTCAAAAGTTTGAAAAATGGATGGTTACCATGTCATCGAAATGAGAAGATATGGCTATCTAGACAATTGTACGTCAAGAAGACGTGCGATGCCATTGCTGTGAAAATCACTATATCAGACAATGAGAGTATTTAAAAAATCTTACGTGAAGAAGAAAATATGTGTACATAGAACTCTGAAATCAATAGTTCCAACTCCGTCATTGATGAGTGTTATAAGATTGGGTACGTATCACTTATGAACACGCTGTAGATCAAATTACATTTGTAATATAGGATTTTTTTGTAGGACTTTTTGACAATAAGGTTAGGCGACATAAAGTCACTAAAAGAAACAAGGAAAAAATACGAGCAAGAATCCTCACGCTCTCCAGCTACGTAGATACCCCAGTTGATGAATAATCTATTCGTCAACTAAAGTATAGCCTTGAAAATGCAACCTCGCCATCATCCAAGAAGTTACAAAAATGGCAAGAGAAAAAAGGGAGACTTGGAGCAGTTGACTGCTTTTCGACATCTTTTTCTTAACCCTTTTGTCACGAATGACTGGTCAATCGAATCCAGCAAAAAGTGGGGTACGCTGCTTTTGAGGATGCTGATTCTACGAATCAGATCGCTCTGTGTTGGTTTCTGTCTTTTTATAAGCATTGCAAGTTGGAAGGTGAATCGCTGGCTTTGCCCACAAAGCTCATGTCAATGTAAGTAAGCTGTGCGAAATCTATGGTCCACACGACAAAACTTGCCAGTGCGATATAATTAAATAAAGAAAGGGAAACCCAACTGGCCGAAAAAGAAAAGCAAGCAACAGAAAGAAAAGAAAAACCTAAGAAAGATTGGAAGTTCTTGGAAGTAGGACCTGTGCGCCATTAGCATGAATTACATGGTGCAACTTGGTGACACAAATATTTAGGAATTAGATGACACAACTTAGTTGTTTCAAGTGTGAAAACATCTAAAACCCTAAATCTTAAATTATAAAACTTATAGAGTAGACTACTTGCGTGGTGATTCGTGGGGGATTATCCCCTATGTATAAAAAAAACTAACATTTTTTTCCTTTATTTTTCCGGACTATTATAAGTTTGCACAATCTGCTGTTTAATATTATGATTAATTTTGGCATCTCGAATACGTGTGACTACACGCCACTTGATGATCAATCCGCATTCCGACGCTTTTTAAAACTTCAACTTTCATGTTTAAGAGAAGTTAGTATTATGACAAATCCTTATTTCAAGATGTTTAACCGGTCAGATCGAAATCAACTCTATGTTATTTTTGGCGAAATCAATGTGTCTGTTCCACTCATATCGTCATCATGAGCATGAATGGGATGAAGATGCCTTTCTAGACAACTCATGAGATTAATTTGGACCACCACACTGATCTTAATGAAATTTCGTAGAACATTCAATGTGAGTGTACAGAATCCGAAAATATATATAGCCATGAATGACATGTGTGTCATTATGTCCTTTTCTTCAAGGGACTGATCTAAATAAAAACAAAGCCTTTCCCATCAAAGATGGTCCACATTTTACAACTGTATATAGTAAACCAAGGCCCACCTCAGAAAAAATAATTTTTGGTTTGTAAGCACTAAGTTACATCAAATCCCAATTGGCATTTGCTTGGTGGTGTATAGAAAAGACAAAGTGGTCCAGCTAAGGAAAAGAAAAGAGCCCATGAAAACTTAAGATTTTGTCACAGTGTGCAATTGCTGCTTTGGAAGCTAGGGTTAGAAGCTGAGTGACCCACCAAAGGAGATTGGACAACACCCAAAAAGCAAAGATACAAAAGAACAAAATCAATTAATTGAGAAGTTGATAATTGATGAAATCTATCAGAATTTTGATGCCATGGGCCAAAGATAGTGCGCCCCACAAAATGTCGACTTTGACAATCTAATGAATGTGACAGAGCATGTTTGCTTGTCTTGCAGTTAGGTCATGGGAATTTTGTTCACATTGAAGCTAATCACGGACTTGATGAGTGGAGGATTGGCATGCCAAGCCCTTTTTGTTTTTACTTTTTCGTATCGAGCTTTATTTTGTTTATAAAAAAATATACATATTTAGCTATTGAGTTAGTGAATAAATGGGCACTGGCTCTACTCCGCAGAACTTATAGCAGTGGCTAGAAATATAATACTATCCTTAGTGCGTAATTTTATCTATTTAGATGAAGGTGAAATTTTAATATTTAAATATAACACTCTACCTCACGTGTAGATTGGATTTTAGCCTAAAACCAAAGCATGGAAATAGACCTAGATGAGGCAAATAGAGGTTTGGAAAAATTTGACCTCCGTATCTCCTACTTCCACTTTGATACCATGAAAGATTTTCTAAGACCCTTGCCAATTTTTTTTAAGAGCTTTAACAGTTAGACGAATAAGTGATTTTAACATTTGAATATAACGTTTTACTAACTTCGGGCAAAAAGGTCATAAAGATGTAAGTTCCTAAGAGGATTGCCATGAGCTGTTCATGTTCTTACTTTGCGCCATATTCTTTGTCGCTTCCATGGATCCTTATTTGGTCCTCCGACAATGTAAAAGAAGGTTTATTCGAAATGAACTCCATATCGAAAGGATTAGAACCATCAGATACTAGCTAGAGCTCAAACCCCTCGAAACAATGTAAGTTTCGAAAGCTGTAATTAGAAGTTCATGATCAGACGGTTGACTCGAAATCCTAAGTTTGAAACGGATCACAGAATGGATGTAGTTGTCCGGTTTGTTTGCTGCATGAGGGAAGCCTCATTATAAAGGCCCAATAGGCCTATTTGTTACTATTGGGCCTGGAAAATAATTAGAATATGGCTTTGGTAGCTAAAATCGGGGAATGCACTGTTTCCTTTTTATCAAGAATTGAGCATAATACGATAATGTTTAGGACTTACACGTTGATGATGCGGCTCCAGATGGAAATTCAGCGTGCAAAGATGCGTTCTCTAACTTCTGATCTCAACAGTAAGCGAGCCAACCATCCTAGATTGCTAATCCATATGTCTACTTCGATCCGAAATGGATTGTCTAAACCAACGCATGCGTATACGAAGACTGCCCAGAACTACAAAACCTAGGGCTTGAAATGGTCATCAGCTTGAAGCAGTTCAACCACGGTGGATAAGCTATGCTTGGGCAGTGTTCGACAGGCCCAATGGGTCAGAAATTTTGAATGGTCGACACCTGAAATCAGGTTCCCACCCTCATGGGTTTGGGTCAACTAGGGGTGCCGAAGCTCCTTCGAGAGATCGGGATGGTAACCGGTCGAGCTTATCCGAACCGGTTGAGTTTAGTCAAAATGTTCGAGTCGGGTCATTTTGATTGAGAAGGAGCATTGCTATAAGGTTTTGATGGGGGCTAGACTACTATACAAGGGGCAACCATCACTGCTCAAGATTAGGGCTAGCTCAAGATTAGTACAAGCTTTGCTAGATAGTTCAGGTGAGGCTCGGGCATCTTCATTGACCTCAAACAATAGTCATACTACCCTGAGGACAAGGAGGACGAGAGGAAGCGAGGTGTTAGCAACAACAACACAATGTTTGAAGCATTTTGAGGTTCTAGTGGCAGGGAGATGATGATAACGTCGTTAAAAGCCTACTCAGCAAACTGCTAATGACCATTTAGGGTTGTGCATGACTATTTAGTGCTACATGTTTGTCTCACAACGCTTAATAGCTTCTTCTCTATTAGCACCATATTAATTAGTGCTGTTGGTAAATATATGAAATAGTTTGACCATTAGAAAATAACACATTGACTGATCCATTTTTTTAAAAGAAAAATTGGACACAAAAATCAAAATAAAATAGATGAAAGAACTAAATGTGAACTTTACTTCTTCTTTTTTTATGTTTTGCACAAAGAAAACAAAAAGTAAAGTATCCGGAAAATCTAAGTACAGATAATCCCAACTGATCACTAAATTAAAAAAAGAAATGCAATTATATTTCAATTCCACCAAACCATCCTAAAATATATATAATAATATAGGAAATAAACGGGGGGAATGGAATGAAAACAGGCATTGGTCGGCCACCTCGGACCCCACTAGGCTCTCGCCCGTACCGTCGAGCGATCCGTGGACCGTAGGATCTGGGAAGGACCGGCTCCCCCACAGCCATCGATGGGGGATCTCGCGGGGCCCACGTGCCCCCGGTCGAGGAAACCGTTGACCGTGTCTCGATGACCACGGTCCGCCCTTACGAAGGGCTAACAATAATCATTCTTAATTATCCCCATTACTTAAACAGTCGATTCTGTCCGTACCCCCACATTAATTAAGAGCCCTCCTCGACTTTTCTTCGTGGGGTGCGTATTCATTGGAATACAGTGCAAAGGAAAAAAGAGACCCCCCCCCCCACCTTTTAACATGGCTTCCAACGTAAGATTTGCTAATTTCGGCCTAAGACCATTTTATTTAATGTATTGGTTAGTGAGTGATTAATTGGTTTTTTTTTTTTTTCGCTTGATCCATCTTTTTGCGAGAAATCTTGAATAGGGTTTTTTTGTACTTTCGTTTTCTTATTATTGATGTTAGAGAATGAATGCAGCCGCCACGTAAACATAAAGTCGAGCAAGTGTCTTGTACCAAGGAAGGGGTCATCTACTAAGTCGTTTGATTAAGTTTTAAACAAGCTAAGGCTAATGTAATTAAAGCAAAATGCAACTTGATTATTTGTATTAACGAATTAGAATACAAAATATCAAACGGTTATTGTTTGTCAACTTAGGGTTTTTTGTGGATCAACACGAGTTCCACGTAAGTATAGATTCAAGCAAGTGTCTTGTATTAAGGAAGGAGTCAAATAATAAGTCATTGGGTTAAGTTTTAAATGAATTAAGATTGTTGTGATTGAAACAAAGCGCAACTTGATTATTCAAAATATAACAAGGGTACCTAACTTTAATATGTTAAAAATCTAATTTTAGCCTGACATAATATATTGGCTAGCAAATGATTACTTTGTTTTTCATTTGATCGATCTTTTAGCTAAGAAATCTTGAAGTGGGTTTTTTGTATTTTCGTTTTCTTATCCATATTAGAGAACTAGAGAAAGAAATATCAAACAACGAATATTTATTGACTTAGGGTTTTTGGTGAGATTGGCATGAGTATCATGTAAGTATATAGTTGAGCAAGTGTCTTGTACTAAGGAAGGAGTCGAATACTAAGTAACTTGGTTAAGATATAAGTGAGTTAAGACTATTGTAATTAAAACAAAATGCAATGACATGAGAGTATTTTAAAGTGCTTGATTATTTAGGACATGATGAGGGTTACCTGGCTTTGATATGTTAAAAGTCTAATCCAGAAAATGAGAAATTACTAAGTTGAAAGAGATCATCAACAACAACGATGACTACAACATCAATGTCGGCAAGTCTTATCTCATTAAGTAAGATCGGTTTTACAAATCCAATTAAAATAGTACGTTGGATCTTATATTAGATTTACTAAGATTATAAATCTTGTAGATAAGTAAAATTGGATGAATTGTCACTATTAATATGGATTTTGAGTGAGCAGTTTCAGGTTTCGTATAAATTCCGCTTGAAACTTGGAACCTATCCGTTAGAATAGGTTTCTCAATTTTTATAACGCAAACCTACTCTTTATACTCTAGAACTTGAAATTTACCTCATCATAAATTCCAAGATTAGTTCAAAGGTCTACCTAAGTTCTACTTGTATTATTAATTGAACAATTGTAGCAAATTTTAATCTTTAATGAATACCACTTGTTGCTACAATTCATGAACCATAATTTATATTAAAAAACAAAAAATATAAAATATTAATAAAATACAAGTCTTAGTCATAAAATGAAAATTCAGATTAATAGTTCTAAATTATACACTCATTATTGAATGTCATCAAATACTATAGGATATCGTGAAGACATATACTAAGAAAAACACAAAAACTTGTTTTAATTTTTAGATTATAAGTTCCGTACAAGTTCTACTTGGAACTTATAACCTATTCATTGAAACAGATTTTATAATTTTTTGAGACCTAGAATCTACCCTCCATACTTTAGAATCCTGTCTCCATCAATTCAACTCTCAAGTTCTAGAGTCTACTTTGAACTGTTCTTATCCCCAACATTTTGACCCCTAAAGGCCAACAAAAAATTGAGAAAACAGATCCCCAAAAAAAAGACATATGTAGGTGTTGTGTTCATTTCCATCAGGACCTCCAAAAAGTTAAAAAAAAAAAAGGAAAATAGAAAAGATAAACTAAAGGATGGCACTTGGGGAATCATTGCAAAAAAGTACCGACGCACCGCACAATAAGTCGCCGCTCCCTGTTTGTAATAAAAACCCAGCAATCGAGTTTGACCTGTAACGTTATTGTTACGCATGCCAGACAGAGCCCGATGGATACCAGCTCCTCCACTCACTTCACCTGTCTCCTTTTCTGCTTCCTAACATGCCCAACATGGTACGACCACAGAAACCTTGCCACCAGTTCAAGCCTTCCCTCGAGGAAATCAGTATGCATGTCTGTGTCAGATCCATGGCAGACGTCTGTATTACCTTCCGAGCACTTTCTTGCCGCCTTCCCTTTTCCCCCAACTCGGCATTGTGCGGTCAACTCGCATGCACAGTGCCACCTGATCTTTTGATCCTCATGGAATGTGGGCGCTTGAGCAAGGACCGTGGGGATTCTATACGTCGATGTGTAGGTGTTAGTTGCATTTGTAAAGAACTCGACCGAAAATTTAGTATGGTGTGCGGTACTTAATATGTTATAATTGAATCATGAGACGCGTTTAAACTTAAATTGTCTCTTAACCTCTTAACGATCTTTATGATTGAGGTGTCGAACTTTTGTTCCTTTTCCTAATAAGAGGTATCAAGGTCAGTGGTGATTAGTAGGCCTCCCTTGTATTTCTATAGTCTCTGTCTACTCTAAGGAAGAAATCTCATGAACAATGTAAAGTAAGTAATTAGAAAGAAAGTATACGTTCAAATGAGATTTCATGTTATTGAACAATTTTTATGTCAAAATTACAAAGCGATTAGGTACGTGGGTCATGTGACACTCTAACAAGTAAATGTAAAAATCAAGAGTAGGTGACAATTCAATTACATTGAAGGTGTTATCAAACTCTCTATCATCACTGTGCAATGGAAAGGCATTAGCAACATCATTAGCAGCTAAATTAACAAAATGATATGAGTAATGGCAATGACCCGATACACTAACTTGGCACAGCCTCAACACAGTATGTTCCACTTAAACCCTACTTTAGACAAACACTCAATACAAATAAAGGAGCAAACACGACATTTTACAGCTAATTTCGTACCTCTTCCACCTTAAAAGAGAGAAACTCGATAGATACTAGACCCACCCTATGTTTTCTTTTTTCTGGCCAAGGGCCCACTTTGTAATTACTTGCCATCACCGAGTAAATAGTAAATTAATGATGGTTTTGACAGCTGTAAAACAAGGGTTTCTTCACAAAAGAAAGACATAAACTTTTGCTTGCCTGAATGATGTTTCCAGACCCTAATGTTGTCTCTAATTGAACCAAAGATGACCTGGCCTCATGTGAAGCGACATTGTTCTCGCTAAGCATGCCAAAACGACGCAGTTTGTAAGCCAATTATGGAATTTCGAGTGCGTGAGAGAATGGACTTCAATTTAACTTTGTGAAAAGCCTTGAGCCCCAATTCAAGTACCTCCCTCTCTCTCGAAAGATTTCATCTCGATGGTTTATCGAAGCCAAATCTTCTGACATGACACTTGTTGTTTGCCATGTAAGCGTACGTTTACCATCTCAGATGCTTCATACGTCATATTTTAGTCAAATCGTCTTTTTGATTAAAATTGGTACCTTCTTTTTCCGACACCTGAAAGGCGGGCCAAGATTGTTCCCGACACGAAAATTTGTGCCTTTCTAAGTAATACTTGAAAGTAGGGGCCGGAATTATCTCCGAGCAAAAATTGGTGCTTTTTTTTTTTTTAATTGGAAACCCCCTTGGGGGTTCATGCAAAAGAGTTAAACCACACTTTTTCTAAATTGGGCTAGAGCCCAATAGGCCTCTGAAGTTCCAGCCTCTCCAGACCCGGCCCGGCCAATAACATAATCATGGGGTCAACGGTCAACGCCTTCGTCCCTTTAGAAAGGAAGTGTGCATGTGAAACGAAACATGGACCATCAAACATGCATTTTACCCAATTCAATGCGAGGCAAGGAAAGGACGACACATGCTCGAAGGGTTTGTCGGACAATCTAAAGTCAAGTGATGTCTCAAAAAGGTGAAATTCTTTTCACACGAGCAGGAATTTTCCTAGAAAAACCAAGGGGCCTTCCTTCCTTGTACAATTCTTATGCAAGTCTGGCTAAGTTTGTCGTGGTTTTTATTTATTAAAATTAACTTTTACATTTTGATGGGAAATGCCCGAAAACGAAATTTGACTTTTAGTAGCATGAACCAAAACGCACTCTAGTTATTCCACCTAAAATAAGAAGTGGTCCGAAAGTTGAAGAAAAAGACCCTCACCTACCAATGACAATTTTCAAATCATACAAACTAATATTTCTAAAAATAAACTTATGGATTTTTTGAATAAGATCGTATACCATCTTTTGTTGTCAATTTTGACTGTTTATTTGATGTTCGAGCTCGAGTTTAGTAATTTATGTATTTATTATGGATTAGAGTTGTGTCAAACTTAAACAAAAAGACACCATCGAGCCAAGGTTAAGTTTCAAAGATCTAATATGATGAGGCTCTAACAAAATCTTGAGTCCTAACTAATTAAAAGTAAGTACTTTTTGCATAAATTCAATGACATATATATAAATCTCCAAACAAACGAACATCTAACACATATGACCATATATGTGTGTGTATATGGATAATGGATGAGGATTCCTATCCAAATTAACCTCTATTAGGTTCAAGAAGTCAAGAAAAGACAGTCATATATGATGGTCGATGAAGTTAAGAAAATAAAAAGTGATGTGTGATTAAAAGTTATTTTGGTCAAGAAAATTTCTTTAACCCATTTTCAAGCACCATGCTTGGAATAACTAACCGTTGTGACAAAGCCAAAGTTAATGGGGCTAATTTGTAACTTTTCATAGTTCAAGAGCCAATGCATAATCGTGCCAAAGTTCATGGGGTTAATTTGTAAATTTTTTAGTTCAAGGACTCTTATGTGATAGTGCCAAAATTTAGGAGGTTTCGAGTAAAAATTGTTGCGTTTGGAAGTGCAATGCATACCAATTGATGATGTCCCGACTACATCGCCTCCATGACATAAGAACGGGAGAGTAAATAAGGCCTAAGTTGCTTGCCGCGAAAAGAAAGTTGAATTGGTGAGTTTCTACTTTTGGATTTGGGAGATTTAAAGGAGTTTGAAATGTTAATAAATTACAACAAAAGAGAAGATGAAATCCCTAATTTCTCCCCCGTTTTGAACTTCTTCCATCCATTGACCACCTACGTAAGACAAATTTCTCTTATATAATCCCTATTTATCTCATCTCACCCCTTCAACAAATGTAATTCTAGGAAGATACTCAAGAGATATATTTCACCTTACACCTAAAATCCACCCGGTACCTTCACTTTCGAAAATTCCAAATGAATACTTGAATTTCTACCTCCGAAGACCACTTTGCATTTTCATACTTATATAACCATATCTACAAAACCATGGTGTCTTTAAAAAAAAATGCCCATCTCCAATCCTAATTTAACATTTAAAACTGGACTGGGCAAACCTTAAATATACTAGAATGGATTTGCAAGGAAGGGTACGATAATGAAGCAAAGATTTCTTCCCCCCCGCTGGTGGTCGCAAGATATTCCCCCACCGCAACGACGTCGCAGCGCCACTGGCCAACCAACCTCGTCGCCTCGGACCCCCACATCAAGAAACCACCACCATGAAAATCAAGAAAAAGCAGCAGCAGGAGTACGAAATTCGAAACAGCGAAAAAGAAATAGAAAAAAAAGCAAAAAAGAAAATAATAACAACAATAAAAACAATAATAAATAATTCATCATCTTTGCTTCTCCTCGCCTTCCCCAACACAAAAGCAAAAGAAAAACACACACACCCGGTCCGAAAAAAAAATAAAAAATCGTCTTAGGTTGTAATTTATATATCTCTCTCTCTCTCCCAATTTTCGCCTCACCCTTTTCTTAAAAATCCCAACTTTAATCAATTTCACACCGTCTCCCTCTTTCCCCTTCTCTCTCTCTGTCCTTCTCTCTCTCTTCAGTTCTCCAAGATTTGATTTTTTCAGATCCGCTTCGTGAAATTTCCCTCCCAATTCCTCTGGCAATCGCGCGATCCGCCGGCTTCCCTCCTCCGGGCGCCCGCCATTCCTCGATCCTCGCCGATCTCGCGCCGCTGCCGGCGCTCCCGGGGGGCGGAAATGCGCGCGCCCGGGACCTAGGGTTTGGCGGAGCGCTGGTGGTTCCGCCCAATTTTGCATGAGGACGTGGTGCTGCTGCTTATGGCTGTGCATCGGTGACGGCGACGGCGGCGGCGGCGGCATGGGGGGAGAGGCCAAGTCTTCGGCGGCGCGGGCTTGGAATTCGGACGGCGAGGCCGATTCCGAGGGCGGGGACGAGTTCGCCGACCTGGCGGTGAGGCTAGGGTTCGCGGAGGGCGAATTCGAGGAGCAAATGACGATGTTCCAGGAGATGGAGATGGCGATGAGCGGCGCCGAGGATCCGGATGTTTTGGTGGGCGGCGGCGGACGGGCTCGGGAGGGGCGAGGGCTTGGGCGGAGCTCGGGGCGCGCGGCCGGGGAGAGCTCGGGTTCTGTGTCTGGTGCGGCGGCGGCGACGGAGCGGGATCACGATTGGCAGCACAAGCGTGCCAAGTTTCATGCTGATACCAGGTGAGGTGATTGCTTAAATTGTTCGGAGTGATGCGGGTTTGTGGTCGGTTTTGACCATTTGGTTTTTAGTTTGCTCCATGTTGCGGATTGAGTTATTAGATCAGGGGACAGCTTTTTTATATTTCTGCTTGCGTGGCTGTGTGCGCTACGAGACTTCTTGATGTGTTCTTGATGATTGTTCGGGAACATTTAGCGACGGGCATGCAAATAGTGATTTTGGTTTGTGCCTCCGTATGATGGTGGCTTTATTGCCACAATTAGACATGTTTGTGAAACCCTGGAGCATGAGTCCCAACTTGTTTTCACTTTCAAGAGAATGGCAAATCATCTGACTGAGGTCCTGCGAATAGTTTATATGCCTCGCCTATTTGTGACTCTTGGAAGAAGGTGAGCCTGGCAGCAGTAATGTTGGTTTTGCATGCAGTTCTCCTTCTTGCTTGGCATCGAACTCTCTCTTTGTGGATTGTCAATCGTGGGCTTCTGCGAAACGGTTTTGAGTTGTTTTCGAAAATCATTCTTCGAATCCATATGTCCGTTCCCAAATCATGAAAATGTTGCAAAAAAGCTGATATTTTGTGTTGGCTGCTGAAATGAAACAACACTGATCATATTGCTACATTCATTACGTATCCTCCAGCTCGCACATGCAGAGGTTTTTGTTAGAGGCCTTGTTCTTGATAAGTCTGCTTCATCTTGTTGGATTGGACTCTGACCAACATTAAGAGTACTTTGACTTACGTCTTGTTCTTAAAACATGAAATTACGTGAGGCTGTGATGACAATTGCTGACTATGAGCTCTGATTGCCATCCCTAATGGTTGTCAATTGTAACATGTGATATCTATGCTGCATTTGCAGAATGTGTGAGAAGACGTTTTCAAGTCTGCATTGCCTTTTTGTGATGTATCTCGTTTTCTGGTGTTTGCAGGGAGAGTAATTCTGCAACAGCATGCTCTGCTAATGCAGGCAGTTCACGTATTTATTCAGACAGGCATTTCAATATGTATCGGGACTCTTCAGCTTCAGCTTTAAAAAATGAATCGCTTTACCCAACTTCTATGTTGGATATGATTGATTATGCTTATCATATAGAATCTAGGGATGGGATAGATAATGTAAGTGATATTGATGGTGAAGCAAAAACAGAAGATATAGAAGTGAGGATGGATCTGACTGACGACCTATTACACATGGTACTAGGAATCTCATATTTGTTTAAGCCTCTAATTTCTTTGCTTCGGGTTATGATTTCTTGCTATAACTTTGGTGCCAGGTATTCTCTTTCTTGAATCATATGGATCTTTGTCGGGCTGCACTAGTCTGCAAACAGTGGCGAGTGGCTAGTACACATGAAGACTTTTGGAAATGCTTAAATTTTGAGAACCGCAACATATCAATTGAGCAATGTGAGTTTCAAAATGCTAAGATGATATTTTAGATTATTCTTGGTTTAGCTGGTGGTCAGGACTTAAAAGTCGATGCACTTGATAGAGGAAATTAGTCTGAGCATATATGCCTGGTAGGTTATCAATTTAATTTCCGGCTACTTATTGTTTCAGAGGAGAGATACAGAAAGAAAATTCTCATTTGCATTTTTATTTTTATATTGATTTATGTTTTGGATAAAGGCTTGAGCATATAAAGGTGTCGCAGGGAAAGTTGGAATGATATAGCGGTTAAGATTAGAATACTTGCTAAATGGCCAATAATTTTGGAAAGTTGCATGGGAATAGTGGTGAGACAGTAGGGCTCTTCCCTTTTCACATCAAACAAGACACAACTGGATTACACACTTAAAGTAATGGCCTGCCAGGAACAGATGGTTTGATTGTTTTCGTTCAGATTATATGCAATGATTAACCAAAGTACTGGTCATAGATAGTAATGTTTGGTTTGTAGATTGTCATTTGAATTGACTTAATTTACACACGGAGTATTTTATCTTAAATGGCCTTCCTGCTCATTGAGTTTTCTTGTAAACATATCTTGTGTTTAAATTTTTGACTGTAAAAGCTAAACAAGGTAGGATTTCTTGTTGGTTCAATGGTGTCTAGAATGTGATGTTACTGCCTCATATTTTTCCTCAGTTTGGAAAGGGAAGCTTGCTCAGTTTATTCAGTTTTCATTCAATCATCCCAACTTTATGTGATGTGCCCTGAATAATTCATTTAACCTCGAATCTCCCTATCTCCATTTCTTGGTTCTTAGCTCAGGAGTTGAGAATATTGATTGGGATGGATGTGCTTAAGATTCTTCATTTTAGATAGGAATATTATATTGGTTCTTCTGCTTGATTAATTGTTAATCATATCGTTTGTAGTTGAGGACATGTGCCGGCGGTATCCAAAAGCTGCTGAAGTCAATATAACTGGTGCTACTGCAATTCATTTGCTAGTTATGAAGGCTGTGTCATTGCTGAGGTGGTTAATGTTTATATTCATTGATTTTTTTCCTGCTTCCCTCACAGCTGTGATCTAATTGCTACTGTTTTTTTGATGGCATTAAGAAATCTGGAGAATTTGACCTTGGGGAAAGGACAGCTAGGGGATACATTTTTTTATGCCTTATCAGAGTGTAATTTGTTGAAGAGTCTGAATGTCACTGATGCCACCCTTGGTAATGGCATCCAAGAGATACCTATAAACCATGACAGGTTGCGTCATCTTCAATTGATCAAATGTCGCGTCATGCGAATATCTGTCAGGTGAAGCAATTTATAAATTGGCCATTCTATTGGAATCTTTCTCTGGGTTGAAGTGCACCTGAGACGTTGTTATTGCAGGTGTCCTCAACTTGAGACCTTATCTTTGAAGCGCAGTAATATGGCCCAGGCTCAGCTCAGCTGCCCCCTTTTGCGTGACCTTGATATAGGCTCTTGTCATAAGCTTTCAGATGCTGCAATTCGATCAGCCGCAATATCATGCCCACTGTTGGAGTCTTTGGATATGTCAAACTGTTCATGTGTTAGTGATGAAACATTACGTGAGATAGCTCTTACTTGCGGTAATCTCCATGTTCTCAATGCATCATACTGCCCAAACATTTCACTTGAGGTAAATCGTCTGTAAGTAAATGTTTTTCTTGTAGAAGTGGCAAAAGCTTATTTCTTAAATGCTCTTTTTCTGTGCAGTCTGTTAGGCTTCCGATGTTGACAGTTCTAAAGCTTGACAACTGTGAGGGCATAACTTCAGCTTCAATGGCTGCAATTTCGCATAGCTATATGCTAGAGGTTTGAAATGATTATCTCACCAAGTTGGATTTCTATGAGAGCCTACTGTAATTAGTCTGAACTAAGCTCTCTTTTTTTGGCCAATAGTCTGAACAAGCTCAAGTTGAGATTTTCTGCAGGTTTTGGAGCTGGACAATTGCAGCCTCTTGACATCTGTATCTTTGGATCTTCCGCGCTTACAGAATATAAGATTGGTGCATTGTCGCAAGTATGGTCTTTGCTTTGTCTCATATGCCGTTGTTGAAATCCAATGGCATTCTTCTTATTCCAGATTCGCTCTGTGCGTGTGTGATTTTGTGTGCGCGTGCATGAGACATGAAACACTTTCTGGGATTTCATTTTGCAGGTTTGCCGATTTGAATTTACGAACTCTCATGCTATCATCCATAATGGTGTCTAACTGCGGTGCCCTCCATCGTATTAATATCACATCAAATTCACTTCAAGTATGTTTGTCTGTGAAAGGAGGATCCGCAGTATCTGATCTTTAGTGATTATGCAACAGAAAAGATTCTTATACTTCTTATGTGCATGCAGAAATTAGCTTTGCAAAAACAGGAGAGTCTGACCACGTTAGCATTACAGTGCCAGTCTCTGCAAGAAGTGGACCTAACAGCCTGTGAGTCGCTGACAGATTCTATATGTGAAGTTTTCAATGACGGTGGTGGATGCCCTCTTTTGAAGTCCTTAGTCCTTGATAATTGTGAGGTCTGTGATTTAAGCTTCGATTTGGGGTTACTAGTTTCTACTATAGTCATCTCCTTTAATGATCTTGCTGAGTAAATTTAAAATTCAGTAATGGCGCAGAGGTGGTGTCATGCTCTTACTGATGTTAAGAGTTTACTTTGTTTTGCAGAGCTTGACGACTGTGCGGTTCTGCAGTACTTCTTTAGTCAGTCTGTCCCTTTCCGAGTGCAGGGGAATTACAACTCTTGACCTCACCTGTCCCAATCTTCAGCAAGTTTGTTTAGATGGGTGTGATCACTTAGAAAAGGCCCATTTTTGCCCAGTAAGTGACAAGTTGTCTGTTTTCTGGTTTAGTGAATCATGACGGTTTCTTATTGTCTTTTTTGAGTTAATAATTCTACCCTTTTAAAACCTTCTAAAAAATGAGAACCTTTCTTAGTCCGAGATACCAATATATGTTACTTGCACTCGATTCCTGGAGAGTTATCATATGTGTTGCCGTGTTCCTGGAATTTTTTTATTTTAGGCTTGAATCGAACTATCTCCATTGAACCAGCGGACTTGCTGTTGCTGATGGTGGTAGTTAGGACATTGGGAAATATATGATCATATGAACCACTTAGCATCAATTTCGCATTAAGGTGTCCGCAACCAAGCTTACTTGGGTTTTCTTCCCCCCACCTCAGGTTGGACTTGGATCGCTAAATCTTGGGATATGTCCTAAATTGAGTGAACTCACAATTGAAGCACCAAAAATGGTGTTACTGGAGTTGAAAGGTTGTGGGGTACTGGCAGAAGCTTCCATCAACTGTCCTCTTCTAACATCTCTAGATGCTTCCTTTTGCAGGTTACGCTTTCTTTCCATTCTCCTGAGCTCCAGTCTTCTCATATTAAGCTGACGCTTCATTTTTTGACTTGTGCAGCCGACTTAGGGATGACTGCTTGTCTGCGACTGCCAGATCTTGTCCTCTGATTGAGTCATTAATCTTGATGTCATGCCCGTCTGTTGGTTCTGATGGGCTTTATTCTCTTTGCTGGCTTCCACACTTAACCATGCTCGACTTATCATACACCTTTTTGACAAACTTGGTTCCCGTCTTTGAGTCCTGTTTGCATTTAAAGGTATGTCACCGTAATTGTATACATTGTGAACATGCACTACTACCAGTTTTGCGGAACACAATTTTCTTGGTATTAGGTTGTCAGATTTTTAGTGGATTCAGCCTTCTCCTTGATGCTATTTGCTGTTTGGGTAGTAAGCTCCAGTGCTTGTGACATTGTCACTGGCTTTTATGACTCCATTTGAACTGAAGTTTTCTTTGACCAATCACTTGTATCATTGACTTTTTGCCATGAATATTTTGATTATTAGTGTCACTTAGATAGCTTATGTACGTCAATAAGAATGCTGAAGTTATTTTCAAATTTGTGTTCACTTGGAATTATTCACCTTTGATTCGAAGTATATCAATAAGAATACTGAAATTATCTTCAAATTTGTGTTCCCTTGGATTATTTATCTCTGATTCAAATTATTCTTGCGTCAAATTGGGTCAGAGGTTGAGCTTCTGAATGATTGAGTTAAGATGTGCTGGGAAGGCACTAAAGCTCTGTGAAAAAGAGGGTTGAAGGAAATGAATACTGGGTTGAATTGGATTATGTAGGTTATACTCTAATGTAACTGAAATGAAGGGCAAAACTTAAAGGTCCATTGTTTGTTTTTATTATTGTTTTTTTTTTTTCATTATAATTTTGGGTTTTGACTTGCCTCTACTTGATCCCAATAAACAACTGAGGTGATGAGGGGTTGAAATTGAACATCTTGCTTGGGTACTTTCAAACACCTCCTCATTTCTATTTAATGGTTCTTGACATGGTTTATATTATGGGACTGTTGCTCTTATAACTTTTTTAAGTTCTCAGTGCCTTTCTGACTTGTCCTTGCCCTCCTTTTCCAAATTAAGGTGTTGAAATTGCAAGCATGCAAGTACCTTACCGATTCTTCATTGGAGCCTCTCTACATGCATGGAGCTTTGCCAAGCCTCCGAGAATTGGACTTGTCTTATGGGCCTTTTTCTCAGTCTGCCATAGAGGAGCTTCTTTCTTGCTGTACACATCTGACTCATGTTAGCTTAAACGGATGCATCAATATGCACGATTTGAATTGGGGTTTCCCTGGGGATATCTCTCTGTCGTCTAGTGCCAGTTGTGTGAATGAAGTGTCAGAGAGCAATAATTTGCTGGAACTGCCTGAGCTGCCCAACCGTTTGCTGCAAAATCTTAATTGTGTAGGCTGTCCAAATATCAGGAAGGTTTTTATTCCACTGCTGGCTCGTTGTTATCACTTATCGTCGCTGAACTTATCTTTATCCAACAATCTGAAGGAAGTCGACATTGCTTGTTCAAACTTGTGCCTTCTAAACTTAAGGTACTGAGTTTCCTTTTCGTTATTTGCCTATTGTGCATCAATTTTCGACTGGCTAATGCTGTTTTGTTTGTTTGTTCAGTAATTGCTGCAGTTTGGAAACATTGAGGCTTGAATGTCCAAAATTGACAAGCCTATTTCTTCAGGTATGCATATTGTCTTCCTTCTTCATGTTTCTTGAAGCATGCATATTGCCTCATTTTTTAAATGAAAAGAAGAAGAAGAAGAAGCTGTTCAGTTCTTATTTTCGTTGGCCCCTTGTGGTGGGAATGTCTTCCTAAAATTTCTTCCTTTGGAAATTGGATCTTGGTTTACACTCTCCAAGATAAAGGATAAAGATAATTGCTAGTTGTTCATTATATGTTTTGATGTTGATATATATTGTCAAATTCTTCTGTTCTGATTGGTTTCTTGATTTCTTGTGGGGCTTTGATTAGTCATGCAACATCACTGAAGAAGCACTCGAAGCTGCTGTGTCACGATGTACGACGCTGGAGACCCTTGATGTTCGCTATTGTCCGCAGGCAAGCAGAGTTCTTTTTATCTTTTTTGAAAAAGATATATGTTAAATCTGTTTGTATCATAACGGTAACTTCACTCATCAAGCTGTTACCTTTCGTGTATATTGACATGCAGATTTCCTCAGTGAGCATGGGGAGATTGCGTGTGGCGTGTCCAAGTTTGAAGCGCATCTTTAGCAGCCTGTCACCTCCATGAGAACTGGCAGAAGTGTGAGTTGTTTCTCAGAGTGACGACATTGTGTTTGCGTCCCGTTAACACGCTGTACACACTGCACAGGTTGCTAATGGTTTGTGTTTGTGATCTTGTAAGTATAGTAAATGGTCATCAATCTGAGTTTTCTTTTCCTTTTTTCTCTTTTGTCATTGTGTATGTCAACCTGATGATTAATGTGGCTGGGTTATCTGTTATGCGTAAAATTTCTCTCCTTTGGCTATGTCTTCTGCATTCTTTTGGTTATACAGGAATAAATTCGTTGCGGTTGTTAGATGACCATGCTTCATGGTGTAGGTAATTGACTTGCAATTCTTACTACATCATGAGCCAAACAGTTGAGAGCAAGTCCTCCAATTTGAAGTGTAGATGTTCAAACTAGTTGAATGACTAAAAGACAAAATTGTCGTTCCTCGTGTGCATCTGTAAATGATATATACTGGTAAAGACCTTTGTTCGTGTAAGACAAAAAAGGGCGACGGCGACAGAGGACCAGTACGGGACATGATTCTACTTCTAGCGAGGAAATTGGATGTTTATCAGGCGATAGCTATTTTCTTATGATCGGGTTTTGTGGCATAGGTCCTGTCGTATTTCTTCTAGCAATGAACTGGATTATCGTTTTAAAGTATGACGGCCAATTGAGCTTGTCGTCCGGGAGATTCAAAACTCAGTGATAAATTGACAATCTTGCACATCTTCTCTAAGTATCTGATACCAAGATAACGAGTTGCAAACTTTTTACAGCAATTTAAATCTGTCGTCAAATCTTTCAACCTGAAAGGAACTCTGAGATTTTTCTGTCTATCGCTTTTCTTTGTTTGTCGGAAGTTATAGAGATCTCCATACGAGAAAAGGGCCGAAATTTTTGCTATGACAAGATCTTCATCCAACTCGTCTTCGATTGAGGTCATCTCTCCTTCCTAATAAGTTGTTAATCAATCAAGAAACTGGTATTTGCGAGAACGGGGTTCATATATAGACTTACGCGTGCGATTGCTTTGTATTTTCTCCCTTCAAAATACCCAAAACGAAAAAGCACGTGGAAGAAAGGATCTACTTTACCCTTATGGTCTTCACGGTCCCTGATGAAACTACTCATAGTAAGCAGAATGGCTTAGCCACTCCATTCTAGGAAACAGAATTTTTGCTTTTACATGGGGCCTAGCTAAGATGTTCTGTCATAATTGCATATCAGACCCCAAAACTTTTCTGGATGTTCAATGCTAGCTAAGGTGGCGAGGATTAACTAGAATAAACCTCTCTTAATGTGCAAAGTGCCAGCACACTAAAGAACCTTTAGCAGCTAGCGATCAACAAATTTGGACAGACATAAGATTATGTGCTTGCGTAATGATGCCGAGATTATTCTGAAATAAGCACTAGCACTATAATATGCTGTAATACTTGCCTAAAAACAGGTGATGTGTATGACCTTGCATCTATGTAAAGACCAACAACAGAGGACCGAATATGTACCCATGATCTCCGGTTGCTTCATATTCAGATTATATTGTAGTCCCGGAAAACGTTGAAACCACATTGTGTATATCTAAAAGATGGCCACTTTGGTCCAAATTCGGATTCGGGCCTACTTTGATCTTCACGTAGTCCAACTACCCCTTGCTCATCCTGACTTGGTCCTGCAAAAGGGTAGCTGATGGATAAAGCTTTTCAAGCTCTCGTATTTTTTTAAAGCTATAGTTCAAGACTATTTTGTCATCTTAGAAGCACCTTCTTCCAAATCTAAGTTCGCTCTTCATTGACTCGGCAGACCGAGGACACAAAGAATCAACCGAGGTTTGGATTTCGTAGGAGGTCTGTGAAGATTGGCGCAAAGGTCTCCTGATCCAATTAACTTATCCCGTTCCTCTGAGTGGTCTCATCGGTCTTGTCCGAATGGAATGTCGAACCGAAAGGTGGAAGATCTGGAGGAAAAAATTGACAAATTGGAAGATCCGATAAAGGAAAAAGTAGGACCTGGTATTAGAATGGAGATTTTAATGTACGAATGAGTTAAGAAATAGAGATACCATTGCTAACGTTGCAAGCTCGATCTAGTCTGTAGTGAAATTGGGCCTACCAAGTAGCTTGAGCAAGTGATCCTAAGCCAGCCTTAGACATCTTTATGCCACTCAATGACATGGAATCTCCTGCTCTGTCAAACAAGACGGTATAGCATATGAACTTCGACGGAATACAAGCTGACCGATCGGACTGGGCCCTTCCCCATAACTTATGGGGAGCTTGTTTGTGTTGTTTGCCCAAATATTGAGGTGGGTACACTCATCTTATGATTTAAGATTTCTTAGTTGACATGTCAAGACATAACGAGGATCAATGAGAATATTCAACTACCGATCCAAGAGATGTAGAGTTACATCCTTAGTTCACGAGGACGAGGAAGATAAGTCTACTTGCTCTAAGCATTCAAGAAAATGCACTTCGATTGTATGGTCTGAATTCGAAAAATTCACAGATGGTGATGGCATGAGTAAGGCTAAATGTAAGTGGATGGCTAGCCATGGGACAAAAAACTTGTTGCGTCATTTAGATACTTGTCCCAATCGAGAGGTTAATGTTGATAGTTCTATAGTACAATTCAACCAAGGAGTGTTTAGAGATATGCTTGCAAGAGTGATAATCAAACACAATTATACATACTCTTTTGTAGAGCATGAGGCAACAAGAGAATTGTTTAGTTACCTCAACCCTAATGTGAAGCACATATCAAGGAATACATCAAGAAGTGATGTGGTAAAAGTTTATGAGAAAGAGAAGGGAATTTTGAAATCCAAATTATTGTCTCTTTCAAGCCGAATATGTTTGACTTCTGACCTATGGACTTATATTACTATGGATCATTATGTGACTGTCACTACCCATTATATTGATGAGGATTGAGAATTGCAATCAAAAGTCTTGTGTTTCTCCTATGTGCCACCTCCATATAGTGGTGCCATACTTTTAGAAAAATTGCTGACTTTGTTGAGAGAATGGGGCATTGAGAGAGATTTTCAACATCACTATAGATAATGCATCATACAATGATAGTATGATTGATATTTAGAGAAATACACCTCCTCTTTGTTATGTGATGGACAATTTTTTCATGTGCGTTGTGGTGCACATGATTTAAATCTCATTGTACAGGAAGGTCTAAAGGTTATTGATGGATCATTACATAATATTAGAGAAGCTATCAAGTATGTGAGAGCTACACAAGTAAGGAGAGTAAAATTTGCCGAATGTATATTGCAGTCATGCTTAAAGACCAGTAAAAAAAGGTATGTTAAGATGTGGCTACTAGATGGAATTCTACGTACCTAATGCTTGAGGATGCCCTTTTCTTTGAATGTGCATTTTCACATTTGAAGTTAATTGATTGTAACTTTGTCACATGTCCATCTTCTGAAGATTGGGTTAAAGGAAAGAAAATTGCTTTCTTGTTAAAACCCTTTTATGATATTTCTACTATGTTCTCTAGAGTTAGATATCCCATTGTGAATTTATATTTTTATGGAGTATGGCAGATTCAACTTCGTTTAATAATATAGGCAAGGGATACTGAGGATGAGGCTATTAGTTCTATGGCTAAGGCAATGCTAAAAAAGTTTGAAAAATATTGGAAGTGTTATAGTGTTGTCTTATCATTTGCTATTATATTAGATCCATTACACTTCTTAGAGTTTTGCTACTCAAAATTGGATATGGATGATCATGTGGAATTTGTACGGAGCATTCGAGAAAAACTCTATACACTTTTTGATGAATATGTGATCTCTATGTCTAGAGATGATCGCTTTACTTCTTAAGTAGTTGAGGTAACATTTCAATTGAGGGCATCGATGAGAACATTGGGGATTACATTGATGAGTATGATGCATTTGAGAGTGAACACTTTGGATCACAGTCTACTAAGTCACAATTGGATTTGTATTTGGAGGAGAATAGGCTTGATAGAAAGAAGTTCCCAGATCTCAATGTCCTTGATTATTGGAAGACTCATTCTCATCGGTATCCGAGTTATCCCTCATGGCACATGATATATTGAGCATTCCTATCACTACCGTTGCCTTAGAATCAGCCTTCAGCATTGTAGGACGCATTTTAAATAAATATCGTAGTTTCCTATCCCCTGAAAGCGTAGAGGCTGAGCTGTGCACTAGAAATTGATTATTTGGAGTTCCGCTTGAGGAAGATTTGGATGAAGAGTCTCTCATCATTGACTTTCAAGACTATCTGCATTAGGTACTTTTTTTCATCTCATTCTTTTCATTTGCTCATATGATTTAATACACTTGTCTTCATAATGATGTATTCTTGGTATACTTTGTGGTGCTACAACTTATAATCAAAGTTGTTGCTTTTCCTTTTCAGGTTCTAGACTAGGTGTTGGGTCATAATGAAGAGGTACACGAAAACCTACACTTTTCCATAAGAAGTTTCCTCTTATTAAATGAGATATTTCTCAGTCATTGCAGGGTTCCATATTCTTTATATCAAGGCCTCTTGCAGCAATATTAGGAGGGACTTGGCTCCCTCATTTTCTTTATGAGCATTCTACTTTAGCCTTAAATTCGATCATCATTAAATGTATATTCCTAGAAATTTCATGGCTTGATTAATTATTATTATTTTATTTAGTCCATAAGGGATATTTACTTTGCTTGATGCGTATACAAAAGCCAGGGAAGAATTTGATGGTGAATGCTCAGTTCAAGTCTATAGTGTGCAAACTTGCATTCCGAAGGATCCGGCTGCACTTTGGAATGCTGAATTTGTGCAGGTAGAGGAGCTTTTCAGTCAGGATGTAATCACCGAGAATTTGTGCAGGTAGTATGCAAACTCTATACACTCTTTCATGGTTCCTCCGAGGATGTAAAGAATAAAGTGACAAATCCTGTGCCAACCTTGCTAAAGAGGCGAAAGGTTTTGAAGACTAGAATCGATGAGCATGGATCATAAATGGGTTGCTTAGCATTTCTTTTATTTTTTGGTCGGTAGATGCTTAGCGATTTAATGGGTTTTAAATAGGTTGGCCGATGAACCTCTTTGGATGTAGAAGAAAAAAAGGAAAAGAAAGAAAAAGAAAAAATATATTTTTTTGAAAAATTATTGATTGGATTCTATTGCTGGGAAGTATTTTAGTAATATAATCTTAAAAAAAAAACATAAGAATAGGTTTTCCTAAATTTGGTTAAATATGAAAATATTTTATTAATATGGGTCGGGTCGGGTATGGGTCAAAAAATTTACATGGGTCATAAATGGGTTAATGGGTCAATTTAGGTTGGACCATTAATGACTCGACCTAAACCCGACCCGACCCACCCGTTTAATAGCTCTATCCATAAGGCCCCCTCGTCGGACAGAAGTGCCCTCTTGCTTCCCATGCATGAGGGGCTGGGCCGACTTAGCCTCTCCCGTCCAGGATCTCTTCCACACCTATAGCTTGTCTCTTTAACCTCTTCTCTCTCCTCTCTAGCGGACTCCGAATGGGAGAGAGAGAGAGAGAGAGAGAGAGAGAGAGGAAATACTCTCCAGAGGCGATTCCTTCATTTGATTGGCGATTTCCGGCCAGGAGAGAGAGAGAGAGAGAGAGAGAGAGAGAGGAAATACTCTCCAGAGGCGATTCCTTCATTTGATTGGAGATTTCCGGCATCCCTGGCTCATCTCTAGTAGTTGCTGCCACTGCAGACGGCCGCTTCATTGTTGCGCCACCGCTCCTCTGCGTGTCTCCTTTCTCCGGCTAGAGAGTTTGAAGTGTCTTAATCTCAAGTCTTCGAGCTGCGCCGGTGTGGATCGTTGTTGTTGTAACATCCCGGGTCCCACTTGTGTGATATTGTCCGCTTTGGACACTGAGTCCTCACGGTTTTAAAACGCGTCACACAATTAAAGGAACCCAAGCCTTATAAAGGCTCCCAGGAACCCCTCCCTAAGCGATGTGGGACAAGAGGGAGAGGAATCCCTTCCCCTTCCCTTGCGCGCGTCCGAGGAACGGAGGCGCGGACGCACCGCCATCCCTCCTCCCCGCGCACCGCCGCTCGGGTCGTCACACTCTCCCCCCCTTGGGAGCACAGCATCCTCGCTGTGGCCCCACACGCTGTCGGGAGTCGGCTCTGATACCATTGTAACATCCCGGGTCCCACTTGTGTGATATTGTCCGCTTTGGACACTGAGTCCTCACGGTTTTAAAACGCGTCACACAATTAAAGGAACCCAAGCCTTATAAAGGCTCCCAAGAACCCCTCCCTAAGCGATGTGGGACAAGAGGGAGAGGAATCCCTTCTCCTTCCCTTGCGCGCGTCCGAGGACCGGAGGCGCGGACGCACCGCCATCCCTCCTCCCCGCGCACCGCCGCTCGGGTCGTCACAGTTGTCGGGGCGGTGGTATACATAGGAGTGCACGTAGAAGGGATGAGTAGGAAGGTGGTACACATAAAGGACAAATGATGTGCAGGTTAAGTGTTGAGGGGATCCTCAACGTGTTCTCGCTCCTCAGCTGGATCGGTCGCCGCTACACGATTGTGTTGCCAGCTTCTTCACCAAGTGCCTCCAATACAAAAAGAAGGATATAAGAGGATAATCCAGGTGCATGTTTCGTCCAGACAGGATCCTCAACTTGCTGTCATTCTTCAGCGGGGCAACATTCAAAATGTTGTCGTATCTTCCATCCATGCGTCTAGTTATACAACTACTATTGCACATTCGGAGATACACTCCTCAAGGCTACCGCGTTCCATTCACGAAGTTGAGTGAACAGATCACAAAAATAGAAATATATTTTCTTTAAAAAAATAGTTTTTTTATTTGAAATTTTAAATGTGAACTTGTCATGCATGCATAATGCATCTCTTGGTATCTTCATTGGTCCCTCTAATTTCAGACAACAAGGCGATGTATTCTTGAACGTAATGTATTATCTATCATAAACCCAACAAAAGTAATGAGATATGATTTTGGTTGTCTCCCATTATATAACCCTAGATATAATTGTTTCATTATCCTAATCACGAATACGGCATTTAATTCACTCACATGATGCAATTTGATTAAAAAAATTGGTCTATTGTCACGAGGGTCATTGATAGTCAAAATCAAAATGATAAGTGCACAATATTGGTGAAGCAACCTTCGTTATAAGATTTATGAAGCTTACCCTTCTCTATCATGATGACATTCGGAGACTTTGATGTCTCACAAAACCTTTCTTGGATCTCCTGCATGTACTTATTCTTCACCTCTACAATGTTTGTCAAATTAGATAGAAGCCTATCTTGCTTTCGAGCCTTTTCCTCCATGATCTCCAGAATGGTTTGCAGGTCCCCCATCTGGCGTGAGTGCTCCCAAAAAATACTAATTGACCCTCGCCGAGGCATTCCACGTGAAGAGTTTGAAAAGTTTTGAAGGCGGTCGGGCTCACCAGAAGCGGATCCCGTGGTGATCGGGGTGGCATTGTCGGGTTGGCTGTTGCAAGGCGGGTCGCTCTCAGAGACCGAGGCATTCTGGTGCTTGAATCGACACTGACCTTCGGGACCAGCACCAGCTCTAGCAACAACGAGGTCATCTGTGCCGGCATATATTACCCTTCCTATTCTCTCGAGGTCGAGTAATTTCATCTCTCTAACTGGCGGTTTTTGATCGCTGAAGTTAACAACAGCTCATCAGTGAGATCAAGTGATTTGTTAGGCCGAGAGTGCGATCTTTAGTCGGAGGGTAATAGCGTCTCATAGTAGATTTTGAGGTGGTGTTCATTTCTCCTGCATCGCTAGTAATGATACGACGTTAAGAAATTGTATTATAAGGGAAATCTTGTTCAATTGTTGGTCATATCATCATATGCTCTGTGAGATTCCGAGTAAAGACATGAAATGCGTGCCCTTCTCTCCATCAACTTTCGCTTCCTTCAACTCCATATCAGGAAGTCGTAGCCACCGCCTGCAGCAGCTATTCGTCATCACGGAGCAGATCAGGAATTTCCCGCTTGAGTCTTGGTGGTAGATCGCAGATTCTCGTTACTGAATGAATCTGTCTCCATGTGTTCTGGCTGTATATGTCTTTTCTATGAGCGAGTGGAAGAAGAATGATGAGCGAGTTGAGCAAGAATCGGGGAAAGTGTAATGAAGGGCTTGAAGAGATGGGAGCTTCTTGAATTTGAGAGTGAAAAGTGTTGCGGGCGAAAGGAAAGTAGAGAGAAGATTCGAGTGTTTAGGGTTTAAGGGGCTAAAGAAAAGCACAAAGAAAGGAGAAAAGTTCGCACACCAGAACTAGATTGAAAACTGAGAAGGACCGAAGGAGAATGTGATGGGCCAATCTAGGCCCGTCCATCCATGTTGGGCCAAATTCGGCCCATAAGAGGATAGGAGCAGTTATTTTTTAAGTAAAAGTAATTGCAATATATAAATGAAAGAGGAAGATCGTTGAAAGCAGTATTGACATAATACATTGTTTTCCTTCCCATGAGATAATAGTATACTCCATAGTGAAGAATAAATTTCAAGGACTTCGATTAACTCTTTTAAAATTGCAATGAGTTCATGTTTTTCGATCATTGCTGGTGTTTTAAATTTTTTTTTGGCCGAAATTTTGAGAAACATCACCGTCGGATATTTGGGGATAGAAATCTCAACACTCGCCTACTATTCGCCCACTTTTTTTTTTTTAAAAAATTTTCTGTGAAGCAAAACAAGTGCAGGGTTGGAGTTGTCATCAAGAAGAGAAAAATGACAGGAGGCTCGCCGTTAAGGGCCGCCGGACATGTTGCCACTTGCAGCTAGAAGTTTCTTGCTCGTCGGTGTGGCACATGTGCGGTAACTGCTCGGGCGCGTGTGTGCACCACACGCTCCGGCTGATGTCATCGTGACGTTAGCTGGCGGTTGCTTGCACACGTGTGGGACACGTGCTGATGACGTCACCTAGCCATGCTCCAATAGGTCCGTTGACCGTCGTTGACCATTGATCATTGACTTAAAAAAAATAAATAGAGAATGTGTTTCTTTTTTAATTATGTCCTTATATATTATAAGCAATCATTTTTTGTTCTACATTTGTTACAGAAACAATGCATCTCCATCGTATGCGTACACCTATTTGCGCACAATCAAGAAGACAAAAGGCAAGACTTGTATGGATGATAACTGAGTTGGCTAATTATCGATTGGAAAGTGGTGGTATAATTGAACATATTCTCGAGGTCAATAAGAATACAACAAGTCATTTGGAATGGTTATCCCATGGCAGCTTTTGAGATGGTGTGGTTCTTGATTAATACTCTTCCATCTGAATGGCAATGAGTGTTGAATTGCCTATGGGAGGTCAACGTGATTCCTGAAAATAAGAAGCTTGTAATGGCTTTTTTGAAGGAATATTATAGGATTGAAGCCACAAAGACTTCGACTCAAGGAATGAGTTCAACCTGGTGGGGGATGGATGTGCGAGGGAGAAATCCTAAGGGATTTTCATCTGTTTTCCCATGGTTGCCAAATGTGCCTCTAGAATTTTCAAAGGAAATGACTAAGAAATTGAATAAATCTTTTCCTGTTCATAGGTTAACCTTGCGTTAGCTGTTTTTTTGTTTTTTGTTTTTTTTTTTGTTTACTTAGTCTGTTCTATGGATATCTTATAAAGATAATTCCTTCCATAATGATGTTACTGTAGTTATTGATGTGTTGGTTACATTATGTGAAAATATTTTTTTTCTCGATAATGTATATCTTATATAGATAATTCCTATGTTATTATTAATCATTGAGAATAGTTCATAGAAGTTTTTGTAGTTTCAAAAAAGTTATTTTGCATAGAATATTATATTAACGAAAATTTCAATTTAGGATTTTGGATGATAATTCGAAGCAATAATCACATTTTGATTTTACAATCTTATTTGAAATTATTCATTAATATGATGAGTTTGTGCAAAATGGTTACATAAATGATAGACAGTAATAATTTGTGCACGTGTGTCATTTAGTTTTTGAGCTTTAGAGTTCTCAATATAGGGGAAGGACGCTGAATGAATGGAAACAAAATCCAATAACAGATAAGTTACACAAACTGAACTTAATTCAGTCTCAGAGAAGAAATAAAAATGTCGTGTATCATCTATAGATAATTATCACGATTTCCTATCTCCTCAACATTATATGACATTATAGCATGCCACTTTCTTTAATGTTAGCACTAACAAAATTCCTTTCTCTGATTAAAGTCCGTGAATTCCTGTAAGGTGAGCGGCCACGGCCAAATGACGCATGCAATGTGGACTAATTTTTTTTTGTCTCTTGTTAAAATAAAAGAGAGAATCATAATGCTATCATTATGCTTATTTGCACTTTTATCCAGGGGAAAAAGCCACCAAAAACCCTCAACTTTGCCTCGAGTGACAAATTTACCCCAAACTTTGTTCTGTGACGTGAAAAACTCCGAAATTTACTAACTGTGACACATTTACCTCAAACTTTTATTTGTGACACAAAAAGCCCCAAACTTTCATTTATACAACACATTTACCCTAAATCGTAAGGGCGTTTTGGTCTTTTTACTTTTAAAAGCTTTTTTTTATTTTTTTTTTCTTCTTCTTCTTCTTCCTCCTTCCCTCCGCCGGCCATGGCGGAGCCGGCGGAGGGAAGCCGGCATCCAGCGTCGGGCCTCCCTCGCCCGACGCCGGGCGAGGGCGGCCCTCGTCGGCGTCGGGCAAGGGCCTCCTTGCCAAATTTGGCGAGGGCACTCTCGCCCAACGCAGGTGAGGGGGGCCCTTGTCAACGTCGGACGAGGGTGGCCCTCGTCGGTGTCGGGCGAGGGCCTCCCTCGCCAGATTTGGCGAGGAAACCTTTGCCCGACGTCGGGCGAGGGCGGCCCTCGTCGGCGTCGGGCGAGGGCGGCCCTCATCGGCGTCGGACGAGGGCCTCCCTTGCCAGATCTGGCGAGGGCACCCCTTGTTGGCGTCGGGTGAGGGAGGCCCTCGTCCGACCCAATTGAGGGCCTCCCTCGCCCGACGCCGGCGAGGGTTGCCCTCGCCGGATGTCGGCTTCCCTCCACTGGCTCTGCCATGGCCGGTGGAAGGAAGAGAGGAGAAGAAAAAAAATAAAAAAATAAAAAAGAAAAAAAAAATAGAAAGAATAAAACGAAAATACCCTTAATAGGGTAAATGTGTCACAGTTAGTAAGCTTCGGAGTTTTTTACGTCACAAAATAAAGTTTGGGGTAAATCTGTCACTCGATGCAAAGTTTGGGATTTTTGGTGGCTTTTTCCCTTTATCCAGAGAAGGACTTCCTCTTTCTTCTCCGCCTTATAATTTATGTGTTTTTTTGGACCGGAACTTCCGAGAAAGTATGGAAGGTGATGAGGCCTTACCCAGACTTGCCATTGTACCCTCATGAGATGGCTTTAGATGAGCAATGTTATCAACTGACATCCTTTCTGCGTCTTCCCTCCTCAAAACAAGAACGAAAGAATCAATTATCCTAGTTGATAATAAGTAGACAAACTCAAATTCATGAGGACATAAAAGACCATACCGCAATGGTGTAGCAAGCAATTCAAAGAACAGGGCCGTGACAATTCACTAAAATAAAGTAGTCGGCTCAGTTCAAAGATTCTTCAAGTATCCACTTGAATAATAAGAACACGACAGCAATTCAAAAGTTAATGATTTCCAGCATTTCAGCTATAATGCTAATTGACAATTCAAGTGACTCAATAGCAATGTATATCAAGCGTAGGAGCAATAGATAAAGAATTATCAAACCTCATGGGTGAGAAAACAACCTTCATCGTTCGTCTTTTGTGTCAAAAGATCAAATGCAATTCTGGCAACGTAGTGTTCAGACTCCTTCTTTCTGGTGAATGTCTTGGGAGATGTAAAGCTTTTCCCATCTACAAATACCGTTGTCCGATATTCCGGCAAATGTTCAGATCCTTTTTTGATTGTATTGTAAATAGGAAAATGCACATTGATCTTATGAGTTTACTCTAGTAACCGATTTTTGTACACCGTATGCTCTGTAACACCTGAGTAAAGTACTCATTTTTTGTTAACAATAATGCGGACATTACTAATCTTTTGCCCACCTTGGAATATTAATTCTCACGCACGCTCCCAAATGAACCGAATGACTTCCTTAAATACTCCTCTACGCCTTTCTAATCATTGGCATTCTTCAAAGGAATTTCTTCCAATCAACCCATTGGACAAAATTGATTAAGGAAATCTTGTAGCCATTTGAAGATTAAGGTAAAAATTCGATGATTCTGGTCGCCCATACAATAAGAATCTAGATTTCCATAAGTAGATGCTTTTCAAAAAGGAACTTGTCTTTGAAATTGATTTTATCAATCCGTGATTGATTTCATCAATAGATTTACAAAATTTAAGTGAGATTCACCGCCAGAAAGCCGTAAATTAAAGATAAATCTTGCACGTACTGAATCCTTGTTGAAATTAATTCTTTATCAATGGCCCATTCTTTCTTTGAACCTTGTCAATGATCGAACTGAAAGATATGAACCGAGTGCCATTTGATGAGCTTTTTATTTAATTGATGGGTCAAGTCAAGCTTGTCCGCTCATGTTGGGTCAAAAATCGGCCCATAAATGAAGAGCCCATAAAAGAGAGTACAGTTATTGTTGTATAAAATATGAAAGAGAAGAACGTTGTGAAAAATATATAGTGAAAAACACATAATGTATTTCCCTCTCTCCTTGGACAATGGTGTTTTCTCTCTTGACGAATGGAATTCTAGGGTCTTGATTAAGTCTTTTGAGATTGCAACGGTACTTAATATGTGGCAAATAAGGCATGTCCATTTTTGTGATATATCTTTTGATCGGTGTTACATGTTTTCCGGGCACGTTTCCGTGTTCGTTTTCAGTATTCGTTCGTTCGAGTATCGGTTCATTTTTAGGAATTTGTTTCCAACAAAAGTATACGATGATATGTGAAAAGGTAAATTCCTTTCTAACTTGAAATTTTTCCTAGAATAAGAATAATATATGTTTGACATGAAAAAGACAAAAATTAATGAGAAATAAAAAAAGTGGAAAGGATGTGACGGAAATAGGTTTAAAAAAAGATTAAAAAAAAATTGTCTGTCTCATAGACACAATCTTCTCGATTGTTTCAAAACTCAGGACGAGCAAGGAGCATTGCATTAAAATGGCTGTCTTGGGGACAAGAACACTATGAGTGCTAAAACCTTTTTTTTTTTTCTCGCTCACTTGAGTTCCAATTCCGATTTATCTCATTGGTAAATCCAACATGGATGCCAATCGTCCGATGTGGCTTTGCTGGCAATAATGTAAATAATTTTTTTAATATTGTTTTGAATATTTTAAATATTTTTTTTTTGAATTTTGATTTTTTTTTTGTTTTGCTTGTTTTTTTTTAAGGCTAGCGAGGATCATCGATGAGAGTTACAAAATCGCGAGGGCCACCTTGCCCTCGGCCGTGAAGGCCTTGCACGAGTTCATTGGGGCCTCTCTAGCCATTGGCAAGCCTTGTGGCCTTGCCTGTGGTGTGGGTGATGAGGTCATGATGCCCTCGTTGATTGTAGGCAAGGCAGTGAGTTGAGGGCCTTCGCTAGAGGTTGGCCAATGATGTTGTCGTCCACAGGTGAGGTAGTGAGTCAAGGGCCAAGCGGTTGGCAAGGTCTTGAGGGCCTCGCCTAGGAACTTTATGGCCGAGGGCAAGGTGGCCCTATAGAAAAAAAAGTCAAATAAATAAATAATTTAAAAATTCAACATAGAATGATTTGTCGGAATTGGCACTCAAGTTATTAATTTTACTTTGATGTGACACTTAAGTGAGAAAAAGACAGTTTTGGCATTTGAGTGAGTATTGTATGAAAGTTTTGACACTCCTACTGTTCTTACCTTGTCGTCTATTGCATAGATACAATCTTCTTAGTGGTTTCAATAAGTTTCTAGTACTACCATCTAATATGGGTGTCGTAGGATATCTCATGAAGGACAACTAGGATTTGATCAAGGAGTTGGGTGGCTTAATGGTTACTTAGGGCATGTATGACAAAATTGATTTCTCAACTTCTATTCCTTAAACAAATTTCTAAGTAAAGAAATGCATTTGACAACAACTCAAAATTTCTATTTCTAGAACATAAGTTCGTTTAATAACAAAATAAAATTTCTATTTGCGGCGTTCGGTGGCAAGCATTCGGCAATCGGTAGCGGGCAATCAGGTCTGGCATCTGACGTCTCTCAAGCAACAAGTGGATAGTGGGCAGTGACGAAAGTAAACGATAGTAAGTGTTTTCATTTCTCACTTTTATTTTGGAAATAAGAAAGTTGAAAATTTTAGTTTTTGATTTCTGCTCCAAATATATTTATGGAATAAAAATATGTTATGGAATAAATAAATAAAAAATTGCATTACCAAACAGGTTTTTGTTCCAAACTTGTTTCGGGGAATAGAAATATAAAGAATTAGAGAAACAAAAAATATCACGGGCGCCCTTATATGATGCAACTGGATATTATGTGCAGAATTAGGCCTCGTGATCCAATTAACTTATCTGGTTCCTAAGGGTAATGCAAATCCATATCCCCTCGGTCCCAATTGGTACGCAAAAGGTGGAAGACCTAGAGAGAAAAATTGACAAGCTGTAAGATCTTATGAAGGAAAATTATGGCCTGGTTTATCAGAATGGAGATTTTCTAAACGTGTTAGCAAAAGGAGATTCCAATGCCAACAGAATCAAGACCTGAGTCTAGTCCTCAGCGAAATTGCCTCCTACAAAGTAATTTGAGCAAGTGGCCTTAGTCCGACCTCAGAAGTCTTTATGCCACGTGATGATAGGGGAGTCTCGTGCCGTGTCAAAGGAGACTGGTATATTGTATGACATATGAACTTCGTGGGGACAAAATTAATGTGACATCATGAATTGTAAGCTTTGATGGATTCTTGCTTTGTGATGGGATTAAAAGTTTAAGGGTCTTCTTAATAGCCATGGGTGGGGAAAGACAAACACGGTCGCCCTAAAGACGGGTTTTGCATGGATGGAGCTAATGGAGATAATAGTTCTTACCGAGCACGTTATAATCACCTGCAAATTCATAAGATGCTTCTAGCCAGTTATTGGTGATGTCTCTGCTCTTGCTTCTGTTCGGATGCACGTGATGCGTGTGTTTCAATAGAAGAGAGAACTTCTCCCTGCCTCTTCCAGTCCGTGTGAGGTGAAGAAACTTGTGGTTTTGTCAGAGGCGCGGTTAAAAATGTATCCTTTATTGATAATTATGCTGAAATATGAACGGAGTGCTATCAACGTCACGGCGTCGAGTTGATTAGTATATCCTCATTTTAATATCATTGACCTTTTTGCCTACACATATCAACGATTCATGGACCCTCGGAGGGAACGCTCTTTTCCCGATTCGCCATGAAGTGCGAAAGTCCAGTGTTAGCCTATATGAAAGCATCCCGCTGTATAATAACTGATAATTAACCTAAGAAGAGTAACATGCCGACCAGATCAAGTATTCGCAATTGGGTTACATAGGACACAGATGGACCACATTAACTGAGTTGGTTTAAACAACTTAAAGCTCAAGAATTGAAGAGAGGATGAGATTTACGACCACAGGTCAGGCGGGGAAATGAAATGGTGTTCATTACTATTTGTATGAGCATATGAATGGGGGAACTGCGGTTAAGGATTATCTGCTCGGAAGCATAGTATCGTGGTCTACACTCTTTCATTAGCTTTATTTTTATTTTTGTTTTTATTGTTCATTTTGGTTTACAAAAATCAAAATTTCGCTATTTAGCAGAAGATTTGGTCGAGTCAAAAAAATTCCAAGAGGCATCCTAGGCCAGTTTCAAGTACCTTATAGAGCAAAGGTTGGCCTGAAAGAACTCATTCACCAGAAAGAAGAAAAGAATGTAGCAGGATCAAAACTAGAACAACACTAACAGACACTCTTATTACAGACAGATGCATTGCAGCTTAAAAGTAGACTTCGATCACACAGCACTTCTCACAGACAAGTTGAAGCTCTCAGTTGTCTTCATTTTATTTCTAGTACATAAAACTGACTCACACTCATAACAACACAAAGAACTCAAACGTGAATCATAAAAGTGTGAAGCTCTCTTCTCCATCGTTCAAGGATGTATGAGATCCTTAGATAAGCCAGTCGAGGCAGCCAGATATGATGTCAATCTCCTGGTGTTCACTCCTAGACCCTTTGGTTCCATCTTATCAGGAAGTGCCTGCAGATTTCGGATTCTTCTGTGGAGGTAGACTAGTTCTCCTTGAAAATGATTTTAGGCTCCATTTTCAAGAGTTCAATTTCTTGCATCTTCTTCATGGACAAGAAAGTCCACTGCCAAGCACAAGAGGTGATCTCAAAAGAACATTTTCACACTTACTATGAGTTAGCGCTTATTATTGCTATTCATGATCAGTTAGCAATGGAGTCTCCACTTGCTAGCTTATCACTCTGCATAATTACTTTCCTCTACTTAAGTTTCTTTCTCAGGTTCTTCAGATGATTGTACACTCTGAAGTTTAACTTCAGCAGATCTCAGCTGAGCAGTAGGCCAACCACCAGGCCAACCACCACACATAGGGGGAGGGCTGGTCAGCTTTTTAAGCTTATTCTCATAATCATCAATTTTTTCTGCAGAAGCTTATTTTCCTTTATCAACATATCTCCTATGACATTATGATCGTATGTCAATATAGACCACTCTCGCCAACCCCCAACGGGCTCTTTCATATGCAATAGCTTAAGGTTGTTCTCTTCCAACTTTGGTTGCATGTCTGCGTGTGCTCTTATGGCCAAATAGTACCTCTGCGTTGCCATGTTCTTCACTGTAGATCCTCTCTTGTTATGTCTTTCCTCTTCAGGGGGCCAAGTAGTTCTGCATTGAAAAGATCAGGGAAAAGAAGACACATTAAACTTCATAGAGTATAATGCAACATTAGATTGGGCCTGAAGATCAGGTATGAGATCAAGAACAGAAGGGAGAGTTTTACCTTTGCAAGTTAGGTGCTCTGTCTTTGGTCTTCTGGTCCCCTTATTTATAGATGTGAATAAGGACTCAACTTTGCCTAAATAACAAACCTGATAAGAGCTCATCAGGCAAGCAAGTCTAGCGAAATTTTTTTCTACATACTTCTTATTTACAGTGGATCCCATCTTTTCCAGGAGCGCAATATTCGGAGTAATCCTAACTTTTTGCCTGTAAAAGCAGCTAGATGATTATTACTTCAGAATTAAAAAAAGGGCGCAGCAAGAGAGCTTTGATGCTTTTCCAAACATGGCATTATTGCTCCTCAAAATAATTGAGGATGGCGTGGCATCATTAATTGATAACAAGTTTCTAGACTCTGGTGCTTTTCAAACAATGTCAGATTCACTTTGATGCTGAACGTGCTCTAAAGAATTCTAGACTTCAAACACGTGAAGCATATGGTTGTAATGAAATGGATCGAAGTAGTTGAAGAAGCAATAATTCCATCATTTCTGCCATTTTAATCTTTAGCTATAGAGTTAATAACATGAATTTTGTATTACGTTAGAAAAGATAGTGTTAGCAATTAGAAATTAGGGATATTACTTGATATTTCATTATTATTTAGGTAACCAATTTTTAAGATAGGATAATATCCTTGTTAGATTATGTTGCTCTTTTTCGTACGCATCCTTTGGTTATAAATATTCCTTAGTTGTAACACACTATTGTGTCGAGTCATACGATAATCCTTTTCTTATTTTGCATTCTAATTTGGTATCAAAATCAGTAATTGTCTTAGTTAATTTCGCATGTGCAGCCTTCTAATTGCACCTGTCCTTCCTAATTAGGATTGCGTATGAAATGTGCGTTAAAGTATTTTATTTCACTTGTTTATGGAGATATACGAGATCTCCATATAATGTGTATTCCGCCATAAGTTTTTGGGCTGGATACTATGGGTGCGTTTGGTAACGTTTCTGTTCAAAAATTATTTCAAAGAACAGAAATAGAAAAAACTATTTCGTTCCGGGGAATAATTTTTTAACATAAGAATGCATTTGGTAAATTTTTTACTAGAATAGAAAAAGAATAGAAATACGATTGGTAAACTTGTATAATTTTTTTTGTTTATTTTAATATTTTAATATTTTAATATTATTTTATTTTTCATTTTTCATTTTTCCTTTTTTTTTTTTTTTTTTTTTCCTTTTGGCCTGGCGGCCTCACACAACCATCGGCAAGGCTCACAAGCTCGCCCAAATTCGGTGAGCCCGAGCTTCGCCAAGGGTCAACGGCGCTCCGGCAAGGTCGCTAGCCCTCAACACAATTGGTCATTGGCCATGGCCGAGGTCGGCGATTGGCCAAAGAAAAAAGAAAAAGAAAAGAAGAAGAAAATAAAGAGAAGAAAAAAATTGTTTCTCGAAAGTGTTCCAAGAACAAGAAATAAGTTTTTCTTGTTTCTTGTTTCTATTTTAAATTTGTTCCCGGGAACAAAAAAATAGATTTAGAACAAAAACCTAAACAAACGTGTTTCTGTTCTTTTTTTGTTCCCCGAAACAAAAAAAAAAGAAAATACAGAAATTGTGTTCATGAACACATAAAAAGGACACAAACAAACGCAGCCTATAACATCATATCCTACGGAAACTATAAGTGCATTGGGTGCGAAGCACACCTCGCTTCTTGCGTTATTATTTTTTTAATTGTTACTTGTTATATTGCTTTCTCAACGTCCATCCTCAACATTGTCTTTCCTGTCCAATGGTGTTCTCACTATCTGATCTTATGGCAATTTGCGCACTCCTTGTCAGTTCAGCCTTTTACTCGGCTATCTCCTTTATGTGATCACGCCTGCGTCCTGCATAGACATCATGACGCCCCCGCTCTCTTCGTTTTTGTGAAAGCCTCGGCCTTATAGAGATTGGAAGTTTAAAATCGATCCTTGCTTCACAACAATACAATGGTATCAGCTATGATGCTGTTAGTCTAGAGTTAGTGCAACTTTTGATGGTATTGGTGCAAAACGACCACAACACTACCACGATAATCTATTTGATTTTGTTACATCTTCAACCTTTTTATGTAAGAACCGGCTTACACAGCAAGTGGGACTGTTTAGTGCCATTGCTTCTTGCTTCTATTAGGTTTTGAATTTTCAAGCAGCAACACCTTTTGAACACATTATCTGCAAACTCGGCTTTACTTCCACATTGAGTTTGATGAGAAGCTAGAGAATTAAATATCATATTACAAATTTAATATTTTGTCTAGTTTCCTTGTTGGATTATGGCTAATTTTCTTGTTAGATTAGATTACTTTCTTTCATAGACACATTGTTCGGGTATGAATACTCCTCATCTATTATAGTGTCAAGCCATACAATAATGATTATCTTATGGTCCGTGCTAAATAATTCTCGAAATGGTAATGAGTCAGATTCTATGACATAACAAACAACAAGCAAAAGATAACAAAAACTCGTGAACTCGAATCTATAAATGATGAATGACCTAATATCAGTAGACAATGTTTTCATCAATGTTACAAAGTGTTTATCTGCATAGACACCCTATAACCAAGAAAGTAATAGAGAGCAATAAATGGAAATCCATCCCAATTTAACCGTCCAAAATGGATCCATCTCCGCTGTGATTTTGACATTATTTCAGAGGCTCAAAGCCTAGAAGTAACAAGAAATCCAGAATGTCAGGCGTAAGGGCCTCAAACATTATTTCAAAGGCTCAAAGCCTAGAAGTAACAACAAATCCACAATGTCAGGTGTGAGGGCCTCAGCTTTGAGGAGAGATCTGGTCAACTTAACTATTGCGTGGAGGTTGTACTGGAGACCATTGGGAGCAAGTCCATCAACCATCCTGTTCTCAAAGTGCTCACCCTGGAGTGCGTACAGGTTTCACTGCCGAAAGAAAGAAAGAAAGAAAGAAAGAATGAATGTGTGTACACGTGTCGATGCACTAGAAAATACGGATGTCTATGACGCAAAAGCAGGTGTTCGGGCATTAATCATGAGATTCCACCCCATTAATTAAAGTCAGGACAGATGTTGATAAAGATAGCTAAAGAGTATCCAGGCTTTAATCACGTGATTCTATCGCAAATGACTGAAGTGCCGAGACTTTTCCAGAAACGCCCTCATCTTTGGTTGATAATCGCGATCAGTGGAACCATACTAACAACTATATAAAGGGGCAAAGCCGCAAGGTAAAAAGCACGCATCACAAACGATACTCGGACCTCGTCCTTTTCTTTTCCTGACCACTAGCCTCAGCAGAATACCGCAGTTCTCGAGGTACTCCAGAGCTGCCTTCATACTTGACGTCTTTCGGCCGCATTCTGACGTGGGACACCTCAAATTTTGATTTTAATTTGTTATTTGATAGATTTAGGAATTTATTACTTGATACTATCTTTCTTCCCTTTTCTTTTACCATTTTTTTTTGGATTTTTGGATTTTTGGATAATATCCTAATACTTAGGTGATTTGATTTTCACTTTTAGTAATTATTCAATTTGGTTGTAGATTTTTTTATTTATTTATGATTTAGTAGATGTTATTTTCTCTTTTAGGAGTTATCCGGTTAGAGCTATTTTGCTTTTAGTGAATTAGAGTCTTCAAGTATTTATTTTCTCTCTTTTCATTTTGTTGTGCTTTGTTAATTTTTTGGCAGGTTGAAGACAAGATGACCGATTCCCAGTTGCAAAATCTACGCCTAAGAATAGGCCCAAACCCAAACTTAGAGCAAAATGGTCGGCTGTTGCATATGCTCAATCCACTTGGGGGCGCTAATGAGTTCGTTGTAGTGACGTATAACCTGCATGTCTTGGCAGATTACATAGTGGAGAACTCTAAATTACGTAAGAAGCTAGAGGACGTGGTGGGAGAATATGTCAAGCAACTAGAAATTTTAGCCAAACTAAGGCCCGCTGATCCACCTACTTATCCTTGTCCACCCTATGGTGGCAACTGGCCTGGTTATTGTTATCCGACACCGAATCAGAGAATAGATGATCTAGAGGAAAAACTTGAGAAGCTAGAAGAGCTCATTACTGAAAAATTAGGACCATGACATTAGAAAACCTATCAATATGTGGATGTTAGCAGATGGAGATTCCATTGCTAACATGCTCGTTTATTCCGGGAGAGAGGTAAGAGAGCCCAAGACTCAATCTTCAACATAATATGGAGGAATGACGAAGAAGCGATGAATGCATCCGCAGGGAGGCTCTTTTCCACAGCAAAGCAAGCCAATGGATTGAGAATGCATCAGTCACTTTGAAATGTCTCTACGTTTTACTTTGTGTCGCGAGTGCTAGTGTGTATGCACCCCAGTGTTGTGTGTGCTTCAATAAAGGAGATGAGCGATGGCTCCTCCATGTAATCACTATACCAAGAAAAGCGAGCAACTCTCTTCACCTGTCCTTGAGGCAGGGGAATATGTGCGCTCGTTATCTTTAGGCTTTCGTCTTTAAAAAAAAAGGAAGTGAATGCAGGTATGCTTGCTACTCTTGTCATCTGTCCTTGAGGCAGGGGAATGTGTGTACTCGTTATCTTCATGCTTTCGTCTAAATAAAAAATTGAGTGCTTGCAGGTATGCCGGGTTGATCTGGTCTGTCATCCTCCATTCCGTAGTATCATGTCCCTTGATTTCCTAGTCATCATCGATATTTCCCGAACTTATTACGCAATTGAAGATTTACAAATAAGAAAATGTAGTGTTTTTATAAGAACTCAAGAGAACGACAAACTGACCCAGTAGGAGTGCTTTTTACATGGACGAGGATCGCGGAGATGGGGTACACTAAATGGACGTAGATATCACACGAGTCAGAATAAGACGAGAACGTCAAGATCTTCTCGACACTAGGCTAGGTCGAGCAAGTTGAATACATGGTGTTCATGACTTGTATATTTGAGCATGCTAGAATATTTAAATATTAAATCACACTTTTATCAAATAGTTTAAACTTTTATAACAGTTGGTAATGGATGTATAAAATTCCATAATATTAGAATAGTTGGTCTTAAGTCCAAATTTTTCTAAATCCTTGTCTGTCTCCTTAATTACATATTTCCATAGTTTAAGTTTAGGCCAAAGTTCAGCTTATGCAAGAGGCTTAAACTTTTGGAACAATTGACAATGATCATACAAAATTACACAAAGTAAATGCTTGGGTCAAGTGAACACAAGTTATATTCTAATCATGTCCTTCATAGATCAAGAGGTTTATTAGGAAGAATTCATTCACTATATCAAGAGAAGAGTTTATGACTCGTAAAAATCAAACTAAACAACACGAACATTATCATTACCAACAAAATGAAGTTAAATCATCCTCCTATTTATGATTAGTCAGCAATGGAATCTCCACTTGCTAACTAAGGGATAATGACAAATGATTTGAACTTTGGCCTAACGTACAATGTCGTTCCTATACTTTTAATTTGTTCAATGTAATCTTTAAACTTTAGCGTAATGTGCAATATTGTCCCTATATTTTAATTTGTTCTTGTGATCATTAAACTTTTAGGAAATATTCAATCTAATCTCAAGGCTATATGAAAATATCCAATGTTATCCTCGCATTAATTCAAGTTTAGGGGGTTTTGACCAAAAAAAATAAATCAAGTATACCGATAACATTAAATATTTTTATATAGTATGTGAACTAAATTGAAATAACAAAAATCTATGGACCATATTGAATAAATTAAAGATTTAAAGATTTTTGAATTCGAAAGAACAAGGCTATTCTGTTCTAAAGATCATTTATGACATTTTCTCTAACAAAATCACCTTCTCAATAATTACTTTCCTCTAGTTAAGTTTCCTACTCAGATTTTTCTGATGGTAGACACTATGTGTTCAACTTCATCAGACCAACCTGCATGGAAAATTCTACGGTCCGCTATTCAAAGCTGGAAAGTTTTCATGTTAGTAGAATTATAAAGTTGGTGGTAATTTTTCAATTTTGTCGGTAAAAAAAGTATTATTGTTAACTCACTTATAAAATTAAAAATTTAGACATAAAATTGAAATTCAGACAAATAGTTCCAAATTATACACTCATCATCGAACACTATGGAATATCACAGGATTGCATGAAGACATAGACCAAGAAAAATATAACTTTTTCCTGATTCTACCTAGCTAGAACATGAAATCTATCCATCGAATAGGTTTTATAATTTTTAAAACTTGAAATCTATCATACATACCTTAGAACCTGACAAAATACAAGTTCCTATCGATCTGGTTTTCCGATTCCTAATTCTACCATAGAGCCATGCTTGCCCCTAGTATCTATTTGGCCTCCCCTTACTGATTCAATAAAGCCTCCAATGGTCTCTTTATGGATTTTGGCCAATTCTTTTTCTCTTAATGTTTACCAATCATGCGGATTGCAGATAGAATAAAGCTCTCGTCTTTCTCTATCTTTCCCTTCATCTCATTTTTAGAGGGTTTGTGTTAAATTATGTATCAAGTTTAAATCCATATACTACATCCATTCAGGACACATTTCTTTCCCTTCAAGCTGCACAATCAAGGACGTGACTTGGCGGATTTTGTTAAAACCTACAGCCCGAGACTTGGAAGATAAAAGAGAGGCACATAGAAGTTCTCTTTTGGCCATAGGGATGTATCTTGTGAAAATAGACTTTGAGTTTGAACATGAGTTTTGCTCATCTTTTAACTCTAGGATAGCTTTTGTATTTATAAAGTTTTTGTACTATCTATTACAATGATTACATGGACTAATTCAAAATATTTTTAATTTTGAACTAATCCATTACAATAGTGACTACGGTAATAATTACATGAGATATGGATTGACTAATTTAAATATTTTGAGTTAGCTTGTTATGGCAAGTACAATAATAACTAAATGATAAAAGAATTAACTAATTCATTATATTTTGAATTTGAACGAGCCATGCGCTTTTATCCTTCATAGGACCCTACAAGTTGAAGGTGGTCTTACGGATGATCTTTAACTTGGATTTGAGCATATGATGGCGGTACCATGTAAGAGGCTTGATGAAGATATCTGCGATTTGGTCATGTGTTGATATGAAGCAAACCTCAAATTTGCGTTGTGACACTAAATGGCGGACGGAGTGAAAGTCTACCTTGATATGCTTTGTTTTAGTATGAAAAAGTGGATTCACCATAAAATACGTTGCCCCTAGGTTGTCGCACCAAATGATTGGGGGTTTTAATTGAGAGATGCCTCATTCTTGTACTAGTGATTGTAGCTGTACCACTTCTACTGTGGCATTTGCCAAAGCTCGATACTCAGACTTGGTTGAGGAACGTGCAATGGTATGCTACTTTTTGGCTAACCAAAAATCAGATTTTGACACATACAAATTGCATAACCTCTCGTTGAGCATCTATCAATGGGGCAATTGGCCCAGTCTACATCATTGTATGTGTGGAGTTTTATGGTAGATGAGAACTGATGAGTAATCCATCCGAAACAATTTCCTTTAAGTAGTGTAGAATCTGTTTCACCGCACTCCAATGGTCTTTTGTTGGTTCTTTCAAGAACAAGCCAACTTTGTTTACCGCATTAGAGATATCTAGCCAAGTTAGGGTGGCATACTAAAAAGCTTCTACGGTGCTCTTGTACAAATTGGCATCTTCAAGTGGCTTACCCCGATTGATTAAACTAGTATTTGTTGCCATGGTTTAACACTGTCCACTCTAAATTGATGAAGGAGATTGTAACATACTTTTGTCGTGACAAGAGAAGCCCTCATGGATGTTTAAACACCTTGATTCCTGGGAAGTAATTAAGTTCACCCAAGTCTTGTATAGAGAACTCCTTATCTAAGCAGTTGATTGTGTCTTGAATAAATGCTGGATTGGACCCTGTAATAACAATGTCGTCAATATAGATGAGCATGTATGGGGAGAAATTGGGCCAATGTAGTATAAATAGGGAAATATTAGTTTTTTATCTGATAAATTTTAGGGATTCTAAGAAGATGCACAATTGATAGAACTAAGCCTACGTTGCTTGTTTCAATTTGTATAAGGATTTTTGTAGCTTGCATATATGGTTTGGCCTTTCTTTATCAATGAAGCCTTGAGGCTGGGCCATGTAGACTTGTTTAGTTAAGCTACCATTTAAAAGTGCATTGCTAACATCTTACTGTTGGAGTTTCCAATTCTTTGTCACAACCAATGAAACAATTGTACGGATGGCCATTGCTTTAATAACGGGGGAATACATTTTCTTATAATCAATACCCTCCTGCTGATTGTAGCCCTTGGCCACTAAGTGGGCTTTGTACCTATCTATCGAACCATTTGGATGTGTCTTGACTCAATAAACCCATTTGGAGCCCACAACATTTACTTTGGGATTTGGTGGAACAAAACCTATGTTTCATTATGCAACAAAGCATTAAATTCTTCAAGAATCACGTCCCTCCATTTTTCATATTTATTACCTTTGGTGAAGCACCGTGGCTCTTCTATAGAACTAGTTTCAGTCAAGTTCACATCTGGCAATGGATATTTAGTGTTGGGCTTTGAGTTTTGACATAGCCACATTGAATGGGTTCTTGAGTTTTGATAAACTGGTTGCGGAGGTATCACGATAGCCTACTATGGGGAGGCATCTAAAAGAGCCTCATCATAACCTGTACCGGCATTAGACAAACTAGAAACCAATGTGTTAGATGTTGAAGGAGTATTAGTATTTGATAATGTCAGTGATGGTTTTTCAAAAGTAGGTGGGGAGGTATTAGGTGGGGGGGGGGGGGGGGTAGTAGGCAAGACATTACCATTAAAATCATGATTTGCATGGGAGGACATACCAACCGTGGAGATCGTCAACCAAGGGGGTAGTAGGCAAGAAATTACCATTAAAATCATGATTTGTGTGGGAGGACATACCAACCATGGAGGACATACCAACCGTGTAGATCATCAACCAAGGATGTGATAGTGAGGCTATTGTAGAGGAATGTGAACCAAATGTGGCGAATGAAAACATATTTTCAATAAAATAAGCATGTCTTGCAATATAAATGCATCTAGTCTTGTAATCTAAAAAACACTAACCAACATGGAATGGATTAATCCTAAGAATACACATTGAGTAGAATGGAGTGAAAACTTATGTGAATTGTATGGCTTTAATAAAGGGAAAACAAAATGAATTAAAACTAGAAATCCATAATCCACTATATACAATTTATCCAAATGAGCAAACTCCCGAAATAGAAAATAATATATTATAAATCCAAAAGGCAATCTAAAACCTGACGGGACAACTATTAAAAGTTACAATAGAATTACCTAAGATGTCAGAATGTTATCTAAAATCAAAAACTCCTAAATTTAAGTTGAATAAGGAAAGGAAAATAGGCAATAATAAAATCCTAAATCCATCAAATAACAAATTAAAATCAAATCTTGAAGTCTCCCGCATGAGAAATTAGCTGAAACACATTAAGTTTGAAGGCAGTTCAAGAGTACCTTGAGAACTTGGATATTCAGCTGAAGTTTGTGCCCGGAAGAGAGGACATATGAGGAGTGAGTCTAGTTCGTGGAGCGTGCTTCACCAAACGGCTTGCTCCTTTTTATAATTGTAACTATAGATGCAATGCACGTGATTATCAGCAGAAGATGAGGGCGTTATTGGAGAAGTTTCGGCACTTGGCCTAAAAGTGTTTCCATCATTTGTACTTTTCTATTGATTTGCTGGTCCATAAAGTTTATTCTGGCACGTTCTACATTAATATGATGGAATCACATGATTAATGCCGGAACACTCTTGACCGGCTTTTGTGCTAATGATATCTTTATTCTGGATGCATCCACACATATATACACACTTTCTTTTCTTTCATTTGGGCAATAAAACCTGTCAGCACTCCTCAGGCTTGCTCTTCGATAAACATTTCCTGAGAACAAGATAATTGCTGTACTTTGTTATAACGGGCTCCAATACAACCTCCAACAACAGTTAAGTTGACGAGGCCTCCGGGAAACAATTGTACAATCAACTCTAAACCTATTGTTTAAAAACAAAATGCAAACAGCAAAGCGTAAGAGTTTCGTGAAACCCTTCGTAACTTGGTTGTAACTGTGTCAAACAAGATATGGGCGTGACCATGTCGACAAGAGAACGGGGAAAGGTTGAAGTAAACAAATTGCCATATAATCACGTTGCGGGTGCACCATCAAACAAGACGAATAATGCTGAGAATCAACGTTGGGAAAGGATTATTAGTAGTAACTTAAAAAAAGAGAATGGCGTGAGATGCGAGGCATTATTTGGGTGTGACATGCATTCGATGCACTCACAATTTGCTTAGGATCACGTAGCTTTTATATCAAGTCAAAACCGAAAATAGTACAATATTAGAATGATCAACTCAAAAGTTTAAGCTTAAAGGTAAGGGGAGACCACATTTATATAATGAACATATAAACCTTGTAAACATGCGATATGGGATACTTTAACGTCAACATTTATGTGCAAACTGGATTAGAAACACCAAGTAAAATTAGACGAATGGATATTGCATACTCGAAACAAACTGAGATAGAACCTAACTACCAAACTAGAACGTAAAATTGAAAAAAAAAATGATCATTGCGTTACTCGACATTGTAATATGTTAAAATAGAGTGGTAGATATACCCGACTAATGCATACAATAATGAAAGTAATATAACCTAACAGGGATGTAACTCTAATCAGGAAACCAATTAGCCTAAAAAATAACAAAATATCAAATAATATCCCTAATGTCTAATGCTAACAATATCGTCTAACATTATTCATTCTATTGACTCTTTAGCTAAAAATTAAACTGTGCATAACGGATGTTGTCATTGCTTCCTCAACTATTCCAATCCATTTCATAACGGTCGTATGCTTCACGTGTCGCGAGTCTAGAATTCTTCAGAACCCGCTCAGCATCAAAGTGAATATGACGTTATTTGAAAAGCATCAAAGTCTAGAATCTTTTATCAGTTATTAATGCCACGCCATCCTCTTTTATTTTGAGAGCAATAATGCCATTTTTGGAAAAGTATCAAAGCTCTCTTGCTGCGTCCCTTTTTAAATCTGGATTAATAATCATCTAGCCGCTTGTCCAGGCAAAAAGTTAGAATCACGCTGAAGATCGCGTTCCTGTAAAAATTTGTATCAGATGTATGTAGAATAAGATGGTATCCAGTGTTATAGAAGTACGTAGAAAAATTTGTCATTAGACTGACTTACGTGATTGGGCTTTATCATGTTTGTTATTCAGGCAAATTTAAGACCTTGCCAACATCTATAAATAAGGGGACCAGAAGACCAAAGAGAGAGCATTTGGCCTGTAGGGGTGAACATGGTTTGGGTGGGTATTTCCCACTTTGAAACTAGGAACCGCCCTCTAAAGACCAATTCCAAAAATTGAAATTAAGACTTGCCTGTTGGTTCCATGAATTCCCGCAAACCGGACCGCCGATCTAGTCTGGTTTCCAATTGGATCCATGAAACCAGTCCTCAATCCCTACAAAGCTTGCTTGACCTTATATTCGGGTTGAATTGCAAGCCATTGATTTTGATTAAGAATTGAAAACTATAAGGCAAAATGAATAGACAATATTCGTTAGCTAAGAACTTGATTTCTACAAAGATCATGATGCAGTCCTCTAAAGGTTTCCTGACACCGAAAACAAGTGCGGAATTAAACTCCACATTAAAAGTCCTAATCTTCATAAAAGTTAAAACATTAATATTCATCTTTTGAACATCAACCTAATTTAATCATAGGAATTGCTAAAGAGAAAGATTTAATTATACTTTTAAAACAAGCCATTGGCTCTTATGGACATTTTCAATCGGTTCTCTTCTTTGTCTACATTTTTTTATTTTGTTTTAGTTGAGAAAACAAGTAAATGGAGTATTAGAATGGATAAAAAAAATGCATTAATCAATATTAGTCAATAATGTCCAATAACTACAAATATACATGTACATATATATTTAGCCGAAAAACTACAAAATAATTATATAACTTAAGGTGGAATTTCTTTATATATATATACACCGGTCCGGTCCGAGTAGGTGGACCACCAAAAATTATGAATCGAACCGGTACTCACTAGTTCCACTAAACTAGAATTAGGAATTGGATTGGCCCCCATGAGAATTGCCGATTCCAGTCCAGTCCAATCCTCTTCTAAGCAGTTTCCGATTCTTTTGCACACGCCTACAGGCCTGCAATGGTAAGACTCTCTATTTCATCATTATTTATGTTAAATTATGTCTTGAGTTTGAGCCTAAATGGTACCTAAATTTTAACTATATGTGCAAGGTGATCCTTGAATTTTTAAATTTTGACCTAATGTACTATATGGTCTCTAAACTTAAATAATGGAATGACAATATTAAAGGTTTTCATATAGTTCGAGGACTAAATTGAATAAGTATAATAAGTTCAGAGATCACATTAAACGAATTAAAAGTTTATGGATCACATTGTATATTAAGTCAAAATTAACCGTTTGTGTCATTATCCCTTCAAAGAAGATACAAAAAGAAGAGGCTTACATGTATTCTCAAAAATATATATTTACTTGTGAGCCTCGGGAGTAACGAGAGGAATGAAACTTAAACCTTATGTCTGCTTTTCCGCTTCAGCTACACAAAAAGAAAAAAAAAAAGACTGTGGGCTTCTTTTCTATAGCGAGCCGCCGCACGGAGAAGAAAGTAAAAGAACGTGAAGGACATTTTCGGTTCAACCGTACGTTATACTTTTGTCCGGGGCTTGAGCACCTTGCAACTTGTGCCATAAGTATTTTATCCAATTGATTTGTATATTTGTAAATAATTTGGATTTGGTGTAATCTAGGCATGGAAATATTCGAGGTTATGAGCGATTGTAACTTTGATTTTCCAGTTATAATGGTTTATTTATTGTCGATTCTCCTCGTGAAGCGGTATTGCCACTCAAACCAAACCACTTAAATCTCTAGTGTTCTTATTGTTTATCATTTATTTATTTTTATGATTTTCGGTTGATTTAATTGTAAGATCTTGTTAGTGTTTTCATGTTAACATTACAATAATTGATATTAGAGCTTGGCATGAGATTAACCAGAATTTGATTTTGAGGTTTTACTTGACTTATTATTTTCTGGAAATTTTGTTATTAAAATTATGTTTGGAGCGAAATTAGAAATTTTGATGGGAGAAATAACTTTGGATTATCAAGCATCATGAGGGAGGTGTTATTAACAACTTGAGGTTTGGCCAAAACATTTGAGGGCAAGGCTAAGTTGCTCGAAATAATGAAAAATACCTAAAAGGATGTGCTGAGGATGAATGCAAGGAGTAAAATTTTGTTGGACCTATTAGATTAGGTGTTAACAAAGGTGGTTAATAAAAAGGAAGCTGTAGTATTATGGGCAAAACTTTAGGTATTCTATGTGACAAAGGTTTTGAACAATTGCTTATACACGGTAAAGAGGATGTTTTAGTTTAGACACATTGAAGGTACCTCTATCAAATCCTACCTAGATGAGTTTAATAAACTCATGATGGATTTAAAGAACTGTGGTAAGATTCTAGATGGTGAAGAACATGGCATGATGTTGTTAGCTTGTTTACCAAAGTTATTATACCACTTTACCTATTCACTACTGCAGTGGCATACTACAATTGTCTCTAACAAGGTAAAGTCCACTTTGTTTTGTAAGGAGTGGCAAAAGAAGTTGCGAGATGACTATCTAACATGAGATGTAGCTTGAGAGCTAGTCATTCGAGGTAGACATCAACATCAAGGGTCCAACAACAGCATAGGTAAAAGCAGGTTCGAATCACGGAAAAAAAGTCCAAAGAACATGTGAGGTGCTTTGACTGTGATGATGAGGGGCACATCGGTAGAGACTATATGAAGTTAAGAAATAGAGGTGACAAATAGAATGTCATAAGCATCAAGGCAAACGTTACTGAGGAGGACACCAATGATGTAGAGGCTATCTTATGTTTGACTATTGGGACATTAAGAAACGAACGGATGATAGATTTGTGGTGTTCTTTACATATGATGCTCCATCGGAATTGGTTTACTACTTACAAACTATAGTTATAGAGGGTAGTAAAGTTTTGATGGGGAAAATCACAACCTACAAAGTTGTGGTGGAGGTCACTAACCTTAGGTGAGGGCCACCCTTGCTGGCCTTGAGACGCTCGAGGCCAGCGAGGGTGGCCCTCCCCTAGGTGAGGGTCACCCTCCCCCAATCTAGCATAGGCTTGCCCTGCCTAAGCGCAACTGTCGGCAAAAAAGGGAAAAAGAAAAGGCAAAGAAGGAAGGCAAGGTTCACCCTCCCTCAATCTCGATCTGGCAAAGGGCTGCCCTCACTCAAAAAAGGGAAAAAGAAAATAAGAAAAAAAGAAAAATCAAAGAAGGAAGAGAGAAAAAAAAAAGAACATAATAAATATCATTAAAGATAGTTCATGTAAGATAGTCGGCATTTATGTCAACGATTTCTAACCAAAATTGACTTAATAGACTCAACTAACAAAACATGAAAATGTTTAGAAATTAATTGGCATATTTAAAAATTTTAGAACTGAATTTATAAAAGTAGAATAGGTTTAGAATTTATCTTTGATAATTTTTCCCTACTTTAGTGTCAAAAAAGGAGGGCGTAGCAAGGGAGCTATGATGCTTTACCATACATGGCATTAGAGCTCTTCAAAATAAAAGGAAGACATCATTATCTGGTAAAAAATTCTATACTTTGATGCTTTTCAAACAATTGCAGATTTACTTTGGTGCTGAGCGTATTCTAAAGATTTCTAGACTCGCAACACGTGTTAACACGCATATCATCGTAATCGAATGGACAGGAATGGTTGGAGGAGCAACAAAGCCACCTGTTACCCCATTATAATCTTTAGCTTAAGAGTTAATAGAATGAATTAGGTAAGATTCAGTTTAGGATCATACTGTGCAACAAGGGCAGAAGCAGAAGAGAGCATTGATTAAAGTCTGCTCTTTCTTTTGTGCGTCCGCGTGTCCGCGTGTCCGCATTTTGGTAATTGAGTGTGACGTGTGCTTGAAAAAGGAAGAAAACTCCTCCATGCCTCTTCCTGTCCAAGACAGGTGATGAAACTTCCGATCATTTACTGGATGCAGGGACAAATATATCCTTCAAGGATGATTACTCTGCTGCAACTGTGAATTATGTGTGCAGTATTTTCCTAGATGTTCTTGATTAACTTCTCCCTTAAAAGCGATCAGTAAATAGAATTGATCGTTAGTATATGCTACAGCCACCGACATTTCCTGTCGTCTTTTAGCTCTCAGTGACTCCTGTAAGAGACCCTTCTTCTCTGAGCTGCAACATAAAGCTCAAGGCTCATACTCGTAATATCTTCACATTCCAAACTGGATCGACGTTGCCGAGGCTACAGTGTCTCGACTACTATCTATTCTCTCTCTCTTCTTCTTCTTTTTCCTTGTTTTTCGAAAAGAAAATCACTGGTGAGCTAAGTCCCGCTACGGCCTGCTAATACTACACTTACCAAAGAGCGCTAGGAACACTCAAACGATAAGGGGTTCCAAAGGACAGCAGGGATTTGATCAAGAAGCTAGATGAGTTGGTGGACAATTATATCAAGCAATTAGAGATTATGTGCAAAATTAGGCTTCCCGTTCCTTCAGTTGGTGGGAACCCGTCATATCCCATGGGTCCACCATATAGGTGCCCAATGTTGGATCAGAAGGTCGAAGAACTAGAGAGCAAAAAAACTGACAAACCGGAAGATCTTACAAAGGAAAAACTGGGACCTGGTTATTAGAACGGGATTTTGGTTTATGGATGTGTAAGCAACTGGAGATACCATTGCTAACATTAATAGCCCTGCCAGCTCAACCTAGTCTTTAGTGAAAAGGGTAGTCCGAGAGCAAGTGATCCCAGTCCTATAGTAAATATCCACATCCACTTGATGAGAGTGAATTCTCGTGTCATGTCAAATGAAAGGGTACAACATCAGAACTTACTGAAAAAGACGGTGACAACCCTCGTTTGTGGCCGGTGACCCTTGCTAGCCATAGTAAGAAAAATGTGAAGTAGGAAAAGAGAAAGAAAAAGGTTAAAGAAAAATAAAAATAAAAATTCAAAAAATATTAAAATATTATTAAAAATTATTCATGCTAACCCTGCTCATGTCACGTTAGACATCGAGCATCTACGTTGGTGATATCAAACAAAAATTGACTAGATGCATTCAATTGGCAAAACATAAAAAAAATTACGACTCAATTGGTAAATTTGAAAAAAAAAATTAACTAAATTGAATATGTCTAAGATTTTTTGAACAATTTTCTAGTCAAATTAGTGCAATTAAGTCCATCTTTATCTCCATCCAATTTGATAAATGAAAAATGTTGGTGTAGTTTTTTTTAATTAATTTGGAGACACAAGGCACCGATGTGGCGTCCACTAAGGGCCAAATCAGAAAAACGTTGAAAATTTAAAATAAAAAAGAACAATTAATTCATCAAAATCGATGGGAGTTTTACTGTTCATCTTTTTCGGTTCTTGACAAATAACTTTGCATCAATGGTCGGGAATTATTGTCCTCTAATTAAATATATAATTCACCTAAGAATTTCTTCAAACACTTCATCCACAACTCTACGATATCTTCAGAATTAAGCCAACTACCTATTGACTTTTCTGCTACACAAATCTTGGAGGGGACACTTTTTTCTCGATCCACCCTAAGGTCCAAATTTCAAATTAAAGAAGGCAGATAGGAGGCAACGCCTATTCTATACTATGAACTTGCTAGCAAGAACACTTAATTGCTATTTTGCATTGCAGTATCAGCGACCACTCGATTTCCAAATATCACTAGATATCTCACAGGTTTATGTTCGCTAAATCTTTAAGTTGAATCAGTCTGGAGATGTGAAAGCGGGAAAGTCCACTTTTAGCCTATATAAGAGCACCCCACTGTATAATCACTGATATCTGAACTCTAAAGAATAATGTGCGGTCCATACCTACGTCATTGGATTACACAGGACACAGAACACTCAAAGTGAATGGGTGCAAACAGAGTTGTTGCTCATGAATCGATAAGAGGACAAAGATATTTATGACCACAGGTCGGGCAAGATATCACATGGTGAAGTGCAGTTAAGCATGATCAGCCCAGGAACATAGGATCATGGTGCACACTCTTTTAGTTTTTTTATATTTTCATCAATTTGATTAACAGGATTTAAAATTTCTTTACTTAACAGAAGACTTAGTCGAGTCAAATTAATTTAAGAAGCATAGTAAGCCAGTTTCAAGTACCTTAAAGAGTAAATGGTTGGTCTGGAAGCACTCATTCACCAGAAATAAGAGAAGAAATTAGAAGGATCAAAACTAGAACAACACAACCAGACACTCTTATTACAGACAGATGCATTACACTTTGATCATACAGCACATGTCACACACAAGTTGAAGCTCTCTCCTGTCTGCATTTTATTCTAATACATAGAACAGACTCGCACTCATAATAACCCTGAAGAACTCAAACCTAACTCATGAAAATGTGAAGCTTCCTTCATAGCTGCTCAAGGATATATGACTTGCTTAGTTAGCAGGTCAAGGCAGCAGGTAACAATGTCGATCTCCCGGTGTTTGCTCCATGACCCACGGTTCCTCCTTATCAGGAAGTGCTGGCAGATTTCTGGTTCCTCCATGGTGATGGACTAGTTCTCCTTGACAATGAATTTAGACTCCATTCTCAATGGTTCACTATTTTGCTTTTTCTTCTTGGCATGGACAAGAAACTCCACTGCCAAGCGCAAGAGGTGATCTCAAAAGAACATTTTCACACTTACCATGAGCTAACACTTATTCTTGCTATTCATGATCAGTTTGCAATGGAATCTCCACTTGCTAGCTAATCACCTTCTGGATAATTACTTTCCTCGACTTAAGTTTCCATCTCAGGTTCTTCAGATGATTTAGCACTACGAAGTTCAACTTCAGCAAATCTCGGTTGAGCAGTAGGCCAACCATAATACATAGGAGGAGGGCTGGTTAGTATTTTAAGCTTTTTCTCATAATCATCGATTTTCTTCTGGAGAAGCTTATTTTCCTTTATAAGTATCTCTCCTATGACATTATGATCGTACGTCAATACCGACCACTCTCGCCAACCCCCGAGGGGCTCTTTCATATGCAGTAGCTTAAGATTGTTCTCTTCCAACTTCGGTTGCATGTCTGCGTGTGCCTTTATGGCCAAATAGTACCTCTGCGTTGCCATGTTCTTCACTGTTTGATCCTCTCTTGTTAGATCTTTCCTCTTCGGCCGGCCGAGTACGTTCTGCACGGAAAGACCAGGGAGAAAAAAATAAACACATTAAACTTCAAAGAATGTATCTCAACAATATATTGGATTTAATGTCCCTGAATGCCAGGTACGAGATTATGAACAGAAGGGAGAATCTTACCTTTGCAGGCTAGGTGCTCTCTCTTTGGTGTTTCGGTCCCCTTATTTATAGATGTGGGTAAGGACTTGAGTAAACCTAAATAACAAACATGATAAGGCTTAATAATGCAAGTAAGTCTGATGACATCATTTTATACATACTTCTATAACGTTGGATTCCATCTTATTCTACGTACTTCTGATGTTTTTCCAAACATGGCATTATTGCTCCCCAAAATAAAGGAGGATGGCGTGGCATCATTAACTGATAAAAAATTCTTGACTTCGATTACCTTTGATGCTGAGCATGTTCTAAAGAATTCTAGACTTGCGACACGTGAAGCATATGATTGTAACCAAATGGATTGGAAAAGTTGAAGAAGCAATAATGCCATCCATTATGCCATTTTAACCTTTATCTGAAGAGTTATAAAATGAATTATGTTGGACTATATTGTTAGCATTAGATATTGAGGACATTCGTTAATGTTTCTTTTTTTTAGGATAACTAAGTTCTAGGTTACGGTAATATCCTTGTTAGATTATATTACAATCTCTTTTGTAAGCATCATTCAGGTATAAATATCACTTTATTGTAACACATTGTAGTGTCAAGGAACACAATAATCAGTTTTTTTTTTTTTTACATTCTAAGTTAGTAGTTAGGTTCTACCTCGATTTGTTTCGCATATGCAGTCCTTGTTCATCTAATTCCACCTGTTGTTCTTAATCTGGTCTGAACACAAGAATTGGTGTTAAAGGCAAAACCAACGTAAGAGCTCTTTGCTTTTAAAAAAATGATTGCCTGCCTATGTCGATACAGATATAAGAATCGTGTGAACAAGAAGAATTGTTGAGGCCTGATATTTCATCATGGATTACTGCATATCGAGGGGACCAATGATGATGAAGGAAAAGCAAAAGAAAGTGTCCGCTTATGCCGACAATTAGATTTCAGTGGGACTCTCTCTCTCTCTCTCTCTCTCTCTCTCTCTTTCTCAATGTGTGCAAATGTCTGTTGTTATCCAGGAGTTCTCTAATTCTTTCTCCTATTCTCCTATATGGAAGCTCCTAATCCTCTTGAGGCCGATAGAGGTTTTCAAATACTTGACTGCAGGAATGTAGATTCCAAATTTGATCCATCTCTAATGCACATTAAATGATAAATCATTGATGAAAGCCACAAATAAAAATGCGTGACATTTAATGAAAAGATACATAAATATTTATTAACATACGTACAACATTGATGAGAGAGATTGAAAATTACAGGAGGTCCACTTTTCGCAACTTGATTGTCCAATTGCTCTCTGAATGATTCAAGATGGGTAGCAAACAAAATGCCGAGTAATCAAGAACTAGGCTGATTTTGTGTAGAATCTTGAGTGTGGGCCATCAGCATGGTGCGGTTGTTTCCCTCTTATCTTAAGAGTTGGTCCAACAAAAATTGAGAGAATGTCAATAAATTTATGTGGAAAGGAAAATGTGGATTGTTCAATCCATATGGGCTCTATCTGCAAATCATTCACATTATCTTCTAGATTTTTCTTACTAGTGTGTACATGACGTGTCATGTGGCTATGCCTTTGCCTTGTCTTTTTTTTCTCTCGACATGTCAATTTTGGTCCATCTCTAATGCACATTAAATGATAAATCATCGATGAAAGCCACAAATAAAAATGCGTGACATTTAATGAAAAGATACAGAAATATTTATTAATATACATACAACATTGATGAGAGAGATCGAAAATTACAGGAGGTCCACTTTTCACAATTTAATTGTCCAATCGCTCTCTGAATGATTCAAGATGGGTAGCAAACAAAATGCCGAGTAATCAAGAACTAGGCTGATTTTGTGTAGAATCTTGAGTGTGGGCTATCAGCATGGTGCGATTGTTTCCCTCTTATCTTAAGAGTTGGTCCAACAAAAATTGAGAGAATGTCAATAAATTTATGTGGAAAGGAAAATGTGGACCGTTCAATCCATATGGGCTCTATCTGCAAATCATTCACATTATCTTCTAGATTTTTCTTACTAGTGTGTACATGACGTGTCATGTGGCTATGCCTTTGCCTTGCCTTTTCTTTCTCTCGACATGTCAATTTTGGCGGCACCCTAACTTTATGGATAATTGCTTCTAGGCAACAGCAGAAGGCACCGCAAGAGTGACAGTAACTACTCAACATAAAGGCCCGTGGCACCACTAGCCAACCCCAAAACAGCTCAACTTTTTTCACACGATGTCAGATCCGGTTCCACGCGTGTCGACACGTGTGTGGTCGTCATGTAAAATAAGGCGTGCCATGGGGCCTTGAAAAGGACCAGAGTGACAGAGGTAGCATTATTGCCGTCCACAGTGCCATTCTAATCTTTCCCCGAGTTAATAGAATGAGTTCAGCAACGGTAAAAGCTTAGAAATTTGCCGTCAATGATAGATTTCTGATTCGCCGATAAATTTCCAAAACCATGGTATGATAGGTAATTTGAACGTCGGTAAATCATTATTAATTTACCAACATTACGAGAATTTACCAACTTTCCAATGAGTAGTAACTCACCAACTCAAAATTGTACAAGTGTCAAAAGTAAATTACAAGTACCGTACGGAACTTCCTAAAAATCCAATGAAGCACAAATTTACCAACTCCTCTTAGATTTATCATTGTGTTGGTAATTCACATACTTTAGAGGAGTTGTTAAACTATTTCATTAGAATAAGTAAATTCTTAATGGTGTTGTTAATATACTTACTGATTTACCTACTATTCAAGTCATAGGGCATATTCTCTTACTGAGAAGATTTTGCAAATTACGAAGAACTTTGAAATTCTATCAACATGGAATGTTAAGATGCATGTATGAGTTATGTTAGAGAAGTCCTATATTGAAGAATTAGTGTATTCTGGTGTGTAGTAGTAAAAATGTCTTAATTGATCCATAATTTATTAGTTTAAACTTTTGAATGAAGATAGGTCTAATCGAATATGTTGATAGGTTCAGACCTTTTTAGTGATCTCTCCCGGTGAAGTATTAGGTTTCTATTATGCGCTATAAATATATGTTGTTAGAATCAATGTTTAAATTATTGAGCCCTCAAACCCTCAATTTATTTCGATGTTTGGTGAATATTTTAAAGAATGAATCTGATGACCAATGCGATTTTCGGGCATTAGGCATTACAGTTTAAAAATGTGGCCCAATAGCAAATTTCATGGTTCAATCTAGAGAAATAGACAAGGGATGAAATCCGGTGTTGATGGATATTCAAGTTAAGATATTCAGACACATAAGGACACTTGAATTAAAGTGGAAGATACATAACATTGAGCTCACGTATAAAGGAGAGATTGTTAAGATGTGCGTCTAAGTGCATTAGATGAGTCTTACATTGGAGAATTGGTGTCATGCAGAGTAATTAATATATATATTGGTTAGTCCATGAGTCATTAACTTAAGCTTCTGAATGAAAATATGTTCAATTAGATATGTTGACGAACTCAAACTATAGCTCTCCCTTGGCAATCTCTTCGGATGGAAGCATTCTCTGAATGATGCAGGGTGGGTAGCAAACAAAATGCCAAGAAATCGAGAACTAAACCGATTTTGTGTAGAATCTTGAGTGTGGACCATCGGCACAATGCTATTCATTCCTTTTCATCTTATAAGTAGGAGTGATCAGTTTTAAAATGAGTTGGTTTACCCTAGAATTGGGAACCACCCACAAAGGGCCAATTCTACTAATTGAGAATCGGAAACCAACCATTAGTTTATGGACCCACCTAGGAATTGATCGTGCTCTTAAGTGAGTCCATGGAATTAGTCATGCCTTTCAAGACTCCCCAATATGCTTTAAACCTGAAAATATGCAAATGCATGTTTCCAAAACCAGCGAGATATAAACATCTTTAAACATGGAAGAGCAGCAAGACATAAACCTACAAGTCCAATTTCAAAATTTTCGGAAATGGATGCTAGCCAAAAATCTGGAAATATGACTGACGTCCATTTCTATATATCTAGAAATGGACTTCTTCATCATAGCTTAAGGTGGCTTTAGGATGAAGCCTTCAGCACCTAAGAACGAGTGTAAGAGGAGACTAAAATGACCAATAGAGGGCTAGAGGTGAGAGGCGACCAAGAGCAAGAGATTGAGATTTGAGAGGATTCATGAAAATGAAGAGAGCAAGATGAGATGTCTATGAGTCGCTCAATAAGCGAGGTTGCCAAATTTGGGTTTTTGAAATTTTTAACATAAAAAATAATATAGTCCACATGGTCCAAATGGATGGTTCCACCTGAGATTGGGAACTAGATCTATTATCATGGGAGTTGGACCAAACCGGCCAGTTTTAAGTTGTCCAGGCCATTCTTGATTCTTTTGCAAACCTCTACTTAAGAGTCAGTCCAATAGAAATTGAGAAAGCACTAACAAATTCATTCGGTAAGGAAAAAAGTGGACCATTTATTTTATATGAGTTCCATCTGCAAGTCATTCACATTGTGTTCTGCATTCTTCTTACTGGTGTGTACAGGACGTGTGAACAGAAATCGAAAAGCGCTAACAAATTCATTCGGTAAGGAAAAAGGTGGACCATTTGATTTATATGAGCTCCATCCCAAGTCATTCACATTGTGTTCTGCATTCTTTTACCGGTGTGTACAGGACGTGTGATCATGTGGCCATGCCTTTACCTTTGTCCTTTTCTTTGGACATGCCAATTTTGCTGGCAATCCCAACTGATTGGATAATTATTAATTGCTTCCAGCAATAAAGGACGATGGCACCACTAACCAACCCAAAAAAAAAAGGCTCAACGTTTTTCACGCAATGTCAGATCAGATTCCATGAGTGTAGACACGTGTGTGGTTGGTATGTAAATAAGGCATGCTATGGGGCCTTGAAATGGACCAGAATGACTGAAGTAGCATTATTGTCGTCCACTGTGAGTTTGTAACATTCTAATTTTTACCGAGTTAATAGAATGAGTTCTCTTGGTGGCAAGTTCGAACGAACCTATGGTCCAGTCATGGTAAAAGCTGAGAACGTTATCGTCAATGATGATTTCTGATTCATCGATAAATTTCCAATAGCCATGGTAGAGAAATTATTCGCCCAAACAGCGCTAGGAAAACTAGAAGAATAAGTGATCCCAAGAAGGACAATTGGGATTTTATCGAAAGGCGAGATGACTTGGTACACAATTATACCAATCAACTAGACATTATGTACAAATTAAGCCTCTAATCCAATGACTTGCCTAGTTCCTCCTGGTCACGGGAATCCCATCAGTCCCACGACATATCCCAATGCTAGCCCAATTGGTACACAATGTTCAACCAAAAGGTTGACGGACTAGGGATGAAATTTGATAAACTGAAAGATATTATACAAGATAAACTAGACCTGATTATTAGAATGCACATCTGGATTTATTAATGTATTAGTCTTGCTTGTTGGGAGCCAAGTCTGAGCCCTTAATGTATTCAGTTTAAACCACACTCACTTAAAATCGTAAACTATTGAACATTAACTAATCAACACCATACTAGTTCTTCAATGTAGGATTTTTCTAACATATTCACATCTTAACATTGCTAGCTCAACTCAGCCTTTAGTGAATGAGGTGGCTTGTATCAAGTCATTTGAGCAAGTGACCTAGTCCATGTTATATGTCCATGTACCACTCGATGACCATGGAGTCTTGTGCCATGTCAAATTTGGCATAACATTTGAACTAAGCAGAAAAAATATGTGACACCATGAACTTTAAGTTCTCGAGCATTCTTGCTTGCGCTGGGATTGGAATTAGCCAAGGATGGAGAAAGACAAACGTGGTCGTCATGAAGTCGGATTTTGCACGAATGGTCACCATGATGCCGGATCATAACATAATTTTATGATCTACAGACCCATAAGATGCTTCTAGCTGGTTATCATTGAAGTCTACCCATTCTTCTTTGATAGTGTGTGTTTGTGTGCACCATAAAAATTGCAATGTGTAACAATCTGGTCCGACAAGAGCGGGAATGGTCACAAGGCAAGATAGCCCAAACAAGGAGCGACTCTTGACACTTTAGCGGGCTTTTAGGATGATGAAGCGGATATGAATGAAACGATTATGCACTGAATAAGGAGATAACGATTTTGAGATATGTGCCATATAGGAATGAACTGAACTCTACTTATGAAAATTTGTGTCAAAATATCACATATCGCTTTGCTCATTATATACATGTGGTCTCCCAACATCTATAAACTTAAAATTATGGGTTGAACAATCCAACATCATGCTATTTTTTTTTTTTTTTAACTTGATATAAGAGTTACGTGATCCAAAGCAAATTTAGAGTGCATCTTGTGCACATCGCATGCGAAGCATACCTCGCATCTCATGTGATTCTCTTTTTAAGTTACTATTCATAACCCTTATCTGACATCGATCTTCAATAGTATTCATCTCGTTCAATGGTGTATCAGTAGCGTGATCTTATGGCAATTTGTGCACTTCAACCTGTTCCCAATTCTCTTGTCGACATAGTTTTGTCCAAGTTACGTCCAAGTTACATAGGTTTTTCTGGAAGGCTCGGATTTTATTTTTTTTTTTTGGGTCAATGAAAGGCTCAAGTTTAACTGTCCCCATTTAGTTTCTGAACGATAAATATAGAATTGATTGAACAGTTGTTCCAGAGATCTTGTCGCCTTAACTGTTGTGTGGAGGTTGTTTTGGAGCCCGTTGTAAGCGAGTAGAGCAACCATTTTGTTCTCAAGAAATGTTTATACCTGAGGAGTGTTGACAGGATTAATTGCCCAAATGAAACAAAAGAAAGTGTATACATACGTGGATGCATTAAAGATATCATTGGCACAAAAGCTGGTCCAGTGTGTTCCAGCATTAATGATGAGATTCCATCATATTAATGTAGAACACGCCAGAAGAAACTTCATGGACCGGCAAACTAATAGAAAAAAAAAAGATGGAAATATTTTAATGCAAAGTGCCGATGCTTTTACAATAATGCCCTCATCTTCGGCTGATAATCACGTGCAGTGCATCCATAGGTACAGCTATATAAAGGGGCAAGCATTATGGAAAAGCACACTTCACAAGCTACACTCGAACCTCATTTTCCCTCGATTCCAGGCACAAGCTTCAGCAGAATATCCAAGTTCTCAAGGTACTCTTGAACTGCCTGCAAACTTAATGTGTTTCAGCTACTTTCTGATGCGGGACACTTCAAGATTTGTTTTTAATTTGTTACTTGATTGATTTAGGGTTTTATTATTAAGTAACTTTATTTTCACTATAAAAAATTGTCCGATCAGGTCTTAGATTTATCTTTTGGTTTTAGAATATATTATTTTATGTTTCAGGAGTTATCTGATTAGAATATTTTTTTTATTTACTGGATTTTGGTTTTCTAGTATTCAATCGTTTTGTTTTTCATTTGTAATACAACTTATCCATTGATGAACTAATGATAAATCGAGATTTTCTCTGTTGCTCTTCAAACACGTGCGCCGTTTGGCATGCTGCGGGTGTTTATCTGTATTGACGAATTTCCATTCGCGTTATTACCTGTTTCCATTGGGTCACTTTCTAATTCACACGGGTCTTAGTCACATGGACTTCAACCATAAAAATACACAAAAAGGTTGAGCTCTTGTCAAAATTTTTCTTTTTTGGCAGGTCAAAGACAAGATGACTGATTTCCAGTTGCAGAGTCTGCGCATGAGAATAGGCGCGAACCCGAACTTAGAGCAAAATGGTCGATTGCTGCATATGCTCAATCCCCTCGGTGGCTTTAACGAGTGGATCCCACTGACTTATAATCTGCAGATCTTAGCGGATTACGTAGTGGAAAACTCCAAACTGCGTAAGAAGCTAGAGGACGTGGTGGGAGAATATGTCAAGCAACTAGAAATTTTAGCCAAGCTAAGGCCCGCTGATCCACCTAAGTACCCTGGTCAACCCTATAACCCAAATGCTCATGAAGCCAATCCCAATTATTGGAATGCGATAATGAGTCAAAGGATGGATGATCTAGAGAAAAGATTTAATAAGCTAGAAGAGCTCATTACTGAAAAACTAGGACCATGACATAAGAAAACCTATCAATACAAGGATGTTAGCAAATGGAGATTCCATTGCTAACATGCTCATGGATCCAATGATATTCGAAGTAGGAACTTGTCCATGTGAAGATGTTAGGAAATGGAGATTCCATTGCTAACATGCTCATGGGTCCGATCAATCCTAATAACTACGGTAAACCATGTAAAAGTACTTGAACAAGTGGGAACCATCAGATGACAATGGAGTTCTGTACCATGTCAAGAAAATGGTATTAACATTTGTTCGTCCTTCTGAAGCAGTTGATTTGGGAGCTTGTGCATTAGTCAGAAAGCCTGGGAGGGAAGATCAACCGCCAAGGCATGGTTCCGGTGGACCCAAGCACATGTAAATGAATGGTACAAAAGGTGAAAGAATCACAGAGAATCCATCATGTGCTTCTAGTTCTCAAGCCATCAGATCCTCCAGGAAATCATAAATAGGCCATCATATAATCTGCAGCGCACAGTGGAAAAATTCAGGAGAAGCAATGAGGATAGCCATAGCAGTGCTCATGGCCAAGCAAGCAGGACGCCTGAAGATGTATCAAGCATCAGTCACCTTGAAGTGTTTCTACTATGTAGTGTTGTTTTTTGTGTGCTTCAATAAAGGAGAGGAATGACCTCTTCATGTAGTCTCTGTCCCAAGAAAATCTTATCTGCTTCAGACGGGGAAAGTGTGTGTATTTGCGATCTTTATGCTTCAGTCTGAATAACAGTCGTGTTCTTGTGTTTATGCAACTACATGCAAGTACGTTCTCGAGATTTTTCTTTGGCAATAAGGAAAACTTTGAGGGATCTCCAATGCATTATTGCTTCTTTAGCGTCTGATGAGCAAGACATCTGTCTCCAAAGTCTTCCTTCAGCCTTTAACAATCAGTGTAAGATCATTCTGTGCAACAGGGGAAGAAGAAGGCAGTCATTGAAGTCTGCTCATTCTATTGTGTGTCTATGTGTGCAAATAACTGCGATGTGTGCTTGAAATATGGAAGCAACTCCTTCCTGCCTCTTCTAGTCCAAGACAGGGATGAAACCTCCGATCATTTACCAGGAGCAGGGGCAAATATATCCTTGGAGGATTATTGTGTTGCTACAATTCTGAATTAAGTATGCATTATATTCCTACATGTTCTTGATCTGTGTCTCTCTCGATAGAGTTGTCAAGAGAAATGATCCTTAGTATCTGATATACCCTAGCAACATTTCCTCTGTTATCTTTAAGCTCTCAGGGGGCTCTTGTAACAGACCCTTTTTTTTTTCTGAATTGCAACATAAAGCTCAAGGTTCAAACTCGCAAATATCTCCCCATTTCAAAGTGGAAAGATGTTGCCAAGGCAACGGTGTCTCGACTTCTATCTGTTAGCTTCCTCCTCTTTTCCCCCGTTTTTACCTAGAAAGTTACTGGTGAGGTAAGACCCACTACAACCTGCTGATACTGCACTCACCAAAGAGAGCTAGGAATAATCAATGAATAAGCGATTCCAAAGAATACTACACTAACCTAAATCAAATAATTCTGTGCCGTGTCACTTTTGTTCTTTTCTTTTGCACTAGCTTCTAGGTTTCAACAATGTTGAGGCTGCCATTGCTAGAATCAGCGAAGCCATGTGGATTCCTAGCTTCTGCTGTAGTACATAATCCCTTGATTTCTGAGAAATTTAAAATTTCTCCCGCTTTCCTTCCAAGAAAATCTCTAACTAGTCATTGAATTAAGGACATAAATGGGAAAGTCCGGTGTTCAACTTTCACGAAAGCATCCTGCCAAGTAAGAGCTTTGTGCAAGATGAGAGTAGAATGATAATACTTCTTGCACGGACAAGATCACTTGACCTGAGTAGATATCTTTTGCATTTGCGCGTTTTGAACACATGTGGAACTACCCTAACTGATATAGTTTGAATTGGACTTGTAGATCCCACAAATTGCAACTAGTATCATGGTCCTAATGCAAGGCTTAGTGAGGTTAAAATAATTTGGAAAATGTAATATATGGACTTTAAAAGAAAATAAAATAAAAGGAAAAGAAAGAGTTTGAAAAGTCAAAAAGGGAGGATTCTATGGTCAGTCCGCAACCCCAAGGACACCAAGAGAACTGTGGAACCTTCGGCTGGGTTTTAAAAAGAGAGAAAGAGGAGCACGGGCAGAAGCAGGGGAACGAAAGAAACAGGGGAGAAGAGAAAGAAGAGAAAGGAAAAAGGAAAAAATGAAAAAATGAAAAAAAAAATTTGGTTCGCTCGTGATCCAGATGCCTTATCGAGCAACTCAAGTGTGTTTTGCAACGCCGGTAAGAAATTGAAGCCTTTAATCACTTACTTAAAGCAATCGCCGCAATTAGGTCTCGAAATTCGGATTTATTGGATATTTGTGTGGCGAAGCCCGATTTTTGAGTTGTTGAGCTGTATATTTTTGTAGAAATGGTACTTTGGGATGTTGTGGAGCTATAGCATCTTATGGATCGTGATTTGAGCTTGCGGGTTGTCCGGAATGGAATTTTGAAGTTGATAGCGCATTCTGGTACTGTAGCGAACAGTAGCTTCGAGCCTTTTTTTTTTTGTTGTTTTTGATACTGTTTTGGGGCGGCTGAGTTGGGGTTGTTGTTGTACGTTAAGAAGGCTTTCTAAAAACTATAAGACGGTTTGAAACGGAATTTTGTGGAGGAAGTTATGGCGTGACGAAGTTGGCGCATGGGCTGCACCTAATGGGAAATGATGGGTTTCCGCTAAATGAGAGCTTTTGTGACGCATAGGTATCGTTTTATCGACAAATAAGCATAGTATAGACGAGTCATTATGTGAATATCCGTTTTACTCGGCCTTTTGATATTGTTTTTCCGTTAATTGTTAGGAATCCAAATGCGTTGGTTCAAGTGAGCATCGTAGTTGATTTTTGGTTTTTTTCAAGTGAGTGACACTATTTCTTCTTTGTATTTTAAACTTATGTTTTGAGAAACGTGGTGGGTTATATATTCTATGAGTTGATAAAAAGTATATTTTGTTGCATAAAATAAGATCAAGCTATTACTACCATTTTTGTTATTTGAAGGGAGTTATATTTCGACTTCGATTTGAATGGTTATTTGAAAAAAGGGATTTGTGAAATTATTTATGAAAGAAACTTGAAATTTTTTAGAGAATGCTTTGATATTTATATATCAAATTTTGAGTTGTGATATAACTTTCTTTCTGATATTGGATTACTGGATATTGTGATTAATAGTTGATGCTCAATGTTTCTGTGGACCCTAAGGGGTTTGTGGGTATGTGCATATTAGTCTAAGATATCCTTATAGGCTGAGTCACCAGCTAATAATAGGTGGAGACCTTACCAAAGGGGGAATCTTGGTCGTCTTGTCACGGGCGTTACGCATGACCATGGTTAGACATTTGAACATGAATTGATCAATTGAATGGACTATTGACATGTGATTTGAGTTTGGTTGATGGAATGGACCATCAATGTGATTTAATGAGATTAATCAATGGAATAGACCATTGATGCATGTTTTATGAGATTGACTAATGGACTGGATCATTGGTATCTTCGGTATTTGAGTTATGATTATGTATTTGAGTTATGTTTTAAATGTGCATAGTAATTTCTCGATCCGCTTAGAAGAAATGTGTTACTCACTAAGCCGTGGTAGCTCACTCCTTTCTTATACTTGTTTTTCAGGTTCTTCAACGAGTCGCAAGTGGGCATGAGCATTCATTCGGGGAGGACTTTTGTGGTGAAAACTTTTTGGTATAACTTGTGCATAGTTAATAGATTTATAAGTTAATCTTTGTAGAAAGTTTATGTTTTGATTTTTGTGGATTATAGATATACTCTAATATTGTAACAAGTGCCACTTTTTGTCAAATATATATATATATATATGTGGATATATATATATATATATATATATGTGGATGTATCTATGTTGATATCGGGTTGAATTTTGGTTATATTGAGGCTGCATCCTTTGGTAAAAGGACGGCCATGTCATGCCCCTTTTTTCTTGTGAATCGGGGTGTGACAAAAGAGGGATTGTACTGTTCGGCCCTTTTTTAAAACAGGATTTCTGCTTGAGTTGTCCATAGAGCAAATGGTTTATCCAGAAGAACTCATTCACCAAATGAAGAGCAGAAATTAGGACTTAGAAAATCAAAGAGTTAAAAGCAAGACACACACTTTTATTACAAACTTAAATTGTGTTATTATCTTACGAGCACACTTTAATTGCACCCATAGCACAATGAGAAGAAGCTCTCAGCTGTCTCCAATTTATTTCTACACATTATAGACCTGCGCCCACTTGTAACATATTAATCCAAATGCACTAACTTTGACACATGAGAATGCAAAATCCTCTTCTGAGTTTTTCGAGGACATCATCAGCTCCATGATGCTCATGCTACCAATCAGTATACTCAAGTGACAGGGCAGATTCAAATACAGCACGCTCGTTCAGAGGCCTGTTTGGCATTTGTAGTCTATCACGTCACATAACGTACCAGCTTAATGGAGCAGTCTTACTATACTTTGTACTTTTTTCTTGACATAGACAAAGACCATGCTGTCAAGAAGTGAACTTTCACACACTCTTCATGAGTCACAGACACTTGTGTTGCTACTTGTGATTAGTTACGGGTTCTTGTGATGATATGAAACTATCAAGGTCAACAACATCAGATATTGATGCAATAAGAGGACAATCAGGATACATAGCAGTGAGCATCTTAAGCTTTTTCTCATATAGCTCAACTCTCTGCTGCAGAAGATTGTTTTCCCTGATCAGTAAGTTTCCGAGGATGTTATGGTCATAGGTCAATACAGCCCACCCATTCCAATCGTCTAAAGGCTCTTTCATGTGCAACAACCTAAGTTTGTTCTCCTCCAACTTTGGTTGACTTGTTTTTTAGCTTTTATGGCTGCTAAGTACCCCTCTGTGGCCGTGATCTTTTTGTAGGTCGAAATTCTCTTGTTGTTCTTCCTCATTAACAGTTCTGCATTGACAAGATCAAGGAAAAGAGACTACTCTTCAAACCGCAACGGATGTAACAATAAGACTGTTGAATTAAAAAACCAAGGGATGATATGATGAAACAGGAGAGAGAGAGTCTTACTCTTACCTTTGCAGGCTTAGGAGCTCTCTCTCTCTAGTATTTTAGTCCTCTTATATATAGATGAGGGAGAGGACTTGCATCTACCTAAACACAAGATGATAAACCTCGATCGGCATATTTTGATAGTTTAAACTTTTAGCATAAATTGTTGTGCACTTAGCTTCAATATGGTAAAAGATGATGTTTTTAGGGAGATCCTCATTATATGTTAGGAAGACCTTCTCTACTTGAGTTAGACATGTTAGCTTGGGCATTATGTAGAAAGCCTTGGATGTGTGCATCAATAAAGGAGATGAGCGAGGCCTTTTCTATGCAGTCCATCCAAGAGCTGGACACAACTCATTCTCTGGCTGCTTATGGTAGGGGAAATATGTGTGTTTGTGATCTTTATGCTTGCATCCAAACAAAAATTGTGTTCATGCAATTATGTAAAAGTTTCAAATAGAGCTTGTCATTTTCTTGGTGTTTTTTACCTTTTGAATCATTATTGTTATCCAATAGACTTGCGTCTATCACAGTATTTATACAAGCACATGGACTGCAGTCCTCGTAAAAATTATGTAGACCCTGCACCCATTCTACAGAACAGGTTTAAGTTTCTCCGCCGCATTGTATAAGATCACCGAAAGTCCATTGCTGCAGGAATTAAAGATGAAACATTAACTCCATGGCTACAGGAAGTTTGTGCTATCTATGACCATGTCACTTGACCACACAACATTGGAGAGTTTATGAATTTCTTCTTGACAAAATTACAAAGTATATGTATTTAACTTATCGAGTGATCTTAACTTTGTCTGTCGTAGGCAATTCCTGTATGAGAAATTCTTTTCTCAATCACGTCTACTGTGCTGAAATGCTTTCTCTAGGTCTTTTGCTTTGTAACACAATGGCTCAATGGCTTTTGCAGCGTGAATTTTTCCCCCCAATAATTCCAAGCTTCATGGTCCAAACGTTTCCATCTCTTTTGAGAGATATACCGCCAATGCAACAGTATGTTGACTCCAATTAATTTCCTCAAACGCTGAATTGTTATCTTCCACTATGGTATCAGTTCAATCTCTCTGATTCTCAAGTTGTCAAAAATGATTCACAGTTTCCCCCTGACTCAGTGAGGCATCATAGAGGCCATTTTTTGTCAGGATCTCTAATCTAGTCCTTTATACTCAATCAAGAGAAGACTTTAAGGGTTGGAAATTCATAGGACTAAACAACACAAACATGGAATTACATGATCATGTAAGCACACTCGTTACTGCCACGGCACAATGAGAAGAAGCTGTCAGCTGTCTTTGATTTATCTCAAGCACATCATGGACTCGCATGCATAACAGCCCTAATAAGTCTAACTTCAACACATGAAAATGGAAATCCATCCTTTCTGTTGTTTTTTCTCATCGTGGATAAAGACTGCACCATCAAGAGACATCCTTCACGCTCTTCACGAATTAAAGGCTTCTCGCTGTTATAGAAATGATTAGCGATGGAATGGCCACTTCCTAGCTAATCATCTCCCCATAATTACTTTCCTCTACTTAATCTTCCTCGTCAGCTGGCCCTGGTGATGATGTGATACCATCAATATTAGGCCAACCAGCATACAGGAGGAGGAAGAGGGAGAGGAAGAGTGAGCAACTTAAGCTTTTTCTCATATTCGTTGATTTTCTTCTTCAGAAGCATGTATTTCCTTATAAATAAGTTTCCCAGGACATTCTGATTATGTGACAATTTCGTAAAATCTCACAATTCTTTCATGTGCAGTAACTTAAGCTCGTTCTCATCCAACTTCGGTTGACATGCCTGCTTGTGCTGTTAGATCCACATAGTACTCTCTTTAGCCATAATGTTTCATGGTCGATCTTCTCTCGTTATCCATCCTTGTCGACATGTTCTGCATTTAGAAATGATCAAGGAAAGGGAATACTCATCAAAATTCAAAATTTACAGCTAATATAGTCCATGAACAGCAGTAAAGAGACTCTTACCTTTGCAGGCCAGGTGCTCTCTCTCTCTCTCTCTCTCTCTCTCACTGTACTGTGGTCACCTCATGTATAATTTTGTGAGACTCATCTAATCTCTGGTGTGGAGGTCGATCCATGATTTAAGAACCATCTTGCAAGACTTGTTGGACTTGTATGTACCTAAACACAAGATGTAAGTCTCAATCATCTGACTGAGCCTCCAAATTTACTAAATTCTTTTCCTTGTCATGAGATGTTTGTTCTATTCTCACTTCTCAGCTAAAACAAAGGTCTGATCAGTACTGACAAGCTGAACGAAAAATAAGCATGCAAAAATTAAGAAAAAAAAAACGTTATAAAGATTTCCTTCGATTGAACAACTCCCAGTCAGGAGAACAGCCAGATTGGCTCTAGCTTTTATACCCTCTAAACAAAGGCAACATCATTATCGAAATGTAAGTTTAATAACTAATGCAAATGAAGTTTGTCAAAAGCATCGTTTAGTGGAAAAGATCCCCTCTTCTTTTTGTTGATCATTTGATCTCTTTCATGCTAAATAGTGTAAATAAAACCAAGGCACTATAGCCAGTGGTGGATGCAGCAACAACTGCATGAAACCAAAAGGAAACAACAAGAATGGAAAGTCATGAACTGCTAGCCCCCTTGATGAATGATTCGAAAGGGCAATCTCCATGATACAGCACACTTGCGTAATAGGCAAATTGGCTCAATCCGTTCTCCACCGAGCACCGTCCTTATTAGGACATCAAAGACCTCTAGGTACTGCTAGACTTCCTTCATTCTTCTAATTATGACAGGTGTCAGTGAAGTATCCGATTAAAAAGCACTTGGACCTGTGTGTCGCAAACTTTGTGCATGTTGAAGTCAAGATTACCGATCACCAGCTGCAGGATATAAGGATGAGTAGACCCGACTTGAGATTTAACTCAAAATGGATGGTTGCTGCATATGTACAAAGTACGCGGTGGTACAGAGTGGAGTGTATTGATTTATGATCTGCAGGTCCTTGGAGATTACATATAGGAAAACTGATGACTGCTTAAGAAGCTAGACAAAGTAGTGGGAAATTATGTTGACAAAGTATTGTGCAAGATTAGGCTTTCTGATATTAGGGTCTATCCTACTCCAGCTGTCAGTGGGTGTATAAATCATTGTCCCTGTGGTCGGCAGACAACATTGAGTTGCAAGGTGAAGGAGCTTGAGACAAGATTTGAAAAGCTGGAAGAACTCACAGGGCACAAACTATGACCTCAGACCTATCTATTGTGACGACCCAGACCCGGGCTAGTACGGAGGGACGGACTAAGATCACCTCGACAGTACACGCAGGCAAGGCTAAGGGCATTTCTCTTGTCCCACATCGCTTAGGAGAAAAGTCCTAGGAGCCTTTATAAGACTTGAGTCCCTTAATATGTGTGACGCATTTTAAAACCGTGAGGTAAAAACCATGGCTGGAATGGCAGTTCGTCGCGCCAGTACGAGTGACCCAAAGCGGACAATATCACACAGTGAAGCCCGAGTCCTTACAAATGGTATCAAAGCCGACTCCTGCAGCGTGTGGGGCCGGACAATATCACACAGTGAAGCCCGAGTCCTTACAAATGGTATCAAAGCCGACTCCTATAACGTGTGGGGCCACAGCGAGGGCGCTGTGCCTTAAGGGGGGAGAATGTAACGACCCAGGCCCGGAATAGTACGGAGGGATGTCCCACATCACTTTGGAGGGAAGTCCTGAGAACCTTTGTAAGGCTTGGGTCCCTCCGGAACAGTACGGAGGGACGAACTAAGGGCATTTCTCCTGTCCCACATCACTTTGGAGGGAAGTCATGAGAACCTTTATAAGGCTTGGGTCCCTTAATATGTGTGACACGTTTTAAAACCGTGAGGAAAAAGACCGTGACTGGGATGGTGGTTTGTCCGCACCAGTGCGGGTGACCCAAAGCGGACAATATCACACAGTGAAGCCCGGGTCCTTACATCTATCGTGAACCCTCGAAAGCTAGTGGAGTTGTTGTGTCATGTCAAGAAAATGGAGTCACCAATTTGCACATTATCTCTTCAAAGTACAATTCTGGGCCTGTGTTACAATGTATACACTTTGTGATTTCAAGTTTGGTTTGTGCGTTCATGTACCTGTGCTTGAGGCTGGAGAGATGTGTATTTGTGACCTTCATGCTTTCATCGGACTTTCTGAATATAAATTGTGCGCATATATGCATATGTAAGTGACATAATTCCTTGTTTAAGATGTGAACTTTAGGGAAGGATCTATAAAAGGACATTATATTGTGGTAAATTCTTGTGTCTTATCAATTTTCCAGACTTAATATTGATGCCGTTTACAAAATGCAAATTCTCTTTACAAATCATGAGACTTGTCAGAGAAGAATGATTCAAAGAGGCATTGTTGGACTCAAGGCCAGTTTCAAGTGCTTTTATAGAGCAAAATTCAGTCCAAAAGAACTCATTCACTAGAAGAAAGAGGAGCTTAGAAGGAGCAAAGAAGTAATGATAACACAAACACTCTTATTGCGAACAGATGCATGATTACATCATGATGGAAGCACGCCTTTATCACCCTCACATCACACACGAGTTGAAGCTCTCGGCCATCTTAAGTTTATCCATTACACATTGCAGACTTGCACTTGTAACAACCCCAAAGCACTTCTGTAAATAAAATTTATTCTTTTGATAGTTTCAACAGATAACATTTTAGTGCTCGTTTTCTTTCCATGACGCGGCAATCTCAAGGTCGACATTTTGAGATCTTGGCGTGTACGTTGGAGGGAGAGGAGGAGCAGAAGTGAGAATTTTAAGCTTCATCTCATACTCATCAATTCTCTTCTGGAGAAGCTTGTTTTCCCTTGTCAGTAAGTCTCCCAGGACATTTTGATCATACGTCAGTATCGTCCATTCTCGCCAATCCCCAACAGGTTCCTTCATGTGCAAAATCTTGAGGTGGTTCTCCTCCAATTTTGGCTGCATGTTCGATTGTGCTCTTATGGTCGCTAAATACCTCTCAGTAGCCATGATCTTTCACGGTGGAACTTCTCACACTCTTCTTGCTCGTGAAGGTATTCTGTATTGGAAAGGATCATGAAAAAGAAAACGTTAAACTTCAGAGAATAATATAAAGCTCTATCTAGACCTAAATTTCTCGGAAGAGAAGGTATGAACTAATGAACAGGAGAGAAGAGAGAGAGAGAAAGAGATGACTCTTACCTTTGTAAGAGAGAGAGAGAAATGACTCTTAACTTTGTAAGTTTGTTGTTCTCTCTTTAATTTTCTGGTGCAACTTATATCAATGAGGGCACGGATTCACTTATGTCTAGGAGGCACAGAGTATACAACAAAAAATCATGCAACTAAGGCTCAAAACATCCTGAATTGTTTGCCTTCCTGACAACGGCATATCTGCATAGAACACACGGCAAGAATCTTCACTATTACTAATTGATAAAGAATAGGATGCATCATCATCTAGTTAGTGAAGAAGCTCTTGCTTCCTTACAAGTTATGCTTTACTTGATGCTAGGGGAAAGAAAAAAGGCCAAACTATCGTATCAAGTAAAGGTGAAGAAATAGTAGAGTAAGTGTGACTATTGGTAATTCTCAAATCGATATTTTCCCCTCACGGGCACAGTAACTATTTTTATCAATCATCACTTACTTTCACCCAAACAAAAAAAAAAAACTATTTTTATCAATCAGGGTGAACTTCAAAAATCGAAAGTTTCGTGAGACTTGTTGAATTACTGCGTGACTCTTGCTTTAATTGTTCCCACATTGCTGTCATGCTAAAGCTCTATCTGCAATTGTCACAGCATCTGCAGTACTCATTTTAGTTGCACAAGTAATCTGCGATGCCATGCGTTTACCTTATCACTTTTCTTTGTCCTTCATCTTGTCCCCAGATGCCATTCACTTTGCTTTGTCCTTCATCTTGTCCTCAGATGCCATTCTTGGTGCTACCTTCACTCCTCCCTCTTTGCCTAGAAAAGCGGCTAAAATGGTCATCAATTCCAGTCAAAAGAGCTCAATCTCTTATTTGCCTCCTCCACTTTGACACTTGAGTGTATTATTCTAAAAAGATCCTAAATATGTAACGCATGTAGACAGTCGCAGACTATTATTGCTGAACCCAAGTTTTGATTTGTGGTCCCATACGACAAACATGCAAAATTTCTAAATCTCCTATAGATCTCAATAACAAATAGACTACCACAAACACAAATTAGAGGCTTAGGGCGCATTTGGTAACGTGTCTATTCCGAGAAACAATTTTGAACAGAAATAGTTTTTTTTTTTTTCTGTTCCAGGAAACAATTTTTAAGTATAAAAATGCACTTGGTAACTGCAAAAAATTTCTACTCTAGGAATATAATTGCGTTTGGTAAACTTATATAATTTTTTAATATTTTTATTATATTTTTCCTTTTTTTTTTCTTCTTTCTTCCTTTTGGCCGGTTACCAACCTCAACCATGGCCGGCGATCGGCCAATGAGGGCCAGCTATTTGCTAGCCGCCGACAATGCCTTGCGAGGCCAAGGCGAGGCCAACCTTGCGCCATCTAGGCGAGGTCAAGCCTCGCTAATGACCTCGCCTGGGCACCAAGGCCACTGACAAGGCTCAGCCTAGCCCAAGTGACACAAGGTCGGCCTCGCCTTGGCTGGGTGAGCTCGAGCTCGGCCTCGCCTTGGCTAGGCAAGCTCGAGCTCGACCTCCCCAAGGGCCGGCGACACTCCGGCGAGGTCGTCAGCCAAAGGAAGAAGAAGGAAAGAAAAAAGAAAAAGAAAAAAAATTGTTTTTTGGAATTGTTCTTGGGAACAAGAAACAAGTTTTTTCTATTTCTTATTTCTGTTTCAAATATGTTCCCGGAAACAAAACAAAAAAAAATTGTTCCCAGGAACAAAAATGTAAACAAACTCCTTTCTGTTCTTTTTTTTTTGTTCCCCGGAACTAAAGAACGGAAATTTTTGTTCCGGGGAACCTAAACACAAATAAACAAACAGGCTCTTAGTACAAGAAACCTCTCTCTGAGTGTAGTCTTGATAGAGCCGCAATTGGCATGTAAGTGACTTTATCAACTTATGCTAAATTTCTAATGATGTAAGTAGAAATGAGACCACTGTTCTAAACTATCTAACGGCAAGCCAGTCTAGTGCTTAAGATGTCGCTGCATAAAACAGATGTGATTCTTTCACCTTAATTTTAGAAAATGCCAATAAATTCAAAGAACCTCAGCGGACTAACAACCAAATGTAGGGACGAACAACAGAAAATACCAATACACAGCGCTGAGATTCTTCCAGAGATTCCTCTGCTTCTATATCCGCTGACCATCTTTGCCTAAGTCCGCTGACCATCTTTGCCTAAGAATCATGGACAGCGCATCCAATAGTTCACATCTTTATAAAGGGGCAATCTCTATGGTAAAACACACTTCCCAGCCTGCCAAGCACCGGCCTTATTAAAGATATCCGAAGTTCTTGAGGTACTCCAGCATCACCTTCATGCTTCGGTGTATTTTCGTTTTTCTGATGATCACGAGTCTCACGCAAATGAACTCTTTTCGAGCACACAAATTCTGTGACCACTTTCAAACTATAGCTACATTCCTTTTTACAGGTTGAAGTCAAGATGACGGAAAGACAATTGCAGGACCTAAGGAGGAGGATAGGCGCTCATCCAAATCTAAATAATCTACATCAAAATGGACGATTGCTGCATTTGATGAACCCCCTCCATAAATTCAACGAGTGGGCTGTACTGACTTATAATATGCAGATCCTGGGAGACCAAATAAAGGAGAACTCCAAGCTGCGCGAGAAGCTAGACAATCTGGTGGATGACTATGTCAAGCAACTAGAGACTTCATGCAAAATGAGGCCGCTCGGTCCCACAGCCCATCCTATACAGACTCCAGATGACACTATAAGTCCCTACCCAAGCGATGCCATGCTGTATTGGATCACGATGATGAATCAAAGGCTGGAAGATCTAGAGAAGAGAGTCAAGAAAATGGAAGAGCTCATGTTGGAACAACTTGAAGCATAACATTGCCAAGAACTCATGGATCCAGTCAATCCTATAACGACCGTACATCATATCGAGTTTGTTGGGAATAATACGGATCCCCGAAAACCGGATTCGACACCGAATCGAACCCCTAAATCAATGCGGAAGACGAAGCCCGGGAAAAACACGCATCACCGATCGTAAAGCACACCACAGATTCGAGCGTACCTTGTTAGCCACAGATTAAACACCGTCGTTAATGGAGGAAGAGAATCCGGTCGATGAAGCCTTGAAGGGAAGAAATTGGAAGCCGTATGCCTACTGTTCTTCGGGAGAGAAAACGCGCGGGAGAGAAGCGTACGTTGATTGTGCCAAAGGGTACGTTTCTTTCTCTCTCTCCTCCCTTTTATACCTTCCCCCTCCACGGGCCCTATTCCCGTGGGCCGGGCCCTTTTGGGCCCAACTTGAGCGGATGGACCTTGAGCCCATCTTATAAATCCATCATCTCCCACTCGCACATGGTGGTGCAAAACCAACATGGGCGGACAGGCCTTACTCAGCCCTATCAGAGAAAAAAATCCATCATAGATTTTCACTTAACATGGTGGGCCGAACATAATCCTCTTTTCCTCTCTTCAACATTCATACCGGTGAATAATCCGTGCGACCAGCATACTTTGAGAGCTCGTTGCCATACATCTGTTAGGAATATACAGCAGCTCATATTGGGCATCACACTCCGAGTAGATTTAGTATGCGTACTTAGATCGATTGATCACATTTATATCTCTCTTGATCTCTTTTAAATAATGATATATTTATTGTATTCACAATTATGATTATCACAAAGACAGTCATAATTGGTTAACCGGTGAATACAAAACTATAATGTGATTCTCCAAAAACGATCTTCCTCTTTCCTTCAAACTCTCAATTTCAGTCTAGCTTGCTTTTCTAGAAATGCCCCATTAGATCGAATCAAACTCATGACCATTGGCAACATCCTAAGATAGCAAACACTAAATAGAAATCTTGAGATTAAGTAAGAGTCATGAGGGGACTAAGAAATTGAGGAACTCTCTTCCTCAAGAGTCTCACACGACATAAAAGTTGAGATCAAACTTTTGTCACTCTTATTGGTCGTCTCATGCATACGTAGTATGAAATACGTATTACGGTATTAACTCCTTTCCCATGGAGCGTATGACTATACCCTTCAATACCGTACAGATGATAGTTCAGACATACCCAATGTCTAACTTGAGTTCACGTATCTACTCATTCACAAAATTCATCAAAACTCACATCTGGCATCATAGACAGATAAAGTAAAATGTGTGGGGTATTTTACTTTCGGACATCACAAGTATTATGTCCTCATCTTAACACCTAGTTAAGGCGACATACGTGTTTTAAGCTTGAGCTCTCGATTATCACCTAGATAATAAGCTTATAAACAGTCTCATCTCTATTTATCACACAGTAAATAGAGGCGATTACCCGTGTGAGTGGGCTAATCTTATATCTGTCCAACATACTTCTCAACTTAAAGTAATGCACTAAGCATTAAGATGCATAAAGATCAAATAAAGATTCATAGGCATTAATGATGAAAACACAAATTCATCAAATTGTGAACACTTAGGGAAAATACAATATTCAAGACATCGTCTCTACGCAATCCTAGAGATTTCATATGGCCACAAAAACACATCTCTAGGTATTGGCTTTGTCATAGGATCTCGCTACCATTCCATGCGTAGTATGTACTCTAAGTTCACATCTTTTCGTGCAACCATATCCTTGACAAGATTATACTTGGTATCTATATGTTCGGTCTTGCCATGATATTTTGGATCTTTGGTGTACACTTCGCTGCTTGGCTATCACGCTTAACCAACAATGAATCTGCAGCACTTCTAATAACACCTAAATGATCCAAAAAATCTCTTAAGCCAAACACTCTCTTATACCGTCGCCGATAATGCCACGAACTCAACTTACATCGTGGATAAGGCTATACACTTATGTTTCTTACCGCTCCAACATATGGTGCTATTATTCGGTAAGAAAACAAACCCGTAGGTAGATTTCCTTTCATTTAAATCTCCTCTCCAATCAGATTAGAATAGCCTTTGAGTTGCGATCCTTTCCTTAATAACTCAACGTATGATCAGCAGTCCCATTTAGATACCTCGCATTCTCTTAACGGCTTTCCAATGTGCTTGACCTGGATCGGATTGGTAACTACTCACCATTCAAACGCAAAACATATGTCGGGTGTTGTACACATCATAGCATACATCAAGCTCCCAACAAAGACTAGTATAAGGAACATGTTTCATTTGTTCATTCTCTTGTGGAGTCCTTGGACACAGACTATGGCTCAATCCTTCACCTTTTTGCAATAGGAGTGTTTATGGATTTACAATCACATATCCTTCAACTCAAAGTTGGAAGACAACCATCTCTTGACAGTATTAACCAACTCCATATGATCACAAATTGATCATTGGATCTATTGATATATACACAATGATCTTCGTCAATCATTGTAAAATCATATGCCACTATGGCATTATGAAAATGTATATACCTTTGTCTCGACGATCGCAAGGCTATATATCGACCCACAAAGTCGACATACATTTTCTTCTTGGCCTTTCATTATGAAACCAACAAGTTGTTCCATATATGTTCCTTCCTCTAATTCTCCATTGAGGAAAGCAGTTTTTACATCCATTTGATGTAACTCAAGATCCATACTAGTCACTATTTAATAATGCGAATCAAGGTAAATCTCACTACAGGAGAAAATGTATTTTCATCATCAATTCCTTCATGTTGATTATACCCTTTTCGCCACAAGGCGAGCCTTATGCCTTTCTATTGAGCCATCAGCCTTTCGCTTTATTTAGAGAACCTACTTGTTCCTATAGCTCAAGCGTCCTTTTGGAAGATCAACCAGTTCCCGGACTTGGTTTGATTTCATTGACTCCATTTCCTCTTTCATTGCATGAATCCATTTTTCCTTATTAGGCAGTTCAAAGCCTCATTAATATTTCTTGGCTCATCCTCATCTTGTGGAGCAACCATAAAAGTTTCCTTTCAATGTCAAAACATCGACGGGGAATACTTTGGCGACTTGTTCACCGTATGGGAGATTGTACACTTAACACATCATTCCCCATCATGCTCCCACTTGGATTAGGTAATGATAATGTCGTCACATCAGGTGGTTGCAATTGAGAATGAGTTGAATTCAATTCATTACATCTTATATTACTCCCACTTGAACGAACTCCACTGACATCATTATCTTGATCCAAGGTTTCAAATAGGGAGTTATTTTCCCTTATTTCGCCCCTCTTAAAAAAATTCATCCACTAAGGATGTGACATCCCGTGATTCAAATTCAGTTATACTCCCACTTTCCTACTCACCCATGAACACATACCATTTTGAGTGTTCGTAGTATCTCATGAAAATACTTTTATTTTCTTTGGGACCCAATTTCCCAAAACTTGTGAGAGGACTCATGAGCATAGTCAGCACAACCCCATGGCTTAAGAAAAACTTAAGTCCGGTGTTCTAACTGTCCATAACTCATATGAAGTGGAAATAACCGATTTGGAAGGCACCCAGTTAAGTATATAGACAGCAGTTAACAACACATCACTCCAAAAGGTGATAGGTAAGTTAGCATGCGCCATCATGGACCTAACCATTCCAAAGAGGGTTCGTTTCTTCTCTCCGCAATACCATTTTGTTGAGGAGTATATGGAATAGACAACTATCTCTCTATTCCTTTTTCATCACATAATTTTCTGAACTTATCGGATAAATATTCTTAACCTCGATCGGATCTAAATATCTTTATTTTCCTGTCTAATTGATTTTCTACCAAGTTCATAAACCTTCTAAAACAACTTATGCTTCAGATTTATGAGAAATCAAATAGACATATCCGAATCAAGTAGAATCATCTATAAAAGTGATGAAACAAACAGCCCCTTGCCTTCCTCTCACATTCATTGAACCATAGATGTCCAAATGGATTAAATGCTGAGGGAATTCAGCTCTTTTACCTTTTCCAAATGGTCTCCTTGTCATTTTCCCTACTAGGCAATGCTCACATATGGACAAATCAACTTTTTCAATATTGCCTAACAAGCCCTTTTTGGCTAGTCTTTTCATATGTTGTTGGCCCATATGACCAAGTCTAGCATGCCATCATATTCACATCATTATCATATAAGATAGAAGACGTGAAAACAAGGGGATAACATATTGACATCACCACAGTCAACATTTAGTACAATAAAACCATCTAGAAAGTGACCACAACCATAGTAGTTTGTATCTAAACACAAATCTACACATTTATTATGGAAGTTCATACCAAAACCAAGCTTAACCAACACTAAGACAGACACTTAAATTTCGACGAATCTCCAGAGCATATAGAACATCAAGATGCGTCCACCATGCATGTTCAATTGGCAGGTGCCAATTCCTTTACATCAGCTCTAGAGTTGTTTCCAATATAGATCCACTTAGTTTCAATTGGTATCGTCGGAATTCCACGAAGGATCCTCTATCCTTTGCTACATGGTCTCGTCGCCCATGAATCTACATTCCACAAAGGATTGGATTCAGCCTATAATGCAGAACTTGACACATAAGCAAAGTTCTCAAATGTACAAGTGGTGTATAGCTTCTTTGGCTCACGACAAATGCGCGAGCATAGTGACCTCTCTTGTCACAATTGTAACATCACACCATTGACATTTTCTTCACTCGAGGACGCTTTCCTCTCTCTTGTTGGCTAATTCTTGATTTCTTACAATAAGGACTTGATCCTTTGCATTCCCACATATTGAACGAATCAATACATTTGCGCTTAGAGCACAAAGCCCTTTCTGAGCTAGAACCAGCATAGCAAATGTCTATTTTCGGCTCAATTACCGTTAAGCGGTCCTCTACTAGCTCAAGGTGGTGCACGACACCCTCAAGATCTTCCATAATGTGGTCAAGAGCTTCTAGTGCTTTTTGCTTTTCCAGCACATATTGAATCTTCATATTCAATATTTCACAATTATTGCCGTTCATATCAGCAATTACATTCTTAGTTGCTGAACCATCATTCTGAACACATCAGACATACATGCACGAATAATTAATGCCTATCATTTATGCATCCCTATTTGCATAGACCCATCTTATTAATAAATAATTTCAAGTAAGGCTTCGTAATCAAAAAGGTCACTATGTTTCCAATCATCCTCCAAAAAATCCTAACTTAAAATTATTATTAATATAATTATCTTATGCAAATAAATCCTATGAAGTTACAAAAACTTCTATTACTACCCACGCCTAATTACCCACAAAGAACCAGCAATAACAGAAAGCAACAGATAATTGACATACAATTAAAAACAATAATGCTTTCAATTAACACAATTAGGTAGTAATCATTACATAATCAATCAAAGAAATAAATAGGGAATGTCCCTTCTAATCTATCAGTCAAATCATCTGAGAAAATTGAAGGCACATTTGCCAACCATGGAAAAACTTTTGGAGAGCTTTCATGTCGCCTCCAAGGCGCATTCACTCGGCGCCATGTTGCGCTCAATCTAAGGGTTGAAGTTTTGGCCAACTCAATCCTATAATGCTCTCTCACAAAAGATTCCACCAGGCTCCTATAACCCGAACCACGTTGACCTCCCATAGTCGATCCAACACGCTTGCCATTCAGCTGGAAGAGTGTTCATCAAAGCCGCACCTTCTCAAAATCCGGCATAAGATAACCATTCCGATGATTTCCGTATCATCCGATTGACCGACCACATGTGACACTAAATCACCGTCATGCCACCGATAATCAGCTAACTCTTTTATCAGCCTCTAAGTCTTGCATTTCCCTCGTGCGTTCGGATTTCAGGTATCCTTGCATAACGCATCATAGTTCCTGCAACAAATGCGTAATTAAAAATGGATCACTTATAATCCATAATTAATATAAGAGAAAATACATAATTTTCCAAAAATTCATGCAACAAATGCAGAATCAAAAATGGATTACTTATAACCCACATAGGCATGACTGAAAAAAAAAAAAAAATCCTTTTTTTTTTTTTTTTTTTTTTTTTTCGGGTCAACGGTCAAAGTCAACGGTCAACGGTCGTCGGTCAACGGGTCAACGGTCGGTCAAACGGTCAACGGGTCGCGGGTCGGGTCAACGGGCGCGCGGGTCGACCGGGCCGGTCGGACCGGCTTCGCCAGGCCGACCGCACGTGCTCGCGTGCGGGGATGACGCACGCAGACGTCATCCGCACGTGCGGGCGCGTGCCTCGTCCACGAGTCGGGTCGGTTCGCCGGCCGGTGACCGTCCGGCGAAACGTCGTCGGTGATGACGTCATCGGTGACGTAATCAAGTGACGTCACGCAGACGTCATCACGTGACGTCATCGGTGACGTCATCCGAACTGTTATCGATCCGTTGGATGACGTCACGCCGATGTCATCACGTGACGCCAAAGCACGCGTCGGTCCGCGGACCGGCACGTGCCGGTCGCCCGCCGGCGGCGTAAACGCGCCGGTTCGCCGACCGGGCGCGCGCGCGCGACGCGCTGGCGGGCAGCGCTTCCAGGCGCTGTCGCACCCACGCGCTAGCCGGCGGCCGGGCCGCGCGTGTGGGCGCGTGCGGTGTCGTACGGCGGCGTGCGACCACTCGCCGGACTCGTCTCGACGTCGCCTTTCTCCCAGTGCCTTCAGAATTTTATTTCGACTTACGAAAACTCAGAAAAATGGCCGAACAACGCTCGGGTGTCGGGATTTTCGCCCGGTTCCGTACGGCCGAAGTAATTTCGCGAAAAATCAATCAAAAACATCAGAATTGATCGGGAAAAACGTGAACTAGGGCTCTGATACCAATGTTGGGAATAATACGGATCCCCGAAAACCGGATTCGACACCGAATCGAACCCCTAAATCAATGCGGAAGACGAAGCCCGGGAAAAACACGCATCACCGATCGTAAAGCACACCGTATTCGAGCGTACCTTTGTTAGCCACAGATTAAACACCGTCGTTAATGGAGGAAGAGAATCCGGTCGATGAAGCCTTGAAGGGAAGAAATTGGAAGCCGTATGCCTACTGTTCGGGGGGAGAGAAAACACGCGGGAGAGAAGCGTACGTTGATTGTGCCAAAGGGTACGTTTCTTTCTCTCTCTCCTCCCTTTTATACCTTCCCCCTCCACGGGCCCTATTCCCGTGGGCCGGGCCCTTTTGGGCCCAACTTGAGCGGATGGACCTTGAGCCCATCTTATAAATCCATCAGAGTTCAATTTCCATGTCACAAAAATTCTCCCCTGTCTATGCGTGCTCGTATACGTGTTTTGCAGGTATTTGTGTGATTCAAAGGAGACGACAACTCTGGCTGATTTTCTTGAGCATTGTTAAACAGGCAGGGGAAATATGTGCATTTGTTGTGTTTTTGATTAAAAAGTGTTCTTGCATCATACTCTTTGAGTAATTTTAGCTCATAATATACGAACTTTAAGGAAGCTATGGCTGAAGGACGGAACGCTATTTTCTGGTTGGTTTTATTTTATCATCATGTAATTTCGTTAGTTGTGCTTATTGAGTTGAACTTCAAGACATCATCACTTCTTTTGAGTCGGATGTGCATTAGAAAATACTGGAGTTCTGTAAGTTAATATCCACGAAGCGTGCAGACAAGATAATATAATTCCTCAGAACGGCCTTCACTTTGTCTCTAATGTAATGACAAGAATAAGACAAGCATTTTGGTCCCAAGGAAAAGGAATGATATGAGAAACAGTGTCCGTCGATGCTACCTTCATTCGCGAAGGCAAATCAACCGTTGCCACATTTTTGGGTCATCGGAGGGTTGGTGAATCGATAAATTCAGAGCACGTTCTTGAATGGTGAGTTGCAAAACATAGAAATGAGGAAAGAAAGAGAGGCAAGGGACGACAGGGCAAGCCCATCCCTAAAGGCACGGGAAAGCCACGGAGAGCTCTTCGCCAGTCACCTGCAATTGCCTCTATGGGTGCCGATAAGGTGGATGGTTTTCTGAAGCCTACCGCCGAACTTCTAGGAGGGTCTCCAGGACCCTCTCTAAGTAATGTCTTTTGGGGACGCCCTGTCTGTCCCTGAAGCTTGAGAAAGAACTATAAACCAACACATATTTTGAACAGCGACGGCCTGGTGCCATCACTTTGGGCAAGCCTCTTTGCGTAACTTTTAGAGACCGCACCTGAAGCTGAGTATGGAGAACAGGGTTTTATAGAGGGAAGATGAAGATCGCAGAGATCGTTCGTCCAGTTTGGGCTTCAAAGAATACACGAGACTGTCACCAGAGAAGCATCATTAAGCCTGCTTTTAAGTGACCGTACCGAAGATCGGCTGTTCTCGTTAGAAGCTAGACAAAGTGTTGGAAAATTATGTTGACTCCTTGTGCAAGATCAGGCCTCCTGATCTCGGGGCATATTCTTGCTCCTGTGGTTCCTATTAGTAATTAAACCAAATTCATAAGAAGTTATCGCGAAAAGGTGATCAATTCCTTAAATAGGTTATCAATTTACAAGATGTTCATTGGACTCCCAAGACTGGTGCAAGAGTTGAAGAAGAGTCTTTATTGTGGCGTTGCTTTTAAGAAGTTTGTTCGTATTTATGTCTTGTTTGTTTGTGTTTCTAGGTCCAATCAATGTTTTGTAAGTTCCTAAGAATCTATCTCCTTGGAATGTTGGAAATGTTTAATGAGTCATTAAGTATAAGAGCCATATATCAAGCCTTTAAAAGAGCTTACAAAAGGAATCTTGTAATTGTTTCAAATAAACATATTCTCTCTCCTTGAGTTGTGTGAGTTGTATTTCTAAGTCTAATCAATGTTTTGTAAGATCCTACGAATCTATCTCCTTAGAATGCTAGAAATATTTCATGAGTCATTAAGTGTAAGAATCATGTATCAAGCCTATAAAAGGAGTCTTATAATTGTTTCCAATAAGGTGAAATGAACAGAATCTCTTCCTTCAGTTGTGTGAGTTGTGAGTGATTCATTTTCAAAATATCCCAACAAATTGGTGTTAGACCTGCACCTCTGACGTTCAACAGTTCCATGATCAAACCTTGTTACTTGGTTGGCACGCAATATTGAGTCGCAGGTTGGAAGAGTTAGAGAAAAGATCTGAAAAGCTGGGAGAGCTCGTAGAGGACAAGCTATGACCACAGACATTAGCAACGGTAAACCATCGAACGACAGTGGAGTTTTTGTACCATGTCAAGAAAATGGTGCTAACAATCGCATATCATCTCTTCAAAATACCATTCTGGAAGCCATGTTCCAATGTTTGCGCTTTGTGATTTCCAGTTTGGATTGTGACTTCCTGTATTTGTACCCGAACTATCATGCGTGCTTCAGCAAAGGAGATGAGTGGGGGCTCAATATAATCCCAACCCAAGAAAAGCGAACAAGTCACCATATATATCTGCTTGAGACAGGAGAGATATGAGCATTTGTGACCTTTATGCTTTCATAGGAAGTTCTGAATATAATTTGCACTCGTACATGAGAATGTAAGCGAGATGATTCTTTCTAAAAGATTTTAACTTTGAGGAAGCAATCTATAAAGGACATAATATTTTGGTAAATTCTGGTACCTTATCGATCGAACTCCATTTCTGTTGCTTTATATGCCCAGGAACATTGGACGTGATATGCCCAGAAACATTAGATCATGGTTCACACTTTTTTTGGTTGATGATGCTGTTTACAAAATGTGAATTCTCTTTACAAATCACAGACCTGTCAGAGTGGAATGATTCGAAGAGGCATTATTGGGTTCGCAAGGCCATTTTCTAGTCCTTTTCATAGAGCAATAATTCAGTTCGAAAGAAATCATTTCACCAGAAAGAAGAGGAACATAGAAGGATCGAAGAAGTAACCATAACACAAACACCCTGATAGCAGACAGATGCATGATTATGTCATTAAGGATGCATGATTATGTCATTAAGGATGCATGATTTCATTACCCTTACATCACACACCAATAGAAGCTCTCAGCTATATTCATTTTATGTGTTACACACTGCAGACTTGCACTCATGATAACCTAAAAGTTCTTTCAATAAATTGTACTTTCTTTGGATAGTTTTAACAGATAAATGTTTTGGTGCTCGTTTTCTTTCGATGACGTGACAGTATCAAGGTCAACTATTTGAGATCTCCGGGTGCTAGTGTTCAAAGTAGGCCAACCAGCATACGTTGGAGGGAGAGGAAGACGACAAATGAAAATTTTAAGCTTCACCTCAAACTCATCAATTCTCTTCCTGATGAAAGATGTCTTCCTAGAACGCACAGCAAGAATCTTGATTATTACTGATTCAAACAAAAGGATGCATCACCATCTAGTTAGTGAAGAAGCTCCTTGTTTTCTCACGATTTGTGCTTTACTTGATACTCGGGAAAAGGGCAAAAAAAAAAAAAAATACGAAAGCTGACTCACAGTATCAAGTAAAGGTGAAGAAATAGAGTAATTGTGATCAATGGGAGATCTCAGATCCATATCCTCCTATCAAGGGCATAATAACTATTTTTATCAATCATGATCAACATCAAAAATCAAAAGTTTCGTCAGATTTGTTGAATTACTTCATCACTCTTGTTTTGATTGTTCCCACATCCTTGTCATGTTGAATTACTTCATCGCTCTTGTTTTGATTGTTCCCACATCCTTGTCATGGTGATGCTCTATCTACAATATTTTCAAAGTAACTACAGTATTCATTTTGGTTGCACAAGTATTACATGACGCCATATCTTTACCATTTATCTCTTTTTTCTTTTTTCACCATCTCGGTTTCAAATGCCATTCTTGTTGTTAACCTCACACCTCACCAATAGTATTGGCGCAGATTCTAACTGCCCGGAAGAATTCTATAACTATTCTTCCAATAAAATTTCCTCCTTAAGCTCCACATCATTGAGCACGCACAATCATCCACAAAACTTCAATAATCTGTCCTCCATAACTTGGAAATCATCTTTCCTCTTGCAGAACTTTTTGGATTTCAGGGTTTGTCGACTGCAGCGTCTTAATCTTCACCTACACTTCCGATTCAATTCTAAGGGTAGTTATGAGACTTGAAAGCTGGTATATCTTAAACTTGAAATCCGAATCTCAAACATTTTCGAGCAAAATTCACTACTAAACTATCATTTGTGCAATCAATAACTTCCGACTCAGCGCATCTCCGACCTTATTGGCATTTCCAAGATGATATAGAACATTGTAGTCATAATCCTTAAGAAGCTCAATCCAGCGATGTTGCCTCATGTTTAGCTCCTCTTGATAGAACAAATACTTGAGATTTTGATGGTCCATAAAAATCTGGAACCGCTCTCCACATAAGTAATGCCTCCAAATCTTTAGGGCAAAACAATCACTGCCAATTACAAATTATACGTCAGATAATTCAACTTGTGAAGCCTCAGCTTACAAGATGTGTAGGCAACCACTCTTCCATGTTGTATCAAAACGCAGCCTAATCCTTTGTATGACGCATCGCTATAAATCTCATATCCTCCAAGACCAGATGGAATGGTTAAGTCGAGTGCAGTAGTCAACTTATACTTAAACTCTTGGAAACTACACTTGCATTTATCCATCCATTCAAACTTTTCTTCCTTCTTCAGCAATCGCGTCAGAGGAATGGCTATTGTAAGGAATCTTTCCACAAACCGTCCATAACAACCTGCTAATCCCAAGAAATTTCGAACCGTAGTCACTATCATTGGTCTCGACCAATTCATAACAGCTTTAATCTTGATCAGGTCCACAAAAATCCTTTCACCAGAAATCACATGACCCAAGAAAGTTACGCGAGTTTGGCAAACTCGCACTTACTAAATTTAGCATACGACTCATGTTCTCACAAGGTCTGAAGTACCGTACTCAATAGCTCATGTTCTCATAAGGTCTGGAGTCCTCAAGTGATGTTTGTGCTCCTTTGGACTCTTTGAATATACCAAGATATTATCGATGAACATAATCAAAAACTAATCCAGGACTCCTTGAACACTTGGTTCATCAAATCCATGAAAGCATCTAGAGCATTGATTAATCCAAACAGCATTATGATGAACTCATAGTGACCATAACGCGTACAAAATGCCATCTTTGATATATCTTCCTTCTTGATTCTCAATTGATGGTAACCTGTCATTAGATTAATCTTGAAAAATACAGAAACTCCCTACAACTGATCAAATAAGTCATCTATCTTTGGCAACGGATATTCGTTCTTGATCGTCACTTGATTGAATTATCAATAGTCGATGCAAAAACGCAACGAACCATCATTTTTCCTTACGAACAAAACTTGCACTCACCAAAGCAATGCACTAGGACGAATGAATTCTTTGTCCAACAGCTCCTGCATCTACGCCTTTGATTCCTTCAATTTCGACAACGTTATAGGTACGGTGTCTTAGAAATTGGCTTCGTCCTAAAGGCTAGCTCAATCATAACTTTATCTCCCTTTCATAACCAGGCAACTCCTTAAGAAAGACATTTGAAAATTTTCGCACCACAGCAATGTCTTCGATCCTTGGCTCCTCAACTAACTATCAACTACGGTTGCCAAATAACCTTGGCAACCCACCTCCAACAACCAGGTTACCTCAAGCGACCAAATTAAAATTATCAAGGATCCCCCTCGATTTCCAACAAACTCAAAACTACCACCCACTAACGGGTTAAACTGAATCGCTTCACGATAACAGTCCATGGTAGCTCGTTGCTTGTTGAGCTAATTCATACCAATAATTACATCAAATCAAACATCACCAACATGATTAAATCTATTCTTTCCTCTTAATCACCAATTATTAACTTGCAACCAGAACATCCTATCTCAAACAACATTTTATCCTTCAACGGGGTAGATATGGTAATGATTGCTTCCAATGGTTTCAGAGTTAACCTAACTAGCTTAACAAATTGCTCAATAATAAAGAAATGCGTGGCTCCAAGATCAAATAAAGCATAAACAACATGGTCATTTAACGAGACTATACATGTAATCACATTCTGCAAGTTCTCCATCTCCTTTCGGGTAACAGTATACACCATTTCTTGCACCAAAGGCCTGCTCAAAATGCCATGTTGTGCGTTCTGCAACACACTTCCTGTTGCTTGTCCTTACTACAATAGTGGCGCCTATGCTCACATGGGCTTATGCAGACAATTATTCACCTGATCGTGCTGGCCACATCCATAACAATCTCCCGTTCTAGTAGAACACGGGGCTAATCCATGCTTCCTTCTACAAAATCAACACACGTCATTCGAGTGGGGTGCCAACTTTATTATACCGCATTTTCAATTGAGAGGGATAGGATACTTTCCTCTAGTCATCGATCTCTTCCCGAATCGATTATTGTCTCTATTTGGTGCAAACTGGAACTCAGATGGGACTGCCCGTTCATTTAGGTCCCTCTCAATCAGCTGAGCCCTCTTATATAATTCGTCATAGTCCTTGAGATCTTGCGGCACCAACGGGACCTTAATCTCTGGCTTCAAACCATCTCTGAACCTTCTTGCTCTATCCATCGGGTCCTTAATCAACCTTGGGTGCGTACTTCGACAACTTGGCGAACTTCGCCTTATACTGATCTACAATCATCTGGTTCTGGCGAAGGAGTTCGAACTCATCCATCTTCTGTTCTTGCGCACACTTTGAGAAATACTTTTGTTGACACCTAATATTTTAAAAAATAATAAATTAAATAAAATTCGGTTTTTTAAAATCTTTGTTGTTGAAAATATATTCTCATTTCAAAATTTAAAAAAAAAAATTAACCATTTGACTTTTGGAGCCATTTCTTTGTTGAAAAAGTTGAGTGAATATCGCCGGATCTTCAACAATTTCAAGTCTTTCCTCTATAAAAAGGAATGCAAGGTTTGGGAACTGGGGGCTTCTCTTCATCTTTCATCAAAAGAAAAAAATAGAAAACTGAAAGAGAGAAAAAGTGTGGGGGTGACTTCTCTTCGTCCAGAGAAAAAGAAAACAAAAAGAGGAAAAGTTAAGAGAAGCTTCTGCAGAGAGAGAGAGAGTACGAAGGGAGAAGAGTGTGCGGCTGCAGGGGAAAAGAGAAAAGAAAACAAAAAATGAAGAAAAGTGAAAAGGGAAAGGAAAAAGCCAAAGCAACAGAGGGGAGGAAGTGATTGGACACTTACTGTTCATCTTCTTCCCCACTTTCGCTGCCCCAATCGCCAGTTTCTCTTCACCCGCGCTGCGCTCGCATCGCCGGTCTCCACCAGTCATCATTACGCCGACCCACGACGACCCAAGCGCCGACCAGTAGCCCGCCGCGCCCACCGTCGATCCCTGCTTGCGCCTCCACCTCGGCAGTCCCCGTAGCCGAAGTCCACCGCGCCTGCTGCTCGTCGCAACACCAGCAGCCTCGACGCCTGACACCGTTGCCCTGAGCTCCGTAGTGCCTCGCCTGCACCAGTCGACGCCGGAACCACCTCCGCCAGCAGTTTGCGAGTCCCCGTGCCGGCCTGCGCGTATCCCTTGGCCATCCCGTCCCTGAAGCCCAACAGCGACGCCGCTTCCGTTTGATCTCATCGCGCCTCGCCTGCCCGCTGCTACACCAGCAACCCGCGAAGCCACCACCGCGTCAACGTCACGACCCGCCTGCTCGTGATTCCGATCCACCGTCTCTCGTCCGACACCATCACCCTCTGCAACAGATCTTGAACCTTCCGTTCACCGTTGCTCGTCGCCACGTTCGCCATCGCCTCGCTGCCGCATTGCCGACGCCCCTGCAGCACCTCCGTCCGCGACCACCCGGTGCCTGACCCCCGACGACCGCGCCTCTGCAACCCGCAGTGCCTGCACCTCCACCGCTCGCCACTGCTGTTTTCCGAAGATCACTTGCTGGTTCCTGTTGCCTTTGAGTTACCGACCAACGTTATGTCAACTCGGCGGTTTTGTTGACTGATTTTTGTCACTTTTGTTACTGGAGGAACAAGTGTTGCTGTGAGTTTGACGTGGTTGTTCCGATACTGGTTCTCTCCCATCATTCATGCTCGGCTAAATTACAGCCCCCGCATCGAGACGTGATTTTTCCTTAGGGTTGTTCTCTAATTTCTCTTTGTGCAGGTGCTGTTATCAGTGACAAGAAGCCGTACCCTTGACTAGGTAATTCCTATAGACTCAATTTAGATCAAATATTCCTTTTCGTAATCTATGAATTCGACTTGATTTGTTCTGATTTATTTTTATCATCACCCCATCAAGAAATTTGTCATATTAAGCCATAATAATCAAAAATATTGAACCGCAAGACGGTGGGTTAGATTTTTGATTATTTAGACTTTTCATGGCAAATTCATGATTTGTTTTGCATCATTGAAATGTCATTGATTTACATAGATAAATTTTCAATAGTACATGTATTTTGATGCATCATTGTTATTTGCACATCACATATCATATCATATGTCATATCTAGAATTTAAGTACTTAGGTCCATATGCATTTCATATTTAAAGCTTTGCGTTCGATTTTTTAGATTCATATAGGATTAGGTTAATTTTCCTTTAATAAAACAAAAAAAAGAACAAAAAATGTTACTTAGGTTATATAGATTTCATAATGTGTACACCACATGCTACGCTTTAGTTAGTGGGTCATAGGTTAATATTTTAATATTCTAGTCATGTAGTTTTTTTAATAAAAAAGGCCAAAGATTAATATTGCATCAATATTTTCTTTTTAATAAGAATCATTAAGTCATTTGAAAAAGAAAACACAAGAGGTCATTTACTTGGTTAGTTAATAAATTAGTTTATAATTGATCATATTTCATGTCATCATTGTTAGTGCAAGTTGCATATGTGTAATAAAAAAAAATCATTAAAAATCATAAAAAGAACATGCATATAAAATTATCACGTCATACATTTCATATCATACAACATATGCATATTTAGGGTTATGTAAATTAGATTGCACACATATTGTAATGATTTAAATTATGCCACATGAATTGCATCTCATGTGTCATTAAAGTAAAATTCATGCATATTAAGTTTAAATTAAGATTGCATATAATTAATATTTTTTAAAAGAAAAAGAAAAAGTAGGTGTCCTGTCATTTAGAAATCATGTTTAGGACATGCATTTTATTAGCATTTATTTATTTATTTATTTATTTGAATGTTATTTTATTGATTGTGCACCTACATGACCACCATTTGCATGTTAGTAGCTTAGATTAAAATTAATCAACATTGCCTGTAAAATATTTTTAAAAATTAAAATAAAAGGTACCGAAAGGGCGTTAGACTAATCTAGCGTAACCATGTCCCCGGACCTATTGAATCTCTGGTTCGCAATAGTAAAGTATTCTCCCATACTTTACTTGGGTTTCTAACTAGCCCTAATTGGTTAGTGGCGGCTCGAAATTAAAATTGCATGTTTAAATGAATTAATTTCTATCAAGTCGCGATTGGTAGGACTTGGGAGGGTCCGTGCCAAGTCTTCGGACTTAGTAATCCATTAGCCCTTTCGAATAATTCACCCTTCAAAAAAATTGGGAAGGTCGCAATAACTTGGCGACTCCGCTGGGGACAGAGTTAAAACTCATAATGGACATAGGCCTATTTCATTTTTTTAAAATATTTTATTTGGCAGCATGGAAACAAGGTACACTCCTAACATGAAGTGTTAAATGTTCTTGCAGATGGGAGGTATAAGGGGAGTAGTATTTGCTAACCATTGTTTTGCAGGTTGGAGTTAAGGATGAATGGTTGAATTTAAACTATAGAAGTGTTGTTTGCAATTAAACCGTTATGCATGTTTTATTGTTTTTAGCACTACACTATTGCACACACAACCTGCTGCTGGACCTGGGCTGCGATAGGATTCTTAGGATGGTGTTGACAAGGATACTTCCTCTAAAGCGAGATTGCTATATAGAGGTTGACCTTCTCTTCCCCGAAAGTTCTTCATGGTGTCGAATGTGTTTGTCCATATCCGCGAGACTGTGTGATATTAGACATTCCATTCGACTGAGCCGAGGTTAGGAGGACCTGACACGTTAATGCGAGACTGCAACAGTCAGATCATCCTCTTAGCTCCATTTTGTTAAGCCATCTAGATAGAAATCGAGCCACACATTTTATGCGTGTGTCTATGTGATTGTCATCCATTACCAGTGAAAATAAGTTGTTTAAATTCTCACTATTGCAATTTACTTACTTGCAATTTCGATGGTCAATGACATTAGGTTTCGTCATTGGTCTTATTTTATATGCAATGGGGAAAATCGACATACAATTCATTTATACTTCCAAAAGCATATAAAATGAGATGTTTTTGTTCAATGTTTAGAAATCTTGATTTCAATTCGTTGCTTTCAATTTATAGTTCAATTCAATGTTTAGGGACTTGCATTTCAATTCTTAGTTAGAAAATTTTACTCAAATTTCAAATAAAATGAAGCGATTGACCGTTGTCATGGACCAATCTCATTTGTTATGATACTTACCGTATTATTTTACATTGATAGGTGACAACACAGCTCACCCAAGATCGCCAATCCGTACCCGTTCTAGAACAACAATGGCTGATAATACCGAACAAACGCATGTTGCTGAACAAACTCGCATTACTGCCCTTGAATCGGAGATGAAGCAAGTCCTGAATGTTCTTGAGCGGCTCTCTAAGCAAAGCGACTCTCTCCAAGCAAACACTATCCCACCAGCTCCGCAAGTTAAAGTGGTGTTACCACAACATGCTCCCATGGCTGATTCGAGGGATAAAGGCAAGAATACATCCATAGTTGGTCCATCATCCTCTGATGATGCCTCCAGGGTTAAAATTACTGATGAGCCTCAAATTGTTGTTGATGATGAGGTACAAGTGATACCTTTAAATTTGTACCAAAATTGAGAACAGAAAAAACGCTTGATAAAAATCGAGGAGAAACTTAAGCAGTGTAGGGTTTGTTTACCCAAGACCCAACTGATCTGTCTCATTATGCAAAGATCAAGATGCCAAAGAAGTTCAAAATGCCAGACTTTGAAAAGTATGATGGCACCTCTTGCCCGAAAATCCATTTGCAGACGTATGTGGTTAGGATGACCCAATATGTTGATAACATCCTCTTGATGATTCAACAATTTCAAGCAAGCCTAACAGGACCGGTGCTACAATGGTACATCATGAAAAAGATTAATCTACTGGAGACTTGGGAGGATTTGACAGATACCTTCTTTAAGCAATATAAGTATAACATTGATATAACTCCATCTCGAGAAGATTTACTTTGCACTGAGAAGAAGAGAACGGAATCTTTCAAGATATATGTCACGAGATGGAGAACCATAGTTGCTCAAATTACTCCGGAGCCGATAGAAAAAGAGCTAATGGATTTGTTTATGAAGACACTCCCACCTGAGTATCGAAATCAAATGCTAGGATCAACTGCTGAGTCATTCAATCAGCTAATCCATGTTGGTGAGCGAATTGAAGTAGCATTGCGTGATGGATGGGCGTCTAATCAAAATAGCTCATATGGGAGAGTCTCAACCAAGAAGGATAAGGAACTTGTAGTGGAGGTTAATGCAACTTATGTTCAACCACCTCGCCCTACCCCGAACACCCATCAGGGAAGAGCAAGACCATTCTTTGGCCAGCAGAAAAACTTTACCAAGCGTCAATTTACGCCACTTCCTAAGCCCTTGTCCAAGATCTTACCGACCCTTCAGAAGAAAGGATTACTTGTTAAGGAACCCAAGCGATCTAATCCCGAGCGTTTCTCCAACTATAATCCGTCCAAGACATGTGCTTATCATATGGGGGAGGTAGGGCATTCTATTGATGATTGCTATACGCTGCAACACAAAATCCAAAATCTTTTGGATGCCAAGGTGGTCTCATTCCGTGATGCACAACTAAACATCCAGAATAATCCACTCCCTGACCACCCAGGAGCTGTGAATGCCATTTTCAGTTTTGATGCTGAGCCCACCATGTTTCAGATGATGCATGAGGAAGCAGAAGTTATGGACACCCTGGGGCAACCAAGTGGCAAATTCGATTACTATGTAAAGTATTCGGCTTCTCCCAGCTCTTACTTCAACCCACGGGATATCATCCTAGATGGATGGGGTGGCATAGATGATCCCGCACCTCCAAAGATTGAGAGCTCTGATGACGCACTCGAATGAATGACTGAATTATTCGAAGAGAATTTAGTGTTTGCCATCGACAAAGCTCAAGAGTAGGAAAATTTTAATTATTTGCACACTCCTCTGTGCATGAGTCTTTATTGCTTTCCATATTTGCATGTTTGCATTTTTAATTCTAGAATTTCCCTCATTTCAATAATGTAATTTGCTTTTCGTCAAATAAAATACATGAAGATTTTCATTGTTTTAAGGGCATGTTGAAGTACACTAAACTAGCCCTGTGATGAAATCCTACCAAAAAGAAAACAGCAATGAGTTAATTCTGAAGGCTGGGCTTCTTCATGTTCCCTTGAAATTTTTTTCAAAATAAAATAATTTTCCAGTAAGCATTTAATTTACCCTATTTGTTTCCTTTAATTATTTGCTTTATGTTTTAGGTGCAACTTTGTGTACATTTAAGGAACTTCTATGAGCTCCCTTTGCAAAGAGGGGCAAAACATAGACACTTAACAGCTTTGACTTTATAATTTGATGTGCAAGAATAGAGCATGGCATTTTTGTCATTATAGGATGCTTTCATATGATATTATGCAATTCGTCAATTCCACTTGAAATTTATCAAAACGGATAATTCAGTGAAGAATGTTGAGTTACTTGAACATGCTAAATGATGCTGAATGAGGCGTGAAATGCAAGCCTTATCCCATACATAGTCCCTTATCTATACATTGTGAGGTGAGTATGGAAATATTTTGTGTTTCAAGGTAAAGAGTTTTTTTGCAAGAAATACGGTAGCTGAAATGACGAGAGGCAGTTCATTTGTCTATCCCAAACACTACAGATAATCCATTGCTTAACCCTTTTGAGCCCAAATACTTGAAGAATTTCTTTCATACTACCCCTGTCAAGGACCACCCCACATCCGGGCAAATGGAGGTAAGTTGACATTGAAGAAGAGGGAAATGGATAGAAATTTTCTTGCTCTCACTTGCATCAATCTTCAAGTCATGCTATTACATTGAATTCATGTGGTAATTTAAGTGCCTTAGGATGATGAAGAGCATTTCTTTCACTACCCTACACACTTATACCATTTGCGTAGCCCACTTGAGCCTACAATTTCATTTCTTTTAAACCCAGTTCGTGATCATACCCCACATTGGGGCAAGGCAAGAGACGGATGAAGATCCTTGAAGGTTCGGGTGTCATTTAAAGTATACTTGACACACGCATTATGCGCAAGAACTAAAATCAAAATGGAACTAAGGGGCATGAAAAGCAGTGTGCCTAGTAAAAGCAAGGCCAATGCCCATGAAAAGAAGAGAGAAATGACTGATGACTTGTGGGGCATGAAAAAAAAAAAAAAAGCGGTGTGCCTGATTGATGCCCATCATCAAAAAAAATAATTTTTAAAAAAGAAAAAAATGTTGAGAAAATATCTCCAGTTGAATAATCATTGGCATCAGTGATAAACTCTTGAGCCAATAAAGAAATTTGTCAAGAAGACAATCCATGGCAAAGAAAACTGGTGGTAATGTCAAGATGATCACCAACTCTTACCCATTATACACATCTTTGAGCCTAACGATCATTTCGTTTCTCAACCCATGAACCCAGCCTATGTTATGTCCCTTACAAAGTCTCTTCAGATTATGGCATTTGAATTAACACAAGAATTCATATGTTTTGAGCATTGCTCGAAGAAGTGCGAGCAAGATTATTTCTTTCTCATTTTGTAGGGTTCTTGACTTGTAAACTCGGAGATGATTACAGAATTGTTCTTTCAATTGCTTTGACTCAAAGAATCCCTTTGTTAAGCCATTGACCAAGCCCACATTACAGTACCTTTTAAAGACCTCTCAGATTGGTAAGGTCGTATTGATTGCAAGAAAATTTGAATTCTTGTCGACAAGATGATGATAAGATTGAGTGAAATATTCCCGCATCAATGGTTGGGACAAATAACCCCTCCTAAATGAGAGCAAGTAAAAAAGCCTTTTTCACACCAAAAGTGTCTCATTTAGCATGTTCAAGAGATTCATACTATAACTGAAAATTGTCCTTGTGATAATTTTTCCGGTGGAAGTTTGAAAAAAGAAAAATAAAATAAAGCCATCATGCATGGACCTTCATTGAATTTTTCCTCAAAGACCAAAAATTGTCTTTGAAACCCCGAGTTTATTCAATCATCTTGGTGCTTGATGAGAATTCCAAGTACCCATTTATAAAATGTTTTCAAATGTCTAGTTTGAGTTCCAGATGTTTGAACCTTTAAACACTTGATGTGATTTCCAAGTGCTTGTCTTTTCAAACATCTGATGTGATTTCCAGATGTTTAATAAAATATTTTCAAATATCTAGTGTGAAGCTCAGATATTTGAACCCTCAAACGCTTGATGTGATACCAAGTGTTTGTCTTTCCAAACGTCTGATGTGACTTCCAGATGTTTAGTAAAAAACCCAGATATTTGAACCCTTAAACGCTTGATGTGATACCAAGTGTTTGTCCTTCTAAAACGTCTGATGTGATTTCCAGATGTTTAATAAATGTTTTCAAATGTCCAGCATGAATTCCAGAATTTGAATCTTTAAATGCTTGATGTGACTTCCAAGTATTTGTATTTTCAAACATCTTAATGTGATTTCCAAGTGCTTAGGATCTTATGAGAGTTCCATATCTCTAAAGACTTTGAGCCTTTCAATTATCTGAAGAGATTTCCAAACGTTAGTCAAGTCTTATAGGAATCGTTTCACACCTAATAATACTTTTCTGAATCTCCAGATAAGTATGACAGGTACGTGTTTTTCTTTGCATTTGCATTTCATTAAGCATGGAGACAAAGGAATATATGCTCTCGATAAAATCATTGCATTTACATTGCATTATTGCATGACCTTGCATTTCAAAAAGAATTAAATTTATTTGAAAAGAGGTCATTAACATTTGCATATACATTCCATATTCATTTTGCATTCATTTTGCATTTGCATTTCATTGAGCATAGACACATTGAAATATATGTTATTGACCAAATCATTGCATTTACATGGCATTCTTTATTGCATGACATTGCATTTATTTGAGACCATATCTTTTTTTTAAAAAAAAAAAGGTCATTACAATTAGCATTTGCATATTCATTTTACATGGTTTAAATTTAGGTGTCATTTATCTTTGAAGGAAACCTCTAAAAGCTTCCCTTTAAAGAGGGGCAGCTGTTGACACCTAATATTTTAAAAAATAATAAATTAAATAAAATTCAGTTTTTGAAAATCTTTGTTGTTGAAAATATATTCTCATTTCAAAATTTAAAAAAAAATTAACTGTTTGATTTTTGGAGCCATTTCTTTGTTGAAGAAATTGAGTGAATATCACCGGATCTTCAACAATTTCAAGTCTTTCCTCTATAAAAAGGAATGCAAGGTTTCGGAATTGGGGGCTTCTCTTCATCTTTCATCGAAAGAAAAAAATAGAAAACTGAAAGAGAGAAAAAGTGTGGGGGTGACTTCTCTTCGTCCAAAGAAAAAGAAAACAAAAAGAGGAAAAGTTAAGAGAAGCTTTTGCTTCTGCAGAGAGAGAGAGTACGAAGGGAGAAGAGAGTGTGTGGCTGCAGGGGAAAAGAGAAAAGAAAACAAAAAATGAAGAAAAGTGAAAAGGGAAAAGAAAGTGATTGGACACTTACTGTTTATCTTCTTCCCCACTTTCGCTGCCCCAATCGCCAATTTCTCTTCACCCGCACTGTGCTCGCACCGCCGGTCTCCACCAGCCATCATCGCGCTGACCCACGACGACCTAAGCGCCGACCAGTAGCCTGCCGCACCCACCGTCGATCCCTGCTTGCATCATTGTTATTTGCACATCACATATCATATCATATGTCATATCTAGAATTTAAGTACTTAGGTCCATATGCATTTCATATTTAAAGCTTTGCGTTTCGATTTTTTAGATTCATATAGGATTAGGTTAATTTTCCTTTAATAAAACAAAAAAAGAACAAAAAATGTTATTTAGGTTATATAGATTTCATAATATGTACACCACATGATGCGCTTTAGTTAGTGGGTCATAGGTTAATATTTTAATATTCTAGTCATGCGTTTTTTTTAATAAAAAAGGCCGAAGATTAATATTGCATCATTATTTTCTTTTTAATAAGAATCATTAAGTTATTTGAAAAAGAAAACACAAGAGGTCATTTACTTGGTTAGTTAATAAATTAGTTTATAATTGATCATATTTCATGTCATCATTGTTAGTGCAGGTTGCATACGTGTAATAAAAAAAATCATTAAAAATCATAAAAAGAACATGCATATAAAATTATCACGTCATACATTTCATATCATACAGCATGTGCATATTTAGGGTTATGTAAATTAGATTGCACACATATTGTAATGATTTGAATTATGCCACATGAAATGCATCATGTGTCATTAAAGTAAAATTCATGCATATTAAGTTTAAATTAAGATTGCATATAATTAATATTTTTTAAAAGAAAAAGAAAAAGTAGGTGTCCTGTCATTTAGAAATTATGTTTAGGACATGCATTTTATTAGCATTTATTTATTTATCTATTTGAATGTTATTTTATTGATTGTGCACCTGCATGACCACCATTTGCATGTTAGTAGCTTAGATTAAAATTAATCAACATTGCCTGTAAAATATTTTTAAAAATTAAAATAAAAGGTACCGAAAGGACGTTAGACTAATCTAAGCGTAACCATGTCCCAGGACCTATTGAATCTCTAGTTCGCAATAGTAAAGTATTCTCCCATACTTTACTTGGATTTCTAACCAGCCCTAATTGGTTAGTGGGGGCTTCAAATTAAAATTGCATGTTTAAATGAATTAATTTCTATCAAGTCGCGATTGGTAGGACTTGGGAGGGTCCGTGCCAAGTCTTCGGACTTAGTAATCCATTAGCCCTTTCGAATAATTCACCCTTCAAAAAAATTCTGGAAGGTCGTGACAACTTTCCATAAAAGGCTTTGACGAAAGCATCCCACTCCAGGACCATATCCTCAGGAAACGCTCTTCCTTCAGTGGCCTCCCACCACGTGCTCGCATTACCATGTAGTTGATACACGGTCAGGGTCACCTTGTCCTCCTCTAAACACCTTGACAATGCAAAAACCTTCTCCAACTCTCGAACCTAAATGGTTGCAGCCTCGGGGTCACATACTCCAGTAAATTTTGGCGGCTTCAACTTCATAAACTACTCCACCAATTAGTGCATAGGCCGCTCACCATTCCCATTTCCAGGTGGGACTTTCGCAGGTGCGGCAATAACAACAGCAGCATTGGCGGCAGTAGCGACGGCGTAGCAGCAGTGACGGTAGTAGCTTGATTCTAAGCTTGCTGCCCAACCACATTCACCAAGGTTTCTAGGGCTTACAAGATCCCATCAACCCTAGGATCAACCGGCACCCTCCCTCTAGCACCTGTTTGTGAAGGTGCTCTCCCTCTAGCACCAGCCCGTCTCGGTGCTCTTCCTCTGGCACCAGCTTGAGTCGATGCCCTTCCCCTAGCACTTGTCAAAGCCGCTATGGCCCTTCTCCGAGGGGTCCTTTGCTCAAGATTGCTCATCTCGCAGGATCTTTACAAAAATCTGTTTTCTAATTCCAACAAAGAATTAGAAATTGGAGTGACTCGCACAAAACAATTAATCAATTACAAGCATAAGCATAAGGAAAATATCTTTCCTAGTTAACTATCCCAAAACTCATCGCACATTATCTAATACCACTTCAGACAGGGATGCCACGCCCGAACCTCGAACGCACGAACATCCCTAATTGTTAATTAAATTACGACATCCCATGACGCGTGGCCAACCCATTTTTTTTATCTTTTGATTAAACGCATGCAGAAGCAACTCAAATAAACACACATTTAATCAACAACATAAGGGATAATAAAGAGCAACAAACAATTTCTAAAAGTGGCGATTTATTTATCAACTTATTAACCCTAGGAGTTTAATAATTATAAACGGTCGCCACCTACCCCTCGAGGGGAGGGAACAGATTTAGGGGTATTGCCTAAATGACGAACCTATGGTTTATAATTAGGCATAGACTCTCCCAAGCTTATACCTCACACAACATTAAAGTGTTTTTAAAATTTCTCAGTAAAGAGCCGCCACTAGTCTATTGGGGTTGGCTAAAAACCAAGTGAGGTATTGAGAGTGTATTTCACTTCTTACGCAACCAAAGAATCTAGGGTCGGAGATTTGATTACATTAATTGACCAACTAATGCCATTTTGGTACCTAATCTTATTCATTTTAAAAGAAAAGATTTTGTCTGGGCAGTTTGAATTGATTTTATACATATCCACTAACGTGATCATTGGGGGTGCGCAATCATTAAAATAATAATTATAACTACCAAAGCGACATCGAATAAATTGCATGAAAAAGCAAGCATCTATCACTAAAAAATAAATAAACACAATCCCAACTAAGCAAGGGGAGGCCATAGTCATCACATGGAAATAGCATAGTCAAAGGCCTTTGTATCTAAGAACCATTCGAACCTTATTGTAAAGCCTTAGGCTTGTTCAATTTTGGGCAAAAAACATTTATCAAGGATTTTCTCACACTTGGAGAGAACTGCCCAAAAAAAAAAAAAAAAAACTATGTTTTTAGCTTTTTCTGATTTAAAGAAACAATTTTTTTGGAATTTTTAATTAATTTTAATTTTTATAAAAATATTTTATTTAATTTTTTAATTAGGAAAAGAAGAGATGGGCCAGGCCTTGGGCCCAGTCCAGATGAGGACAGAAGCCTGGTCACATGAATTTGGGCTTCACAGACAGAAGATGGGCTGTTAGAGCAAGCCCTTTGAGAAAAGGACCAAGCGAAGTCCAATTTGGCAAAACCGGAGGAGACCCAAACTCACTTCTGACAAGCCCCAGCCCAGATTCACCTAGTTCAAACTGGCCCAAACTCCCTTAGTCTAAAACGGCTCAAATTTACCAATCTTAGCTAAGTTCAAGCCCATAATCTCCATTAAACCCCAAAGTCCAACGAGCCCACAGCCAAATCTTCTCACATTTCCCTTCTCAGACGCCTCCTGCACTTTCCCTCTACAGTATTAGTTAGTAGTCCCTCCCAGATCCCTTCTTTCAATCAGACTAAAGAATTGAGACGCTAGAGGAAAATCAACAACCCATCTTCATCTAAAACAAGACATCCACAACACGAGTGGAACTGTCCTTGCTACTCCGAGTTTTTACCAAACCATCTTCGTCGGCTATCATCAAAATATCACCATCTTTCATCGATTTAACACTCGAACCCATTGCTTCACAAAAAAAAATGCCCAAAATATGGATATAGAGAATGGGTCGTAACACGAGTTCAACGCAAACATCACTAGAGATTCGGTAATATGCATAACAGAGACCGTCACTCACTCTCCTCACCAACGTTCATCATGAGGAGCACAATACGAAGAACATGATAAGATAAAAGTTTAATAAAGTACTCGGCAAACCCACTATGTGTCGAGTCTAGGCTTAATGTACGATTAATCAATCGATTTCACACAAACCATAGCCAAATTAACCATAACCATTTTAAATCGACTCTCAGAGGCATTTTGTCAAACATGTGGTGGGCGACAGATGAAAGGAAACCACGGACGAGAACAGGGCTCAGAAACACACCAAATTTCAACACGAGTCGGCAAGGAATGGACAGCATAAGAGAACCCAACACGTACACCCCGGCTCAGTATGTCGTGCAAAACATGAGAAAAAAGCGCAAAAGCAAGGCACGTAAAAAGAAGGTCGGTTGAGGGCCCCTGCCCGGCTCCCCGGGGAGGGGGCCGAACGGCGGGCGAGATCGATAGATCGGACTATGTCCGGTCGCCTCGCACGCCCCCGAGCCGGGATCCTTGGGAAATCGACACGGGTTGAACCAAAAACTAGGAAACTCACGGCAAAAACTTGAATTCGAGGAAAGGGAAGCCGCGGCTTGGAGGTTCCGGCTAGGAGGCGCAAGCTTGCGTCGGGGATGGCTAAGCGATGCTCGGCTGAGGTGGATTCCGGGCCTCCTCCTTCCCGGTCACTCTCCGTTTCTACCCCTCTCCTTCCCTCAAGCTCTCTCGCCAAAGGCCCTCTCAAATCTATCTGGGCCCCTATCCCCGGTTCTCCTCGGCTCTCTCGGGTCTCCTACGTTCCCCTTCTTCTCGATTCCTGTTCTCCTCCTGGTCTCTTCGTTGCTGTGCTGCTTTTCCTCTTTTCTCTCCTGCGGTGCCCTATCTTCGGCGCCTCCTTTCTGCTTTCCGCTCCTTTTTGCTTTTTGCTTTCTGCTGCCTTTTTCTTTTTCGCTGCAAGTCTGCGCGCAGAGGATGGAAGGAGGAGGGAGAAGGCTGGGGCCGGGCCGCGCGGGGAAGGAAAGAAAAAGGTGGGCCGGGCTAAAGCCGGATCTGGCCCGACCCGGCTCCTTCCACGTTTTTTTTTAATTAATTAATTAGTTTTTTTAAAACAAATTATATACTTGAAAACACAAATTAGGTGTCAACATAAATCCATTCAACAAGGCGACTTCTTACCGACCAACTCAAAATCCTAATGAGATTAGGATTAACCTAAACTTCACTAACTGCAATACCAGCCAAAAAGTGTTGCACATCGCCACCACAACCGTACCTGGCAATTCTCCACACTACAGCCTTGAAAATAATTAATAATAACGGGTAATATAAATCTCAACAAGTTGACTTCCTAAATCTCAATTAGGAAGCTAATTCATTTCAGAGGCAGCCTAAACACGCAACGGCATATAATTTTACCTTGCCTTGACACATCCCTACATATAAGTACACCTCATATAGTAATATTAGTGCAACACACAAAAATAATAATCAAAACATATTCAAAATATTCCAAACACATTGCCAACACACGTGTTTCAATTATTACGACTCATTGGGTCATGACCAACACAAGAGTCAGTGCTCTTCCAGCATAAACCAAGCATCGTTTCTCCCTATCGAGCATAGCATTGTTTAGAAGGAGAGGAAAAAGTGAGAGAGGGAGGGAGGGAGAAAAATAGTATTTTTCCTCAAAAATATCTTCCCTAATTTACTCTTGTCCATTCATTTATTTCCCCATTTAAAAACAAAATCTCTTTCTTTTTCTTTCATCCTTCTTTTTTTTTTTTCTCTAAAAGCCAAGCTTCGACCAAAATCACAACTTTGCCACTAGATCCATTTTTCCTTTCCGATTTTCGATTTTCCATCCAATAATTCATTTTCCGAAAATTTTGAACTTGCCGATAATTCAACAGACGATGAGGCGATGTCCAATAAATTAGTCTTGAAACTCTTGAAAGTTTGATATTCGAAAATCAAATTATATTTCATGGTTAAAAATTGATAGAACGCAACTTTAATACGACCTAAACTATTTGGTGGCTTTTAGAGATTCTCGTGTGGTTAACCCATAGTCGATAATTTTCGATCCACATTTGTATCTCTTCGAATCATGGACGGCCCTCAATTGTCATGTAATCGCGAAAGTTCAATTATGTACATTAAATATAATATTGATTGAAAATCGGTTTATTATCGTTCGACACGAATATCGTAATCATACGGAATCACCCACGAACGAACTACATACTTCCATCAAATCGATTTATATTAGTTTGTTAATTGACTTATAACAATGTAGTATTCACCATTGCCAACCCTTATGGTCGAGCGGTTGATCCCTAATCGAATTCTTCGATATTTCGCATTTTAACTCTTTACGACACCACCCAATATATTAATTAACCTATGAGTGATCAGTTCAGAGTAAAATAACATAAGTGCGTCGATGAAATAACCATTTCATATATTTCGAGATATGGCCAAATTTTAGAATATTACATCTACGCACCTCGATGATAAATGGTCCACCACAAACACAAATGAGAGGCTTAATGCAAGAAACTTTTCTGTGTCTGAAAACTCGATAGAGCCGCATGTGGCGTATACTGAGTGACTTGTCAACTTGTTCTAAATATCCAATGGTGTAAGCAGAGTGTATCATTTGTAAGCAACAAACAAAGAGCAGCTTAAGATGTCGCCGACATGAGATTTAGATGTGATTCTTTCATCAATTTTAGAGAACGGCAACAAATTCAAAGAACCTCCGCGGACTATAAACCAAAATTGTAGTGACAAATGACAGAAGTACTCCAATACACAGTGCTGAGATTCCTCCGGAAATCCCTCTGCTGCTATATTGGTAGGCCATCTTTGTCTAAGAATCATGTACAGCGCATTCATAGTTCAAATCTATATAAAGGGCAATTTACATGGTAAAAGCACACTCCCCAGCCTACCCAGCACCGGCCTTAGTGAAGCATCTGAGTTCTTGAGGTACTCTTGCATCATCTTCATTCTTTCAATGTTTCAGCAATTGTCCAGCGATTAGGAGTGTTGCGAAAATGAACTCTTTTTAGAGGTGATGTCACTATCAAAATGCCAATTTCATAATTCATGCAAATGAAGGAGTTTCTCTATGAAAATGAACTCTCTTTTTTTTTTAAATCCTTGCCCATGTGATTCCGTGATCAAACCTTGTTACCCGGTTGGCACACCACATTGAGCCGCAAGTTGGAAGAGCTAGAGAAAAGATTTGAAAAGCTGGGAGAGCTAGTAGAGGACAAACTATGACTCCAGTCATTAGCATCTGCAAATCATCAAACGCCAGAGGAGTGCCTGTATCATGAAAAAAATGGTACTAACAATTGCGTATCATCTCTTCAAAGTACTATTCTGGATCCCGCTTTGCAATGTTTGTGCTCTGTGATTTCCATTTTGATTGTGTGTTGCGTATGTAGCCCAAGTGATCATGTGTGCTTCAGTAAAGGAGATGAATGGAGGCTCCTCCATGTAGTCCCCACCCAAGAAAAGCGAACAAGTCATCATATATCTGCTTGAGGCAGGAGAGATGTGTATCTGTGGCCGTTATGCAGATATTCTGAATAAATTGCTCTCACACACATCTATGTAAGCCAAGATAATGCTTTCTTAAAGACGTAAACTTTGAGGAAGTGATCTACAGAGGACATAATATTGTGGTAAATTCTGGTATGTTCTTGATCAATTCATCAGTTCAGTTGCTTCGTATCCAATGTGTCATGTGTGATCTGCACAGGAACACTAGATCATTGTTCACACTTTTATTTCTGTTGCTGATGTTGTTTACAAAATGCAAATTCTCCTTACAAATCACAAGACTTGTCAGAGTAGAATGATTCGAAAAGGCATTATTGGTTTCACGAGGGACAAAATTCAGTTCGAAAGTATTACCAAAAAAAAAAAATTCAGTTCGAAAGAAGTCATTCACCAGGGAGAAGTGGAGCTTAGAAGGATCAAAGAAGAAACATGAACACAAATACTCTAATTGCAGACAGGTGCGTGATTGCATCATTAAGGAAACGGACTTTTATCACCCTCACACCCACAAGTAGAAGTTCTTAGCTATCTTCAGTTTCTCTGTTACACATTGCGGACTTGCACTCATAATTACTGAAAACCACTTTGAAAATTTTATTTTCCTACGATAGTTTTAACAGATGAACATTTTAGTGCTCATTTTCTTTCGATAATGTGACAATGTCAAGGCCAACTATCTGAGATCCTGGCATGCTAGTGTTGAAAGTAGGCCAACCGTCATAAGTTGGAGGGAGAGAAGGAGAAGTAAGAAATTTAAGCTTCATCTCATAATGATCAATTTCCTTAAATAAGTTTTCCAGGACATTCTGGTCATATGTCATTATCATCCATTCTTGCCAATCCCAAGCAGGTTCCTTGATGTGCAACATCTTAAGGTTGCCCTCCTCCAACTTTGGCTGCATGTTTGTATGTGCTTTTATGGCCGCTAAGTACCTCTCGGCAGCCATGACCTTTCCTGGAGCACCTTCTGACGTTATTCGTGCTAGTGGTATTTTGCATTGGAAAGGATCATCGAAAAGAAGACATTAAACTTCAGAGAATAGGATGCAGTGCTACATTGGACTTTGTCTATGAAGAGAAGGTATGACCCGATGAACAGAAGATAAAGCGAAGAGACTCTTACCTTTGTATGCTAGTTGCTTTCTATTTACTGTTCTGGTCCAACTAATGCTAATGTGGGTAAGGGATTTGCATATGCATAGGAGACAGAGTATGGGAATCAAAATCATGCAACGAAGGCTCAAAACATCCTCAATTGTTTACCTTCCTGATAACGACATGTCTGCCTAGAACGCAAGGCAAGAATCTTGATTATCACTGATTGAGAAACGAAATGATGCATCACCATCTAGTTAGTGAAGAAGCTCCTTGTTTTCTCACAATTTGTGCTTTACTTGATTATAGGGGGAAGAGAAAAGGCTGAATTACCAAACCAAGTAGAGGCGAAGAAATAGAGTAGATGTGATTATTGGTAGAACTAATATCGAGATTCTCCTTTTTGAATTACTGAGTCGCTCTTGTTTTAATTGTTCCCGCATCCTTGTCACGCTAAAGCTTTTCTTGCAACATTTTCATGGTATCTAGATTGATTAGTTTGGTTTCACAAGTAACCTGCGATGCCATGCCTTTACCTTTGTCTCTTTGCCTTGCTCGCCTTCTTGTTTTCAGATGCCTTTCTTGGTGTTACCCTCAATCTCACTCTATCCCTGGAAAAGCATCTAAACTAGTCATCAATTCCAGCCGAAAGAGCTCAATTCTTTTTGCCTGCTTCACTTTGACACCCAATGTATTAATCTGAAACAATTAAGTTTGTCACGCGTGTCAACAGTCACAGATTATTTCTCCCGAACCTGAATTTTGATCTCTGATCTGAGACAACAAACATGTATAAATTCAAAATCTCCTACAGACCTCGATGATAAATAGACCACCATGAACACAAATGAGAGAGTTAATGCATGAAACCTTTGTCTGAAATCTTGGTAGAGCCAGATTTGTCAAATACTTAGTGTGACTGTCAACTAATTCTAAATTTCTCATGGCGTAAGCAGAGTGTATGTTCAAGACCATTGTACGCAGCTATCAAAGAGCAAGCCAATCTAGTACTTAAGAAGTCGCCGAGATAAAACAGATGTGATTTTTTGTAGTAATTTTAGAGACTACCAACAAATTAGAAGAAACTCTGTGTACTAATAACTAAATGTAGGGATAAAAAACAGAAGTACTCCGATACACATTGCCGAGATTCTTCCGGAAATCCCTCCGCTGCTATATTCGTTGGCCATCTTTGCTTAAGAATCATGTACAGCGCATCCATAGTCCAAATCATATAAAGGGACATTCTATAAAGCCCACTTCCCAGCATCCCAAGCACCGGCCTTATTGAAGTATCCGTCTTTCTTGAGGTACTCTTGCGTGACCTTCATACTTTCCATGTTTCAGCGATTTTCCGATATTACGAGTCTCACGAACATTAATTTTTCTTAGACATACAAATTCAGTGGTTTATTTATCTTTTGGCAACATTCTTTTTCCCAGGTTGAAGTCAAGATGACGGAAAACCAGTTTCAGAACCTAAAGAAGAGAATAGGCGCCCATCCAAATCTAGAAAGAAATGGAAAGCTGCTGCATATGATCAACCCAATCGGTGGCTTCAACGAGTGGGTCGTATTAACTTATAACTTGCAGGTCCTGGGAGACCAAATAAAGAAGAATACCATGCTGCGCGAGAAGTTAGACGACGTGGTGGATAACTATGTCAAGCATCTCGAGACTCTATGCAAAATAAGGCCACCTGATCCCACGGCATATCCTATTCCGATCCGCGGTGGCACTATAAGTCCCTACCCCAGCGATGCCATGCCGTATTGGATCGCGATGATGAACCAAAGGCTGGAAGGTCTAGAGAAAAGCTTCAGGAAAATGGAAGAGCTCATGATGGAAAAACTTGGAGCATAACGTTACCAACAAACTTGTAGATCCAGCTAATCCTCTAATGACGGTAAATCATATCACAAAATTTCTCCCCTTTTTATTTGTGCCAGTATACGTTGTTTTGCGAGTATTTGTATGCGTCAATAAAGGAGACAACAACTCTGGCGGATTTCCTTGTGTATCGGATAGAGGCAGGGGAAAGATGTGTATTTATTGTGTTGCTGAATAAAAAGTGTTCTTGCATCATATTCTTAAAGTAATTTTCGCCCATAAGATGCGACGTCTAAGGAAGCTATAGCTGAAGGACGGGACGCTATGTTCTATTTGGTTTTATCATATCATCCTGTTGCTCCATTGATTTGTGCATGGTTGCTTCTTTTGAGTCGGATGTGCAATTTTACCGCGTTGCATAGAAAAAAGACTAGATTTCTGCAACTTAATATCTGCGGAGCTTGCGGACACGACAATGCGACTACTCGGAGCAACCTTCACTTGTCTCTGAAGTCATTAAGTATAAAACAAGCATTCTGGTCCCCAAAAGTAGGGGTGTGCAACGGGAACCGGCCGAACCAAACCGAACCGGCCAGTTTTGGTTAGTTCCCACAGTCAGCGGTCCGATTTCCGGTTCCTAATCTTGGAACCGGTCGGTCCGGTTCCCCGTTCCTAATCTTGGAACCAATGACCGATCAATCCAATTCCCGGTTCCAAGGTAGGAATCGGACCAAACCGGACCAAACCAATTTTTTTTTAAAATAATTTATATACATAGAATATATAAAATATATAAACATTATAACTTACTCCAATCGAAATTGCAATTGAGGTAGCAACCACATATGTGGCCGAGAGACCATTAAAACTCTTATTATTACTTTTTTATTTATAGAGAAAATCTACTTGTTAGTTTCATCTTCTATTCGATGTGTGACTAAGGCTCAAAGAGTAGAAAAGAGATTGTCTATAAAACCTAGCCAAGCACAATCTTTAACCAAATTGTTCATAGCCTTTATGGTTAAGGTTAAGTGTGAAACACACAAAATGTGATTGATATTCACACAAATGAAATTTGAATGTTTTGCATGTAAAAAGATGTGTGATTAGTTTTGTTGAATCACCTGAGAACCAAACGGTCCAGTCCACAATTCCCAATTTTGGGAATCCATGCTCCTGATCCAGTCCCGTTCCAAGGTGGAACTAGACTAGACCGAATCAAAAATCGAGAACCGATCACCCTTATCCAAAAGAAAATGGAATGAATAGAGAGACAGCGTACGTTGGTACTAGATTCATTCGCAAAGGAGGCAAATCAACCATCGTCACGTTTTTGTCTTATCACAAATCTGCTACGACGGTCCCATCTCTATGTCATGTCTTTTGGGGACGCCGTTGCCTGTCCCTGAAGCTTGATGAAGAAATCATGAATCAACCCATGTATTTGAACAGCGACGGCGGCGTGCCATCTCTTTGGGCAAGCTTCTTTAAGCGACTTCTAGAGACCAAACCGAAGCGAAGTATGGAGAGCAGGGCTTTGCGGAGAGGATGAAGAACGGAAAAACGAGAGACTTGTCGAATTACCATGACCAGAGAAGCATTCTTTAGCCTGCTTTCAGTGATCGCCCAGTTAGCTATTGTCATGCTAGCAAACATGCACACAAGTTGGTGTATGCAAGAAATGGAAATTTGAAAGATTAGATTGGAACCGTTGAATAATGCAAAGAAATCATAGACCAAGATCCGCAATACCAAGAAAATTGTACTTGTGAAAAGAATTAATTATTACAAGATTTGAAGTTATCCTAAGGGAAAATTCCATAAAGAGCTTCAAATGTTCTCATTTTCTCAAATAAGAATTTAAAATGGACATTATTTCAAATTAATGCCTAAAGTGTTCATTTTAGTCTCAAAGAATGACCTGAAATGGCTATAGGCATTTCAAACAAGAGCCTAGCCTCCCTAGCTAGCTGGGTAGCAAAAAATCCTAGCCAATCAAAGAAATTTTCATTCAAATACAATTTAACTTATATTAAATTAGATTATAAATTAAAAGAGAGAGAGAAACACAAGCTGGAGGGCACCCCCCCTCACCTATGGCCGCTGCCCCATCACCGGTGGGGCGATGGCAAAGCCCAGCGAGGTTACCGGCACCTAAGGGAGGGTCGATGACCTTAGCCAACCAAACAAGGGTCGGGTGGGAGAGGGCTCTCCCGGTTTGGGCAAGGGTTGCCAACCGTCGTGCAAGCTTGGTAGCCCTTGCACAATGCCACCGTCTGGGAGAGGATTGTAGCCCTCTCCCACCTATAGTGAGGGTCTGTTAGCCCTTGCCTCTAGTCGGCCAAGGTTGCAGCCCCTCGCTTAGGCACCGACAACCTTGTCAGCCTTCACTGCCACCTCACCAGCAATGGGGCGGTGCACCTGTTGGGAAAATATTGCTTCGAAATGGGTTGAACAATGAAATCGGATCGAGTAAAACAACTCGGACTTTGAGGCGTGATATCACTTTCTTTAAAGATTTATTTGCCCCACAACGTTGCTAATGGTCACCGACAAAAATCCTCCAGGATACAACAAAATCTCGGATGAGAATACTAAATAGCAATTCTAGTATTTCTCCATGGTCTCTCTAAGAAACAATCGAAAATTTTGGCTGCTGTTTTTCAGAAAGAAGACTGAAAATGACCACACTTTTCTTTCCGAAAATTGACAAATATATATATGGAACAGTCTTGCAACTCTTCGTGAAAATTGCGAACAAACACGTCTTTAGAAAATTGTTCGGATAAACAAATGCGACTATTCGGAAGAAGTCGAAAAACAAACAATTACAACCCTTCGGGAAAGTTAAAAACCAAATAAGTAATTTTCCAAAGGTTGTCTTGAAAAGACACAAACAAAATTCGGAATAATTTTTTTTAAATAGAATTTCGAATTTTCATTTTTATTTCATTTCCGAAATTCTCAAATTAAAAGGCAACATTTGGATAAAAAATAAAAAATTAGCAAGGGATTAATGCTAATTAAACCGCGGGCACGTAGGCGTGAAAGTGCACCAAATAATCGCGCACCCGCACGCGGGTATGGTGGGGTCTAGCCCCACCTAATCACTCCTTTAACTATAAAAGGAAATTCCACATATTTAAACTAACCCACTTGCTCCCACATTTTCTATGTGAGACAAAGTAAAAAACACTCATTTTTTTTTAACAAACAAAATTCCAACAGCACCTATGTCTTTTTTTTAGATTTTTTAAAACAAAAAAGAAAGCAAAAAGAAAATTTAAAAAAATTAAAAAGATGAAATTGCCCTTCGCATTTGGTAAGTTCAGGCCCCTCTTTGAAATTGATATATGCACTTTAGGCTATTATTTGAGAATTTGATGGTACTTCAAGTCTTTATTTGAAACAATGTCTATTTCAAGCCTTTATTTGGAACTTTATCTTATCTTTAGATAGAACATACCCATTTTCTAATATAAAAAATTGTGAGAAACAAAAATTTATGCATTCGTCCACGGACGCAATAATTGTAGAATAAGAAACTTAGGATGTCTTGAGAAGGAAAAAATGATTGAAATCCCTAAAAAATAGCAGACTCTTTGTTTTGTAGAATAGTATAGATATGAAATTTTGGATATTATTGGTGGAATTTGACGAGTATGATTGGTAGCACGGTAGTTTTTCTTAAATTTTAATAATTCCTTTCCTATTTAATATGATAACCGAACGTTTTGCTTAATTGAATATTTTAAATTGAGATTAATTAGGGTTATGCAATGTAGGCAAAACCTATTCTCAAAAAAATGTAGTTAAAACCAAACAAACTGAAACTGCATACCGTGAGGCAGGCGTTCCTACAAATCTGTAGGCTTAAAGATGGGTTGAATTTGCAACTTAGGTTACTGGTTATATGGAAAATTATGATTCACATAGATAAATGACTGAGTCATAATGTGTCATAAGTTGATTTTTCTCATGCAAATTTAGGAAATTAATAGTTTTCGAAAGGCCATCGCTTACTTAATTATTTACATTAGATATATATATTTGTACTGAAGGAACCGGCTTGCAACCGACAGCCGCGCCGTAAGCCCCCAGGTGACACTTAAGCAGAAGAACCCATCACCCATGTGTCACGGCCCGAAAGATAGCATGTCCAAGAGGTTTTCCTAGCACGGGCGTGACACAGTGATGACCCTCGGCCTATGTCCCGAGACGTAGCGTATTCTCCTTGGGGCGGGCGAATACTGTATTTGTACGCATACGATATAAATGCGAATAGCTGGTAGTTGGCAATAAATGCCGGTAGTTGGTAGATGGGGAGGTGCAATCTTCACCGTCAGATCTAAGGGAGATCTACGGTTAGGGTTTGCCTTATACTTGTATATAAAGGGGTGTCCTCCCTCATTGTATTCTCATTCACAACATATATGAAAATCCAGAGCTTCTCTCTCATCAAGTGTTTCTCTCTCTAGAAGCTCGTTGTGAGTCGAGTGTGAAAAGGCTGCTTAGGGGTAAAACCTTAAGGCCGCACGGGTGAATCGAGAGTTGATCGAGAGTTGATCGATCGGCCCGTGACAAGTGGTATCAGAGCTGATTTGCGATCCAAGCGCAAGTGCAATGGCTGATCCACGATCTGATGAGGCGTTGGTCTTGGGTGATGACTGCGCTGATCGTGGGCGGAATACCGAGAAGGGTGTCGGCAAGGGCCGGAAGGGCCGTGGTGTGTCGAAAGAGCCTATGGGGGATCTTACGCAGCGGATGACGAAGCTAGAGTTGTTCGTCTCCGATGTCCAAGGATCGGTCGATGACCTGACCCAGACCGTGGACGGGGTTGACGCCGGAAGGGAGGAGCTGGTTGCGGAAGTGCAAGAGCTCAAGACCGGCATGGGAGAACTCCGTCACGAGTTGCTGGGGACCTTGCAGGAGGAACTGGCACAACGGTACGAACCCTTCAAAGCCGCAATGGCGGCCATGCGCGCTGAGATTGCGGAGCTTACGGGTAAGCTCGCGGAAGCACAAGCTGCACGCGTGAACGGTGTCATCACGGTGCAAGGTCCACAGGTGGACACGCCGAAGCCAAAAGAATTTCGTGGCTCACGGGTGGCCAAGGACGTGGACAACTTTCTGTGGTACATGGAGCGATACTTCCAGGCCATGGGAATCAACGACGACCAAACACGGGTAAACACTGCATCGATGTATTTAGCTGATAGTGCATTGTTGTGGTGGCGTCGTCGGTCGGATGATAGGTGCGGGAATCCTATCGCGACCTGGGTGGGTTTTGTCGAAGAATTCCGACGAAACTACTTTCCCGCTTATGCGGAGGAAGAAGCTCGTGACGAGCTGAAGCGTCTCGAGCAAAAGGGTGGTGTGCGCGACTACATCAAGTGGTTCTCGGAGTTGCTACTCCAAATCCCCTCGATGAATGAAGTCGAAGCGTTCCACCAGTTCATGGGTGGTCTCAAACCATGGACGAAGCAAGAGTTGAAGCGGTACAACGTGGGAGACCTCACTACGGCGATGACCGTAGCCGAGTCGCTCGTGGAGTACAAGGCGTCGCCTTCCACATCCCGACCGGACAACCGTCCAAGGGACCGAGGCACTGGTGGGGGAGATCGGGGTAGATTCAACAATCGCCCGACTGGAGCTAGACCGCAGAATGGTCCTCACCCTCACCGGGCTAATACGGGTCAAAACGGAGGTGGGTAAAGGAAGGTACGATCCTATAGCTGTTTCTTTTGCGACGGTCCGCATATGGCGCGGGATTGCCCGAACAAAGCCAAGCTGGCCGCTCTTTGCAAAGAGGACGAGCCAAGGGAGGAAGCACGATTGGGTTCGCTGCGACTCCTAAGCACAATCAAGGCCAAGAAGGCGAAGGAGCCTAAGGGCTTGATGTTCGCGGACGTGAAGATCGGAGTGACCACGATGAGTGCACTCGTGGACACGGGAGCATCCGACATCTTCATCTCGGAGGAGGCCGCGAAGAAACTCAACTTACGGGTTGAGAAGGGAGCCGGTTGGCTCAAGACCGTGAATTCGAAGGAAGTCCCTGCGATCGGGGTTGCAAGGGATGTGGAGCTACAACTCGGATCATGGAGAGGCAAGGAGACTCTAGAGGTAATTCCACTTGATGACTACGATATTGTCGTTGGAATTAAGTTCCTAGATAGGATCCATGCGGCTGTAGTTCCCTTTGCGGAATGCATTTGCGTGTTGGAAAAGGGTAGCCAATGCGTAATTCCAGTCCACCGTGAGTCGGAGCGGGATCGAAAGATGATCTCGGCTATCCGACTCACCAAAGGAACAAGGAAGGGAGAGGTGACCTTCCTGGCAACCTTGAAGAGCGAGGACAACGAAGGTGAAGGGAAGAAGATCCCGACGGAAGCAACCCAAGTCCTCGACTCATTCAAGGATGTCATGCCTTCAGAGCTACCGAAGAAGCTGCCACCCAAGAGGGAGGTGGATCACCGGATCGAGCTGGTGCCTGACGCTCGACCGCCTGCCATGGCACCTTACCGTATGGCGCCACCCGAGTTGGAAGAGTTGAGGAAGCAACTCAAGGAGCTGCTCGACGCTGGCTATGTACGGCCGTCCAAGGCTCCGTTCGGTGCGCCGGTCCTGTTCCAAAAGAAGCACGATGGGTCACTCCGCATGTGCATCGACTACCGGGCGCTGAACAAACTGACGGTGAAGAACAAGTACCCGATCCCGCTCATTGCGGATCTCTTTGATCAACTTGGGGGAGCTCAGTGGTTCACCAAGCTGGATCTTCGATCGGGTTACTACCAAGTTCGGATCGCCGAGGGGGACGAGCCGAAAACAGCCTGCGTGACGCGGTACGGATCTTACAAGTTCCTGGTTATGCCGTTCGGCTTGACCAACGCTCCGGCCACCTTCTGCACGATGATGAACAAGGTACTCCATCCTTTCCTAGATAGGTTTGTTGTGGTTTACCTAGATGACATTGTCATATATAGTCGGACGTTGGAAGAACACGTCGAGCACATAAGGCAGGTGTTCCAAACCTTGCGCGAGAATGAATTGTTCGTCAAGCGTGAGAAGTGTGCCTTCGCACAAAAGGAAGTTCCATTCCTGGGGCATATCGTCGGAGGAGGACGTGTGTGGATGGACAAGGCGAAGATTCAGTCGATCGTCGAATGGGAGCCGCCGACGAAGGTACCGGCGTTGAGGTCATTCCTTGGCCTCACCAACTACTACCGACGGTTCGTGCGGAGCTACTCAAGTATCACCGTGCCACTCACGGATCTCCTAAAGAAGGACAAAGCGTGGGAGTGGACGGATCGATGCCAAAGAGCCTTCGATCGATTGAAGACCGCCATGACCGAGGAGCTGGTGTTGGCATTGCCCGACCACACCAAACCTTACGAGGTAGAGACCGATGCATCAGATTATGCGATCGGTGGTGTTCTTATGCAGGATGGACATCCGGTGGCGTTCGAGTCCCGAAAGCTGAACGACACCGAGCGTCGATACACCGTCCAAGAGAAGGAGATGACCGCGGTGGTGCACTGCCTTCGGACGTGGAGACACTACATCCTGGGATCAAAGTTCGTCGTGAGGACGGACAACGTGGCCACGAGCTACTTTCAGACCCAAAGGAAGTTGAGTCCAAAGCAAGCTCGATGGCAGGACTTTCTGGCGGAATTCGACTACGCGCTGGAGTACAAGCCGGGGAAGGCCAACTCCGTGGCAGACGCGTTGAGTCGGAAGACGGAGCTGATGAGCCATACGATGAGTCGACCGAGCTGTCCATGGGTCGACCGCATCAAAGAAGGGCTGGAGCATGATCCAAGAGCCCAAGCTCTCATCGAGTACGCCAAAGAAGGTAAGACCCGACAGTTTTGGTGTGAGGACGAGCTCCTCTACACCAAGGGAAGGCGGCTTTACGTGCCCTTCCATGGGAAATTGAGAAGAGAAATCTTGCGCGAATGCCACGACTCGAAGTGGGCGGGTCATCCAGGGATCCACCGCACGTTGGCCCTCGTCGAAGATCGCTACTTCTGGCCTCAGATGCGGGATGACGTGGAGGCGTATGTGAAGACTTGTCTGGTTTGCCAACAAGACAAGCTAGAACAACGGTCGTCGCCGGGCTTACTGGAGCCACTTCCCATCCCAACCCGTCCATGGGAGAGCATTTCCATGGACTTCATCGTCAATCTACCGAAGTCCGAAGGGTGCCGGACGCTAATGGTGGTGGTTGATCGGTTTTCCAAGTACGCAACCTTTGTGCCTGCAACAAAGGATTGCCCGGCCGAGGAAGCGGCCAAGTTGTTCATGAAGCACGTGGTGAAGTACTGGGGGGTTCCGCAAACGATCGTGAGCGATCGGGATCCCCGCTTCACGGGACGGTTCTGGTCCGAAGTGTTCAGGTTGCTGGGGTCGGAGCTCAACATGTCAACAAGTTTGCATCCCCAAACCGACGGTCAGACGGAGCGGGTCAATGCTCTCTTGGAGATCTACCTCCGACACTACGTGAGCACGACGCAAGTGAATTGGGCGAAGCTGATCGACGTAGCCCAGTTTTCCTACAACTTGCAAAGGAGCGAGTCGACCGGCCAGAGTCCGTTCGAGGTTGCAACGGGGCAGCAACCGAACACCCCGAGCACTATTGCTTCGGGATACCGGGGGAGTAGTCCGCCCGCATACAAGTTTGCCAAGAACATGCAAGAAGAGGCGGACTTGGCCCGGGCGTGTCTACACAAAGCCTCCAAACGCATGAAGAAATGGGCGGACAAGAAGCGACGGCACGTGGAGTTCCAAGTTGGAGACCAGGTGTTGGCCAAGCTGCACGTGGTTCTTCGATACAAGGACGTGCACAAGGGGTTGATCCGTCGCTATGAGGGACCATTTCGAGTGCTGCAACGGGTCGGGAAGGTCGCATACAAGCTGGAGCTGCCACCAAAACTCAAGGTACATCCGGTGTTCCATGTAAGTATGCTCAAACCTTTCCAAGTTGATGAGGAAGATCCGGATCGTGGGGAGTCTCATCGGGCGCCACTTGGGGCAAAAACCTCGTATGATCGAGAGGTCGAGAGCATCTTGGCGGATCGAGTCATACGGAAATGATATTGCGCGCCCAAACGAGAATATATGATCCGATGGAAGGGTCTTCCAGAGAGCGAAGCCAGTTGGGAACCCGAGGAGAATCTTTGGCAGTTCAAGAAGGAGATAGAAGATTTTCATGCCGAAGATGCGACGAGGGCGTCGCCCGATTAGGTGGGGGAGAATGTCACGGCCCGAAAGATAGCATGTCCAAGAGGTTTTCCTAGCACGGGCGTGACACAGTGATGACCCTCGGCCTATGTCCCGAGACGTAGCGTATTCTCCTTGGGGCGGGCGAATACTGTATTTGTACGCATACGATATAAATGCGAATAGCTGGTAGTTGGCAATAAATGCCGGTAGTTGGTAGATGGGGAGGTGCAATCTCCACCGTCAGATCTAAGGGAGATCTACGGTTAGGGTTTGCCTTATACTTGTATATAAAGGGGTGTCCTCCCTCATTGTACTTCATTCACAACATATATGAAAATCCAGAGCTTCTCTCTCATCAAGTGTTTCTCTCTCTAGAAGCTCGTTGTGAGTCGAGTGTGAAAAGGCTGCTTAGGGGGTGAAACCTTAAGGCCGCACGGGTGAATCGAGAGTTGATCGAGAGTTGATCGATCGGCCCGTGACACATGAGTCACACTTAATACACCTAGCGCCTCCCCTGAGTTTTGAACCCTTCACCTCTCCATTGAGGATCAGCAGAGCCTTATCCAGTGGAGCTACCACGGCCGGTGGTACCTAACATATATATTGATGCTCACTTTTCTATTAAAAAAATACTAATCATGTCAAGAATTTATTGAGCCTCTACTTGTTTCACAAGCAATAAATGATTTGAAAAATACTTTCCTAAAAATAGTCACTTGCAAATATGAATTAACGAAAAATATTTTTATCATTCATGAAAATGTTTTGATATAAATTATTATCGATAATAAAAGCATTTTTCATTAACTAATTATTTCAAGCGATTACTTTTTATAAAAATATTTTACAAATCACTCATTTTTGTGTAATAAACAGAGCTTAAATATCCATAAATAAAAATTTGCTTTTCCTTGTGCAAAATTATTATAATTATACAAAGAAATTAAGAGTTGTTTGGAACCTTTCAAATTGAAAAGTATGATATGTATGGATTAGTGAGTAGTACTTATTCGTTTGTCTTAGTTTCCTTTACAAGTAATTTTAAAAGGGTTATGTACTTTGCACATAAAAAAGGAAATTTCCAACGGAATAGTGATTATACTTTGCAACTTTTCCGCTGTAACTATTCATTTTTCATTTTTTTGTAAAGTCAAGCACGTCGCTCTCAATATTTTGTGTACTTTCCATGTGTTGGAGAACTGACCATGACGAAAAGCTATTTCCATTGCCCCAGGGCGATCTTTAAAAAGTTACCTGTTAACTGATTGGACTTGCTGTACTTTTGTATGGAGCTTATCGGATCGAACGACGGGCATGACTTTACTAATATCAATCTATGAACAATCTACACCCTCAGATAGATGTCTGCATAATTAAACCACGAGACCATAGAAAAACTCTCATGAGGCGCAAGTCTCAATCGGGTTAAACTCGGTTGCTCCTTGAGGATCACGGCGTCGAGAAGCACAAAGCTTCTAAGGGACGGGCCTTCTAGATTTTGGGGACGGCTTCACCGACCGCCTGTTGTCTGCATCTGTTATTCGTTGAGGATCGTGACCCTGAGGCCTTTTCACGCATGCAATGGTACACCAACACCAGTCTGAACACTTGTCTGAATCAAGTCCATGAATGGATTCCCTTTGCATCGATCTGATTATGACGCATCAGATGTTAGGTAAGTACTGCACCATCAATGGTTTTCTTATCTTCTTCCCCATCCATGGACCGGAGCACCTGGCAATGTCATCCCTTTTTTGGATTGTGCTCTTGTGGGGGAAAAAGATGGCCTTGCCCTTCCACACCCAAGCGTGACTCGCCTTTTCCTTTTGGCAGATTTCTGATCTGCTACGTTGCAGAAGTTAATGGCATGTTACCAGTATAATAATATGATGACAATGATAATAAGAATTTTGGTGTGGCCCAAGAAAATATAATAATAGTAGTAATATGATCAAAAACTGAGTAAACGTGTTCGAAAAGGATAATCTGGGCAAGAAGGTGCTCGAAAAAGAAGAAAGAGAACTATGATTACTAGTAATTAAATTAATCCGAGCGTTTTGGGAGAAGAACAGTATAGAAACGGCCTTACGATTTTAATTGTACAAGATTAGCATAAACACATGCAAGTTTGAAATTAATGGTACACTTTTGATACGTTTATTTCATGGAAATCGAATGGTTTAAAAAACCTTTTCCAAAAAGTGATCGCTTGTGTTATTTACAAGAACAAATTAACAAAAAAAATTTTCATCGTTCACAAAAATGTTTAGACATGATAATGAAAATGTTTTTCATTTACTAATTATTTCAAGTAATATAAGTGATTATCATTAAAAAAAGCATTTTCTAAATCATTCATTTTTCGCGAAATAAATAAAGCCTTCATCTTATATTGTAATTTATATAGAATCAACAATCTTATAGCTAGTATATGTAATTCAACATGTAGCACCAGGCAGGTTAGGATTGCACAAATTGAAACCAAGAATAAATCCTCTACTAATCTTATCAAGCGAGTTCGCACAAATTCGATCAACACGACTAGCATGAAATCATGTTCCCTTATTGTAAGCCTAGATCCCATGTCGTGTAAAATGATATTTCCTTCTTACATAATTATATGTCATACGCTAGCTTTATATGAGGATAAAAATTGAATTTTTATATATTTTATCGAAAATTAATTACATATGTCTTGTATAATTACGTTAAAAAAAAGGTTAGAAACGTTAGAGACAGCTAGGAAAATTGATAATTCTCTAACAAGAAAGAAAGAAAGAGAATGGAACAGAAAAAAGAAGAGACAATAAAAGAAAAAAAAAAAAGAATCCCAAATTACAGGAATTGTCAAAAAACAATCATAAGTTAGATTTGACATCTCTGGATGAAACGCTATTATCGAAAGATCAGTTCATAAAATCAATTTTAAATCTCATTAAATTAGGCTACTGCATTTTTTAAAGTAATTCACTTATCTCGTTGTGTTGTAAGAAACAAACCGCATCACCTGATCTAGTGAGGCAATAAAATATCATTCTTTTTCTAATACAACATCAAATATAATATGATTGCGATGGTTATTGGAAGAATGAGAGCCCATCATAGTAGTGGTAGGAGATTCATTTATTGGGACAATCGGAGAAGTGTGTTGAAATAACCTATCATTTTATATAATATCATGTTCTTCATAGCACTATTTGCCTAGTCTCTACTTTTATCAGTTGATCATATTCTTAGTATCTTCACTAAGGAACATACATGCCCTTTTTTTTTTTATCTTTATCTATACTCTGGTTGACTTCTTATATGTTGCCTTGAATTTGATGAGATGTTAAAGATAATAAGAATTCAATTCTACATCCCTTGAGTCTGTTAGAGGTAATAAGTAGATCCTCCATATTTTCTTTGATTGTGTATATATCTCCTCTCATAATTGTGTATATCATTGATTGATCATGATTGATTATGATTGATATTGTAATATCATGTTACCTTAAATACTCATCTTATAAAGCCTCACTTACTCTTCATCGAGAATGCATCATTGTGAATGCATAGATATTATATAATTTCCTTCCACAAATTCTTATCTTTTATACCTTGTTTATTTCGCAAAAAATGAATGAATTGAAAAATGTTTTCATAAAATGATTGTTTGTATTACTTACAAATGAACAAATAAAAAACATTTTCATCATCCAATAAAATGTTAAGACATGTGATTGTTGATAATGATAATTGTTTTATTGATTAATTATTTCAAATGATACAATTAATTATTTTTAGGAAAATATTTTTAAAATTATACATTTTTTTCGCAAAACAAACGAAAGCTTAACAGTCACATTTTTTTTTTTTTTTTAATCTAGCACAATAGATGAAAAGACCGTCGGAAACAACAAATTCAAGGAAAAATACATACCCTTAAAAAATAATAACTCTAAGAAAGAGATAATAAGATTAATAATGACCAAGTCTATATGTAAATATATTGAATGAATTTTCTCAAAAAGCGAAAAGTACACCAATGCAAATCAAATATAGATTAGCAAAATTATGATAAAATTGGAACAAAATTAAACAAGAGGTGAGATATAACTGATCGAATTTCCTTAAAACGATTGCATCATGTCAACGACACTAAATAGCTTCACGAATTATGCATTTCAATATACAACACCTCAAACCCATTTGAATTAAGATTATATAAATAAGACCCTATCAAAAACTTCTCGAAACTAACATATTAAGAGAAAAATCTAAGATGAAATGTTTTAAAAAGATACATGAACTTAACAGGTCCGTGTAGTGAAGATATTCATGAATTCAAGAAATATATAAATTGAAGATATTCACAAATTGAAGATGCATATCTCGTTTTGCTCATTTTTATTGACAGTTAATCTATCATAATTACAACAAAGACAATACCTATCCAACATCCATATGATAGCCCTACCTAGGCATTCACGCTCTACCAGTTCCCTGACAAAAGTGATTCGTCGCTTTGTCAATAATTAATGTAAAGCCACCGTCCTCTTCAATGTTCTTATCGTGTTCTAATTCTTATAATTAATTATAGCTTTGCCGCTTTACCAGCCGATTAAACCCTAATTTATACTTTTCGAAGTCGGAGTGATCACATCGCCGGGTGATGCAACGTGTGCTCATCCTAGCCAAAGTTAGCAAGATTTCACCTCTCTTATTTCAAGACGCGGGATGGATATCTCATCATGATTTTAGCCATTTTTTCACAGTGCTCTCAGTATTAGGGAAACAGACAAAACACAAAATGCTTCGGGACACGTGATAGATTTCCCCTCATGATTTTTGCCATTTTCTCATGCCCTCGTTACGAGGGAGATAGTCAATTATAAAAAAGAGAAAATTAAAAAATTCTTAAATTTAATATATTAATATTAATATAATCCTAAATCTTTTAATTAAATCAATCTAATCATAAATTTCGAATTGACTATATCATACCAATTTAAGTCAAAAGCTATTAATTTGAACGCGAATCATTTTATGTAATACAACTGACCAAACATTTTTTTATGATTTTTAATGAATATTTTGAATTTTTTTTCTCTTTTAGTTTTTCTTTTGTTTTTCCTTCATGACACTGGCACAAAAATGAAGGTAAAAGAAAGTGCTGCCCGGATGTGGGCATATTCCAGTGGGATATTAATGGTTTTTGGTGAAGGGGAACTTCAATGCCTGAAATAGATGGTGTGAAAACGGGAAAGGGGACAGAGGAAAAGTCGTGGAGAAGACCCCAGACCTGAGCTGATCTTAAAGGGGCGTGGCGGGGGAAAAATCACTTGGACCCATCAATGGTCCGCAATCTTTTGTTTGTAGCGTATGAAGAACGGGTTGGTTCCCTCAATTTGCAGAAGGCACAATGGACCACCGATGTGAATTGTCTTTCTTATCCAAACCTTGCTACTCGACTAAAGATATGCAACAAAACATGAAAAAGAGAAATCGACCCGATACAGATATCTGAATTCCAAGGCGGCTGTAAAATAAGCTCAAAAAATTGAGAAAGAAAATTCGACCAATGCACACTTTAGGAGCGAGGGTGATTATGTGCTACGCTCCAATGAAACGGGTGGTGCCTTTTTTGTCTAATCCAGTTTTTAAATGCTATCAGGAAAAGGCATGCCACCTCAATGTCGTGACCCACGTGGGAGTGGAGAACTCGGCACTTAGCTCGGGATGGTGTAAAATGTAGAAAGGGTTATGTTCTTAGCAAAGCAAATGGATCTTTTACGTTAGTTCAAAAAAAAAAAAAAGGATCTTTTACGAGAGAAGGGCCACACTCTCTTTTATCCTCCTGAGCTCATACAGCACGCATTTGAAAGAACGATTGGGGATGATGCGGTTACGAACAAATTGCTCTATGTCGTGCTAGTGTAGAAGATGTGGAAAGACGATGTGAGGCCGTTCGTGCCTGCATGATTCGCGATAACGCGACATCGTCGGGTTTTCCCCTATGCGAATGCAAAGGTGTTGCTCGGACAATCTTCTCTGCCTACAAAGAGTTCTGCGGAAGTTCGAAGTATAAAGCGATGGCACATGTATCTACCATGGGATTATGTTGAGAACAAGTTCATGAGACTGCTCCGAGCATCGCATGCGAACTTTGGCGAACGATGCATCCATAAAATCTCATGGAATATTTATGAAGCGTACGTGGAGAAATACTTAGACCATGTAGAGATCAGATTATTACAAGAGTACACAAAAATCTGAGTAATGAAAGGGATTACAGCATTAATGGACTGTGAATTTCAATCCAATATAAAATATTATTCCTGAACATTCAATTCGTCTAATAGAGTCTCTGAATTATGGTCCAATATACAATCTTGTCCAATATGGTTCCTTAACTGTTGATAAACATTTAATATATAATCCCTAGATTTATATAAGAATGTCGAAAAATTTATGAATCATATTAAACATTGAACATAAGTTCAAAGATTATTAATATTATTTTTTTTTACGCGAAAATAGGTGAATTTTAGAGTTGTGCGTTGAATGCTCAAGTTAAGGTATCACCGGCCACGACACGAAGAACGTCGCGAAGGAAGTGAGAAACGTCAGATCGCATTATCTTTGTAATTTGAGAAACTGACGACATGGGAAAGACACGTGTGGGGAGGACCAAACGGCAAAAAGAAGAGACTACCCCAGCTAAAAGGAGCTTGTCTGCGAAAGAAACCCAGACTTTTTCTAGGATTTGTCCTAGATTTTTCTTTTGTTATTTCCCTTTTCGCTTTTCGTGTTCAATTCAATTATTTTTTTTTTTACTTGCCATAATTGTGGACTAAATAAAACACCGCGTGCGTAATTCCTCTTCACATCCCGTAATCATGAAAGAAAAAAGCATAGACTGTCTTTTGCTATTTAATGGAAGGTGATGGTGGAGAAGAAAGGCGCACTACTCGCCTCTCTCTAGTCAAACAGCTTCTCCTCCTTCGCAAGCATCGTTGCATTTTGCTCTTCTTTTCTCGTTAGGTTTCTGCTCCTTTTCCACTTGTTGCGCTTACGCTCCTGAAGTTTTGCTCGTCGTGCCGATACATCAACGTGAACTCGTCGCGGCTCTCGAACGAAGAAGGTTGGTTCTCGTCCTGCTCGTCATCCCATAATTCAGTTGCGATTGAGATCCGATGAGTTGCAAATAATGATGGACACTTTTATGGCTGCATGATAGTGCTGGTTGTAATGAGATTCTTGTTGAGAGTAATTGGCTTCAGAATGTGTCGATTGTAAGACTGGAACATAGAATCTACCCTATAAGTCCTAGTTTTGAATTGGGAATAGGACTGGTTATACTTGGTTGTTGAACATGATTAGTAAAAAATTTTAACTTGAGTAACCTTGTTCTTCTACTTCAAACTGGAAGTTATGGTTTCCATTCTCCCGAGTTGCATGTTACTATTATTTTTAATAAGATCCATGAGACTGGTTCTAAGCTGACCTAACCCTTAGCCGGTTTTAGGGTCGAATTGGTAGTTCTACATAGGAATTGGGAACCAAACAATTTAAACGCCATTTTCAGGGTTTCGAAACAAAGAATCAGACACATTCTTCCCAAAACCAGCCTAGAACCTATCAAGTAAGATCCGTCTCATTCAGTTCTTAGATTGAACTGGCCTGATTTACTTTTCTAAATTTTCTCAATACACGAGATGGATTTCCATAAACAACTAGAGCCATAAAATAAACGATAAAATAGGGCTAATGACGAGCCAACGAATTGGAAAGGTTATGCAAATTTTTGGCCTGATGAGCATGGTAGGATTGAGAAAATGTCAATGTCGGATGTTTAAAGAAAGAAAAAGATTCAAAATGGAGATTATTTTTATCATAGCTAAAGTTAGATCTAATAGGAGTGTTGCACCTTGAATGAATATTATATATGTAAAGAAAAAGTCTGGATATAGATCAAATAGAAAGATCATCAAGCACCAATAAATAAAAAAAAAACGGAAGCGATCAGTCAATCCTCGTTTGCATTAATTTAGTGATTTAGAATATTGCAGGGTAAAAATGGCACCGGATATCAAAACTAAGCAGCACTCGGCGGAGAAAATAAACAGTATGGAGAATCTGAGCCATGAAAAGAAGCTCCAATACCTGAGGGAATTAGCAAACGGAGATTCCATTGCGAACAAACTCATCAATGCAATCAAATCGCGCGGCAAGAAGGAACTTTGCCGAGCGGCCGAGGAAGTAATCTTGGTGCTAAATTCTCAAAACCCGCCGCCCGACGATCAAAACGCCGTCCTCTATCACGTCAAGAAAATGGTCGAACATCTTAACCAAATAGTGCTATCGGACGTGTTCCGCTGTCCCCAAGATGATCCTAGTTTCACCACTCGGGTCAAACGGGTGCAAGACACACTCGAGGATCTCGCAGATGGCCTAGGATGGAAGATCGATAGCAATGCCATAAGCGAAAGAAAACCCGGAGAGAACTCAGAGACGAGGCCATACAAGTCGCCGGAGCTGAAGCCTCATCAGATCCTAACGGAGGAGCGACGGAGAGCTGTCGTGTTCAATATGCAGTACTTTCTTCCGAAGGAAATACAGACGGATATCCAGAGAAGGCCGCCGACGTCATTCTACAGGTGGCGGTCGCACTATCTAGAGCTCCAGAAGAACCAGAACCCACCAGGAACCACCAAGCACAACATAAACATAATCAGAGAAGGAAGCGAAAATTTTTACTGGGTCCTGAAGTCGACGCCAAGAGAGGTGGCGGCGGAATTGTTCGAAGGGGGATTGGTCAGGATCATGGAAATGGAAGCAGGAGAGAGACTTAAGGAATTTCCTTCGATAATTTACCAATCTCTTGATAAGGAGAGATCTCTCAATCCTCGTAAAGATCTCATGCTTTTGATCCATAGCACACCGCCCGAATGGAATAAGGATATAGTCCGGCCAAGCTACCATTTGGTCCAAGTCGCGGACGGGATCGGGATACCGAATCCGCCAGGATGCGTGGAATTAAGCCCTGACGCAGTTGACGAAGAATTCATCTCCAAGAATAAGGCGAAGGGCCTAGCCGACATGTATCTCAAGCTGCAAAGCCCAAGTTGGACAACCGTAGCGGGCACTTCAAGGATCGTAGTCCAAAAGAAGCTGAAAAGAAAGGAGTGGAGATCGGAGCAAGAGCTGAGGGAAAAATTTGAGCGGGGAATACTAGAAGCAACCCACGACATGTCGGATTTGGCTCGCGAGATGTTGATGACAGAAATGGAAATGCATAAGCCGAAGAAAGATATCATCGACAGTGCAATGAGGGCCGAAATAAAGGAATTTCTGGGTGAGCCTGTCGATGCAGGAAAAGAGAATATCGAGAGCCAATGATGGTTGATTAGTACTTCCATCATGTCTCTATTTACATTTCGTCAAATGAACGTAACCATGCGCCGTGTGTTTGTGACAGTATTATGTATTAAGCTTTTGAATCTTGCCCATGATTCTCATCCCTCAGCAGTGTTGAAGAGTGTTCTGCTTGATCTTGTTTCCTCTAATCCACAATTCAACCGTTCATAGGTCATGTATTTTGCCTTTAAAAATACATTGCTGGCAAAAGAGAAAATCTACGGTAAAAGCTTTTGGCGGTACGAGCCGCTCAGGTTTAACCGTTGAACTAGCAGATTATGAACAAGAAACAGAACCACAAGAAAACCTCGCTGAGCATTGCTCTTTGAACTCCACTGATTTGGTCTGCACGGTGCTTAGACACTGGCCAATAAGGCAAATTCTCGAGCTCGCCGAGCCAACCCAGGTACATTCCATGAGGGATATTAATCATCCTGAGCTCATTCTCGATTCCCTCGTTCTTCTCCTTCGGATGCTTGTTTTCATTCACTAACATGTACCCCAAGACATTGTGGTTATTACTCAGGATCATCCTTCTTTTTAACCGCCTAGAGGACTGTTCGTGTGCAGCATTCTGTTGCTCTCCTCCGACTGCGGACACACGCCGACTTTTGACTTTATGTTAGCTAGATATTTCTCCGTATTGCTCCTTCTCTTCACCGGCTTATTAATGCTTGTCGCGTCTTTCAGTGAAATTAGTTCTTTGACCAAGGTTTAATCTGCATGAAAGAGATGAAGAAAAGAGAGGCAAAATGTTATGAACTTCAAATGGCAATAGAACCTACAATCAAACTATAGAGGAGACAACTGTCTTGTGTCTCTGCGCTCGCGAGAGAGAGAGTATTAGAAAGCTAGCCTTCACAAGTGTTTGTTAAACAATTTCATGCATGGCTCTTCCAGTTTCATTTCCTTATTTAAGTGAAATTCTGGATCTGGTCCATCCCAAACATACAGCGCATTGAGTCATTCAGCAATAGAGCTAAGTAAGAAAATAAATGAAGTACCGAATCCGTAAATATTGATAGGGTTTTTTCATACGGGAGAGAGATAACAACTTTCTTATGCACATAAATATGTTCACACTCCTAGCTAGAGAGAAAATTGTTATAAAATTGGACTATCTACATACTTTGTTGTCTTATTAAGTAAAATGACACAAATTATTCTTAAACTTCAATCCAATGTATAATGTTATTTTTGGATTTTTAACTATTCAATGTGATTCCTAAATTATTAGTAAATATTCAATCTAATTCCTAGATCATATGAAAAATGTTCAATGCCGTCCTTCTCTTAATTCAAGCTAACAAAATTTGCTGACATGACTCTTAATCCATTAAGTTTGAATGGTAGATAACAAAGTAAAGTAACATGTGAATTATTCAAGTTAGATATTCATTTCAAATCAGGATAGAATAATCCACATCATCAAATAATGATGGACATGTTAATGCTTTTTTTTTTCCATTCCTAAAGTAGCTGGATAAAAAGAAGAACATGTTGACTGATCATTCTTAAATATCCAACATAATATAATAACACTCATCATCAAATAATGATGTTTAGTCAGTTGAGTAAACAGAAGGACTATATTGAGCATTTACTAGGAGTTTATGGACCACATTAAACAAATTAAAAATTCGAAAATGACATTACATATTGAACTAAAATTTGTAAATCACTTATATCATTTTCCCTTGGAACTAATCCAATCAATATGCTCGTTATCAAGTCAAGCTGTTCATATCATAATAGTAATCATGAGCAAAAATTCACCTTTTAACATCGTGGTTGTCAAACGTCAATATTTGAATCAATTGAACGTGTTGTTAATTTATTGAAAGTGCTCAATCAATTCACGTGGATATGTACTACTCAACCACGTGGTTGAATTGTTTCGTCATTCGTGTATATTGATAAATCCGGAGGCTCAGGGCGTTTCTTCATCAATTCTCATTTTTTTCAATGTAAAAAGTTATTAACCACAAAGAAGAAATTACTAATGCCCAATAAGTATAGGAATTTAAGATCCATTTGGTCAAACTTTTGCTCTGAGAAACAATTTCTTTTAAAAAATAGTTTTTTTTTATTCTCTGAAATAATTTTTGAGTAAAAGAATATGTTTAATAACTACACAAAATTCATATTCTTGGAATGAAAAAAAAAAATAGGAATGTGTTTGATATGGTCCACAATTTTCTTGTTAATGTAGAATTTCTTTTAATTTTTTTCTTTTTTTATTCTTCCTTGTTGACCACTGCCACAGCTCACCGCTGCCAACCACCAATCGACAATGGTGACAGCCGGTGGGGGTGACCGAAGGCAAGGAAGAAGAAAAGAAACTTATTTCTAAAAATTGTTTTTTAGAACAATAAGTTACATTTTTCTACTTCTTATTTATGTTCTAAATTTATTCTCCGGCCAATTTTCTATTCCAGGGAATAAAAAAACTGAAATTGATGTTATTAAATGAAATTATGTTATTTTTTATTCCATAAAAAAAGAAAAAAGAAAAAACAAAGAAATTGAAACATTGTCAAACGAACCGTTACTATCCCCGTAGAGAAATTTTTGGCTATTGACTACTTACTTATTATATATATATATCATGGAAAGTTATTAGTCATATGAAAAGAATTGTAAGTTAGAGCTTTTAACTAAGGGTTAATACCTTAAAAAATCCCAAACTGGTATACCTGTGACAAATTTATCCCAAACTATTTTTTTTACCATAAAAAATCCCAAATCGGTACATCTATGACAAATTTACCTCTAACTGACTATAAAAAACCATAAACTTGTATATTTATAACAGATTTATCCCAAACTAATTTATTCAACTGCAAAAAACTATAAACTAGTAAATTTGTGACAAAGATACATTTTGTTAAATTGGATTAATACCACACAAAAATCACAAAAATTGTAAATTATGACAAACGGAGTGTAAAATCTCAAATTGGTATATTGGTACTAAGTCATCACGATCATTTAACTTAATAAATTTGACAATAAAATTTAACAAAAACTAAAATAGGGTATATTTGTTACAAGTGTTCCAATTTGAAGTAAATTTGTCAAAGGTATATCATTTCGGAGTTTTTGGTAGTAAAAAAAAATAATTTTGGATAAATTTATTATAAGTATACCAGTTTGGAGTTTTTCAGAGTATTAATCATTTAACTAACTTATCAAAAAACTCCACTTAACAAAGTGAAAGGACTAACTTGACAAGACCATGCCATTGAGAAGTTGTGCAACCCAACGATATTAAATATAGATTAAACATCTCTTAACCTTTATGTGATTTGGCAGCCACAGTGGTACTATCACTAACTAAAAAGTTGTGCGTATGTTGGTCCTCGCATCGGTCTAATCACTTAGAATTGTAAAACTATTATAGAGCACTCCAACTTACCGGAATGCCAAGTGTCTTTAGTAATGGACATTTGTCAATGCGTATTGCCAATTGTTATCCGGAGTCATCGCTTGTCTACCTCAACTGAACTACCCGCTAAGGGAAATGCCTATATATGACGAAGGGTTCATTCAAGTAAGAAGGTTTAGTCAACTGACTGATTGAGCAATCAAGATACTAAGATACTTTTTGTACCACGAGAAGTTGAATTTTGCGATGGCCGCACTTTGATTTTCTTTTTTTCCTTAATTCGGAACACCCACAACTTTTACAATAGGCAAATATTGACGCATATATATACATACAATTTCCTCATAATTTGTTGAAATTTATATAATATTTTAAATCTAGACACGAATGTCGATTATCAATTTCTGCTTTCTAAGAAAATTAATCAAACAGGCCAAGACAACTTTCCAGGCATAAGTTGCTTGGGTGTGTTTGTTTCGTAAAAACTATCGTGATAAAAATGTTTTTCATAAAAATTACTTTTAAGAAAAATGGTAGGTTTGCCGTTGTTTGATGTGTAATTGAAAATGGGACAAAAAGTTTTTGATATCCAGATTTTACTTTTAAAAACTATTTGCTCCATTACAATTGTCTTTTATTGCTGATATAAGATATTAAGATGATCGAAATGCTTATCTAAGATATTACTAACATATAAGTACAAATTATACGTTTTTTCCTTGTCAAAATAAAATAACCTTAAAAATGATGCCAAATAATAGAAAATGTGATTAATTAACAAACTTAATCTCTCAATGCTCATAAAACTTCACATGGGAATGGTTTTCCATTCGAAAAAGTAATCAAAGAGTGATACCACAATAAGCATCCTCACATAAGATACCGAAGAGTAGTGAAGACCAATAGAGAGAGATAGTACGTAGATTGAAGATCTATGTGAGCGTGCACGTGGAAAGGGAGTTTGGGAAACTAATTCTTTTTAGTATGAAATAATCAATTTTCTTAATTCTAAGTATGATTGTGTTCCTTAATCAAATAGCCTTCTCAATTAATTAGCCACTTTCAACGTGCCAAACACTAAAAAAATGAAAAATGGTCTCATGAAAATCTTTTTCATAAAACAAACAAACCATTTAGATTTGTTTTAATTTTCTTTTTTTATATTCGTAATTCCTTCTCTTATTTCTCTTATTTATACTCTACTCATTTTTATATTCGGTTCGTGGTAAATCGTTTTACAATGAAAAATTATAATTGTACTACAGGGATGCCATATTGATAAATTAGTCGCCAGCTGAATTTGAAACAAAATCATAAAGTCATTTATTGATGTGATGGGTCAGGCTACATTGATCATGGGCTTCTTATGGTACTTCAGCCTTTTTAAAATGATGATACAGTGTTCTTCTCAAGCCCATAAATTCACCTCTCACAAAGATACAGCTACATATACTAGATGTCACGGATACACTTTTTTTTTTGGTCGAAACAGATATACATTAAAGACATTGAATGACACCAAAAAATTTAAATCTTACGACGGGGATAGATTGATGCATCTATATCATATGGCCGTACTAAATTGCTGACCCTAGTTCATATGATTCATCCAAGTGATCAATTAATATGTCCACCTAAATCTTGGTCAAGTGATAATTAGTCATCTCATTTATAAGAATGCCTTCTATCAACGATCTAAGTAAGACAACCATGAGAGAGAGAGAGAGAGAGAGAGAGAGAAGAGAGAGAGAGAGAGAGAGAGAGAGAAGGGTGTGCATTGTGATTTGCCATCTCACTATCGCTTCACATAGAGATTATGATCCTCTCTTCTTGTACTTTGCCAGGTAAAAGATCAATTATGAGCAAGCAACAACTAGAGAACCTCAAGGAGAAAATTGGCACATACCCTCAATTGGAGCAAAATGGGAGATTGTTGACATAAACAATCCATTGGGCTTTTTCAACAAGTGGACTGTGTTGTCCTACAGCCTCACTGTGCTAGGTGATCTCATGAGGGAAAACATAGATTTAAAGAAGAAATTATAAGATTTAGTGGACAAATATGTTATGCATTTGGAGACGTTTGGCAAGCCTTAGAGGTGTTGACCCCATTATCTCCCAAGCCACCCTATTCTCATCTTTTGTACCCACCAGACATGTGTGTGTTGACAAACCAGAAGTTGGAGTTTCTAGATAGAAGGTTTGGTAAGTTAGAAGAGATTATGAAGGAGAAGTTAGGAGCATAATGAAGTCGTAAATCTACATAGTTATCACATATAAACAATTATAAGTAGATAAAATATCTTTGTTGTTTGTATAAAGTTGAGGCCCTCAAGGAGAAAAGTTGTTTGACCCTCAACATGCACATGCGAGGTTGAGTTATTTAGAAGGGAAAGGGGGAGGGGAAGGGGGGTTGGGGGAGGAGATACTTGCACAAAATTGAAGTTGTCTCAAGCATCTTCAATATGATTGTACTTAAATGTACGTATCTGTTGCTATTGTACAAGTTCACCTTTTAAAGTCTCGCATACTCGTGTTGATACAAAACATTACATAGGATGACACGACACCTACGTACCATACGGTTTCAATACTAGTATTTGCAAATGTTGCAAAAGGATTATTGCTATGTTATATTTCATCGACGATTTTCTCGAGCAAACACAATTAAGTCACAATATCAATTTATGTATGAGAAATATATTAGTGATTCTATGTATCTCTCATATTATAATCTCATTAGCTTGATTGATTGTAATTTGGGTTAATACCTTGAAAAACCCAAACTGGTACATTTGTGACAAATTTACCCAAAACTATTTTTTTGACCATGAAAAACCCCAAACTTGTACATCTGTAACAAATTTACCCGATTGACCATAAAAAACCATAAATTGGTACATTTATGACAAATTTACCCCAAACTAATTTATTCGACCGCAAAAAACCCCAAACGATAAATTTGTGACAAATATACCATTAGCTAAATTGGATTAATACCACAAAAAAATCACAAAAATTATAAACTGTGACAAATGAATCATAAAATCCCAAATTGGTATACCAATTAATTGTCACGTGTCATTTAACTTAATAATTTGACAATAAAATTTAACGAAAACTAATAGAGGGTAAATTTGTCACAAGTATACTAGTTTGGGGTAAATTTGTCAAAAGTATACCAATTTGGGGTTTTTGGTGATCAAAAAAATAGTTTGGGATAAATTTGTCACAGGTGTAACGGTTTTGAGTTTTTTAGGGTATTAGCCCTTGTAATTTCCATTGCAATATTATGTTACTATAGATAGCTATCTCGTAAATCCTATAAATAGGTTGTTGTATAATTCATCAACAAATACAGAATTTTCACAACTTCATTTTCAGCTTGATTCTTATCATGGTATTAGAGTGATTCTTCATGAAATAAAGCCATGTATAATGAAAACATCATCAACAAAAATTGCAAATAACTAAATCCTTCCATAGTCAAAGTAGGGGATGACCCTCATACTTTAAAGTAAATAAGTTTAAAGGAGCATAACAAATAGAGTCACTAAAATCAAATGGTTAAGCATGATGTTTTCCCAAGTTACAAGATAAGCAATTAAAATGTTTATTGTCAATAGAATCTAGACATAACCCAAGCAAGAATACCCAGTTTCAAATGAAATTATGATAGCACAACTAGCGAAAGAGTTTGGAAGCTATAAGGAAGCAAGCTCAAATAGACATCCCACTTTATAGCCTGTCCAAATTGCTTGTCCCATCTATGGATCTTGAACACAATGATCATTTAAAGAGAATGAATGCCAAAAACAAGTTCACATAAGTGTCCCATAGATGTCAAGTTTAAAGAGAGTCTAAGAACTAAAAAGGTGTCGGGTAAGGACATTTCGAATGTTGAAATGTTCCCCATATGACTATCATTTATGAGTTATAGTTGTACGAATAGTAGGTATTAGTGAAGCAAATGATTTTGACTTAAATAAAGTGGAATTGGAAGTCATGTGATTAAAGTAGGCATAATCAAAGAACTATGAATAGGAGTTTCAAAAAGACTAACATAGCAAAAGTGCTAGGAGAGAGTACCAAATTCTCAAAGAAATGAATGACGATGATAACAACAATGGATTTACGTGTAGGTTCAAGTGTATCTTTGTACTGAAATTGATTGTTTGTCCCTATAGGTTGCTTGGGTTGTTGTTGCTAACAATTGGATGCAAGATGATCAGATCGATGACAATCGCACAATAGTGATGTCTACGTGAGAATAAAGAACTACAAGTTGCAAGCATTGTGCTTGTAGGTGTGGACAAAGAGCGTTGCGCCTTCAAGGTAGCAATTCTAGTATCCTTAGTCCACAATTCTAAGATAACTACCTCAAGAAAGGTAATGGATCTCAACATAGAAGTGAAGCTCACGCAAGTTTAATTCATCATTAATTGCCATAAATTTTTTTGCATATTACTTATGCAATCATAATATACATCAAACTTACAAGCATAAGAATCAACATCTTCCAAATAGCAAGCATGGAGGGCATTGTATGTTAAAGCAATGACATTTACTTGTGCGACTCACAATTGTAGCACTTTACAACTTAGCAATTCTTATAGAGCTTGCAGTCTTTGTTGGAGCATAAAAGACAAAAGAATTCCCAGAAAAGTATAGCCCTCGCAATCTAAAAGTCAACAACTTCTTGAGTTCCTTTCAAATAATCTTTCCAATGGCTGATTTTGGAATTAAATTGGCAAAAACTACTTTCCTCACTTTCTTATAGAGAGCAACATATAAAGCATAAAGATACATACATTGAAAAGCTTAGTTCATTTGAGTATCAAGAAAAACGGATGAAGCCTGGTCAAGTGTGTTTAACACAATAAAAACCATTGACATACTGCTATTATATTTTATAAGTGACATAACTTGGGAAATGGAAATGTCTAGTTTGTGGATGTGTGCATGTGGGATGACATCTAATTGACTTAATGAGAAACCTATGCAGCTAAGCTAAGTAGTCCATGATAGATTCCTCAAAAAGATAGCTTCCAATTCTCCTGACCATGAATGCCAACAGTATCTCACCCGATTCTTCATCAAGGGCACTATATGTTACAAAGAAAATAAGTAACAATACATCACTAGATCAACATTGCAAGAAAAATAAGACATTAAAAGAAATTTGACTGAAATATCATATGTTCAAACTTTGTTCCAATCATGAACATATTTCACAGTAAATATGAATTGTTCTTTCACCTTTTTCAACTATATTAATTCCCAGAAATAAAAAATGAAGATAATTCGGTTATGAGATAATAGAATTGTTTTGAGTATGTATTTTCTCGCTCTCAAAATCTACATCACGGGAAAGAAATTTACTCTACTCTTGATTTTCTTGTCCAAACTAACAAGGCTTGTTTTTTTTTTTTTTTACTTACCATGTTGCTGCAACATCAACATTGTCGGGAATAGTACTTAATACGGCCTCCAGATCCATAAGAGCTATATGTTGGCAGTACAAGATGTCACGTTAAGTTAAATAATATCATAAGAAAAAATAAGTTTGTTAAAGAGCATGTGAGAGCTTGTTACGATTGATAATCTCTTAGGAACTCATGTTTGATAATAATCTCATTTTGATATATTGAGAAGACGTGAAGATATAAACCATAGCACCATTTTTACTTTTTAGCATAAAGCAAAGAACTAACCCATCTCTAAAAACCACTTGAAAAATCAACATTTTGGCAAATTTACGACAACAATTAACATGAACCATAAAGCTTTTACCTGAAAGCCGCCAGCAAATATGACAAAAGAATTATCAGGGTTGTATTTTTAAAAACTTTGTTTACCTATCCTTCACCTCCCAACGCATACTTTGTTTATGCCTTAAGAATTGTTCAATTTATTCATCTTAAAATGTTGAAATGAATTTGATGACCCATGTACAAAGGTATAAATAATACATTAAAAAAAATGTATAGTTTGCTAAACAATGTGATTACCTAAATAATATCTCAAATAATTAATGTTAAAAGAAGTGAGCCAACTTATACCCAACTCAAATTGATTCAAGGGATCTATTATGGTACTCCAATATCTATCGCCAAGAAATCATTATTAATAAGCATTACAATATTTTAGGATCTAAAATTATTTTCATAATAGATACCTGATTAGTGAATGGAGAAAATCCATTTATAATTCCTTATGGCATAATGTATGGTGTTTGCATTTATATGAAAAATAATTTCATTAGTAGAATGTAATAAAATGCTTTAATGGGATCTATTATGCTACTCCAACATTTATAAACGATAAACCACTAAAAATAAACATTAGAATTTATAACAAATTTCAGCCAAACATTATAATAGTAATGCAGACTTCTAAATACTTGACTTGTGGATGGGAAAAATCCATCCATATTCGCAGGTCGCATGATATATGATGGTTGCATTTATATAAAAAAACATCATTACTAAAATGTAATAAAATGCTTCCAAGAAATCTATTTTGCTACTCCAATATCTATAAACGATAAATCACTAATTATAAACATTAGAATTTGCAACATATTTCAGCCAATTATAATAATAACTTAAACTTTTAAATACTTGACTAGTGAATGATGAAAAACCATTTATAATTTCTGGTGGCATGACGTATTATGGATGCATCTATAACTCAGAATGACACACATGATTATGGAAATTTACATTAACTATAGGACCGCTAATATTGTTAGGACAAAAGACATTTTGAATATAATTTGAATTTATTGAATAATTTGGCACATGAGTCTCATCAGGCATTGCTTAAAATGCCAGCTCTATATTACAAAATAAAAAATATATTAATTCAAATCATGTAGCATGAGTATAAAAATAAATTAATTTTATGCTACTCAGCTAACCTCGATTTTTTATTAGCATTTGAGGTGTTTGTTTCTTAGATTTTTTCTTTTTTTTCTCACTTGAGCTTTTGAGCCTTCCATAACTCGTTTCATTTCCTTTCCTTTGAAGGGGGTCCAATATCGGCATTTCACTCAACAAAGCCTTCATTGTTATCATCATCACTAGCATCATTTGTCACAGCCACACTTGAGTTATGAAATTTCAGTTATTGTTGCATTCAAATTCTTCTTTGCTATCCTCATAGTATTTTCATCTTAGGCTCCAAAACTCATCATTTCAAAAGCACTTTGTATTAAAACGGAAAACCAATTAATGTTGATGAACCAAGTGATATGTCATGAGATTTATAATTCACATACCCTTGCTTCGGACTTTTAGTCAATTTTTTCAATATATAAGAAGATGGAATGGTTGAAACTAATGTATTTACATTTAAAATGTGCAAAGCATGACGACATAACCATAATTTTGATTTAAATAATTTGCATTCACAATAGACGGAAAAGTCAATGGGGTTAAATCTAACAACATGTCTTCCTTGAATCACATCATATTTAAGAGTATATTCATAAATCAACCCATCGAAAGTAGTACCCGAAATTCTTTTGGAGATAATTTGAAAAAAATTATTCACTAAACCTTCTAAAAATAGCACAAGTATACATCGAAACAGCATGTGTTAATATCCCATTATTCAAAATCTGCAATTTGGCGTCCCATGAGAACTATAATCATCTTGATTTTCAATTTCTTTCATATATTTCAACTGTTCTTCACAATGGTGAACGAATCGTATAAGGGTTGATGTCTTAATAGATAATTGTTGGAAAACATTGTTAGTGCTCTCACTCCTTTGGCTTGATCTTATATCACAAGAAAAACTATCATGACCAAAAGCATAACTCCATTTATATCTCAAGTCGTATAACTTTTTAAGCCAACTATTATTATCAATACTTCACTCCTCTTCCATTTTTCTCCAAGTAGTTTCAAATTCATCCTCTAATTTGCATTTATACATCAGTTTTAAGAAATATTTATCCTTAAATCATGGCTTATGGTAAATATTGAATATTTTAATTAGCATTTTTCTTAATGTGCTTAGTGCATAAGCAGTGTTGAGTATTCGGAAACACTATTCAAATAACTTTTTCCATAACATTGATCTTGATTAGTGAAAATAGTTTTTGGAGTCTTATTTCTCATAAACTTCAGAAACATCTCAAATAACCAGATAAATGAATTTGCAGTCTCATTCAACAAAAAATGCACAACCAAATAAAGTGTTCTTCCAATGATAATTAACTCTAACAAAATGTACACATATCAAGTTATACTTATTAGTATGATATGTAGAATAAAAAACCATCACATCATCAAAATAATCATAATCAAATTTGAATGAAATTATCTCCAAAACAAATTGGTCAATCTACCATCTGATCTATCTTTTATGCATAGAAAAACATTGGATTTTGCATTTACATGCAATGAAAATAATTCATAAGACTTTGATAATTTTCCCTATCTATATAATTTAATCTTTCACTTTTGCAAAAAATTTTGACAATCACGTAAGATGAAACCCAAGTTTTGGCTTCCTCCCGCTTTGTTTGCCAAAAACTTATATGCTATCGTCCCCCCAATACCAACTTTCATCATGTCAACTAAAACACCATTGCAAGTGTCAGAAATTATTCATCCACATCTTATTAAGTTCCTTTAATGTTCCGATATAAATTCATTATTATACTTGAGAACATAGTCTATGACTTCATAAACGTCATTCTCAACTTTAAATCTAATAAATGCAGGGTAAACACATCTAACTTTAAGTATTTCATATTTTCTTTCTTGGTCGGATAAGTTGATAGAATATCCATCATAATTACACACAAAAGTGTATTGAATTATTTTTCTTTTATCGTTTTTCCTAATCTTAGACTTCCTCACTTTAGATCATTTACCTATAACATAGGCTGCATATTTATGATATGCTTCAAGTTTATTTACAAAAATCATTCCTACCGTAAACTCAAAATCTTTTTCCAAATCACGAATAACATGTGCTAAATCAGTAGTTTCATACTACAAACAAAGAATAAAAAATGATTAATGCAATACTTTTACAAGTAAAATAACATCTTACCCATTTTTTGAAAAAGCAAATATCTTTTACATAGTATGACTTCAAAATTACCTCTAATTCAGCCATCGAATAACCTTACATGTGTTGATTAATTGATTAACGTGAGCAAAACTTTATCCGTTGAACTTCTTACCAAATTGAAGAATATTGAACTTTGAAATTTAGTGTCGTCCTAAACAAACCAAACCTCAAAAAAATCACAACATCGGACACTCATTGGAAAAACTACCAACTCAATAGCCAAACTCATGCAATTACCCACCAGTTATTTATAAAAAGAAAAAACTCCACAAAATAGTAGAAACAGCAGAAAAAGAAGCAGAAAAAGTTTAAAATTTTGGAAGTTTTTTTAGATCTTCATGATACATCATAACATGGTAAACATGGTAAACAAAGTTTTGAGAATGTCATTTCAAATGAAGATATTATAATAAAAGAAAAACAAAAAATTTAATTGTAGACCTATAAATACATGTCAACCCAATGAGATTCTCGTAATTTAAAATTTGGACAGATTAAAAAACCTCCCCCTATTAAGTTCAACTGAAAATTTCATATCTAAAAAAATATTCTTGCAGTCCACTTGTTTAATCTAGGAGGAAATGATTATGTTGTACAAATGTAATCATAAACAATAGAATGATTTTTACTTCGTTATAGGCATTTTCAATTTTCTAAAATTAAACGAAAATTTCACAATAAACTTACTTTGGTTTTCATCAATATCTAACAATCCACAAGATGCATTAAATAATACAACATGGAACCAACAACATCATTCAAGAAAAAAGAATAACAAATGAAGTAAACTAGTTTGGGAATCATTATGGCACAAGAAAATAAAGAAAAATGAAAGCACCAACCTGAATGCCAGTTGCAATGAGCATAAAATGGAATTGTTCAATCTCTACAATATTCCAACAACTAATTACAAGCTCATCTTAATCTACATTGCAAACCAAACAACATTAAAATCCATAGACACTTAAAGTATGAAACTTTAATGAAACAATACTATAAAAGCATAAGAATCAAGGGAACAAGATAAAATATAATAAACAAGCATTAATGTTTAAACATATTTTTTTCTTAGCTAACATATAGTCAAGTTGTCCATTAACATCAAGATTTGTCAAAGCTGAAAATTGTTCACAATGGCAGCCGTAATGTCATCACTACTCATTTTAGTTCTTCAACACCTTATAATAGCATGGAAATGTATCATGTGATCATTTTCATTTTTGTTAAATAAATGGGCGACAATAAACAGTTCGGAGAATATGATTCGTTTCTTTCATTTCCATTGATCACTTTTTTTTTATTGTATTTTAGTTAGCTGAGAAACATCATAGGCATTTTAAGAAAAGCCCAATCTTTCTCTATTCAATAGTAAATTGTTGTTTATATAAGAATGTTGAGATGCAATTGCAAGCCCAAGCTTCTGTTTTTTTTTTTTCAATTCTTCTTGATATCATATTTTTTTTTCATCTATTTTTCTGTTTGCGCCACCAAGATGTGAAAGTGTCATGACACATCAATGATGTACAAGGTTTTGCCTTAGCTATCTAACATGTTTTGGCTCTTGAGGTGTAGATGTGATCAAGCTAAAAATGCAATGCAATACATGATAAAAAATGTTGCAAGTTTTTTTCTTTATTAAATGAATCACATGCACAATTGTGTAAACTCGCTTACCTGCCTTGTAGCTCGAAGGTGATTGGTGGGCTTTTGGGTGTCTACACTTGCTGAAGAAGGCAAGGCAAAGACGATTACAATTGGGACCTAGCCAAGACCCGCGGGGCTTTTGGGAGAAAGTGGCAATGGCGGAGGCGGTCGAGCTCGGATACGCTCGATGAGCTTTTAGGTGTCGCAATCACCGAGGAGGCACAGGCAAAGAAGGTCAGAGCTTGGGACATAGCCACAACCGGTGGGGCTCTTCGGAGTGAGTAGCTCCTGGCGATGACAACAAAGATGATTGAGCTTGGAGGCAACCAGCAAGCTTTTGGGTGTCCATGCTCGTTGAAGAGGCCAAGGTGAAGATGGTCAAGACCCAACCACGACCAGCGGGGTTTTTGGGAGCGAGTGGCTCTTGATGGCAATGGCAAAGGTGGCCAAGCTTGGAGGCGACCGCAGAGGTGGCCAAGCTCAAAGGCAACCGGCTGGATTTTGAGTGTACTCAATCGTCGAAGAGGCCGAGGCAAAAATGGTCAAAGCTCGAGACCCAACCACGACTAGCGAGGCTCTTCGGAGCGAGTGGCTCCTGGTGATGACGGCGGAGGCGGCCGAGCTTGGAGGCGACTAGTGGGCTTTTGGGTGTCCACGCTCACTGAAGAGGCCAAGGCAAAGATGGTTAGAGTTCGGGACCCAACCACGATCGAAAGGTTCTTGGGAGCGAGTGGCTCTTGATAGTGACGGTAGAGGCGGCGAAGCTTGGAGGCAAACCAGCGAGTGTTTGGTTGAGAGAGATGGCGTTGCAGGTTTCATGGAGAAAAATGCAGAGACAAAAAAATTTTTTTGAAAGAGAATGGGAGGGGAAGGGACACATGCTTACGTGCAAACGGGAGAAATGGTGCAAAGAAAAGGACAAAACATTAAATGAGAGAGGAAAGCAGCAAAAATTTAACTGAAAAATAATGATGGGCCCTAGCTCAAGTGAAGCCACCTGGTGAAACGTGTCGCATCCTAATTAGGCGAGCGCATGGTAACATGGAGCGCCCAGCCCACACAATATTTTCTCTCAAGTCAGTGCAATCAATAGTCACAGTCAAATGCTGACATGGGAAACAAATGTCAATAATGTGACTAAAACATGGCGAATGAGGTGGCTAGGTTAGCAGGAGCGGCGGATCACATGAGAGGTGCGCAGCGCATGGACTTCACTTGTAGAGAAGGCTGGTAGCGCGTGGAAGCACGTGGGGGTGTCGAAAGACAACAATTTCCCCAGATCTTGACTCATTGGAGGATGGAGAAGCTGATTGTGGCGTTGGTTTGCTGAATTAAGGATGTCTAAAGTGTCGAATAACACCGAAAGCTATTGGGATCGGTGAATCCGAGACGGGGCGGCTCGTGTAATGTATTTTCCGCCTTTATTCGTGCTAATTTGCTATGGTTGCCAAACTTCAAGACCAACTTTCACAAGGGCCAAGGCCCAATCCATTGGAGATTGTTCTCCATTCTTTCACGATTTCTATGTTGTACGAGCCGCTTAAAGTAGATAAATCAAAAAGGGTGCTCCATTTTTTTACTAGTAGCCCAGAAACTGAACAAAGCAGATTTCATGTCAGAAACCACGACCGGACCGACGCGAAATTCTGATTGCAGAGGTGGTAATAATTTATGAAAGCTTATGAGCTTTCACATGTGAAAGGTGGACGTATCTGCCCGTGGATATGATTGGCATAAAAAAAAATACGGGCTTTATCTTAAAAAAGTATGAATGCAGTTTCCCAAATGTAAACTGTATCTGAATATATATTGCAGCCGATTCTCTTGGAATTTAGTGACTCTCAATCATTTCTCTTCGTTTATTTTAAAAAGGATTTTTTGTCAGAAGGAGTTTAACGAGAAACCAAGCAACGAAAGCTTGCAGCTTTTAATGTTTCTCGTATCATGTGTATTCAATGCTTTGTAAAGTGAGACATTTGCTCATAAAATATATTTAGCAAGCAACTAACTCGACGCTCATTAAGTATACCCTTTTAAGGAAAGTCCCAAATGCGCTAGTCATCTTGAATACAGCTAGTACTCTCCACCCTCACCTTTCAAATCTTAAGAGTATAATTTTTCACAAATTAATGTTTTAGACTTTCATACAATTGATTTACTGAAAATCATCAATCAACAAAAAATTTATTTATAATTAAAAAAATATATGTATGCTTAAAATCAGGAAAATGAATTCCCTAACCTAAAAAGGATGATTTTTTTTTATCAAGAAGTTTTCTCTGAAATAAATCCATCCCTAATTTATTTCTCAAACAAATACAATTGTGCATTTATTTCACTGAAAACTTTACGATGTAGGAAAATGTATTAATGGAAACCATTTAGTTTGCATTTGTTTTGTGATATAAGGAAAGCGATTTCCCTTTTTATCGGATGGGGAATTCGTCTCTCCTTTAAACTCATTGTTTTCAGTTTGTAAAAAATGCTTCATAATTTAATTAGTTTTCCTTCATCCAAATACCAAAAAATCGAATAACAATTTCCTAAAAACAGTTTTCCTTTAAATAAACTAACCCTAAACTAACAAATTGCCGTTCATTCATTAAGCAAAAGTTCTAGATGGGGTTAGAGATTGAAAAATTGAAGCGCAAATTAGACAAGGACAGAAGTTGAGGAGGCTCGATTAATAACAACTACTACAGAGATTATAGTGGTGAAGGACTCTAACTCGAGATAATTGTTGCTGTCCGCCATTAATAATAGTTAGGCTTCCGATGATAACAAATATAGTAAATCGAACAGCGAAATTTCCAATTGTTATTCATTTAAATGCTAGCTTTTTGTTGTTCGATAATTTTTTTTAAAAAAAAAATCCTAATTGGAAGCATCTAAGAAGTAAAATCTTAAATGTACAAGGCTTACTTAGTCAAGTGCGTCCTTAAGATCACTCGTGCAGATGGAATAGTTGAGATGCTCGAATACTTAAATCTGGACATCACACCCCGATCTCTTAACCCACAAATAAACCTTCGTTGATCCTTTTGAAAATTCTCGAGCATCATGATCTATCAATTGGTTATGTCCTTGCCATCTAACGAAAATAGTTAGCATCATCACGTCAAGTTCCACGTATCTTGAAATTATTTTGTCGAATAAAACATGCAAGTGATTGTGGAACAGTATTCCGTCCGATGACTTCCAATCATCGGCTTGGTGGGCCATAAGGCCACAAAAGGCGCGTTTGGTAACTATTTTATTGCCGAAACAATTTCCACTTAGAAAATAATTTCTTTTGATTTCATTATAGGGAACAATTTCTGAGCGTTTAAGGGTGTTCGGTAGCTATTCAAAAATTTTATTCCCGAAATATAAATGCATTTAGTAGGACTCTTAAATTTCTTTATTTCTTTTAATTATTTTAAAACATTTATTTTTTTTTTTTTTTTCGTTTCTCTTCTTCTTCCTCCTTCTTTGTGGCCGATCACCGGGTGAGGTTCAGTGAGCTTGTCAAAAGCTCGCCTAGCCATCTCGAGCCTCCTAGTGAGCCTCAACTAGCCACTAGCGAGGCTCAACCTTGCCCAAGCGGCACAAGGATCTGGCGAGGAGAGCCTTGCCACCCAATGCAAGGTTGGGCCTTGCCAAGCTAGAGTGAGGTTGACCTCACATCGCTCGAGCAAAGTTGAGCCTTCCCGGCCCACCGTTGCCAAGCTTGTAGTGGCTAGAGGAGCCTCTAGTGAGCTTGCCAAACCTCACTCAATTGGTCATTGCCCATTGCAGGTAGGTGGCGGGCGTTGGCCAATGATCGGTTGGGGGGAAGAAGAAGAGAGAAGGAGAGAAGAAGAAAAGAAAAGAGAAAAAAAAAGGTTTGGGTTTGATTTTGGAATTGTTCATAGGAATAAAGAGACAATTTATTTCTACTTCTTGATTCCGTTTTAAATTTAGTTCCAAAAACAAAAAAATGGATTTTCGTTCTCGGCAAGAAATAAACTATAAAATTGATTTTTATTTCAAATCTACTCTTGAGAATAAAAGAATATAATCAAGTATTATTGGGTAAATTACCAAATGCACCCTGAGTCAAATGGGTCCGAAAAGCGTTGTGTTTCGGGTAAGACCTAGCTTGACAATTTATAAATGTGGGATGAGAAAATAATATTGATAATTCTTAAAGTTTTGCTCTATTTGCAATTTCATTCTTGGATTATTAATTTGTTCGGTATGGTCATTGAATTATTTCTAAATATTCAATTTTAATCCCTTAACCATCAATTTATCCAGTCTAGTCCCATGATTTTTCATAAGAAAGTCAAATAAATCATTTGGTACTATTATCTAGATTTTAAAATATTTTTTCATTTCAATCAATTTCACAAATTAACCAAAAAAGTGCAATCTCTTTATTACCTTTTACCTTTTTTTCTTTATAAATATCACGACAGTTTCCATTTAGTATACTTTAACTTATTGGTCTCTAAAACATTAATACAACCTCATTCATAGTTATGTCTGGTTTAAGGATAAGGGTTTTTATAAGGGCATTTATAATGATATTAATTTATTTGTAGATAATTGTAATGACATTAACCTAAATCATCTTGTTCCTTATTGTTTAGGTATATAAAATTTGCAAGTTTTTGCATTTCGCATTTAATTAATTTTAGTTAAATTTGTAAAATAGAAATTTTAAATAGCAGAAATATCAATTGGATACAACTCTAACCTTTACATATGTGACGGATTATTTAATGATATGTCATTAGCTGAGAGATACTTAAATAAAACTATTGTGGTATTTATAAAGACCAAAAATGTAAAGAGCTAATAAAAAGACAACATTTTTTTTTGTTTGATTTAAGGAATTAATTGAAAATAAAAGATATTCTAAAGTTTAGAAAATATTGTAATTATAAAAATTTGTGAACAATAACAAATTATTAATTTTACTTAGTTATGGAAATTTGATGGACTAAATTAAATAATCCGAAAGTCTAGGGGCTTGACTAAACATTTATGAATAGTTTGGATATCACATCAAACAAATCAAAATATTCAAATATGACATAGCAACGTTAAGCCAAAGATTATCATCTTTTATATATGCATGTTGAGATGAGTGATGTCGAACAACAAAATAAGGGTCCGTTTGTTTGGAAAAAAACCATTTATGAGAAATTATTTTTTTACTTTCGGCGCATTTTAATAAGGGAAAATTCCAAGTAAGTGCTATCATTTTGTCGAATAAAGGCTTAAAGTAAACCTCGTGTCAAATATGGATCGGAAGTTGCCATGTTAGTTTCAAAGAAGCACTTGACTAAAATGTCCCTTCATGGACTGAAATATTCAAGTCTTTATTTAAAACTACCATGGAGCCCTTATTTAACATCATGTCCACTTCAATCCCTCATTTAAAAAAAATGATGGTATTTCAAATTCTTATCTATAATTTTCCCTTTTAATAATGAAAAAGTAACGGAATTACTAAAAACGTCTCTAATGGAGGGAAAGCAGCAAGTTTAGAATGAGGGAAAACAATTTCCATTCTTGTCACGAAAGAAATCGCTTCCCGGAAACCACCAAATGGATGGAAATGAACCGTTCCCTTCGAGAACGATTTCCACGGAAAATGCTATCCTGCATCATAAAATTGTCAACGAAACAAATGCACCCGGGAGAATATTCAAATTCGGCGTGGACCAGCCCGGTTGATTCCCTCCTCTCATCCCACGGTCTATGGTCGGAAGCCCCTAGCCCTAGCCATGGAAGGAAGGACGGTAAAAAAGACCAGCAAATTTTCCTACTTTTTCCCCCATCAGAGGGGGGGGTGGGGGAGCGTCCCAGCGCCGGGCTCACCCTGTACCCTCGTCCCGAACACGTCTGACATCCAGCTTCAAATTTCCGGAGGGAAAAAGAAGGGGCTCGACCTCCCAGGATCCCACGCCATCCCCTGCCATTTTTTCAAACGCGAGCAGGAGGAATCATCAATCGCAGGAGAGAGCGCAAGACGGGTGCCCCCTGGGAAATTTTCCCAATTCAAAAAAAGGCCAGCAGGAGAGGGGGGGGGGGGGGGGAGCGTTTGAATTCCCTCCCGTCGCTTTCCTTTTCCCTCATTTTCCCATCCAACCAAACAGTCCAAATCCCCGCAAGCAGAAGAAAAAAAAGCTAACGTCCACCGCAAGCTTTCCCTCTCTCTCTCTGCTGCGTGCTTTTCAAATTACGCTCTCTCCGGCGCATAAGACAAAAAACGCGAATTCCCCGCTCCCCCCAGCTTGTCCGAGTCGTCGTGGCGGCAGCGCGCCGTGACGTGTGGGCTTCCGCCGCCGATCCCCCTCCGCGCTTCGCCGCCATTCGCCGCTCGGATTCTGGCCGCGACACCTGTTCTCGGGGCGGGAACTCGGGAAGCCTCCCCCCCCTCCCTCCTTCCTTCCTCCCGAAGGCACGCCTGTTCGTCTGTTTCCCCTCATTTCTCTCTCTCTTGCGCCTTCGTCTCTTGTCGTTCTCTCCGTTTTCTAGGGTTCTTCGCGCCGCGGCGGTTTTTCCTTCTTAGGGTTTCGCTCGCGGTGGGGTGAAAAGTTTCGATCTTTGGCAGGAGCCGAAGATGGCGAGCCTGCGGAAGGGCTCCAAGGTGTGGGCGGAGGACCGGGGCTCCGCTTGGATCGCCGCGGAGGTTGTCGATTCCGCGGGGAAGCAGGTCCGGGTGTTGACCGCCGCCGGTAAAAAGGTGATTGCTTTGGCCCCCCTCTCTCTTGGCGTGTGCGTCTCTGTATTTTTTGGCTTGTTGGGATCGTGAGGGTGTTGAGCTGCTCTCCGTAGGTTTTGGCTTCGCCGGAGAAGCTGCATCCTCGGGACGCGGACGGCGAGGAGCTCAATGGGGTCGACGACATGACCAAGCTGACGTACTTGAATGAGCCCGAAGTGCTTTACAACCTCGAGAGGAGATACGCGCTGAATGATATATACGTGAGTCGATTAATGTGGACGTGTGCTTGATTCTGTTTAGCGTGGGGTTTTATCACGCTCTGCATGGTCAATGCGTGTGGTGATGAGTTGGTTGATTAGTTCATTTGCAGTAGTGGAGTTGTGTAGCAATTACTGATGTATTCCTTGTAGAGTGATTGGAGTCTCTTGAGATAAAGATGTCCGAGGTAAATTACTCACTGGGGTGCTTTTAACGTTAGAATGATATTGTTGAGAATCTTCACTATTTGTCAGAAAGGCGACTTTCTCTTTCTGAGAGCATTTTCAAACGTGAGAACATCATATGTGGAGATTATGGTTAGGTGTAGTTTTCATATTTTCAGAAGAAGCGATAAATGACAAAGCTTCAACTACTATTTCTGGATTGAAGGTTGTAATTTTTCTTTTGTTGTGTGTTCCAATGGCTATATATGACTTAATTGTTGCCATCACTTGAATGCCGACTGCATTGTTAGAATAAATGTCGGGTCTGTCATACTTGACTTACACCTATGACTAATTTGTCGGCAGCTAAATTGCCATATGATGATGGTCTTAATTGAATCTGAACATGTGGTGATTCAAGTGAAAGGCAATCTGCATATACCTATGGGTCATTTTGTTTATTCTGGTATCTGAATATTTTCTTACCTTGAAAAGGCAGCTATTCACTTAACAATATCAATGTATGATAAATGCGGCAAACTATTAAGTAGGACTTTTTTCCCTTTGTGAGCAGACTTACACAGGAAGCATTTTGATAGCTGTCAATCCCTTTACAAAGCTTCCCCACCTCTACAATGTGCATATGATGGACCAGTATAAGGGAGCTCCTTTTGGGCAGCTAAGTCCACATGTATTTGCAGTGGCTGATGCATCATACAGGTGTTTAATTTTTTTGATGCTTGTCATGAGTCTCATTGAGTATACTCCTTAGTCTTACAACACGATCTAATTAGGTGTTTGCCATCTTGATGCAGAGCAATGGTAGATGAGGGTAAGAGCCAATCTATACTAGTTAGTGGGGAAAGTGGGGCTGGAAAAACCGAGACAACAAAACTGATTATGCAGTACCTCACTTATGTGGGGGGTCGCACTGCTAGTTCTGGTGATGATCGAACAGTAGAGCAGCAAGTTCTTGAAGTAAGGGTTGCTTCTCACCATTCAGTGAAAAGCTGTACCAGTAAATTTGCATATTTGACTAATATATGCCCTTCATCATAACTGTTGAAGATTTTGGATATTAGTTATCTTTCTACTTTGGAGATGAACATTCTGCTCACTTGACTCTGTGTCATCCAGTCAAATCCACTATTGGAGGCATTTGGTAATGCGAGGACTGTCAGAAATGATAATTCTAGGTGGGTGCCGGTTCTCTTTATTTCGATGTTACTATAATCTGCTTTCAAGCTTTGAGCTGCTTGTCAGGGTAGTTTTACTCTACCAGTTTGCCTATAAAGTGGCAAGAATTAATTTGACAACCTGCCCCTTAATATATTTAAATTATATTTGGAGATCACCCAATGCCTTTCTATGAATTGAGTCTTCATATTGAATTTCCCTGATGGAAATGACATATTCCATTTTAATAATAACCCTGGGATCGCTTATTCTTAAAAGCATTGACTGAGTACCAGTGGGACCTCATCGGAACAATAAAAGAAAATAATTGTGAATGCGTTGTCTCAAGTTAAATGCATTGAAGTCTATTCACTGTTGTTAATCCAAGATCTATTGAACAAAGAAATATTTATGTGCAATTGGTGGACAGACAATAACTTGTTATTCAGTCAATTATCTGGCAGTCACTTCATATTGCTATTGCGTGCAGCTACCTTTGGGTGCATAGGTATACAGACATATGTGATAGGTCTGTGTAGCAAGTTATCTATCATTAGAAGTATGTAAGTATTTAAGTATGAGTTAAGGCATGTGATATTTGTGGTTGTCCTTTCAGGTGGTCATTTATTTTTCTTGCATAAATCAAAGAAGTTCCTATCTCTAGAGTTTTTAGATTTCTTTGTCCAAACAGACTTGGGATTCCCTATATGATTCACAGTTGAAAATTCACATCGAAAAGAAAAATCTGGGAAACAAAAGTGAAGCGGTTATTGTAATATTCTAGTAATAGGAATCTTGATGTTTTTGTTTTCATTTCAATGATAAGAGTCAATCTTAACTAATTCAGATTTGCTCTCACAAAGAGATATTTAATGTACAGTAGATAAGCATTTATCAACAGAGTTAACTTTCATGTCATATGAAGATGTGACGGCATGTTCTATTCTAATTGTGGGTGATTGCATTATCGTCTTGCATTGAAAATACTTGAAGCATTATTGCCAGCAGTAGCACATGCCAGAAATGGAAGATAATCATTACAACTTGTGATATCAACATCAGTAGCAGTGAAAAAAATACAGGGGAAATTGGTTGATATGTGAAGTAATCTTGGAATCTTAGAGATAAAGACATGGAGGGAAAGCTGGTCGTTAGAACAGGTCACTCTGTACGGGAAAGAGATATTGAGTGATATAGGCAAGTAGTTGTGTTGTTTGAAAATGGTGGCCAATGGTAGATCACAGTCACGCTACATGCTTTTGAGAAGGTTAAATCTTCCCATGCTGATATATTTTTCCTCTTAAATATTTGTAGACAATTGGGGCTTTTTATCTGTTATTTTTTGCAGTCAGTCTTTGAGAGGATGAGCAGCCTTCTATATTGAGTCGTGTCATTGATTAGTCTATGTTTGTATTGGGCTAGTAATCGTTACGCTTATCTGATAGGTAGATTGTAATCTGTTTACCTTATTGTTGCAGTCGTTTTGGCAAGTTTGTTGAAATCCAGTTCGATGCAAACGGTAGAATATCCGGTGCCGCAATTAGAACTTATCTTTTGGAACGTTCTCGGGTTGTTCAAATAACTGATCCTGAAAGGAACTATCACTGCTTCTATCAATTATGTGCATCTGGAAGGGTACGTCCCCTCCCCCGTCCTTCTCCCTCCCCCTCCCCTTTTCCTCCTCTGTTGGCTCACTGTCAGTCCTCTGCTTTCATTATGCATCTAAATTTGTTGATCTATACACCTATTGGGATGTACCTATTTGTTGAAATCTCTGCAATGAATTTGTTCTGGAAAATGGTTCATCATTCGCGTTAAGGAATTTTGTAAGTTCTGAAGCAAGATGTGATCAATTGTGTGTGGCATATTTCCATATTTAGCTAGTTACTGAATAGCTGGATGCATGTGCCATTAGTGTGTGCGTATTCTGGCACAAATGAAACCTATAAGCATTGTAGCTTTGGGAACGTCAAAACATGTGCAGGATGCAGAAAAATACAAGTTGGGACATCCGAGCCTGTTCCACTACTTAAACCAAAGTAAGACTTATGAGCTGGAAGGAGTGAGCAGTGCAGATGAATATTTGAAGATGAGAAGAGCAATGGATATTGTTGGCATAAGTTCTGAAGACCAGGTTGGCTGGTTTTTATAAAAAAACTGATGGACATATACCTTTCTTGGTTTTGCACTGCTCTTGTATCTTACTTATTAGAGGAACTTTTATGCTTTTCACAGGAAGCTATTTTTCGCACATTGGCCGGAATTCTGCATCTAGGAAATATTGAATTTTCACCAGGCAAAGAGCATGATTCTTCTGTCATAAAGGATCAGAAATCTGGCTTCCACATGCAGATGGCTGCTAATCTTTTTATGTAGGTGATCTAGAATCTTCTCACATAGCCTACTTTTTCTTGGCAGTCCATAGTTATTATTTCCTTGCCTTGTCTTTAGTGGAATGCCGGATTGCTTGGCTTTGATTCTTCATTGAGTTGGCTTGTGTAATGCATATCTTTGAATGAACGTGATAAACTGTTGTCCAGGTGTGATGTGAACCTCTTGCTAGCAACGCTATCCACTCGTACAATTCAAACTCGTGAAGGAAACATTGTGAAAGCCCTTGATTGTGATGCTGCAATTGCCAGTCGAGATGCACTGGCAAAGACAATCTATGCTCGGCTATTTGACTGGTATTTTGTTGACAAAACTACATCCTGAAAGTCTTCTTTATTTAATTTTAGTGTTGATTGTCTTGATTTAAGAACATGGTTGAATCTTATCATTTTCTGTAGGTTGGTTGATAAGATTAACAGGTCTGTTGGTCAAGACCCAAACTCTCGTGTTCAAATTGGAGTCCTGGATATATATGGCTTTGAATGCTTTGAGCGTAATAGGTGAGTTTCTTCAGCTTTTTAAGTGTTTTTCAATTAGACCTTTTTAATTAGACCTATTTAAGTGTGTATGGTGACTGCTTGATTGGCTATCCATTGTTGTTTGTACTTCTGATTTAGCTATTTGAGGACTGCCTGATGACTGTTACTTCTGATTTTCTCTCTTCTTACCTTGCTGAAGAAGGAAACCAGCTTTTTGCTTATTTGCACCTGGGCCTAGTGAGTTTGAGTGGGTCCAAGAGGGCTGCCAGGTCCATCATATGCATCATATATATAGAAATCTTTCTTCCAAAGCTAAAATTGCGCACGAACTCTTCCAAGATAGATTTAACCGTGAAGCATGATTCCTCTATGTCAGATTTATGAGGAGAATTCTCTGGATTTGTGCTATGGGTATAGACGTAGTTGGATCTCTGTTTGTGCTTATGCTTGATTGGTTTGATATAGGATGTGCTGGCTCATTTTGTTGTATAAGCATGTTGTGGCTTGAAAAGCTATGAGATGAGTCTCTTGCTGCTCCACTTTAAGCAAAACAAAGTTTGATGTTCTTGATTAGAGAAAATGCAGCATTTGGAAACTTTTTAGCTGATTGAACCATCTCTATTCAGTTAATTCCAAGTGTAAATGTGAGTTTTACTTGACATATTTATAATACTGTTTTGCTTTTTTATCTCATGAAGGTGACTGCTTTTTTGTTTTTTTGGTGATAAAAAAATGATCCGTCACAGCACGTGTTGTTATATTTCTTTTGTTTAACATTGGTTTGAATTGGTTACTTCTGTGACAAATTGACTTTCAATACCTGTCCTAGCATCAATTTCATTGTCCCATGGTACTCAGTGTTATTCATGGGTTGTCATTTTATCCACAGCTTTGAGCAATTCTGCATCAACTTTGCAAATGAGAAGCTTCAGCAGCACTTCAATGAGGTGAGATAAGGGTTTTGAAGAAAAATGTCGTGCAGTTCTAGTGGAAACTTCTATCTAATTTTTTTTATTTCGTTTCAGCATGTGTTCAAGATGGAGCAGGAGGAGTATAGCAAAGAAGAAATTAATTGGAGCTATATAGAATTTATAGACAACCAAGATGTTTTGGATTTGATTGAGAAGGTTGTTTCTTATGTCTTCACATGGATTTTGGATACTTTGAAGCTCTGGAATGCACTCTGAAAACCATTAACTCATTCCTTTCTCATATGAAACATACATTTCGGCTTCAATTGATCTTTTTAGTCAGTTGATAGATAGCATTCTGTAACGCATTTGGAATGGTGATTACATGTTGGTGTATTACATGCCTTGGCATGGCACCCTACCAATCAAGCATCTCCTTGCTCTTGAAAGTAAACCCTTTTCCCATTGAGGTTTTTATGTTGTTTCCTCAAGACATTGAAGAAAACTTGTGTCAAAGTCCTTTGTTTATTCTTGATTCGCTTGTGTTATAGGATCCATCAAGTTGGAATGAGATCATGAATTTGGAAATCTCTATAGTCTCATGTGGTTTGATGTATTAATAAGTTCATGTGTCTGCAAGATGTATCAGAATCTCATCACTGGTGTTTTCGGAGTTGCTCATGTGTAAGTAAATCATTGTGTATTTTATGGGGATTTTAGGATTTACACATTAACAAATTTTAATTGACACTGTTCTAGCATATTTGCAACAATGCATTTGAAGTCTTCTTTTTGCACATTTAGTTATTTGATGTAATGTGGAAGTTGCGGTGCCTTGTTTATTAGCAAATATCATCTGAAGGCATAAGTCAGTGAGAAATGGTTCCTTATAGTAGTCTTGTGCAAATAAACTCTCATATTTATTTTACTGTTGGTCCTGTTGATCTTGCAGAAACCTATTGGGATTATTGCTCTGTTGGACGAAGCTTGGTACAGATTGTTTTTCCTCTATATAAACTTTTCACGTGGATTTGGTGTACATGCAATTCATGTTGTTCTCTTTCTTGTTGTGCAGTATGTTCCCAAAGTCAACACATGAAACCTTGTCAACCAAACTGTTTCAAAACTTTCGGTCACATCCAAGGTTGGAAAAGGCCAAATTTTCGGAAACAGATTTCAGGATTGCCCACTATGCTGGAAAGGCATGTATTTTGACAAAGATGACCTGTGAATCTACAATTTTTGTTTGGCTTTGTTTAGAATATTTTTTTGTACCTGCTGTTTCTTATGCAGGTCACATACCAAACAGAAACCTTCATAGATAAGAACCGAGATTATGTCGTGGTGGAGCATTGCAATCTTTTGTCCTCTTCCAAGTGCCCCTTCGTCGCTGGTCTTTTCCCTGCTCTTCCCGAGGAATCGTCAAGATCATCCTATAAATTTTCTTCTGTTTCTTCTAGATTTAAGGTGTGCTATAACCTATATTCCAGTCACCTCTCATTTTCGCCTCTCAAAACTCCCGAACAAAGCATAAAGAGAAATGGGTTACTCACATTAAAAAGCTGTTATACTAACATTTGAATAAATATTTTTTATCTTCTTGGGTATCAAACTCTTTGTTGCAGGAATTGATGTCTTCATATGCTGTAGCTCTTTCATTTAAAAATGACACAAACACAAAGGAGTGTTAATTTACCAGGATATCAATAATCTCTTTTCTTGTGGTGCAGCAACAACTCCAAGCACTTATGGAAACCCTCAACTCAACAGAACCTCATTATGTGCGTTGTGTAAAGCCAAACTCCCTAAATCAACCGCAAAAGTTTGAGAAACTCAGTGTCTTGCACCAGCTACGCTGTGGGGTTAGTGGATTGTGCTTCTACGCTTTGATATTTTGTTGTTCTGTCTTTAGAAATGGTCATTCTGGTTAACTCGGGTGGGAAGTACTATTCGTGCTTCTCATTTTGCACTGCATTGCCATATGCACTCTACTGGCATAGTTCTAATGCTTCCTCATAGTCTTTTTTTTTTTTTCTCTTTTATATTAACTCAATGCACTTTAGAGAAGGGACTACTTCTTGCATGATAGTCATGCTTTACACATTGTACGGATGCTAGTCAACTCCATCTGGTCATTATTACATCTCGATGTGATTGTGTTGGTTAATCTCCCATATCTTACGGTTGCTGTCTCGTAGTTTGAATTGTCATAATGAAGATTTTGGCTGTGGTTTCTTATGAATGACTAATCTCCCGTATCTTATGGTTGCTATGTTAATATGCATTAGTTGCGATGATATCATTCCCATTCACCATTTCTTACAACAATTTTCAACAGGGTGTTCTGGAGGCAGTTCGCATAAGTTTGGCTGGTTATCCAACTCGAAGGTCTTATTCAGAATTTGTGGATCGTTTTGGACTGCTAGCTCCTGATCTTCTATTTGGAAGGTCTGCTTGTGGCTAAGTTTTTATTGAGCATTTGATCCTGCTTTCTGTGTCTTTAGTATATGCTTGCAGTGTCATCATTTTTATGCAATGCAGTTATGATGAAAAGATGATCACTGAAAAAATCCTGCAGAAATTGAAGCTTGAAAACTTTCAGGTATATATCTTTTGCATTCATAACAGAGCTGTTACTGATTTTAGAGTGGCTGGTGTAAATCTTGTAGGATAACATATATTCCATCAAAGTCAGTGTCTTTACCCTGCCTTATAAATGTTGCTGCAGCTTGGGAGGACCAAAGTGTTTCTTAGGGCTGGTCAAATTGGTAGTTTAGACTCGCGGCGAGCTGAGGTTCTGGATAGTGCTGCAAAATGCATCCAACATCGTTTTCATACATTTATTGCAAGGAGGGATTTTGTATCTATCAGGGGTGCTGCTTATGTTCTTCAAGCATACTGTAGAGGTACTTTATCTTGCCAGGTTTTTCCTGTGAAATTTTGGCTAATGGATGGAAATCCATTGGCTTAGGACACTAGTTGCTTGTAGGTCAGGATTTTATTTCAAAATCCACCTTAGAGCCTCTAATGTAAGTGCGCAGTTTGCATTTCTTCTATAATATGTTCAAATGGAAGAACTTTTCAACGGTTAATTAGAACATGCTCCGTTGCAAATTTTTTCTTGCTCATGTATATTTTTTTATTTATTTCTTAGGATGCCTTGCCCGGACACTCTATGAAGTGAAGCAGAAGACAATGGCTGCTATTATTATGCAAAAGTATTTGAGGGGCTGGCTGATACGGTCTGGTTATGGGAAAGTGCGTGCAGCTGCCATTGCCATACAGTCAAGTATACGTGGTTTTGCAGTACGCCAAAAGTTTTTATATGGAAAGAAACACAGAGCTGCTATCCTGATTCAGGTGAACAGGATGTTGGATATGCACATTTTGGATCAATTGTCTGTATTTACCATTTGCGACTAATTTCTTATGATAAAAAACAGTCTGGGTTTTACCTTAAAGGCTTGATGGTTTATTGCTTTTTTTCGGTTAATAAACTGTGAGTGCTTTGGACTTATCATAAAACATGATAAGTCCAAAGCACTAGCATCTCATATGGTACAACATGATATGCTTAGCTGGTCTATCGACATGATATAAAGTCATTTTGTTGTGAGTTATTAATCTAGCTTTTTAAAAAAAAATTTATAATGGGTTAGGCAACGATGGATTCTGTAATAGTTAGAAACACGACTAAGACATGCTAACTGAAATTTCCAATCATATTAATCATTATCATGTTCGGTCTGGCTTCTCTAAAACATTTCCATAACAGTGCACTATTTTGTTGGGAAGGTGGATCATATATGCATAATCCATTCTTTGCCTCTGGCTTTTTACTTGATTTGGTTATCTGGTCTCTCCCAAATACTGAAATTATGTGTTCAAACCGGAGTAAGAGAATAGTCATGTCTTTTCTCATAGAGATAATAAGTGCTTTGTTTATTGTAATTCCATTCTTTTTTACTCTCTGGCCTATATAAAATTATTGTTTAAACGGCAATACTCATGGGTTTTTAAAGATTTGGGGTGGTCATTATTAAGTAAAAGTCAAATCTTAAGTACTGAAAAGGAAAAGTACAGGTGAAATCCTGAAGACAGTGGTGGTATATGTAGTTATGAGAACTATCATGCATAGGCGTTGCTTCCCTTTTTGTTTACTAGTACTAAAACAATAAAAATAAAAATAAAAAATCTGTTAGCTTTCCACTTCTGTTTGCCATTTTTTAGTGTCGCATAACTGATTTAATGTCGCTACTAAACAATACGAGTTTGTTAATGTTGGTTCGCTTCAATCTCTTGACATGTGGTGCCTGATTGCTAGGCTCGATGGAGAATGCACAAGTTCCGCTTAGCTTTGAGGCATCATCAGGCTTCTATCATTGCAATACAGTGTCTGTGGAGGCGAAAACTTGCTATAAGAGAACTCAGGAGGCTGAAGAAAGTAAGCTTAATTAGGCTTATATGGAGTTTGTTCTTTTCAAGTTAAGAGCATAATTAATTATTTGTTGTACATTAATTTTCGTATCATAGGAAGCTAATGAAGCTGGTGCCTTGCGCATGGCTAAGAATAAGCTAGAGAAGCAGTTGGAAGATCTTACATGGCGCTTGCATCTAGAAAAACGTTTACGGGTATGTGATCAAATATAGAATTGTGAGATTTTGTATATGTTATGTGGATTTGGAAGCTCTGCATGATGGGCGAATATATTTTTCTAAGAGGCAGCCCCTTTCTCTATAGGTTTCTAATGATGAAGCTAAGCTGGCGGAGATTTCAAAATTTCAGAAGACAGTAGAATCATTGAATCTTGAATTAGATGCAGCTAAGTTGGCAACAATAAATGAATGTAACAAGAATGCAGTGCTTCAAACTCAGTTAGAATTGTCGATGAAAGAAAAGTCATCCCTGGAAAGAGAGCTTGTTTCAGTTGCAGAGCTGAAGAAGGAAAATGCACAGCTGAAGGTTAGTCATCTGCTTATCTTGGCCTAGACTTTGGTTGGCTTCAGAATAAAACATTTTTCCTAGTGATTCTGGATGGGCATCAGCGATAAAATATTATTTACTCCTTTTAAACTCTGGTAATGGATGATGTCTTAGCTGAAAGATTTGCTTACTGTAGAGTAACATCAGGCCTCTTGCTATTGAAATCTAGTGTTAAATTTTTGTTGCGCTGTCAATTTTTGCCTATTTCTTTGAAGAATTTGTTCTATTGTTTTAAGTTGTGGGATATGGGTGCGCTACGCCAACTGCTAGCAAAATGTTATCGTTTTCCGTCTATTTGGGTTGCACATGAGCAAGTTTGTCGGATTGATCTTCGTATTTCTCTAAAATCATGTTATCTTTCTGTTTACTTAGCAATTTATCTTATAACTGTAAAGTTCATGCATACTCTGTGTCCCAATTGGATTCTTATTCAGTTTTGTTAGTTTGGCTTTTGGTCTGCTGTTGATTTTTGCTAAGTAATTTATCTGGAAGAGATAGTTTCTTTATAATACTTATGTTGATGTTTTCTTGCCAGAGTGCCTTAGACACTTTGGAAAGTAAGAACTCTGCTCTGGAGCTTGCACTCATCAAGGCTCGAAAGGAAACTGATGATGCAATTGGGAAGTTACGCCAAGTGGAAGAGAAGTGGTTTCAGTTGCAAGAGAATGTGAAAAGGTTGTTGTGTGTTTTAGTTTCTTGTAACTTATGTGCATATCAAAAGTTATGCTGACTGTTGTTCCAACTTGTGTTTTTGTGGGTTTACGAGTCACTAACCAGTTTCCTGGGTAAATTACTTAAGACTAGCAGCTACTAATTTTGGTCTGTTTGATTTAGTGCATTTCTCGTCTCAATTGTTTTCGATCATGTCTCTCATTATAAGTTGTCCATCATAAAAGATGATGTGGCATGCAATGTTACATTTAAATAATCTGCTATACTGAATTCTTCTATACTGCATTTATGAGATTTGACATCCTTAGTTCCTGTGGTGCAGTATTTAACAACAACTTATTGTTCTCTGTTTCTATGTGGTCTTTTTTTGATAGCCTCGAGACAAAGCTCTCAAACTTAGAAGATGAGAACCTCATTTTACGACAAAAAGCACTAAGTGTGTCCCCAAAGAGTAATCGCGCAGGTCTTGTGAAGGCATATTCAGAAGTAAGTTCTGGTCTCTGATTTCGCTGTAATTGCATATAGCATAAACGCTAGTGGATATTACAAGTGCAGGCACATAGAATGTGTGCATTTCTGGATTTTCATTATTGGTCAATTTAGTAATGCTAATTTTGATATATAACTCATGCAATATTTTATATGCTGCTGTACTGGTGCGATTACCGTTTTCATCTTTCTTTTTGATGGTTCAGAAGTATTCTTCTGCACTGGCTCTTCCAAATAGTGACAAGAAGAATGTTTTTGTAAGATTTTTTTTTTCTCAGCTTGTTAGTCTTAAGTTCTTGATTTATCACATGTGAACTCTTCGTCATCCTTAACAATTTTGTATTCGGTGCAGGATTCTCCAACTCCTACCAAACTTATTCTACCTTTTTCACATGGCTTGTCCGAGTCACGCAGGACCAAGTTAACTGCTGAGAGACATCAGGTTTTCTGCCTTTTTGCTTTGCTGGCAGGAGTCACTATAATTATATGAATATCAGCAACTATCATGACCGATAATAGTTACATCAGATGGAGAAAGCATTTAGATCAATGTAAACTCTGGGATGTTTGTGACATTTCTGATATATAAAATGGCAAACTTCTTTCCAGGAGAACTATGAACTTCTTTCGAGGTGCATTAGAGAAGATCTAGGCTTCAAGGATGGCAAACCAGTTGCTGCTTGTATTATGTACAACTGTCTGCTTCACTGGCATGCCTTTGAATCCGAGAGAACAGCTATATTTGATTATATTATTGAAGGAATCAATGAAGTTCTTAAGGTGATACGGATGAACTTTGCTTTTTGTATCAGTTCATGCTTCAATACTTTTTCTTTCCAGTGATGGGCTGATGCCTGTAATGTTTTTATCAGGTATGCTGACAGTACAATAAAACCTTGTCTTTTAATTATTTCAGGTTGGGGATGAAAACATTACTTTGCCTTATTGGTTGTCCAATGCATCAGCACTTCTATGCCTCCTGCAGAGGAACTTACGTACAACTGGTTTTCTTATAGCAGCCGGTCAGCGATCTGGGGCTTCTGCATTGACAGCAAGAGTCATGCAGGTGCTCTACACTTCAATTCCACTCTAATCTTTTTATTTACTAAGTGCCTTGACAACAATACGATGATATATGATATATTGTCAATATTAGTTCCATTTCCTTGCATTGACAAATACACATGACTAATCTTTTGTTCTTTGGAAGAAACTTTAATGTTAATTGTCTTTGTATCTTTCTATCGCCTGCCCTTTTCTAATAGCTTCATAGAATATTCGTAGAATAGAAAAAGAATCTACTGATATCTTGAATAGCAGTTTGCCTCAAGAATGCTTCTTATGATGTTTTTACTTCACAGAGCGTAAAATCACCGTTCAAGCATATTGGTTTTGAGGATGGTCTTTCACATATGGAAGCAAGATACCCTGCCATACTTTTTAAACAGCAATTAACCGCTTGTGTAGAGAAAATTTTTGGGTTAATTCGCGACAATATTAAGAAAGAATTGTCTCCTCTCCTGGGTTTGTGCATTCAGGTAATTCTCACTTGCTCTCCCTTTGAAATTTCCTTTACTTTTACAATCTTGCCATAGGTCTTATATAAGTTTGACAAGTAGCGACTAGTTGCTCTGGTGGATTTTCAGGCATGATTTGTCACAGTTTTTTTTTGGTAAAGAAAGAGTGGAGAATGATTTGTCACAGTTGATGTGCACAGGGAGCATAATTTGAGAAAATAAATCGGTTTGTTTCAGATGAATGCCCTAATAAATATCTCTAGATTATTTCATTGATGCTAGCTCATTTATTCTTAGTCGTACTTGACTAAGTTTAAGCTGTTGATCTACACAGCATTCTCCCTGATTTATTATCTTTTGAAGTAAGGAAATGTTGCAGAGCACCAGAGCTCAAAGATAAATTCACCACTAAATGGTTTTTATTTCCCATTACAATACAGAATGACATGTATTTGGGCTTATTTAACTGCTGCTAAAAGTCTATGTGCAACATTTCACAATGAGCTCATTTTGTAATTCTCATGAGGAGATGATGGAAAATGTCTACAGTGAAATGAAGTTTTGCAGTGCTATCACTGTTTCTTAGTTAAATATGTTTTCCCCAATTCTTAGGCAGCTTATACAATGATCTAAAGCCTAACATAGGTGTAGAAAAGAATCTGTATTTTCTTATCATCATCAAGTGATAACAAGGTATATATATATATACAGGAATAAAGGACCTAAATTAGGTGAGAAAATCAAGGATAGAGGACCTAATCTGTATCAATAACTAATTTACAGCTAACAAAATTAGATCGCATAATAAAATAAAATAAAATCAAATAATATCACATAATATCCCAAATGATTTGGGAGAGATTATAGGATATTTTCCAACAATAGGTATATTCAATTAGTTGAAAATTGCATCTGCTACATGCTGAAAAGTCAGTCTGAAGGATCACGCGTGTGGTTTATCTAGCTTGGGACATAATTATCTAGATCACCTTTTAGTATGTTTCCTTTCAGCAAATTAGAACTGTTTCAAAGATTAAGACATTCTAACAGTTTGCGTTTTTATTTCTTTATGATCATACATAAGGCACCAAAAATTGCACGTGGCAAATCTTCTAGATCGCCTGGCAATGTTCCTCAGCAGTTTCCTAGTAGTCAGTGGGAGAGCATTATCAAGTTTTTGGATTCTCTAATGAGTCGTCTTCGAGCAAACCATGTATGTATGAGAATCCCTATATTGTACTATTGCCTGTTGATTCGATATCTTGTATGTGGAATTGTTGCTGAATGCATCACTGGCAAAATGAACATGTGCAAGTGTTGTTTTTGGCTTGATGACTGAAAGAAACTATGTTGGTTGGTAGGGAAGATTTAGTTTATTTGCAGTTAGATAGGGCATCATTATATGGGCTAGTTTAATTTAGTGTGCCAAAATGGATGCTAATAGGTTATGGGTGCTTGGGATTCACTTCTTTTTTTTTTGGGTCCCTGGATTCACTTATGATATTGCTATGTAGCAAATTTGTGTCTTCAAGACATTGAAAATGAAGAAAGTGACCAAATTTCACATGACATAAAGACATGGAGATGAGTTTTATCTTCATCTCCACGAAGTGTATTTGTTACACCTCAATGAGTGTCCTTGAGGACCAGCTAACCAAATCTTGTTAATGAAAGGGAAAAGAAATGCTAGAAGAAAGTGCTCAAGCCATAGGCATCTTAGGGTGTGGTTGGTAACATTTCTGTTTCCAGGAACAATTTTTCTTCAAAATTTTTTTTTTATTTTTATTTTTGTTCCCTCGATGAGTTTTTGAGTATTTGAATGCGTTTAGTAATTGCACAAAATACCTATTCCTAGAATAAAAAAGAACAAGAATGAGTTTCATACGATCCTCGAATTTTTTGATGATATAGAATTTCTTTTAATTTTTTAATAATTTTTTGAGATTTTTCTATTCTTTTCTTTTCTTTTCTTCGTCCTCTAGCCTGTCACTGGGCCTCAGCAATGACCGGTGACCTCATCAGCCCTCAGTGAGGTTGATCTTGCTATGGCTGGGCAAAGTTAGCCTCGCCATGGCTGGGCAAAGCCAACCATGTGGTGGTTGGCGAGGTTGAGCCTCGCCAGTGTCTAGGCAAGGTAGCCTTGCCACAACTTCCAAAAAAACTCATTCGGCCTTCATGAGAGAAAATATCAATCACTTGCATTCTGGCTACCAGACCAATATTTTTATATGCCAAAGCTTATATATGATTCTTCCATGTGTCATGCCAACCTCGGTATTTACAATTTTCTCAAACTATTCGACAAACCTTTTCATGGCTTGCACACCTAACTTTAACTCCGGACACTAAATGACTGTGTTGCCTTAATTTTGTGAATGCTGGGTTACTATGTTCTTAAATTATCGACTTTGGAGATGCTGTTCCTTTTTGGTTTATAAATGCTTCACTTTTTTTTTTTTTGAATAGATTACCAACTTTTGAAGTGTTCATTCAGGTACCCTCCTTTTTCATTCGTAAGCTTGTTACTCAGGTTTTCTCTTTCATCAACATTCAACTCTTCAACAGGTAAACCTTGGATTTTAACATTCTATTTTTAGTACATGGATCCTTATCGTAGATATCATTTTGAGCCCTTGGTTGTTCTGTTCAGTCTTCTCCTGCGACGTGAATGTTGCACCTTTTCAAATGGTGAGTATGTAAAATCTGGCCTGGCAGATCTGGAGAAATGGATAGTGAATGCAAAGGAGGAGGTAAATGGAATTATTGCCTGCTAAAATCTTTATACAATAATTGACTTTCTTCGGTGTCTGAAATGCTGGAACTATAGTATGCAGGAACATCTTGGCATGAGCTCAATTACATCAGACAAGCTGTTGGATTTCTGGTATGAGCTGTTGTGTTTTGTTCTCATTGTATACTCAAAAATCGTAATTTTCTCCAATGTATGTTTCAGGTGATACATCAGAAGAGGAAAAAGTCTCTAGAAGAAATTATGCAGGATCTGTGTCCGGTAGGTCTTGTACTCATTTGCTGCTGTGAGATATTTTCTTTTCCATGAATCTTATAGAAGACTTAATGTGAAATTCAAATTAATGCCATGCTTCCTTCATTTTGGACAGGCATTGACTGTGAGACAAATATATCGAATTAGTACAATGTATTGGGATGATAAATATGGGACTCAAAGTGTCTCAAACGATGTGAGTATACTTTCTGTCTGAGGTTTGCCAAGTCTTTTTTGGGAGAGAATCTTAAAAGCTATGTGCTCAATAGGTGGTTGCCCAAATGAGAGAGATCCTGAACAGGGACAATCAAAATCTTACCTCAAATTCATTCTTGTTGGATGATGACCTCAGGTAAATTGCATACCATAAGCCTTTTGCATAGGGGTTGTGTGAAAAATATTAGAAGTTGGTTGCAGTGTTAGCTTTCAGTCTGTAAATCAAGGTGTAATTATATGAAGTCACAATTGTTCGACATGCAACTATGTAGAGGCTGTTCTCATCTCACCTGCAAGAAAATCTGCCATTCACTGTATGGATTTATTCCAATCATGAATGTTACTAGGATTTTAGAGATGACAATAGTTTATTTGGAAGGTATGTTTTACCTTTGGAAAATGAAGTACACCTTTTTGTGGTTAATAATTTTTTCAAGGTGATTTTTAATTTTCAATAAAGAAAATTGTTTATGCCTTTTACTGTAATCGAAACTCACGAGTGTTCCTTTTTTCATAAACTTTTGGCAGCATCCCATTCTCAACTGAAGATATCGATATGGCAATTCCGGCAATAGATCCTTCAGATATTGAACCACCAAGTTTTTTGTCTGAGTACTCTTGTGTACAGTTCCTCATCCCGCACCAGAATCAAAAGTAAAGATGGCCTTGTGTTGTAAACTGTACGTCACCTTACTCGATGACCACGCCTCCCTCTGTTGTTGTACATAATGATTTTCTCAGAAAAAAAGAAGAAAATTAAAAAGGCAGAAGCAGCTTCATTACTCACTTCTTGTGAAGATGATATCTCTTGCTCAAGAGAAGGAAATGCATCTGGATTCATCAGTAAGCTTTTGTGAAATAGGGTTTCGGTTAGCTTCAAATTGGGGGATTAGTATTGATTGGTTGGAAAGGCAGATCAGTGGTATTCTTTGTTTCTTAGTTTAGTTTGTAGACAGGTCACGTATATTTCAGGATTAGGTGGTCATTTGTTTTTACTGGAAAGGCTGCTTCCTTTTTCATTGGGGCTTTGTCCTTTCAAATTTGTACATACATCCCTAAAATAGTCTGTCTTAGGTTATGCTCCTTCGCCTTTTCTTTTTATCATTAATTTTGTTGATTGACTGGCAATACAAAGACAGGTGATGTACATATAACTGTAGTCAATCCATGTGGTCATTTATATCAGCGATTGATCAGTTTGAAATCACGTTCAATGTGTTCTTTTTAATGATTTACTTGCTCAAGACAATAGTAGAAGCATGATAAAGGTTTTGGCCATCGGTCAATCGAGAACTTAAGATTCCATTTCTGATGATGTGAAGTCTAAAGTCTACATCTTTCTAGCCTGTTGCCTGGAAAATGATGAAATATTTATCATTGGAGCCACGCCAAATCAAAGTTCCGAAGCTTGAATTTACCAGCGGCGAGCTCTCAAGCCTTAAATTGACGAATCGAAACTTTTTGAAGTCATGTTTCTATTCAGATGTACGTGATATGTTGTCGTATTTAAAGCTATGCATACGGTAACATCGGAAGATACGCAATACAAGTACCGTGCGTATTTTACTTCACATTCGCAAGCACCAAGCAAAATTGGAAGGTGGCTAAAATTCTTAAATGCGAGACCGCAGGTTTCTACGTGTTGATTGCGGTGGAAATTTAGATTAATACTGGCCCGTGAATGTTTTGCTAAGTCAAAGATTTCGTTTGTCTTTTTGAAAAGGGAAAAAATTACGAAAAATCCTGAATTTTGTTTAAAGTGACATATTTACCCTAAATTTTTTTTTGTAACACGAAAAATCCTAAACTTTCCAAACCGTGACACATTTACTCCATCAAGGGCATTTTGTCTTTTCCCCCTCCCTTTTTTTTTTTTTCCTTCTTCCCTCTCCGCCGGCCATGGTGGAGCCAGCGGAGGGAAGTCGGCGTCCGGCGACCTTGCTAGCGTCGGGCGAGGGCAAGGACACCCTCGCGAGGGCAACCCTCGCCGGCGACGGGCGAGGACGGCCCTTGCCAGATCTGGCGAGGGCAGGGACACCTTTGCTCGACGCAAGCGAGGGCCGCCCTCACCGGCGTTGGGCGAGGATAGGGACACCCTCACCCGACGCAGGCGAGGGCAGGGACACCCTCACCCGATGCAGGCGAGGGCGGCCCTTGCTAGCGTCGGGCGAGGATGGCCCTTGCCAGACTTGGCGAGGGCACCTCTCGCCTGACGCAAGCGAGAGCGGCCCTCGCCCGACGCTGGCGAGGGCCGCCTTAGCCCGAGGCCGACGAGGGCGACCCTCGCCCAACGCCGGCCAGCCAGCGGAGGGAAGAGAGAAGAAAAAAAAAATTAAAATTTTAAAAATGAAAAGACCAAAATGCCCTCTCATTTTAGGGTTAATGTGTCACATAACGAAAATTCAAGATTTTTTGTATCACAAAAAAAAAAAGTTTAGGGTAAATGTGTCACAATTGGCAAAGTTTTGGGTTTTTCACGTTACAAAAAAAAAATTAGGGTAAATGTGTCACGGTTGGCAAAATTTTGGGTTTTTTACGTCACAAAAAAAAGTTTGGGGTAAATGTGTCACTTTGGGCAAAATTCAGAGTTTTTCATGGCTTTCCCTTTTGAAAATGATCACTTGAACTAATTAATCAACGAAAAATATTTTCCTATTGACAATAACTTATGTCTGAACATTTTTGTAAATAATGAAAACAAAATTCATTACATTTATTTATTTATTTTGTTGACCGAGGAACCATTGGAAAATATCTTTCGAGGATCACACGACCCTTAGTACTCGATGACATCGTTAGGTCTCGCCTCGCCGCAAGCTACTATTTAAACGTAAACCTTAGGAGAGACTACCTCAGAACCCCAATAACAGGATTCCCACTTCAGACACTTTAGCAATAAGAGAGTTTGAACCCTCTATCTCTGTGATGACACTTCAGACACTTTAGCAATAAGAGAGTTTGAACCCTCTATCTCTGTGATGAGGGAGAGAATTTACACCAATTGCGCTGCTTGTGATTGGGTATTATATTTATTTTTTTAAGCAACACAAAAGTGCATTTTTAAAAGGAAATTTTCTAAACTATTCTTTTTTCGCGAAACTAGCAAAATCTTAATGTTATGAGCAAAATAAAATAAGTTTTGACAATAATAAATAAAAAACGAACCCCATGTCTATCCACCTTTCAATTGCCATGTAAGTAAGCTAACCACATGCATAATATGGTTTTGGCAATAACAAAAAGAGGGAAAACAAAGTTTCCACATATTGTTCATAAGAACTCCTTAAGACTTGTTTGATAATCATTTTGTTCTCGACAATAATTTTTATTTAGAAATTATTCTTTTTATTCCATTCCCTACACAAATTTCTGAGCATTTAAAAGTATTTTATATTACCATTCAGACCCTTAATTTCCCTACAAAACTGATTCATATCACCTGTGAAAAAATGGACAAAGGAGCTTTTTAAGAGAACGTGGATCACTGTTACATGTACCAAACCCTCTTGCCAAAAGCAAATCCATCTATAAAACAATGAGAAAGAACAATCAAAGTTGAAATTGGTCCAATCCCCAAGTCAAGCATTAGCGCTCAGCATTCTGATTCGAAGCTCCGGCTTTTCATTCTAGATTGAAGAGTTCACTCCAAACGTTATCTGGTCTGTAAAGTCAACGTCTGCTGATATACTTCCACTTCTTTTATTTTTAACTTTGAGGGCATTCTTGAATCATCTGATAAAAAGGCCCCCAAACCTCGAGGGAACGAACTCGAAAGATTGCGATACATGAACAATGATTTTACAAACATACAGACGGTAAAAACAGATTCCCAGAGTACTTTTCCAGGGTAAATCAAGGAGAGAGACAAAAAATAAGCAATGAATATTTTCAAATCGATCGTGCATTTTAAGTAATGAGAATTCAAAAATTCTGAGCCTGAGAAGTGTGGCAAACCTTGCCTGCTCCGACGGCAGTATGCAAAACCTCCGTATCTCCAAGTGTATTATAGATCCTCCTTTTCTCAAAACGTGTTCAGTTGTCATAACAGACCTGCCTCGAGGAGATTCCTTCTTCTTAAAGTCTCATCTACAAGCTTGAAAGTCTTCTTAACGAGTTTCTGATCGAGTGCAGTCGTTCTATAGATCTTAAAGACCCGGTCCATCCGCTCAGGGGCTGTGCACTGGTAATATAACTCCTCGAACTTTTTCTTCACGAATCTGAAGGCAATGAATCGGGAAGAGCAATTAGCCACAAGTAAAAAAGTTTATGAGCTCTCATAGAGCTCTTATTTAACTATAACACGCTTTGAAATATCAGAAGATAAAGTTCCATGCCTTTTAATGTCTCATGTGTGAAATTAGTGCCCCCAGGCGCCCATTCAGAAGACGGAGAATGTAATACAGAAAGAATCAACATCTTATTTCCACTAGGTCAACTAATCGATATGCATGTAATGCCATTTAGTTAAATTCAAGTAAGACGGACCTTTGCAGGTCAGGAAACTCATACTGCCCCATCAACTATACATACTTAGAAGTTTTTTTACTTCTAATAAAACTCTCCCTCGGTGAGAACAAAAGAAACCTTCTATTTGAGCGCTTGATATAATTATGCGAGACAAAATAAGTACTTTTTTTCCCTGCACATCTCTGGGTTACTAGGAAAGAAGCCAATTATTCCATGTGATATTCAAAGGACACAATTTCCCTCATCCACGGTTGCCATGGATTTCAATGGTTCATCTTAGCATAACTTCCCATTCAAGCATGACAGTCTAGTTTCTATCACTCACGTCTGATCTGATATAACAAAAAAACCATAAAGGCTTACTCATAAGCATGTTCGATCTCTTGTTTCCCGGTTGAAACTGGCTCGTAATCTTTAAACCACTCGCAAACATTTAAAGGAACCTGCACAATATAGACAACTAAAAATGAGAGGAAATGGCTTTCGACAACAAGATTACTTTCTAAGGCCAATCAGCTATTACCTTGAGAACTTTTTTCTCAAATATATCAAACTTGTTTAGGAACAACATGAAAGATGTTTTCTGCAGGCAAATAAAGAAGCTAACATAAGCACATACGACATTAACCATTTATTAGGCGTGAGAACTGATCCTGAGAAAAAGAACAAACAATTAAACAGAAAAAAGAGGGATACTGCTAGAAAGAAATTTTCTATGAGATGATATCATGTGATCATGCATAGAGACGGGACCTCAAAACAAGGTTGCTTCAACACCCAGTCAAAAAGTTCCTTGGTCTCCATCATCCGGTTCCTGTTTTCATCCTCAAAGAGTGTCTGATCATACCTGAACATTGCAATGCAGTTTTGAATTCAGGTATAAGTTTGTCGTCTCAATCATACACTTAATTATAGGGTTGTCAAAGGAATTGAGAGAACAAATAGAAAAGAAATGCACAGCTCCCGTGATTCAGGGCCAAACAAAGGCAACAATAAATCATCCACATTCCTATAACAGACTTGTGCACCATCTCTAGTTTTGATTATATTCCAGATAGATACAGACAAGTGATGAGTTCTAGAGAGCAAATGTAATAATTTCAGGACCTAGCAAAAAGGGAAGAACCATCTCAGAAGGCAGCCAATACATTTACGCACTATCGCTATCAGAGACAGTTAAGATGTTGTGAGCAAGAAAAGGTCAAAGCTATAGTCTGCCAATGTAAAGGCTCAAGATGCGGGGACACCGTTGGGCAAGATGCTTACTCACTGATGGCAGCACAGAAGATTACAGCTGAAACACCCTCAAATAAATGGATCCATTTTCTTCTCTCGTTTCTTTGGCCTCCAACATCAAAGAGTCGATATACTTCACCACTTCTTTTATTTTCCCCAACAGGACTGCAAAAGTCATGTTCAAACCATATCAATGCATTTGTGCAAATTCAATATGCTCCACCCATAAAATATAAATGTTTATAATCTTTGCAATGGATAGTGTCATGGTGGCATAAAATTTCACTCGTATGTAAACATAAACATCTGTCAATTAATGTTACTAGTCATATAATATATGCTAATCTGTAGACAAGTATCCTGCATGTTTTTCTTTAGATACAAGGATAGAGGGCATGACCATATAAATGATATTATAGGACATATTGCAGCTGAAAATCTTAAAGTGGACTGCTGACAAATGTATTAAAGACTAGAATACTACAAACCAGAGAGTCCTCAAAAGACAAGTACACTAAGAAATCACGCAATTATTTTCAGAAAGAGGTCGTGCCAGAAAAGTGCCTGTCTGCCATTGAGTACTTTTCAACATCAGACATAAAATTGTCTCAAATCGACTGCTTCCGTTGAAGCAGGAACGGCTTCTTTTGTGTTAGATTGTTGAATGGAATAGCAACGACTCTAGGAACAGTTGCATTGACCTTTTGGTACATTAGAATAAAACATCACACAAAGAGCAAGAATAAAATGTTGCCAGACCCAGTATCTAAGCAGCAAAATATTCACCTGAACTGGATCTCTACAACACCAGTAGTGCGTACTCTGGCATAGAGAACGTCATCCTGCAAAATCAAAGTACCTCAGGAGACAGTGAAGAAGCACTGACGAGAACTAGATTAAAGAATAATGCATTGTATTAATATGGAAGCAATCAAACTAACAGTAAAATGGCATTATCCAGGAACAGGAGGAACCCCTGAAACAAAGTGACCCTAACAAGGGGAGAAAACATCCAGCATAATTGACACAGAGTGCAGAGAGAGAAATAACATAAAGCATCATAGCAAGGTAACTCCTAGATCTAGTGATCCGCCTTTCTCATGGTTCATTTCTTTGTATTGCTCAGCCCAAAATCAACCACAATGCTTCAACAGAACTATGGCAACATCACAGGGCCTCTACCCAAAACAGCAAGTGAAACCTCAGATGCAGATGATGGAAGACCTTTTTTATCCTAATCATGTGCTTGCTGGAACCATTTTACTGAAAGAGCCACTTGTTTCAACCTTTTAAGTTTGTTTGTGATAGTCAACCGACTCACATTGACATGCTGCAATTGTAGAAGATCTGTCTTAGAGTGTTACAGAGTTATGGCAACTTCAATTGCACAAAAAATAATGGATTGTCTATCAACTCCATACAAATTATAAGGATCGTATCTTCATTCTTTCTACAATGACAGCATGAAAATATAGAGAGCATGATGAACATCAGATACCTTCGTTGGGACATAATTGACATCAGAAAATCTTTGCAGGTTCTCCATAAAATACTGAGCACAGTCAGGAACTTGGAACCTATAACCACAGGTGAAAGTTTCCTACAGCATAGGAGGTAAGAAAAGAAATGATCAGATACTTCATACAGCAAATTGTCAATGCTGAATTGAGAAGGAAAGTCATTGCTTTTGAAGCAATACAATCATTTCATTTCAACTATAGAAAATAACAACCTGAATTGCGTCATCTTTCCACAAACTTTCGATCTCCTTAGCAAGCTCTTTAGTGAGGCGTGGATAATCCAGCCTGCCTCCAATTTCCGACAATTTTTCTCCAATTTCCTGTGCAAAAATAAAAGTTTACTTTTGGTAGATTTAGCAGAAAAGCCAGTTTAGTTTTTAAATCATCTGGTAGATTCTATTTAGTTATTGTCTACAAATGTAACGCTTCAATAACAAACTAAATTTTTTTTCATAGACACTAGAAAAGGTCAAACTTCAAAACCTTGTTTTCATCGGCTATGATGTACTTTGACGAATCTCCATCATTTTGAGCCAATTCCTTCGACCCATCATACAGTATCTGTTCATACATATTCACATGCATTTAAAACAAAGGAAATGGCTTGTTACATGATTCTTAGTGCAGGAATTACACCTTATACGAATCTAAGGTGCATTATGCAAATGGAAACTAACCAACACACCCTTTCAAGTATTGCATACTTTTATGGTCTGATAGACATTTGCGTGTATAACTGGGACATAACTCTTTAGTTCGGACTCATCAAAGCCAGTTTGGAACAGAAGTTTTATCTGCACAGGATAATGCACAGTAAGAATCCAATGTCAGGACTTTCACTTGACATTGTAGTCCAATTTTGATTGTGGTGAAGACCTAAGAGACTAACATAATGCATACCTGCTTGAAAATGGTAGACTTCCCTGATTCTCCAGCACCTTTACACAAAAATATGAAAAAATTCGAGTTAGCCAAAAAGATTGCATCCAAGATAATTGATACAAATGGAAGAAGCATTGCATCGCTATGAGTTTATGAAGATGAAAGAGGCAAAAATCATTGATTTGACAAATTTTAGCTTATTTAGGACAAGAAACTTCACACTTCAAGGGACGAAAGTGCATTAGTTCCCTGAACAATTAGCTGGCGTAGAGCATCCAGCCAAATCAAAGGCAGGGTTGCTTGTGCTTATGGCATCATGTTTTCCACTTAGCATCTTCTAATGAGTTAGTAAAAGGACATGACAATGAGCCTCAGTTTTCTGAGTTCTCATAATCAGTGGGCTCAATCAAAGCAACCTAGCGTCGTTAATACTTCAACAAAGCAAAAGTCTCTAAATGAGGTCTACTCCCAGCGTTTTGAAGGCAAAAGTAATCTAATGAAAAGGGAAAAGATTAACAAGATAAATACTTTGTGATAACAGAGTATTTTCCTCATTAAGTGGGATGGGATGGCTGTGGGATCAATTTGTAAAAGTCCTCTGACCACCTTTTTATAATGGAATATCTTCCTATTAGTATTCCGCACCCAAAACACCTTGAACAATATTCTCTCCTCTCATTTTAAATAGGTGATGTTGAAATATTCCACATCCCTTGACCATGGGTTTTATATGCTCTTTATATACATGTAATCTTCCTACACTTATCTACTTAAGTTTTTGGATTAAACTTTATAACATAGTTCAGAACCAGATTCTACCCCAGTTTATTCCAATAAGTCCCCCCCCCCCTCCTCCCCGGTTCATCAAGTTGCACTTGTCATACCTAATCGACTTGCATGTAAGAGGGGGTGTTGAAATATAGGTTGACTAGGGTAATACCACATTTTTCCAAATACAATTTTCTTGAACTGCAACTTTGTCCAATATCCAGAGATCCATCAAAACGCCCATTTCTCATCATCCTGATCAATAGTAAACTTATGCATGGAATCTAAACAACAAGTTTAACATACCAAATGCTCCATATACACTATTTAAAAGTCATGGCATGTATACAATAAGAGAGTAGCCTCAAAGTCATGTTCAACATAAACCCAACTATCTTCTCGCAGCATAAATGATAAACATCATCCACACATATTGCCTCTCTTTGGACCTTTTACATGTGATTTTGATATCTCCACATTTTTATATATCTAGTCCAATCTCTTTCCAAAAATCTAACCAAGTAAAGGATCATCAATTTTATCTTTACCAAGTAGAAGGAGCTTCTGAATGTGCTTTTCAGCCTTCGTTTCTTGCTCAATCCGTCTCTCGATTTCCACAGCCTGTAATCAAAGATGCACAATCAAAATAAGGGATTACAGCAAGGGAAAGAACCATTAGTTAAGAACAAGCACAACTTTTTCCTTTTTCCAGGTCAAGAACAAGCACAACTTGGCTACTCAGCAATAGAGCATATTTTCAGCATCCAGCTGGTTACATAATTACCTGTGCATTCTCTTCTGCATCCGCATCATGATACCCACGGTTTCTGCTGCAGAGCAATCCCATGTTTTCAATGCAACTAGACAGCATAGAAAAAGCAGCTATCAAGCTCACCAACTCGGCCACCTATTTCCTCCTACAGTTCCTGGTCATAATGTGTGCTAGATTGGCTAGAATTTGAGCCTAAAAGGACCCAACACGAAATAATCCCAATTAGAACCTGTTCAGGGGAATACTGCCACACTTGACATCAAACTGCAAGATATGTTCTAAGTCAGTCCAGCCCTGGATTTCCCAAGCCAAATAAATTTCCATTTGTCAAGTGTACAAGAGTACCATAATTTTCAGAAAAAGTGGGAAAACATGTCAATTATTGGTCTCAGAGCCTATTATTAGTTAGCAGAGCCTATTATTAGTTAGACACATTTTTTTCCCAACCACACAGGAAATGATTCCAACCTCCTACTAACGTAAGTACCCTCGTCTATTTCCCTCTATATCAATAGGCTGTTCGGTTCAGCTAGTAAGAAGTCAAGGTCCTTTCTTACTTCCACCACAATGAAAAAGTTAAGAACAATTTCTACACGAATTTAAACATCCCTAAGTCATTTCATAAAAGATTTGACAAATTTTACGATTCAAATAAAAGTCAAACCCCAGTCTCTAAGAACAGAAGTATAATCGAAAATATAGCAAAACCCATTGCAGAATTCCAGAGGGGAGAAGCCCCAGCCAACAGCAGCACGAAAACACTCGAAAAATTTCCAGACACTTAATCCCAAAATTTACTAAATCTATACGGGTACACCCATGTCTCTAATCAACTCAATGAGTAAGGATTCTGCTGGCGAAATGTAGAATAATGCCTCCCCTAGTCTATTCTCCTTTCATTTACCACCAACATAGCAACCAATTGCTCGCAATGTAAGCTCATTGTCTCCCTCTCCATTGCTCCGATTAACACGCCATCGCAACCTCGCGACGCGACGACGACACACTTCTTCAGCCACCAGGGAACGAAACACAGCAAGCGCAACACGCAACCCAGTTCCTTTCTACAGCCAAAACCGATAAAAGTCCCTCACAATTCAAGCTCAGAATGCAGCCGTCGCCCGACAACTAGCGACCGCCCCGGACAAAGCTCCCTCCCTCGCTCTCGCGGACAGACACGAGGCGACGCTCTTCCTCACAGAATCCGCCAAAAAAAAGGAGAAAAAAGCCATTTTGCGGGGAACCCAGAAAAGAGAAAGGGAAATTTCCCAGCTCCCCCGCCGCCGCGCCGCGAAATCCGACCCGGCACGCTCGAACCCGAATCGCGCCCCGGCCCAGAAATAGAAGAAGCGGCAAATTCGGAGCTCGATCTAACTTGGCTTCCGGGAAGAAAAAGATCAAAAATGCACGGGAACCGAACAGAAGATCTAGCGCAGCATTCGAGTGAATTGAGCCCGCTCACCTACCGCGCCGGCCAGCCCCCCCGAGCTCCCTCGGGCGGGGAGGAAGCAGCAGAAGCGCGAGCCAAGAACTCGTCCCCAGGTACCGCCTGCTCAGCGCAAAGCAAGAAAAGGCAAGTAGCATAGAGAGAGAAAGCTAGAGAGAGAGATAATCTAGTTCAGTGGAGCAGGAGGAGGAGGAGGAGAAGCTAGAGAGAGAAAGCCGAGGAGGAGCGAGAGAAGGAAGCGAAGAGCGAAGATAAAAATGGCAGCAGCTTTGCAGAGAGAGAGAGAGAGAGAGAGAGAGAGAGGGTGGCGGAAGTCGGAAGAGATGGAAGAGAAAAAAACGCAAAAAAGGAAAAAAAAAAAAAAAAAAAAAGAAAGAGAGAGAGAGAGGAGCGCCGAAAGCTGCCACGGAGCTTTTCGGTATTCGGAAGATTGTCTCTTCGGTCAAAGGTTAGACTCGAACAATGCCAAAAAAAACACTAACATATTCCCACACCCCCCCCCCCACAAAAAAAAAAAAAACATTTTATTGATCCAATTATAATTACTTAAAATATTCGCAGTGCTCGTATGCCGAATTCTATGCGTTTTCGCTTCCGTTCATAAATTAATTATCCAGGGAATCATGGTTGCTCGTATCAGTTATGGATATTGACATGAATAATATCTAAATTTCAATTCGATATATAATTGGATTCATGAATTTTAGTTTAATATTCGCGATGCTCGTATATCGAATTCCTATGCGTTTTACTTTCGTTCGTAAATTAATTATCCAGGGACCACGGTCGCTCGTATCATTTATGAATATTGACATGAATATTATCTGAATTTTGATTCCATATATAATTCGATTCATGAATTTTAGTCTAATATTCGTGGTGCTTGTATATCGAATTCCTATACGTTTTCGCTTCCATTTGTAAATTAATTATTCAGGGGACCACGGTCGCTTATATCAGTTATGGATATTGACATGAATAATACTGAATTTCCATTCGATATATAATTCGATTCATGAATTTTGTCTAATATTCGCGGTGCTCGTATGTTGAATTCCTATGCGTTTTCGCTTCCGTTCGTAAATTAATTATCCAGGGGACCACGGTTGCTTGTATCAATTATGGATGTTGACACGAATAATGTTTGAATTTCGATTCGATATATAATTCAATTAATGAATTTTAGTCTAATATTCACGGTGCTCGTATGCCGCATTCCTATGCGTTTTCGCTTCCGTTCGTAAATTAATTATCTAGGGGATCACGATCGCTCGTATCAGTTATGGATATTAACACGAATAATGTATGAACTTTGGTTTGATATATAATTCAATTCATGAATTTTAGTCTAAAATAAAACATAATGTTTGAACTATTGATATATTTAATTGAACCTATGAACTTTTCATATAAATGGTTCAAAAATTATATTAAATATATACCAAAAGTTCATTGACTAAATTAAATAAATCAACAGCTCGGGGATCACATTGCATATTAGTTTAAAGTTCACAATTACTTTTAAAAAAAATTCAATGATTAAATCTTATATTAAGTCGAAATTCAGAAATTATTTATGTTATTTTTTCTATCGATTAAAATAATCATTTAGTGAAAATTATTTTATCATCTATAAAAATCTTATGCCCAAATATCTTTGCGGGCGATGATTTATTTATGTACACCGTCTCCCTTTTCTTAATAACTCAAGCTTTTTGAGTCAAACACGATTCTGCCCTGCTCATGCTCGTCCAATTCCGCATGCTAACTCCTGACACGCCTCTGTAAATTTTCCTCCTTTGTTTTTTGGCTCGACCGGGCCCGCTCACTTTGATCAATCAACATTGGCGTAGAAAGACATCGCCAGACGGGGATTAATCGAGAGCTCGAAAAGCCCAAAATAATTTAACCATGATCAATCGATTAAATTAAATCGATTTAATTAATTAATTAATTTCTTTTTTTTTGGGGTATGTGAAGAGGGAGGAAAACGGAGCAGCGTTCTTGGGAAGAACACCATTCATTGACTACTAATGTTAAGGAGAAAATATTGGTTGGATTTTACGGTTCACATAGGCGAAATGTAAAACCATTCGGAAGTCGACACATGGAGGGCACTTGCTCTCCTTGTAATATTTCAGAGGCTTGGACTGGTCTACGCTTGCCTCCTTTTTTCTTTCCCTTTCCTTCCCTCTCTTTTCCCCCCTTTTTCCCCACAACCGCTAAAGTCCATCCATCTGAGGAAGGTTTTCCGATGTGGCGCTACAGTGCCGATACGACAGGGCCGCCTTATCTCCACCGTTGATTGTATTACTCTTGGAGTCATCCGGATCAAACCAATTTTTCCCATGACTGCTCTACGTTTTAATTACATATATTAAATGATCGAACAATAATATGTGGTTCAAATGTTTCCAAACTTCTTATTTACATATTATATATACGTTTAGCCTTAAATTAAAGTTGGACCGACGTATAAGAAAAAATGATAATATTTTTAAATATTAATGCACACATTCATTCATTTGACAATTTAAGCTTTTTAAATAATTTGTGGTGATTTTATAAGATTTCATAATGAAATAGATCAAATAAATGCGACAAACGGAACGAAATATATAAAATGCAAAAAAGAAAAAAGAAAATGGGGATTATCAAAAGTGCTCAATGCTTATTCCGATGCAAATTGTTTGTGTTTTACTCCAAGATGTCTTCAAATATCAAAATTACAGATAAAAAAAGATGCTAATATCTCTTTTCCATCCCTTAGAAAAGGTAATAATAGCTCATCACCAAATTCTATCTATCTGGATATACATTATTCTCAATACGAAACTAAAAATTCAGGTGGCAATATGTGGAAAAACCCGTCTGACGTCATAAGCATACCGATTTATTTTCCTTCACAAAGTGCTCCATATTTCGTGCCCCCCTCTCGCAAAAAATTCAACCCTCCGGTCGCAATCCATGTATTGGTCAACGCCTTTCGTGCGGAAACCCACTTCGCAACCAACCTTTTTGGATCGATCGAAATTTTTCGCCTCTAAATTCAACACGCGCACCGGTTGAAAAATAGACCCCCCAGTAGGAAAATTTTGGAAAGACCTCGAATCGTTCGATTCCAGACATCGCACGCGATGCGACGTCGCGCGGCGGATATTTTGTTAAAATTAATCGGACGCCATTGAAAATGACATCATTAATGTTCCGTGGAAAAGCGACAGATTTCTACATCGCGCACCTAACTCGGTGGGGCATCCAAAATGGAACCAACCGCACAAAATTCACCCACTTTCCGCAATAATTTAATCGATTAATAATTGTGCAGGACGAATAAAATAAAATAAAATATTAAAAATATCTTTATGTCGGAATCGCGGGGGGCCCACATAGGAAACTCTCCACGATCTTGTTGAACTGTGCCGTGTCTTCAAGCTGCGGCACGTGCCCTGTGTCCTTAATCACCTCCAGCCTAACCTTCTTCCCCAGCAACCTGCAACAACCAAAAAAATAATATATATATAATTGCATTAAATTGCTAAGATTACATTTTTAGTGACGCGATTTAATATTTTTATTGCATGGCGAGTTAGATGACACGTCGCGAAAAATGGCCTAGATTTGGTCTTCTAATTGAATAATAACGATATGAAAGCAAATATTTTGTAGAGCGTACTCCTTGAGTTCGTGCGCCATCTCCACGGGGAATATCCGGTCATTTTCTCCCCATACTAGCAACACATCCTGCAATATATTTTATATCAAGTCATACAAGAGTGTGAAAAGATAAAAAATAGGATTATTTAAAATGTAATTTAATCTCTAAACTTTAGCGTCCCTATACTTTTAATTTATTTAATGTATATTTAATTTATTTCCCGACTATACGAAAATATTTAATATTGTCCATCCTAAATATGAATTAATGGAAAGTCAAATGTTTTTATACAATTTAGGAGTTAAGTTGAACATGTAGCAAAAATTTAGAAACTTCATCAAACAAATGAAAAGTTTAGAGAAGATATTGTGCATGAGATTAAAATTCATGAATCACATTGTACAAATTTTAAAATATAGGGACCATATTAGGCAAATTTAAAGTTTAGAGATCGTATTGTGCATCGTTCAAAAATCCATGGACAATTTGGGTTTTTATTCTTAAAAAATTAAATGGCTTATTTAAAAACGGAAATTCAATTTAATATAATAATGACGTCATTATGATGATGATGATTTTGCGAGTTATGAGTTGCACCTGTTGAAGGGCAGAAACTTGAGGCGTGTCGTCCTTTTCAGTGGTTAATCCGGTCAGCAGCTCTATTTTTTCCTTCCTATTTTCCGAATACAACCTCTGCAGAAAAAATAAAATGCAATTATGACGTCAATATTCGCAAACTTGGCCCCAAAAAACTGACGATGATTAGCGGTGCTTAATTACATGGATCACGTCATTCAACACGAAATCCGGCACCATGTTCGAGACCCGCCGGGACACGGCCATCCCCAGGAGCCGCCGCATGCTCGCGGCGGTCTCCGGCAGCATGACGTCGGCGGGCCCCCCTCCCCCGGCCGCGGCCCCGGCCCTCTTCGCCATAGCCTCGCCGTCGCTCCTCCTCCGGTTGATCCCGGAGCTGGCGATCACAGCCCTCTCCACCCTCTCCGGCCACATCCGCGCCATGTGGTACGCCACGAACCCGCCGTAGCTCGTCCCCACCACGGCGTACCTCTCCACCCCGGCCTTCTCGAGCAGCCTCCCGACGGCCGCCGCCTGGAACGCCTCCGACCGCTCCGCGGACCGCGTGGCGGACCCGCCGAAGAAGACGAGGTCGGGGACGTAGACGTCGAACGCGGCGGCGAAGTGCTGCGCCTGCCGCCGCCACTGCCAGATCGCCTTGGGGCCGAACCCGTGGAGGAACACGAGGGCGGGCTTCCGGGCGGCTGCGGCGGCGGGATCGGGCCCCCAGAACTGGAGCGTGGTGTCGCCGTCGACGGCGATGGTCCGCTGCGACAGGCCGGACCTGGTCAGGCAGCGGCGGAGGTGGCGCTCGTAGAGGGCGACGGGGCTGAGGAACGGCGGGAGCATCGCGGCAGCGTCGGGGCGTGGACGTGGGGATGATCCATGGGGAGCTTTCCTTTTGATCGACGAACCGGCGATTTTGTATGGCCGGCCGCGAGAAAAGGCCCTCGCTATTTGGCGAAATTACGGTCTTGCCCCTATTCCTTCATTGGGCGCTCGTGACGTAGATGTGCGTCATCCCGTAATCTTTTCCGCCGTGATCCTGCAACGCTCTACATGGAAAAGTACGGTCGATATAAATTTAGCCCTAAAATTTTTGAATTGAATCGATTTAATTTTAAATCTTTTATATAGATATTCATTCAGTCTATCTGGTCAATTTGAATAGGAAATTACTTATGCAAACATTGCCAAAGTAGATTTTTCTTTAAAACCATATTTTTTTTTTCGGATTTTTATTAATTTTTAATTTTTATTCTCTTTTCTTATTTTCTTTTTATCTTTTCTTTTTATGTGGACGGTCCTATGTAACTCGACCAACCTCTGCTGGATAGCAACTAGCAGAGGTAATAACGAAAAAAGAGAGAAGAAAGAAAAAAAAGAAATGAAGGAAAGGAGAAGAAAAATAAAAGTAAAAATAAAAAATTCACAAAAGTATTTGAAAATTAAAATAATATCCACATAGCACCGTGCCATATAGTACTGTGGACATCCACGTCAGTGATTTCCGGCCTAAATTGGCCAGATGAACTAATTTTGTATCAATGTGAAAATTTTATAATTAAATTGATAAAATTAAAAAGTTTATAACTGAATTGATACAAATGCAATAAATTTAGGACTTTTTTTGGCAATTTTCCCACATTTTACATGTGTAATATCTTATACATGTGTATGTATGTGTGTGTATATACATATACACATTTTCAAGAAATTGTCTTATTTCATAAACTTGATTTAGGGTGTTTTTAAATTAATAATATCCAACATTTTCTCCTCTTGGTCACTTAATTATTATAATCACTTACAAAAATACACTATAAAAATAATGTGCTCAGGCGGCCAAACCCTTTTGGTCAGCATTTGTTGCATTTACCCTATCGCCCTACTTAGGACAACAATTATTTTATTTTATTTTGTCGCCCTCAGTATCTAAGGCAACAATTTTTTTTTCAACGCCTTAGGGGGTGCATGACAAACCTTTATTTCTGTTCTAGAAACAATTTTTTTATTCCATACATGTTTCGGAATAAAAATCCGTTTGGTAAACCTATTCCATTTTTCTATTTCGAAATAGATTCTTATTCCGAAATAGGTTTGGAATAGAAATCGAAGTAGAAATTTTCTACTTCTCTATTTTTAAAATAGAAATGAGAAATAAAAATTATTCTCATCGTTTGTCAACCGATCCTTCATCCGTCGCCATCAACTACCGTCCGCCGGTTCACGCCACCGCCGTGCCGTCATAATTGCCGCCACCGTCGCGCTAGTCGCCAGTCCATTATCGTCCAAAAAGAAAAAAAATTGTGTCGTTATCAAACGAATTTTATTTTTAGAGTAGAAATTTTGTGTCATTATCAAACGGTTATTTTTGCTTAGAAACTCTTTTAGAAATAAAAATAAAAAAATCTATTTCTTTTCCAGAACCTATTTCTAAAATAGAATGGTTATCATTCACCTCCTTAGATACTGAGGGCGCCTTCATAACATTTGTTACCTTTAAAAACCAAATGCGACAAAATAACATTGTCTAGTTCAAAGGCAACATAACTCATTTTTACCACAATAGACCGGTCAAAGATGATAAAAAAATCTTCGTTTTTGTCGAGTTTATGGTGACAGAAGTTGGTCATCTTAAGTTGATTTTATGCCAAATTGACGCCAAAGGCAACAATATACGAATTTTGTCACTTAAGTTTTACTTAGAATGACAACACTCTTAAATTCTATCGCCTAAGGGTATGGTTAACGGTGACAAACTAAAGAATTTGTTGCGTTGAGTTCACTAGAAAGTGACAAAATTGTACCTTGTCTCCTTTGGATAATCTTAGGGGACAAAGGTTAATTATTTCCTCTTAGTGTGTCTTTCTTGAAGTGATGGACCAAAAACATAATTATGAGCTCAACTTAGGTTAAGTCATCGATAATTTGAGGTTGGCTCGAGATCGTACTTATAGACGTCGATATACGAAAGCATAAAAACATAATTACTTTATTAGATTATAGAGGACACATAATCAAAAAGTGCTTAGTATGCCTTGGACGAGCATTACGTCGGTTGGGATTGCAAAGGTGGAATTCCTAGAGCAAGTTACCCACCTGCTTAATCCCACAATAAAAGCAAAAAAAAAAAAAAACCAGAGCTAACAAGCAAGCATTACTTAGAACTAAGATTGATTAGTCACATTACAATGTAAGAAACCCTAAAAGGACTCCTCTTCACATAAGAAATCCTTGAGGATGCTGTTGAACCGCAGCGGGTCTTCAATCTGCGGCACGTGCGCCGTGTTCTCCATCACCTCCAGCTTCACCTTCTTCCCCAAAACCCTGAAAAAAAAAAATTCAAATTTGTTTCCTTCCTAAATCACATCGGCTTCAATTTCTAATTCGATCAAAGAAATTTGATTTTAGGGTGGCTAAATTGAACTAGAAATTTAATGAAGCTGATAGGTGTGTTAGTCTGATTGGGTCGTGATTGACGTAATCGACACATCTCGTACTTCAAATTAGAAGTTTAGTGAAGCAATAGGTATATTGATCTGATCGGGGGTCCACAATCGATGTGACCCAACAGTCTCCTAACTTTGAACTAGAAATTTAATGAAGTGATAGATATGTTGCGTAGAGCATACGTACTCCTTGAGTTCAGTTGCCATTCGCAATGGGAATAATTGGTCATGGTCTCCCCAGATCAACAGCACATCCTGTCATAGTGGAAAAATTTGAGATTAGTGATCCAATGGAGACGTGTGAAAAATGGGCAGCTAAATATGTTAATTTGAAAAAATTTCTACTGTTCCATCTAACAAAATGGATTTTCCTTTTCCTGTCCCGGTTAATTTCTAAAAGAGTCGTTGGTAAGTGTTAAAAAGCCGTTAATCGAAAAATTGCCGGTCGCTTGATCTTCCTATTTATTGTGTGAAACCTAACGATATTTTTATGAAATCACAAACTCTTGTTTTGCAAATTTTGTCTTTCTTAACAATGTTCTTAGCTTTACCAACTCTTACGTGAATTTATCAATATTTATTTGAGTGACGTGCTAATTTTACATCGGTAATTTCACATCGTAGTTAGTAAATTCGGAGAGTTCAATAAGTTATGCAAATAAAAATTGACCAGCTAATGCCAAAATTGTTAATTGATAAACTTTACAAAAAAGTGTTGGCAAATTCATAAAAGTGCGATAAATTTCCAACAATTTATTTGGAAAATGTCATCAGACAATTTTTAATATAAGTAACAGTAAGATACATACACACGCACATACATACATACATATATGTGTGTGTGTGTCGAGGTTATGGGGGTAAATTACCTGTTGAAGAGCAGAAATGCCAGGGTCCTCCTCTCTCCCAAGGGTCAATCCCTTAAGAAGCTCTATCTTTTCCGCCCTTTTTTCCGTATATAATCTCTGCAATTTAACGAGTCACTAATCAAACCCACCTTTACATTATGGACTCTGTATCACATCATATGAATCTAGAAGTAAATCAAATTTTACTTCTTTTTCCCCAATTATTCGTCCTTCCTTCCTCTCATTGCTAAAAGACGACAAAGATTAAGAGAAAAAGCATTCATGGAGTAGGAAAATGCACATTTAGGGGCGTCAATCTTTGCATGCACATTATCCTTTTGGGAGTCCATCCAAAATAGTCCTGAGAGAGCGACAATTTCAAGTGAGATTCCAAGCAAGACACCATGGTCCCCAGCTTTTAAGGGATGATTCTCAGAGGAACTCTCCTAGCAATTTCCTTCAAGAAGGTACAAACCCTTACTCTCTTATCTCACCAGAAGGTGCTGCAAACTCCATAGCCAGATGATTTCTGAGCTAACTTTAGTTAATGGAACCTTGAGCCATGATGCTTTTAGCTTGTATTGAATGCCATCTTACCCACCTTGAATTGAAGCTTATCTACCTTTTAGATCCAATAAGACTGATGATGAAGTCGCAACTCGCCGACATGGGGTTCGCAAGACTATGTCACGTTATTCACTTGGAGAAGCGGAAAACAGATAAAAAAACTATCGAAACTTAAGAGTCTTGGCTAGCCACCTCGCTCGATTATGAAGCTTGAACACGCCTTTTCTTCTTTCACCTAATCGCTTATACTTCTATATCTGTGACTAATGTTGGGTGCTAGAACTATGGAACAGTATATTGATGACAAAGTATAGAAAAGCGACGATGAATGAAACGAGTTTCTCGGAGAATCAGAGGAGGAAACTGCACTCACATTGATGAACTCGTTCAAAACGAAATCCGGCACCATGTGCGCAATGCGCTTGTACACGGCCAGATCCATCAGCGTCCTCAGGTTCGCAGCGGTTTCCGGCAACATGAGGTCCTCGATGTTCTCTAGCTTGGCCCTCCCCAACAGCTGCTCGTTGTCTCCCTTCTTCATGTTGACCCCTGAGCTCGCGATCACCACCTTCCTGATCCTCTCGGGCCACATCTGCGCCACGTGGTACGCTACGAACCCGCCATAGCTCGTCCCCACTATGTGGAACCTCTCTAAATTCAACTTGTCAGCGAGCTTCGCCACGGAGGCTGCCTGGAAGACCTCGGTCCTCTCGGCGGACCTCGTGGTGGAGCCGCCAAAGAAGATCAAGTCCGGGACATAGACATCGAAGTGAGGGACGAGGCATTGGACCTGCTTCCTCCATTGCCAGAGACCCACGGGGCCGAACCCATGGATCAACATGACGGGAGTTTTCCGGGCGGTTTCTTCGGGGTTCGGGCCCCAGAACTGGACAGTGGTCTCATCGTCAAGCTTCAGGGTTTGCTGCGAGAGGCCGGCGTTGGCAAAGCAGCGGCGGAGATAGGTCTCATACAAGGTGACAAAGCTGAGGAAGGGTGGTATGTTTAGCATTTTTGTTCAAGAGTGTTCGTGAAGACTGCTAAGAAAGCCAGGAAGGAGAGGAGAGGAGAGAGGAGGGAGGGAGGAGGGAGGGGGGGGGGGGGCGGTTGGTTTTGGTTTCTTAGGTGAAGAGACAAGAAAGACGCTGACAGTTTTTACAGTTGCTTTAGAGGAAATTCGTTTGAATTTGAGCCGCTGAGTGCGTACTCTTTAGCTGGTATGCGAGAGGCCCAATTGGCGGATTTCAGCACCAAAGTGGCTGGGCAACCTATGTTCTCTTTATGTCCTTTCTTTCTGGGTAGGTTAACCTATATTCACACGATCCGAGTGAAATGCAAAAGACACCATGCATCTTATTATTCGACTTTACATTTAGAGAAAGAAGATCTTGCCTAAATTCGTCCTTAAAGGGCGCATTATCCTTAAACTACGGCAAGTGTTTAAAGAACAAGAGACACGAATTTGGCACTGTACTATGATTCGTGGGTTTTCCACAAAAGATTCGAGCTTGCCTCTGTGTGTGTGTGTGTGAAAACCCTACGTGCAAGTGCTCGAAGAAAAGGGAGGTTTTCTTGTCGTGTTGATGTTGTATATGCGGGGAGGGTGCGTAGGAAATGAATGGTGGTCGGATGGGTTGGTTTGGTTGGTTCAAATTTCTTTGCTGTTTTCGTTCCGATGGTGACCCACTGAGCTAACTCCTCTCACCAACCTCTCTTCTCTCTCTCTCTCTCTCTTTCTCTCTCTCTCTCTCTCATCCTGATTTCTTTCTTTTAGGTCTATATGAATGATTCTAGTTGGCTAGGTCGTCGTTGTTCCACTAATGCAAAAATGGAGGACATAAATGTTTAACTACTAACTTCACCATTAATTTAAATGAATGCCATTCTGTTGGCAATAGAAGTATTGGTTCCTCAGATATCGATTGCATCCCCACGAGAATAAAAAATCATTGACGTAATGAATTGTCCTTTGTGAAGAGCTAAGAGGAATTATGGTCACTGATCTAAGGGAAGAGCAATTGCATTTGAACCTAATTGAAGCAATTTAGAATGTCTGCAAGAGTGAGATGCAAGGTTACATACCACGACACAACATATATTATTATTGGGATGTGATTCATACTCCCCATCAACCGTGTATGGGTAGCACCCTGCGACTCTAGAGGTTGAGCTCATATTTTATTGATAATTTGGGTTTGAGCTCATAAATAGCTATCAAATATATATTTTGTTTGAATATATGTATTCATTTTCTCTTGTAATTTAAGAGATATGACAAAGAAGTGCGAGATGCTAATTATAGAAAAATCATCAGCTAGACGTAGCCCTAGTTTTAGGGTGAATTAGGATAAAATCATGCATCTCAAATTCCCTTTCTCGCTTTTACTCTCTATCTTCTTTGTAATTGTGCAACAAATCCTAACATTTGATATCAGAGCTTGGTTTGGGGTTAGGATTTCACGATGAAGGGAGATTCGAAAGTAAAATCAAATCTTGGGAGAATGTCATCATCTTGTCAATCAAGGATTGAATTACAAATATTCAAAAGAAAGGGTTTCGAGTTATGAAAATTGAAGATGGAGGCTCTGCTTGTGGATGGAGATCTATGGCATGTGATTGAAGAAGATAAACTTGAGGAAAAATCCAAGGGGAAGTCGAATGAGGACGAAACAAAGGAATCCACGTCTACTAAATTGAAGGAGTGAAATATTTGCGATCGAAGGATGCAAGGCCTAATTTGGCTATGCCTTGCTAATAATGCCCTAATAAACGTGACTTTTGAGAAGGCGACAAAAGATGTCTAGATGAAGCTAGAAAACCTTTATCAGAGCAAGTCACTCATGAACATATTGTTTCTGTGGAAGTGACTGTACAACCTTTGGATGAGTAAAGGTGATTCTTTTTCTTATAATTAAATGAATTTAATACCATTTGTGGGCAATTTGCATTGATCAATGTCAATCTGATTGAGAAAGATAAAGCATGCACTTTGATGTGCTCACTACCGAATTCATGGGAACATATAATTGTTTCCATTGACGTTGATGTTGGTGTGTTATCCTTTAAGGGCGTTATAGTTGCTTTATTATTTGAGGAGATGAGACGAGTGGGTTTCAATAGTGCAACGCAAGAGACTCTTTTTGTAAGAGGAAGAAACTATTGAATGATCCAAATCCAGATTTCGTCACAAGAATAAGTCTAAAGGAAGATTTAAAAACCGAGATCGATAAAAAATAGCATGTTGGAAGTGCAAAAAGCCTAGACACTTGAAGAAGTATTGCAAAAGTAAAAGTGTAGGTCCAACGAAGCGAGATGATGCATCATCCTCTAGTACAAAGAAGGATGATGACAGTAGCATGAGAGACATGTATCTCATTTGCAATTCATCGTAGGGTGACTGTAGTACATGGATAATTGATACTTGAGCATCTTTTCACATGATGTCTCATAGAGATTGGTTTTGCTATTATGAGCTATATCAAGGAAGTATAATGTGAATGAGAGATGATACAATGCTTGGATATAATTGGTTGCGGAAAGGTGAAGCTGAAGATTAAAGATGGGATAATAAAAATCTTTTCGATGTGATGCACATTCCTAGTCTTACTAGGAATATTATTTTCGTAGGAACTATAGCAAATGCTGGCATTGCTTTTACTAGGGACAAGTACTCATCCAAGTTAACCTATGGATCTATGGTGATCGCCAAAGGTGAACAATATGGAAAATTGTGGAAGTTATTAGGAAACACAGTGATTAGTGGTGAGAATTATATCTTAGAGCAGGTGGAAGAAGATCTTTCGATGTCATGGCATTGGAGATGGGTTATATCGGTAAGAAAGGGCTAATGAACCTTACCTTGAAGAAGATGGTGGATGGAATCCCAAATTGTTTTATGAGTTTTGGATTTTGTGAGCATTGTCTTGATGGGAAACAAAATTGAGTATCTTTTGAATTCATAGGAGGAGAGCTAAAGGAATTATGAATCTGACTCATAGTGATGTCTTCGATCTTACACCTATAGCATCATTTGGAAAATCAAGGTATTATGTTTCTTTTACTGATGATTATTCCAGATATGTGTGGATATATTTTTGGAGGAAAGATGATGTACTTGAAAAATTTTGCGAGAGCTTTGAAGGAAAATCAATTTGACAAAAAAATAAATAAATTTTGTGGACTGACAATAGAGAAGATTTCTATTCAACGAAGTTTGATCAATTCTATGCAACCAATGACATTGTAAGGCAAAAATAATGCCCAATTCACCTTAGCATAATGGGGTGGTAGAGAGACTTAGTCGGTCTCTCATGGGAAAAGCAAGAAGTATGTAAAATGTTACAAATTTAGCATTTGAATTTTGGACAAAAGCAGTGGCTATTGCGTGTTATCAAAAGAACAAGTCCCTTACATCAACTTTGAAATGAGACACCGTTTAAGGCACTATTTTGAAATAAGCCAAACATATTCCATTTTAGGGTGTTTGGTTGTGAAGTGTATGTGCACATACCAAATATAAAAAGAAACAACCTTGAGAGCAAGTTAGAAAAGTGCATATTCAATGGGTAAAAGGATGGTTTTTAACAGTACAAGTTGTTGAATTCTGATACTAAAGGTATCATCCATGGTAAGGATGTGGTGTTCAAAGAATCTACAACAAATTAGATTGTTTCACAAGATCTTGAAAAACCACAAACGGTTGAGTTCGATGTTGGTTTAAAGGAAGAGACGGAAGGTCACACAAGCTAGATTAGAAAATTCGATATACCCTATTTGCTAGTAATGAAAATTGTGCTCTGCCAATTATGAGTAATGATCCAATTACTATCAAGGAAGTAAGAAGTGTGGAGGATGCCAAATAGTAGGAGAAAGCCATGAAAGATGAGATGGACTCACTAGATAAAACAAAATGTGGAGTTCGATAAAACAACCCGTCGATCTTAAGGCAATCGGATGCAAGTGGGTGTTTAAGAATAAAATATCTGCAGATGGAGAGACAAAATGATAGAAAGCTTATTTGGTTGCGAATGGATACTAGTAGATAGAGGGAGTCAATTATGATGAGACTTTTTCTCCTATTGCAAAATTAAATTCCATAAGACTTATTTTATCTATAGCACCTGCATACAATTTGAAGATAGAGCAGCTTGATGTAAAAACATCATTCCCCCATGATGACTTGGAGGAGGATATTTTCATGAAATAACCAGAATGGTTTGTGGTCAAAGGAAAAGAAGACTTTGTTTGCAAATTGAACAAGTCTTTGTGTGACTTTGAACAACCTCCAAGGATGTGGTATCAAAAGTGTGACTTATACGTATTGAATTTTGGCTTTGTTTGTTGTAATTATGATCATTATACTTATGTGAAAAGGTTCGATGGTGACTTTATTATATTAACCTTATATGTTGATAATATGCTACTAGTTGGGAATAATATAAGAATAATTAGAACTGTTGAAGGACTATTGGCAAATAAGTTTGAGATGAAAGATTTAGGCCTAGCAAACTTCATCTTAGGCATGCAGATAAAAAGGGAGCGTGGGAATGAGAAATTGTGGCTAAGTCAAAAGAAGTATGGTGAAAGTGTGTTGAAGAAATTCAATACGGCAGAATGTAAACCAATGAAGACCTCATGTCCACAAGTTCCAAGTTGTTAGTGTTCAATGTCTAAAGATTGAAAAAGAAAGCTAAAGAGATGACAACGGTCCCATATGCAAGCATAGTTGGGAGATTGATGTATGTTGTGGTATGTACTTGTCCAAATATTGCCTAAGCAATGGGAGTATTAAGCAAACATTTGTCCAATCCGAGGAAAAAACATTGGATGGCAACAAAGCGGGTGCTTTGTTATCTTTGTGAGGAAAAAACATTGGATGGCAACAAAGTGGGTGCTTTGTTATCTTTGTGGTACATCTGACCTTGAGTTATGTAATGAAGGCATGAAAAGTTCAAAGGAACGACAAGCATTAGAATTGAAGTGTTTTGTGAATGCTAATTAGGGAGGTGACATTGATAGCATGAGGTCACCCAACGGATATGTTATTTCCTTATTAGGTAGAGCTGTGAGTTGGATGAGTAAAAGATAGAGCATAGTTACTTTATCTACCACTGAGGCAAAGTACATGGCCCTTTATCATGTAGTTAAGGAAGTAATTTAGATTCACAAATTATGTAAAGAGCTTAGTTTTACACAAGGAGAAGTGAAGATTGGGTGTGATAGTCAAAGTGTTATATTTTTGACTAAGAATCTTGGATTTCATACAAGAACAAAACATATCAATATTCAATATCACTTCATCCAAGAGAAAGTGGAACAAAAAAATGTAATGTTGAAGAAAATTGACATAAAGGTGAATAGTATAGATTTTTTTGACTAAGGCAATGAGTGCATAAAAGTTTGAATGATGTACAATTGTATTGGACTTAAAGAAGCATGTAGAATATTCACCATGTGAGAGAATGTCAGGGTGTGATTCATACTCCCCATCAACTGTGTAAAGTCAATGCCCTTGAGACTTAAGAGGTTGAGCTCATATTTCATTAGTAATTTAGGCTTGAGCTCATGAATAGTTTATATATATATATTATTTTTCTCTTGTAATTTGAGAGATATTATAGAGAGGTGTGATGTGTTAATTATAATAAAATACTTAGTTGGACATAGTCCTAGTTTAAGGGTGAACGAGGATAAAACCTCGCGTCTCAAATTCTCTTACTTGCTTTTACTCTTTATTTTCTTTGTGATTGTGTGGTAAATCCTAACATTCTTATTAGATTGATTTTGGAGGAGTTAGTTTCCAATTGTGTGCCGTTGTCCATTGAGAGATAGTTTAGGATTCTAGGATTGCATTTTGTCTAGATTTTCACGTGTTTCATTTTAGCTAATTAGCGATTTGAGGTTTGGTATTTCCCACATTTCATGGACGTGCAACATGCTTGAGCAATTCAAGTTCTGCATGAGGATTGGAATTTGAATCTTGTTTATAACCATTCATGTTTAAATTTTATTTCATGATTAGCATGTTTGACCTTTACTTGTGATACTCTCAAGAAATCTAGTTGCTTAGATCAAGTTACTTCCCACTTCAGCTTGTTCTATGCTTGTTGAATGCTCCTTGAAGCATGTTTTAGTGCAAAGCTCTTAATGGCTTGACATCAAAGCCTTAACACATGTTGCCTAGGTATCACTATGCATATTCAAGCATCCTTTGAGTCCAACTCAATGTCATATCTTTTCAAACCATTAATCAAGTCATATATATAGTTTGGATCATTTTGAAGCCTATTCATGATGAAGCATAGTGTTTTGAGGATCCATTTCGATGTCGTTGAATTGAGCAGAAAAGTCTCCATTAATTTTTTGGGTCCTTCACCACCACATCCATCTTGAACATCCTGGTCATCTCATCTATCCAGACTAACAGAAACTTTGGAAGATCGGCCCATTGGCTATATCACCTACACTGTGTTTTATGCTGCAAAACTGTATAGGGGCAGGCAATCCCTCAACACCCTTGTAATTTTACCTTGTTTTGGATCTGGTATATGTTGTCTTTCTTGTTGTTGCCTAGAGACAAATGCAACAACACTAGGGCTAGTTGATTTTCCTTGTGTCGGCCTTTGATCTCTTTTTCCTCATCCTTGCACGTGTTTCCACTAACATGAATCTCAATATTGATTGATAATTAGTGGCGATTTTATTGAAATAAGTATACTATAACTATAAGTGCCAAAATTTATGTATCATACTCACTTTAGTGCCAAAAGTTTTTGCTGGCTCATTTAAGTGCTAAATTAGAGAAAAACTATCACTTAGGTGTCAATGGCGAGAAATTCCGATCAAATTGATTATGTGTTATTTAAAAGTAAAATTTTAATATGAAATTTCCATGTGACATGCTTCACTTTGAAGTGGTCACTTTTTAACAACAACTAGCACTGAAGTGATCACTTTAAATAAAATTTGGCATTTAAATGATTACTATTTACAACTTTTGAATGACATCTATTGATTAGGCATGCTAGCAAGCCACGTAAGACTAAGAAATTAATAAAATATAGTCACGGCAAATTTCCGACTATCTAGACCGGAATTAACTTAAATGATCATTTTTTTTAAATAGCACTTAAGTGATCGAAAAAAAAAAATTGACATTAAAGTGAGCATGTACATAACTTTTTGGTATTTCTAGTGTACTTATCCCCAATTTTATCGTTCCAAGCCCTTCTTTACATGTGGGCTGATTTTCCTTCTTCTCCGACATTTTGGTCGGCCTTCTTAGTGACAGTCAGGGGCCTCATACTTATGGATTACAGTCATCTGTTTCGCATTGGCCACCGTCAAGGTGGTCAAGGAGCACTTTGAGCCCGACCCCGAGCGGCACGGCAGTGGGATGGAAAACATGGAAGTGATGAGGGCAAGGAGCTACCAGAATTAGCGCACCTGCAGTATAGTCTACGATCGTTTAGACAGCCCATTGTGATACGTTGCTCGTATTTAGAACTTTTAGAGTTTTGCTCTTCATTATGATGAAAACTGCATGGCATAGGAAACTCTCATATTTCGAGTAAAAGTACCAATTTCGAGCTCGCGGTATTTTGTTGTTCATACCAATTTGTGTGAAGATTATACGCAAACTGCCCTGGATTAGGGCCGCGACACATATCAAGTTAAAGTCGACTTAACCTGTTTATGGGGTTCGGGGATGTTCCCTCGGCCACCAAGTAGTCAAAATTCAGCCTTTGCGCCGTTGTTTTTCTGCCAAAAATAATGAAAATGTTCTCCGAATTGATAAATAAAGCTATGAATATCATCGTTAAGCCTTAAATATTAATGTTGGTAAACAGCAGGCAACTAGCTGATGATCTGTTGATAACTTTTTTCATATTTGACTGCTTTCAAGGGAAAAGAAAACGAAAGGCCCATACAATTTTATGACGCCAAGGCTTGGGTATGAAGGCCTATAAAGCAGGAGTTGAGAGAACGTTCGTTCACTGTGTTGATCACGTAGGAGTTCACTTTACCCCTAAAATTGCCATATGCCAAAGCAAGCGGATTAGTTTGATCACGCGACCCATGTTTGATGGGAAAATTGTCCAAAAAAGGTGCATTCGAATATGTTGACACTCTTTTGACCACAGAAAGAATATGTTGATATTCTTCTTAGCCAAAGCCTGAATTGATGGAAAATATTTTAGAGAGCCCTTTTTCTGAGAATTTTTTTTTTTTTTTGTATATTCCTTCTTCGGCCAAAGTGATAATTGGAATATCTACTTTCCAAGTAAAGGCGTTTGAGATTCTTCACTATCCACTATGCCTACAGCTCCAAAAATTTTTTTATGGTTTCTGCAAATCATATCATCGGCCAATATCATGCGCGGCGAGCTAAAATGCTGCATAGAACATTCATTTGGTCGAGTTCGATTAGATAAAATTTTGGAAAAGTGACTTAGGAGCTTAACCCACGAGACATTGCACCATTGAATGTCATAGCAACTGCGTTTAAATTAAGAATTATTCTATGAGCATGTAACATCAGTGAGTACATCTAAATCATCATATTTGATGATATAAATCTGTCTATAAGTTGTTGAGACTCGTCCTCCATGAAAATTTATAAACAATATGGTTTGTGACAATCGCTTTCTCCTTTGGAGAATCATATCCAGTCAATAAAAATTATTGAAGCGTCAAAGATCAATCCGAAACCAAAGTCGCACCAACTCTATCCTATCGTCTCTCTTGGGGACCCGGTTGGATATTTATAGAAGAGACAATCATGGACGGGTCAGTATCCATCTTGACGGAAGTTACTAAACTTCAAAGCAACGGATACCTTTAAAATAAAAAGATACCAACGCGATGACCTCATGTAGGTGCCCCCTCGCGCATTGCCAAAATGATATGATCATGATGTACCAACTCTTAAAAAAAAGCGACTTTTCGAAAAAAAAAAAATCATTTCGATAGATTTTCTTAACTTTGCCACGCGACTGTCTAGTTATCTAAGGTAAATTAATATTGATTTATACCAGCAACAATCAATATAGCAAAGTGACCTAGCTAACCATAGATGCACATTTAAGTAAACAAGCCTAAATTTATTTGTTTTATTTGAAATAACCAGATGACATTTCTTGCCAATGCATCAACTCGATCGATCACCCGACGAGAAAAGGAGGCTCTGTCGATAGATTGATAAGCACCATGGCTGATCCGATGAAAGATTTCTACCAAGTCGGCGTCACGACTTTGGTTTTGGCTACTGTTTTTGGAATCGTTTTCAGATGCACATGGGTCTTAAAACTTGATATGTCCCCACTCGCACCGTCTGTTTCTGAGGTGCCCACAAGTCATGCGCGTGAGCCGAGAGTACCTAATGATTTTCCGACCTTATATTCGTCTTTTGGTCCGATGATGCCTCTGAAAAAACCACATGCCCTAATGTAAAATGGGCTCCATCTTGTCTAGGCATGTTTATTACATCATGGAAGAAAAATTCCAAAGCCTTAGTGGGGCAGAGAGAGAGGAGTACCATGATGATACGTGTTCATCGGGACCACCATGAAAATTCTCCCTCAAATCATTCCTCAGTTCTTCATGGGGTATGCTGTCGCATTACGCAATTGAGAAGAAAACAACCATCTGATTCGCAAAGAGGAACTCGTTCTCTCTTGTAATCCTTAATGATTCAATCGGTTTTTTTTTTTTTTTCATGCAGAAGGCTAGCGCCGGACTCTGTCGACCGCCGATGCCACGGCGGTCGAGTTATTTGGACTTAAATACTAGATACTTGAATTGCCTAGGCAGAATCGGTGACGTTTACCTGCAATTCCGGCTCGGTTTGCAGGACCTTTAGTTGCTTCCTTCCCTGCGCTGAGCGTCTAGGATTCGGCGCAGGAGACGCTTCAGGCGCTGGACCAGCTCCTCTGCGGAATGCCGCGGTGGAACGGGAGTCCGGCACCGCCTGCAGAGCTCGGCGTGCCGGCTCAGCGCCTCCTCCAGCCTCGCCGCCTCTCTCCCCGGCCCCGGCAACCCTGCCACCGCCGCCGCCGCCATCGCGTCCTTGATGGCCTCCTCGCAGAGCCCACACGCCCACCGGCCCCCGTGCCGCTCCCTCACGCGCCGTGCGTACCCGAGCGTGCACTCCTCCTTGAACCCGCAGCAGCAGCACTCCACGACCTCGAGCAGGGCGACGGCGGCGGCGGCAGGCCTTTTCACCTTGGTCTCGCTCAGCACCATCCCGATGATCTCACTCTCGCTTCTCTGCAACACGTTCCACAGCCGCCGGCGAATGATGCTACAGTTACGCAGCCGATCGAGGAGCGCCAGTGTCTGCACTCGGACTTGCCCAAAAAACCGGTGGGAGTTATCGTTCCTTCTCCCACTGGATTTCCGCAACTTCAGTGTCGTCGCCGCCGCCTGCAAGGAGGAGCTCGAATGGCATATGCATCTCAGAGAGCCTCGACAGGCTCTTCTTCTTCTTCGTCTACTTCTTCCTCGAGCGAATTCGGGATCGTTCTGCGTTTTCTGTGAGAGGAGATGGCAGAGAGAGAGGGAGAGGGAGAGGGAGAGGAGGTCATTTTTAATCTCATCATGTGGCTGGACGTTCGCGTGGATTCGGATCTTCCTAATCCGATACTCGTGCGAAAGTACGTAGCGTCCCATATTTACAAAATTCCTTGTCATAAAACATTTTCGGAGAAAATACTGTTTAGGATTGAAAATGTGTCGATGAATGTCTTAAACTGATATTAATTTAATCATAAATATTTTGATTTGGCATCAATTCAGTTTTCTAACTAATTTTAATTAGATAGTGCCAATTTGAATATCGAGCTACTACGTGATATCTTAACGTTGATATGAATAATTTTTAATAATATTTTTATATCAATTTTTCTTTTTTTTTTCTTTCTTCTTCTTATTTTGGTCAGTGACCGACCAGCAATCACAAGTGATAGCTAGCTTGTACTCGCTTGGGCAAGGCTCGCCATCACCTGTAGCCAGTGAGGGCACCCCTCACCAATCTAGCGAAACTTAGCCTCCCCTGAGGTGACTAGCAACAAGTCTTGCTTAGGCAAGGCTAGCCAAACAATCGCCCATCGTTGGTCATTGGCTAAAGGAAGACAAAAGAAAAGAAAAAAATATTAAAATTTATCGATGTTAACATTGGTAGTGCTACGTAAGCTAATCGATATCCACATCAATAATATTAAGCTCAAATTAGCTAAAATAATTGAATTGACATTACGTCAAAACATTTAAGATTAAATTGGCACCAAAAAAAGGGGTTTATGACTAAATTGATATTGATTTAATATGTTTAGAACTTTTATGATAATTTTTTGCTTAAATTCAAAATAATATTTTCCTATTTAAAAAATCGAAAATCATTTTCCATAATATCATTAGGTATTTGCAATTGGACAAAAAAACTTTGCGTTTAGGCATAAGAACCCCAACACTTATTCTCAAGCCCTTGGCAGTGGACTCAAGGTCTAGAGGCTAGGGCTAGGTCCATTAAGATCTATAAAGATCAAGCTCGGATCCAAGAAGACTGAGTTTGGAACCTTTGTTGGCTAAGCAAGGTTGGCCTCGCCAAGGGTCAAGCTAGTGATGCTCACCCTCAACCGATGTAGCGAGGGCCAAGCCTCGCCAGCCAAGGGAGAGGTACAACCTAGCCGAATTTAGTGAGGTCAACCTTGCCCAACCACTAGCGAAGTCCACCTCACATAGCCACAATTAAAAATATTGATAAAAAAATTTGACAAATATCGAAAAATTATCAACATCAGTGTCGGCTTGTGCCATTTAGGTGGTGGGTGTCTACGTTAGTAATTTATAGTAAAAAATTGATCGGATGGGTTAAATTGACAAATTATCAAAAGTTTTTATGACTAAATTTGTAAGGAAAATGGAGTTTATGATAGAATTAGTATAATTATAATAGCTTTAGGAATATTTTGATAATTTTCTCTAGGATGACAATTAATTCACCAAAGTGTAAAAAGTTGATAGAATTTGGAATATCTAATATTTTATTGCAATTTTTTTTGGTCGAAAATATTTCATTGCAATGAAATATATGAAATATATAAGCTTTTGAGGTTTTCCCGAAATTCTTTGCCGTTACGTACAAATTTGAAATACGTCTGTTCCGTATTTATCTCTTTCCTCCTTTTACACGTTGGCCAGTCCTTCTCAATACCGTTCCCCTATTTCGCAGCCCACGATATGGTGGTGAGCGGAACCGACTCGATCTTTCCACGTGTCGGTTTCAGTACATGGACGGTCGTGAGCGAGCTGTCGTACGGGGTTCGGATCACGCGATTGTGACCTTACCGACAACGACAAGGCTGGATTAGAAGAAGACAATGACTGCCAGCTGTCGTGAAAAACTCCGATCTCTGATATTTTTGCCGGTGGGCCTATCTCAAAGGTTGTCCGTCCATGACCCTCTTTGATGACCTGATTTCAATTTGTTTCTTGGCGCTTTTTTGGCAGGTAGTAGCTTGCCACCCTCCGTTGGCGAGGGGCCGGCCGGCCGCCCTTGCTCGGCCTCCGTGAGGAAGGTGGCTGTCACCATCGTAATATTGATTGGCCACCCTTTGTTTGTTAGTAGCAACTGGCAAGCTGCGTCTTTAGCATCGAGCGGAGACGCTCACTATTGCCTAAATCCAAAAAAGGGCGAATGGTTTCCAATTATAACATCAAGTTTTGATACTCCTACCTAAAGGGAAAAAAGAAAAACGGTTGCAATTCCTAAGATGCTATGAGAGCATGATTTGGACGACCACTGACTCTTTAAGAGGTATCGGAACTCGACATCGACATGCTTTCATTCATTTTCTACAAAAAAAAATATTGATGTCCATATTCAAACAATTTATAGACAACATAAGTATAGTTCACGACACAAATTGCTAGCTATTTTGGTTGAAAAGATTCGATCTGCTAAAGACTCAAATCAAACAATATTAGGATTCAAACCCCAAATTGAATATTGTTTAATGGAACACAAACCATTCAAGACATTACCCTTATAATAATTTATTATAGTTTGACAATTCACTCGATTAGATCTCCTGGCAAGTCCCTAAAATGAAAAATAAAGAGCTCATCGAGGCTCATCATCTTACAATAAAATCAATCAGGCTCGACTGGCCTTAAGGCACTGTCATCAATGATGAGGAACGGAAAGACATATCTAGGGATATAGGCATCGTATGTCCTTAAGTTTATTCACATTGTTCTATTAGCTCCTTAACACTTTTTTTCCATGCTATAGGACTTGTGAAGTCTTACTTTTATGATGGAATCGATCTTTACCTTGAATAGAAATAGAAATAATAACGTGGATCGACATATCATTAATGCTGGCGAACCTGTTTTGCAACTCATATTTAATGGGTCCCTACTAAAATGGGTAACTCATTTAGCAACACAGCTGGTCAAAATGGGTTAATGAAAACATAAGAATATTAAAATGGCCCTCACATGTTCGATCTAGTGCCTGAGTGAGCTTGTTGCCTGCCCTCGGTCACCTTGCGTTCATCCCTTTTCTTGGCCTGGATCGAAACCTCTATGGACTCGAGCTAGGACCGTAGCTCTGAGATGGGGACCCTCTCTTATACTACTTACCCCCACTGGTCCTGTCCACGAAGATGACTTATCCTTGTGCCCTTGAGGTCTCATTTACTGATAAGTGAATTTTTCTCCCATTCTAACTCTTCTTTCTTGTAAATTGATCATCCCCAAGTTAAAGTTTCTTACTTTACTGAGCAGAGCCTATTTATATGACTGCAGAGAATATGAATGTATACACGACGGTAGATTTGAGAGGATGAACTCTATCATCTTGATAAGCCACGAAACATGTTCGATGAAATGCCTCTGTGAGCTTATATATCCTGTCCATTACCAGTTTCAGTGAGGAAAAAATAATTGAGGTTTGTACGGTGCAAGTTGAAGTGGCATGTCAAAATGACTGATGGATAGTGTAGGGCTTGTTTATTAACATTCCTGTTTTTTTTTTTTTTTTTTTTTTTTTTTTTTTTTAATTATTATATTATTTTATTTTCCAAAATAAAAAAAAATAGAAATCCTTTTAATAACATCAACTAATTTTTTTATTCAATGAAATAGAAAAGTAGCCGGATGATACATTTGGAACATAAATAAGAAGTAGAAAAAGTAATTTCTTATTACCAAGAACAATTTCTAGAAATAAGTTTTTTCTTTCTTCTTATTTCTTGCTGACCCTCAGCCCTACTGTCTGCTTGCCCCAATCGGCGGCTGGCCATTGTCGGCAAGCAAGAAGAAAAAAAAAAAAAAAGAGAGAGGAAATCTACAAACATTATTAAAAAAAATTAAAAGAAATAAAAAAATTGTGACACATTCTTTGTTCTTTTTCTATTTCGATAATAAAAATTTTACATAGTTATCAAACGCATTCTTTTACTTAAAAATTATTCAGAAAAAAAAAAAGACTACTTCTAAAAAGAAATTATTTTTCGGATTAGACATGTTACCAAACACAGCGGTAATGAATGGTGGAATTGACTCTCAAAGTAAGGTTGTGTTTACTGCAACTTTGACTCGAGGCTACCATGCTCATTTTTGACATCAAGCTGGATCTTTTTAAGTGATAATTACTCCATCTAAAAGTCTGATGAAAACCTAAAAAATACTTGGATCGGTATATATACTTTTCTAGGGTTAATTCCAAAAATAAGTATCAACTTTAGGTTGAGTAGCAATTTTGGCCTAACTTTTTTTATAATCTCGTAAAAAATCACAAACTTTCACCCTTATCCCAAATCGAACCCCCACCGTTAACTCTTTGTTTGAACTCAACCTTGTTTTAGGAAAAAAATATTCTAGTCATGAGCTTGGCGGATCTCCTTCATAGTGTCACTCAGCGGTGGTCTAAATTTTAGATTATGACAAAACGGTGAAGTTTGGCTAGAAAAATTCAATTTAGAGATCTTTTTAACTTGCATATGAAGTGTAGGAGAAAATGAACAACTTCACCATTATTCTCCAAGTTGTGGCTCAAGAAATAAGATAATTAATAATGCTTTAAATCCAGCAAGCAAGTGCACATGGATTTATTGTTGAGGTTAATCAATGGTTCTTAGTAAGGAGTGCCAAATTTGAGATTCAAGTGAAAGTTAGTGATTTTTTTAGACAAAGAAAAGTTGAGGCCACAATTATCATTTGACCAAAAGTTGGTGTTTTTTTTTTTTTTTTTTTTTTTTTGGGATTAGGCCTACTTTTATAGGGCATTATAAGTATTTTGATTTTTTTTTGGTTTTTTTAGTTCTTTATTTTATATATCGACATCCTATTATTTTGTAATTTATGTTGTTAATTTGATATAAATGCATTTTAATAATATAGGTTTGGTCGGGTTGGGTATGGTCGATAAGTTTACATTACACATAAATGGGTCAAAATGGATTAGATTGATTAATTTGGATATAATCATTTTTTATCCAACTCATCTGTTTGACATCCTTATATATCATTGATGAGCGCACAATATGGTGATGATGTGTAATTTCCTTTTTTGTTTAACTATATAAAATATCGGAAAGGTGAGGTTGCAAGGGGCGATGCATTGCAACCCATGCATTGGGGAGGGTTGTTGAGCACTTGCTTGGCCATTCGACACTAGGTCAGGGTTGTCAAGATCGCTCGATCTTGTTGTCAAGATCATCAAGGTTGTCACTCGATTCCTAAAGAGGGTCGGGCAATGCCTCCCTCGAAAGCCATAGGTGAGGGCCGGCCTCGCTTTAGTGACTCTCCTTGGCCACGAGTAAGATTGACCCTCACCAAATATAGGCGATGGTCACGTCACTCATGGCCAACGAGGTCCTAAGATGAGGCAACCCTTGCCAGCCTTAAGGACTTGACTCTCCTTCTATTAATTTTGTCTAATTTGACTAACAAAAAAAGATATCAACGTGATTTTTTATTTATTTTATCTCATAGATTAACTAATAGATTACAACAATGTGATTTTGACCCGAATCCTAATTTTTATGGAAAATCTTTTAATTTTCTTAATTTTTAATTTAATTTAACTAAAATTTAGGTTAAATTTGTCTTTTTGAATAAAAATACCCTTGATCGGCTGAAAAATTTAGCTAACCAACCAGATAAGGCCTTTAGTCCCTTATTTGAAATTGCCACGACTATTTCAAACCCTCGTTTCAAACAGGATCAACTCCACTTCCTGATACGAGAAAATAGTACTCACCGCACCTTTTTATTTCGAATTTTCCGAAAAAGAATATCTTAATTTTTTTTTGTTTTTAAACAACTTAAAATACAGTCAACTTCTCCAACTTTTAGAGAACTTCCGGCGCGGCGCCTTCATCATCCTCGGGAATCAGGAAAATTTCTCCCTTTCCGGCGCTCTCCAGTGGAAGTGTACCGCAGAGCATCTCGAATTCGCCGGTTTCCGTCTCTCTTTCCCCGCCGCATTGTTCTCTGCAGAAGTCCATCGTCCTCCTTCACGCCATCGCCACCGTCGGTCGTACAAGGCTGTGCCTCTCACGCTCGCCGCGTTTCCCCCGCCAGGGACGTGATCACGCGGGAGCAGAACGGGGAGAAAGGCGGGTCCTTTTTTGGGTCACGCATTCTGTTATTCTGCTTCGTCTCTTGTTGTTGTTTTTTTTTTTACTTTGCTAGTTCACTATGGATACGGCCGAGCGGGGCAGGCACGGCCTCAAGCGCACCTTCGACGACATGAATTCGTCGAGAACGGAGACGGGTCCTGAGGGGCCTGACTACTCGGTTCAAGGCCAGAGCTTCCAGCCCAGAAGGTTTGATTCCGCACGACCCTCGATCTTTTTCGTTCTGAACTCCGCTAAAGATTCCGAATTTTGATTCGATTGTGATCATCGCGTAATGGGTATGCGATCATAGTGTGTAGTGTGTTCGTTTGAGTCACCTTTTTGAGTTGTGCCCGTGTGTGTGTTTGTGGGTTGGACATGCAGTTATCAAGTGAAGGTTTATGAGGTTGCCATGAGGAGAAACACGATTGCGGTGCTGGGAACTGGTTCCGGAAAGACAATTATAGCTGTGATGCTTATTAAGGACGTAGCCCAATCTATGAAGTCGAGCGGAGAGAAAAAGTTGATGGTTTTCTTGGCTCCGACGGTCCATCTCGTTAATCAGGCATGTGACGCGTAACCGTTGTCAGCGCGTTCGTTGCGAATGAATTTGAATTTTCATCGAAGGAAATGTCCAAATTATGTATGCTGCTGAAAAGGCAGTTGTGTTTCCTTTAAATATTGTTGCTATTCCTAAGGAGTGATCCTATTATTCTGTTTGGCGATTGCTTGTCTTACAGCAATATAAGTTTATAAGCAATCACACTGGTCTGCAAGTGGGGGAATATTGTGGAGCCAAAGGCATTGATGAATGGAATGTGAAAATCTGGGAGAAGGAAATCAGCGAGCACGATGTGAGTTTGCCTCTAGCTGCTAGCATATGAATATTTTTTGTGTTGCAATTGTTCAACATTTTGCTTTTGCAGTGCTCGTCACTCTTTTTTCTCATGTTATCTAATTACGTCTACTTGTGAGTTTCCCTTGTTCTTGTGGATCCCTTTAGCAGTTGTATGGGTCTGCCAATATCTGAATGTCTCCTTTTCTGAATTCTGTACAATCATTATACATTGTTGTTTATCATTTTCTTTTTGTGCTTGGGCTTGTATTCAAAAGTGGATATTTGGCATAATGCAAATGTTACTGCTACAATTTTTATTTGGGATTCTGGTAATCTTATTTGCATTGCTTTTATAGTACTTAATCAGTTTAGGAGAGCTGATATACCTCTGCTTACTCAATGTTATCTGTGCATTCTTGAGGGTTCGAATATGTCATTGCATATTTCTTTTTCCTTTGAATCAGATCATTTGAGCCTTTTCAACTGATTGGATCAGTTACGATGCATATTGTTTGATCAAACAGGTGCTGGTCATGACCCCACAGATTTTATTGGATGCTTTGAGAAAAGCATTCCTCAATTTGGACATGGTGAGCCTGATGATAATTGATGAATGCCATCATTCCACAAAAAACCATCCTTATACAAAAATAATGAAGGTCAGTGCCCATCCTCATGCCATTATTTCATGCCTGAATCTTCCTCTGTAATTATTACTCATAAAGGGTACTTACTTGTTTTATTGAAGGAGTTTTATCACAAAAGCAGTAAGAAGCCAAAGATTTTTGGAATGACAGCTTCGCCTGTATCTCGTAAAGGTAAGAAATGTCTAAGTCAACCTTCTGTGTCCTTGCTAGAGATGAAGGCTGTGGTGATCCAACTTTCTTTTGTACTTGGATTTTGTCCATTACGTGTTGTGAACCTACAGAATGGTGTTTTATGCCTTTGTGCTCTCGTTTTGGAATGTCGATGCACAGATACGGCTATAAAAGGGGAAATAAAATCCTTTCAAGACAATTCTTTTGTTGGATCTTGGGAAAGAGGTACCATGTAGCCTTACTTATTCAGGAATTACATGTCCAGACCTTCATCAGGAAATTTAAAGGGGAAGCATATAGATGGGATTAAAATTTTTCAAGGAATACAGGATCCACTCACGTTAAAAGCCAAGCTTACTTGTCTCCATGGTTGCTCCATATTGAACATGAAGAAACTGTTTTCTGAGCCACCTGCCTCCGTCCTTTAGTAATATTTAGTGCTGTCAGCAGTTCTAGATCTAACCATGATCCACTTTTGATGAAAGCTGAACAAATTTTCTTTTGGAACAATTAGACTGAAGACTGTTGTGACCATGAAGCTGTCCAGTACCTAGACGACTTAATGGCACAGTTCTTGTAGCAGCAACGAGAGATAAAAGATGCTGGAGAAGCCTAATTTGATATTTATTTCCTTCATGATTGATCGCGAATTTATTTCTCCTAATGCTTTGCACTACTGGTTTGAGAATGCAGCGAATTATAACTTTGTATTAGTTCTTCTTCCTACCATTGGTAACGTACCAAAAAAATGCGGTCTAGTTAAATTACTGAACCTGAGATTCCATCACAAAATGGCAATGATGAGAAGATCTCTGAGATATAATTACTGGAAATTACTGTAATGCCATCAAAGTTCAGTATAACTCATTTTGCTTTAGCTGCTATCTAATGTGCTTTTCTACAAGCACCTATTCTTATGATTTGTTAGAAAGGAAAAGAAAGGCCTATTTGGTCTTTGAAACTTCTATCTGTTCCTGGAATAAACCTGTCAATTTAGTTTGCGTCAACTGTTTAATGCTGGTTTACAAGTATATGAATTGTGAACGTCTTTGATCTATTTAACATGAGGATAAACCTAGTTAACCAGCTTTAATGAATTGAAAGTGTCTAGTCACGTCTGGTAGGGAAGTAACTTTGGTATCCTCATGAGCTGTCAATACTCCAAGTTTGATCCTAAGTTCAGTCAAACATCATTGACAAAGGAATGGATACTATTGAGCCTTGTATAACAGTCTAACAAAAGGAATTCATATGATTTGTAAATGACATCTAATTATATGTACAAAACTTGAAGTACTGCTTCATATCAAGTATGCTTACACACCACAAATGCCTTTTTCATATGTTTGTCCTTCTATGTGATGTTTGAATTGACTTGCCACTGATTAGGAAATATCATGATTTTAGGGGTTTCCTCCACCGTGCATTGTGATGGACAAATATCAGAGCTCGAGAGCATTTTGGATTCCCAGGTAGCAAAAGACTTTCCTATTTTCCTGTTTCATTGATTACACTATCATGAACTTGTAGCATACTCACATGGAAATATATTTACATGGACAGATATACACTGTTGAGGACCAGACGGAGATAGAAGTCTATGTTCCATCTGCCAAAGAAATATGTTGGTTCTTTGACCAACCGCAGTTTTCAAATGCATCTTTGAAGGAAAAGATGGAAGCTTCATGGTCCAAGGTATTCTTAATTAAATGCACATGTTTATTCACCTTGTGATACTTGAATATTCCATATGTCTGGCTTTTACATATGTTGGCTGAAACTATTTTAAAAGGATTCATTATGCATGGGCAGTTTGATGCTTCCTTGTTAAAGTTGCAAGGCTCCTTTGAAAGTCGTTTCAAAGACATGGATGAAAGGTTTAAGACGATGCGGAAGCGTTTGTCCAATGACCACTCAAAGATTATGTATTGCCTTGATGATCTCGGTCCCATTTGTGCTTATGAGGTATGCCATAGTAATATTTAATGCTTGAGCCTTAAATTTGGCAGACAAATTACTGTCTCTGTTTTTTTTCACATTACTTACATAGCCTAAAGCTGCTCTAATCGTCAGGGTAGGACTTTTGAATGGTGCGGATTGTCTATACAACTTGACTTGACCGAACTACCATGACAAAGAGATTCTACCTGTTCCACTTCATTATCTGATAGTTAGGTTCATATACCAAATAACTTCGAGAAGTTTGTCGTTGGAGAAACTTCAACTTCAGAAACAGTGACTGCCCCTTTGGTTCTAGACATTGATTTTCTGTTTTGATGGTTCCAGCCCCACCAATCAGACCTACTCTATGGCTCACTGATCAGATCTACTATATGGCTGGGCCAATCAGGAGTCACGCTCATAAGTTAAGCACAAGCTATTGGGATAGATTAGTCTGAGTGTGTTTCTGAACTTGATGTGCAGGTGTGGCCAAGCAGGTATATTGCTAGAGTTAGGCCGAGAAAATCCTTTAGTGTTGCTGTCAGTGGGCACCAGTTGCTGGATTGATTATGGGTTCTGTTTTGTCGTGACTTCTCACATTTTCTTTTATTTGGCAGGCTGTTCAAGTCTGTTTAGAGAATGCTTCGAACGCCAAAGAGGAATGTGATATCTATAGAGAGAGTTCCTTGCAGTGTAGATATTATCTTGAGGAAGTGTCACAGTTAACTGGGGACTCCTTGTCACTTGGTATGATATTGTCCTTTTGGCCCTGTCTCATTTACATCAGTTGCAATATTTTTATGTGAGAGGGAGTTTAGTGCTGCACTGTATTATCTATCCAAATGACATCTTGGGAATTACAATCAGCAAATGTTGAACTTGAAGTAACTATGCAAAATAAAGGTCTTGGAACTTGCTGATGATAAATAAGAAAGATGATGACCTTACCTTACTTTTAGTATCATCATTGTGCAGTAAGCAGCATTGCTCTGCTTCATGGTATGAGAAATGCCATAGATCTGATTTGCATTTCAGGTGATGAGTTTACTATGGAAGGTGGGGCAAACTGTCAAACAGCATTGGAGATGGGCTACGTAACTCCAAAGCTATATGAGCTCCTTCAGATTTTCCTGTCATTTGGGTGATAAGAGCTACTTCATTTGTCAATTTTGCTCATTTCATTTTGAGTTCTGAGGCAATCATTTGTTCATTTGGTTTGCAGAGGTGCAGGGCTGGTACTTTGCCTCATCTTTGTTGACAGAATTGTTGCGGCAAAAGTGATAGAGAGATTTGTAAAGAAGAGAGTCTCTGTCCTATCTCATTTCACGGTGGCGTACATAACTGGAAACAATTCTTCGGTTGATGCCCTGGCACCAAAAGTGCAGAAGGAAACCCTGGAATCATTTCGCTCCGGCAAGGTATCTATTAATTTAAAGTGAGACAAATCACGGTAAGTTAGGTACCTAAGACTCCTAGCGATTAAGTCAATTAAAAAGAAAAAATCTATATAGGTGAATCTGCTCTTTGCAACTGATGTGGTCGAGGAAGGGATTCATGTGCCGAGCTGTTCGTATGTTATACGCTTTGACCTTCCAAAGACGGTCCGCAGTTATGTCCAGTCTCGCGGACGGGCACGGCAGGATAACTCCCAGTATATTATCATGCTTGAGAGGTAAACTCTTGTCCTTGGTAATTCTTCACAAAATCTAAGTACTCTGGATGAATAAGTAGGATCCTGGTGGCAATTTTTACCTACCTTGGTATGTGTTTCCCTTCATCCTTATTTTAGGGGAAATATAAAACAAAGGGATCAACTATTTGACTTCATTAGGAGTGAACGATCCATGACCGACACAGCCATAAACAGAGATCCGTTTGAGAGCAACTTGAAAGTTTGCACATTCGAGGAAACGGGTGCATATTTTGTTGATATAACTGGAGCTTTAGTCACTGCGGATTCAAGCGTTAGTCTCATTCATCGATATTGTGAGAAACTTCCTCACGACAAGTAAGAAAATCGATTAATTCAACCAGTCATAGGCATACTTATATGAGTAGCAAACGTTCGTTTTTTGTACAGTGTTATAGGTAAGTTAAGTGATTTACATGACGAAGCTCTGGTATAATGCAGGTACTCCACTCCAAAGCCAGAATTTCAATTTTCATATTCAGGTGGATCTTGTGAATGTACTTTGACGTTGCCTCCTAATGCAGCCTTTCGGACATTAGTAGGTCCCTTGAGCAGGAATTGTCATTTAGCCAAGCAACGGGTATGCTTGGAAGCTTGTGAGAAGCTGCATCATATGGGTGCTTTAGATGATCGTCTTCTTCCCAGCATTGAGGAGACCTCAGAAAAGGCCGCTACTTCTAAAGGCAAAGAATCATCTGCAGGCGTAAGTGCAGTTGCGGGTGTAGGTACTGTTAACAGCTCCTTTTCCAAGCATTGTGTAATTCTATGGGTTCTCAAATGTGCACTTTCAAGTGTTATGATCACAGATCACCTGTTTTTCCCCCTTCTCTTGAAACGATATGATGTTCATATGATCTAATATTGCAACTTGATGCTGTTTAGATTATGTTGAAATGTTTTAGTGTCGTGCACATCTTCGTTTTCCTTTGAGATCTTCTCATAGTCATCACAACAAACAATCGTTCATATAAAATGGCTGGTGATTCTTATTCCTGCAAAATGCAGTGTTGACACTGTTATCCATTCACAACTAGTTGCTGTTAGCTATGGGGTGGTTGAAAATGGATGTAATTGGCTGATCACGTTTCCAGTGTTTCCAGAATATCTGACTTCTTTCAAAGCGTAAATCTTGCTCCTGGTTTCGTTTTCCCTTCTGAAAATGTGTACCTTTTGTTTCCCAAGGTACAACAAAAAGAAAGGAGTTACATGGAACGACAAGCATCCGTGCATTATCAGGAACATGGGGTGAAAAAACTGATGGGACAATTTTTGAGGCCTATAAATTTGATTTCTCCAGTAGTATTGTTGGCGAATTTTACTCTCCATTTGTTCTTCTGATTGAGTGTAAGCTTGATGATGATGTGGCTAATACAGAAGTGGATCTTTACTTGCTTAAAAAGACAGTTAAGGTGTCGTTATCTTCATGTGGACAGTTGCAAATGGATAGTGAACAGGTAAAACCTGAGCTTTCCAAATTTACTAAACTATAGCTTTGATGCAACGACTCTGCTTTTAGATATCTTAATTATAACATCAAGTATTTTGTTTTGATGTACTAGATGATGAAAGCAAAGCGCTTTCAAGAATTCTTTTTTAATGGTTTATTTGGGAGATTATTTGTTGGCTCCAAATCTTCTAGAAAGAAGAGAGAATTTCTTCTCAACAAGGAAGCAAGTTTTTGCTGGAACCCAGATTACATGTATTTACTTCTCCCCCTGGAGATGTCAAAAACATCAAGTGTCAATTCTTGGAAAATCAATTGGACGGCGATAACTTCCTGCTTTGATGCAGTTGAATTTATGAAGAAAGAACATTCTTTTGGTACTGAAGATAGTAAAAGTAAGACAGTAAGCTCAGTTCCTTCTGGGACTCTCCCTGCCGAGATTGATGAGGACAAGAAAATACACTTTGCCGATGGTTCGCTCGGTGCTTGCAAACTTAAACAAGTAGTGGTCGTGGCTATTCACACCGGAAGGATCTACTCGATTCTTGAAGTTGCCTCTGATATGTCTGCAGACAGTCCTTTTGAGGCAAATGCGGATGGTGGCTCTTCAAAATTTAGTTCCTATGCTGAGTACTTTAACAAAAAGTAGGTAATTGTTCATTCTATATAATGCTTTTTATTCCCTGCAAATACTTCAAAGCTCTTTGATAATTTATCTGGCATCTTTTTTATTTTTATTTTTTTAAAATGTCCTTATCAGGTATGGCATAGTGTTAAAATACCCAGGACAGCCTTTGTTGCGGTTAAAGCAAAGTCATAATCCATACAATCTTCTAGTGAATTTCGTGGAAAAAGGTATGAATTGTGTGGTTTCAAGTTTCTTTATGGTTAAATCAGTGAGCATGATCTATTGCTTCTCTGTCTGTTCTAAAATCTTTTTGCTTATGTGGTTAACATTTGTCTTGATTTGCTATCTATCTGATCTTTATATTCTTTCTTTCATTGGCAGGTCGCAAGGGCAAGGCATCCCAACATGGCTGTGTTGAGAAGCCGTTGAATCATGTTTATATGCCGCCTGAGCTTTTACTTACTGTTGATGTTCCGGTATACGCAATGAAAGCATTCTACTTGCTGCCATCTTTGTTGCATCGTTTAGAATCCTTGATGTTAGCCAGCCAACTTAGGGGAGAGATCAACTGCCCAATTCACGTACCGAGCTCTCTGGTTTGTCTGATTCTCACATAAACCTGACAGTTTATATTCCTATGTTTTGATGGTGATGGAAATATGCTAAATTACAAGACTTTGATCTATGATTAGATCCTAGAGGCACTTACAACCCTGAGATGCTGTGAGAGTTTTTCAATGGAACGCTTGGAATTGCTGGGTGACTCTGTCTTGAAGTATGCTGTCAGTAACCATCTCTTCCTTAAATATCCTGAGAAGCATGAAGGACAACTATCAGCTCAGCGATCGTGGGCTGTTTGTAATGCAACCTTGCATAAACGGGGGACGGACCGTCAATTGCAGGTATCTAATCTTGCAGACCCTACGAGTGAATCCCCTGCGTATCTCATTGTTTGGGAATTCCTTCAGACGTCTCCTTGTCATTGATGCATGCGTTTAACATGATTTTGCAGTTCGTGTTCTCATTTGTTTGAGCAGCAAAAATTTGTCATCCTAAAGTTCATTTTATTTTGTATGTAGAGTAGTAATGTTTATTGCAACAAACTGTCAGTAGCAATATTCCTTAAACACTCATCTATATGTGACTAAATTTCCACCTTTTAATGCATTTTGCTTTACACTAAAGGGATACATCCGAGATAGTGCATTTGATCCGCGTCGTTGGGTGGCTCCGGGACAGCGCACTCTATTTCCTTGTCCTTGTAGCTGTGGTGTGGACACACCAAATGTTCCTCTGGACATTAAATTTTCCACTGAAGACCCGAAAATAGTGGTTGGAAAGTGCTGCGACCGGGGCCACCGATGGATGGGCTCAAAAACCATATCGGATTGTCTGGAAGCCCTCATCGGTGCATTTTATGTTTCTGGTGGATTGATAGCAGCTCTTCATATGAATAAGTGGCTTGGAATCGACACTGAGGTTGAGTCTTCATCTGTTGTTGAAGCCATCAATAGTGCAGCTCTGCATTCGTTTGTCTTGTCAACTGATGACCTTGACATTTTGGAGTCGAAAATTGGTTATAACTTCTCTGTTAAAGGACTTTTGCAAGAAGCTATAACACATGCATCTTGCCAAGAACAAGGGCTGCCATACTGTTATCAGGTAATGAGCAAAGTCTCTTGCTTAATTGTTACTGGTTGGCAAATGTGAGAGAATAACTGGTGGCAAAATGCAAGACATGTCATTAAGTAATGACATGAAAATAACTTGTTGACTATTTCTTACCGTTAAAGACTCAATTCCATGCAGAGGCTTGAATTTCTTGGTGACTCTGTGCTGGACATTCTTATTACGTGGTATCTCTATCAGAGTCATGCTGATGTTGACCCAGGTGAGTTGACTGATTTGCGTTCGGCTTCTGTTAACAACGAAAATTTCGCTCAAGTTGCTGTGCGGCACAACTTCGAAAAGCATCTTCAGCACTGCTCAACCTCTCTTCAGAGCCAGATTATGGAGTATGTACAATCATTTAACAGACCTGAAATTGACACAAGAGATCTGCAACACATGAAAGGCCCTAAGGTAAGATGCCATATAGGTCTATTTTTCATGGGTGGGCAAAGGAAGCATTTGCTACCTACAACATTGTTGATAGTACTGTTTATTATTTGTCTTGAGTTATTGGAGAACTGAAGAACCAGAACAAATTGATCCGCTAGTACCTGCCTAATGACCCATTATGTGTGCTGGTTTTTCTTGCTGATGAAGAGATGTAGATTCTGCTTCATAGACCATATATTGATAGGATCAGTATGGTTTCTGTTGCGTGCACTGAGAGAAGGCAGAGATTTCTTATAAGTATTTTTTTAGCAACTCTTTGGTTGATCTGTAGAGAGAGGAATAGGAGAGTCTATGATGATGGAATAGTGAACTACTGGAGTAGAGGAACCTTTCTTGTTTATTAGTTTAAATGTTTGTTGTGATCACAATGTGCAGTCAATGTAAATGATGACCATTGAGATGGCAAATGGAATATCTAGTAGATGAAATTTGTATTGGGGCAAGGCCACCACCTTCTTGCATGGTGCCTTGTGATGGTAATCTTTTTGCTGATCGTGAGATGGTCATTAAGTTGAGGACTTCTGTAGTCAGCTTCATGGTCTTTAGAAATGCCTTTTTTAGATGGCACCCGCCTAGTGTGGTTTGATTTATTGTCCTTCGAATGTCTTTATACATATGCAATATGTATACCCATGTGAAATATGTACCTGGCACGTCTAACATGCTCATGCATGTTCTTGCTATCATTCTGCAGGCTCTTGGAGACATGGTGGAAAGTATTGCAGGCGCTATTCTTATTGATACGAAGCTTAATCTTGATGAAGTATGGAGAATATTCAAACCGCTTTTATCTCCAATTGTCACACCCGATAAGCTCGAATTGCCTCCTTGGCGTGAACTGAATGAGCTGTGTGACCATCTTGGGTACTTCGTCAAAGAGAATTGCGTAAATAAGGGGGAAACTGTGCATGCTGAGATTCGTCTACGGCTTGATGATGATGAGCTGTTTGGCCAGGGTTATGAGCGATGTAAAAAAGATGCCAAAGGGAAAGCGGCCCTTCATTTGTTAAAGCAACTTGAGGTTAGTTATTGTTGCACTCAAATGTACAAGTATAACACTTGTTAAAGCGTCTTTGGTTTTTTTTCCCCAAAGTTAACACTTGAACTGGCTTTTAGAGGTTATGTCACTGAATGCATGCGCTTAGCATGTGTTATTTGCACTAAAATCGATGGTGCTTGTTGTGTTCGATGTATCAGAAAAGGGGAATCTCGTTTAACAAGTCTGTCGCAAAAAAAAAGAAACACAGTTCTGAGGATGATGCTGATTTGTCTCCATTAGAAGCGATGGTTGACAAAGACAGCCATGGAATGGATGGAGATATCTCGGGCCCAGAACCTTGTAAGAAACAAAGGACTTCTGGAAGTCAATTGCCCACAGAGGCAGCCGAAAAAATTGTGCCGGTGGATTGCAGTGTAAAGGAATCCAACTTCGATTCTTCTGAACCAGGTTTGTAACATTTGTAATGCACCTAGCTTAGAGTTATAGCAATTTTGCAATTTTATGAGCTCCAGAGTAAGCATAGAACTTGAATAATGTCATTGGTGTGGAATTGCTAATGTTGAGCTGTATGTGTTTTCATTATCATTATCATTATCATTAACATTAACATTGGTCTGGTCCTTTCTATTGCAGTTCTCGTAACGGTCAACATGAAAAAAGGCGGGCCTCGATCGTCTCTCTTTGAACTATGCAGGAAACTCCTGTGGCCAATGCCCAAATTCGAAACGACTGAACAAAAATCAAAGTCCGTGATACCATTACCTCTTTCAAGCACCTTTCTAAGTTCTGGTTTTTTTTTTTTCGTCTGTCTCGACAATTTCTGCTCCATGCTTGGTCTGGTCTAATCCATGTGAATCTCTTGCAGGACACCGATTGAATTTGGCGAAGGTGCCGAGAAAAAAGTAGGATTCAGTAGTTTCACATCGAAAATTATCTTGCACATACCCAAATTTGGCGACATGGAATCTACTGGAGATCCTAAAGCCGATAAGAAAAGCTCATTCGACTCCGCCGTGCTGACTATTTTTCATGAGCTCGAAAAACAGGGGAGGATCATCATTGCTAAAGCCTAACCACCATTTATGCAAAGCTAATTCTTTTCTAACATTAGGAAGAGAAGGATCATTGAAGGTGCTCATAATCAATCCCTTCAACTTTTCTTGTTTTAAGACCGTTTAGGGTAAAAGCTCAAACGAGCAAATTTTAGCAAAGAGTTAGCATTTTCCTTTGACTGATTAGATTATGACAAATTGAGAGTATGAGTTCTTTCAAGAGTTATGCAACAACAATGACGTGCTTAAATTGGCCCGGCACTGACGATGGCGTAAAAGTCTATATTATGCCAAGAAATGTGCATTTGTATATACATGCATTGTCGACTTCTTGCCCAGAACGTGTTGGAAATTTTTAAAATTTTAAACCATGCATTAATTTTAAAAGCTTAGGCTTTTAAAACAGTTGGTAATGCTCTAGTCAAGGGACTGATCTCAAATCTTTCTAGGTCTTTATTTGCTTATTTAGCTACATATTTCAACACTTTAGGCTTAGATCAAAGTTTAGCTTACATAGGAGGAAAAGCGTTAGAATATTTCAATATTAAATTGTGCATTTATCTAAATGTTTAAGTTTGACTTTTTGAGTTCAATTTGTAGGTATATTTGATCATGGCTTGGACCTTTTATATTGGCTTGCTTTTATAAATGAGTTCATCATCCACGGGATGATAATAGGTGACATAAAGATAGGCTGGCAAGTTTTTCACCATTCAACTATGGAAAACAATATAGTTCAAAAAAAAAAAAAAAACTATGGAAAACAGTATAGCTCTAGAGTAAGAACATTTATGTGAATTTAGAGAGTAAACTAGACATAAATGATACATGTAGAGAGATGAATTTTTCAACTCTCAATTTGGCTTGAGGTCCAATTAGTCCTAAAACTATTGTACCAATGTTAATTCAATTATAAATTTTTCATTTTTGTTAATTTAGATGCCATAAAAGCCAAAATCAAGGACATGTTCAAAGAATTGGGTTGGAGGGCATCTAGGGGTGATCGGTTTCCAGTTTAGTCCGGTTCCACCTTGGAACCGAGAACCGGATTGGGAGCACCGGTTCCCAAAATTGCAAATCGTAGATTGGACCATTTGGTCCTAGGACCGGGAACCGGACCGGATCGACCGGACTATCGGTTCCGATCCGGTCCAACAAAATTGGCTCTACTTTTTTGCACTAAAGAGCGTCCAATGAAATCGGCTCTACTTTTTTGCACTAAAGAGTGTTCGCGCTCCGGACCGATCAATCCAATTCGGTTCTCGGGTGATTCAACGAAACTAATCACACATGTCCTCATGTGTAAAATATTCAAAATTCACTTGTGTGAAACACACGAAGTGTGAATCACACTTAACTTTAACCATAAAGGCCATGATCAATTTGGCTAAAGGTTGGACTTGGCTTAAATTGTAATCCTATAAACAAATAACATGGGGACATTTTAATCACTAGAAGTCAAAAATTATAATCTTATTTGCTAAGGAGTATATCATCTAATTTCCTCAAGCGGGCAGAACAAAACACAAAGCAATGATCATTCAACCATTCATCACAAAATCCCCAATAAATCAATTAAAAAAGAAAGAGTCTCTTACTTTCCCTCTTTCTCTCGATAACTAACTTGCTGGTACCACTTGAGGAACCTTGAATACAGAGAACTCAAGTCACAGCCCATGTTACTAACAATGAGATTTTTTTATAAGTAAAAGAGCAACAAAAATGGTTTTAATGTTCTCTTGGTCACATAAAAGGTTCTTACCTCAAATTGCAATTTTGGTTGCAATAAGTTATTATGTTTATATATTTTATTAATTCTATGTATATAAATTATATATTAAAAAATTTGGTTCGGTCGGTTTGGTTTGGTCCGGTTCCCACCTTGGAACCGGGAACCGGACCGCCGACCATGGGAACCACCCAAAATCGGCCGATTTGGTCCGGTTCGAGCGGTTCCTGGTTCGGGCGGTTACCATTGCACACCCCTATTGGCATCTCATGACATGTTTACTCGTCACAATTTAAGTAGCACTAACATTGACACATAACACGTGATACGATATGATATGATAAAACAACACATTTTTTCTAAAAAAGAAAGAATTCCGACACATTGAAACACATTATATATTAAATGTATATCTTTATATATAAATAATAACTTGTCATTTATCAAATTAATTTGATTCAAATTCACAAATAAATAAATATTAAAAAAACCTATAATAAATTTACACTAAAAATATTAATCCACCATTTATTAATATCATTTATTGTTTTAATTTGACAAATTCAACTCTATTCCAATAATTTATAAACTTTGGAGGAAAAAAAAATAATTCACATTCTAAACTCCGTGTCAGATATTTCAGAAGAGAAAAGAAAAAAACTTAGGAGGTGAATTATGTATTACGGGAAATGAGAGTTAAAAGAGAACATAAGACTAGATTTTTTTTTTCTCTTTTCCCATTTATTTTTTTTTAATTTTTTTTACATATATATATTTTGACCCATCAATTATTGAAATTTTTTAAAATTGACCTTGTCTTCTAGAATCACATATCGGAAACACATATGTTGGAATTCCAGTGTTGGATTTTTTGATATGTATTGATCAAGTGTGGCAGAGTGTCGGACACGTGTTAAAGTGTTCGATACAATATAAAGACTCTCGGAAAGTGTTGGTGTTTTCTAGGCTGCAAGCTTGCAACCAATGGAAATAATGGCGGGTTTCTTTAATAGTCATTAGGAAAAAGAAAAAGAAAAAAAGGAGGGTAATATCCATGATGGAAAAGGGTTAGATGTACAACTTTGGCAGCAACCTGGTACTAGACTTGGCAAAAACGAACATACTAGACTTGCAATGCTTTCTTTCTAAATATTTTATACTAGGTATACATTTATCGTGATTTGTTTCTAGAGATTCTTCGATTTGATTTGTTAATCTATAAAATCATAGGGACTTTGAGAGTTTTCAAATTTTTATTTCTTTATCATCACGATGCATCGAGCAAGCTAATTTCGCAATTCTTTTTAAAACGCATTGTAAGCATATGACCAATACAGATCGATACAAATTTCCTATCTATTCATTTGTCACATAAATATTTCTCATGGATTTATTTTTGCTCACACAAAAAAGTATAAATTATTTCCTGACGGGAAAAAGAAAAAATAGGGTGAGAAAAGGGTTATTCCGCCTCATGACCCGAACCCGAATCCGCCCAAACCCGCCCGATTGCCAGGCCTACTTAACTTTCTCTGTCGCCTATGAAAAGTCGCTTTTGTCCCCCGAAAAACTGCGAAATCTCCAAATTGCAAAACGCGGACCCAAATTTTTTTCCCTCCACTTTCCTCCTCAAAAAAACACGAATTTGAAAAAGAAACACTCTCTCCGCAATGCCTTCCTCAAGCTCCGCCGGCCACCGCCGCCGCCGCCGGACCGCCGCCCTGACCCAGCCTCCGCCGCCCATGACTAGCACCCACGGCGGCGGCGGCGACGACGACGACGATTTCCAGACTCGCCCCAAGCTCAGCTGCTCCCAGAAACCCCTCCAACTCTCCAACGTTTCCTCCGGTGGCGCTCGCCCGACCAAGAAGCTGAAGCGGCCCACCCCAGCCCTCGGCAAGGAAAACGCCGTTCCCGCCTCGGCGGTCGGTTGGAGCGGCCCAGAGCCGCGTGAATCGCTCGATCGGAGGGCCGTCGGCTTGCTCGACACGAGCAGGGGCCGCGGCGTGGCGGACGAATTCGAGCTGGCCGATGCTGACTGCAGCTTGGATTTGATAGAGTCGAGCATCGATTGCGAGCGCGCGCCCGTGGATCGGCATGTGGAGGAGGGTCGCGGTAGAGCTGGCGAGAGAAATGAAAAGCTGGAGGTGAATGAGGGCTATTTGAGCCACTCGATTGAGTCAAGGTTAATCAAGGCAAAATTAGATTTTGGATTCAGGGATGGTGGTAATTGTCGAGGTCTTAGTGGGGTTGAGAAGAATGAGGAAGATGGGTTGGTGGCGAATGGGGGTTCTGCGAGCAATTTGATTAAGTCTGGGTCGATTGCAGCGCAAGAGGATTGTGGGCTGGGTGAGGTTAGTGATGATAGGGTTTCCAGTGTGCATGATGACGAGTGTGATGAGCAATTTGAGGTGGGGGCGGACCTTGATTTGCTGATTAAGCTGTGTGATGATGAGGGGCCAGTGCATTACTCCGATGACAAAGATGGAGAGGATGCAGAGGACGGTTGGGATTGTGATAGCGGGTTGGTTTGTTGTCCTTTATGTGGTGCGGACATTTCAGATCTGAGTGATGAGTCCAGGCAGATACATACCAATGATTGTCTTGACGAGGGAGAGGCCCGACTTGATGAGGCAAGTCTACTAATCTGCTCAAGTACATGTTGTCATTTGTTGTGCTTCTGTATAAATTGTCAGGGGCAGTATCTGTGCCGTATGAACTTTTGGCATTTTTTCACCAGCATTAGTTGTAAAATGTTTTCCTGAAAATGATCACTTGTTTTACTTACAAAATGAATGAATGAATGAAAAGTATTTTTACTGTTCACGAAAATATTTAGATATAAATTATTATGGATAACAAAAACACATTGCATTGACTAATTATTTCAAGTGATACAAGCGATTAACTTTAGAAAAATATTTTCCAAATTGTTAATTTTCCGTGAACAAATAGAGCCAGAAAGTCATACCTTGTTCATGCCAGATCAACAAGAATGAATCCTGAATTGATAATGAGAAAATTGCCCTGCTGCATCTTATGTTACTTTTCGTGAAAATTACACATTTTGACCCATGGAATGCATTATGCTTGACAAAAATCAACTAAGTTCTTGGCCAGTCACTTTATCCGTAGGAACAATCCACCCTTGATAGTACATTGTTGTGGCACATTGATATGAATAAGGTGATATTGGGACACTATTTGGCATCTCGTCCACGGCTGATGAGAAATGATTAGCAAACCCATATCAAGCGAATTGAATTTTTGCCATTTGTGGTCATATTCTCTGTACCGGCAAATCACCTCTTTGGTTGCTTACTTCTTTTGTGGCTCTCTCAAAAGCTTTTATGCATAAGGCATGCATAAGGCATCCAAGAAGACAGATGGAAAGATGAGCTCTCCTCATACTTCCATCTTTTTTTCCCACAAATAAATAGAGGATCCAGATAATGCAGCTTTATCAACTAAAATGCAAATTATCTCTGGCAATCATTTTCATTTTGATGTAGATGCGCAGCAATAAGTTGCTTTGTGTTCCCCCTCCTCCCATTGCCTTAAGCTGGAAACAAATCATTTCCCTGAGATCATTCAATGAGGATTGGTATTACTCTTCGTGTTTTCCTGTTCTTAGAAGGTTCCTTTTAGGTTTGATTTTACTTGTTCAAGGCAATTCTATAGTTTACTATGATTATTGCTGTTTCGTTTACGGTATAGGAAACATGGATCTCTTTTAGCATTTTCCTCGTCTATTTATGCAATTGAAAACCAGGAACTACCTAAGCCTGAGATATTCCTGCAGGTTCTATTTCCTGATGCTGATGGGGTACCTTCACCTTGTCCTCAGGAAGCTGTCGGCTCACCTGTTAGTTCTCCCCAGCTAGCTGTTGATATCTCTCCAGTGCTTGGATGGTTACGTAGCCTCGGTTTAGATAGGTACGAAGAAGCTTTTGTTAGGGAAGAAATTGATTGGGACAGCTTGCAGTGCCTGACAGAAGAGGTATGCTTTTGGCAGTGATCTTTTGGGATTTCAAGTGATAGCTTCTTATAAAACTTAGATGACTGTCTCCTTGGTGAGTCTTGATGGATGAGATAAACAACATGATATTCTTCATACTGTGCACCTTCTACAAAGTTGAGGCTCGCAAGGATTACATGAGTCAAGAAATGATAGGTGAAGTAAAATATCCTCTGCCATTATAATATCAATGAACAAATTTTTTCCAATTTTGAGAGGATACTTTGCATTACCAGGTGATTTCAGTATGGTTGCATCTTTGAGAGGTTTCTTGCTCTTTATCCTCATTATCTGGTGTTGTGGCATGGTATTCCTGTCAAATCTCCGGTTCCTTTCTTTGATGTGATTAACACTGTCTTGAATGCACAGGATCTTTTGAAGATGGGTATTTCTGCTCTTGGCCCAAGGAAGAAAATTGTGCATGCTCTAAATGAACTTAGAAAAGGAGTCCAAGGAGAAACTGCGGAGCATGTGGATATAAATGGAAAATGTGGAGATCATATGACAAAGACAGAACCTGGTGCTTCTAAAGCGATGGTATCTGGTGATAGTAAAGTAGCAGCAAGCAAGCTGATTACAGATTACTTTCTGGGCTCCTCTACAAATCAGAAAAAGACCTGCAACATTTCTACTCTGCAAAGAAGAGTCACGGAACAGTTGAGTTCCAGTCGTGGATGTGCTAAAGTGAATGATCATGTTAAAAATGCGAAACCAAGGGGTCCTGTTAAAAATTCGACACCAAGGGAGGTTCCCTTGTGGTGCCGTATACCAGGGACACCCTTTCGAGTGGTTAGTGGCTTTCTATCATATGAAATCCTTACTACTATCTCCTTTTTATTGTGAGATGATGTTAAAGCACTGTTTTTCCACCTTGACATCACAGGATGCTTTCCGATATCTTACAAGAGACTGTTCCCATTGGTTTCTCACTCACTTTCATATGGACCGTAAGTTTCATATTTTTTCTGTTTCTTAATCTTTCTTCAAGTTTGAAACACGTTGAAATAAAAATTTTCTCCCGGGCAAACATGCATTTCAGATATATTGTGTCAATGCAAATCAGGGAGTGTGGTTAAGAAACCTAGTATTCCTAATTGTTTCTGATAGATTATATGCAGTTCTTGGCCTTTGTTTGTTTCTCAAACTAAAAAGCTTACCTTGTTGATTTCTTTACGCTAGTTTCTGGGATGGCCACTCCAATTTATATTTCTACGGCAGAGATGAAGGCACTGTTCTGAATGATATTTTCGTCACAATTTATCGTCTAACTTCTTAATCTAACAGTGGCTGCTTGTGATGGAAAAATATTCTACAAACTGCTAGGTTGTTTTGTGGTGGGCTGGGTTACTTTACATGAATGGACAAGATGTGGTACTGATGCAGCATATAGAAATAATGTGGGAATCCTCAGTCATCTAATTTGAAAAATCTAATTCATTTGTGAGCACTTAGTTTCTTGTATGTGGGTTCGCATCAGGGATTTTCTACACAAGATTTCCGCTCTATCTATACCCGAGACAAAAGAATGAGAGATTTCACTGGCGATGAAACGTAGACCTGGTAGACTGATCTAATTAGTACCACATTTGCCATGAAGTCGCTTATGATCAACCTGCATATATGTGCTCAGTTCCATTTTAGAAGTTCATGATGTATCTTACAGAAAAACACCAGCAGAGATTCTTGGTGTGCCATCATGATGAACATGTATGTACACCTAGTGAAGATATTACTAGGACTGGCACAGTAAATGATTGAAACATAGGTGAAATTTGCTGGCTGTGCCTGAAACGTAACATTGAGGGTGTTTGAGGTAGCTTCATATCCTTTTCTCTTGTTCTTTGATCATACAAGTCTCAACTAATTGCAGAGCACTAGATAAGAATTCTCGATCATTCATGGTTTTGGTCTTTTTAATCTTATTGCATTTGAAGTAAATGGGATTTCTAGATTATTCATAGTTTAGCTCCTTTTAATCTGTATGCTTACCTTGTTGTCTCAATGCTGTTGCGCATGTCATGCAGATTATCAAGGTCTTACAAGGTCCTTCTGTCATGGGAAAGTCTACTGCTCTGCAGTAACGGCAAAGCTCGTAAATTTGAAGATTGGTATCCCTTGGGAACAGCTGGAAGTTCTACCAATCAACCAGAAGGTTGTAATTGAAAGTGTTGGAGTGACATGCTTAGAAGCTAATCATTGTCCAGGTGCCATAGTAATCCTCTTTGAGCCACCAACTGGTGAGGTGCGTTGCAAATTGACTCTTTTTATATATTTTGTCATAATTATGACCTACTCATCACTGTAGGTTATGACTGATGGGGTTGATCCTGAAATCCATGCTTCATGCATCCAGGTTGTTCTCCATACAGGAGATTTTCGCTTTAGTGAAGAGATGGCTGGACTGTCCATTCTGCAAGCAACTCGTATCCATACTCTTATACTTGACACCACTTACTGTAACCCCCAGGTAAGCAAGTGCTTTGGTGACTTTACCTGGCAGGGTGATTGCTTCCACATGTATGTGTCCAACGACATCAATAATCTTCACTCCTTTCTTTAATTGTTTTTTGTTTTTTTCTGTATGAGGAAAACTGCTCATTATCACAACTTGAGATTTTCGTCTGTTTTATTGTTCATGATACCTAAATACTGACTGAAGTCCTCATCCTGTTACTATACACAGTATGACTTTCCGAAGCAAGAGGCAGTGGCCCAATTTGTTGTGGAGTCCATTCAAGCTGAATCCTTTAACCCAAACACTCTTTTTCTCATTGGCAGCTACACAATTGGTAAGTCCTTTCCACCCTAGGTTCTCTATCTCCCACACCCTAGGTGCAATGGCTGTTCCATGTACCTCTACTTGCTTAAAAGAAATGAAATTTACATCATCTTCTGCTAGTGAGTTTCCACTGCCTTTTCGCTCAGATTACTCGAATAAGCTGATTCCATTTTGTCATCATAACCAGGGAAGGAGAGGCTGTTCTTGGAGGTTGCTCGTGTGCTACATAAAAAGATTTATGTCAGTGCTGCAAAGCTGCGTATTATACAATGTTTTGGGTACTCTGAGGAGGACATGCAATGGTTTACATTAAATGAAAAGGAAAGCCACATTCATGTTGTGCCAATGTGGACCCTAGCCAACTTCAAAAGGCTAAAGCAGATTTCTAATCAGTATCTGGTAAAAATTAAATATTATCTCATGTTTCTTCTAACGGTACTCAGTGAAGTTGACTTTCTTTATAATTAGCTTATCTTCCCGCAGTAAAAGTCTGAGTAAATAGTGAATACTTATGTCAGGAATTTACTTTTTGTCGCAGATCATGAAACAATTCCAACTAAAATTGGGCATTGGTGTCTAAAAGATAGTAGTTTATATATCTCACTTGTAACATCTGTCTGTTGAGTTTCTAGTTCTTTCTTCTCAGTTTATGTGGAATTTTCAATTCACTAATACACATTCCTTTTCTCAACGTCAGGGAAGGTATAGTCTTATTGTTGCCTTTTCTCCTACTGGCTGGACTTTTGGTAAAGGAAAGAAGAAGTGCACAGGCAGAAGGTGGCAACAGGGAACCATCATAAGGTGATGTTCTAGTGTAATTGAATCTAATATTCTGAAATTATGCCCTCAAAGGCCTGATTTATTTGCTGAGAAAGGTTGGTTGTCTCTTTACATGAACTTTGGCTATTGTTTGGCTATTGCCTCATGTCTAACCAATGATAGGTCCAACTTTACTTCTCCAGAAATTGGTTTGAAATTATTCCTGAACTGCAAAAACCAACACATCTAGATTCTTATTTCTCCCTGGAAAACTCAGAAAATAATGGCGCAAATGCTCTTTGTTTGGTACAGAAAATTCTGTTGTGGAGTTAGTCCTTGTGTCCATTTCACTAGTTCGTCTCAGGGTCCTCTCTCTGGTTAACAATCTTTCTGCACTCTTATCTTTATAGAAGTTGTTTAGTTAAAGAATGGGTTTTCTGCTAAAATTGCGAGGATTTATTGATATATTTATAGCGGTTTCTCTTTCAGGTATGAAGTGCCATATAGTGAGCACTGCAGCTTTTCAGAACTGAAAGAGTTTGTGAAGTTCATATCACCTGACAGGATAATACCAAGCGTCAACAATGACGGGCCGGAATCTGCCAATTCCATGATTTCCCTCCTAACATCATGACTTCTTGAGAAATAACTCTTTATGGGTAGCGATGAAAAAATTGACATTGGGTGCTCTCGGAAAATTCTCCTCCTTTCAAAGTGGATGAACATGACAAGGGATGAGAAAATGGAGTTGGCCGATGACTACCAGGACAAAACATGAGAATGTTGAGATGTCTGGTGCCAGTAGCAACAATAGTGAAATACCAAGCAACATCAAGTCCAGAGTGCCACGCTGATGTAGGTTGATATAACTCTTGATGAATAGGCCATTGCCCTCAAAGAAACTTGTTACATAATGAAAGCATCAGACACAAAAATTCATCTCCATCTGCTTGCTAATTTACTCAACAGATGGTGATCATTTTATGTACAAAGAGTACTGATGCTGCAATGTTGTTTGATAATTGTGGGATTTCTCCTTTTCTCGACTATGTTTTTGTTACTCCAAAATCCCAAGTGACAAATCCGATCGATGGAGATATACGTCAGTATGGATTTATGTGCATCAACTAAGGATTAAGTGGCATGTCATGCAGCAACAGCTAGAGCACTGGGACAGCAACGAGGTCCTGTATGCAACTAGAGAATCAGCTTGGCCGGTTCGATTCAACCCCGGTATGGTCTCGCCAGGGCCTATTCCTTGGTTTCTAGGCTAGTCCTGGCCTCAGAACTAGGAAAGCAGAATACCTAAAAATGGGGTTGATACCTGGCTCTCGGCACCGAGAGTCAAAACGTATAAAAATTTAAGCCAAAGCAGTTAGGCCAGTTTTCATATATACTAAGTTCTATTTCGTAAAGCTTGTCGCCCCTTTAGGATGAGTATTATTTAATCTAGTTCAACATTTCAGCAATACATATTGAATAGAAAGGGGGTGGGGAGAGAGAAGGGGATTTTAAGTTGGGTTTGAATTTGGTTTTTTTGTTTTTGGAGGAAATTTCACAAGAAAATAAATGGCAGTTTAGTAATTTATTTTTTTTTTTTATTTCGATTTTTCGGAAATTTTTGCAAAAAAAAGCCATGAGATGCAGCAACCATGGGGAGCATTTTTGTCATTTAATTGTCCGGGGTTTGTGCGGACGAAAATGGGTGTGAAATCAGCATTGCCATTTTACAAACATATTAACAATTAAAGTATTTGCCGTTAAAAGGATTGTTATTCACTGTACAAAATCTGACCATTATAATAACTTAGGCTTATTTATTTCACAAAAAAGGAACGATTTGTAATCGTTTATATTGCTCGACATAATTACTGATTGAAAAAATATATTTATTATCGATGATATTTTTGTTTAAACATTTTCATCGATGATATTAGTATTCTTTGTCCATCTATTTATGTAAGTGATAAAAGCGTTTTTTTCAAGAAATTTTTTTTTTTCAAATTATTGATTTTTTGGTGAAGCAAACGCACATTTAAAGTCAACCTTCCCTAGGATGTCTCTTTTCAGATCTCAAGCGATCCAATGATTTATTTTCTAATTTCATTTTTTTTGTCGGACTGGCCCCTTGATTGTCACACCTGATTTTGACAGTTTTGAGCCTTTCAGAACATTACCCAAAACCGAGTCCTTTCATCTATCGATCCGGTAACGCTCATGCATGACGTATAAGAAAGGCTAGGAAAGAAAAGTGCCGATCGGAACCGTCTGACCAAGGCATGATTGTTTGACTCGAACTTCCTCTTCCTCGTCTTCTAGAGAAACATCAGTGTCCATTTTCCCCACGGTCGTCCGATGCTGTCCGTACTCGTTAAAGTACATTTTTGACGGCCTTTCGGACGCTTGACCGTTCTTGCAGGGGGAAATAGACCAAAAGAAGGACAAGACAAAAAAAAAGTTGGACGGTTAACCCACAAATTCTCAATCTGCGGTGTCATGCTCGAGGCATTTTCTCACTGATTTTCGGTTTCACACTCGCTATTCTTCCAATCTTTGTCTCAAACCCTAATCGTTCGATGTACTTCGACGCTTATCGAATGCTCCTTCTCCTTCTCGTTCGATGGCTTTTCTTGGCCGTGGGTGGATTCGGCGAGACATCAGGCAGACAAGAGAGCTGGGACGCCAGGAAACTTGTCGAATGGTTCCTCGTACCTCTTTTTCACGGGCACGAACTTTGTCTCCTCGCGGGCCAGATTGAACGTTCTGGTTCTTTAGTGCGACTTTAGGTGCGTGCAAAGGTCGTGAGAAATGCATCTTCCAACGTCGTGGAGCGTTTGTGTAATACATGGGCAAAAAAATAAAAAAAAGAAGTTTGAAAAGTCAACAAAAGAAGCTGGAGGAGAACTGTGAAAGCTTCGACTGTTTTAAAGAGAGGAGAGAGGGAGGCCTTTAGCAGAAATGAAAACAGGGGAAATAACGAAATAGGGGAGAGGAGAGAAAGAAGAGAGAAGGAAAAAAAGGGAAAAAAAGAATAAAATTTGGTGCGCTCGCGATCCGGATGCCTCGTCAAGCCAACTCAAGTTTGTTTTGCAACGCTAGTAAGTGATCGAAGCCTTTACTCATCTACTTAAAGCAATTGTTGCAATATAGCTCAAAATTCGGATTTCTTGAAGATTTGTGCGGCAAAGTCTGATTTTGGAGTCGTTGAACTATTTATTTTTGTGGAAATGATACTTTAGAATGTTGTGAAGGTATAGCATCTTACGGATTGTGATTTGAGCTTGAAGTTTGTCCAGAACATAATTTTAAAGTTGGGGGTGCGTTCTGGAATTGTAGCGAACGGTAGCTTTGAGCTTTATTTTTTTGTCGTTTTTGGTGCTGTTTTGGGGCGGCTGAGTTGGGGCTGTTGTAGTATGTCAAGAGAGCTTTCTAAGAACTGTAAGACAGCTTGAAACGGAATTTTGTGGAGGAAATTATAGTGTGACAAAGTTAGCGCATGGGTCGTGCCTAGTGGAAAACAATGGGTTTCCGCTAAATGCGAGCTTTTGTTGGCACATATGTGTCATTTCATCGACAAATAGACACAGTATAGTTTATCATTATTAGAATATCATTTACTTGGTCTTTTAATATTATTTTTCGGTTATTTGTTAGGAATTCGAGTGCATCGACTCAAGTTACCATTGTGATTGATTTTTGGCTTTTTCTAAGGTGAGTGACACTATTTATTCTTTATATTATAAACTCATGTTTTGAGAAATATGGTGGATTATATATTCTATGAATTGATAAAAATCATCTTTTGTTGCATACAGTATGATCGAGCTATTACTGTCATTTTGTTGTTTGAAATTAGTTATATTTCGAATTCAATTTGAATGGTTGTTTGAAAATGGTTTGTGAAATTCTTTATGAAAGAATTCTGAGACATTTTGAAGAACATTTTAATATTTATATATCAAATGTTGGAGTTGTGATATGACTTTCATTCTGATGTTAGATTACTGGATATTGTGATTGGTGGTTGATGCTTGATGTCTCTGTGAACCTTGAGGGGTGTGTGGGTATGCGCATACTACTTTAAGATATCATTGTGGGTCGAGCCACCTGCTAATAATAGATGGAGACCTTGCTAATAGGGGAATCTTGGTCTTCTTGTCACGGATGTTACGCGTGACTATGGCTAGATATTTGGGCATGAGTTAGTCAATGGAGTGGACCATTGACAT